>JAUESP010000309.1:6357548-8855097 GCA_030914335.1 Drosophila borborema | reverse complement strand
CTGACACGGCGCCTGTCACCAATCCGCCGAGCTTCTTGCGCAAGCAAAGCTCATTGAACGAAGAGCTGATGGCGGGCAATCGACTGCGCGAAAAGGAACGAGTGCGCAAGCGCATACAGAAGCAGACCTCACTGAATGAGGCCTTTCTCTGCCGCTCGGCGATGTTCTCCAAGCGACTGCAGGTCATCCGAGAGGGATTTACCACCAAGATCAAGAGCTCAACGGGCAGCTTGGAGCGCGCGACTAAGACGAGCATCACGAAACTTATGCAGAACATCAAAATATCGCCTGCCAGACAGACGTCGGGCAGCACGCCCGCCAATCCGCAGCAGACGAACAACAACATGAAGCAGCCCACGACGCCCGCTCCGCAGACTCTGCAGCAGCAGCATCAGCACCATCACCATCATCATCATCACGCGAGTAACGTGGGCAGTCTGTTCCCTGCCCATCTGCTGTTGTCAGCGGCGACAACTGGCCCCGTGAGCTACTGTAGCATCGTGGACTGCAGTGCGCCCAACATCTGCCACTGCAGCGCCTATCAGCAGGACTGCATTATCTGCGCTGAGTGTGAGCAGGGCACCGCGCGCCGGCACTCGCGTGAGTCCGGCTCCGACTCGTCCAAGGACAGCAGTCTGCAGTCGGACACGAGCATTGAGTCCGAGGACAGCTTCGCCTCAGTCATTTTCATACCAAAGCCGGAGCAGCATCAGCAGCAGCTCAACTACCAGCAGCAGCATCAGAACTCAAACTCAAGCTCAAGCAACTCCAGTTCCAGCAACGGGAATGCCCAGACGGCCTTGGCTGCGGCATCCAATCCAGCCGCAGCCGCAGCCGCTCCGGCCAGCTGTTGTGCACGTTTGCCGCCCACACACTCCGTGCCAACGTCGCCACTGGTCATGCCCTGCCCGCCTACACCCGCCCACTCGCCTGCCGCCATTCAGGGCGCAGTCACCTCGCCACCCCAGTCGATGGCGGCTGTGACGGCGGCGATGACCATCTTGACGCCCGTTAGCAAGCCAAGCCAAGCCCGATTCAACTTTGACGAGGCACACATCAAGCAGCAGCAGCAGCAACAACAACAGCAACAGCAGCAGCAACAGCAGCAGCAACAGCAGCAGCAACAGCAGCAGCAACAGCAGCAGCAACAGCAGCAGCAACAACAGGAGCAGCAACAGCAACAGCAACAACAGGAGCAGCAACAGCAACAGCAGAAGCAACGACAGCAGCCTCCAATACCCAAGATCACGCGCCAAGCCATACGCGAAATGCCGCCCATACCCAAGTTCCGCAAGCAGCAGTCACTCCAGCTGCAGCGACAGACCTTTCCCATAGTGCGACGTGCGTCCGGCTCGGGCGTGGCCAGTGGGAGCAGTACTAGCGCCAGCAAGCTGCTCTCACTGGAGCTGTTCAACCCGGCTACCGATGATCTGGACAGCGACTCCAGTGAGCCTTCCTCGCCAGACTCCATTGACAGTGTGATCAGTGCTCCGCGCTCGGCCCAGCTGCTCTCTGCACCGAGCACCGGTACCGGCAAGTCCAGCGACGAATCGGAGCCAGCGCTGGCCCAACTCATCACGATTAACCAGCAGCAGTACCACAAGGGTGGACTGCAAATTAATAATGCCACGCCCAACGAGAATGACATCATACTCAATGCGGATAGTGCACCGCTGCTCCCCAAGAAGCGCGAAGCTGGCCATGCTCAGGCCCAGCAGCCGCACGACTGCGCCGAGTTCGCTGAGCAGCTGACGGCGCAGCTGCAGCGCGAACTGGACGACAAGAGCAATCGAGTGGAGTGTCGTAGCTTGGATGGAATCGGTGACATCGGGGAGTACTTAAGCGGCGGCAGTGCGGGGGGCGGCAGCGCGGGCGGTGGCAGCTCGAGTAGCGGCTCCAAGAAGCGTTCCAATGGCGATCTGAGTGCGCTGCGGGATGAGCTGCGCGAGCGTCGTCTGATGCTGGCCAATCTTTCGACCCAGCCCAGCCTGCAGCAGTCGCCCATATCGTCGTCGACCTCGTCGCTTTCGTCCCAAACGCGCAGCTTCACCATACATGAGGAGCAGGAGGGCGAGGAGGAGGAGGACGAGGAGAACGAGCGCAGCTACACGCTGGGCATCTACGAGCACTGCAAGATCTCGAAATTTAACTACAAACGCAATCGCCACTATAATCTCAATCCCGAAACGGCCTACCTGCTGCAGGACGACGGCGACAGCGATGTACGCGACGACGAAGATCGTGAGTAGAGAGATTATCATAAATTTAGTTACTATATACTAATTCATTCGGTTTTCACTCTGCAGGTATACCCGAGGAGGATGAGGATGCTGAGGCGCTGGAGGCACGCGGTGGCGATCAACTTGGCGAGGGCATGCACGAGTACGGGCAGCGCAGGCGCAACTTCAGTGGCATCAAATCAGTGACCTCCAGTGCGTCCACCTCGACGGAAACGTCGCCCGCGCTGCAGGCCACTCAGCATTCACCCCTGCAGCGCAACTCCACCGAATCGCTGGAGCACTCGAATAGCTCAAATACCTCGCTGGACAGCCCCTCACAGGGCGGCTCCACCACCCATCATCGGTACTACCACGTGTTCCGCGAGGGCGAGCTGGACGCGCTGATCAATCATCATGTGGCCAGTCTGCACATTGTTAGCTCCTTCTATGAGCGTGCCAGCTGGTGCGTTGTGGCCGAGAAGGTGCAGGTGTGGACAATCTAAGTTAGTAACATAAGATTAAAATAATACACGAAAAACAAACTCTATTTATAAACAAAAAATGTAATTGGAACACCCAAAAAGTCTCTGAAGCCCCCAAAGGAATTGTTAAATTTAGTCTTTATTACTAGTTGAGAGAACGCAAAATTGTAGCACTAAATTTTAAGTATTCGTAACGACTCTTGCTTAGGGTTGCCAGGCCTGCTCAACGGCAGGGCTGCCGCACTGCATTGAAATTGAATTTCAAGTAAACCGTTTAGTTCTTAAGCCAAAATCGAAAACAAAAACGAAACAACGCAAAGTATTGTATGAACACTAAACAAATTTAACGATATATTATATACATAGAAAATTTACAACGACTTTCATATTTCATTTGATATTCACGACTTGGGAATGTTTTCTAACGATCATTTGATATCTCACACCTACACATACAAATAATTACAGTTATCGCGGAAATTTAACCAGGAGTTACTCAAATCGCAAATCAAATACAATGAATGCAAAAATCATATCTACGCATCTATATATACCAAGGCTTTATACACAAAACAAAATAAAATATTGTCAACAACTGAAATCTATCTAGCCACATATACACCAATTAAATGCAAATGAAAATCAATACGTAAGTTTTCTAATATCAATAACTGCATTTAACAATATTTAATGCAAAACTAATCAAATGGGAAAAACTGCAAAAATATATACTCTGATATATACAGTTTGCAATGCTCACAATAATAATTGTATTGTATAACAATTTCAATAATTTTTTGTAACTTTCCAACTTTGATATTTACTTAGCACATATTTGTTTCTATTATAAAAGAAAAATAAATCAAATAAATGAAAAACAATTTAAGCGAAACACTTCCCAAACGGCCAACCGACCCGAACATATGAAAGATTAAACAATATATATGTTAATAACTCTTATTTGTCACTTAAGGCGAAGTTATTTATGAAACAACGCAAGTTTTCAGTATGTATATTTCGACTGTACATGAGTTTTTAGATAGCTAAACTAAACTTTATTACGTACAATATTAGAAAATGAAAAGTTGAATGATTAAACTAGAATGCAAAGTGGAGACACTATGAAATCGATTTATAATTACGTATATGCGCTCGATATGCTGAATATGTATTTACAAAATATTATAGTATATACATAATTAGTATTATGTAACTCGAAAATACGTATTATGTATTTGCACGACCCACACAGAGATAAACACAACAGCTGCAAAAAGTAACATACACTACCAGACAAATTCAATAAATTAAAAAGAAAAGAGAAGAAACCTATTTGTTATGAGTAAAAGTAAAAACATTTAATAAAATACAGCTACCAATACTTACAAGTGAAACGCTTCTCTCAGTGTATGTTATTATGTCGTAACGTTCTATTTTTGAAGATAACATTTTTTGGGTTTGATAGCACTTTTTTGCTTGGCAGCACTGTTAATACACAGTGTTGTGGTAGTACCAAATCGATAAGATAATTTATCGAAATACTCGACTCTTACAGTATTCCTGATGCTTTAAATTTTATTTTGTATATATCGTATTGATTTATTAGGAAAAAGAATGCATTAAAATTAAAAATATTAAACTGCGTTGGCTCTATTTTGAAATTTGAATTCAAAGCGCGCAAATTTCTGCACTGGAGCAAAAGTATCGATACAAAGAATCGTTAGTCAGAAATGTGTTTGTTGCTGCGTAGGTTGTATATTTCGCATATAAACATGACAAATGTGACGTCATATGAAAACAGTTTCTTATTACGCAGCTGACTTAAACATACGTTACTAGTATTCTTGGCATTACTCAACATGTTGATTATTAAGAATTTTACCTTTTTATTACTCATTAGACTAATGCTTTAATGTTTAATGTATGTTTATCAAAATCGAGTCGCAGCGTAACAGACGCAGAGAGAGCGATTGGTCTCTCGTTGCGGTGTCACCTCTATTTTCATTCGCTCCCACACACACGCAGCTCTCTTTCAATGCAACCTCGACCATCGCTTTACACATCTATGCAGTGCAGAATTTCGTTGTATTTAAATTAAATAAAATGCAGTGAAAAAAGAAATACAGTTTGTAAAATATACGCGAAATGGCTACCCAAAAGCCTGGAGAGTGGGCGACTGGTCTGCTGACTCGATTCGAAGATCAGGTAAATGCATTACAGCATTTTCAATATGTTGCGTCGCGCTGCTTAAGAGCAAAGTGAAAAAATGTACCTGCTGCTGGTGTTGTTTTGGTGTGGGTGTCGGTGTAAAAGGGGGTTGGACTTGGGTGGCTGTGGGGCCGGCGAGGCTTCATTCATGAAATGCCGAGCTCTGATTTGTTGAATGAAGTGCCGAGACGCGCATACCCTTAATGGAATATTTTCCGATTCACTTCTAAAGTTGAAAAAAAAAAAAAAAAATAAATAAATAAATAAATAAATAAAAATGAAAAAAAAAAAAAAAAAAAAAAAAAAACTGCTTTTAAATTGACAATGCATTTTCTATAATAATAATGAATTAATTTTTGTTCATCTGCAGCTACCATACAAAATCGGAGCATATGGCACTCAGGCGCGTATGAGCCAGGATCAGTTGGTGGCCTGCCTCATACACATTTCTCGGTACCGCTTCTCCCTGGTTATCTCCGGCCTGACAAAAATGCTGCAGCGCGTAAATGAGGCTGTAAGTTCCGCACACATATTAATACCAAACAAAAATGCAAACTATATTTGATTACAGGCGCGACAAAATCGCCATGAGCCGGAACGTTGCTACTTCGAATCTCTGGTTATAATTTTGACCACGCTGGAGCGCTGCCTAACGAACCAATCGAAAGATACTGCGCGTTTTGAGGAGGCCATGAACGTTAAGCTCTTGCTACGCGAAATTTCGCAGTTTGTAGATGTGCAAAGCGATAACAATCCAAATGCAGCCCAGCTAAAAGCACTCGCCTCCAAGGTGCTCTTCGCCCTGTCCCAGAATCACTTCTCCGCTGTCTTTAATCGCATATCTGCGCGCATACAGGAATTAACATCGTGCTCCGAGGAGAATCCTGATTACAACGACATTGAATTGATACAGCACATTGATATGGACATGATCAAGCTTACCAAGCTGTTGCAGGGTATATTAGTACCTCAACTAAGTTCGAGTTGATATTAATTTGTTAATCCTCTTTAGAAACAATTACCAAATTTCGCTCAAAACGCGCACCGCCGTTGATTTTGCTTTACTCTTTGGAGAAAGCCATTTGGAATTGGATCGAATATCATCCACAGGAATTTCAGGACTTGCAGCGCGGCACTAATCGCGATATATCAACGTTAGCTACAACTTATATTTAGTTTTGAAATTCAATTATTTAAAAACTTTTGCATTCCAGCTGCTGGGAGCCACTGCTGGACTTTGTTGAGTACTTCAAAACTGAGAACAAAAAGAGCAAAACTTTAGTTTGGCCGCTACAAATGCTGTTGCTCATATTAAATCCCTCCAGTTTGGAGGCCACTGTAAACGAGTTGCAGCAATGCGAGAAGGAGAAGGAAAAGGAGAAAATGCCCTCGAAGTCCACTCAATCCACGTCACGCGATAAAGATTTCTCGGCCAGGCAATTCATTGAAAGCATCAAGCGCGGTCTGGGTCCACATTCACCGTCGAAGCAGGTGACCGAATCATCGGCTATCGCTTGCGTTAAACTCTGCAAAGCATCCACGTACATCAATATCAATGACTCCAACAATGTGGTCTTCAAATTAGTGCAGTATTTCATCAATGATCTGAAGGCGCTGCTCTTTAATCCCGCGAAACCCTTCTCACGCGGTCAAGGGTACAATTATGCAGATATTGAACTAATGATTGACTGCTGGGTATCGTGCTTCCGTATCAGTCCCCACAACATAGAGGCTCTGAAAGTGTGTTTGAATCTCTCTTCGCCGCAGGCCTATCACTTCGTTATTGTGTGCTCTTTGTTGCGGTGAGTTCAAAGTGAAATAAAATATAAATTTTTTATATTTATATGTATTATAAAAATGTACAGCTTAGCACACATTTATGTGGATTTTCGACTACAAAATAAGAATCCATTTCGCATTGTCAACCAGCCGCGTCTTCCCTGGTGGCCGCAGACCGATGTCGTGCACTATCGTTCTGCTGAACTGCGCGCTCTCTTCACAGATACACTGAACAAAGCCACGCAGGGTTATATAGCGCACACGCCACTGCGCTATATAACTTCCTTAACGCTAAAATCCAAGGACACACAAAAAGGTCTAACACGTTCCGAGGAGGGACCAGCTCATAAGATGCTATTGCTGTTATTAGTGCGTCTCATACACGCGGATCCCACACTGCTATTAAATGTAATCACAATCATTAATCCATATAAAACTATTAACCAAATTATAACACCATCTCATCCAGACGCAGGGTAAAGTGGCGCATGAAGTACAAAGCTCAACTCTGGAGCTTATCAATGGCCTGGTAAGCCTGGTTCATCAAACGACCTTGCCGGACGTTGCTCAAGAGGCCATGGAAGCTTTACTTGCGCTGCATGCACCTGAAAAAATCGAGGTCTGGAATCCAGAAGCACCCATTAATACATTCTGGGATGTCAGCTCGCAGGTCCTCTTCTCCATCTCCCAGAAGCTTATACAGCATCAGATAGCAAACTATACGGATGTGCTTAAGTGGCTGCGTGAAATACTCATTTGCCGCAACACATTTCTCCAGCGGCATAAAGACTATGCACATGTGGGCAGCCAGATTGCCATATGCAAGCAGGCGCACATTAAAATGGAAGTGGTCTTTTTTATGTATTTGTGGAGCGTAGATTTAGATGCGGTTCTAACCTCGCTTTCCTGCTTTGGTCTGCTCTGTGAGGAGGCGGAGATTTGCTGCAGCTCCGATGAGCTTACAGTGGGCTTCATCATGCCCAACTATCACATCTACCAAGAACTGGCACAACTCTCTTCATGTGAGCTATATCAAATTTATAAATTTAGGTTATATTTATATGAAACAATATGTGCATTTCAGCCGCCACGGATACACGTATTTGCTTTTTTGAGAACAGTCATGGCAACGTGAGCCGTGGAAAACTCCAAAAGCGTATTATGCCCTTGCTGCGCAAGATCGAGCACTGTGTGCATGGTGTTCAGCCCGCCTGGGAGGAAACCTTCCGCAACTGGGAAGTGCTTAGTAAGGTGCTACAGACTCATCCCAAGGTTAAGACCGAGGATGCGCAAGCAGAAGTCTTTCACCGTGGCTTGGGCAAACGTCGAGCCAGTCATCAAAGCTCTGAGCATGATCTAGAGGAGCAAATCACCGAATGGGCCAATATGACCTGGTTTCTGCTGACCTTGGGCGGAGTTTGTCTACAGAAACGCAATAGCAGTCGCCAACTCTTGTTGCAACAGTCGCAGAACAACTCATCGGTGGCATCACTGGCACAAGCTTCTCTCTACTCCAGCTCCACCAGCTCTGGGCATGGATCATTACATCCCAGCACAGTCTCTTTGTCCACCATACCACCAGCGCCGCCACAGGATGTCAGCTACTGCGCGGTTACACAGTGCGTATAAAATGAAAATAATTACTCAACAAATATTTCACATACATACATTTCTTTCTGCTTCAGATTTATTGGACAGCTGTTACGTTTGTTAGTCTGCAGCAATGAGAAGACAGGCCTGCATATACAGAAACATGTGAAGGAACTAGTGGGCGAGGAAATGTCTACTCAACTGTATCCGATTCTCTTTGATCAAATCAGAGCCATAGTGGAAAAGTTCTTTGATCAACAAGGGCAGGTTAATGTGAATGTTACGGATATAAACACTCAGTTTATAGAACACACAATTTTCATAATGAAATCCATACTGGACCCCAAAGCGAGCAAGGATCCGAACAATGACCAACCATCGCCATCAGAGCATTTGGGAGTCACAAGCATCGAAGGCATGATGTTGGGCATTGTCCGCTATGTGCGACATCTTGATATGAATGTCTATGCTATTCGTATAAAAACAAAGCTATGTCAACTAGTGGAAGTCATGATGAAGCGACGCGATGATTTAGCATTTCGGCAAGAGATGAAATTCCGAAATAAGCTCGTTGAGTATCTAACAGATTGGGTAATGGGAACCTCGCACCAAATAGCACCGCCCAGTTCTGCAGATGCTTCGCTACTCACCAGTACTTCGCTGATCTTTCGGGATCTCGATCAGGCATGCATGGAGGCAGTGGCTGCTCTACTACGTGGTCTCCCGCTTCAGCCTGAGGAGTCTGATCGAGGCGATCTCATGGATGCCAAGAGCGCATTGTTCTTAAAATACTTTACACTATTCATGAATCTGCTGAACGATTGTATTGACAGCTCAGAGGCCGAAAAGGAACTCAACAATACTCCGCTTCTACCGCCACGTCCACGTATGGCAGCTGGAAAATTAACTGCCCTTAGGAACGCTACTATACAAGCCATGTCCAATCTTCTGGGCGCCAACATTGACTCGGGTTTGATGCACTCTATCGACTTGGGCTACAATCCAGATTTGCAAACTCGCGCCGCTTTTATGGAGGTACTCACCCAGATCTTACAGCAAGGTACAGAGTTCGACACACTAGCTGAGACGGTGCTGGCAGATCGATTCGAGCAACTTGTCCAGCTGGTGACAATGATTAGCGATAAGGGCGAGCTGCCCATTGCTATGGCGCTGGCCAATGTGGTGACTACCGCCCAAATGGATGAGCTCGCACGCGTTTTGGTGACATTGTTCGATGCCAAGCATCTACTCTCTCCGCTGCTCTGGAATATGTTTTATCGTGAGGTCGAAGTCTCGGACTGCATGCAAACGCTTTTCCGTGGCAACTCGCTGGGTAGCAAGATTATGGCCTTCTGTTTTAAGATTTATGGAGCTAGCTATTTGCAAATGCTACTGGAGCCACTCATACGACCTCTGCTAGATGACCAAGAGGAAATTTGCTTTGAGGTGGACCCAGCACGACTAGAGCCAAATGAAGATATCGAAGAGCATCGCAACAATTTGATTGCTTTGACCCAGAAAGTTTTCGATGCCATTATCAACTCTTCAGATCGATTCCCTCCGCAGCTGCGCTCCATGTGCCACTGCTTGTACCAAGTGTTAAGTAAACGATTCCCAAACTTATTGCAGAACAACATTGGTGCCGTTGGCACGGTCATTTTTCTTCGTTTCATTAATCCAGCCATAGGTGAGTTTAAGCTCTTGCCTTTACTTTCACTCAATAACTAACCATTTCTTATTACAGTGTCACCGCAGGAGCTAGGCATAGTGGGCAAACAGGTGCCTAGTTCGGCCAAACGTGGACTCATGCTCATGTCCAAAATACTACAGAACATTGCCAACCATGTGGAATTTTCCAAGGAGCAGCACATGCTTTGTTTCAACGATTTTCTGCGCGATCACTTCGAGGCTGGCAGACGCTTCTTTATACAAATTGCCTCCGATTGCGAGACCGTAGACCAAACCTCACACAGCATGAGCTTTATTTCAGATGCCAATGTGCTGGCTCTGCATCGTTTGTTGTGGACGCACCAGGAGAAGATTGGCGACTATTTGTCTAGCAGTCGCGATCACAAAGCCGTTGGTCGGCGACCTTTTGACAAGATGGCTACGCTTTTGGCTTACTTAGGTCCGCCGGAGCACAAGCCCGTTGACTCACACATGATGTTCAGCTCGTATGCGCGTTGGAGTTCTATTGATATGTCGTCTACGAACTTCGAAGAAATAATGGTTAAGCATCAGATGCACGAAAAGGAGGAGTTTAAAACGCTGAAGTCCATGAACATATTCTATCAGGCTGGCACCAGTAAATCGGGCTACCCTGTCTTTTACTACATAGCTAGGCGTTACAAGTGAGTGTGTGTCAACGTGTTATGGTGAGAGCTACGTATTAATATTGTTTGCATTTTGTAGGATTGGAGAAACCAATGGAGACTTGTTGATTTATCATGTCATACTGACACTGAAGCCCTTCTGTCACTCGCCATTTGAGGTGGTCGTTGACTTCACGCACACCTGCTCCGATAATCGCTTCCGCACTGAGTTCCTGCAGAAGTGGTTCTATGTGCTACCCACTGTTGCCTACGATAATGTCCACGCGGTCTACATTTACAATTGTAATTCGTGGGTGCGCGAGTACACAAAGTTCCACGATCGCATACTGGCGCCGTTGAAGGGCAATCGTAAGCTAATGTTTCTAGAATCACCCAACAAGCTCATCGATTATATTGATGCTGAGCAACAGAAGCTGCCGGGGGCCACACTCTCACTGGATGAAGACTTGAAGGTCTTTAGCAATGCCCTAAAGCTCAGTCACAAGGATACCAAAGTGGCCATTAAAGTTGGTCCCACGGCACTGCAGATAACATCGGCTGAAAAGACTAAAGTATTATCGCATTCAGTGCTGCTCAACGATGTTTATTATGCCTCTGAAATTGAGGAGGTCTGTTTGGTGGATGATAATCAGTTCACACTGTCCATTACTAATGAAAGTGGCCAATTGAGTTTCATTCACAATGATTGCGACAACATTGTTCAGGCTATCATACACATACGGAATCGCTGGGAGCTTAGCCAGCCGGACTCAGTCACAGTGCATCAGAAGATTCGACCCAAGGATGTGCCAGGCACTCTACTCAACATGGCCCTGCTTAATCTGGGCTCTTGTGATCCCAATCTGCGCACAGCCGCCTACAATTTGCTCTGTGCACTGACCGCCACCTTCGACCTTAAGATCGAGGGGCAGCTGCTAGAGACGCAGGGACTTTGCATTCCTTCCAATAACACCATCTTTATCAAATCGGTGAGCGAGAAATTGGCCACCAATGAGCCGCATCTGACGCTTGAGTTTCTGGAGGAGTCGATTCAGGGCTTCCAGCGCAGCACCATTGAATTGAAGCATTTGTGCTTGGAGTACATGACGCCCTGGCTGAAGAATCTAACCAAATTCTGCAAGTCCAATGACGATGCCAAGAAACTGAAGGTCTCGCAAATTTTGGACAAGCTTATTTGCTTGACGATCGACCAAAAGGAAATGTATCCCTCGGTGCAGGCCAAGATCTGGGGCTCCATTGGCCAAATTCCAGAACTTATTGACATGGTGTTGGACAATTTTCTCCACAAGTCCATTACTTACGGGCTCGGCTCGCCGCAGGTGGAGATTATGGCCGACACGGCAGTAGCATTGGCCTCAGCCAATGTCCAATTGGTGTCCAAGAAGGTCATCACACGCATGTGCCGCGTCATGGACAAGTCTTGCACGAATCCCACTCAATATCTGGAGCAGCACATGATGTGGGATGACATAGCCATACTGGGCAGATATCTACTTATGTTGTCCTTCAATAACTGTTTGGATGTAGCCACGTCAGTGCCATATCTCTTCCACACCATTACCTTCTTGGTCTGCTCTGGCTCCTTGTCTATGCGAGCATCCACCCATGGGCTGGTCATAAATATTATACACTCGCTGTGTACCTGCACAAATCCCTCGTTTGGAGAGGAAGCTCAACGCGTGCTCCGTCTCTCACTCGACGAATTCTCGCTGCCAAAGTTCTATCTGCTCTTCGGCATTAGCAAAGTCAAGTCGGCCGCTGTCACAGCCTTCCGCTCCAGCTGTCGCCACCCAACAGACAAGTGGCTGGGAAACGAACGCGTGACCCAACCGTTACCTGCAGATCGTGAGCGCCTATCGCTGCCATCGCTCGAGGTCATCACTGACGCTCTTCTGGAAATCATGGAGGCTTGTATGCGCGACGTGCCAGACAGCGATTGGTTGCACACCTGGACATCTTTGGCGCGAAGTTTCGCCTTCTGCTACAATCCAGCTCTGCAGCCACGCGCTCTGATTGTCTATGGCTGCATTAGCAAGAGCGTAACAGACCATGAAGTTAAGCAACTGTTGCGTATACTAGTCAAGGCGCTAGAGTCCTTCAATGACCTTATACTGATCGAGGCTTTAGTCATGTGTCTCACAAGAATTCAGCCGCTGCTACGTCCCGAATCGCCCATACATCGTGCACTCTTCTGGGTGGCCATCTCAGTGCTGCAGTTAGACGAGGTTACGCTCTATGGCGCTGGCCTGGCCCTGCTCGAACAGAACTTGCATACGCTCAAGTCACAGGGCTGCTTCGACAAGACGGAGACTATAGCTGAGGTTATGATGAAGACTCGCGAGAAGCTCGAGTGGCACTTCAAACAACTAGATCATGCCGTCGGCTTGTCTTTTCGCAGCAACTTTCATTTTGCTCTAGTCGGACATCTAATTAAAGTAAGATGTGCATACATTAAATATAAAAATAAATATAAATTAATATTTTTTTTAGGGCTTTCGTCATCCAACTCCCACCACAGTATCGCGCACATCTCGTGTGCTCACTATGCTTTTGGGTATTATAGCTAAGCCTCTGCATCGCGATAAGTTCGAGGTGACACCGGATAGTGTAGCCTATCTGACAGCACTTGTAGCTGTCTCCGAGGAGGTGCGCTCTCGTTGCCATGTGAAGCATGCGTTACCACGCTGGCCGGCCGATGTATGCGGCAGCAATGAAAATGGTGAACCATTAACCAATGGAGTGCAGCCTGTAAGTGAATATAAGCAAAAGAAATTGGCCATCTCCACAAATTGGCTTACATAATAATTAGTTATACTAAGTTTCAATATTGCACACATTTAATACCACTTACATTTTAGATGGGCCAGCCCTTGTCGCGACGTCAGAAAAGCTGGGATATACTCGATCAGTCAGCTCTACAGTTTGCGCGACATCACAAGGTACCGACCCTGCAGGTAAGCTGATTAAGTCTAATCTATTAAAATATCTTCTGTATACTATGTATTTGATTAAACTGTTGTACAAAAGTTGTTATAACCATTTGCTATAGTAACTTTTGGCTATCTACTCTTTATATTGAGATTACTATTATGTATACATCCCTATTATCAAGCCTATTATCAACTCTATATCTCGAAAATCTCGCCTTTGCATATTTACAAATTTATTAATCGTTCAATGACATTTTTTTCTTATCTCTTTTTATGTTGTTTTTGAATAAAAAAAATTAACCGTAACATACATTTATCACAAACGTAACTCTCGTGTATACTATAAATATACCACTACTATATATGCCTGCTGACTACTCTTCCATCTAATTGGTGCTTGTAACTCTCATCAATATACTTATTTATACCTACATATACTACTCGTAAATGCCACTACTACTACGCATGAACATGGTTTTTGATTTACATTTGATTTGGTTAACAACATCAACAACAACTACAACAAACACATCGAAAACATTAACAACTAAACCACAACAACCATCAACAATACTGTGCAACACAATTGTAGAATGCGCGAGTTTTATTCAAAACTCAACGCTCATTTTCGGTACCAACAACCAAGGAGCCGAATAATGCGAGCGGCATCGAAGAACGACAGGTATTGCCCAACAAAACTCTCTCTCTATCTCTCTCTCTCTCTCTTTAACTAGACCTTTAGACTATCCACTAATACCTAAACGTATGCGACAACAAACCCTACCAAAATATATTTTCTCAAATACTAAATAGACGTTCTATTCTAATTAAATATAATTTTTCTGCATGACTTTGCCTGTTCGCTTAAAGCCTTATCAATTCCATTATAAACTTTTTAAATTATACATCTTTATAAATTTATTTAGTTATTTCCTTTAAATAGTTTCATAAATCTCCATGTCCCTTAATAGTTCGTTAGTTCTTAAGTTTAATCAGGTATCTAACAACTGTTTGTGCTAACCAACAGGAACGCGGCTCACGGTCTTCCGTCTCAAATGAATCAAATGTCTTACTCGATCCGGAAGTACTCCCTGATCTATCCATACAAGCGTTAGTCCTAACTGTTTTGGCCACACTCGTCAAATACTCTACGGATGAGAGTGAGACCCGTGTGTTATATCAATATTTGGCAGAGGGCTCTGTTGTCTTCCCCAAAGTGTTTCCAGTCATGTGAGTTACATATAGAATTTCTAAATATTTTGTAATATCATAAATTCTCCTCCACAGACACTCTTTGTTGGATCAGAAAATAAATAATATACTATCCGTATCGCATGATCAAGTTGTATTGAACTCTGTGCAGAGTATTATACAGAACATGTTGGCTAGCGAGGATCCTTCACAACAGCAGCTCCATTTCCTGCAAAGCTGTGGATTTGGCGGACTTTGGCGTTTCGCTGGACCCTTCACGAAGGTTTGTAGCTTGAACTTAATCGATTTAATCAATTGTGTAAATTGCGTTTTTTAAAAATACAGTACAACATGATGGGCGAATCATCAGAACTCTTTGTCAACTGCTTAGAGGCCATGGTGGAGACATGTTTGCCGGGTGATGAATCAGCGCCCGTGCCACCTTCACCGCGTCCCTACAACCTAAGCTCTAGCTTGAGCAGCCTAACCCTAGGTTCGCCCACTGACAAAGGTAATTAATTTTCATTGTAAATCTAATAAAACATTAGCTGCATTAATCGTTAAACTTGCTTTTAGTCTAGCTTATTATTTTAGTCACATATATGGTATATTTAAACTATGACAAAATGTTATATTCTCTATTTACTCTTTCTTTATGCAAACACAACATTACGTTATATAGCATTCTCATCGGAATCATTAGATTTTTACGATAACTGCTCCGGCAGCGTCACCTCGCTGCGACGCGCCTCACACAGCAAATCACGCGCCAAACATCGATTGAACGAAAGTCCATCACATTAAACAGCAACCAATTTGAAAGAAAAAAAAAAACAAGTAAATTGACGAATAACAAAATATTAAAACAAAAAATCAGCAAGCTGAAGAAATTATATATACACACCTAAACCGACTCATTATCGTTGAATACCAACACAGCACGTTAATACTATTTAAACATGGTGTGCTATAGAACCTAGTGTACAAATACCAAAACGAAACAAAATTCAATACTCAACAATAATTGAAATAGTCAAAAGTGTTTAACAAACGGGAAAACATATATTAATCACTATGCAAATTGTTATTTATCCAGTCAATCAAAAAAAATCAAATCAACAAAACAAAAAATTGCTAACAGAAATTATAAAACACACAAATGCACTTTATTGCAATATTTGAGAATTGTATTAACGATATTCATCAGTACCTTGAAACATTTACATAACGTTTTTCGATTATATATGTGACTTTAAATAGTCTAGCGTAGTGTAGTGATCGTAAATGCTTGTTACATTCATTCATATATATATATATTTATTTATATAAATATATACAAAATAAACACATATATATTTGATAAACAGAAGAAGTCGGCCCTGGTTACTAACCACTATTTGATTTACTCTGCCAGATTGAGCTACAAAATCACCAGCTTAGTAACTTGGGCCTATATTTTATTATTCAATTTAGCTAAAGGAATTACGAATCATATTAAAGAACATACATAAATAATTAAATAAATAAATAATATACCAAATATTCAATGTACCTAAAGCTTACGCAATTATAATATAACCGCATGTGACTTGCAAATATATTGCACAAACCACAGTTAAGAACCTGCTTATTCCTTTGCACAATTACCTAAATAAATCAAATCAAATCATATAGAATATATATTGTACAAAATGTCACTTATAAAGAGAGTTTTGAGTTTTTACAATAGCTTTAATCTAGACTAAAATGAAACCGAACAACAGCGATATTTTATACATTTTATATATTGCATAGCATATTTTTGATTAGTTTAACAAAATGCAAAGATAAGTATCGATTTAATAGACATTTTTATAAACTATATTTTTACTACAATAATTTGTTGCGTGGGAATTGTGTTCTCAGCATCGACTAGATGGTGTCCTGAATACTTTCTTGACTGTTATTTATTTTCTTGGGTTTTACTTAATTTATTATATGTTTTTTGCCTCTTCTATCTTATTTTCAGCTGCATGAATAACAACAACAAACCCACGCACTAGACGTACCACACTAATCGCAAAAGTTATGCGTTTTTTGAATATATTTAAAAAGTGTTTCTAAACTAAATGAAAAAAAAAAAAAAAAACAAAAACAAAAACAAACAAACAAAACAAAACAAAAACTATAAGATGTACAAACGCGTTTAATGCGAATATTCATTGGTAAAGATCGTGTATGAGAAATATTGAATAGCCGAAACCGAAATATAAAAACTTACTGTATAAGTATGTATATAAGGGAAGGAAAACAGTTGTTAGAGACAGAAGCTACCCCACGAATAAGTAATCCAGTTAGAGATAAATCAAATATTAATATGCATAAATATCTATTTTGACACAGATTATAAAACAAAACTGGAAAGATCAACAAATTTTTAAATATCGAATCAATGTAGTTTTTTAAAATATTTATATATGTAGTATATATTATTTATAAATAAGCACGTACTTTAACCCGCTCACCAGTTCCTGAGAAGTGGCCACGACGTAACGGCACCATTGTACCAGAGTTCATCAATCAAAAGGATAACCGCAACAACATAAAGCTTTAAGAAATTGGCAAGCGCATTTCAGCTGCCCTTTTTATTATTCTTTTGTATTACATTGAATCTCCTGATAATTTATAATTTGTAATGTATGGCATTTATTATGTGTGTGCAAGTTTTTTTTTTTTTTTTTTTTTTTAACATAAGATCATATTCATTTAAAATTTGTATTTAATTTATTTCACAATACATTTACTTTGTTATATATATGAAATTGCAAAACACCAAAAATTGTAAAACATCTTTTAAAAATAAGGCAAAAAGGCCCAGTCCGCTTTTAATGCAAATTAAGTTTAGACAAAGAAGAAATATTTTAAAGATCGTCAATCGAAATGATTATTCGCGAATATATACATATGTACCTATAATTGAATAGTCAAGCGACAACATTTTCAAACAAATATTTAGTCCATTTTCTTCCTATTCGTATAAGGCAAACTAGCACAAAATCTTGTTTTTATTAACAACAATTGCAACTAATTCACTTTTAATCAAACGTAGCTTAAACGGAAGATATGTATAACAACTCCGTTACAACGTTACTTTCTCAAATAAGTATACTGTATTTGTGCTATATAAATATATATGTATGTATGTGTTGCTATATGTGTATGTATTTGATCTTAACTTATGTATTCAAATTAATGAAAATATTGAACGAACGAATAAATTCGCGTGTCTATGCATCTAATTAAAGATATTTCTTAAATATTCATGTTCAAGTCTAAATATGTATTGAAAAAATTATTTTACTCTCAATAAAATGTTAAAACAAAAATAAAAAGTTGTTTAAAAATTTATTATTAATTATAGGAAAAATATATAATATGCATAAAAAAGAAGTAAGCCCCTTTTCAATTTCTAGTTTTCAAGAAATCGTCTCTTTGTGTATGCGAAAATTCATGTTATTTATAGCATTTCCGGCTATCAAAGCTTTTATATTTGTATGTACGTACTACGTAGCTAAGAAAAGCAAAATCCCTCTTAATCTTCTCTGACATATCAATAGCTGCATTCACGATCCCTTTTATTTGATATGCAAATATTTAGTCTCTTTCAAGCAATTCCTTCAGACCAACCCCAGAGCAAATGCCATATGCACTTGCCACACGGCCCGGGCAAGACCAAAAACCTCCCCCACGACGCAATCGGAATCAGTGCCTCATCGTAAAATGCCGTTGTTGTTGCTGTGTTTGTTAACTTCTCGATTTCATGCATGCGATTACACGACCCTCTAAGGAGGCCAGCTCTCGCATGCACAAACAAACATTACAATACTCACTCACCCTCGGCGTGTAGGCCGAGCAGGTGAATTTTGTCAATGGGCCAATCGCAGACGCATACGCGCCAAAAACGGAGCAAGTGCCACAGCTGACCGGGCCGAATCTGGCATATTCCATATCCCAATACTTGTGGGAATGCTTGAAGTAAACTTTCTCACGATGCGACGCCAACGGCACAACGGCACACCGGCTGGCAAGTGGCTGGCAGTGGTACGGGTGGTAGTCGCTGCGGTGGTTGCTCGAGCAAGCGCGACCCGTCCCCGTCCGTAAGTGTAACGCAATGTCGCGCCAAAGAGGAAATGAGGTCTGGGTCTCGATCTGCAGCTCGCTCTGCTGCCGGCGAGAGCGCGCCAAAGGGAAGAGCACAGAGACGCACACAGCAAAACCAACAAAGCCGCCATCGTTGAGACTGGCCAAGTGTGAGGGTAGCAAAAGGGAACGGGCATGGCACGCATGGGGCACAGTTTCCAGAGAGTGTGCGAGGCACAGACACAGCCAGAGACAGAGCTACAGCCAGGTCGAGGTCATGTCGCTGTCGCAGTCGCAGTCGCAGACGTTCTTAAGTTAAACGTTGCACGCAGCCAGCTCGTGTGTGCGTGTGGTGCGAGTGGTGCGATTTGCTGCTGCTGCTGCTGCTGCTGATGGTGGTTGTTGCTCTGGTTTGGCCTTTGTCTCTGGCTCATGCTCATGCTCTGTTCCTGTTGCGCAGGCGCACGGCAATGGCACGAGAGACAAAGAGAGAGCTCTGGTTCAGACAGAGTCTCAGCGCTCGTGTTGCTAGCTGGAAGAGAATGTGCACTGAGAATAATTTTGAAGTAGATCATTTATAATGTCCTTTATTTAATTTTTTGGAATATTTTTATATTATTTTTGAAATATTGTATTTTGATTTAAATTTTTGCTTCATTTGTTAATAAAATAAAAATTCCCTTTTCAGTTACTCTTTCTTAAATTTATGAACAACTAAATGCTAAAAATTTTCAATAATTTATAGATTTTTATTAAAAATCTATTTCAATATAAAATAAAAAAAAACTTTACAGACTCGCAAAAGTTTTACATATTGTCATAAGAATAGTTTGGATACGTGACTTTACCTAATTTTTGTCAGTGTAAATAAATGACATCCGCTGGATAATAATGCGTATACTCTCTAAATAAAAGGGGCATACCCAACGGAAGATTGGATAATCAAGATACGCTATAGAGAAAACTTTTTTTTTATAATAATATTAATAATAATAATAATAATAATTACATAGTATAATAATAATAAAATAATAATTTATTTCCTTTTTATATTAATATTATAAGACACATTCAATATAGTTTTATAAGCCTTAACTTGTTTCTCACTTATAGTTATTTTATTGTGTGCACAGAGTATCTGATAGTTGTGCAGCCAAAACAGTTTTGGCTTAAATGTTGCACACGTGCAGCGTCGTCTGAATGTTGCCACAAGCAGAGAGTCGGTGCCACACACAGACGCACGCACAGCGACACGATTGATGCTCGTCTTGGGCCATCATTCCCGATCTCATCCGATGCGCTTCGCTTTGCTCGTTTGTGAGCGTTGCGTGGTAGCAGTTAGGGGAGGATTTTGCAAGTGTACGCACCGCCGCCGCCGACGCCAACGACGACGTCGCTGCAGCTACAAAAAGGATCAGTTTACCTTGCGGCAAGATCATTCCTCAAGCGACTACCGTGTGGTGAACAGCAGCAAGTGTCCGTTTCGCAGCTCGACAGGGCAAACTCAACAAGCTACTTGCCATACACCAACCAAATCACAGACAGACCCAATCTAATTTGCATCATGGCCGTGGAGGGTCAAAGATTTATGACCAAGACACAACACTATCGCAAGGTCACCAAGCCGCTGCTGGAGCGCAAGCGACGTGCCCGCATGAATCTCTACTTGGATGAGCTCAAAGATCTGATTGTGGATACAATGGACGCGCAGGGGGAGCAAGTTAGCAAGCTGGAGAAGGCAGACATACTAGAGCTGACAGTCAACTACCTTAAGACACAACAGCAGCAGCGTCTGGCCGCCGGTTCATCTACGCCAACATCCACGCCCACTTCCCCCCCGTCATCTCAGCTGAACTTTGACAAATTTCGCGCAGGATACACACAGGCCGCGTATGAGGTCTCCCACATATTCTCCACTGTGCCTGGCGTGGATCTCAACTTCGGCACACATCTAATGAAGCAGCTGGGCCACCAGCTAAAGGACATGAAGCAACAGCTGAGCAGCCCGGTGCCCAGTGAGCATGCCGTCGAGCCAGTCAACTTGACCAACGACAACGAACAGCGCTCCACATCACCTCAAGAGAATTTGGACAAAGGTGAGGATGTCTGGCGTCCCTGGTGATGCATCCGTTTGAAGCAACCCCTAAGCTTTATTACTTTTTCACATTGAGAGCTTTATTCATCTGGTTCTAGTTTGTAAGTTTTAAGTGAGTTCTCCAAGGTTTATTGTAAACATTTGCCCAAGTTTAGATACATATGATATAATGTGATGTTCCTGTGATAGTTTTTAAGTGCGTTTATTAGTATTTGATCTCCAGTAGAATAATATTAATACCAATGTTTGTTAACATAATTTATTTTGATTTCAATTCATTCTGAGCTTCCCATACTGAGCTTCCAATTAGATTAATTTTTTATAATAAATCTAACATTTACATGCTTTAAATAAATAATACACAAAATGAAACAATTAATATGAATATTCGTTTATAGAATACTCAATAAATATTTAGATAAAAAACAAATTCTACTTTGAACTGCTAATCTTTTTATATGTGTAGCGACTTAAGGTTTGACATAATACAACTCCTTAATTAAATCGCCGTTCTATTGATTTCAATGCAGACAATGAGCTCTGATTTAATTTTAGCTGAAAATATGCTTAACGAATAAAATTTAATTTTTGAATATATCAACTCATATTTTGTGGCCTGATAGTCATTTTATACACCTTAATGCGAGACTTATTTTCTTCTAATTGTATGCTATGCATATGCTTCTACGTCTATACTATTTTATTTGACTCTCCGGCCATCCATGGGGTGTAATTTTTCAGCCTTTGTTCGCATCCAAACCACGTATCTGAAGCAATGTCGCCCAATAAGTTCTGCGACTATAGGAATCGCCAAATTCCTAATTGAGTTCCTCACAAGAAATTTATTATATCGATAGATCGATCTATAGAAAAAAGTAATAATTACTTCTGTGTAGAGTAGAAGACTTTGAAAATTATAATATTAGCCAGTCATTTTAATACTTGGAACATTTTTTTTTAAATCTAAAGGTGAATACAAAGACAATGTTCCATTTAAATTGATAAGTCTCGTACATATACTTTAATTTAACTTTAGGTAAATTTCGCAGTCTCTGAGAAATACGTAAATCGTCAACAAATATAATACAAAATAATATAATTATGATTGAATGGCTTTGGATATTGTCTTACATTTATCGTGAAAATTATTTTATTTATATTTGTTTTGCATATATAGATAAAATACTTGTATTTAATATATCATAATAAAATTCTCTGTTATTTATTATATTACATAAAAATATTTTAATATTTTAGTTTAATAGTTTATTACTCAAATCCAAATCCAAATTTTTCAAACTAATGTATCCTTTAATCATTCAGTTCAGTAATCACGAGTACCACCCCACTCCTCAACGCTTTCCAGTCCACATGCACATGTAAATGTCACCCAAATTCCACAGTTCAATTACAAGAGACTGGAACGCGCTCGACTTACAGTCAGAAGTCGAAAGCGTGTCTACCGTGCGCCACACTCGAGTGGCGAGCTGCAAGGATCGAGCAGCATCGCTTGGCCCCTGCCCGACCTCGACTCTCAGCTACAAAAGGTGTCCAAGGGCCAGGCGCAGAGCAGAGCACAGCAGAGCAGAGACAGAAAAGCAACGGGAACGCACATTAAGCACACTCGTCGCACACGAGCAATGTTCCCACAGGATAATCAACTGGCACAAAGCCGGCCAACAAGTGTAGGACGAGAAGCCGAAATGGAATACCAATGCACAAACAGGAAGTGCTGCTCTTTGCAGCTCCGCCTAAGTGAAACGCCCCAGCCGAATGCTGTTGCTCCTTGCATTCCCACGCCAAAGACAAGGCAGCGTCTGTTGCTGGCACAAATGAGATGGAAGATGAAGCGTGCAGTTCATTATCCTTTCACTCGCCCATATTCTCTTAGGCAAATCATAACACAAATCTAGAAATGGCAGCTGCGCCACAAACGCTCGCAAACACACAAACTGCAAAAATTCCCATGGCCTGGCCAGCCGGAGCATGGTTCGAGCTGCGCTTCGTTGCCCATTGAGCAGGTGAGCCTGCTCAGAATATTGGTGTGAGAAACCAAGGAGGAAAGTGTTTCCCACGATATTGCCAAGCAAATACACAGACACACACAGAACACGCACACAAAGGCAACGATCCTGCAAAGGCTGCGATCCTGCTCCCTGGTGCCCGCTCATGATAAGGGTGCCACAATAAGAAAGCGAACGAACAATAAGAAGCAGCGGAAGGGTCGACGACGTCGTCATCGTCGCTGCCGTCGTCGAGCAACCCTCATGCCAGCACACGCTGCACACGAAATACCAACACAGCCCGAGCCCAAAGCCAATGCCGATGGGATCATGGGGGTTGTTTTTGGCCGTGCGGCTATAAAAGGCAGCGGCCAGGCGAGTCAGCAGCACACAACGTCTTGCACACTCAGAGCAGCAACAGCTCAGCAAAGCAATCAAATACCAAATATCAAATATACCACAAAATGTCTTCGATGCAAATATCGGAAATGTCCAAGACGTATCAGTACCGCAAGGTGATGAAGCCGCTGTTGGAGCGCAAGCGACGTGCACGCATCAATAAGTGCCTGGACGAACTCAAAGATCTAATGGTCGCCACGCTGGAGTCGGAGGGCGAGCATGTCACACGCCTGGAGAAGGCGGACATCCTCGAGCTGACCGTCACACATCTGCAGAAGATGAAACAGCAGCGCCAACACAAACGCGCCAATGGTGGGGCCGAGACACTTACACCTGCAGAGGGATTCCGCTCTGGCTACATACACGCCGTCAACGAGGTCTCCCGATCACTGTCCCAGTTGCCCGGCATGAACGTTAGCCTGGGCACAGAGCTGATGACACATTTGGGTCAGCGCCTCAATCAACTGCAGCCCGCTGTGAAAGAGGTGTTGCCAGTGACAGCTCCGCTCTCCGTGCACATTGCCAGCCGGGATGCCTACTCGGTGCCCATCTCACCCATCTCCAGCTATGCCGGCAGCCCCAACTCAAGTGTGGCCAGCGAACAAACGGGCAGCGCCTCCCTGCTGACCACCTGCTCCAGCAATCTCAGCATCAATGTGACCAAAATGGAGGAGGAGGCTGACAGCGAGGATGAGGAGAATGTCTGGCGTCCATGGTAGAGCCACACAGCCAATCAGAAAGCGAGAAAGAGAGAGAGAGAGAGAGAGAGAATGAGAGTTGAGAATAGTAAAAGTCTTCCAAGTTAATGGGCTAACCAAACGCTCATTGACAACCAATTAGTATTAAGTTACAAAAAAAAAAAAAAAAAAAAGAAAATGATAAAAGAAAGCTTTAACCGAGGCGGAGTTCATGTGATAATTAAATTTAATAATAAATTATATAGCAAAAATTGAAATATGTAAACATGTTTTTATTGACTCAACATGCGCACCCCTGAAATTAATGGGAAGAGCAGCTTATCAACGATCGATTGCCCATCCAATTGGTCAAACGTGATTCCAGGAATGTGTATAAAATCATACATGAGTTCCGCCATAGTAGTAGAGTTCATCGAGCGGAAATGGTCTGACCATAGCCTAAGCTGCTGCTACAGATTCCCGAATCCAACTGCGTCAATTCGTTGTAATTTTCTCTGCTTTTCTTATTGTTACCAAAATTCTCATAACAATAGAAAGCGAAAACAATGCCAAGGCCGAGAAGAAACCCGAAAATAGAAATGCTGAAAAGAAAATGGTAAAGAGAAATAAAATCAATGTCCGTTACGAGGCTACCGACGCGTCCAGCGATCAGGGCCCAGAGCTCAAGGCACCCTTGAACACGTGTGCACACAATAAGACCGGGCTACATAAAAAATTAGAGACTTATCTCTTGGCGTGTCTAATCGAGTTACGACAATGTCGCTCAGTCTTGGGCACAAAACCCGAAATCTTTGTAAAGCAGAGTCGGGGCCGAACAATAGCAGAAAAGGATCGAGTCATCGCTGTGCAACCCTCCAGTCCAGCCTCCAACCATTAAACATCCTTTTTTTAGCCATAGCCACTCGGCTAGAAAATCTCGTGCGCACAATGGTCAAGGCAAGACACATAATTGCTCGGGCTGTCTGTCTGACATTCAGGTAAAGGTAAATGATTGCCATTCCCTGGGGCCCCGACAGGATATCGCTCATTGGCTGGCCCGCATCATTTGGGTATCTTTTGCTGCCGTTGCTGTTGCCGTTGCTGTTGCTGCTCCAACAAGACCAGTAGCTCCGACGCCTGAGCTGTTAACAATCAATGAAGTTAAAGACAGCCACATAAAATAGCCCAGACAACATGAAAATTATGAGGGCACCTCTAGGGATGCAAAATGTGGCCTTGATCAGCATAAACAATCTTAAGATTTAAGATTGCTGTCAAATTGGAGAAGCTTAAATAAATTTAAGTGGAGCTAATGTGCTGCGGGCGAAGATTAACTATTGATGAACTGAAGAGAAATAATTGATTAAAGACGTGTAATTTAATCAATATAATAATTATTATTATTCAATATGTAATATATTTTAATCATGAATTTGAAAAGTTAAAAATATTTTTTTATTATATACTATCAAAACGTTTTTGTTTTTAGGGGTGGGTTGTGGCGCTATATCCTATACACTATGAGGATGTCGATTTAATATAGATCTACCCATAAAAAAAATTACTTATTTTATATTTAATAAATTAATTTTTTAAATAATCCTCTATATCATTATCTCTTATGAGGGGGGATGTCGGGGGTTACAAATACTAGATCATTTACAACTAAATATATATGAATTTTTATTAATTCATATACCAATATAAAACTTATTGATCTATAAAAAATCAGAATGCTCAATTCGGTTACATTATTTATGGTGTAGGTGGGGGGGGGGTTTGTTTGTGGATAATATGTAACAAGTTTAAAATCAAAATTAAATAAAAATAATTTTTAATTTGTTTATGAATGAATGAATAATTGAACTGCAATATTGTAGTTAAATGTATATCTAACAATTTAGGTATACAATTTCTTATTATTTATATACAATAATATAATATATTAATATACAAAAATCTAATTCAATCTGCAATCATAACAAAGAAAGAAAAGAAGGAACATCAATTCTCTATTGTACAACTCAATTGAATACGCAGTCAAGTAGCTCATACAAATTTGCATATGATCAATGCGAAAAGCAGTAAGAATGCGCAACTCAATACTGATCCTCACATCATTGTGGCATGGCAACAACAACGAGGACGAGGAACGACAACAAGATGCATAACCAGAGCCGACACCGACAATGGACAATAAGCAGCAGAGTATGGCATAAGGCGAAGGCAAAAGGAAATGCATGCGTGCTACAAAAGATACTTAATCTTAAAGGTAAACCCGATGAATGATGAACGAATGTGTTGCGACGTAACCGAAACCGAAGCCCAAAACTCTGCAACGCTCAAAGATCTGCAGCGAGCTCGACGCTCGAACGCAAGCCCAAGTCATTAAAAATCTACAATACACAAACTGCATACGAATCACTTGAAGGGCCCCAGCACACACACTGAAAGACTTGACTGGCGGAGGGAGAGAAGTGCGGAGGTAGCATAAGGGACAAGGGAGAGTAGTACAAAAAATATCAGAAGCGAAGATCGTGAGAAAATGGTTTGGAACGTGGTTCTCACACGATCGACACACCTGCCCTTTTTTATATGTATTTGTATATACATATATATATGTGAATGTGTGTGTGTGTTTGTGTGTTTGTCCCTGTTGTACGTATTTTTGAATTCAAGATACAAGACCACTTACAGGCGAGATCACGACTGAAGAGCGAGGAGCAGAATAGCTGCCGCTGCCTCTGCCTCTGCTGCTGCGACTTGAAAGAGAAAAGCAGCGTGCGGTAAGTGTGCGGCAAAGACGACGACGCGTCGTCGCATTGGCCAACATTGTAATGACTGTGGACACACGATCGTTAAGACCACAGCGTAACCGAATTGGAAAGGGGTAGGGGCAGAGCAGGGCTAGGCAGGGGGCAATGCAGCGCGGCGGCCTGTGGCGCGGCGCATGCGCGAACGCAGTCGCAGCAGCGTTTTGTCGAACGAACTCAATTTACTTTGTTTATGGCCAGAGCGAGACACTGTTAGAGCGTGCGATAGAGATGGCCAGCGAGTGTGAGGCACCAGCCGAGCCACACTTATATGGTGTGCTATTGACTCTGTAATATCTTTAATATGGGATGTTGTTACACTGCATTGGCACACGCGCATGTTGCCACTGGACAAGCGCTGTCCATTGCTCTCTCTCTCTCTCTCTGTCCCTCGATCTGTGTGTGTGTGTGTGTGATGCTGGCACGAGTTGTGGCATGGCAGCCCCACACCATTTCCCCCCGACCCCACTAAAATGAGCACTGTTCATCCCAAACGATGGCCTGGCCCATGCGCAGCCCATTGCCAGCACCCGCTTGATCGGCTGGGCTGGTCGCCTGGCCGGTTTTTGATTTTGTATTTCTTTTTTTTTTTTTGTTTTTTATTAAGTGGGGGTCTTGCGCTTACTTTAATATGGCTGCATTAAGTTGTGCGGCGTGTGTGTATTATGACTGCAGTAGGTGGCACTGGCTGGCCCCGGGGTAGCATCAACAGCAGCAGCTCCAGCATCGTCAACAGCAGCTTCAACTCCACTTGCTTGAGTAAATGTGAATGTGAATGGAATGGAATTAGTGTGGGGCCAACACTCAGAGGTCACGTGATGTGTGCGCCGTACTGTACTTCTTTTCGCAAAATACAAATACAAATATCTACCTACAATCATATATATATTTTTATTTTCTGCGACTTTAAGTAGCTTATGAACCGTTAAAGCAGCTCCAAATGAACTGTTAGTTAGCCCACTTCAAATAATATCGTCAACATCATCATTGTCAGCTTTACACGATGAAGTTGATTGTGAGATACTTTATCAAGGTGTTTTTGTTAGTATATTAATTATTATGAAATATGACGGACTTGAACGAGACAAAGTCTCAGAAAATCAATACCTAGGTGTAATTAGCTATAAAATACTTGAAATAAAAACAAATGAAAGTCCAAGCAAGTAACAAAGTTTTATTATAAACAAATATTTTGCATCTCTAGGTAACATATGATAAAAAAAAAAAAAAAAACAACCTCTAAAGCAAAGAAAAAAGTCCCTTTTGCCAAAAAAAAAAAATTAATAGTTTTATGTTTACTAAAAATTTTCTTATATTTGTTAGGTGAAAAACTCCATAACATTTTGATTCATTAAAATTAGTCATAGCTAAAATGAGATTTTTATTAGTATCCTATAAATTTTTATAAGAAATATATACATATATACTATAAAAAAAAAACCATATTATTATTCTCCCTTATGTCATTAAAATATCATCATAAGCCTAATAATCTCTGACCACACTTTTCGAATCCATCAGCCAAGGCAAGTTCTTTAATGGTCCTCTTGCAATTTTCGTTTCTTCAAACTTGACCGAGCAGCAACAAAAAAATTGCTGAAATAAAAAAGCTGAATATGTGTGTGTATATAATAATAATATAAAAGAGCTGTGCAGGTCGCTGTGCCAATGTTACGTGACTAATCACATTTGGCAAAGATTAGCAGCAATCAGCATCTGTGGAGAGCAGCAGTCATCATCATAGTTGTCCACACCAGACACAAAAGCGTTCAATTTGAAGTTCCGTAACCAAACCGCACACATTCGCATACCAATACACAAATATATATATAGGTATAGTATATGTATGTATAGATATAGCTACTCATATACCGAATCCAATACCGATACATAGCAAAGTTTTAAGTGCTCGGTCCGGTCGCGGTCGCGGACCTTAATCTGTGATGTCTGGTGGTCGGCTCGTTTGTCTGTCCGTCCGTCCAGCTGGCGGTCCCGGCGCATGTGCCAAACGGTCAAGCGCAGTTAAAGCTGTCAAATCTACAACAACAACCATATTAACAACAACAACCACAATGCGAACCATTGACAAGCGACTCGAGCGGTTCTCACACTCAAAAACTTGTAATGATGTTTCCTAGAATTTGTTTGGTGTTCTCTATATACACACATCTGTATATACATATGTATGTATATATATGTATATATATATAAATATATATTTTTTTGTATTTTGTTGCTCTACGCTGTTTTTATTATTTAATTGCCATAGCAGCGCCGGCGCAAAAGCCCCGACGCGTCGGCTAAGCTGAATGAAGTTGGAATCAGAGAGCTGAGAACGAACCGTCATTAAATGAGGCCAACTCTGGAGAGGCCCCGAGTGTGGGAAAATATTTAGCGACTTCCGGCTGCGGTTTTGATTTGGATTTCTATGGAGCTCATTATATGCCTGTCGCCTCCGGAAGGGCTTCATTGATGATTGTGCTTATCGTGCGGAGCAAAAACAAAAACGTGACGCAGGCGCCGCTAATGAAATTCAATCACTTGCTGAAACTTGAGACTGACCAAATTGAATAGAAATTTCGTGTTTTTTCATGAATATACAAATTTATTTATTTATATACATATATATAATTTTTTTTTTCTTTCTTTTTTGATTTGCTCAGGGCATAAGGCAAAAAATGTAGCGACACTCGTTAGCCATGTTGTCGGCTCTAGCTGAGTGGCTCATAGATGCATTTTTTTTGCAGTCGAGCTGTCGGCGCACGGTTTCCAGTCCAGTGCGCGTGTGCGAACAGCTGTCCCAGGTGGGTGAATGAGTTGTCAACGCCTTGTGCTTCAAGGCTGCCGCCTGCAATGCCTTCACCATGGACGCCACATGGGTCCAGTGCTGTTGGAGCTGGTGCTGGCCTCACTGGGTGCGGGGCTGCAACTGCCACTGGCGCTGCCGCATTCCGATGGTGGCGGCGTGACCAGAGCTGGGGATGGACTGCTGCTGCTGCTGGCGCTGCTCAGTTCATCGTTTGTCTGCAGTGGCACCGCCACACCGATGGGCAGCGTGGGCACCACCACTTGCAAGTAGTTGAGGCGGTGGCCCAGATGACTCATGAGCTGCGTACCCAGATCCACGCTGACGCCAGGAACCGCAGCCAAGGTCTTGGACACCTCATTAGCTGCATGCACATAGCCGGCACGAAAACTCTCCGCAATGCTCAGTTTGGAGTCGCCGCCGATGCTGGTGCTGGAGCTGCTGCTGCTGCTGCTGCCCAGGCGCAATTGCTTTTGGGCGCGCAGCTTCTTCATGTGCTCCACTGTCAGCTCCAGAATGTCTGCCTTTTCCAGACGCGTAATGTGCTCGCCCTCCTGTGTCAGGCACTCCACCATTATGTCTTTCAGCTCGTCCAGGCACTTGTTGATGCGCGCACGACGCTTGCGCTCCAGCATGGGTTTCATCACCTTGCGATATTGATAAGTCTTGGACATTTCCATTTCTAGCACCATGTTGTCTACGATTAACTCTCAACGATATCACGCGTAATCCACAGTTGGTTTTGAGTATCTTTTTCTTTCTCTGAGTTTGCTTTGCGCTGCCTTCACTTCGTGTTGCATACGCCGCAAAGTCGTTGCTTTGAATGATTCAGCTCGCTGTTTGCGTCGTGCTTTTTATAGGCTCGGCCCTCGTTTCGTTGCGACAGCGAGTGCGAGCGAGACGCGCATTTTGCCTCGTGCGCGACCCAACTTTTGAGTTCCTTTCTCCCTTGCGCCTGATGCTTGCTGCCGGCCTGGCTTCTGTTTACGTATGCGCTGTGTGTGCGCTCAGCCAACGTCGCGCACTCTCGCTCACCCTCTCTCGTTTGCTTGTGTGCGAGGGCAATAAAATGACTTGAGCTGCGGCTGCGCCTCTATCTTGCTGTATGTATGCGCCTGTATGTGTGTGTATGTGTATGTGTGTGTGTGTGTGTGTGTGCTGTTGTGTGAGTTGTGATTGTTATACCGTGGGAAACTGTTTCGCAGCCGATTTCCACGACGACGACGACGGCTGGCAGCCTGGCCTGACTTCTTCTGATTGTGCATGCTTGGGGTCTTTGGCTGTACGTCCGTCCGTCTGGCCCGGTCTGACGGCCCGCCTTAAGAGCTCTGACTGTGGCAGAGCGGCAGCCAAGCGAGCACATGCCTTCCATCCATAACAAGATGTTTGCATTTCAATTCATTTGTATGTGGCCGGGTATTTGGACTCGAGCTCAGAGCTCTCTGCTGTTGCTATTGCTGTAGTGCTGGTTCGTCTTGGGTCTTGTCTTGGCTTCGGCTTGCCATGTGCCTTCGCCTTCGCCTTCACCCTTGCAGTAGCTTATGGCACGCTGATAATTGTGGAATCGTCATCGCGTAGCAGTTTCTTGTTGTTGTTGCTGTCGCTGTGGCTGTTGCTGTTGCTGTTGCTGTTGCTGTTGCTTTGTTTTGTTTTTGTTTTGCTTTTTGTTTTTGTTGCATGTATTTTTTTAACGCTTTATGGATCATTGATTGGGATCGTGGGCTTCGTGGGCCAAGCATTACGCTTTTCGTTTACATGATTATTCTTGATTGCCCATTGCGACGACCACTGCTCGGACTTTGGGATCTGTTTGTTTGCGCTCTCTCTGTCCATGTGAATGTGTGTGTGTGTGTGTTTTTCTTTTATTTTGAATTTTTTGACTTGGGTACGGCTTTTGGCTCGGACTACTTCTACCATTTGTAGACAATTACCGGCTTGACTGGGCAAGAGGCAAAGCATTTTATGCGACGTGTGCGCGAAAGTCAGTTTTGACTCAATGCTTTGCTGTTCTCGTTGTTGTTGTTGTTGTTGTTGTTGTTGTAGCAGTGGTTGTTGTTAGCACACGCTATAAATGTTGTTGTTATGGGCTGTAGAATGTGGCTCGTGGGGTGTTTGAGGCTTTTGTCACGTCACGAGTGATTTGAACTTTTTAGCACATATTTATATTTAGCACGGCTTTAAGCTGTGATTCATTCACAATTATGGTTCGTTTGTATCATATATCCAATTCAACTATTTATAGCAATCATTGGCACACGCAGCTCCAATTTCACAACACTTAATTAGAAGTGGCGAACCGACGAAATCACATTCAATATGACAACACAAGTGGCGCATCATCACCGTCAAGCAACAACAACAAACTGAAAATAAATTAATAAAAAATAAACAAACAACAAACGGGGCACAAGACAAATTAAGTTGGCGTTTTGTACGCATTTCAAATGAGCTACAGTTAACAAATGTTAACAGCCTCATCTTCATATTGACCATCTACCGTTGTTATTGTTGTTGTCGTTGTTGTTGCAACAGTTGCGTTGGTCCGTTAAGTGAGGCGCGAGCTCATCGCTGTCAAAAAGCTGCCTGCTCCGGAAACGGCTAATTGGACTAAGAGTGCGAAGCGTGTGATTGTTAGTGTTGTAAAACACGTGTATATGCACAAAAGAATGGGGGTGTCGTAATTGGGCTCGATTTCACGAGGGTAGCTAGCACTGAATGCCATTAAATGGAGCGAATATTAGATCAGTCATGTGCTGACTTATGATTCACTTCATTTGATATTTATGTTACATAGATTCAAAGAATAAGATTGTATATCTCGGTCTTTTATATCATTAATACTATTAAGAGTAGAGATCATAGAAACATGTTAACATATTACGATAATTAATACAGTATAGAACTAAATTGTTTGTACATATATTACAAAGAAATACATTTTATAAAATACAAAATATATTTTATACATATAGGTATTTTTGTATACATGCGTTTATATTTTAAAAATAAAATTCGTATATTTTTTATGTGCATACAATTTATTAAATTTATGGGAAAAAAATGATATTAATTATTTATTTTTATAAAGCTTCAGCTTCAAATTGTTGCATACACAAATAAATAACTTATTATATATGTATGTACACAATTGGTACAGATTTTTTTTATATTTAATTTTATTATTATTTATTTTATACAATTTTTAAGTTTACTCTGTTTTTAAATATAATTAAATAATCACAGTTTGCATCATGTATTTTTCTTTCTTTTTTAAAAAGGCCCATTCCAAAGATCTAATTCAATTCATCATAACGCATACGCACTGTGAGCCAATTCAATTTCGCAATATTCCCAGCGTAGCGCATTCCTCACAGTCGTTCAAAACCAACTTAAATGCCCGCACCACACACCACACATACTCACACACACACACATACTCACACACACATATATATATCAATTCTCAGCAAAAGCCCAACGAAGACCTCATTTCTCTCGCTTTGGTCTTTTTTCAGCATTTATTTATTTCTCTTTTTTTTTTTTTTCATTTTTGTAAAACAATTTTTATTTTTTTATCGATGGCATACGCACGCGCGAATTTTAGTGCCCCCGCTGCGCCGGCGACCAACTTTGGGGCAACAACAACAGCACGAGAGCGTGTACAGGCACAGGCACAGGCACAGGCCCAAGCCCAGAGACCAAGCCGGGCAGCAGCAGCAACAACAACAACTATAGCGTGTTGTTGAATTAATTTATATCCAACAGTGCGCTTTCAACTTTATTGCGCCGCGAAAAGCAGCCACAGCCAGAGCCAGAGCCAGAGCCAGAGCCAGCAGCGTCAGCAATGTGTTCGCGGGCCCCCCCTGGAGTCCGCCCCGCACCGACAGCTCCATAACGCCGCCAGCAACCCACACAGAGACAGGGGCAGCCCATCTATACCGACAAAAGGCACTGCGGCGCAGTGGGGGCATGCAATGGCACACACAGATACTCGACAAGCCACGCACACATGCGCAGTGCCAGACCGTGGGAAACAAACTCGTGCCAGTCGTTTCATTGCTGTCAAATAATATCTTGATGGGGATCAACTTGAAAAGATTGGTTGGGGCTGGCTCGTTGCCGCTGCCGTTGTTCCATGTTGTTGTTGTTGTCGTTGTTGCTGTTGCTGTTTGGCGAGTCGTTGCTGTCCGCTGTTTAGGATGCGGTCGACGCTTTTGTTTTTTATTTTTTCTTCATTTTGTAGGTCTCTTTTTAGTCTGTTTAATACTTTACACATTTGTTCGTCATACCCCAACCGCTGTGTGTGTGTGTTTAGTTATAGCCATGGTCGTAGCTCAGCTTGGAAACCAGTTTGCCATCCACCAAAGCGAGGCTGAGACTGTGGCTGCTGCGTCAGCGTCTGTGGCTGCGGCTGCTGTAGATGCCAGCACATACTCGCTAAGATCACATAAAAGACCCGGCACGCCCCACCAACCGCCCTCTCCTCTCGACCCACCGCCTGACCCGGCAAGCGGCATGCGGCCACAACTTTCGGTCAGCTCATTCGTGAATGGCTGCTGTGGCTCGCTTTTATGATGCACTGTTTGCGCTGTGTAGCTGTGTAGCTGTGGATCTGTGAATCTGTGGGTCTGCGTTTACATACACACACATGAGCTCTCTTGGCACGTTGCCCATTATCTTCAGACCGCTGGAGGCTTCAGTTGCTCAAGTGCACATATCATATTACGGCAGGGCCAGAGACAAGAGGCAACTCTATAAAGTGTAAAGACTTACAGCCAACTGCACCCCCAAAGAGCTAAAGTGTAAGCTGTCAATTCCCCCCAGTTGGCCCAGCGACGACGAGACGCACATGACATATGCAGGCGCTGCAGCTCTCAACTCTTCTCCGTGATAAACATTGTCAGCATGTCTTAAAGGCATTTCACACAAGCACACACACTCAATCCATTAGCAGCGACGATAACATAAACAGAGACCAATTCCAATCGGCCCCCTGGCTGCTATCTAATGTCATTAAAAATAAAAAGTATCTTAAAGATATGCGCCTATTGCAACATTAATCCCAGGCAACAGCCAGCGCGCTTCACACACACTTCTCCGAGCGCATAGTCCCTTTTCGCCCCCCTGCATCAAGTACATTGCCAAGGAAAATAAAAATTAATTAAAATATCTATATAGGAACTCACAAGGGAGCGACAGCGTCAAATAAGGGCGCATTTATATTGAAATCGAAGACAAGTGGCAGCCACATTTATTGCCTCAGGGTTCGAGTTCGAGTTCGTGTTCCACCACAAACAAAATCCGTGTGGGAAAGTTGAGAACCGAAAATCGAAAACAAGTGATTCGAAATGCCCATACAAATAAAGCAGAGCCGCAGGACGAATGTTGTGGCAATGCGTGGGAATGCTGGCTTCAGTGTTTTTTTTTTTTTTTATTTATTCCTTTGCCATTCGAGCACAGATAGTATACCCTAGGGTATACAGCCTTTATGTTGATTGCCCATTAGGACAACAATTTGCACTCCTTTTAACCGTATGATGATCCTATGCACAAATATTGGGCCTCGTTTTCTGAGTCCTGTCCTCCTGCGAGTCGTGAGAAATTTTACGAAGGAACACCTGCCTGTTGTTATTCGTTTTGATGCCAAAGCCACTTGAATACATTTCCTTCCAAAATGTTTGGGGTACCAAAAAATTGTTTCCCACACTTCGAATGGCCGAACAGTTGCACTTTTTGTTCCCTTCTCTCCCTCTTACTCTGCCTTCCTTTCTATCTCTCTCTCTCTCCCTTTCTTACTGTCCTTTTGAGATCGGGGTTACATTTACGTTTCCTTAGCGAGCGAGTCGCGACTCGACTCTCGACTTCCTACACACACTGGAAAACAGGCTCAGCTCAGCTCAGCTCGACTCGACTCGGCTCGGATCTGACTACCTGCGCTGCCCTTACCAGAGCCTCGGCTTCAAATTTCAGGTTCTCGCTCGCTCGCCTGCTAACCAGCTAACCTGCTAACCATCTTATCTCTCTCGCTACGGTCGCTTTCAATGAGGGTGAGGTGCGTACCACGTACGCGTGTCTGTCAGAGGGTCTTTCTACGTTTCCTTAACTGTGTCTTGCTGTGTGTGTCTCTCTCCCTCTCCCTCTCTTTCTCTGTCGCTCTCTCCCCTCTTCTGATTGTGTATGCGGCCACAGGAAATGCATTTTGTTTGGCTGCGCTGCCGCTGAGCGGTGCGGAGCGGAGCGGAGCGTTCAGGCAGCTATAAAAGCCGTTGCCTTTCGGTTGGGAAATCATTCTGACATCGTCAGCGTTTCAAGCAACATATACAGCACAAAAACACACACTCGCTTTTCCATTTCAAATTCAAAATGTGCCAACAAGTCGCCATCAGCAGCAACGACAACAACAACAACAAAATGAAGACAAGCTACAGCCTGAAGCAGGTCTTGAAGACGTTCTTCAAGAAGCAGCAGAAGCAACAACAACAGCGCCGCCAGAACTCCCTCGAATCACTTGAATCCGTGGACAATCTGCGCAACGCCGAGGTCGAGGAGGTCTACTATGCCGAGATCGATGAGAATGCCGCCAACGAGAAGCTGGCTCAGCTGGTGCAGGAGCAAGAGCTCGACACCGAGGAGGACATCTATGTGCCCGTTCGCTTTGCTCGCACCGAGGCCGGCACCTTCTTCTGGACGACCAATCTGCAGCCAGTTGCCAACGTCGATGCCGATCTGCTGCAGCCCGCTTACTGCTACTCCAGCCAACAGCATCCGTTCATGCAGTACCAGGATCGTTGGGCCCAGGCTTAAACATGAAAGCCCACATCCAACTCTCAATTATCAACAAGCTTTAAATGCATGCAACATTGTGATAGCAGCAGCAGCAGCAGCAGCAGCAGCGGCAGCATCGTACTTAATCTTAACTTCAACTCAACTCGGCGATCCCAGCGCTTCCATTAGTTCTTAAGACATTGTGATAGAAAATGACAGCTTTAAAAAAAGAAGAGGAGAAAAAAACAAAAGATATTTTACAAAATACAAGAAAAGATATAAAAACTCAAATTACATTTGCTTCCTAATTGGTTTTTGGTTTGGGGTTTGGAATTTCAGTTTTACGATCCAAACAGATCTTCAACATATTTTATGCGCATCCTTCATACATATATCTTCAGCATTGTTGTGACGCCTAGCATTCCACACGATTGAGTAGCTGCTACAACATGTTTACGATATGAGATTCTGTTTGTGGTCCGCTCATAAAATATGTTTCGCTTCTCTACGTGTCAGATAAGAAACGTATGTGTTTATATTTCTGGATGCGACACATTCTTTCTAGATAATTTTCGAAACAATTTGTTGTTGCCTTCGAAGATATGTGACGCCAATGAAATGATTTATTTTTATGACTCAATGTCGTGTATCTGCAATTATTACAATGCAGTGTTAAATAGAAGTTCTTATTTTGAAAGGTTTTTTTTTTTTGGCAATCTCTTAAAATGTTGCTGAAATTGATAAAAATAAACAACGAAGGCAATTAAAGTCAAGATAGGAATTCTAATAATGGAAAAATGTAATGCTGTGTTAAAATAGATCAAAAATAATACATTTGTAAAATAATTGAATTCAATTTTGAAAATATTTTGTTAATAGTAAACGAAAATTTTGTAATTGTTGAAATCTAATTCAATAAAATAAATATTTTATTAAATATACAAATGACAATTATGTAAAATTTTTACAAAAATATTATTTTTTTCATTATATCCAAATTTATATAACTTGATTTATTTTCGTATTATTTCTTTTTAAATGTATTTTATATTTTGTTTGTATTTATTATTGGTTACATTTATTTGCAACTGAATCAAGCTTTTCATGACAATTTAAATTTTCATTAAAACATTATTTTTTATTATAAACCCTGACGGATTCCTGAATGGGTATTAAATAATATCATTAAAAAACTATAAATTCCATTTAATTTACTCAAATATGATATATATCTCCTCCCTCTCCCTCTCTCTCTCTCTCTCTCTCTCTCTCTCTCTTTCTCTCTCTTTCTCTAAGAATTGATGAACTTTTAATGAGATGATAATCTAAGAAATTTCTCTGTACACTTTTCATGCCTTGCACTCTCTTATAAGTCGACCTTGCCTTGAACAACCTTTGCATAGTCTATGAACATTTTATGGCATGCATTCCATTGGGCTATTGGCTCGTTTGGCAGGTAGCCAATATGACATATTCCCACTCCGATTGCAGTGCCATCATATTATTGCAGTTGTCACTTGCCTTGGCTAAGGCCACCGCCACCTGTGTGCCCAAATATGGCGATGGTGTGCATAGCTTCACGGCAATTTCTTGCACGGGCTTGTCGCCGCGTGTCGTACAACTTATTTATGTGCTTTTCTAGAAAGAAGAAAAGAAACAGTCGACAGGAGAAGGAACTGGTGCTGGTGTGGCTGTTGCCGCTGGTACTTGTTGTGTAAAGGAAAAACCCATATCAAAAGCCACAATTAAAATGCAACATGTAGACCTCAACACCTTCCAGTCACGGGCCAGGCACAGTCGCAGCCAACACGCAAGACTCACATGCCAAGGCGTTTCGAGGCGGACGTTGAAATTGGGCATAAAAACAGTACCGCAAAAGATAATCGTTCTCATACTCTCGGTAGCTATGCCCCTCTCTCTTTCCCTCTATATATCTCTCTGTCGCTCTATCAATCACTAACGCATTTCTCCTACACTTAAAATGCAAATTGATGTCACACAAAAAATAATAAAACAGAAAATAAGAAATGGAAAAATTGTAAAAGAATCGGGGAATTGAATAAAATTCTGGTAGCGCCGTGACGTAAATTAAGTAGCTATATAAGTTTCTGTTAAATTGGCTACGACAGCGCATAATTAATTTCGTATGCACGGCGGCAAAGAATTGAAAGAAAGAACCATCATGGAATGCCGTTGCTGATGTTGATAATGCTCATGATGATTGCCACTACTGCGATTGGGATCTGTGTGCCCGGCTACCTCTATTCATTTGCATTTACAAGCGAGCGCTACATGTCGCATGGCCACGATGCGCCGCTCTGTCTCTGTCTTTGCCCTGGCGATTGGAGTGCGCTGGGCAGGCCGGGCACAGGTGTACTGAGCCTGCTCAACTGGGGTTTAATGTACGCCTCTGTGCCCAATTCTCAGCGACAACTCAGCGGCGGCCTTCGTGTGCGTGACCGGCATGCGCTTAGCGGTCATTGATTGGCCAACACCAACAGCAACAGCAACAGCAAAAGCAACAACAGCAACGGCAACCGCAGCGGCAGCGGCAGTAAAAACATTGTTGGCCAGTTCTTTGACCATGGCTATTAGCTAAGGGCGCCGCGAGCAACAAGTGTGTGAACACATTAAGCGGTGATTAGGCGACAGAGACTTTCTTGTTGTTGTTGTTGTTTTTGTTGTTGCCTGTTGTTGTTGTTGTTGTCTAAGCACTTTGTGTGGGGCGATTGCTGCCACAAATTAGCCCGCTGCAATGTTACCATTAAATTGATGAGGGACAATGTGGGCAGCCGGAATACACAAAATGTAGCTACATAAAGATCCAAGCGGAGAGACAGAAGTTCATTATGCAACAAAAAAGAAAATATAAATTCTGCTTTGACATGCGAATGCAGTCGATATTTAAAACATTAATTATAATATATATAATAATAATTATATATAGCCAATAAAATTATCTAGATTGACATAATAATTACCTATAATTACTAAAATCAACCAATTTTTAAATACATGATTCTTATATATATCTATTTGAGTTATATATTAATTTAAAAATGATGCCAATATTATTTTGCTTACTAATATATAATATATTTTGAACTTTCCTTAATGAAAGTCAGTTTAAAAAATTTTTGAAAATGTTAAAATAATTTTTAAACATTGCACTACAAACTTTATTTAGTCCTTCGCCACTTTTGCAATTTTTTAAAGCATACTTTTGTGCTCAACTGGTTGACAACACTGGATCGCAGGCCTCTAACATATATAGCTGGATAGATAGTTTGAATTTGTTTTTTATAGGTAATATGTTAAGCAACAAATTTAAAATCAAGCAAAGATTTTAATTGAGCATGGTATATGAGTTCACATCTCGGCTCTATAGGCGACTGCTCGCAAACGGGTTCAAATAAAAAGCCTCAAGATTTATTGGCGATTGGTCATGGCTGGTGCGTAACCTTGATAAAGCGACTGTGCTGAGCCACAATTAAATGGCAAAGCCGGTCTAATAAATTCCAATACATTTCCGCTTCAAGCAGTAAATCCTGATGTTTATGGACTGTGCTATATTTATGACTTTCTATGTGAGAGATCCGACTCTACGAGGTAATAGATATTTAGCGCCTGTCATAGGTCAAGAAATTACTGTAATGAATGCTTGAATAATATAGATTTTTTTTTAAATAAATAAATATATATCTTTTAATTAACTAAAAGTTTCGCAATCTCCATCTTGTAACAAATTCAATGGAAATATTTAACAACTTGTGATTTCTGATTTTCCAATGAAAATATGTAACTATATCTATTCCGAATAAAATGATTTTTGTTTACGTAAATTACACAGACTCCGAAGATGGAGCATTGGTAAACAAATGGTCGCTGATGACATCGCATATATTTTGTTCGCAACATTCTTTCGATGTATTTATGGAAAATAGTTCCCCGAAGTTATCGCCAAAAAACAAAACAAAAAAAAAAACCCAAATGAAAAACAAGACGAAAATGTTGTTCAGATGTGATAAACAAGATACCAACTGACAACAGTACAATAAAGATGTTGATTCTTATTGATTGCCTATCGATTGATGGCTAATGGCTGTTGGCAGCAGGCAGACAGGGCCGTCAATTAGAGCATAACAAACAAACGGGTATTACTCACCTCGGTCATGGTATGAGCCAGAACGTTGTAGACCGAAAATAAACACATTGCATGTCGCATTTTGAGATAGGCATGCGCCTTATCAGTCCGCTGCTGATAAGAGCGCCTGAATTGCCGCTGAAGTGGCAGCGATATATATATATATAAATCAATGAATTCCCTAACAGTAACAGCAATTGTAAGCAACAGCTAGCAAAAAGCAAACGTACCACGCAACCCAAACCTAAACCAACAAAGGAAAACAGAGCGAAAAGAAAATAAATATTCATTCATACAAAGAAATATATAAATATTTACAACACACTTTCCCAAGAAAAAAAAAAGCAAAGTTTGCTCAATGAATTCGCAAGTTTTGTCGATCTGCTGCTGCCTGGCTTTCCTGGCCGGCATAGCTGCCAATTCAGTGTCCACCAACGAGACGGATTGCCCGCAAATGTGCCCAGCCATCTATCAGCCGGTGTGCGGAACGGATGGCTTCAACCTCAAGGAGTTCGCCAGCATGTGCAACCTGGAGGCCAGCAACTGTCGCCGCGCACGCAATGCCCAGACGAGTAAGTGAATAGCATGATACCAATGGCTGCTGTTCGATATTTCTATTTCTAATGTGTAATGTCTTTTGTTTAGCCTATGCTGCAACTGATATGGCTTGGTGCACCTCCAAGAAGGTGGAGAATCTTGACAAGCAATTGAATATCAAACTGGATGTTGCCGGCTGCCTCAAGCCCTGCCCCATGATCTACAAGCCGCTGTGTGTGACGAACGGCGAGTATCGTGGTCTCGTGTCCAACGAATGCTCCTTAGATATCTTCAACTGCGCCCTCAAGTCGACCGGCGTCAACACTGCTAAGCTTCTGCGTATCCTGCAGGCAGAGACTTGTTAAGATAAACAGGATCACATGTCCTTAACTCAGCATTGATTTCTGAAGAGAAATATATATAAACAGACTATTGTAAAACCATTCGAATCGCATACTTATTAAACTAGTTCAACTGGGCAAAAGAAAATACGAATATCAGTCAGATTAAATATTAAAGCTTATCTAATCACAGCAAATAAATAATTTTTTGATTTTTTTTTTACATATAACACAAATTTGTCGTACTATGGGCTTGATTTAGGAAATTTCTGTGTTTCCTTATAAGTTTCCATGCACAATATCGTGTTTATCACAACAAAAAAATTCACTATGAAAATCTTAAAAAATTATTTAATTACAATTTATATTTTTTTGTTATATACACATATTTACTTATTTATTTTATTTTATTTTATTTTATTTCTTTATTTTTATTTTTGGTATAATAATTTAAAATAAGAAATGCATATTTCCTATCATTAAAAATTAATAATTTTTTTGTATATTAAACGCATTTTTTAAAATTAAAAATTAATTCAAAGGTAAATAAAAATTATTTAATATATGTATGCCAAATCAAATAATATTTTATATAGCTCTCATATTTTCGGTTTTATATATTTTATATATATGCAAAACTAAAAACAAAAACAAAACATAATAATTTCTGTATTGTTCCATATTTTTCATATTTTAAAAATTATTTACAATTTATGTTTTTTATTTAATGAAATAATACTTTTTACTAAATGCAAAAATAAAATTCAAATATTTTTCATAATTTGTAAATATTATTCAATAATATTTTTGAAAAATATCTAAGTTACGCAGAAGTTTGCTATTAAAAAAAAAGAATTCGAATATCGATAAATAAATATTGTATGCAGTTTCTCTAGCATCAGCACAGATCCACATTTCGTATAGTTTTCAATAGTTTTTCATTTATTTGCAAATTGATATCACATTGACAAAGTAAATATTGCGTAAGAAAATAAATAATTGTGTGAACAAGTAACTAATAAGAGTTTGGGCTGCCCGAGGCCGGACCTCGACTGTCTGCCAGCTGTGCCGTTTGGCTTAGGCCGAGGTGCAGTCACGAGTTGCCCAAAATGAGATCTGTTGTAGGGAACACATTTGGAGTCTGGGTGGGGAGGCTAGCAAAGCGTGCCGGGCAACTGGCTAAAGCTTTGACAGAGCCAGGCGTGCAGCAGGTCGTCGTCGACGCGCTCCTGTGTGTTGGCCCAGAAGAAGGTGCCGTTGTCGGTGCTAATGTACTGCAACGGCAGTGGCAGGTCCCACAGCGTGGTTGCGGCTGTAGCTGTGGCTGTGGCTGTGACTGCGGGCATGGCATCTGATGTCGGCATGGCCGTGGACTGGGGCACTGCGCTTACGTTTAGGCTGTGGGTTGTACGATTGCGATTGCTGATGTTGTTGCTGTGATGTGTGTGCTGACAATTGCGGCCATGATGGCAGGAATTGCAGCTCTGTGCGCTGGCCTTCTCCACGTAGACACTGCTGATAAGCGTGGGCGTGTTGGGCGGCGGTGGCGTCTGTGTTAGTTCCTCGTGCACCTGCTGCAATGACAGCTCGGCGAATTTGTTGATAGACTCATCGGGCGTTGTTTTGCTGTTGTCGTTGTTGTCCGTTTGCGGCAGCTCCAACTGTGGCAACAGCAGCGTATTATTGAGGTCCACATTGTTGGGATGCGGCTGAGAGGTGGGCCTCCCTTTGCCGCCCACTGTTAACAGGCGTCGCAATGGCTGCCATACCTTGCGCATGCGTCTCCCCGCCTTGGGCGCCATCAAAGCTGTTGTTGCCGCTGTGCTGTTGCTGCTTGCTGTCAGGTTTTTCGTATCCAGATACATGACGTTAGCTTTTGTGGAAGCTCTCTTCGACTCGTTCAAGTTACTTGTGTTCAGCAGCGAGTTGTTGCGTGTGCGCACCTCGCGAGAGTCGTTCGTTTTCTGATGCTGCTGCGCCAGCCGGCGCTCATATTTATATATGAGGCGCTGCCGCAGCGCTGCCAATGGCCAGTCAAGAGTGAAATCGTATGCCGGCTGATCTCACGAGCCCAGGCCAAGCACCGAGCACCGAGCACCGTACGAAATTTGAGTGCACTCTCATGCACACACACTCGCACATGCAGACACACACATATACAACTGTTCTCATCGATGACGATGAGGGAGAGGGAGCTGCTTTTTATATGCGCGTATTTCCCAAATAAATTCCAACAGGAATCCACAAGCTTGTGTGTACTTTTCCCATGCACGTACAATCGACAAGGGCCGCTTGATGAGTTTTGGCTGCAGGTAGATGAAGACGATGCCGTTTGCACAGTGGTGCAAGGGATATTGTATGGGAATCAACTTATTGGATTACAATTTGTATACGAATGCTTCGAATGTATAAAAAAAAACCTAATATTTCTATTTGTATTCTATTAGTATAATTATGCAAATTGATTATAAGGATTACTATAAATATTGTGGAATATGTAAACGTAAAATTATGCCTGAGAACATTTAGCAAACTGCTAACTAGGCGTGTTCTTATGCGAACTCTATGATAATCGCCTTAACGTATTAAAAATGTTCACGTTGATGTGTACAAATATTTATTGCTCGTTAAATTGATAATCATAAAAATGTAAATATGGACATAAGCTTCTAGAAAAGCTATAAACAATATGCTAGCTTCTTTTGTTAATAAGATAAAGAGGAAATCAAATGAAGAATACATAAAATAACATATGTATTTGTTGGCTCAAAACATGTTTTGATTCTTTACATAATTTAGATAAATAATTAATAATTAACTTTACTTTCGGAAATTAAATGTTTGTTAAATATTATACAAATTTAATATTTATTTTTATTTTTTATTTATATTAATATAAATATATAATATATTCAACTGCTTTCGAATTTCCCGTTTTATGCCTCATATGCAGTTAGTGGCTCGCAACAAATTGCTTTGCCACCACTGTGCACTGCCTGTTCCGTCATTTATGCACGACTGACTTTGTTTTCACATTCACACGGTACCCGAAGCCGCAGCTACAGCCAGAGCCAGAGCCAGAGCCAGGGCCCAGTAGTTGTTGCTGGTTTTACTGCTGCTTGTCCAGCTGAAGACGATTGGGCGCAGTGACGTAGGCATTTCATTGGCTCTGCGCTCGCTGGGGATAGCAGCTGCACCTGTTCCATTGTGGCCCCTGTAAACTAAGACGCTGTGCATTTCCGTCCTGGCGCAGGCGGCGCACCGTTGCGAGTGTGGGAAAGGGCTTATAAGAATTTCACTTGGGTTGTTCGGGTTTTTGGGTTTTCGGGCACTATTGTTGTTGTTGCTGTTATTTTTGTTTCCTTTCTTGTGATTTTTTGGTGTTTTGTTGTTGCTGCTGATGTTGTCGAGAGCAGCTGTTATTGCTACTTGTTCGCCTGTTTGTTGTCATTTATAATCAAGGCTCTGAGCCCCGGCGCTGATAAGTTCATTTTACGTTCCTCGATCCTAGCCAAGGGGATTATGACATGTTGTTCACACGCTCCGCACAAAGGCAGATCTAATGAGGCCGTGACCTGATTTCACATACATACATATGGACAAACAGCAGTCCTTTGGCTCTTTCCCACACAACGGCTAGTCTCGAAAAACTAGTCGGCCCAGTCAGATCAAAAACAGAGCCTGGCCAGGGGCCGAATGCAGCAAACTCGTGCCAATCGCGTGTACACCGCACGCCTGCAGCTTATGAGCCACCGTCTCCATCGCTTTGGCCGCCATTAATCTTGAACTCTCCGCAGCACGTCGACGCTGGCTACGACGATGACGACGACGCTGGCATCGTTGCCCCGCACATTTGCCCCCAATCAGCGCCTAGCTTTGAACTGCACGTTTGCTAAATTGAAAGCGACTTTGACTTCGACTCCAACTCCACACTCCAACTTCGACTTCGGCTCTGACTATGGCTATGGTTGCGACTGCAACTACAACAGCCACTGAGATGCTGCCAGCTTCAATTCCAACTGCACCTCCGAACGAGCTGCGCTTGCGCCTGCCTTAACGCCTTATTGGTAGATGGGATAGTCGAATAGCCAAGTCAAGGTGTCTTTGCTATGCAATACACTTTCATTGGCCATAACACTTGGTCTGAAGCATGTGCTTTACATTAAATTACTGAATTAATACAAAAATTTGGTTTATTATAGTTAAAATGCAATAAAAACTCCTTATATTAGTTATCGAATTCAGCTAAGCTTTTAAAACATTTTACTCTTTACTAAAAACCATCTTGTTTTTATTCACCTATTTGTTGCGAGATAAAGCTTTTCTCTCCATCATTTCAGGAAAGCTTTTTCCCTTATCACTAGATAGTTTAAATTTACCTATAAGCTTGCTGACAAACAAATAATTTTAACGTAAATGTTATTGAATGGTTCGTAAATAATAGTGTAAATATATATGTTATATAAGTAAAATTTCTTTAAAAAAATAGATAACAATTTTACAATGGCAATGCACTGTAGCGCCTTCGAAGTATGATTGATAAGACATGAATAAGCTTCTTTTTTTAATTTATGTTCAATTTTATGAACTGCTATGATATATTTTGAAAATTCAAAATTAATAATTAAAACTTTAAGCAAATTTTTGTTCAGATCATGTATGTGGTTATTTGTCAAGTAACAGATGCTCAGTAATTTTGGCAGAGCATTTCTACTTCGATTTAAGGTTTCTGCAATTTCTGCATCTTTTTTTAGTCACAAGCATCCATTTGGCTTTTGGCTTTTGGTTCACACGGCAGGCGACCAAACGGGCAGCGAGGCAACGAAGCAACGAGTTTTGCGCAAAAGTTAGCGCAAAGCTTAAAAATATATATATGACAAGCAATTAGTGTGCATTGAGGTTAGTTGAAAATGGTTTTTGGCTGTGGCTTGTGGCTGCTGTGATTCGTTGTTTCTGTAGCTGTGTGAGTATGTATGAGTGTTTGTATTGCTGCCTGTGTGTCAATGTTTGTGTGCTTTCGCATGCACGAGTGTGAGTGGATGCAACTGCGTTACTCATACGACACGTGTGACAACAAAGTCGAAAGTTAAGTCTGGTTGTAAGCTGAAGCCCTTGTTATTGTTGTAATTGTCATAGATGTAGCCGTTATTATTGTAGCCTCTGTTCGAAGTCAGCAGAAAAAGGGCCAGCAACCGGCGGCTAACGGAAGTCATGGCCAAAAGACAAACAAACAAACCAAAGATTCTGCAGCATCATGGGAACTGCTTGGGCCGGCAAAAAAAATGAGAAGAAAAAAAAAGCACAAGTGTCATATTGCTGTGCTGGTGATAAATAAAAAACAGGCAACATTTTATACACTTAGTGTGTGCATGTGTGTTTGCCCCTTAAGAGCTGCCAGCTGCCCAGCTGCCCAGTAGCTGTAGCCGAGATCAGCGAAAAGATGAAATAAAACATCATCGTAGAACGACAACCGGATGTTGAAGTTTATTGCGCTGAACGTTGACGGCGACAACATTTAGCTATGCAAAAGTATTTCGGGTACTCCCGAGAAGCTGTAAGAAAAGCTGGATGACGACTGCTGGAGAGTGCGACGCTAAATCGATACGCTTCAACGAAATGCTAGCCACTTAATGTTGCTGTTATAGTTTTGTAGTCGTAGTTGTCGCAGTCATCATCATCAGCCAAGCATGCGACATAATTGCGCGAGTTAAAGCCCCCCAAACAAGCGAAAACAACAACAACAACAGCAGCAGCAGCAGCAATCATCAGCAGCAACAGCAGCAACAACAACAAGCAGCAAAACATTTCAGCAATCCATCGGATCGCATCACAATCCAGCCATCCGTCCAACGTGTGGGAAACACACGACAAATCTGTTTCCCACGGTCTCGTAAAGTAGGCACAACACAACACAACACAACACACACTCGCAGTAGGCTCCCATTTGTGCATATGCATGCCTGTATGCGTGTGTGAGTGAGAGCACCAAAGAGCCAAAGAGCCACAGACGACGAATAGGAGCCGCCGTTGAAGCAGCAGCGCAACTGTCATCATTGACAATAAGTATGACATGGACGATGGCAACAACGACGGCGACGACGACGGCGACGGCACACTGAGAGCCACGCGCAGAGCCATTCTCACTACAAATCCGAAAGCCGAATGGCTCGACTGCGACGCGACGCCTCACTCGGCAATCAATTTTCGAAGACGCGACGCGCGCCAGAGCGCAACAGGGCACGCTCTCTCGCTCATGCTCAGCCAATGCAGCGGATCAACTGTGCTTTGCCGAGTCGCCCTGCTTCGTAAACTGTCGCAATAATATGCCAAAGAGCGCACAGTGGGCACAACGTAATAAATATGTTTATTTGAAGAGTAATCAAAATTATATGTATATAGAATCTTACACACAAGCTTATCGCTAGATTAGATAGTATTAGATTATTGATAATAATTGTTAGTGTTAAGATATTGAAAACTTTATAGGGACAACGAAAGTTTCAATAAAAAAGTACAAATAAAGATTGTTTGATTGATTGATATTATACTTTCGTCTTATTCAGATATATGATGTTATATTCTCTGGATTAAAATTTCAAAAGAAATTTGCAGCATACTTTACGGAATATAAATATATTAAATTTACACAGTGAATAGCTATGAAAACTTTTTGTGATATATAACAAATAAATATTAAATATTTTCTATTCTATGTATTTATTTTGTTAACATAATATTAGTCAATATTCTCCTCCGTTCAGCGTTTTAAGTCAGATATTACTACTCTTAAAAGTAGGCAGCAGCAAATTTGTGAAAATATATATGTAGACATATGTATATTTATCTATATATTTTTTTTTTGTTTATTGAACAATTTGTGTAGTTCGTATATAACAAAAATATTAAACAAGTTTTCTGTTATCTTTAGTGACAATCTAATTATATTATGGACGAATAATAATTACAAGAAAACTAAATTATTATAATATTGGCTAAGAAATTGAAGTCAATATTTGGGTGTTTCATTAGCTAGCCCACACAAATTTGTCCATTACCAACCATCAAGTATTTATTTAGTTACGACCCACTGTACAGACAGTTGCCAGGCAACCCCAACCCCAACCTGTGCCTGCAACGGACTTCACAGTAGCCTCTCTTTGTGCGCGATGCCGAATGCCGCTACCGAGCCGAGACCGAACGAGCACGAATGCCACCACAGCCCCGCACATGTGTGCGTGTGAGCGATCATGCGGGAGCTGAGGCCCAGCCGCTACGCTGGGAGAGCGTCGTATAAAAGTAAGGTTGGGAACTTGTTTGCCACTCATTTCATAAACGCGCTGCCTGTTGAACGGAACGCTAAGCGCGACGCACGCGCAACCGCCCCCCAAAGAAAATACGATATCGACGTGAATATGTGCGTCTAGTTCGGTTCAAGCCAAAAATCAAAATCAATTTGAAAAAAAAAAATAGTAATAAACAAACAGAAAATAGTGAAACGTGATTCGAATCACAACATGGTCATGGAGATGTCCAAGACGTATCAGTACCGCAAGGTGATGAAACCCCTGTTGGAGCGCAAGCGACGGGCGCGAATCAACAAGTGCCTGGACGATCTCAAGGACTTAATGGTGGAGTGCCTGCAGCAGGAGGGCGAGCATGTCACGCGCCTAGAAAAGGCCGACATACTCGAGCTAACTGTGGATCACATGCGCAAGTTGAAGCAACGCGGTGGCCTCACGTTGCAGGCCGTCGGCAATGCTGCGGGCGGTGGAAATGTCGCCGCCTCCAGCACGAGTGCCGCCCACGTCGAGTCCTTTCGCTCTGGCTATGTGCACGCTGCCGATCAGATTACACAAGTGCTGTTGCAGACGCAGCAGACTGATGAGATTGGCCGCAAGATTATGAAGTTTCTATCGACGCGCCTAATTGAGCTGCAAACTCAATTGCTGCAGCAACAACAGCAACAACAACATCAGCAGCAACAACAACAACAGCAATCTCTGTCTCATGCCACAGGACGCTTGGCCTTTCCGCTGCTGGGCGGGTACGGCGCCGCAGCCGCAGCCAGCTACAGCGCCTTTCTGGCGGGCAAGGACGAACTGATCGATGTGACATCCGTGGACGGCACAGCGCTATCGGAGACAGCGTCGATTAGTTCGCAGGAGTCGGGCGCCTCGGAGCCCGTCTGGCGGCCCTGGTAATCAACTGGTTGGCTGGCAGCCCGCCTGCATTCCTGGCGACATCATCTAATTTCTAGATCTTATCTTAAGTATTCCAAATGGCTATTAACCGTTCGCTGCAGCCATTATCAGCGGCAGCAACAACAGCAGCAAAATCTGTTGTCTTCCAAAGCAAATTGTGACAGCGAGTCATTGCATTGATTTCGTTGCACTGTGCATTGTTTTTAAATACTTTTAAGTTTATTTTGATAATAACTGTAAATTGTTGCATTTCAACTGTGATATAACTAAAGTACGTGGCCTTTCAACTCACCTGGAATGCGCCAACATCCTAATAATCTTTGCTAAAGTTCCCTAGAGTTTAGAGTGTGCGTTGTTCATAAGTAAAGGCATCTTAAAAAATAACTAAATTAAGCTTTAAATAATTTATAAATGTTAATTTAGGACATACAGATAAATAAACAAAGAGTTCTCATGTCAAACAACAAAATTATATATTTTTCAATGGAAAGGAACAATTAATGGTATTTCGTGTTCCAATTAGAGTCCAATTGGAGGCTTCGTTCAACTGCCGCAGTTTAGTATTTCGCAATATTATTTCGAAACATTGTGAAATGTTGCATGTCCTACAATTTTTAATGAGATGGACGTTTTAGGGTAGATGAGAGAGTGAGTATTTGAGAATACAATATATATTCAAGAAAAAAAAGAAGTAAGAATAAGTCATGGTAGAGAAAGATTAAATGGATTGTGTCAGACTACAAGCATAAGCTCATGCTGTTAGTTCCAAGAATATAAATATTAGCTTTGCTATATCTAATAGGATTTCCAGCGAGCTTGAGCTTTTTTTAAGATTCAAAGCAAGCTTCCTCCTAAAGTAATACTATATATATATATTTATATCGCAAGTCCTGTATACTCTTCTCTAACAATGAAATTAATTATTACATACTTTATATACTTTTATCTATACTCTCATGAGGTTTTCTATTTAGGGCAATCAAAGATATTTAATATCATCGAATATATACATATTTATTAAAAAGTTTACACTGCAACATAGCAAATAGCAGCCCCTGCTCTCTTATAATAATATATCCAATTCAAGCCAGGCATCAGATCGTAAATACTGTATTTTCTGTATTTTCTTGATGCCTATCTATTGACATTAAATATGCGCTGAGTGTGCATTCAATGAATTTTCAAGCATATCTTCACATATCTCCACCTCCAGTGCTCTCATTTCAAATGTGATCTACTGCCACACACGAGCATACACACACATACACATACACACACACACACCCTTGCATGTGCTGACTTTTACTTTTATCAGTCGAACATCTCTTCACATTTCATGCAACAAGTACATCAGCATATCTGAAGTTGCCTTCACACAAGCAATTAAGAGCTTGTAGCTACTGTAAATAGATGCAGATACAGATACAGAAATGCACACAAACATACAGACAGCGATAATATGAATGTGGGTAAATATATATGTATATGTAACATATAATCATACAAACATATTGTGAATGTCTGAATCATTTATGTAATCAACTCTGCAGAGCAGAGCATCTTCCTTGTCTTAAAATAATTAAATAACTGTCCATTCCAATTGGTCCATTCGGCCGACCAACGATCCCTTGTTTAAATTCTGATTAGCCACAGGTAAATGCCATAAACTGGTTAGACCTGCTCGAATAAAGAAACAACCCCTAAAATTTGATGCTGTTGCATGCATTCTGATTTTTACCTGCATGCAGGTTAAGACGTAAACAATAAGCCTGACTTAATAGGGACACGCTAGGGATTTGCTTCAGGTTCGGGTTCAGGTAGAGCCAAAGGCAAACAATCGATCGGTCACCGAGTGGATTAGTCAAGCGAGCAATGACTCAGGCTACTTAACAATGGCTTGCCGTTATGCAAAGGTTATTAAGTAGTTTTTTGTTTGCTTGGGATAGCTGAAAATTGAATGCCATTTAGGAATGAGAACAAATAAGGAGTTTTTTCTTTTAAATTGTATATATATTTTTTGTAAAAGTATGAGTTAAAATTTATCACAATTTTGTAAAGCTCGATTGAGTGTTGCGCCTTGCAGTTAATTTTGAATGTTTTGGATGCACAAAATTAGCAGAAGACGCTTTAAAGCAGGAAGCTGGAGCCACTGGTCGGGTCCCAGAAATGGAAGACATTGTTGAGGGTGGTTGGATGGCCAAACGTTGATTGCTTAGGCTTGCACCCAGCGATCCTGGAACTGTGCGACGGCGATTTCGTTGGCTGTGCTGCAGAAGAGTGGCTCGACGAGATCGTTGTCGGCTGGCAGATCGGAGGCGGCGGTCCAGAAGAAGGTGCCATGGGCGGTGCGCACAAAGTGAACTGGTACGGTGGGCAATTGCTCGAGCTCGTAGTCCTCCATTTCGCAGGAGGCGGAGAGACGCTCATTGGCCTCGTTCTCGTAGGACTCCAGAGAGTCGGTGCAGGATTTGTTGGCGATGGACTCGAGATCAGCATTGCGGCTGTTCTCAATGGACTCCAGAGACTCCAATGAGTTGGCCTTGTGTGTATTTTGCATGTTCTGCTGCTCCTCGACTTGTTGCTGCTTGAAGATCTTTTGTAGCAGCTTCTTCACGCTGTAGGATTTCTTGTTGCTCTTGGCGTTCATGTTGTTGCTGATGATGATGTTCTTGTTCTGGCACATCTTGAATTGTGTTGTGTGGCTGTGTAGCTGAGTGGTAGCTGTTGCTGAGATGTTTACTGTACGAAGCGTAGTGCTCGAATGATGTCTGATCCTCTGAACTGACGGCCTTTTATACCCGCCCAGGACCAAAAACGAAACCCAAGCCGACAGCAGGTCGGGACAAACGAGGGTTGAGGCAGGCAGGCAGGCAGCCAGAAAGATACACCAGATACTCGGCGAGTGTGGGAAAGTACAAGGATACGTGCACAGACAAAACACTGTAAACGAGAAAATCCTGAGCGAACAAACACACAGATGCACACACACATTCAAAAACGGCAGGTGTGTTTTGAAACGGACTGACGGGACGGACCTGCGATGCCATTAACCTGCATGCGCTGGAGTGTGAAGGCATGTCATGCTGCTCCGCTTCCACCTGCTGTTGGTGTATAGCAATTTTATCCTGCGCCAGGATCGTGAGAAGCGAGACTTTCTACCAGTTCCCACAGTTTTTCGAAGGATCCTTTTTCGAGCCTATTGAAAACAACAACTCCAACAACAACGAATCATTTTGCTGATCACTTTTGGTTTTTATATGTTGTTATCGTTGTTGTTGTTGCTGCTGCTGCTGGCAGCTCTTTATGCACTTATCTCGTTTTGGTTGGCATAGAAATCCCTTTTTTTTCGGGTCTTGAACACGTGTGCATCGGTTGCCCCCGCAAAACGTGGGAGAATATTTTCAATTTTCAACGCTTGAACGACTCAAACAATTAATGGCCTGACAGCAGAGGCCCAGATCAACTAGTTGAATAGGCAAACACATTGAACTCACTGAGATCTGGGATCATTTAATGCGCTGTAATTTGAAATTTATAAATTTTGTGTGTGCCTCGAGGCGTTGCCCAAAACGAGCGAGAAAAAAGGAGGATCATAAAAGAGAAAAAAAAGGAAAAAAGAAAAAGGAGAAAAAATTAAACCAAAAACGTGTCAGGCATTCGAAAGCCGAAGGAGTTGCTTTTAATTTCATTTCGATGGCACACAATTAGCAGACGACCCCTGCCTCGCCTGGCTTGGCTGCAGCCCCGTCCCTGTGCCTTATTAAGGGGCACTTTGTGTGCTTCCATGGAGGAGCTGAGAGCGAATAGCGTTGTCCTTTTTGGACCTCGGCTCGGTCGCAAGTTGGACACGTGATGGCGCGTGAGGCGTTGACGATGGCAGAGAACGATTTCGGGGACGATCCTGTACTTAATGGATTGTCTTTGACTCGACTATAAATATTTGAAGCCCATGAGCGTTGGGTTTCTTTTTTATGTTTTTCTTTTTTATCTTTTGGAGCTATAGTGTGTTTTACTTATACGTTTTTTTTTTTCTTCCATACAGACAGAGAGACAAATTAAGATTCAAGCAGCGACTGAGCTGGTGAGAAGTTGTAGGCTGGCGTTAACAGTTCGTTTCTCAATGTGTTTGTACCTAGGGATTGCTGTAGTCCAATTGATGTGATCCTCGATTCTAAGGCTCGCTTTGTTATTGGGAATTGGTCGAGCTGATTTGTGTTTGTGTTGTCTTATATTTTTCTTGAGCTCAGCTCAACTATTGAGGTTTAATTCGAAGTAAAGGTAACAATCTAAGCATTTGTTAGCACAGCAAAGCAAAGCAATAAATAGTCAATAGATAACAAACTGACAATTGGTGCTGTTTGTAGATTACAGAGTAAGTTTGCTGCAGAGACAGCTCTGCCTATGTGTGCACACTTTTTGAATAGGGATTTTGAACCAAAGGTAGGTGCAGTGCCAGTAATTTATTCAAATGCGCTTCCTGATGATAAATAATTTACACATAAAAGGTCTAAATATTTTGTCACAGCCATAAATATAAAGTGTATACACATAAATATAAATATTAATGAAAGTAATAAATATATATTAATCAAATCATACATATTTCAAGGCAAGAAATATTTAAATTTATATACTAGAAATGTTATATAAACAATATAAATAAAATTCTAATAAAAATGAACACAAAACTTTATTTTATTTTTATGCATATTGGAAATTTAATTCTATTCCTTATTATTTGTATATTCGAAGAATTAATACACTAAATATTAAACGTCGTCATTACAACAAAATGTTGTATATATGTATATGTGCATAGTTTATGTTTTTTGAGCCCACGTATCAATTGATCTATAATCAAATTATGTACTTATTTACATGATTTTAACTATTATTTTTATTGTTATTAATAATTATATATATATATATATATATATATATATATATATATGTTATGGATGTACGATAAGCTACACATAATCTGATTTGATAAACTTATGCTTAATGGGAATATTGTAAATATATTTCTATTTGACACATGTCTGCTCCATAGTCCTATATAAGTGGAGCGATTCACATGATTTTGATTCATTTTTTATAAGAGATATAATTTAATCTACATTATAGCCACCATGAATGTCCCGCATTATGAATCCTAGCTATAGTTCAACATTTCAAATAAAGACATTTTCTCATTCTCCATTTTATTTATATAGTAATTTCTATGATGACTTTCTTGGGTCAACCGCTCAATCTAGAAATGAAGACTTGATTTTGCAACAATTATTTGTGGTATAAAAGATCAACTGCATAAAGAAGTCGCAGAATTCCAGGAATATATCCTTTAAAAAAATAACAGAAAGAGCTGACCGATTCGTAACGTTTGACGAACGTGCTCAGAACTGAATTTCATGGAAATAGAAATTAGGGCCTTGTATGTTTTGGTTGAATCATTCTAGCATATTATTGTTATGCACGATTGTCTGTTCCAATTGTGTATCGTCCTTGGCTCTATTTTCGGTTGACTCATTCCTCTAGTTTTTCATTTCATGGCCCACGTGCATGCCCATGCGATCCAATAGAATAGCCACCAAATATTTCTATGGCAAACCAAAAACCCAAGAAGAAAATAACAAAAAATAAATAAAAATAAATAAATGATCGTACGAAAAGCCCTGCTGGGGGTCCCAAGACTACAGAGATAGACAGATAGCAGCTACCACTGTGGCGGTTTTCGGTTATTTGGGCTACCGTGGTGCCTTGTTTTTGGCCTAAAATCGTTTCCAACGAAATCTTTTGACCTGCTCGCTCGATGAACACGTGCACTGATTTCTTATCGTTGCCGATCATTTAAGGTTCCAAAATTGTAGATTAGCTCGAAACAAAAACCTGTGGCACACAAAAAAAAAAAAAAAAATGGAAAAAAAAGTATATGTATATCAACAACAACCTGACCCCTCACCGATTGCCTTTGTTTGCAAGTGTTTAGATTCCTGGCCCAGTTGTATGTGCGTACACATACGCACTGAGATCGGGATTGGAATTGGGATAGTGATTGGGTTTTAGGGCTTGGTCTTTGGGAATGAGAACGTGCATCGTCTTGTTTGAACACGTGACGACCTCGTTTTGAGCGCTGCGGGATGTGTGGTGTTACGACGCCGTTTCAAAATTGCAGCGTCGCCAACTGACACGTCTCGCTGATGTACTACCCATGCGATGTGCAGCAAGTGGCCAAGTGAATCGCTGCGGTTCGTGCGTAACTTGTGAGCGGCAAATTTTCACACATGTGGCAGCAATAGCGGCAACTGCAGCAAACCGGGAAATGCCCGCAATCAGGTCCAGTTACAGGACTCGGAGTTTCCAACAAATCTTTGGCAGTGTTAACTATGTCGATGTTACGGTATTTCCGCTAAACGTTCGCTGGTCAGCGTGAACATCAAACGAGGCGTGCGAAAAATTCAACCGAATGTAACCCTAGAGCCGACTCGCCGCACTTGAGCCGCGTCTAGTCCAATTGAACCCAAAGCAGTCATACATAATTTCGTAGACCAGGGTGAGCAAGTCATGTGCGCTGCAGTTAAAACAACAAATGCCTACAAATCGCAGCTACATTTGAATATCGACCCACACGGCGGTTTTGTAATGATAAAATAACACACCATAACACATAGACATACACACACACACACACACACACGCTTGCACACACATGTGGCACACTCATAAATGCGCTATAAAAATAAAAAGAGAAATAACACATGTGGGGTCCTTTTTTTTGTCATCATATTACATGCAAGAGACGAGACGTGGCTAGAGGCAGCGCACTTGACACGAGACAGCGCGACATGTTGAATTATCTTTTAGTTTACAAATTAGTATGTGAGATGCAGGCTGTTCCTGGAATGCAGACATTGTTAGTTTAGGACCAGGATCAATGGGCAATTGCCGTAGCAGCACTTTTTTCTCTTTTCTTTCAGTTCGCCCATCACTCAGCGCACGTGCAGCGCACAAAAGGGGTTGTAATTACAGTTTAACTCAGTGTCGCCGCCCTCCCTAAAAACCGGGCTCAACACTAGCACCACACAGATCGAGAGATCGCACCACAGAAGACAGCGAGTGGCCTATGCAGATTCGATGGCAACACGTGCATGTTGATGAGCCCGATGAGCTGGCGAGGCGTGGACAGGTCTCAGACTCGTTTCGTTTCTCGGTTAGCCACTCAGGGGCGTCGTTGGTCGTTACAGCTAAGGTTTCACAGATATAAATATGTGGAAAAAGCCATCCTTAGGGTCAGGACCTCCTACTTGCGACCCTAGGGAGCTCGAGTCCCTTTCTCGTTCGCAGCTGGGGTGTTTGGTTGCGTTGACACGTTTGGTTTACCAAACAAGTTTCTGGGGAGCCATTCCAGCATACCATATGAACAAGCACCTACAAAACCAAGACCCCATTAAAACGAAGACAAAATCGAAAACGAAAACGAAAACGAAAACGAAAACTCATTAAAAAAATATCGAAACTGTCGTCCCTTTTTGCCTCGATCATTCGACACGCACACAAATTTTCCAATTTCGAAATCGTTAGCGTGTCTAGTCCCATTTAATCCTTCCAAGACTAATTACAAAATTGTAGACGCCAGAGTCCTCTTACGCATACTGATAAGGCGAGTAATTTAAGAGCTGTCCCCCATTAGATAGGATATCTTACTTTCGTATTGGGTTTCAGCTCTGATTCCGATTGCCGAGCACGCAGCTCTCTAGATAGCTCGCAGATATTGCAGTCTCATCTTGATAGCTACAGCCACAGACAAAGGATAGTGTCAATATTTTGAGGCAGCATCAACAGGTTGAAAAGAAAAGAGATATCGAGCTGGTACAGTTGTGCCAAATCTCTAACAATGACAATAACAAAGTACTTTCATTTCACTTGAAAGACAAAAAATTAGATAACATCATTGACAAGAATTGAGGCAGTCTAAAGAAATCTCAGCAAAGACTCATGGCTACATATTGAGTAATTTTCTTTAAACATTATTTAAGCATAACATATTTTTGTGAAATATAGATATGCGTATAATATTAAAATAAATCTTTTAAACATAAATTGTTACAGATTATATAAAATAAAATCAATATACAAATAATATTAATAAGACTCCTAAAAACACTTCCATAAAACAGTTTGGTTTAGGTATTATTTGTATTTATTATTTAAATTAAATAATTTAGATTTTTTTTTTTTTTCAAATAAATCAGAAGTAATACATTTTTTATAGACTTTTGTAAACTCGTTCATGAAAGGAAAAGAAATATTGAATTCTGTAATAACTAAACACATTTTAATTATATATGTATTGTATTACATACACACTTCTTTTAAATTAAGTTTATTAATTAATATTTGAATACTTATTTTTTGATATTTTTTTGTGTACTGAAATATTTGAAGCGAATTATATTTCAACAGAGCATCTGAACTATCGAGATATAAAAACCAATAAATGTGCTGGGCCATGATATTGGAGTGTTTCCTCTAAATAATTTTTAAGTAAAATAATTCTAAGAAAAATCGCTGGAAATCAAGAAATTAAAAAGTCCATTTAAATTTGTTTTCAAGTTTTAGTTTTTATTACTATTAAAGCTTGTAATATTTTCTTATTGCCTAAAGTTAGTAAACAAAATCTTGCTACATATTTACAAATAATCTTATTGAACTATTAAAGCTTGTTTTCTTATAAGTATTTTGTAGATCTATGTAAAGCTCTTGTTATCACAGTTTACATCGAGTCAATTGGAAGACATGATTCGTTGTTATGGTTGTAGTTGTAGTTGTTAATTGTTTTGTGGTTTACCAGGGGCGCCACATGGGATTGCTGGGCGATTGTGGGCTGGCTGCTGCGTCAGACTCCTCGGCATCGCTGTGATAGCCAGAAGATGCGGGGCTAACTGGACGACTGATTGGCGACGATTCCAATTCGGTTTGCTGCTGCTGCTGTTGTTGTTGCTGTTGCTGTGGCTGATCTGCCTGCAGCATGCGCTGGAACTCAATGCCCAGATGCGTCATCACCGTTTTGCCAACATCAACGCTCATGGCTGGCGTGCAGGCCATCACACGGGAGATTTCACTGACGGCGTTCATGTAGCCGTTTTTGAAGCTGTCCATGGGCACAGGTGAAACGGGCGCCTGTTGCTTGATGAGCTGTTTACGCATGAAGACAAGTGCAGCCTCGAGCATTTCGGCCTTGTCCAAACGCAGTATGGCATCATCGCCTTGGAACTCGGCAACAAGTGTCTTCAGCGTCTCCAGGCACTTGTTCATGCGTGCCCTGCGCTGACGTTCGAGCAGCGGTTTCTTCACCTTCAGATAGTGCTGCGTCTTCGAGACGAAAGCGGTTTCGGTTTGTGGTGCCATTTTTGTTATGAGATCGAATTGGATGCTTGCTTGCTTGAGCTGTGTACGGCTTGCAGGATGCTGTGTGAATGATGCTCTTCTCGAGTGCAGCCTCGTCTTTTATAGGCGCAGGCATCCTGCAGCCAGGACCTGCTGCAGGTAGCCAGACTGCAGAGAATTCTAGAAATCTCGCTCTTTCTTACGCTCTTGTGCTCTTGCGCTCACTGCGTGGGAAAGGAAATCGTTGCTAGACCCTAAAAAGTGAGCTATACAGCAACAATAACTATAAGACGATTGTCTAGTTGCGTGTCTGACGCATTGTAACTGCAATTAAACCGTAAAATTCTGACCAAGAGCCCAGAGCAATGCCGAGGGCCCAGACAATTGACTGGACTGTGGTGATTTGTCTTGGCCAAGCCAAAGGTGAAATTGACGAAAAGTTATAAATGTTCTGGCTTCGATGTGGTTTTATAGCCGTGTCCTTCGTATATGGATTCTATTGGGGTACAATATAAATATACACAAAGTATAGGCTGTACCAGATTCACTTCAAATTTAAATTGATGGGAATTATAATTTTGATTATCTTATATAAAAAAGTTAATTAGTTTTTACTACTAGCTAAATATACACACATATATGCTTAATGCTACATTATGTAGCAAAAATTATATATTACGAAATTTCTTAATTTAATTCAAAACTAATGGCATAGGAATATCATAAAAACTAAAGAGAGTTCGATTACATATTGACAGGAATTACTTCTGCTGATGTTCAGCAAATCACGTAAATCAGTTTTCTAGTTGAAGCCTAAAGCTGATATAGCTTATGCATTTAATGCCAATATATGTAATTACATTTTAAATATCAAAACACATACATAAGTAAATTATATTTATGTATTATGTATTCGCTGTTACAGCTATATCAGCTATCCTTTCGAAATACCTTTATAGAGCTAATCCAATTACAGATCACAAAGTCCCGTCCCAATAAAAATACAATATTTTATAATTACACCTTGGGCTGGATTTACTACATACTACTGCAACGGCAACAGCAACAATCTGTAGAGCTCCAATTAGGATGCATGCTTATAAGAAGGGTAGGTAAGTAGGTAGGCAACTCCATTGCGGAAAGTGGCACCCGCAGCTCGGCAGCCCGACAGCCCGGCAGCCTGGCAGCTCGTCAGTCGTCCGTCGTTCGTCGTTCACTTGTGCGTTGCTTGCTCGATTTTCATATCGTGAGAACCGCTCGAGTAACGTCGTGTGTTTCCCACGCGATGTGCACACCTGCCATTTAAGTCGCTTATATGGTTACGATTACAAACAGCAGCAGCAGCAGCAGCAGCAGCAGCAACAACAATAACAACATGAGGGCCTCGACTGTCGACGGCACACATTTATTGCGCCGGCGCGACGCGTATTATCAGCGTCGTGTGGCTGGCTGCCCTGACGACTTGACGGACTGACTGACTGAATGTCTGATTGTCTGACTGACTGATTACTGACTGCTTTACTTTAGTTTTTCACTCTTGTCGTCATCATGTTGTTGCTGGCGTCGTCGTCGTCATTGTCGATTGTTTAATTTAAATCGTCGTCGCGATGTCGGCTACTCGGCTTCAGCTTAATGATTATACCTCAAAGTCTGCCTCGAGGTTTCTGCGGAATTGTACGCAATAGTTATTTGTACTTTACGACATGCGCTAATTGAACCGCAGAGGAGTTTATGAGCCACAGTTTTAGCTTCAGCTTCAGCAACAGCTTCAACTTCAGCTTCAGCTTCAGCAACAGCCGTTGATTGGCCAAAGCTGAAGGTGAAAAGTTGGCGCTACCGTTGACGTGATTGGAATTGAGTTTGTTTTTTATAGACATTGTGCTACTGTCGGCCAACATCAATGGGCCGTCAATTGAGGATTTGATTTGATGAGCATTGGGTCATGTGTGCGCACAGAACATGGAACGGAAAAAAAACCTCTGAGCCAAATTAACAACAGGTGCAAAGCATTACAAATTTGCAATCTGTCAGATATATTTCAGAGCATTACATGCCTAAGAGCAAGACATAGGACCTTGAAATCCAGTTGAAATCGAATCGTACGAAATCATATATATACATATATATAATTATGTATCTCATTTCCGATAAAAAGAATAATAATCAAAAACAAATTTTTTGTTTCAGTTACAATTCTAGTGAAGAGAAATTTTTTAAAGTAATTAAAATTTAATCACAACTTTTTATAATAAAATAATTATGGTTAAATGCCGAATGTGAGTTGCTGAAAAGTGAAGATTTCTGACAACTTCATATAATATAATAATTATATTTAATTTCAAGAAGAATGCATTTTTGGAAGAATGAAGATCCTGGCTTAGCTTTGAACCAACCAACCAACGGAATCTGAAGCAATATTTATATTAATACTTACTAACAATAATTTCTAATAACAAATGCTTGAAAATACAAATTTTAAAAATTAGCTTGTGTGTTACGTAAGTTCGGCAAAAATCATCTATATGGATATTACAATAATTGAAAATATGTTGATAAGAAATATCAGAAAATACAGAAAATTTTAAAACACATAAATACATTACTATTAATTGATGATACTTAAAATTTATATTTTATTTTATTTATTTTTTAAATTATATTTTATTTCCACCTATTTAATATTTTTGTATAGCTCGTCTACTCGCAAGATTTCCAAATGCCGCACTTCCCCAGCGAATACCCTCAATAATAATGAATAGCTTCATTGACAACGAGTCAAAAGTTCAAATTAGCCAAACTTGATGATTAACAATGAAGTCCTCAATTAACTTGAATTGCTTACCTTTTTTTACCTACATAGAAAAACACTCATATTTATTTTAGCATTAAGAGAGCATTTCTCAAGCCTCGTTCGTCAAGAAAGTCGACTTCAAATTAGTTGAATGTTAAGTGGACAATTGTCAAAAGAAATCTGTGTGAGAAATGCCAAATCAAATGTTCCCGCCACCTGCCAACGATTCTAATTGGTAAAGTCTACCTTGACTAGGCCTAGTGGCTAAACACCATTCCACCACTTTAAACCACGCACTGATAGCCCTATATGCCCATGGTAACAAACAGTTAAAAACCGCATTCAATTAAGTAACAATTTCCTATGCAACCACCCGAAATGTGGCGCGTGCCATGCCCTGCCACAGCTTTGATTAAACCTGACTGCAATAGCACTCAAATTATAATCTACAAAAACGACAATAAAAACTCAATCAAGTGGCGATCAAACATAACGGCATTGCGGTACCTTGTGCCACAGTAGCAAGCCAAGTGGCAAGCAAATCAAACATAAGACTGGCCACGTGACCGCCCAACGCCCCGCAGGCGACTCCTGCTGCTGCTGCTGCTGCACAGCACGAGGCAAGTGCGTCTGCCACGCGTCTGTGGCCGACGGTCAGGAGCTTTCCGCAAGTGCGCCAAGCGCACAAATATCAATCAGGTGCAAAGGCGACACAGGAGATGGAACTGGGGCTTTTTAATTTTTTTGTGTGCATTTGATAATTGAACGCGTGCCAATTAGACGATGCGAACAGCACAAACACACACACACACACAGACAGGCCCACTCGCGGACACACTTGTCCGAGCAGGCTTTAGAGGTCGAGCGAGACTTTCGCCAGGCAGCAAGTGCAATATGTGTCAGCCAGTCAACATCCACCACCAAGGCAACAACAACAACATCAACAACAGCAACAACAACAACAGCAGCAGCAGCAACACGAAACGGGCTGTGGCCTAAATTGCAAGCAGCTGCCACTCGAACCGTGGGATATTTTTCCCCTAACCAAACCGAGGGCCATCGAACCTTATCCATGGGAACCACAACTGCTCGACGCTCTCAATATTTATTTTGTGCGTTCGTTATATTGAATAAGTAAAAAAAAAAGGAGACAACACAAAATAAGGGAAAGGAAGCCTCAGCAATGAGGGGTGCGGACGACTGACAAGATTATCCTGCACGTGTTGAGCTTGCTCTCCATTTCGCCTGCGCTGAAAGTGTGGCAGGCGAGTGTTGGGCGGCTGCTGCTGCTGCTGTTGCCACAGTTGCTGCTTTTGCTTGGCAGCAAACTTGCAACATCAGACAGCCGCGTGCTGGGCACATGTGTCGCGCATGTGGCACTTGTTCGCTGGGTGGTGTTGGTGGTGGGTTCGATTTTGGGCGGGATGCTGTGCTATAAAAGCACGACACTTGTTCAGCCAGCAGCACAGTTCAAATTTGCAACGCGACAAGCAAACAACAATCTAAGGCACGAGTATGTCGAAAGTTAAGAATCTAATTGCCAAAATGCTGCAACGCCGTGGCAAGTGCAATAACAGCAGCAGCAGCCACAACAACAACAACATCAGCCATTGCCAGTGCTACGAGAGTCTCGAGGAGATCGCGCAGAACCAGGCCAACGAACGCATGTTACAGGAGACAACAAATGCCACACATCAATTGCTTTTCTGCCTGGAAACCGCAGACGGCAGCTTTTATTGGCATGCACAGTAGCAAGAGCAACAACAGCATCAGCAGCAACAACAGCAACAGCAACAACAACAACAAACCGGTAGTTAGAAGCGGTCAAATGTATGAATGAAAAGACTTCTTCAATGAAGTCATCCATCCTCTCAGTTCGATTCATGTCTCAGCATGCGCAACAAGTTGCATGCAATGCAAGAGCAAATGATAAACAAGTTGCCATTGCAATAAGCCGGACAGGCAGGCAGCCAGTCAGCCAATCAGCCAGCTATCAACAACAGCAGCAATGTCAACGTTGTCCCCCCGCAGGCCAAGGTGTGACTTCAAAATCTTAATGTCCACAATGCCAACTTTAAATAACTTGTGATATACATATATAACTATTTACTCAGTGTCAATCGAAGTTTAGTGTAATTGTTTTTTAAAGTTTAAGCTATTAATAAATAACTTGAAAAGTAAACGAAAAAAAATTGTATTTGAGTTTTATTATTGAATATGTATATTAATTTTGTATTGAATATCAAATTGGTTCAGCTACAAATTGATATAAAACTAATTTCCCTTAAGCAGACTTCGTTGTGTTATAAAATGGATCCAAGTAAACCCAAAAAGATGATCTGAACAATATTGCGGTACAAAAGAAATACTTAAAGATTGGCTTCTGGATCAGGGTTTGAGGTACATGAAATAAATGTATAATATATATACTTTTATGTAGCAAATGTGCCCTAATTAAAGTTTGGTTAGATAACTGTCAGACCAAAATAAAAGGTTGAAGCCTGGTCTTATGTATTGTATTTATTATCATTTGATTTTTAGACCCATCGAAATTGAAAATCAGGGCATATTGCTTCCATTTCAATTTAATTGTATTTATTTTTTCTTTTCTGTTAAAAGTTAATTTAAGTTAATATAAAATAATAATAGGTATGATAATATATTTATTATAACATTATTGCGTTATTATTAAATAAAAGTTAAATATTTTAGCGCATATATTTTTCATAGTAATATGATTTAATAAAAAATAATAATCATATAATATATGAACCAAATAGCTGTGATTGCGATGCTTAAAAACTTCACGTAAAACTATTCTAAAATCTGAAAAACAAATATAATTTATTAAAATTAAACTGCATGTTGTATTTTTGAATTTAGATAAAAATTTCACCCAAGTTCAATTCCTCATTCGTTTAGCAACCCTTTTGACGCCTGCGCACCCTCATTTCGCAAACATCTAGCTTGACATTTTGCGTGTGTCTGTCGCGCGTATTACGCGGTTCAAGCATGCGCACATATTCAATTACACAGCCACAACAGAAACAGCAACAACGACAACAACAACAACAGCAGCAACAATAACAACAACATGAATAGCCACAACGATGACAAGAGCGTTGCATTGACAATAAGCCGAGCAACCCCCAAGACCGTTGCGTGCCTAAATGTGCCCCTGTTAAGAATCGTCAATCCGTCGATCCGATCGCCATGTGCAGTTGGAAAAATATTCTCACACTCTCGAAGAGATTGTAACGGCTTGCTGTTCAGCACACTCTCAGCACGGCATCGACATCATCATGCTTGCTCTGCCATCTCATCCCCCTGCATTTAATATGACTGTCTCTCGCTCTCGCTCTCTCTCTCGCTTTCGCCCTTGATCGGCTACTCGCACTTCCTGCCCGTGGCCAAACTGGCCACGTATATTGTTTATATAGTTAACGAATGCGATACATTTAATCTTTAGTGTGTGTCAATTTGCCGTACAGTCATTTAGTATGTATGCCCCGCACAGCGTCCCTACATGCTCGTTACCCGATTCCTTGTGCCCGGTCCCACGACGTGCCCAGGCATGCCACTTAGCGTGGCCCAAGTGTTCAACAGAAGCTACAATTCAGCATTCATAATTGACAACAAGAACAACACAACGGCAACAGCAACAACAAGAACAAGAGAGATGGCAACATCAGCAAAGAGGAACCTCTGGGCCACGTCTGGCAAGAAAAAAAATAAAAATAAAAGGCAGGTGGTAGTTTTTTCGGTGGTACTGTCCACACCACTCGCCATGACTCGATCTTGGGCACGGTCAGATTTACAGTGGAACAAAGGCATGAGTAAAGAAGCAAAAATGATATGCTTTACAATTGAGATTTAATATTAAAATTCTGAAACATGCGAAAAATATTTTTGTAACAAAGATAAAGATAAACTTGTTGTTAATGTTTTTCTTTAATATGTTTTTAATATTCTAAATTGTTAGATTATAATCATACTCTGGCTGTGAATTTGTGCATAGCTTGATTGTCAACGATAATTAAATAAATAAACAAAATAGTTTATATCTTAGACTACTTTAAATTAACAACATGTAATATCCACAGGACAATTTTCATGCTCATTTCAAAATTACCTTGTTTCGTAGTTCACACAGTCTTCCAACATACCTGTAAATTAGCTTAGAGATCTGTACACATTTACTTAGTTCGAAAATCCCTAGGCGGTGGCCATTTGAAATTCATCCTTGTAGCTTCACTTTACCACTCACACTTCTTTCACAAAGTCAGTACAGAAATACCTAAATTTAACCGTATCAAGTACAAAACAGGCCACGTTTATTCCACAACAGATCTTTTATTCTTCTACCTTGCACTACCTTGCGATACTGAAAACTTTCACAACTTTATTCCCACGCACAGGCAGTACCCAAAAACCCTGAAACTAGCCATATCAAGTAATAGACAGGCCTCGTAAAATCCAAAACAGATTTTCAGCGATTTTACACAGCAAGTAGAAGGAACACGTAGTGGAAAGTCCTAGGACCTCATTTAATTCAGTTATGTACCGAATTTCCGCGTGTGTTTTGCCCACTGTGCAATGTGGATAAGGGCTCAAATCGAAGACTGTGTACCTAACTCTCTATCTCTCTCACACACGCTCTCCTTGTCTCTCTCTCTCGCTCACCCTACACGGCCGACCGATTATAACTTATAACACCAACGAGCGAGAAAAATCTTGTGGGAAACTTGAGGGCAAAGTGTTTCCCACGATTCGAACGTCAATGTAAAAGAAAACAGAGAAGAGCTAAAAGCGGCAACAACAACATGCTGAACATGTGCAACAACCACCACCACCACCACCACCACCGACACCACCAACACACAGACGCACCATCAGTTTCATCCCCTGCCAAGACACAACAAACTTGTTTGCCGAGCCAACAAGAGAAAAACCAACCACCAGCAGACGAGGATCGCTGCCAGCGCAAACGCACCGAGAGCCGAGATCCGATAGCCGAAATGCAGACACGAACCGAAGCGAGCCGAACGACTGAGTAATTTGCTCGTCAGGTGCTGTTGTTGTTGTTTTGGTTTTTGTTTCTGCTCTCTGTTGTTGGCTCTCTGGGTGCGTGCGCTGAGCACGAGACGCAGTTGACGTCGACATCGGCACGTGCAGCTATAAAAGCAACGGTAACTGGAGACGGCAGCAGCATTCTCAACGCAATCGTCGTGCAGTACACATCGTACAGCTCAACTTACATACAAACACATATCGCCAAATAACGTAACATGGCCACCAAATACGAACAATCAAAGACTTATCAATACCGCAAGGTGATGAAGCCTCTGCTGGAGCGCAAGCGTCGCGCACGCATCAACAAGTGCCTGGATGACCTCAAGGATCTGATGGCCGAGTGTGTGGCCCAAACTGGCGATGCCAAATTCGAGAAGGCCGATATCTTGGAGGTGACCGTAGATTATCTACGAAAACTGAAGCAGACCAAGGCCGCCAAGGCCAATGCCAATGCCACTGCATCCGCCACAGAGCACAGCTTCCGTGCCGGCTACATTCGTGCCGCCAACGAAGTTTCTCGTGCCCTGGCCGCCCTGCCCAAAGTAGATGTCGCCTTTGGCACCACACTGATGACCCATCTGGGCATGCGTCTGAATCAACTGGAGCAGCCCATGGAACAGACAATGCCAATGTCAATGCATACACCACTCAGCATCAACTGTGACTCTGCTTACTCCAGCAAGAGCAGCAGCACCAGCACCAGCAGCAATCGCGACACCTACAGTCCAGTCTCCAGCGGCTATGCCAGCGACAGTGATTGCGGCTCAAGCACGCCCATTGCTGCCCAATCTCTGTTGCAGATCAGCAACAACGGCGCCAGCGTCTGGCGTCCCTGGTAAAGGAGTCGTCATTAGCTCCGCAGTCATCGGGACACGCACGCAATCGAACTGTCGCTTTACAAAGCTTTACAATGATCTTCATTTTGCCTCTAATTAAGTGTTACGCAGTTTTCTAAGTTAGGTCTGTGATAGGGCACGTTTTATTGACTCCATTATAATAATTAGCCAGAAGTCTGTTAGCCAATACAAATGTTTATAGAGTTTAAGCATAAGCAAAAACAACAAAACAAAACAAAAACAACAAACATAAATATAAACAAATATGACAAGAAAAATACTTTTATCTTTTATTTTCAACCTTTTACAATTATTTATTACAGCTTGTGGAATTCTAATCAGAATAAATACCTGTTGGAATTTAGTAACTCTTACTCGTGTGATGTGGTGTGGTCAACAACTTCTAATAGGAAACTCGTTAAAAGATAATTATCTTTCAATTATCATGTTCAATCTCAAAATAGATAAATAGATAGAGTAGATTTCCATCGGATTATCTCATTTAGACTTCTTTCGAAAAGAGACATAAATAACTTCAAATATACAATTAGAAAATATCCCATTTTTATTAACCTGTTTTTTATTTTTTTATTTATCCTATATAATAGTCTGGAAAACAACTTCGCTCTCATTGCTGTGTACACTGCACGCTTAAGTGGTATAATTTATACTTGATTTCTTATAAGTGATGAAAATAATATATGTATTTCTGAAACATAAGGCTGTTTTGCAAATATATTAATTTTAATCACTTACAATCAATTCATTCTAATATATGGGGTATGTAAATTTTGTTGTGTAAAAATGACAATTATCGCATAATAAAAAAAAATATCAATATATATAAAAAGAAAATAAAATGAAAATCTATTTTAGCAATAAATTTATTTTATGTTTTACTTCAACTTATTTTAATTTTGTTATATTAGGTACATAATAAATTAATTAATTAGTTAATATATGAAGATCTTATATACCCTATCCAATTGATATAATATGGTTTGACTAATTTGAATATAGTCAACTACATATGTAGGTATTTGAAGTAGTAAGCCACGCCTCCTTCTGCTTATTAATTTATTTCTATTAATATATACTAATAATAATATATTTATATATATTTATATTATTATTAGTATATATTAATAGAAATAAATTTAATTTCAAATCTAGTACTCTTATAATTAACCCTTTATAATAAAGTAACGCATCCTACAAATCTACAAATCACAGAAATTACCTATATTAGTCTGCGTATAACTCCCAACTAATTACATTAAATTAATTAATATTAATTTTAATTAGAACTACTGCTAGGTGAATACTCTTTATACCTAATTTAGCTAATCTATTGATTTTTAATCTAAAGTTAAATGATTTGGGTTCAATCACGTATCTCAAATTCCAATTATTATTAATGTGTCCGATCAATTATTGCTGATAATTGTTATCTAAGTACTAGAGGTCGAGAGGAGGGTTGCAAGCGAACCCCCCTAACATTACCCAGTTCACCCAACGATCACCTTTGCCCGGTACACGTGCTGCCACACTTTCAGCGCCCGCCTGACCTGGAAAGCCAAGACAGATGCCGGAGCCAAAGCCAATATGCCACACTAATTGTGCCCAATAAACACTCATCGGGCAACGGGAAAGTGGAAAACAGGAATCGAGACAGAGACCGCATTATGCCATCATCATCTGCATACATTGATGAAACAATAAGCGAGAGATGGCACGGCAGGATAACAATGGGAACGGGAACGGCCCACGCACACGCACAGGATGAAGCAGTGAAGTATGCATTAAGGATAATAACACCGGTCTAAAGAGCAACTACAGCAGCAGCAGCAACAACAACAACAACAACAATAACAACAACAAGAGCAGCAGAAGCAGCAACAACAGCCAGAGCAATGCCCAAAACAGCGACAGCTGCAAAATTTGTGCTCTGATCCTTTAAAAAAGCGAAGCATGTGGCCAAAAGGAAAACAAACGAGAGAAAAAAAATTGTGTGAGAAACTTACTTTCAGGTCGGTTCCCACGCCACGAGCCACAAGGATTGCCGATTGTCCTCCATGCCAGCCGCTCAATTGCAGCTGTTCCACACAGTTCCAGCGCCTGCGTGTCAGAGAGGGAGAGTACTGCCAGGGACATGCGCGTGCGTGTGAGCGAGATGGGGTGCACTCATGCGTGGCCGTGGCCGAGGGTGGATTCTGAACTTGGGACCGCTCCGGACTATAAAAGCAAGGCACTGCCAACCGAAAGACATCATTCACGATACAGCCAGCAACAAGGCAACCACGAGCATTTTGTATATTGCAAAACGCAACTGAAATTTATCTAAAATATACACGTAAAAATGGAATATACAAGCAAGACACAGATCTACCAGAAGGTGAAGAAGCCGCTGCTTGAACGTCAGCGTCGTGCGCGCATCAACAAGTGCCTGGACACGTTAAAGACACTTGTCGCCGAGCTACGCGGTGATGATGGCATTTTACGCATGGACAAAGCCGAGATGCTCGAGTCAGCTGTTGTCTTCATGCGCCAGCAAAAGACAAACAAATCAACAGCAGCAACAGCAACACCACCCATGCCGCTAGAGAGCTTCCGCAATGGTTATATGAATGCCGTCAATGAGGTGTCACGTGTCATGGCCTCTACACCTGGCATGAGTGTCGACCTGGGTAAATCGGTGATGTCGCATCTGGGCCGCGTCTACAAGAATCTGCAGCAGTTCCATGAGGCACAATCAATGTGCGAGTCGGAGTCAGCAGTCGAATTGAGCATCAACTGCAACTCGGCGCCTCTCAGCCCCGCCTCATCCGGTTATCACAGTGATTGCGAGAGTCCTGCACCATCGCCAATGCCAGAGGACGTCGAGAAACTGTGGCGCCCCTGGTAAAGCATTAGGCAACAAGTGGAAAACAAACAACAATACAACTGTGATAACCAACTGTGATGGGAACAAAACAATTAGTAAAGCAATTAAATAAATGCCATTAAGAAACATGAAATTATTTGACTTATGATTAATGTGGGTTGGGCAAGCACATGGGTAGCATTCACATTTAGCATTGGGCACTTAAAGAGTAAAGAAAAACACATGTCACATTTTCCGATTAAAATTCTATTTGCCTAGAGACAGTGGATGGTATTAATGGAAAATTAGAATTCAGATAATGTAAAACTTATACATCATTTAGAATTTCTGTGATTTTAAATTTACTTTAAAACTTTTCAAATGAATTTATTAAAATTACATCTACAATTTGTTCATTATCATATCATATCATTATTAATTATTATTATCACTAATTATTAAATTATTAATTATACAAGAATTATAAAGTTAGATTGTTTGAAATAATTTTTAAATTCTCGATTGCGCGCCAGATTAATCCTTGCACATACGCAGCACTGTTGCATGGACAATAAATTAAAGTCTTCGATAACATCCACTGGTCCTTCAAATCGATAAATAAAAGAGTGCCGATTTATATGGAGGCTCGGCGATACATCTAAATAATAAAGTAATGAGATATATCTAGCGATATATCGTCGGCTTTTTATTTTTTCCACGCATTAAAATCACGTTCGCAATTTAATAACAAATCGGCAGTAGAGTTGAGAAGCTTTTACATATAATTGTGCGTTTCGGGCGGTAAAAAACGTCGTCGAATTTCAATTAAATGCAGTCGAAAATCTAAGTGCAAAATAGACGGCTAAAGCAGATGCGAAAAAATAGAGACGAGAACGAGAACGCCACACAACACATACACGACGCTCAGGCTGACTGTCAGACGTAGCGAGTCGGTCGGTCGGTCGGTTGAAGAGGCCAGTTTTACGGGTAGAATTCGAGTAAAAAATTACGTTTTTTGCATTGAAAAAATCGGCTCGTGCAAATATCAGTGCAGTGTATGTGTATGCACACAAAGTGGCAATAATGTGCAAATGTACGGCAAGCTAAATGCCCAAATGAAAATTGGTACTGCCAGCTTCTCCGTTTTTTAATTGCTTTTGTTTATTTTTTGTTGGGCCAATTTTTCTTTTGCGCTGCGCTCGTGTGTGCGCCTGTGTTTGTGTGTGAGTTTTGTCACTCGTCCGTTTAGGGTGCGCGCGCGTGTATAAGTCTGTCTGTCTGTTTGTGTATATGTGTGAGTGAGCAACTCGCTGTCGCAGCTAGTAGTGTTGCCAAGAAATTAAATTTTCTTTTGAGATTCTATATTGTTTTTATAAAAAATATATTATTTCATTGCTGAGCTACAGCAAAGTGTGTAAGGGCAAAATGTATTATATTTAAAATGAGTGAAATTCTCGGTAGACTTCCTAGTGGCAATATTTGTTGTTCATTCAAAGGTGGCAACCCTGCGTAATTGCAGTCTATCTGTATATGTATTGCACGGGGTACATTTGTTTGTGCAGAGCGTGCGGCCAGCGTGCATTGCTTTTGCAAAAATTACATGCCACAGCAATGTGGAAATAGTTTAACAAGAATATCTTATGTTGCCTAAGAAGTGTAAGATTATTTTGTACCTTATGCCGCATGCTTGTTTTTTGCGTAACATTTCACCCAGGCACATGCAACTGTGCGTTTGATTTTTTCGGCGGTAAACACTCACACTCATACCCTCGTATGTGCGTCGTCCTCTGTATGTATGTGTGTACACTCGTTGTTGCTGGCATGGCTGCCATTGCTGAGATGCTCAAGAATATGTGAGCGCGCTTATATTTGTGTGTGTGTGTGTGTGTGTGTGTGTATGTGTGTACGTGCGTGAGATTCTACGTATTGAAAAAAATGGTGCAAAATAACGACCAATAACTAAGAATCGTATAATTCACATTGCAGGATACCCGCAAAAAAGCTACACAATATGGAAACGCATAAGTTGAACTAAATCTAAAATCACAACAAAGGCAATTAAACGCTTGCAAAATTTTATACATGTTCCGGTGCTAGTGCTGCTAATTTCGGCAGAGGAGAGTGTAATCTCAGGGTGCCAGCAGCGGGCAGCGGCGCGCTGCCAACAGGAAGAGGAAGCATAAGCAATTCACTCAACTAAAATATATTTATAAATATATATATAAATAAATAAATAAAAATTACGGTACAACAATCTACAACTATTATTTGTTGTTGTTCATCCCGTCACTTCTTGGGCAACAATCAAACAGTCATTACAAAAACAAAAGCAACACAACAACAATGTATCCCGCACCGGTGCGTCACCCCGCCGCCGGGGTAAGTATTGAAGATTGCAATGGGACCCAATCAAGTGTTTTACTAATTGTGTTTCGCCCCCATGTCCATCTTCAATACGAACAGGGACCACCACCTCAGGGCCCAATCAAATTTACCATTGCCGATACGTTGGAGCGCATCAAAGAGGAGTTCAATTTTCTACAGGCACAATATCACAGGCAAGTGTCTACGACATACAGTTTCGCAATGGGAACCCCCAGCAGAACGGCGCAGAAGATTAGTTAATATGATTTGGAAACTATATTCATACATATGTAGATGCATAGATATGCATACACATGTAAATTTGAACACATACCAGTATAGTTGTATTTAATAATATTTAGCATAGTACCCAATGTAGCATGATTCTTGCAATATTGTTTCACTTCAAATTTCAGTAATAATACAACATATTCATTTTATTGAATTATTTAAACAAAAAGAAAAAATCAAGAGATCAATGTTTCTAATGATCTCATGAAAACGTCCTTTCATTTTTCATGAATTTCGTATTTATGTTTCAAAGTATTTCCTTTTCTTTATAGAACATTCTCCGTTAAAGTCGTATAAAGAATGTCCGATTTCAGATTCACAAAAATATAAAAAGAAAAAGAATGTTGATTGCTGTAGGTTTTTCATGCGCACATGCTCTGCTGGGCTGGGCTCTTCTGCTGCCTTTCAGCCTCGTATGGCTTTGGCTGTGTAAACCGGTTTGCCAGGCAGCGCACCATATGCGCTGCTGGCCATAGGATTTTTTAGCCGGCGCGACGACGGAAGCGTTGCCCGAGATTTCTTTCAACTAAACTAATTTGCCCTTTTGATTATTTTTCCTGTGAATTTCAGCATCAAATTGGAGTGCGAGAAGTTGGCGAACGAAAAGACCGAAATGCAGCGCCATTATGTTATGGTAAAGATATATTATATATAAAATTGATGAACTTTCAATTTCATTATGTTAAATCTAATCCTTCTCCCACATTTTCCAATGCAGTACTACGAAATGTCCTATGGCCTTAATGTGGAAATGCATAAGCAAACGGAAATCGCGAAGCGTCTCAACACACTAATCAACCAGCTACTTCCATTCCTACAGGCCGATCATCAGCAACAAGTGCTGCAGGCGGTAGAGCGTGCGAAGCAAGTCACAATGCAGGAACTGAATCTGATCATTGGGGTAAGTTGACTTAGCCACTTTCATCTAGTGGTATTCCTAGTATGGGATATTTTCTTGAGAGCGAACTTATGTTGAAAAAATATTGAATTTATATATAGTTTGTTAGAAAAATTCAATAAAAGTACAAAAAATAGAATATTGAAAATTTAATAAAGAGTAAAGACTATTCATTTGTTGTTTGACCATGCCAAACCTTCGTCATATTTCATATTACACATAAAAAAAATTACAAATTGAAATAATTTATATATTATAAATAATTTTGTGCACAATTTTTATTACTTAACGTTTCCAACAGGATATTGTTGGTTGTTTAATCCCGATTATTTTCGAATTCTTATACCTAATACTTGAACATATTTTTTTGCTTGTCCAGTATCAGTGTTTTTTTATTTTTATTATTAAATACTAGTATAGCTATAAACAATAGGCTGCTTGACCAACTTGTTTAATATATTTTTATACTATAATAATTATACACAAAATGTAAAAACTATAATTTTATTAAACGATGGGTTTGTGCGTGCGGTATGCGTGTGTCTGCAGCAGCATCACCAGCAACATGGAATACAACAACTTTTAGTAAGTGATTATTATTTTGTTTATTTGCCATATGCGTTCGTTTGTTTGCTTGCTTGTTGCGTTATTTCTCGCTCGCCTCTGCGCAAGGTGTTGTTCATTCAGTTGTATATATATATATTTTTTTTATACAATGCGTCAAGTCAAATTCGCCGCCGCTTCTTTTACTTGACGATGTTGTTGTTGTTGTTGTTGTTGTATACACACACGCACCGCTACATCCGAATAGCCTTTGTTACACGTCCATAAAAAATAACAGAAACAATTTAAACGCCTGCACCAAAATCAGCATTTGATCAACTAACTAACTGCCTGCGGTTTTTCAATTGCAGCAACAAATACACGCACAACAGGTGCCGGGCGGACCGCCACAGCCGATGAGCGCACTCAATCCGTTTGCATTGGGTGCCACTATGGGCTTGCCACACGGGCCACAGGGCTTGCTGAAAGCGCCGCCGGACCATCAAAGGCCGGATATAAAGCCCATGGGCTTGGAGGGACCAGCGGGCGCTGAAGAGCGTCTGGTAAGTAGCAACAACAATAACATAGATATTTTCATATACTTATCGAAGTCCATGTAATGTTGCAGCGCAATTCGGTGTCGCCTGCGGATCGTGAGAAATACCGTACGCGTTCGCCGCTGGACATTGAAAACGATTCGAAACGTCGAAAAGATGAAAAACTTCAAGTGAGTATCAACCTATAATGATCATTTAGTGTACTCGTATCATTGTGTCATCAGCTGTTGCTGCCTCTCAACTCACCAAAAACAAAACAAAAAAATCATTCCTATAATATATAGTAGCCTATCTCATATGTAGTTGTTGTCTATTTCTAATCCTCTGTTAATTCACAAAACCGAAATTAAAACTATAAAATCATATATTTGTAGACTAGTGCAATTAACAGCTGAATTGCTATTTGGGTTGTTGATGTTATCGTTGTACGAATTTTGTTTTATTGTGTTTGTTTGTTTTTTTCAAAATTATTTGCAGGACGATGAAGGCGAGAAAAGCGATCAAGATTTAGTCGTAGATGTTGCAAATGAAATGGTGAGTTGAGTGTCGGCCCTGATATTCATGCAACAAATTTCTAAAAATTAAAAAAAAAAAAAAAAAAAAAAGATACAATATATATATATAGTGAGAAAAACAAAAATATAATTGTCATTTCAATTGCCATTGTAGGAATCCCACTCACCACGTCCCAATGGCGAACATGTGTCCATGGAGGTACGCGATCGTGAGAGCTTAAACGGCGAGCGTCTGGACAAACCCGGTAGCAGTGGCATCAAACAGGAGCGTCCGCCATCGCGATCAGGCTCCAGTTCTTCACGTTCTACACCCAGCCTCAAGACAAAAGATGTAAGAGCCAATACAGTATTTGGTTTGCTCAAGAAAATTATCAACCGTGTCTATAGCTTATTAATGAAGAAACTGTATTTATATTATTAAATGTTTTTTTTTTTTTTATTAAAATTATAGATGGACAAGCCGGGCACACCGGGAGCAAAGGCACGCACACCGACACCAAACGCTGCAGCACCATCTCAGGGCGCAAATCCTAAACAAATGATGCAACAAGGTGGCCCTCCGCCGGCTGGTTATCCAGCGTCGCCGTATCAGCGACCGGCGGATCCCTATCAGCGTCCACCATCGGATCCCGCCTATGGACGACCGCCGTTGCCGTACGATCCGCATGCGCATGTACGAACAAACGGCATTCCACATCCCTCGGCTCTAACTGGTGGAAAGCCGTAAGTATATCAATAATATTAGCCACGTTTAATGTAATATCTTTTATATTTTTATTCTTTTTGGAACAGTGCATACTCTTTCCATATGAACGGTGAGGGCAGTTTGCAGCCGGTTCCATTCCCGCCGGACGCGCTGGTGGGTGTTGGTATACCAAGACATGCGCGACAAATAAACACGTTATCGCATGGAGAGGTCGTGTGTGCGGTGACTATTTCAAATCCTACAAAATATGTTTATACGGGCGGAAAGGGCTGCGTGAAAGTGTGGGATATCTCTCAACCGGGAAATAAGAATCCCGTCAGCCAGCTAGATTGCCTGCAGCGCGATAATTATATACGCTCGGTGAAGCTACTGCCGGATGGACGCACACTTATTGTTGGTGGCGAAGCATCGAATCTATCGATATGGGATTTGGCCAGTCCCACGCCACGCATCAAGGCCGAGCTAACCTCAGCAGCGCCTGCCTGTTATGCGCTCGCCATCAGCCCCGATTCAAAGGTGTGCTTCTCATGCTGCAGCGATGGCAACATCGCTGTCTGGGATCTACACAATGAGATACTAGTGCGTCAGTTCCAGGGCCACACAGACGGTGCATCGTGCATTGACATCAGTCCGGATGGCTCACGATTATGGACTGGCGGCCTTGACAACACGGTCCGCTCGTGGGATCTACGCGAAGGCCGCCAGCTGCAGCAACACGACTTTAGTTCTCAAATATTTTCACTTGGCTACTGTCCCACGGGTTAGTTTTTACTTGTAGAACTACGAGGTGTTAAATAACTCAATTTACGTATTATGCTCTTGTTACAGGTGACTGGCTGGCCGTGGGCATGGAGAATTCGCATGTGGAAGTGTTGCATGCATCGAAACCAGACAAGTATCAGCTGCATTTGCACGAGAGCTGCGTTCTGTCGCTGCGATTTGCCACCTGCGGCAAATGGTTCGTTTCCACCGGCAAAGACAACCTGCTTAACGCATGGCGAACACCATATGGTGCCAGTATATTCCAGGTGAGTGAATTATTCCAAGATCCCAAATGTTATATCAAAATTGATATTAATGTTGATCAAATAATGAACAAATACTAAAAGCATTTAATAAATTCCTGAAATTTGTCTGTAATAATCAGACGTTATTTAAAATTCTACTTTATAATTGTATATATTTATATAACTATAACCAATCTACAATTTTTTCATTGTTATTTATTTCGTTTGCAGTCGAAGGAAACATCATCCGTACTTAGCTGCGACATATCAACTGACGACAAATATATTGTGACGGGTTCGGGCGATAAAAAGGCTACTGTCTATGAAGTTATTTATTAAATCAAACAAAAACAAAAAAAAAAAAAAAAAAAAAAAAAAACAATACAACAAAAAAAGAACACCAGAGGGAATCCACACTTTTCATTTTGTAATAAGCGCATATAGGTTTTTATTACAACTAAAAATAATAATAAAAATTAAAAACACATTGTTCGATAGCATGCTAATAACAAGAAACAAACAAACAAAGAAACAGCAGCAACAACACAGTGGCAGCAGACGGGTGCATAAATGCGAAGTAAAATTTCTATAATATAAATAAAAAAATAAAACAAAATGAAAGAAAAAACCTATAAAAAAAAAAGTAAGCGTACTTCTAGCTTCTAAGCCTAGGCTAAGTCCAATAAAAAGTTGAACACAAATTGCAAAGTAAAAACCTAAAAGAAAATAATAATAATAATAATAATGAGGGAAATATAGAGTGCAGCAGAACGGGAAACAAAATGCAAAAAAAAATTATATAAATACAAAAAAAGCAAACAAAAAAGAGTAATAACAGTCGGCGTTACCTACTACGCTCATCAAAAGAATTAAATGCAGGGTCCTTTTTATTTGTGGACCCTGCATGGATTAGTCATTGCTGGAGCGTTGAGATTATGAATACCAGATGAATACACGGTGTCAGGAATGTGAGTGCTTTTAGTTTGTCTATGTGTTTAAATGTCGTCAGCGAAGGTTTTATTTTCATTTTTTTTTATTTTAAACAATAACGAAATTGTTTGAAATTTTTACCTTCGATTTTTTAAATTTGTTTAAATTAGTGATTGGTACTTTGCTATCAGTATCCTGAAACGCCCCCACTTCCCTTCCCTTCGCACACAAAACACTTTTGCATGCAGAAAAAGTATATATGTATATTTATTTATATATATAAATATATGTACAAGTATATATATATATAAATGAATATAATTGATAAGCAGTTTAGTTAAGAATTTTACATTATAAATTAATACAATAATGGAAAAACGAAGCGGGCGCCGCCGCAACAGCACGTCCTCACATCCGCACATGAACACACACACCAATACATGAATAGTCGGGGGTGCCGAAGCAGCCAGCTGTTGCTTGTATGTAATTTTGAAAAAAAAAATCAAAAACAGTTAAATCAATCTTTTGTCAATATCAAACATTTGTAAAATCCTATGTTTCGTGCAGCTAAGAAAGAACAAGACCACAAATGCAAAAAATAATTTAACAAACTTGTTTACATATTAGTTTATATAAAAATGAGTCGGATATATATATATATATATATATATATATATTTAATTGTGGGCACATCTCGCGCCCAGCAAATAACAGAATAGAGTGCAGCACACGCTTCGATTTTTAATTTTACAAATATTATTATTATTGTGGTTATATATGTATATAATTATATTATAAATAATTGAAGCAAAACGAAAAAAAAAAAAATAAATAAAAAATTATATATGTAATCAAAAGTAAAGTTATCAACTTTTAAAATACATCGGTCGTGTAAACGCTCCGCTGACGCGGTAATGGAGCACCCTGCTGGCGAGAGAGCTTGGTATGAAGCTCCCGCAGTGTTTCACACTGGCGACCGGATGTCTTGCGGAACTTCTCGATGGCAATGGGCAGCAGATTGTCCACCAAAAAGATTTTGTTCTTCATCACAAAATTAGGCTGTGAAATACGGTTTATGAGCATAAAGAAATAAGGTTAATGAGAAGTGATTCCCATGAGCAACTCACATCCACCGACATGTCGCTGGGTGGCTTCAGCGCATGGTGAGCCAAAAAAAGATCTAGTAACAGACGTTCCAGGCTCAGCAGCAGCGTTTCACCTTTGGCGAGGCAGCCACAATGTTCGGTCAGTTGCAGAAATTGGCGGATGAACACGACCGTGGATTGGGTAAGATTTAGCCACGTATCGCCAGTGGTCTGAGCGCGCACATCTATGCCCAACGTATCCAACTCTAACAGCAATCGTTTTAAATTGGACTTAGTTTGCAAATTATATGGCTGCCAGCTCTCCTCGGTGCGACCTACAGCGTCCAGTAGGCGCTGTTTAGACTCCTCGATAAGCGACTCGAGCGTTGTTCGCAAGAGACCTTCCAAATGGTAACTTATGTCCAGGCCAATCTCTGTTAGCTTTGTGGCAGGCTTGCGCACGCGTTCCACGCACTTGGCCACTGCCTCCAAAGAGGTGCCCTTGGTCAGATAGTGTTTGATTAACTGGCTGGCAAAGTACTGCAGCTCTGCATTACACCACACGACAAGGGCTGCAAGAATACGATTTAGAATAGGGATAGTATCAAACAATAGATCCACTCACCGCTAACACAGGCCGGTTGCTGCTCAAAGGCACTAAGAAAATCGCATGCCACCTGCGTCAAGTCACAGAAAAAGAGCTCCGAGATTTCCGCATTGTTGCGACGTGCCTCGCGCTGTGCCACACGTAAACTGACTGTGCAGACCTTTAGCAGTGTGGCACTCGCCTGTCGGGAGCGACCCATTTCGACGAGTATCTTTAGAGGTCGCCGGACTTCACGGAGTGCAATCTGTAAATTGCGATTGTGACTATTTGATAGCTCCTGGAGCAACACATTGGTTAGCTTCTGTTCCTGTTGCTTAATTTTCGCCTCGATTACGTTCGCCTGGAGTACTTTGTTTTTGTGTTGGGGCATGCTCAGAAACTCCTGGGTGCGCTTGATCAGTGCCTGTGCATCCTCAAAATGGCGCTGTGCCACCAACGTTTGAATTTCCTCACTGGCCGTGCTCAGCCATTCAGGAGTTTCATCCTCGAGGGACTTCGGCTGCACATCTGTGGGAGTTTGCTCCGGCAATTTTTCGGGCGTGGCAGTTTTCGCTTGGGCTTGCTGTTGCTTGGATCGATTTGGTGGCTGCGGCGCTTGTCCCTTCTTTGGTTTCTTTTGCTGATCAAAGCGGAAAGCTTCTTCCAGTTTTTCAATCCATTCGCTCTTACCGGCAGCTGTAATGCTCTGATAAATCTTGGAGCCGTCAGGCGTTATAATGTTGATGGCATTCTTAACGCCATCCAAATCTTTGATATTGATAACGGCTATCTTCTTGGGATCGTATTCCGTAAGGAACTCCAGGCGTCTGCAAGCCAGTGGGAATACAGATTAAATAAAAAGTTGGGTATAAAGTTTTAGGGATGCCCTACTTATCATGTTTCACTTTGCACACAATGAGCACATCATTGAACAGAAAAAAGAAGACGCGTTGTATAGGCCGGTAATCATTGGCATCCAGTTCAATAAGGGCGCCCTCGTTTAGGAACGTTTTTCCTTCAAGATTCCCATTGAAACCCTGCACCATTTCCTTCACAGCCCGCGTCGCTTGACTGTTGTCCACATCCTCAGTGGCCGCATTACTCTCCGCCTCAATGCTGTCCGCCTTCAGATGGCTGGTCGTCTTTCCATCGGTCATGGTGGCCAAAATGTTACGCTGCTCGATGAGAATGTGCGACAGCTGGTACATTTCCGACTCCAGATCTAGAGATATGAACATATATTAGGACTGACAATGGGTGGACAATATTTATCGCTTACGTGAGATCTCCTTGGCCGTTTGTATAAACTGCATATAGTTCTTTTTGCAAGTCTGCTTAAGAGTTGCTGCCGTCTGTTCATTGTAGGCCTCGATTTCCTTTTTTCGCTGCTGCAAATCGCTACCGCCCACACATTCCCGTGTCAGCTCCTTCGTGTCTATGCGAATAAAAAATATATTGTAGTTAGACCAAATCAGGCTATTTAATAGCAATGCCTACATTTATCCACGCTAAAATTGAAATCGTCAAACTCCTTCATTGTTGATTAGAAAAATTAAACACAAACTCAAAACTTGTGAGCTGAGCTATGCAGATGTTAACGTAACCGTAAATGACACAACGTAAGCATAACATTATTCGCGTAGTGTAGAGTAATGCTTAGTATGGTGCTCACAAATTAAGCAAATCTACCTAAACAAATTAGATTTTCAGGATAATTTCACATTATAAAAAGTGTGATGTGAGAATTTAATTAAAAAAAAAAAATAAAAAAAACTAAAATAAATACCTATATCTTGCTGCTAAAGTGAAACAAAATGTGTGGATATGGTAACTACAATTTTGTTAAAATTCATAAAAACCTGTTAATGATGGGAGTTTTCTGTTAACTAGAAAGAAATTCTGTTGAGAAACTTAGTGGCAACGCCAGACCATCATTTGTTGTTTTGATGAGTAATTCTTAAGAATATCACTCCATCACAGTTCTTAAGACGTAAATAGTTATTAATTTGGCAAAATGGACTGGCTTTTTGGCAAAAAGATCTCACCGGATGAGATGCTGCGCAAGAATCAGCGCGCCCTAAACAAGGCCATGCGTGATTTGGATCGTGAGCGTATGAAAATGGACCAACAAGAAAAGAAAATCATTGCTGATATAAAGAAAATGGCCAAAGAGGGACAAATGGATGCAGTCAAGATCATGGCCAAGGACTTGGTGCGCACGCGCCGCTATTCTAAGAAGTTTATGCTTATGAAGGCCAACATTCAAGCGGTCTCACTTAAAATACAAACGCTTAAATCTCAAAATACAATGGCCCAAGCAATGAAAGGTGTGTGAAGAGAAGGTTTCCGTTGATGATTCATAATTTACTTATGATATCGTTATTTTCGCAGGTGTCACCAAGGCCATGCAGAACATGAATCGTCAACTGAATCTCCCGCAAATACAAAAGATACTGCAGGACTTCGAGAAGCAATCGGAGATGATGGATATGAAGGAGGAGATGATCAACGACGCCATCGACGATGCCATGGAGGATGAGGGCGATGAGGAGGAGACCGATGCCGTTGTTTCCCAAGTACTTGACGAACTGGGTCTGCAGCTGGGCGAACAGTTGGGCGATCTACCTACAGCGTCTGGATCGCTGTCCATAGCAGGCGGAGCGGGTGCACAGAAAGCTGCTGCTGCTGTTGCTGCAGGTGGAGCAGGCGGTGGGCCATCGTCAGGCGGTGGCGGTGGTGCAGGTGGTGGTATTGCGAGTGGCGGCAGTGGTGGGTCGACGCCCATGTCCGACGCCGATGCCGATTTACAAGCGCGCCTGGACAAGCTGCGCAAGGATTAAGGAATAAGCACCGTATTCACCTGCCGTTTTATATGCTAGACGCTGTTATTTTTAAGTGACAAGTTTGTTAACTTTGATATGCCCGAAAATTCCCTCACGCAAAAAGATCGTATCGCTAATTATGATAACAAGCGTAAATATATATTTATTTAAGTAAGGGGGGAGGGATATACAATTAAGATTACACACACATTAGGAAACACACATACAATTCAACCTAGACCGTCAACTAATTGGATGAGCTATTCCCCAGGTTGTCTCATCGGAAACCATTGGCCACAAACACGCGTTCCACCTCCTGAAACACTTTGTCCGCATCAGGACTGGCGTCAATGGTCTTCACCAGGCCGGCATTCTCGAAGTATTTGATGATGGGCAACGAGTCGTTGTTGTACGTTTGGATGCGCTTCTTCAGGCTGTCCATGTTGTCGTCCGTGCGGCCGGAGCCGCTTTGGCCGCGTCCCAAACAGCGGCTCACGCACACATCCTCAGCGCAATCGAAGAAAAGCACAAACTGCATATCTGCCTTGTCGGACATCTGACGGTTCCAGCCATCCAAATTGTCCTGGTTGCGAGGGAAACCATCGATAAGAAACCGCGACTTGCCTGAGTTTTTCATCGCATTTTCCAGCAGGGAACAGGTGACCTCTACGGGCACTATCTTGCCATTGCGTATGTAATCCTCGATAAGCTGGCCATATTCTGAGCCCTCTCGTGAACGCTCCTCACGCAACAAATCGCCTGCTGATAAATGCTCGAATTGAAATCGTTCGACAATTTTCGAGCATTGCGTGCCCTTGCCAGCACCGGGGCCACCCAAGACAAAAACAACCTTTGGCTTCACAATCGACATTCTGTATTTGAGTTTTATGAGCGACGCTTGGTTGTGTAAGCTGAGGTAATTGGTTTTACTGCAGATATTGTGGTTGTTGTTGTTGTTGTACAGCTGGGAATGTTGGAATTGCTGAGGTAGCACTGCGACACTTTGGCCAAGTGACTCAAGCGATTTCGGTATCCGCGTAATAGCGCGCCACATTGACAACTGAAACTTATTCGTGGCGTGTGTACCCAAGAATTTCCACTGGAAACGAATGCTGTGACGTCATTACCAAGCCGCCAGCTGTTAACGAAGAAGAAGATGCAGCAGCACAACGATGCAGGCCTACCAACACTGGCTGCGATTCGCGCGCGAAAAATCGGTTCACTAATGATAATTGTAATTAAAATTTAATGTGTATTTTCCTCAGATATTTATATAAGTTTCGCTTGGTTTTTCTGTATTAGATCGGACACCAGTTGATAGGGTATTATGTGCTGCGATCCTGGCGTCAAATCCACCTCCTCATCATCAACGCCCACTATAACGCCGGACACTGAACACAAATATTATTGTAAATTAAACATGTATGCATGTATAAATAGCTTAACTAACCTGCCACATTGGCTTTTAGGAATACATGGCTCATAAGATTGGGAGTCACAATGCGCTGCTCTGCCTCGCCACGCTGCTGATTGGGCATATAGCGTGTGGCTACTTTGCTGAAGTATTCATCCACATTTGACGCGAACTCCTGCGCATATTTCGATTCCTCGTGCGAGAGGCGCTTGTCGGCCGCATCGTATGCTGCATCCTGATTAATGATGTACTGGGTGAAGGTCTCAATTTTTTGCAAACGACAGCGCAAATAGCTGGCCATAATATAGCGTATGCGCTCCAGTTCCATCTGATGCACCACAAAGCGAAAGTCATTCTTGTCTAGATCCTTCATTTGCTCTTCCATGTGTGCCACTTGCGACATCATCAGTTCCAGCATGTCTGACTGGTGTTGCAACAATTCCGGCGCACACATTTCGTTTGTCCAAGCGGTTTCTAAAATTTCCAGCACCTTCGTAAAGATGATGTGTTATAACACGATATTAAGTATCTCACTTAATTTACCTTTTGTGCGGTTATTGGTTCTGCATCCTCGTCGTCATCATCCTCTTCAAAGGCATTCGCTAAGCCGTCTTCAGTGCTCAGCTCATGCTCATTTAGAGCTTGCTCCACATTTTCGCTGTCCGACATAATTTCGCGCGTCGACATGTAAACAAAAGTTCAGCTGTCAGCATTTATGTTGACATGCGAATGGCGAACCAGTTTTCACAATTGCACAGCACTGGCGTAGCACGCTATGGCACAAACAGATTTCCAAAAGAATTTTCGCTCAATTGTTGAAAGAATATTCAACAATTGGCAAAATCTACGCTTAGCTGTTGAGCATGGCATGGGCGGACGCAATGGCCAGCAAGTATGACAACATTCTGTTTCTCAATCAAAATGTAACCTAACAATTTCGTAGGTTGCCATACAAATAATGGACTACACATATGAGTACTGTGTGGGCAATGAGAATATAACGCAGGGAGAGCTGCAGGAGGTAGTCGAAGAGCTGATGGATCAGGAATTCAACACATTGTGCGACGATCAGTCCATACCCGAGATATGCCGCAACCTGCTGCGATACAAACAAATGGCACTGGCCTCCCAATATCCGCAGATTGAAATGGAGCTTAGTAAATTACCACAAGGCAAGGATTGGCTGCGTCCCGATGTGAAAATCACATATACACCCATAGACGACTCATCGTCTGACGAGGAAATGGACGATGATGACGAAAGTGCTGACGATCCAATGAATGCAGCCGACAGCGACGAAGAGGCCGCCACAAGCAGCGGGCGGGTAACCCGCTCCCAGACACGCAAACAGCAAGCGGAACAGTTTGTGGAGCCAGAGGAGGGCTGGACGACAGTGCGTCGCAAGTGAAAAGAATAACATTAAAGGCAAATTTGTTAGTTGTAGTATGTGGCGTTTACTTCTTGTAGGTCTAGAAATCGAAGTGGAGGTATGGGCGAGCGAGTCTTTGCTACGTGCTCCGTTTTGCACAGATTGCACATGGTTGTGGCTGGCGACGGATTCCGCTTGGGCGTGGCGTCAGAGCGCTGGCACTGCAACTGCGACCAAGAGGTGAACTCGGAGCCTTTAGGCAGCACGAGCTTGAGATCGACAACCGACGCAATTGAATCGATATTGGGCGTCAATGACAGATTAATAGCCGGATAGATGATGACGGCAAAGAAGGCACAGACCATAATCAGCACAGGCACGAATACCGCAAAATACTTGTCCGGCAAATAGGAGTGCAGGCCCAACTCCACGGGCAAAAAGGCCCACGCCACATAAACAAAGAATAGCACAGTGAAAAGTATATAAAATGCAAATCCATATATTGCTCTATGTGGAGTCGGCGCTGGACTGTGTTCCGGCATTGTTTCTTAGTTCCGATGCAGCCTCTTCACCGAACAGTTTAATGGTGTCCTGGCACAGCAACAGACACTCAAAGAACGACGTTATAGCTGTGCGTAAATTCTTTACTTGGTTGGCACTGAACTGCACCACAAGCACATCGTCTTCCAGGCTCAGCGATTTCTGAACAAAGTTTCGGCGCGGTTCCTGATCCACACTCAATACTCGATAGGCAATCTTGGCATGCTCCGGCGTATCGAACGGCACTCGTATTGTGCTGTAAAATTTAGTATATGTAATGTGACAGTATCACAATTTATTATTTTACGTACGATTCGTTCGGCTTGCTGACAGTCGCTTGGTGTGGCATCATAAAATAATTATGATTTTTAAGTTAGCAATTGCATTGATTTGTTTGTTTTAAATGTGAATGCCAATTTGAGCTGAACAGCTGACCGGTTAGTTAAGACACAAACCATGGGGAAAAAAAAAAAAAACAAAAAGTAAACTTCAAAAATCATGCGTGGCTCTATCAAACTTCCTACTATACGGAACATCCACTTCACCTGTATATGCTTGTTCGCAAACAATGTGAATGACAATCTAAGTAATTTGCCAAAATTCTCGTTTTGATAGAACCAACATACAATTCGCAGAAACAAAGAATCAAACTTTTTCCAACGTGTATTTTCTTTATTACAAAAGGCTTCCTCGTCCAATTCTTAACTCAATGAAAATCCTAAGCACATTTACTTCTTGGACTTAACGCCACCCTTGGGTGCGGGTTTCTTGGATGCAGTTTTGACAGCGGATTTGCCGGCGGTCTTACCAGCGGGCTTCTTGCTTGGCGCCGCCTTGGTGGGCTTCTTTTCCACCTTCTTGACGGGCTTGACAAGTGCCTCGCGCTGGCTCTTCAGGGCCTTGACAATCTTCTGCTCCTCGATGAGGAAGGCGCGCACAATACGCTCACGCAGGCAACCATGGCACAAGACACCGCCGTATGTGCGGGACACTGTCTTGTGGCGCTTGGACAGACGTGGACGCTCGCTTGGGCGGGATGGGGTGATACCCTTGAGCTTCTCCTTGCACTGGCCGCATCGTGGCACGGTCTTGTTCTTCTTCACGTACTGGTAGACCAGACGACCGCCGGGAGTGCGCACACTGTAAACAAATGCTTTATAGGATTCCAAGAAAAACAACCGTCCTGATTTATTACTTACATGCGCCTCCTGTTAGATCTGGTGTTGTACGACAGGCGTCTCCTCAAAGTCAAGCGTTGGACCATGTTGTGGCTGCTTTTGTTTCAATAGTTGGTTTTATTGCAAATTCATTTGAAATAATCACAGATAGGTTCCAATTGCGCATAAAAATGGACGAAAGAAACAATGAAATTTACATAAGTAAGTTATAATGTTATAGAGTGAATATTTGTCAATCATCGTGTGAGCCAATTAGCAAAAATTTATAAACCGTTTTGCGGATGTCCACAGATTATTTGACAAATTCACAGAAAGCAAGCTTTACATACTTGTAGTAAAAAACCAAAAGAGGGAAAGAAGAAGCAAATCAACGTGAAGTGGGCTGCTCGCCGCACAAAAAAGGTGTTGGTAAGTGAATTCAGAAATAATTTAGTATTTCTTGCACGCTCTAGAAAACCTGGCTACACTTTTATTGCAATTAGGGCTCTTCTCTTAAAACAAACTTTTAAATTAATATTAATTAAGAGATTTCATATTTTGTGTATTTTATGCGAATATAGAGTCAAACTATTTTTGAGCACTTTAAAATAAAAAATTGCATATACTTGAGTATTTTTATATTGAAATGTGTTGGTCACATAATTCGGTATTAATTTTGCCGCTCGCGGTCTCGGTTGGCCCACGCGTCTCCGTTCCTCTTGCCGTATCCTAGGCCAGTAACCGGCAATCACAACGATACACCATAACAATGAGTTTTCTGAGGCCCAAAACACACATAGAGCAAGGCGACATTGTCATTCTCTATCTGAGCGTGAACTCCATGCACGCCATAGAAGCGGTGCCGACGATAGTAAACAAAAAAGGCGAAACCATAGCGCATATCTTCCAGACTCCATACGGATCTTTAAAAGTGCAAAGTAAGCTACTTAGTTAGTTAATAATAAGCATACTCTTAATTGATCCCAATGTTTTGCACCGACTAGGTATTATTGGTGTGGAGTATGGAAGTCGAGTAGAGCTATCCAAAGGTTATGCACATGTATTGCAGCCCAATCCCGAGCTGTGGACGCAAACGTTGCCGCATCGCACACAAATTATATATACGCCAGACATAAGCATGATACTCCATCAGCTGGAGGTACGGCCCGGCGCAGTTGTTGTTGAGTCCGGCACCGGATCCGGTTCCTTGTCGCATTATTTTTTGCGAGCCCTGAAACCTACGGGTCATCTGCACACCTTTGATTTTCATGAGGCGCGAGCGGATCAGGCGCGCGACGAATTCAAACGGCACGGCCTCAGCGACTTTGTAACGGTCTATCATCGAGATGTGTGCAATTTGGGCTTCACCAGCGAGCTGGATGGTGTGGCCGATGCGGTCTTTTTGGATCTGCCCGCGCCAGATTTGGCAGTGCCACATGCATTCAAGGCGTTGAAGTTGTCGGGTAAGTGAAACGCGACTGCCCAGTCGGCGCATGACAACAAGTTGTCAGCGCCCTTTGGCGCGGCAGCCGACAGCAGCAGCAGCAACAGCAGCAATCAAGACTCTGGCTAGCTTGGTCAGTCAGTTGTCTTTCTTACTCTCTGTCTGTCTGTCTGTCTGTCTGTCTGATTGTCTGTCTTGGCCATTTCATTGTGTTTGACATTGAATGCGCCCGCTTTTGGCAGTTGACGTGGTCAGGCAGCCCGCTGGGCAGCTTTGTCACTCATTAGTGAAACCAAATGCGCGTTGCAATATTGCAGCTGCGACTGATATAAGAATGTGAATTTTCTATGGATATATACAGATAGATAGATATGTGTGATATATAATATGATAAGGAAAGAAAATCAAATGAATTAAATTTCCTATGTCCACAAGATTACAGGTTTATTAGGTTCATACTCGGCTCGTAACAAGTTTCCCACACAGCCCAGCATCTTTGGACCCACATTAAGATAAAATGTATCCATAATAATGTGATATTTTCATAAATTTCAGGTGGCCGCTTTTGCTCGTTCTCCCCATGCATAGAGCAATCGCAGCGATGCATTAATGTGCTTACCAAACTGGGCTTCAATGAGATCTGTTCGATGGAGGTGCTGCAGCAGGAGAGCGTGATTAAGACTCGATCAGTGCCTGTCATCGATTTGGAGTTTCTCAAGGCTCCAAAGAACAGCGATGCGAATGCGAGTGATGATAACAAAACGAAGGAACCCAAGGAGCTGAAAAAGTACCTAACTTCTAGTAATCCCCAAGTGCTGCCCGGTCACACAGGTTTCCTCACCTTTGCCACGTTGCCGCCCAATGTGCCCAAAGCGTGAATGAATGTATGACTCGCTTGTTTAATAAATTGTAGCTACTTTTTATTTGTCGACTCAAGTGTTATTCATAGTCAAAGGAGTAGTCCTCGAAGAGATTGCGCTCCAACTTCCTGATGCCGCCGCATTGATAGCAGCGCTGCTGCTGCTCCTGCTGTCTGCGGCTCGAGGATTTGCGCGAGGGAGCCCAAGGAAGACGCTGCTCCGGAATGACCACCTGTGTGCGCTCGGGATTACCGCTACAGGTGGGACAGCGCCCCACAACTGTGGGTTTGGACATCGTGCCATATAGCACCGGACCAGGTGGCTGAGCGCCGTAAATGGTGACAACCTGTGGCAGGCTAGAGTATGGTCGCGTATGGAACATTTTCTCACGGTGCAGAAAACTATAGGAAATTTTAAAAATTGATTAAAAAGAATCTGCAGTTTTTGTTAAGTGTTTCGTTCTACACACTTGGGTCGCGGCTCTAACCAGAGATTGTTCATGCGCTTGGTGCTCATGATGTCGCCCAGCTTCTGCAGCAGACGCAGATTTTCCCGTTCGATTTGCTCCTGGCGCTCCCGTTCCTTCTGCTGCTTCTTCCACTTGCGCTGCACGTGATCGTGCCGGCGTGGCGACTTGGTATCAATCGCCGGCCGTGCGGACATCACTTTCTCGCGATGCTGTGCATAGCGCAGCTCCTCCCAGGGCTGCTGCAGCAATTTGTCGCGCCTAGAGATCATTGTCAGACGTTTGCTTCAACCAGAATTGGAGTTCGAAGTGGACTTGCTTTTCTTTTTCTTTTTGTGCTTAGCGTATCGCCCGGCGTGTTTACATGCACAAACAAACGTTGGTGCGTCCATAACAACCTTGCCAGGACAACGCGCACACTTGCTCGTCCACTCTACAAATAGTGCACAATCATGCTCGCAGATTAAGTTCAACGACGATGGCAGCGGCAGCGGCAGTGGCAGCGGCGGCAACTTTGCTCAGCTGTCCCGCCTGTCTATCCAAACAGTGACATCCCACAGACTTGACTTGCAAATGCCGTGTTACATAATTCTGAATGCTTGAGGTTCTCTTTTTGTTTCTGGTTCTGGTTCTGGTTTGGGCTCTGTTGTTGCTGCTGCTGCTATACTAACTCTGCTTGTTAGTCAGCCGGCGGCCCGGTTACCGATTCTCAGTTCCTGTGTAGTAGCCGCTTCTCCTGGTGTGGCGGCAAAATGTTCTTTCTTCTTTCGGCTTCTTCAACTGTTGCTCTCTGGCTGCAGCGGCTGCTCCTGCCGCCTGTTGCTCATATGTCAACTGGCAACTCAGCTGCTGCCGTTCTAAACTCTTGTTTAGTGTTTGATTGATGCTAAGTGCTTGTGCCTAGCTCATATTTAAGTACTTAATGCACATACCAGCTTTTCAATAAGTTCTTATTAAACATTATTTGGCAAGTGGTTCAAAGTGAAGTTTCATAACTGCGTTTTATTAAGAATTTAATTATTCGTTGCCATAACAACAAGTCTCAGGCAGCGCTAGGCAACACAATAAACATATAATTTATAATAAATCTAGTGGAATTTCAAATTACAAATATATAAATTTGTTTGTGTTATTAAGTTTTTGTAATAACCAAAAATTGTTTGCTCACAAAACTTTTCTCTGAACTTTGTATTTATTTGAAAATACTCTTTGAAAATACTCTTTTTCATATTTCTTTTCTTAGAAATTTGTATAAATTGGTTATTTAATTATATTATTTTTTATTTTTTATGTGTTTGATTGTTAATGTAAATGATTTTTGAATAATAAATAATAATTATAAAAAATAATAAAAGAAAAGAAAGAAAATATGTTAAATAATGTAATAAGTAAATACAAATTTGACAGTCAAAAATTTTGAGAAAAAAAAAATATATTTATACATTTAATAAAAAAAATATATATTTCTCTTTCGTTGTGTGTTTTACATATGCTCAGATTCAGCTTTGGGCTAAAATTGATTTTAATAATAACTTCAACTTCAGCCTCATAAATATGAATTCTCTATGAAACACTAATAAAATAATGTAAAAGCATTTAATACATTTTTTGTTGTTAGAAAACATTTCCTGGTAATATGATCTGGCATTTGAAGTTTTGGTTATTGCTTTAAATTATTGTGAGTCGTCTAAGTATATAGGAATCTATTCTAAATAATATTGCTGTCAAAAATGCCAGCAATTGTTCTGCTTTGAGTTTATTAGCCCCCCGTTGGGGCGTCTTACAAATGCGTCTTTTGTTTTTGTCTGTGTCCTTGTGTTGTTTTTTGGGATAGGTTGGTGGTTTTGTGTTTTGTTTTGTGTCGATAGCGGGTTTTTATTTGTGTGGGTTTTTTTTTGTTTTTTTTTTGGGGGTTGGTCGTGGGGGGCTGGGCGTCTTTTTTTTTGGGTTTTTTGATTTTTTTTTTTGGGGTTTTTTTTTTTTTGTGTCTTTTGTTTTTGGTCTTTTGTGTTTTTGTTTTGTTTTTTTGTTTGGTTCTGGTGTTGATTGTTGTGCGTTTTTTTGGGGGGTTTTGTACTTGTTTTGGGAGAGGAGCGTGTATTTTGGAGGAAGAGGAGGTTTTTTTGGGTTTGTGTTGGGGCTGATTTTTTGGGGAGGCATTAGTTTTTTTGTGTTTGTTGGGTTTTTGGTTTGGTATTGGTGTGGGGTTGTTGGGGTGTGTTTTGGGGTTGTTGTGGGGTGAGAGGGAGAGAATGGTTTTTTTTCTTCGTTTGGTGTTTTTGTTTTGTTTTTGCGTTTGTTTTTAAGCTCTGGGAGTTGATTTGTTGGTTGTTTGGGGGGGGGGGGTTTAATGGATTTGTGGGGGTGAGGGGGCGTGAATAGATCTTTGTTGTGTCAAAATGCAATTTGCTTGAGTTTTGCCCGTTGGGCTTTAACGTCTTTGTTTTGCTGTCCGTTGCAGCTACATGCGTGGTATTGTTATGTTGTGTTGTTATAGATGTTTGCTGGAAACAGAGTGCTGGCTACTAACTGGGCAACAACAAACAGTTGGTTTGCTGTCCTGCTGGCGTGATTTTGCACTATTGTATCAAATAAAAGCATTGCTCGCTTATTGGTCACGTTAATTGGAATGATCTGTAATTTTGAATACTGGGTAAGGTGTTTGTCTTATCACAGCTCTCGTTGTTGTGCCTCATTGTTGTGTTTGTATTTGGTAAATTATCTTGTTAGCTGGATGCGACAACTGTACGGATGTGCCAATTTAGCCATGGCCAATAGCACATGCGAGCCATAAAATGCTGATGAGTACTACAACTACTACCACTAGCCACATTTCGATGCCACTCTGGGCATCTAACTAGGCATTTATATCTGTGTATGTGTTTTCTATTGCTGTCGGGCAGCGTTTGACTCGTCAATACTAAACACCTGCTTATTTGTGCATAAATTTTCGATAGAAATGCTCATATTTATTGAAAATACTTGTATTTATAAAATGGCATATAATAGCGCTGTTGTGTGTGTATAAATTTATACGTGTGTGAGTGTGTGAATATGTGTGTTAGGGGGGTGCAGCGCTGCCCGCAAGCAATGTGGCCAGTTTCTCACCTTTAGAAACCGACCAGCAGTCGCAGATGGCGAGTCAAGCAAAACAACAAAAAATTATGATGCCAGAGGTTGAGTCTGCTTCATGGGCTCAGCTCATGATGATGCCTTGAATACACTATAAAATATTTTTAAAAATTATAAAAATAAATAAGAATACATTAGTAAATACTATATGAAGTAGTTTATCCTTAATGAAAGAGAGATTTTTAAAAACTATATATGAATTAGTTTATTCGCAATGTAACCTGTTTTAATCTCAGCTTACTTCGAGCTAGACTAATCCTTATTTACAGCGTTTAACTAGTTTCCAATTTTAGCTAAAATACTTTACACTATAATATAACATTGATATGTTTAAGATTAGCATAATAATAAATCAGGTAATGGTTTTGTTAAAAGTATGTAACAGGCAGAAGGAGGCGTGTCAGATCCCATAAAGTATGTATATTCTTGGTCAGGGTGACGAGAAAAGTTGATATAGCCATGCCCGTCTATCCATCCGTCCGTCCGTCCGTATGTATGAACGCGTCGTCGAAGATATAAGAGCTAGAGAGTTCATTCTGTTTGTGTTGGGTTCGTATATTGCACGCGCAGTACGAGTTTGCTCCAGAAATTTGATAACTTTTATATTTCCAAAGTTATCGATAAAGCACTTTATCGGGAACCAGGTATAAAATTATATCTAATTCATCTTTAGAGTTAGAGCCTCCAAATCTTCCGCATATAGCGAGCAGCAAGCGTAAGCATAGATCAGCGTGTGTGCATGTATGTATGTAATCGAAATGAAGCATTCTTGGAATATTATTTGTTCGAAGAAGGGCTCAGGGGATGTCGTAGTCGACCAGTCTCGACTACAGCTTTCTTACTTGTTTACATACATCTTTCTTACTTGTATATATATTTGTATGCAGTTATGACTATTTTATTGTTGGATTCTAAAGGAATCCAATTAATTATAGGACATGAAAAGTGCTGGGCGTAGTCGACACTTCAAGAATGGTGCGGATCGAACAGCAGTTTCAATTCCACAAATATTCATTTATAATTTCACGTCCTCAAATCAGTTTCAATTCAGTTATCGTTCTATTCATACCATCGATTGCTATGGTCGGATTATTCAAGCTCATAAGACCAGCTCCACTCGTGGCACGGATGAAGTCGAGAGCCGCGTGCACCTATGTATTTGTTTGGGATTATCAAATTAGCTGGCTACCGCCCGAGCGGGGCTCAGATCGGTATGATTGTTTTTCGAACTCACATAGAAATTTTGAAGAATCATATACGCAAGCTGCGCACCGATCCGGACAAGACTGAGGCTGAGAGCTATCTCTGTATTGTTCATATACATATCTATAACTCAATTCACCTATCCATCTATATATATTCATGTTTATAAATCTATATCGATCTATCCATCAATCTATATCAACACTTACATCTATCTTTCTATATCATATATCTTGTGTTTCATTTCACCAAATGCTGTGACACAATGCGTCCCCCTATGTGCTGCATGAACTTTATACGATTTATGCTAATTGGCACTGTGCTGGGTCTAAACATGATAGGCGTTATGTATTCTTCAGATATATTTTGGAAACTTTCATCGATGATATTGGTCATAGCGCTGCTGATGGAAACATTTCCGTTTTGTTTCCTCTGCGATTCTATGGTCGAAGATAGCGATGATTTGTGCAATATTCTGGGCCAATCACATTGGTTACAAGCGGAGCGCCAATACAAATCCACCTTAAAAAAATATTCATCCACCAAGTGCAACAGCCTATCAAATTTATTGGGTTCGGCATAATGCAAATGTCGGTGGACAGTAATGTAAAGGTGGGTATTATAAACCATACAATTTTGTTATATATGCGACAATTAATTTTTTAATTTTAATTTATTTATTTTTAAATATAATAAAAAATATATTAATATTCATTTACAGGTTGCCAAGTTCGCATTCAGTGTCTTAACTATAGTGCGGAACATGAAAATGTTTGATCATTTGAGCATTAAGAAATCTTTAATATCTCAACAACATTAGTTTTTAAATAAAAAGATTGTATAATTTAGATTTTATAGACAAACAAATACATAATTCTTTTATGTTACAATTTTTTGTTTGGTTGTTTATTTTTTTTTTTTAAGTTATTTATTTTTGTAAGTTCTTTTTTATTATTTTTTTGTATTTTTTTTTATTTTTATTTATTTATTTTTTTAGTTTTATTTATTTATTTTTATTTTTGCTTTTTATTTATTTAAAGGGTGTGGCATAATAAATCTGAACATTACAAATAATCTGCATATCCATAATATCTATCTAATATCTAAATATGTAAATTTGAAGTCTCTAGATAAAACGGTGTAGAAGTTATCGATGATTTGGAAACGAGATGAGTTATCGAAAAATCAAAATAAACTCGTACTGCGTAACTAACATACGAGTTTTCATATTTTCAGCTCTCTAGCTTTTGTAGTTTCCGAAATCTCGACGTTCATATGGACGGTCGGGCAGACAGACGGACAGGGCTCAATTAACTTATTTTATTTTTTTGCTGATCAAGAATATATATATTTTGTGCGGTCTGCGTCTCCTTCTGCCTGTTGCATACATTTTCACAAAACCATCATACCCTGAATTCCCATTTTCAATGGGTTCGGGGTATAAAAATATATCATGCATGTCATTTCTCATCTACAATTATATTTGTCCTCATTTTCACTCTTAGACAAAGTGTAACAGCAATTGGTGATGCTCAATTATTGTAGTGTGCTCGAGCTAAGTTTTGGGTTAGTACTCGCATATCATATACAAAGTGCATACAATAACAGGCCTGTCCATTTATTACAATATGCGCCGGCAACGCCGCGCAACCACAACAGCAACAGCAACAACAACAGTCGAAAACTGCGATTTGCTGTCAGCTAATAATAATAATTTCGATATTGAAAATACGTTTTCTTAGTTAGGTACGACACTAAACGATTTCGCCCATTGCGAGCTGTTGTTGCTCAGTGCTAAAAGTCAGGCAAGCACTGCGAGCAATAACAACAATGCAACACTTGCAACAGGCAACAAGCAACAGGCAACAGGCAACAGACAACGGGCAACGGACACGGGCAATGGGCACAAAGTTGACCGTTGGTGGGGGCGGTGCTATTTGCTGCTGCTTCTTCTTCAAGCGTTTTTTGCAGACAGGTGGTGTGTGGTGTCGATGTTGCTGGGTCGCGCTCGCCTTGGTGTTCAATATGAGCCACAATTGAGGCATTTAATCGAGCATCTCTTAACACGCCTTGGAATGTTGACTTATTATTGGCCATGCAGCCAGTTGCAGCGGTTGCTGTTGCTGTTGCTGTTGCTGTTGCTATTGCCGTTGTGCCTGTTGCCAGTTGCCAGTCGGTCGCTCTCTCTTCGGTTGTTGTTGCATTGGTGTGGGCAATGGTTTGTGTCTGCTGCGTCGGTGTCAGAAGTCTGTAGTTACCTCACAGTAAAAGCGTTTATCATCATTAGACTCAATCTAAAGACGTTTTGGCTGGGGTTATCATGTTGATTATGTTGTGTGAAAACAAATTACATTTTGCGCTCAGGCTTTAACACCATTTGTATGCGCCAATGTTGTCGTTGTTGCTGTCAGTATGTTGCTGCTGCTGCTGTTGCTGCCTTAATGTCGCTTTTGCTGTTGCTTTTGCTACTAATGCTGTTGGCTAATTGTGAATCTGCTTGAAAGATTCAATTGTGCCATTGACAAACCAATTGGCTGCTCAATTTTTGTGAAAGGCTTTTACTCGCTAGCTCGCTGTACCGTGAGAAAATTGCAAATCAAAAATATTTCTGTTATTGCCAATAATTGCTTTGCGCAAATTTGTACTGAGCGAAAAATATGAGAAAGAACTTGATAATAATTTAGCTATGCGAGCTTGTCTTAGTCTTACAGCTGTGTTCTATATTGTTATTGTTGTTATTGTTGTTGTTGTTGTTGTTGCTATTATTGTTGCTGCAGCAGCTGCGGGCTTGCCACTTGCAGCAACAGCAGCAACAACAACAAAGCTAAAACTTGGCCCTGACCGTCTGTTAACACTGAACTGCAAATCAGAGTCAAATAAATAAATATTTATACACCTTATTTTATCTTATCTTCTTTCAAATAAAAATTATATTTATAGTCAGTTACGTTTATGTAAATATTAGAATATTTAAATATTTAATTCCAATCGACTTCACATTTTGTTGCCCAGTGTAGTTTATTGGCGTAGCTTGGCAAACTAAAAGCGAACTTGATTTCGCCCAGCCAATAAACATTTTTATGCACTTTTAAATTGTAATGTTTGCCACTGTTGTTGTTGTTGTTGTTGTTTCTGTTGTTGCGATAACGTTTTTAGATTTATGCCACACACAGTCACACATACATAAACACACACACACACACACACACACATACACAAAAACTCACACAGACTTATTTATCGAGGGTCAATGTCACACCTTGACGCCTTCGCCAACATATTTTAGCTGACTTTTTGTCACAATTTATTACATTTGGCTATATCGTGAGCATGTGTGTGTGTGTGTGTGTGCTGTTCTCTTGCCTTTAGTCGTTTGCCGTTTTATCTTGTCAACGCAATCGTCTATAAGTTTTTCTTTTTTAATTAATTAACAATGTTCGCATGGGTGTCAATGGCGAAAATGGCTTGGCATAGCTGTCTGGCCGAGGCTTACTTATTTTATTTCCATTTATTTATTTGTATTTGCTCAAAATTGTTTGGCTAACCGTCGATGTCGCATGGGGTTAAATAGCTGTATTTTTTTTTTTTAATTTAATTGTGTCAAAAAGTGGGTAGCCATACAACCAATTAAAATTGATTTAATCATTAAAATTAAAATCAATTTACAATAAATTAGATATATTTTATTTAGTATAGTTTTATTTATATTAATTAACGTATACATATAAATATTTGTATTATACTTAATATATAGTCTAATTTAAGAAAGGCTTAGACTTTTTTATAGGCCTCAGCCTTGATTAAAATTGTGTACTTGTTAATTATATTAATAAATAAATTATATAAGTCTTGGCAATGCTTTAATATTTTGAAATAATAATAGGAGCAAAATAAATAAATATTTGTAAAATGTTAACTATTTATTTAATAAATATTTATAATAAATTGTTGCGTTTTTTTATAAATTAATAATAATCCGAATCATCATTAGGCTGCCATTTGTACAACTTTTTATTTATTTATTTATAATTAATATTTAAAAATAAAAAGCGAAAACTACCTGAAATAATTGTAAAACAATCAAATATAAAGATCTAATGCTTAAATAAATAATTATAATTATATTTCTGTGAACTCTGATCACTGACGATTTCACAACCTAAATCTTGCGTTCATTCAATTCTATTTACCTATGATTAGCATCACATCAAATTGAAGATGATTAAACAAGCTCTCTCTCAAATTCCCATAACAACATTTAAATAGAAGATTTCACAGTAAATTCCAAAGATTCTTACAAGTTTGTCAACTTGATCTTTGGGCTAAGTCAAAAACTATGCAATGCTCATCAATAAGCTTTGGGTAAGACGCCGCCAACAGGTCGGTCTATAGGAACTAATTGAGCCATTTTGAGCTCTATGATAATCGTTTGTGAATACCCATAGCGACTGGAATGGGCGATCGAAGTGCTGGCCAAATGCCCACACCCATTTGGGAACGCCTTCACACAGCCAAAGAGGCTTGCAGATGTTGTTCCAATGCTCACTGCTGACTGTGTCAACTCGAATGTGCAATAAAATTAAAGTTTTGTTTATGAATGGAATTACATGGGCCGGCTGCAAAGGCAAACGGCAAATGGTAAAGACAACGACAAAAGTCGACATTTAGCCAGAGCAAAACGCAGCTGGAGCTGGGCATTGAGAGAGACCCGGCTCAGATTCACAGACACTTCATCTAAATGTCAGGCCATATCTAGCGACACTCGCACAACGTTCCAGTCGCTGTTAACCCTCAATTTCAACACTCGTATTCGCACTCGCCCCGGCAGCAGCAACAGCAACAGCAACGTCCACTCGGACAACGCCGTCGTCGTCGGCGACTGCTTTGGCGGCTGCTTTGGCCAAATCAATTGAGCCGCCTGCAAACGAGCCAAAACAAATGACTTGAGAGTTGTGGCCAAGCGACTTGGCCGCGAGGAGCGCTCAAGATCATTAGTATAATTTAAGTAAATTAAACGCAGCGATTAGGCCAGGATGCAAACGGCACCATCGCAACGTTGCAATGTTCGCAGCTACAGCCACAGCCACAACTTCAGCTATAGCTACAGCTACAGCTACAACGAGCACCCCATCCGAATCTCCTATTGGAGTCGACGGCAAAAGGCTTGTGTTTATTTAAATTTATTGTAACATTGGCAACGCGAACGCCGGACACTGGTCGGTGGACAGGCGATTTCAATTTGTAAAACAAGCGAGCAAACAAGCTGTTAAAATATAATGATTGGCACCAAAAAGATGCTGCGACTCAATATCTAGGTTAAACAATCCGCATATGCATATCGCTCTTAGCTCACGGTTCTCGGCTCTCGGCTATCGGCTCTCGGCCATAGCTGTGTTTATGTGGCGTTTGCGCATTGTGTCCGAAATGCTTATGAGCCATGCTTATGATTGGTAATATGCCGATGCATAAACCATTTGGCATTGAAAACTTTGAGCGCACTCAAACGACAGTGGATGCGGATACATTGTTCACCAGAAGTTTTTACAAGGCAAGCGCGCCAGTTTCCCACACAGACAATGGGGACTCGAAAAAAAATGAAAGAAAAACGAAAAAAAAAAAAAAAAAACTGTGGCGGCGACAACCACTCCGAACAACAACAACAACAACAACAACTGGCAACTGGCAACGACTGCCGTCTCCGATCTCTAGCTTCAACTGAAACTGCAACAGAGGCTGAGCACAAAGGCTGCCAGACAGAATTACAAGCGCAATGGAACAATGAAGGCAGTCAGCACCATTTGAACAGTGGTGAAAGTGCAAAGCTAGCAAAATTAATATTCGATAATAGAAAGCGAATGTTCATCACCTAGATGAGCATCATGAAGAGTTTAGCTAATGCTTGATACAAAATATCCTAATAGAATTCGCTAATCAAGCTAAGAGTAGAGAAATATTAACAAATTTTGCTAAATAAAAAAAAAAATTAATAAATATACCTAAACTATTAAATTATATTTATTTTATTTATGTATATAAATTATTATTTTTATGTATAATTATTATTATTATATACATAAATATAAAAATTATAATAAATTAATATTTTCATCAAAATTCTGTAAAAATTGCAAAAATAATTTAAAGCAAAAATAAATTAATATTGAAATCAATAATAATTATTAAAAATGTTCTTTACAAACAATGTTTTGTTTATAAAATTTCTTTTTGAATAGAGATAATTTCAAATTAATCTATAATGAATTAATATCTAGCTAAAAAGCTGAGAATCTACATAATTCAGATTTTGATTAATAATAGAAGTATAGTTATCAGATCATAATAGAATATGTGAACAATTTTGTATTGTGTTCTTGCGTCAATTAAGAAAAAAATGTTTAAAATAATTTTTAGTTCTATGCAATTTATGAATAATTTACGAATAATAAAAGCAATATCTTAATATTTTAGTTTCATTTGCTCCACTGTGCACCACTCGAGTCTTTGGCAATTGACAAAAGCCAACGTAAACAACAGCAAGAAAACAAATAAACAGTCAGCAGCAGAGCAAAGCTGCGCAGACAAAACAGCAATTCATATTTGCTCTGATTTATATGGCGTCTAGAAGTTTTCCATTTTTATTATCATTATTATTATGATTATGATACTTTTTTCCCAGGCACAAAAGAGCAGCAGCAACAGCAGCTGCAGCCGTGGCACAAACGGTTGTAATCAATCAGCGGGCAACGCGCCAGAGATTTGCTTTTGCCCATTTCGACTTGTTCTGCTTGCAAAATTAATGTGCTTTAATTTGCAAGTTTGTGTCCTAAGTCTTTCGTTGCTGCCACACACAAAGCGCGGGGCGTTTTGTGTGTGTTCGTTGTTCTTGTCTGTTTCTTCCACAGAAATGTCATTAAAGCAACATATACACACATACACAGACACACATATATATATATATATTTGCGATGGCAGGGGTGTGCGAGCTGTGTTCTGTGATCTTGGTAATGTCAATTGCTGCATCGCCGGAGATCTGCATTGCTTGATATTCTAATTGCTGAAATTGTTTGTCGCAGACAAGTGTGTGCGATTATATGCGCCATGCCCAATGAATAATCATTGAAATCCGTTCGTTGTTTTTGCTGTTGCTGTTGCTGTTGTTGTTGTTGTTGCTGTTGCTGTTGACAAGAGCAAACACCCGCATGGAGCCGAAGTCAGCGGCTCAGCCTGGTGGTGGTCCTCATTGTGTCGCACTGATCCAAATCGCTGCGCCAAAGCAAAAGCATCAAATTTTTGCTACGCTCGTTTTCAGCTGTTGTTACTGTAGTTGTTGTTGCTGTTGTTGTTGGTGTTGTCGCTGCTCTTGCTTTTCCATCAGATATGAAAGCTGGAGCGTCGTCGCCGTCGTTGGCGTCGCTCGTCTGCTCCTCGCCCAACGCAGTTTTCGGCTTGATTTTCTTAATTAAATTTTTGCTACGCCGCTGCCAAGGCTATTCTCCAGCTACAGAGTCAGGCTGCTGCTCCTTTTGGCCTGCTTGTTTAAGCCGATTGCTTGTTGATGATGCTGTTGCTGTTGCTGCAGCAGCAGCTGCCTCTGCCGCTGATGCTGCTGCTGCTGATGATGATGATGTGTGCTTTATAAGTCTGGAGCAGCGTTCCGACGCAGTCGCAGATTTGACGTTGTCGATAGGGATTCTGCTGCTTGTTGCTCTTGTTGTTGTTGTTAACACACTCCCACATTTTCTTGGCTGTTTTTTTTTCTTTTTCTTCAACTTATTTAGCTCTCTGTTTATTTTTTATTTCGTTTTAAAGAGTAACTGGCGCAAACATAATGAAAAGGAACCTACTTAAAATGTTTGTTGTCCAACTAAAGTAAACAGTTAATTAGCTTTGAGTTAAGCTGAGGGTATTTAGAGACCATATTTATAGCTTATACGAGAAGATAGTACTAATAGCTGTTGCAAACACTTTTTAAACTTCATCTACTCTAAGCTGCCAACTTGTTTAACTTCTTGACATGCTTATCTGGCCACAATTACCACACTTGCTACATAATAGCCACAGCTAGGCCCCATAATTTATGAGCCTTACCAAAAACTGAAATATTAAATGGAAAAAAAAATAAGCTTCTCTCATTAACCCATCACCCATCTTGTCGCCCAAAACTTGACCCGCACTCAACTCGACCCACAGCGTGACCCGAGTCGCTTATTTTGTGCAACGTATACAAAAACAACAACAACAATACAGTTGCAACAACAATATGAAAATGTGCGCTGCCAACATCATTTACATCATCATTCACAATAAAATAAAAGTGCACACGCCCACTTAAAGGGCCTCATAAATTGTGTCGAATAATCAGTTTCAACATAATTTATTGTAATTTACGAGTGTCGGCAACGTGGCAGAAGCAGCCGCGTAGACCAGAGTAGAGGGGGGAGGCCACCACTAGATCTACACTAACTAACAATATACAGGCGAGCCGCTAGATTCCAGCCTGAACCTGAATCCGTATCCGAATTCACATTGCGCCCACAAGTTCGCCACGAGAGCAGCAAAAAGTCTTGATATTTTTGTTCCCGCTTTTATAGAGCGTTTCGCAGCTAAATGCTACAAATGAAAATCCTAAACGGCACATTGAAAGCATCTTGATAAGAACATTGAAGGCAGCAGCAGGCGAATAAGCTCTAGCTGGAGCCAATAGCTTGAAGCTGGCGTGCGAACACCTTGGCAACACAATATTTCAATGGCTAATAATATTTTTAGCGCTGCTTTCAATATGATTGCATGGAGAGAAGTTGAAGGCACTGGACAGAGGTTTCCTAAGCGTATTCCTCCAGTTAGTTGGGGCTATTGTAATTGAAACGATTGTTTCCTATTGTGCTCGAGCTCTGGAGAGCTCTGCAATTGCTGCCAAACAGCATTTATATCAATCACTCAATAAAAAAACAACGATCAATCAATTTCAAACAATCAGCGCAATATCAATGCGAGAGATAGATTGAGAGAGGGAGACAGAAGCAGACCAAGAGAGAGAGAGAGAGGGAGAGAGAAATCTGAGATGCAAAGATTGATTTTGAGCCAGTTGGCATTGTGATCTGTGGTAAATGCGGCGCTGGCTATTGTTGGTACCGGAATCATCCCAATCAGAAGAATTGAAATGTCACTGTAATAAACTTCAAGAGCCAGTGCGATAAAGCGTCGCGTCGTTCATTTCCACTTGACGTACTGACAGCACACTGTCTTGGCCTATTATCGCCACTTGCAATCATTCAAAGCATCATCCGAGCGACAGTGGCCTTATTAAATGCTCTGCCCGTCTCTGTCTAACGCTCAGCACCTTGGCCACCCTTGTCTCGGCTGATCATTGGCCAAAGATATGGCTTGAAGCTCGTTATAATATTGAGTAACCATAAAAAAAGCAAGCGGCTCACAACAAAGCTGCCAAAGTTGCAATTGAAAAATTTCACTTTAAGCGAATGCAAATAAGCAGCTGACGAGCGGGTGAGTAGCGCATAGAAAGATTGCAGAAGAAACAGTTGTTAGTCCTAGATGGCAATGCTAAATAAGAAGGTATTTAGTTCTTTGAACTACTTGTTAGATTATTGCAGTTGAGCGGTTATCGATTTTTTTTACAATTCTCAATACTCGCAGAAACGTTGAGAGTGAGAAGAGCAAAAAAGTCTGCATCAGTCATCAATAAATTCATTATATATTTTAATAAATATATAAATTGATAAATATATATATTCAACTATATATATTTTCAATATTCTACTTAGTAACTGATGCTGCCTTTTTTTAAAGAATAAGAATAATTATTATTATCTATTATGCTTAGACATAATTTCTCAGGCATTCAGCCGCTAACTAAGTCATAATTTCATGATTCGGAAATTCGAAGGCGTTTTGCACATTTGTTTAAAAAAATATTTGTTTACAACAATAATACAAATACAAAGTTGCGGTTACTGACTGCAATTACTCAGCTTTGATACGCGTGTGCCTGTGTCTGTGTATGTGTGTGTGTGTATACCAATGTTGGTGCAGAGTTCAAAGTGCTTAGTCTGTGCGCTGATTGCCCGACTGATTCAGCAGACGGTCAGAACTTGAACGACTTGTTGGCCGGGGCCGTTGCGCATCTTCCCAACGTAATTTAAACTAAATCGGTGCGCTCGCTAAACTGCGTAAAGCAACGGAGCAACAGTTGCACCATTGCCCCCAACAAATACACAAACACAGACACACTTACATAGATGTATGTATACATGTATACGCAGTTTGAACTGGGCGCTTGTTGCTATATCTCGAGTGCGCCTGCGCTCTGTCTTTGGTCGCTGTGTCTACTCGTAATAATCAATTATTTCTGTGTAATTTATGGTAATGTTCAGTCATGATGGATTGACTGCTCTAATGTCGCTCTAAATCTTTGTAGCTAGCTAGGCCATGCTGCTTGTAGCGGCATCGCACATGGCCACAGTTCAAAACAGAGCAGGCTCCGACCGAGACTCAGGTCCAGGCTGAAGCTGAGGCTCGGGCAGGTGCAATTGCCCAGACGCAGCGCTCTCCCACTAAAAGCGAGCCGAGTCTGCCAACCAGCCAGGCGGCTGCACTTAACAATGGAGCGGAATGGAATACTAAATAGTAAAATTAATCTTAGATAAATTATTTCACGGAATATTTGATTTAGTTGAATCTTTCAAGTTATTGAAGATATTTATTAAATTTAAACTAAAGTATGCAGCAATAAATGCAGAATAAAGATTTAATTGTAGTAAATATATTTTATTACAACATTTAAATTGTTGTTCTATTTCTTAAAAGTATTTTATTTTTATGAAAACTAAAAAATAATTTATTTGTATTATATAAATATTTATTTAAGAATATTTACCATCCCATCAGAAAATAACTCAGCTATTATCCAGCTGCTCACATTTTATATGCAAATAAGCCTATGGCTTCCACTGTGCGCCTGCTTCTTTACTTCCGTCACTGAGCGCTGCGAATCGTCGCGCCTCCGCTGCAGCTCCGCCTTCGCTGTCATCCTCTCTGCAGTTCAGTTGGGATCGGCGGTAATATGTAGCATATGTTTTCGTAAGTTTTTCTTGTATTTTGTTTAATGGCAGCTTAGATTACACGAGCTGTGCGCGCGAGTGGGCCAACTGCAGGCGAGTGAGTATAAAGGGGGGAGCGCGCGCGTTTCTTGCATTTCTTCGGATCTGTTGGGCACATTTTTGCGCATGTTTGCGGTGGCTTCCAATGGGGTTGCCTGGCTGGATGTGGCGGCCTCTGTCGCTGCCTGCGCCATGTAACTGATGTTTAAAATTGCTGTGTGATTTTCGTGGCGAAATTAATGTTAAATAAGCTTTTAGTTTATGTCCCGCCACAGCGTTGATCAATTTCTCAGTCACCCGGTCTGGCTCATCTTCAGCTCTGCTCTGCTCTGCTCTGCTCCGCATCGACTCCAGCTCTATTCGCTCTGCATTCTAATCGCAATCGCCTGCCAGCACCGTTGCTTGCTGCCTCATTCTTTTGCTGCTCCCCTCTCCTGCCACTCACTGTGCAGCATCCGCGTGTGATGATGTTGCAGGTTTTTTTCTTCTTTGTGGCTCGTTGTCTTGTTTATGTGTAAATTATGCTTGTACACATTTTATTTACAATTGTGTATAAATTATAGACGAATTATTATGTTTTTTTTTTTTTCCGTTCGCGCAACTCCCCTGCTTACATATTAATATAGCGCCAATGCAGAGTCTGACTCGGCATTTTCTCTAGCTCATTTGAAATTGAAGCATATGAAGTTTAATTGTATGTGAGCTAATAGAAGCGAGTTTCAGATATAGCTGCCTCTGCTGGTTAGCTGAAGAATATGGTTTAAGCCATTTAATGTAGTGCCATTACTAATTATCAGATTGCATAAGTAAGACAGTACAACTTCATTTTTGCTGTTAAAAAAAGTAATTATTTCTTATAATTGAATATTTATAATAAATAATAATATAATAAATAAAATTTGGTAAATTTTAAATAATTTTTGCATTATTAAAATAAAACTAACTCTATAGTAAATAAGTTTTTAATTTTTTAGATTTCTCAAACTCAGACTTCTTTCTTACTCCGAGGCACACTTTTAGCAGTATAAAATGTAGCTGTTGGTTTTGGTCAAGCCGCATCGTTGATTTTATTTAAGTTGTGGCTGTAGCATCTGGCTGTTGGTGAGGGCGTATCGGAATATATTGATGCTCGAGAGGCTTTATAGCCTTGGAATATGAGCGCATTAGTTCTGGAGTGAGTTCCATGCAGTCGCTTAGTTCGGCCCCATTGCAGCCTAAGCAATTGCTGTGAACTGCATAAAAAGGATTTGGCATGCAGTGGCAAAGCGAGCTCAGACAGATTTGAGCCGCCTGCAGGCCACATCAGTGAGGGGGAGTTAAGGCTACAGATAGGAAGTGCAGACGACAACAGCAGCAGCAGCAGCAGCAATAGTTGTATCTGGCTGGGCCTGGGAAACATCCTGTGCTGGATTTTTGGCTTGTTTTTGTTTGCTGTGGTGTTATGCAAATGCCATGGAACAGGAACATCACCACACCACCCTGTGTGCAGCACAATGGCTACCGTGCGCGTGCAATGACAACAACAACAGCAATAGCAGCAGCAGCGGCAGCAGCAGAAGCAACAGCAGCTATAGCAGCAACAGCAACAAGAGAAACACGTACAAAACAGCAGCTGTTTAACATTTATTTGCCTATTTATTAATTTCATGTAACATTTTTTCCTAGGAAATGGCCACAATGCAACGAAATCAAAGCCAAGGAACAAGCGCAACGCATTCTCTTGACGCCAGGCAGTCGCAGTCGCCATTGCCATCGGTCAGACCCTGGCCAAAATGTCCAGCCGCGCCAACTGTTGCTGCTGTTGCCCCTGTGCCTTATTGTTTGTGCAATAGCAACAGCAACAGCAGCAGCAGCAGCAGCCGCCGCTGCAGCACAAGCCTTAGGCCTTGATGCCGTTGCCATACTTCTCCCACTATTTGACTGCAGCAATGGCCTGCCATCGTCTGTGGCTGCCACAAAAAGTGTCGTGACCCCGGACGGGCTGAGCCAGGCATTGCATATGGTTAACCGAGTCTGACTCTCAGTTGGCTTCCATGGAGTAGGGGGCCACGGGCGGCATGTCTGGGTAGTCTGGGCTGGAGCTCAAAAATTACATGTTGTTCCTGTTGAAATGTTTTGTGTTTTGTGTGTGCAGCATTTCCATTGTCGTCGACGTTTATTTCTAAAATCTTTTTACTCTTTTTTTCGGATATTTTTTTACTGTATACTCTGGCAGTGGCATAAGAAACTTTGTCATTCAGTTTTCACAAAGTATATGATAAGACATATACCTTGTTAGTGGCTTAAATGTGGGTTATGAGATGTCATATGTGGGTTAAGTTCAATAATATTTGATATGAAATAAAAAATGCAGATGAAGTTGACTTAGTACAAGCATATGGTAAAGTATATATAGAAGGCTATAATCTTAAAAATAATTGAAATATATAATATATCTTAATATTTGATTCCATGAAAAAATATAATTTTATCAAATTTCTTTATAATTAAATATGAATGAAAGAAATTAATTGATGCATTTAAATTTTAAGTGCAAAGAGAAATTTATTAATATTTATAATTGGTTTCAGTTCTTTTAGTTTATTATTATTATTTTTTTTAAATTATTTTTAAATTAAATATGCTTTTTGTTTTCATAGGGTATCTTTTATCGATCATCTACCTTTAGTTAGCTAATATCACACACTCATATTGAGGTCTGAGGCAAAAATGTAACAATCCTCCATGCTCCTGGCGGTCAAAGGAGTCGTCGTCGTCGTTGTCGTCGTCGCTTACGCTTACATAAGGCCTGGGCTAGGACAAAGGAAATGCAAAAATGCCAAAAAATCGCACAACTCAAAATCCAATGCGAATGCGAATGCGAATGCGAGTACGAGTAGGACATTGAGTACGAGTACGAGAGTACGAGCATGTGTATGAGTACGAATACGAGCAGGAGTACTCTCGCACACAAAACGATTCTGGCACCCATGAGCAGGAGCATCAACAGCATCAGTTTCAGTTGCAGTTGCAGTTGCAGTTGGCTGGGCGGGTGGTGGCTCGTCGCTGATCGTGGCACATTTGCATACAATGAGGCCACAACTGAGACCTAATCCAGCCAGTCAGCCATCCGGCCAGCCAGCCAAGCAACACACACACACTCGATGGCGCAGCATGTTATCTCTGGCTGTGACCTACACCAATATTTCTGAGAATGCTGCTGTGGCCCGTCGTCGCCTGTAAGTGTGTCGTCGTTGTCGTCGTCCAGTCCAGTCCAAGTCCATAGCCAGTCAGTATCTCAGACGCCCGACGACGAGGAGTCATTCAATCGCGCCAGCTGCGGCGTCTGCGTTGCCAGCGTTTCGTTCCGTTTCGTTTGGGATTTTTATTTGGTTTCGTTTCGATTTGTTTTGTTTGCTTTGCCTCGCTTTAGCCTGGCCATTCTACTTACAATATTTGTGGGATATCACCGCAGATCTCGGCAACTGCAACCCGAAAACAAAATAAAGGAGCCTTTGCCCGTGCTGCTGCTGCTGCTGTGTGAATTTCCACTCTGTCTGGCGTCTGTTCTGCGTCAGCAGCATCGGCCTCAGCCTCGACATCGTCACCATGAAGTGGTACGAGTAGTTTGAAATGGAAAATATCTAAGAGCTGGTCCCGGCTAGGCGCTATTTCCCTGACTGCTTGGGGAGTGGCATTTAGTTTTTTTCCCCCTTTTTTTTTGGGACGAAAGCATTTGGGCAGCGAACTGCGATTTCGGTGGCTGGTTCAGAGTGCAATGCATTTAATGGAAACTTAAAATCATGACATTTACCATAAAGTCTTGTGCCTGAGTCTCGATCGAAGACGTATCATAAATTTTGAAAATCGCCTTGAGCGCACATAAACGGCAAACAATGAGAATTATTTGTACATGTGATTTGACAACTCGATGAGTCTTTGGCTGGCTATATCAGTTGATTGTGATTATCACGATCAGTCGTAAATCAATTATGTTTCCCATTTAGGTAAATAGGGTTCTGCCTGTATCTATTATATCAAAATTTGTTAGCATTGCAATAAATTATATAAAAATGAATTAATATAATATGCATTAAATTGTAGAAATAGTTCTGTTTCAGAACTAATTTAATATTAATATATTTAATAACTTTTGATATATTCAATTATTAATTGATTGTCTAAAACAATCAGATCAAGATATGCGCTGCAGCACTTTATAACAGAATTATATGTATTTCAAAAAAACTTTTTAGCTATAATTGTTATTCGTCATTAGAATGAACTAATATATATTTATAATTTTGTTCATTTTTATACACAAATAAGAAATTTTGTTATTTTAAACCCATTTTTTAAACTCCGCCAATAAAAACTCCATATATATATATATATATATATATATATATATTTTTTTTTTTTTTCATTTTATTTTCAACTCAAAATACTTTTGTTTCTTTATTGTATAAAGCAAAAGCAAAAGGCGTTAAGGTAATAAATACGTTTTATAAATAACTTTTCATAAATAAAATAATTAACCTAATTTGTCTAGCAGAGAAATACAATTACATCTACATATACATACACACATACATATAAACAAAAAATACAAATACCGATGCGCAAAAATACTCATAAAAATGTTCATAAAAAATGCCATTTAAAATATAAAGAAAATGGCTTACAACTAATAGAGCTCTTCTGCTTATCCAGGTGCTTATCGTAAAACTAATTTGCAAGCTTTTTATTATGGTATGCCTACAAATATATTATTATAGTATTTCCAATGTTGAAGCTTTAAACAAAATTGCACAGAATATATGGTTACATGAGCACTTGCTGCTCAAGTCAGTTAGTTAGTTGGATAGTGTTGAAATAATGCTTATAAACGATAGTTATAGCTATTGTTACTATTCTGTTTGTGTGTGTGTGTGTGTGTGTTCATTTTGTTTAGAGTTAGATAAAAATAATTTAAACGCTAAGATGACAAGTGGCAATTAATTTAAGTGTGATTATCACCTGCCCGTTGCACGCCGAGCCGCGTTGGGTATTTCCGAGCTTTGCATAATGCGCAGGTCACTAATTTTTTGGATCTGAATTGAGTTGATCAAGAGAATAAAAAAGAAAACATATATACATACATATATATATACTATATACATTAGAGGCGGCGCATAAGCGTGTCATTAAGCTAGCGGAAGCACAAATTCCTAATGTTTAGAATATTCAACATTTGTATTTATTTATTTTTCAAATATTTCTTCTTTTTTTTTTTTTAGTGAATTTGCTTCTGTTTCTTTTTTTTTTTTGTTTTTGAGATTTGTTTCAATTAGCAGCGGGTCGCCAATTGGGCACTGATTGAAACGTGCCAATCAAATTGTACTAACCTCTATCCTCGACCGGTTCGGCGGCATCCGTTCGACCCGTGCCCACCATCGTTTCGGCGGCAAGTTCTACACGCGCCACGTGAACACCATGGAGCAGGTGTTGTGCATGGAGCTGCTGCTGTTGTGGCTGTTGTTGGAGTTGCTGCTGGTGTTGGTGTTGATGCTGCTGGTGTTGGTGCTGCTGGTGTTGGAGTTGCTGCTGTTGCTGGTGCTGGTGCTGCTGATGTTGCTGCTGTGCCGCTGCCAGATGCTGCGACAGATGCTGGTGATGATCGCCAGTAGCTGGCGGCCATTGTTGATAGGCAACGGGCACCAGAGGATCTGACATCCACTCAAAGCTGAAGGCCGGTCCAATCGTTTGGGCACTAATGCCGCCATGATGGGGCGTGGCACTGGTGGGCGTGGGCGGCGTGGTCGTGATGCAGGGACTGAGCTCGTGCGAGGAGCCAAAGCTATCCAGCGATGCCTTCTGCGCTGACTCTGACCAGGGCGGACTGGGATTCCACTGCTCAATAAAATCCGCTGGATCGGGCGGAAGTGTCTTATTGAGCAAACGCGGACGTGTTGGCACAATGGTGGCATAAATGACCGAGGCGCTGGCATCGCTACTGCTGGCCGCCACACCAGCTGCGGCCGTGGCATAGGCTGCGCCCGGATGCAACGCATAACAGTCCGGCTCTGGCGTAATAGCCGCCGCTGGAGAACGTTCTGCGTGCAGATAAAGCGGTTCCAGTTTGTTCCGCGCCCGTTTCTTGGGCGGCGGCGGTGTTGCCGATCGTGAGGATTTTTGACTGGCCCCGGTGGGCGTACCGTTCACTTGACTATAGTCTACGGGCTCCAGACCACTCCCACTGCCCGGCTGAAAGCCATACAGCTGCTGATCCTCCTTGAGCTCGACTGCACCCTCGGCATGGTAGACGCCTCCATAGGCGGCGCCCATGTGCGGATGATGATGATGATACGATGCAGCTGCCGTTGTATGATGGTGATGATGATGCGCATGATGACTACCAAACACGCTCGATATGCCCGTCGCGGAACCCGCCATGCCCAAGCCAACGCTGGCTGCTCCGCCGCCATGTGGCTGCTGATGCGAGCTGTAGTAGCCACCGGAGCTGCTGCCCGGCGGCACTCGCATCGCACTATCCAACGGCATGCCGAACTGTATCTTCGACTGCACCGTGTAGTAGTGATAGAGCCACGAGTTGGCCAGCATTATGGTTGCCTCTCGATCACTGAGAAGATTGTCGCCGTTAGCTAGGGTATCTACTATGTCTGTGGGGGGCTACTTACTTCAGCACCTGGTTGGTGCACACAATGACAGGTTGTTGGGTTGAGTCGGGACTATCGCGCACTTGGAGCACCACATGCACCCAGGTGTACTCCCCGCTAGAGCGTTGCATGCGGACAAGCAGTATACAACTGCGATCCTGTTCCGATTGCGTTACTAAAAAGATTTTGTAGAAGAAAAAATTTAGGAGCACCCGAATATGTTTGTTTCGTCTATTAAGTAACTCTAAGAATGTTAAGTTTGATATTTTATAATTTGAAAATTCTGCCAGCAACTGATAATCCATTAATGTATAATTTAAATATGTATTTTCAATAAATGTATTGAAAAAAAAAAAATATTTGTCAATTGTATATAAAATATTTTAAAGACCTGTTTTTTTCTTCTTTTCTTTATAAAAATACTTTGATAAAAATACATATTTAAAAAAAATTATTAATGAAAAATTTAATATTATATATAATAAAATATACATATGTATTTTTGTCAGCTTTATGGCCAATTAATTTAATAAATAAATTTGTTCAAAATTTTTCAATGTTCGTCACTTACTCAGCCTGTGTTTGCTCTGAGCTTCGCGCAGATTCTCACTGTGTATCAGATTGTACCAGGACGTGCCCTGAAGCGCTGCCTTTTCGTAGCCCAAGTGGAATTCGCCACTGCAATGAGCATAAATAGTTAACATATACAGGGAATGCATTATAAATGAGCTTCGATTGGTTTATTAGCCACGTAACGAGCCGACTTACTTCTTGTCGATGTGTGCGATTTTCATATCCATGGAGTGTATGGTGGTGAACACATTGGTGGCGCCCTGCACCACACACTCGCGTGTCTCCGGCATGGCGATGGGTGTGCAGGTGGCTAAAAAGACGGGCTCGTTCCGACTGCAGAGCGGCAGGAATGACAAATAGTGACCCTGTACCAGAACGACCTGCAAACAGAGACAGAGACTGTGGCTTAGTCGATGTTGTTATTGTTGCTTATTTTGAGGCGGCGGCTCCCACGAAAATTGGCGCGCACGTTGTTGCCGCTAGTTGTGGCCATTTTTGGGCTGGCATGCTTCGGGTCTCATAGACATTTTACTCTGATTCCATAATTTAAAAAAGGCAATCACTGAAATGTTGTTGTTTTTTCTCCTTCTGCCAGCATACGCAAGCCGGACGCCGTACTCAGAGTCACACACAGTTGGAGCTGCCTCCACATGGCAAACACTCAGAAACACACTCATACACAAACACACACATACACTCACACTCACACGCCAGGTAGTCTCAATGGAAGTCTCAGTCGGAGTCCCAGGCCATTGTCTCCCAATTAAAACGTGCCTGCATTTAGTTTTCCATTGCAATTGCATTTCGTAGCTTATGGCCGCGTCTTCTGCTTAAATGCAAATGCAGCCCGAATCCAAATCCGATTCCGATGCCGAAACCGATCCCAGCCCATCGATGACGCAGACGCCGTTCGCTGTTGTTGGCTGTGCTGGTTTGGTAAATGAGACGACCTTAGACTGGGGAGCAGGCGCCACAGCCACAACGCTGTCGCCATCGTCTGCTCTTGTTGTTGTTGTTGTTGTTGTAGCTGGAGACTTTTATTTTTGGTCTTTTGTCTATCGTTTTTGCTTGGGTACTAGCACTGAACTATGCTGACCTCATTCATAATTATTTATTGGTCCATTTTTATTGCATATTAACGAGTGCCGGGTGAATGTGCCGCATTTTCTCGTTTGCGCTCTGGGTTATCGCAGCCAGTTCATGTGGGTACAAATCCCTGGCGACAGTCTACATAAAAATGCTAAGCTCTAAACATTTAGTAATAAGTATTCCAAATAGTTTTTCGATATGCAAATAGCTATCCAGAAACCCGTATAACTTCCGCTTCTTCATTTGTCATTCAACGCAGCAGCTCTATGATTCAGAACCCGTGTGAACCCAATGAGTAATACGGCCCAAAACATTATTGTGGATGTCATTTAGATATCAATGCATTTTGAGGCATTCTAGCTTCAAAGTGTGACTCGAGTTGTTTATAAATGCATTTGCCAATATCTAAATAAGAGTTTTAACATTTCTGAAATAAAACCTGTTCATAATAATTCTCTTTAAAATAACAAATTCGATGTCTAAGCTCACACCTAAAATATTATATTAAGCTTAATGAATTGTTTTTTTTTTTTTGCTAACTGCCATTAATCTTAATTCATGATAAAAATCTTGCTAAATTGGCTTGCATTTGACTTCTATATTCACTTTTGTCTTTGACATTTCTCTCAGCCTTCAGCTAGTGTCATTGCGACCTGGATTACTTGCTATTTATCTTTTTATTTGGCTGTTGCATCTGCAAGTACATCTGTGGTGTCATAAGCTCTAGCTTACTTCCTGCACCTCATTAAAGTGCCAACTTTCAACTTAATTAAAAACGTTTGCAGCAACTGTCAACGCCTCGCTTTATCTCCATAACTCGCAGCGCACATCTGCGCACTTCACAACAGCAAAAATGGCAACAACAACAAAAATATATATATATAAGATATGCATAAAAGACCAGCGACCGCCCACAAGATTGCGAGTGCGCTTCATACAGTAGCATTCACATCATTTCAACGCGTCTTCGTCGCGTCTCGGACTCGCTCGCAGCACGTTGACAGATTTGGTCTTGTCTGGTTCAACCTGCCTCTCTGCCAGACTGCTAGCCTGGCAGCCTGGCAGCATGCTTGCCTGCTGTGCCAAGTACTTGGCTGACTGGCTGACAACTTCATATTGTGCTCGCATTCATTTATATTGTTTGCGGCTTTTTTTGTTTTCCCACATCGTCATCATCATCATCGTCGTCATGATCAGCAGAAGAGGCGGCCAATCAGAGCAGTCAACAGCAACGCGGCACCCACCCGTTTCACATCAACTGTCATCGTTTGTCAGCTTATAGTTAAGCGTATGTCTGTCTGAGTGTCAGGCCGGCTAGCTAGCTGGGCAGGCTAAGCAGGCGCAGGCAGGCAGGCAAGATGTATGACCAGCCCCAGTCTGGGCAGCAGCCGGTTGGCAGACGACGCATGCGCGCCCGGCTCATGCATAATTCATTGCGTCGCTCTTACTGTGACTGTAGCTATAGCTGTAGCTGCAGCTGTAGCTGTGACTCTGACTGCAGGCTTTCGACTCTCTGGTATCCAAGTGTTACACGCAACACGCTCCCAGGTGATTCATTCATCAATTTCTGTCAGAGACTACACGCGCTTACTCACACTCACACACACATACATATATATATATATATATATATATATATATATACAGCATCAGTGTGTTGCACTTACCTTCTGATCACCGAAACGCATTTGCCGTCGCGCATTGCGGCTAACATTCATGCGACAGAGAAACATGCGATGCTCCCCCTCCAAACTGGAGGCGCCGCCAGTGCCATTGCTGGCTGTCGAATCGCCAACGCCGACGCCGACACCGACACCGACGCCAACGCTGCTGCTGCTGCTGTTGCTGCCACCTGGCTGCGGTGGCACGTTCCGATTTAGTTCGGCTTGTATGGTTGCGTGATCCTGTTTGTCAATGATATCGTAAACGGAGTCCCCATGTATTAGTAAGTCCTCCTGTGGGCAACACACAACAGTAAAGCAAACCAAATATGATTAGCATGTGGCATGGCACGTCATGATAATAAATTATAGTATTATATTTCTGGTTTTGCAATATATTCAAAACATACGAAAATATTTTTACATTTTTATAAATAAAAAATTTATATATTTATTAATTTAATTATTTGATTTTAATTATATGCGAATAGGATTAAATATTTTACATTGAACTTTATTTAATAACAAAGAGTTTTTAATATTAATTTTTATTTAAGAAATATGAATTAATTACGAATATTAGAAAATCAGGAAAAATAATATACTTATATAGTGAATATATATGTTTTATTTAGAAATAAATATTTTATATTTTCATATATTTATTTATTATATTTTTAAATTTAAACAAAAAATATATATTTATATATATATTTTTTTTTTATCAAAACAATTCTGCTAAAAAATCAATATTAATGTAATTGATATACGAAATACTTTTGCACTACAACATTTAATTGCAACTAATTGAATATCAATTAAAAATTAATAGAAAAAGACTTCGATATATTATCAGTTAAAGCATTGGAGAAGTTTTAAGTGGCATTATTTGTAATGGGTATCTATTGGGATGACAAATTTAATTTGTTAATGATGTGTCAGTTAATGCTCGGTCGGTCAAGTCGGCTCTGGGGCTCGCATATGCTTTTGTTATTGTTGACAATTATGGGCAGCATTGAATGAGCGTTAGAGCAAGCGATCGGGCAATATACAATGCCATGTTGTTGCATTTGTAATTTATTTATGGCTGCTGTCGCTACATGACACATGACAATGGCAACTTGTTATGGCAATATGCAAAAATCGAATTGGAATTATGATGCCCAAACAACAGCAACAGCAGCCACAGCAACAGGAGCAGCTACAGCAGGCAGCAGCAACTGCAACAACAAGGCCTTCATTGACATTTTTGGCAGTTTGTTAATTAACTTTGCTTGTTGTTGTTGCTGTTGCAGTTGCTGCTACTGTCGTTTTGGCCGTTAACTAACTGTGAGGTTCGCCTGCTGCCTGCCACAAATTAAAAGGTTGGGCAATCCACTTTTGGGCCCGCTCACAGTGCACAGTTATTGTGCCGTAATTATGCCAACACATGGCATACGAACAATTTATGAACTCGCTTGACCATTTAGCTGCTATTGTTGTGGGTGTCCCCTGATAAGGCCTGGCCCAAAGGCCAAAGGCTGTCAAGTGTCTTGCCAGCCAATTGGCTTGCCAGCCTCTCGCTGTCTCTCTCGCTCTCTCTCTGTCTGTCTGTGTGTGTGTGTGTGTGGGCTTACAGTCGCTTTGACAGGCCTTAAAAATGTAGCCCCAAATATTGGTTTCCATGTCGACTCGATATGAAAGTTAGTCTCAGAGTCTCAGGTAACCAGCTGCCGGAAAACTACTGCAAGTTGAATGTGAAGTACACTTTAAAGTGGTTTTTGAGTAAACCAATCAACAGCTGTTATAATTTTGCATGCGATAATTGAAATGTCAATCCATTGTGCTGATTGAACAGACTTGAAAATTCGCATTCAAGCAATTCTAGCTTACTGATAAATGATAAGCTTGCAACACCTTCGGTCATATCTCTTGTCTGCAATATTTTAACAAACCCTGATTTCAAAGAGTTGTAGTGAAGTACCATTTAGATATGCAATATTGGAAATCCAATAATAGTCAACTTGGAGGCTCTGGAAAGTACTCCTAATTTTGGCATACTATTGGATTTAAATATATATAATTTAAATGTAGCGTATATATTTAAATTTTTCATTTTTTAAGTCAGACAGACTAATGGACAGTAAGACGGTCAATATAGTCAATTCACTTTGTGAACGAATGCAACTATTATATGAACAATCTATATATCTAATTTAACTGAACGCAACTAGGACAGCGTGGATTATGATTTATTGGCAAAATGCTTCGATTTCTCACAAACTTTTGACAGTTGCTGCAGTTGCAGTGCAGTAAAACTCATACGCCCCCTGTGCCGATCAAAGCTGGAGAGTTGCAGCAGTCGGCAAGGCACATCAACATTCAACAATCTCTCGGCACGTACATATATGTATGTCAATGTATGTATGTGTGTACGAATCAGAGTTGGTAACAGTACCTTTGTCAATGTCTAGCTGTTTGTTTTAGATGAATAAGTAACTGCACTCGCGCTGGCACTTGTATTGGTATTCGAATCCGTATTCGTTATGTAGAACGGAGATATGTCACATGTGTTGCATGCGAGTACATTTATATATACATGCGGCGCAGGCACACATATATTTATTTAGCTTTAGTACTTCAAATGCAAAGTGAAAGGCCACGATGTATAACCTTGCTATTTAAGCAGCGTAAACGTGCGATAAACAAAACTTGAAACAACCACAACAGCAACTAAAACAGCAATAGCAACAGCAACAAACAGCAGCAGCAACTCAGTTGAGCTGTTTGCAACAGATTTAAGGAACTTTTGTGTAGTACAAGCAACAGATTTATGTAAGCTCAATGAATCGAGACTCTGGCAGTCAGTTGTTGCTGACTTGTCAACGGGAGCAGCAGCAGCAGCAGCAGCAGCAGCAGCCGACTACCAAAACCAAACCACCAACAAAAAAAGTGCAACAAATATTGGTTGTTGTTGTTGCTATTGTTGCTGGGTCGACAACGATGTTGCTGTTGCTGTTGTTGTTGTTGTTCTTGTTGTTGTCGTTGCCTGTTGTCGCTTGTCAGAGATTTGTATCAACGGCTGTAGCAATTTTAGCCAAAAACTTTCATAGACGGCGCTTTTCTAATTATTCGCGCAAATCGTTTTTGTTAGCCCAAAAAGCGAAATGAAAAATTGCAAAAGTCGAGGAAAAAGCAAACAAAACGATGCAAGCAAACATCAACTTACCATGGAATGTCCCAGGTACTCGGCAGCATTATCCGATATATAGAGCAATTTGCCATTTTGTGTGAGCATCATGAGAAAGCCTGAGAGTGCCTGCAATACAAATGATATGTTGTTAGACTAGCTGTACATAAAGGGTGTTTTTTTTTCTTAATTCAAAAAAACCTTTTTTAAAAACTAAACATCTTTGAAATATGAAAAAATAATAATAGTAATTCTTGTATTTATTTTATTTTTATTAATTAAAAGTAAAATATACAATATATTCTATTCATAGATGCACCCTATGCTTTTCAAATCTGATTTGCCTATTAGAGAAATCCAATTGAAGTCAGTGTTGTGAAAGAAACACCCTCTATTGGGCGGGCCAACAATTGTGTTGAAAATGCAAATTCATTTTCGCGTCTGCGCACTAATAAATTGTTAGCCCAAAGAAGTTGGCTGAAGTTGACAACTGAAAATTGACTCTGCTTGCTATCACATATACACACGTATATATATATATTTGTATATATGCATATATGTATATGTGTATATATGTATTAAATTCAGTCACGAGTGCGCACAGGTATGTAGATCAATCTGCCGACCATCGCCGAGTCGCAGCAGCCAGTGGCAGGTAGGCAGCTTGACTGACTGCTGACTACTGACTACTGTCTGCTCTGTTGTTTCTCTTTATTTTTTTTCATTTTGTTTTTGGCTAAGAGCAGCATTTATTGTTTTCTTTTCCATTTGCTTGTTGTTGCTGCTCTGTGTGTTACTTTTTTTTTTTAGCGCAGCAAGTGGCGGCGGCTAAACGATTTCTGGCTTATGATATGGCACAGTTGCTGCCATTAATAGAGTTGTTTTCCCTGGAACTTTCGGCTCACTAGTTGAGTTGTCAACGCGCCTCACTTAAATTGAGTTGTTTCCAACTGCAACAAGAAAATTTTAATTGAATTGACAAACGCATCATTTGTGGCATCAACTCAAATCAGATCAACATTACGATAATGCCACCTTTCTACTTTTAAATGAACGAGACTCTCAGATTTTGTTATAAACATTTCGTATAATTAAATTGATCTAAAAAAGTAGTCGATAGGAATAGGAATATATAATAGTAATAATAATTATAAAGATATTTCATAAAATTCTTTACAAGTGAATTACGAGCTACAAAGAGTATTACAATTTTTTACTCAAACTAAACTAATATTATTTAAGTTTTTTTTTTTAAGAAAACACTTTATTATTCATCTATATTTATATATATTTCATAAATTAAACATTCAATCAAGTAAAATCTTTTTCATTTCAAATTTCTCTGTGCAATTCTAATAGAAAAAATTTGTGCAGTCAAAAGAATAGCAAATATAAAATTATAACCAGAGCGTATAAATATATTTAATATATAATATTATTATGAATTCGAGAAATTTATTTATGTATTACTCACCTTCGAGAAGCCAATATTTGGTGTTGTTGTCTGATGATGTTGATGCAGCGCATTGTGACGCTTGAAAACTGCAAGTGAATAATGGAAGATAGAGAAATGCATATAATTAATTTAATTTGGCTTCAACTTTTGACCTTATTTGTCTTTTCACAGGCGCGCCCATCCACATCCGCGCTCTAGCATCCGCTTTAAGTTAGAGTTAAATCTGTTTAAAAATCTCAGTATTTTCCCATAGCTCCTTGTGTATGTAATTTATATGCATATAAAAAAAAAAAAAAACTTATCGTAGCTAATTAAAAAAGTATCAGTTAATAATAGACTTGGTCTCTGACGGCAATTGTTAGATGCAATTGATTGTGCATTCATTGATTATATTCTACATACAATAAACGACGATCTTGCATTATAAAAACAAGTGAATCACTAAAAGAAAATGTGTCATTGTCGCTGAGGCAACAGCAACAGCAGCAGTAAGAACAACAACAATACGAAAATCAACAGCGAACACTGGCTGCAATTGCAGTTAGCAGTTGCAGCTGCGCTGCAGCCAGCATCAAGATCAATTATTTTTAAAACACTACGAGATACTCCCGCACCTGGCAAAAAGCCAAACAGAAACAGTCACAACAACAACAACAACAACAACAACGGCAGCAGCAGCAGCAACAACAACAATCACTGTGGCAGCAACCGCAACTGGTAATTTCATTGAACTTGAACGGAAAGGCCATGAATGCAGTCAGATTTTTGTTTTTTGCAGTGTTTTAATATTGCAACAAATACCAAGAAATTCGATTCGATTGTTAGCTAGGTTAACGCAGTTAAATAAAGGGCGTGGCCGGATGCTCAGGCTAGAAATACAAGCTTACTTTGCTCACTCATTCAACGTATTTTCCAATTTTACGAATTTTCCAAAAATAGCTACAATTTTCTTGTAAATTTGAATTATTTTTAAGAACTGATAGCTATTATTGATTTGTTTTAAATTATTTATAGTTTGCTTTAATAATTAGGTTTTCAGTATAATAAACTGCAATAAACTAAATGAGAGAATTTTCTTAATTCTCTGAACTATTATTTAATGCTAAATCTTTTATACGGCGAATGAGTCATTGATTTATTTACTTAATTATTGTATTGAAACTAATAAAAAATATTTTTAATTTGCGAACAATTATATAATAAAAAGTAAATGAGAGCTTTATATAATTCTATTTACTATTTTTTTTTAAATCTCTAATATAAAATCGAAATACGCAAATGAGTAGCTGAATTTAATATTTCTTTATTGTTGTATCTTAAATTATTTCTGTATTTGGATTTCTGCTTGTTGTTAATCATTATAATTTATAGTCATATAAATACATTTACCTTTTCTAATGAATGCATTATATATTAAAAATAGATTCATTATTATTCTGAATTTTTTTTAAATGTTTAGGTCATTCACAATCGATATAAATATTAATATACATATATAAATATTTAGATGATATATTTGCAAAAAAAAAATTTTGCTGATCGCAGCAGACTACATTAAATGTATCCACATCTAGGCTACAGCGAACGCAATTTGTTGTATCTCTTAACAAGTTAATGCAACTTTCACAGTTTGCGCGCCTGGAGTCTAACAGGCCAGCAAATATGATAAGTATTTTCACAATGCGATTCAAGCCGTCGGCTAATCTGCACAAATCGACGCGCATCAATAATTGTTTGTGAAAACTCAATTTGGTTTATAAATATTTCATTAGCCGCACCAGGCACCAGGCCACAGTCAGAACCACAGTCAGAGCCGTAGCCACACCCACAGCGACCCACACCCAGATTTACAAAATATATAACATAATGCCCTGAACTTGAGGATAAAGCGCGTGTGCTCAATGGCTCCATAAGAGCTACGATGGCGTGCCAATATTAACACAATTTGTGATTATAAATGCTTTTAAACGATGCAATGACAATGAACAATAACAACAACAAACACACACACACACACACCCAGGGCAAACGACAAGCTAACAAACGCCGACAATTTCTCACACTTAGTGAACCAAAAAAAGAAAAAATAAAACAGCTAAGATCAATCTAGAGCGCACGAGGGAGAGCGAGAAGAGAGAGAGGGAGAAAAAAAAAACAGTACTTAAGTTTAATTTTTTGCAATTTGTAGAACACATAAATCGCACATTTTGATTTATCGCAATATTTATAGCAATGCAAGGCAGACGCTGTTGTTACCATTGCAATTGTGAAATTGGCTTGGCTAAGGGGGAGCCCGTTCCTCGTTCCTAGACAACGAGTTCACATGGCCTGCCAAAGATGCTAGCCAAGTTAAGAGAGCCAGGCGAACGAGTGCGCTACGAATGTGTTTGTATGCGTGTGTCTTCCACTGTGTGTGTGTGTTTGTGTGTGTGTGTTATCTATGGGGCTTATGTACCGCACAACGCTAATTTGAAAAACAATTTTCGTAATTATCCAGAAAACAAAAATAAAGAGTGCGCAATGCCTGACTTGATCTCGTTCAGTTGCGCCTGCGCATTGACCTGTGCGCATGCGCATTAAAGGAGGATGCACATTAAATCGAGGCAAACCGAGAGAGAAAGAGAATGAGAGAGAGAGAGAGAGCGATGCTTGCAATTTGCAGGCCTGGGTGCGTGCCTAGACGCTTAGGCAATTACTTGGCCGAAAACAATTTTGCCAGAGACGGAGACATAGACATATGAATGATGTGGCATACCCCAACATAACAACTTCAGCTATGCTGCATAGAGTTAGCGGTTTTTTGTTGCTAAATTTTTCTTTTCAGCTAAACGAATGCCGCATGCCGCATGCCGCATGCCGCCTGGCGCATGTTTTTTTTTTTTTTTGGCGGCGTGGGGTCCCTGCCCAGCGCACCATGACTCATCCATATTCAATCAACGTGCAGCCAATTATCAGCATGCATATGCATCAGGCCTGCGCTCGTCCCCTTCCTGATGTCTTTTTTTTCTCTTCTGTTTCTTTGGTTTTGCCACTCACCTTGTTGAAAGTAGTTGGCTTTGCGCACATAGACACAGACCAGGGCCATCAGCTGCAGCTGCGACAGTCGCTGGCGCGTCGATTGCGGCAGCGGCAGCAGATCCCGTAGATTGGCTATCTCCGCATTTATAAGATCGCGTCGCATCTTCGAGGCGCCCTTTGTCGATTTGTTAGCGTCGAATCTGCAAAGGACAGCAAACAACAAATCAAATAAATAGATGGACACAAAAATAAATAATAAACAATTATAATATATATTTATATGAATATATGTATATATGTATAAATATATACACGTTCACAGCTATGGCTTAATAATGGACAGCGCCGACACTGACCACAGGCGCATATGTTTTCACAGCCTCCAACGTGTGTAGGCTTAACCTGTCGCAGGTGCACTGTGCTTGAAAGTACTTGCAACAAGAGTTAAGTACATTTATACAATAGTAAAATTTATTTTACTTTATTTTAGTTTATAATATTGTTGAATATTGTATATATGTATATCTTTATTTATTCAATTAAATTTTCTTTTATAATTAACAATAATTTGATACAACGGCATTTATAAAATTTTATTTTATTTTAGTTTATAGTTTTATTTTTCAATATTTTTTGTATTGATTTAACATTAATTAAAAACTCTAATAAAAAATTAATGAAAACTATATCAAATATATCAATAATAAAAGTAAAAATTTAATTTTTAATATTTAATTTGCAATATTTTTACATTGAAGGTATTTAAAATGTTTTTTTTTTTTTTGTTCTCATGCAATTTTCAAACAATTTCAACATATTTTTCTAAGAATGTCTTCAATTACTTCTTATATTTCATAATTTTCTTGCAATTTCTGTGAATTTGTTTAATATTAATAATTATAATTTTACTTTTCTTCTATATTTTCTTTCATATATTTCATTCTATTGCATTCATAATTCTAACGCGCATCATTAGTTGCGGCACCATCTAAGGGTTAATTTGCTGGCGCATAACAAAAAGCGCATGCGAGATGCATAAATAACTCATCGCGCATTTAAAAATCACACAACTAGCAGCAAGCAGTTGTTGTTGTTGTTCTTGATGCTGCTGCTGCTGTTGTAGTTGTTGTTGTTGCAGCGCTGGTCGATGTGGGGCACACTTGCCACATGCCTTGTGCGGAAAACTGTGCAAGTAGGTTGGTCAGTTGTTAGCTTGGTCGGTTGGTTGGTTGGCTGTTTGGTTGGTTGGGTTGCTCGGCTGTTCGATCGAGAGATCCGAGAGAGAGCGCCGGCGAGCGCGGCGGCTCGAGCGTTTAGCGAGCTGTCCGTGTGTACTTTACTGAGCATATTATTTACAAGGTTGAATTCATAAATCATAAATTTGTCTTTTTATGCAGCGGCGGCGGCGCACGCGGCGTATAAGCATTTTTTGTTTCTTTTTTTATACATAAATATATATGCTGACGTCGTTGCCATTGTTGGCTCGCGGTTGGGGCATTTTGCAAGCGCTTGATAAATATTGGTAATATTGTTGTAATAACAGCAAGTGCCCGCGCCTTTCTGGCTTTCACAGACGGGCACTGCCATTTTGCCGCTGTTATTGCCTCTAAATGGCCATGTTAACATTTAAAACAATCACACACATGTATCTCTTAGATACACGCGCTCCCAATGTGTGCGTGTGTGTGTGTGTGTGTGTGTGGGTTAGCGTTGCATGCAACAAACTGTTGCCGCATGCAATGCAATGCAAACCAGCACCACGGCCACGGAACCGTCCGTTTTTGTTGTTTTCTTGGCCTGCATCCGTTCGCCTTTGGCAGGCGGCGACAGCGACAGCGGCAGCGGCAGCGACATTTGCCAACTGCCCATAATAGAACAGATTGAAGCCGAATTGAGTGGTACGCTCAAGGGGGGGGCACACACACACACACATCTACTCTCTCTTTCTCTCCCGTTCACACTCATGCACACACTGACAATTAAGTCAAGGTGATTTGTACAATTAAAACGAATATTGATTTAAGTGCTGCGATAGTCATACAACATATGATTGTGCTGCTTTCAACTGGCATTGGCACTGGGCGCCAGCATGGGCAGCATGTGGGCGTGGCCGCTGAGAGCTGGTGAAGGGTCGCCACCAGTCAATTGGTGGACTGATCTTGTCTGCGGTTCGTACTTGAAACTATTTGCATTGCTACAGAATTGAATACATTTTATTGACTCTCAACAAAATGTTAGACAATAATTGAAATAGGCAATTTAAATAATTTTCAAAAAAAGAAAATTAATTAACCGAAATATTGTAATACAAAAAATCATAAATAATATAGAAACTTAATTCTTATTTAAGATTTAAGACTTAAGAATTAAATGTATAAGTTTAAATATTGTATTAGGTTAAATATCATTTTTTAAATTTCTCTTGCTTTTTTTTAATAAAAAAATTAAAAACCCAATATTAAATAAATAAAAAATTACAATAAAAATTAATGTGCACGTTTATTTATTTAAAAAACTTAAATTAAAAAAAGAAACTTAATAAAATAGTATAAATAATATTTAAAAAATTATTAATTTATATATTTATTTTGCCCACATTCTAATGCAATATTTTTCATTCAATTTAATTGATGAAATCTCTTCATAAATATGCATGAGCATGAATTGCACTTAAAATTTATGCTCAAACAATGGATATCGGCTGGTTATATCTACAGCTATCGCAGGCTTCGTAGGCGATTTATACTCCCACACTCGCATCGCACGGCCACTTTAAGCATTTCCCAATTAGCTGAGCCAAAATGCCAACTAGCAAATGGCCAAAATTGGGCAGCTGCTAGCGATGCCTGCCTATTTGTGGCATAATTAATAAGTTTTTTAAATATTTATCATAAACAAGATGTCTGCAGCAGCGATAATATGATAATGCACATCCTTCGTAAAGACGAAAACGTGTTAATGGCCATAACAACGGTAGCAACAACAACATTTGTACGATTTATGGCTATGGCAGGGCGAAAACTCCCGCGCATCTTTGTCTTGTAATCTACATCAAAATTTATCTGAGCGAGCCTAAGGCTGAGGTGGAGTGAGCGAGACATGTCATGTCATTTCTTAATATATCTATCGCTACCTTGAAATCTGCACCAAGTAGCACCAAGTGGTTGTTGCTGTTGCTGCTGCAACTACTTACTGTACAAGTTGTTGTTGCTAATTAAAAGCATAAACACGATTCTTAGCGAGGCGTCAGCAGCCAACCTGTGCCTGTGCCTGGGCCAGTCAGTGCCAATGCCTGTGTGTGTCTGTGTTTGTCTGTATTTGCGTTGGAGGCGGGCGTAGTTAAAGATCTTCCACCCTCATAGCCAGCAGCGGTAGAGTAGTACTTGGATGCTGTTGTTGCTGCTGCTGCTGCTGCTGCTGCTGCTGGCATTGCAGCGACTGCCACTGGTTGCTGCCACATGTTTAATCTCGGTGCGGCAGTCAAGATCTTAATCAAGCTACTTGGGGCTCAGTTTGTTTTACGCTTCACTAGAGAGATATCCAACAAAGTTTACGTGCTCCACAGAAATTAGGCGCAAATCTTGTTGTTGTCATCATCAGCTCAGCAGGCAGGCAGGCAGCAGAGAGCAGCAGCAGCAGCAGCAGTCGAAGCAATCGTAGCTGCCGAAGCAACGCTCAGCTCAACGCCCACCAAATGAGGAGTGAGTGTCTATCTGGGCTGAGGTATGCCCGTTGGGCCCACTAATTAGCACATAAAGCTTAAACATAATGCCAAACTATTAAGGGAGAAATGCATTTTAAATGCAACTCGATAGGGCGATCTTTAGGCTCTGCTTTTTATGGCGTCCCTCAGCGCCATCGTAAAAATCCGCAGCAAATAAATCACAGACGCCAAAGGCAAACAGCTGTATCTGCATCTGCATCTGCATCAGCATCTCCATCTGCATCAATAGGTCTGTACACACACACACACATTTACATTGGTATCAATCTAAGTCGAGGATTTAATATGCATGGGGCGTCAGTCAGCCGATGCCATGGATAGGCCAAGTCAATAGCAATTGCAGGCCAACAGAAACACGAAATTTGCGCAAATTTTTATTGCACTTTTTCTGGAGCGACTGTGGTTTACGAATTGTCTAGGCACTCGCACTTCATCAGCCTCTCCATCTCCCACTCTCTCTCTCTCTCTCTCTCTCTATCTCTCTCTCGATCTATGTGTATGTGTGTAATTTGGGCGAGTTTATTTGCCATATTCCCACGATATAGTTTGGTCCAGCTCAGCGCTGCGGGCAGCTCTAATGATTTTCTGTGCGGAAAATAGTGCAAAACGGCGCATAATGAACGCGCGTCCAGCATGCAAAGCTGACGAACTGACTGACTGTCTGTCTCTGTTTATCTCAGTCAGTCAGTCAGTCAGTCAGTCTGTCTGTCTGTCTGTCTAGCTGACTGACTGGCTGCTTGGTAACCCTATACTGCAGACGAACTGTGCTGAACCCACGCCCGACCACCGCCGAGTTGGCGCACAATTAATTGCCAGGCGCCGCACAAAGCTTTTCTGCCATGGAATCCAAAATTTCTTGGAATTCCTGGGAAACACTTGTCGGTCCTTCATTCCACTATTCTCTTTGTGTCTGTCGCTCAGTCCCTCTGTCTGTGTGGCTTATTGTGTGCCCAAAACGCAACGCGTAACCCGGTGGCAGTAATCGATACCTCGCTGTGCCGCTCCAGCTCCACACAGATTAACATCGGCGACGTTTAGCATGCTGAAGAAAATAAAAAAAAAAAAAAAAAAACCAGCAGAGCAAAAAAAAAAGACGAAAATGAAAACGATCCTTGGCACGTTTATGCTGGCCATCTAATAACCATGGGGTGCTGGCTGCTGCGCTATGCTACGGCCTTTAGCCAAATTATATGGCCAGCCGCTAAGCGCAGCCGCTCGAAGGTGTATCGCATACGCTTAGGTGGCAACTCTGTTTTTATTTTTTTTTTTTTAGTTTTTGTTTTAAAATTCATTTTATGGTTCTTTTCTTTTGTTTTGTCTGTTTGGCTTAACAGTTTTTAAGACGAAGCTGTAAAAAAAAAATTATAACAATTATTGTCCGTTGATTTTGTTCCCATATTCACAAGTGCAAAATGCATGCATACATACATAAATACATACATACATACATATACATGCATGCATACATATGAGACGTGCTAAACAGCGTAATTATATCAAACAATTTTTCACATGGCGAAACGATTTGTCTCTAGAATGAAGAAAACTCTATTGCTATAGCAGCAATAAAGCTAAATAATTAGAAACAATTTCTAGAGAGTTATCGTTCATATTATAAATTTTGTATATACATTTGCTTTATCGTTCTGCTAAGCATATACAATTAAAGTTCAGAAAATATATATAATGCAGAAGGGAATTGTATATTATGGAAACCAGTTTGAAGAATACGGGTGTATCAGCCTAAGCTGAATTTGAAAAAAACTGAGGAGAAAACACATTATTTAATTTTGTTTTTTTTATCGAAACACAAGTATATTTATCTATTTGAATATGATTCTTTGATATCAATTTGATTAATATTGCAATAAAAGCTAAGTAATGGATTTCTTAGTAGCAAGTTTTGCCCTTAAAGTTTATAAACATGCCGTATTCTAAATGAGTTAAGATTTTAATAAAAACTAATAAAATGAAAGAAGATTTACTTGACATAAGTCAAAGTCTAGTAGATTAATCAAATATAATAAATTTTGTAATGTATTGTAATGTATTTCAATAGTGCATTGCTTGGCACTACAAAATGGCATATCCAAAATAACTTTGGTTTTAATGAGTGCCTCATTATTAAATTTAAATTATTCTACTTTATTTATTGACAATGCTCACAATCACAGATTAGTTTATGCTGTGGCTCAGCCAAGAAAATCAAGATCATTATGATAGCCATCTATTCGTTTGGCCATAAAGTTGATGTACGCATTTGTGTATCTTTAGCATTTGCCACAATCAATTAAGATAACTAAAATTGCGACTCGAACTGAGGGCATCCATATTATTTAGTGGTGCATAAAAGAGCTGCAATGATGACTGGGTAATGTGGCAGCTACTGTTTCGTTTTTGTTTTATATTGATGCATATACTTTGGCAGACGGACAGACGGGCAGAGAGGCAGAGGGGCGAGGCATCAGCATTGCCTGAATACACAGTGAAAAAGAGGAGGCTGAACAGCAAAGGAATGAAATCAATTGTTGTTGTTGTTGTTGTTGTTGTTGAAGTTGCTCTCATTGTTGTGCTCGATCCTCTTCGGTGTGTATGTCCGATTGGAATCTTAGCCACAATTTAATGATGGACTGCCAAAAGCACACTTCGACGTCATCATCGACTACAACAATAACAACAACAACAGCAACAACAACGTCGCCACCGCCACCGCCGCCGCATAATTTTTCATATTTTTATGATTTGTTGCTACCGGGTACTAAACCCGTTTCGAGAGCGCTAACCATGGAGTTGCTACCGTTGCAGCATTTGCTTTCGATTATCTTAATTTGCGTGCGAAACTGACTTTTTTGTGGCATAGCCGCAGCCGCAGCCACAGCCGCCGCCGCCGCCACCAACTTGCTCCAGACAGCGACTGCGACGCTAACTGCGACTGCAGCTGAGGCGTAAGCCAAACCCCAAATTGTGTGTGTACGGAAATTTTCCCATGACTTGGGTTCTGGCTGGCATCGACTCCATCCAGGAGAAGCTTTGGCTTCGGCTTTGGCTCTGCACATTTTGCCCGGCGGTGGCTTGGCCAGAAATTACCCAACTTAGCCAGAGCCTGAGCTCAAATTCAGTCCCAGACTTGTGAGTCAAGATTCGAGACTTGAGACTTGAGACTCTCTGGATTGATGGTTGCTCTGGCTGCCGCACTTTACCGGCAGCAGCAACGGCAACATCAGGCAATTAGCACAAGGATGCCGCAGCTAAATAATTTGACGCGCCTCAGGGCAAATTTTTGGTTTAAGGCAGATGCTGCCGCAGCAGCAGCAGCAGCAGCAACAGCACAAATACTCCCCGACTGCGGCCAGAAGGTGGGAGCTTACGGCGCACTTACATATTTGATCTGCATTTCATTGCGAGCAGTCTTTGGAGTCGTATCAATTAGCTGCAACGCGCGTCATCAAATATTGGCCAAAGCAATTAGATGGCCCAGAGCCACAATTGTGCTATATATTACAGATCTGTCGGCTTGTGGAAATGCAGTGCAGTGGAAATGTGGCCAGCACAAGGCAAATAACTTGCGTCGATACCGATTCGAAATGTGTTAATGAAATTAGCAGCATAAAATGCTGCTGTTGCCATAGCTATTGCTGCTGCTGCTGCTGCTGCTGCTGCTGCTGCTGCCACTGATGCTTGCAACGTTACAGATACAAATGTATCTGCAGCCGCTAATTGAGAAAATTAACACCAACGGCCCGACCCCACAAATGGGCTTTGACTAGTTTCACCCGGGAGGAAGCAACCACTACACTTGGGCTAGCACCCAGCTGCCTCTTCCTTTGTCTTCCTTTTGGAAGTGGTTTCGTCTGGTCTGTTGGCCGTTGACTGTTGTTGACTGTGTGGCATGTGTTAAAAAAGCGATTTCTTGGCTTTAATTAGTGTTATTTATTATTTAGAGCATATTGATATAGTTTTCGTTGTTTAACGGTTGTCTGTTTCGGTTTCATGGCATTCAAGCCAACCAAATTGTTTACACGCTCTGGCTGACTATAGAATATATATATATATATATATGTATATATTGCTATATTCACGTATATTTATAGAAATCCATGAGAGTTTTACTCCAGCTTCATATTTACACATTTTGATTCTGCTTTTTATCTGTGCTGCGCGTGCGAAAGAGTCGCGCGCGCTGTTCAAATATACACAAATGAAATCTTTCCGGTGAAAATTTGTAAGATCTGTTGAATTTCGATATGGGAATTCCAAATATTTCACTTGCTAAGTGGCTGCCCTGAATGAGCGCCAAGCGAACAGAATTGATCAACTATGAATGAATATTGCTTTCAACTTTATTTAAAAATATGAAAGATTTTGATAGCAATTGGGATGTGTTTAGAATAGATTTTGATAGTATGATATGTTGCCTACTTTTCGTAACTAATAAAGTTTAACTAAACTACAATTTACAAATGCTTGTATACATTTATTTATTTGGCATATTTTATTGACAGTCATTGAACATTGAGGAATTTTCGACCATTTTCATCGTCAAGTCATCGAGCATGGCTACGTAAGTAAAAGTCTTGGGAATTTATACAAGATATTCTGTAAGAATTCTAACAAAAATATATACTAAATTATCCTATTTATGTGACCGATTTTATTCAATGGTATTCTTTTTTAAATTAATTACATATTAGATTTGATTGAATCTCCATTTGAAGACTCAAAAATGTTGTTGGATAAATGATAAAATTGTACTCGTAGGTATTCTAGTATTGATTTATTTTTTATGGACATATTTAGTTCTTCTTTCATTTTAAAAACTTAACATATTTGAACTTTTATTGCCAATAATTAGACTTAATTTAAAGTTAATTAAAATTCATAAGCTAATATACATTTCCAATCAATTTATAATTTTTTATTCCATTTAATTTTATTTATTTTATTAAATTATATATATATATATATAATTTAATTTTGTTTTTATATTATTTATGAATTTAATTTAATTTTAATTTTCTTTCCCTCATTTTATTTATTTATTAATTTTGTATATTTTTTATCTTATTTATTTTATTTATTTTATTTTTTTATTTAGTCATGAATTTATTTTCAATTTTCTATTTTTATTATTTAAAATATTATTTTATTTATTTTTTTTTTTTTATATAAATATCCCTTGTCACTTGGCGATTGCATGCTGACAAAACGTTCTAATTTCTTTACAATTTTGCCAATGGCTTCCGCTTACCAATTGGCCGACTAGCCAGCAAGCAGACACCAGCAACTAGACCTATGGCAAAAGCAGTGGAAGAATCAAAAACAAACACCCACAGGTAGTAGCACCCACACACAAAAGGCAACAAGCGAGAGCCAGAGGAGGCAACTTTGTGCTGCTGGCTGGCTGGCTGGCTGGCTGGCATATGGACAGATGGAGGCGGGCGAGGTGGAGCCATCAACAGCATCACACGTGAGTTTTACACATTTCAGAAGCAAACGGGCAGCAGACGCTGCGCCGGCATCCCACTGCAGGACGACGACGAGGATGTCGTCTTGGACCCGGTCCGATTGCCAGGTTCGTAATGTCAATCGCACTGTGCGGGTTTAACTTATGGCAAAACATTTGAAGCACTAATTAATTGGAGCTAAATAAAATGGCACAGCAGCCGAGGCGATGGAGGCGAACGAGTGAGCCTTTTTTCTCTTTCGCTTGTTTTTGTTTTATTTTTATTTCATTTTATTTTATTTTCTTGCTTTTTTTCGATTTTTGTTGAGAATTTTTGCGAGAGTTGCAGAACGGCGTTGGCGCTGTTGCTGGTGCTTAATACGCACGGGTTGGCCATGTGGCGACGTAGTCTGCCGGAGCTGAACAGATTACGAGTGCCAGATAAATGTGAACTACAAGTTGCCAATACAAGAGGCCATTAAAACCCGGCAGCAGCACCACCAGCAGCAACAGCCGCAACAGCAACTGCAACTGCAACAGTGGCCACAAAAATAAAAATCCCAGCCTTAAAGAAATTGAAAGCAGTGCGAGAAGAAAAGCAATGCTTTGCAGTTTCTAGAACGCTCACACTCACACTCACACACACACACACACACACATACCCGATTGACAAATATCGAAGCGTGCGAAAACAAATTGAAATTAAAAGTTTGCATGTTGCGCATTTTTGATGCGTTGCTGGCGCTGATTTGTTAGCCCTGAAAACCAGCCAGATGCCAGAGCGATAAGAGCTCCAAATTGGAGTTCTATATGTATATATATATAGGTTCTGGTTCGTGTTTAAAATTGGCGCTAAGACTTACCTTGTAAACATGCCGGCTGCCTGTTGCTGCTGCTGCTGTTGTTGTTGCTGCTGCTGTTGTTGTTGTTGCTGCTGCTGCTGTTGTTGTTGTTGCTGCTGCTGCAAGTGTTGCTGTTGTGACAATGTTGTGGGCTCATGTTGTTGAAAGTTATGATGCGTTTGCATATGTTGCTGCATGTGATGTTGCTGATGTTGCAAGTGTTGCTGCTGGTGTTGCAGCTGCAACACATGATGATGCTGCTGCTGATGTTGCTGTTGTTGTTGCTGCTGCTGCTGCTGTAGGACATGTGCATGCGTGGGCGTGGCCAAATGCGTGACTGCCACTGCCGCCGCCGCCGCTGCTGCTGCTGCTGCCGCCGCTGCCGCTGCCGACGTCGACAGCGTTGAGCCAGGCTTCTCCAGGCCACGTTTGTCCGCATACATGTCGTGGCTGGCACGTTCGCAAATATTTGTACAGTTCCTAAAAATTTAGAATGACATTTCTTATTTTTCTTTTCTTTAGCTGTTTAATAAACTCGTTCAAAATTTGCCTAATACTTTGGGCTAATAGTGATGACAATTCCTATATCAAATCAATATGCGAGGCCTAATTAAAGTCTGCAGACTTCTTATTGCTAATGAATCGGAACAACAATTGCTGTTTATTGGTACCAGCACGCAGCAGACAATTACACACATCTCATCCTACACACACTCACATATATATATTTTGAAATTGGATCAGTTTGACTGGCATTGTTCGCATTGTGGCTGTAGAAGTGGAAAAAGGCATATTTTGAGGGCGAGCCATCTGAAGAATTGATTTGCATTGTTGTTGCTCGGTCAACAATTGAGCTATCGACATTGCTCAGTGGCATTGGGGGAGGGCAATAGGAGATAGATAAATATATCCACATGCGTCTGTTCATATCTGAGCACACTGATGACTTGGCAGTTTCATGGATTGCATAAGAAAAATGATTTATGGCTTTGATTCGACACGGAGTCGAGTCGTTAATGAAATGCGTTACAAGATTTGTACTAAATACTTAAAGGCTTTTCTCGGCTCCGCCATAGCTAGATCCCCAGTGCATAGGCCTAAATGATATTTAATTTGTGATCTCACACACATTTAAATGCTCATATACAAAATGAACTCCTCTCATTTATCTGCTTTTGACTTAATTTAGCATTTCGGACTTGTTATGCTAAATTGTTGAGCCTACACATAACTTAGCACAAATCTATTCGATGACGCACTTCAATTTAAATAATGCTTTGTTTCGTCCAATTTAATGGAAAATTTGTCAGTTTTTATGCCTAATCGCGATACGAATGTGTTATTTATGGCGTTTCAAAAAGCCTGTTTAATATATTTTATTGTTAGCAGTAGACATTCAAAAATAGTTTTAAAATAAAATTTGAATTGAAAAAAACATTAAAGAAATTATTAAAAGTTTGTAATCCTGATAACATGCAGAAAGTTTATGAAAAATATTTAATTAAAAAGAATGTACAAATTTAAATATCTAAAAATATTTAAATTTGTTATTAAATTATTAAAAAATGAAATTTACATCTAATTTAGTTAATTTTTATTGATTACTAATTATTATAATTTTAAATTTAAATTAAAGAAATGTATAACATATTGTTCGCTAAGCGAGTAAAACAAAAACAACAATTTTGTTAGGGTTGCCTCAATACATGCTGCCCAAAAATACGTTTTATCTAAAGGAACTTTCACTTATTATTGCAACATTAATTAAATAAAGTCAATTATATAAATAATTTATATTTAAACTCTTAGTTAATAGTTTGGAAACTACCCAACCGAAATTGAGTTATAAATGAGTAACTGAAAACTAATTATTATGCATCCATGAACTATCCTGAAGAGTTGAATAGGCGAATCCATGTAGTTATTTAGTTTTATTGTTTTTAGTTTACTTTACAAAATGATATAATTCAAGTAAAGTTCAAGTGAAATGAAGAAATGGATATCTGATAACTGTTCTATGATTGTTCATTATTTTAAGGTGAAAAGATAAAATGAAAAGATAAAATTCTCGTAAGTATGTATTGAGCATTTCTTCACTCGCGAAAGAAGTCTCTTTAAAAGAGTGTAACGCGCATAGCTCAACGCAAATCACTCGGACAATGACGGAAACAGAACAAAAAAAAATCTCTTGCTCAGAGTAATAGCGTATGCATATGCTTTTCTTCATTCCTCTCATGGGCAGAAGGTGATCATTCAAACGGATAACTGTTATTTTGGAGCTTTGCATATTCCATATAGCAATATATTTCAAACTGAACTAATTCAGCTTTAGCAACTTAAAGACTTTAGTTTTGATAAGTTTAAAGGCTGTGACCGTAATTTTAAAAATGCATTCCCAAGTCAATTTACCTATATGAATGCCAAATATAATACATAAATTGTATTTAATTTATAAATCTATCAATGTAACTACAAACTCTTTTCTAGCAATATTTCTATCTACAATTTTTCCTTTGAAAACTTCATACTTCCCTACGCATCAGGCAGTCTACCCTCACCACTATCACTTTCCATGGCATTGGGCATGTGAAAAAGAAAAGGCTGGATGGCACTTTAGGTGGCGCCAAGAAGAAATCTCGATATGCTCGTCTATTCAAATATTCTTTAAAATGCAACAATTGAAATTAGTTTTGTAAATGAATTTCAATGTTGTGCTTCAATATTCACTACCAGCTTCTACTTCTTATTCTGTCTATGAATGTATATATATGTGTGTGTGTGTGTTTGTGTTTTGATTTTTGGGGCCCGGCTTTGCTTTAGACATGGCTTTGACTGGCTTTGGTTGGTTGGCTTGGCTTAGTTGCAACTCATTGTCAAGTGAACTTATCAGAGTTGAAGAAAAAAAAAATTTGTTCGAGTTGACGTTTGGAGTGCCATCGAGTCGGTGCTTGATTTGTTTGGAGTTGTTTGAATAGGGACCACCAAAAAGTCATTGAATGAAATGAAGAACACCGAGATATGTGTATGCATGAGTGTGTGTATAAGTGTGTGTGTGTGTGTATCTCTCTGTTGTGTGTTGACTTTTGTTGTGGCTACATTTGCTCTGTGATTGTGCGCAACTGTTGGCTGGCTTTTTAAGTATTTTGTTATTTGATTTCTATCAAAGTTAATAATGAAATTGGTAAATCGCGTTTTCGATTTGTTGATGTATTTGCCTGTCTGCGTACGTTAGCGGGTGCGAGCTTTAACTGAGACCTTGGGCTCTTACCTTTTCTCGAAAGATTTAATTTGCGATATCCATTGGGTACAGCAGCAGAGGACACAGCATATAATGTTAGCTTTGATTGTTTAAATGTATTTGCCGAATGCTTTTGTTTCCTTTTTGTTTTCTTGCATAAATTATAATTTGATAAATCTTTTGATTTGAATTTTCGTTTTGCACAATGTTTGGCACTTGAGCGAACTTGTTGCTACATTCAGCAATTTACATTTCAATTACAATTGAAATTGTATGCATAAAGATCTCAACGTTTAATTGGTTTTTATATATTTGTATTTTATTTTTTGTTTGCACAATAAAATATGTATTCAATTTTGAATTATTTATTTATAATTTATTTATTTTCGCTGTTGTTTTGAGGCATTTCGTCGATTGCATATTCATGGGCCTTCACAACAATTTGATTGGATCTGCGACCCGACAAGATTTATGGGGTTTCTCGGAAGCGGCAAGCCTTACAGAATCATTTGCAAATCTATCACTTAATGAACTTCGACACTTGTGTTATGAAATATCCAACGATAGGCTGATTGTTTCGACCGACACGCCGATAACGATAACGCGATGACGATAACAGTGAACTTCCGACGGCTTTGAGTCGTTACTGTTATTGTGCCTTACTGGCTATAGCTAATCCGATCAGCTTGCCTTACAAAACACTGCTCTGTGGAGACAACCGTGTAGAATGCGCGCGAGCACCTTTCTGTGCGGATCACCGAAGCGACACAGAAGCAACAAACTTGATTTCGAAACAGGTAAGGCAGCTTTCGTTCAGTTTCAGCTCAAGAGCTCGCACACAGGCGCAAGCAGCGCTCAATGCATTTGTATTGGTGCGGCTCACCCAATGCGATCGGCGATCGTGCACTGAACAAAAATGGTAATTGAAACTGAAACTGGAAATGGATTTGTTAAAATTTGTTAAAAGAGTAAAGGAAAGTAGTTAGCTGATCAAGTAATCTGCAGATGAATAATGTCTATGACATTCAAATATTATTAATATGAAATATACAGTACAGAGCATAATCCTATGGATGGAGGTAAGAGTAATTGTTAGCAAAGAGGGAGAGCGACGGAAAGAGAGGGAGAGGAACAAGAAAAATTGATGGGGATATTCATGTATCTCTAGAAAATTCAAATGAAACTACATGTAAGAAGATATAGATTAAGAGAAAACTAAATGCAAATTTACATAATTTTATTCTTTCAGCAAAGTAATTTAATAATGAAATTTAAATATATCTTAAGAGAAATCAAATAATGACAATCTATATGATATCTATATATGATATACTACTTTATATGTGGAAAATTGTTTAAATTATCATAGATCTCTTTAATTCTCTTTGAATTCATTTCGCCTTCCATTTGTAGCTACCTTCTTTATTACAGTGTAAACATCTGATCTGGCTCAGGTAGTCAGCGTAGTACACACACAGTCAACTGACCAATACAAGCAGAGCGCATGCCATTTGATGACGCCCCTTTTTACACCTACACACACACTCCAATATATCTATGTGATGTTTGGTGTATTTGTTGCCGGCTCTCGTAACTCATTAGCTGGTAATCTATTCAAATTAGCCATAAATCAATTAAGTTTGCATTTCGTTGGCCCGGCTGTAAGCCAAAAATATTCAATATTTACTCAAGCGAATTGATTGATCAAATCGCCGATTAGTTAACCTATATATGAATAATTTGCCTTTAATATTTGCATTCCCATCCCAACCAATACATGAAGCGTAGCTTTCAGCTGAGTTGGCAACTCTGTGCAGGCCCAGCGCAAGCGCTGTGCTTGTTTGTGTTTGTCTTTGCTTTGCTGCGGCTTGCTGATTGGTCAGCGTTCGTTAATCTCCGTTAAGAGAGAAAAAAGAAACTATTTACAGTTTTGTGGTTTTTTTGTTTGTTTTTTTGCTTTTTGCTTTTGTTTCGCTTTCCACCACAATAGACAGACAACTTATGTGAGAGCCAATGAGACAACGCAGTTGTTGCATGCGTCTGAAGGTAAGCGTCTGTGTGAGTGTCTTTGTGTATGTGTGTGTGTGTGTGTGTATGCGAGTGAATGCGGGCTTTTAATTGCACCTAATTAGCCAATTAAAATGGCGCGGGAAGGTGTGGGCTGCGTTTTTATTATATCAATATGTAAGGATGATTTTGTTTATTTTGACTGGAGTACACATAAATTAATTTTTGTTTCGATTCATAATATTTTATTTAATATGAATATGAATATGGAAATATTATTAATGAATAAATGAACACCTTAATTTAATTTAGATAATAACTTTATTTTTTTAAATAGAATTTGTTAATATTAAATGTTTTTTATTGCTGATAATATAAATTTGGTATAAATAGCTTTTTTAAACGTTTGTTTCATAATTTATGGATCTGACCCATTGGACGAGACACGACATTCACTCTATATACTATTGAGCACATTCAAAGTCAATGACTCGAAAACAGGACTCGTGTCTTTCATTTGATGGCTTAGAATTTCAGCTATCGGTCAATTTAATGCTTAATGTTGGACTTTCATGAAATGCCCGTCGCGACGACAGTAAATTAGCATATTACAAATCGAACATAAACAAATCGTGCATATCGCATCGATGCTATATGCAATGCATATTTAATTAGCCAAATCGATGAATATATCGAACACATTTAGGTGTAAGACAGCAAAGGCAATCGATTGAATACAAATTAAAATTGTAATTGGTCTCTTATGGTATCTTATAATGGGGTTGTTGAGTAGGCGAATTCATGTAGTTATTCAGTCTTATTGTTTTTAGTTTACTTTACAAAATGATATAATTCAAGTAATTGTGATTTGATGAAATGGATATCTGATAACTCTTCTATGATTGTTCATTATTTTAAGATGAAAAGATAAAATGAAAAGATAAAATTCTCGTAAGTATATATTGAGCATTTCTTCACTCGCGAAATAAGTCTCTTTAAAAGAGTGTAACGCGCATAGCTCAACGTAAATCACTCAGACAAAGACGGAAACAGAACAAACAAAATTTTCTTGCTTAGAGTAATAGCCTTGTAATAGATAACTGTTATTTGCTAGCTATGCATATTCCATATAGAAATATATTTAAAACTGAACTAATTAAGCTCTGCCACAATGACATCGATTAAAATGTATGCAATATTTTAATTATACCCTGAGCCCAATGGAAATGGGAAATCGGGGTATAATGGTTTTGTTAAAAGTATGTAACAAGCAGAAGGTGGCGTGACAGACCCTATACAGAAACTATATGAGCTGGAGACTTCATTCTTATTGTGTTAAGTCCGTTTGTTTTGTTTGTTTTAGAAAATCAATAACTTCATATATATCGATTAAAGCATTTATCGAGAATTTGTTAAATTATATCTCGTTCATTTTTAGAGGTAGAGTCTTCAGCATATGTATAGATACTTATTTAATAGAATTTCGTTTTTTTGTCAGATTTTGTATTCCGGTCCCCAACTCACCCACACCACCAAATGTGTAAAAGATGTATATCAAATACTAGAGACATACAGTTTGGTTTGGCATATACATAAGTACATATGAATGTCATGATCATAATCTGAAAGTTTAAAGATAACGATTGCCAATCTAGAAACAGAATTATGAATCAAAAAAGTTCTCGTAACATAAACCACGTGGCAGAGCAAGCGAGACAGCAAGACGCCTGCAATGCTTATACAAATACAGATGTGTGCGTGTTTGTGCATGTATAGTTTGTTACGCGTGCAGAAACGAAATGAAGAATGCTTCAAATAAGGGGATCTCGTAGTCGAGCAGTCTCAACTAGAGCTTTCTTACTTGTTTTTGTATGAAAATTGCTTAAGCAATAAAACATTAATTGGAAATATTTAAAAAAAATTATTATAAAAACAAATATGATGCGGAATAAGAAGATAATCCACTAAATAATGACGCAAACTGAAACTTCTGCTTATAATTCAAATCAGATTGTAATATTTCAATAAACTTTAGAAACATTCTAAAACTAGCTTTATAATTAAAAAGAATCATTAGAAGAAGAAAATATTGCTTTCAGTGCAAGATCTAAACACGTTCAAAACCACATCGAAATGAAACAATTTCATAACCAAAAAAAAAAAAAAAACTACAAAGCCGACCAAAATATATAAAACTTACGTTTACTAATGGCTTGCTTTTGATTTGATGCATTTGGAATGATGATGAGTCATTTGGGCAAACAAATCACATACGAATCGAACGGTCGCCCTTTGAACTAGTCGCGTGGCGCAGCGCGAGGAGCCACTGGGAAGCCTGGCTACGTGTGATGGTGAGTCAAACACGTCTAACTATCTAAACACCAGACAGCTATCAGTTGACAGCGTGCATATTAACTAGGAGTAGGCTAGAGGCCCCATTGTCGCCGTTCGCTCAGTTTTGGGTCAGTGATGGAGCGGAAGTCAGGCAGCACGCGCCATGGCTAAGGCTTTGATGCCACCGATGACAACATTCAAGCAATTGATCCAAGTCTGAGTGAGTGTGACGAGTTGCATCGTAAAACTGGAAAGATCTTAACGCCTCTCTCTCGCCCTCTCGCCCTCTCGCCCTCAGCAGGCTCGCTGCTCCAATTGTGGGCTGGCTGGCCAAGAGCTATCCCACGCCTATAAATACGAGCGCACGAGTCAAATGTCGTATTTCATTAGCTCATGTTAACGTTCGTCGCAGCGGTGGGCCTCGTCCGCCCAACACTCCGCTGCCAATAGAATTGTAAAATTGCCGGTTCAATGCGCCTACAAAACCCTCGAAGAGAATCCCGAATTGAATTACATGAAAATGCGCATTGCGTTGCGGAAATCGTACAAACTGGTCATGAAAAATGCATCACCCGGCCCAGACGGACCGGACAGACCAGCGAGACTCAGACAGACTCGGCAACAGGCCGGCCAGACCATAAAAGTTTTCGGCCAGACAATGACGACAGCCGAGCTCCACGGACTCAAGCTCTGCGTCTGCTTTTGGTTCACATTCTGGTACCATTTCCTAGCCGAGTGATGAAAATGTACGACTTTTGCTCGCGGCGCTAAATCTGCGCACCGAAAACTTAAGCACTTCAAGCGGCTCCAAAGAGTTGCTCAGCTAGCTAACTAATTGTGTAAGGCAATTAAAACTGAGTTCAAATATTTTTACGGGGTCGGAAAAGTGTGTCTTGGTGGGCTCTTTATGCTAATGAAACTATAATCTATTAAAATTCAAAAGAAATATTTATAGAATTTTCTTGTGACCAGCTAAAAGAAACATAATAAATAAATAAAAAGGAACTTATTCTGAGAATATCACAAATGTAATGTAATATTTTAAATCAAGCATTATTATTATTAGAAATAATTTTATATTATTTTCTTTTCTTACTTTACCGTTTGGAATACATATATAATGAATATATTATTAAGGTCCAATTTCTTTGAGTTGTTTTAAAAAATTGTCCCACATCAATGTAATTAATTCATTAAATTTGATTAATTAACAAAAACATTTGAAAATAATTGAAATTTATTTACATTTATCATTTGTCTATTCAATTTAATTATTAAAATTGATTTATTACAATATTTTCATAAATAAATATCAATAAAATGAGTGAGAAATAATATATGGGAAAGATGTTAGCTGCATGAATAATAATAATAATTTGATTATTAAATTTAATTATAATATATATAATATAAACTAAATTTTCTGTAATTTGTCTAAATGTATAAATATTACGAAATATTCTTAATATATTCATATATGCATGGCATTTCATACTTGACATATTTATTTTCTTTATAATGTACCTATTTTATTTTAATAATTATAATATAATTATGATTATCAAAATAATAAACATTAATTAATTATAATTACATTTATTATATACTTCATATTTTCATTTTACAACTAAATATATTTCATGATTATTTTCTACTACATTACAAATTACTTAACATAGAGTATTCCGTGTTTCGTTGCGATGCTCATTTCTCGCATTTAGTTACAGTTACACATACATACGCAAGGGAGAGTGAGCGAGAGAGAGAGTGGAAGCGAGAGAGCAAACGCAGCTTGTTGTTGAGTGGTCCAAACGGGCGCCGTGGGCGATAAAACTTGACCAAGTCAATTCGATCCAAACGGAGGACGACCAGCCGTCTAGGTGGTGCTAGCTGGTGGTGCACTCGCTGAAATCAATCGATTCGACATTATTATTAATTTTTCATAACTTCTGCTGCGGCCTGCGGCTGGCGGGCCCAGTGTGCAGTGTGCAATATGGCGCCCTAAAACCCCGGCCCCATGCCATGTGAAACTAATCTATTTGTGCGGGCAAAAAGGGCCGCCTCAGTCCGCATCAACTGGCTGGCCTCTTCATCGATCGCTGAGGCCAGTATATATATATACATATAAATAGATTTAGATATATATATTATATATACATAGATTTGCGTGTTATCTGCTATCGCTGCGCTTTGATCTTTTACCGCTTCTGCTTTGCATAATAAATTCGCTATCGATGAAAAGTAACTTGCAACCTGGCCGATCTTTAGGGTAACTCTCCCTTTCCCTCTCCCTCTCTTGCAGTGCCTCCTTCTCTTCTTTGCTCCTCTCTTCTAGGGTATTGGGATTTCCCCGGCAATTTGTTTTGCAGCGCTTGGGCTGCGCCTTTGGCCATTGGCTGTTTAATTCGATTGCCCTGGCGTTTTTCGGTTTCGGCTTTACCATTTTATTACAATAGCATAATTTTTTACTATGCTTAATGAGTTCTGCTTTGATTAGTTTTTTCTTTTTTTGCTTTTTGCTTGTCGTTGCTGCTACGTTTGGCGCTTTGGGCACAATTCGTTGTTTGTTGGGTGTCCGCAGCAAAGGCTCAATTTGCAGTGCTGCAGAGCTGCAGCAGTTGAAATGCGTCTGGGACTGGGAGTGAGAGTGAGAGCCGGGCGGTAAGTAGTTAGCATTTGCTTATTGAAATGTTGCAAATTGAATTTGTGCTGCGCTGTTTGGGAAACACTGAAATTATAGAACAATTTAAATTTAAACAAAAGTGAAATTTAAAAATAAATGAATATATATATCAGTGCCCAATGCCAAAGTATTTAGTATTTTAGAAGGCTTGAGTACATTTTTTAACAAATTTTTATACAAAATTATAATTGTATGTATTTGTAATTATATTTCGTATTCAACTGAATGTATAAAGTTAATTGTATTTAATTAGCTTGTATTACCAAAGACAATTCAACATTTTTAGAAAAATAATTTTTTACTTAAATTTATTAAATTTTTAACATTTCCCGTTTAAATTTGAAAATACGTTAACAAAAGCTATGGACTGCTTGTCAGCACTGCTTGGACTTCTTAGCACAAACTGCTTAGCTAATCAGCTTTTGTAAGTCTGCACCTAAGCACTGTCTCTCTCATTTGCACATACCGGCGTGCACGCTGTCAAAAGCTCATTGCTATGTGCCTGCAGCGACCGTTAAAGCTGAGTACCTTTTGAATTATTTTTGCAGTTTTTGTTCTCTCATATCACATGAAATGTGACACATCAATTGTGCGATTACGCATATTTCATTTCAACAGCAGCTGCGAAATTTGCTCAAATTCGTGTTTTTTTTTTTTTTGGTCGAGGGTTATCATGCGAATTCTATCAGGTCACGCATTGACGCCAAGTTGCGGGGGGGCCGCAGATGCCACTGACACACATATGGGTGATTTATATGGGCATACTTACACACACACATACCCATGTGAGTCTATACATACATGCGTATATGTATTTGTATAAGTGTGTCTCTCATCTAGCTTCCTAACACCTGGGCACTTAATTTTTTTTTGGTAATCTATAAAGAGAGAGAGAGAGAGAGAGAGAGAGAGAGAGTGAGAGAAAGAGAGAGAGGAAGAGAGAGAGAGACCATAATATTGCGCGTGTATAAGTGCCTTGCAGTGCCAAGCAAATTAACAAAAAATAACATCTTTTAAGAAAATAAAATAAAAATGAAATAAAAAACAAAAGCAAAACAGACAAAAATTTAACTCTGGCACATGCAGGCAAAACCGGTACCCAAGTACAATTCGAGTTATTTTTGTTATGATTATTGATATTGTTATTGTTACATGCGCGAGACGCTGACAGGTCTAAAAATATCCGCCGGACATCTATTGATAAACGTACATCGCCGTATTGCTGACACTATTTTGGCAAGCGACGACACACATGCATATATTTGACTATTTATGTATGTATATGTATGTCGTAGAGCTGGGCGCGTGTCGGGGCTTTTATATTGTTATATAAAATATAATTTGTTGATAGCCATGACAGTGACAGAAGAAATGTTAGCCAAATGCTTAAAATTTATTGATCTATTTCTTATTTTTTTTTCTTTTTTAATTTTTTATAAATATTTGCCTGTCATTATTTTGCACTGACCAAGCAAGAGTATGTTACTTACAATCAAAATGTATATTCTATCAGTTGTTAAAGCTATTATTAATATTAAGAAATTGTAATATATCAATTTTAATATAACCATTATTACAGCTGTTAAATCGTGCGACTACCAAGACAACGTGACACGTGATGGGCTCTCTTAAATAATCATGTTCACTATTATCTGTGGCTATATACGAATTGATGTAAATTGTGTAACACTCTTGAAGTTATTATTGAGCAAGATTTATGCTTCAGTAGAAATGTATTAGATAGGTTTATTTATCTATAATTTCTACTGTGAAATACAGTAAGCTAAATGTTTAATCTTAACTTATTTATTTCATTAAAAATTTGCACTTAATTTATTTAAATAATTCTCTTTCTATTAGCTATATGTATAAATACAAAAATAGTCTATATAGTCTATATATTCTATAGGTTTATATTATATATATATAATATTTACCATTCCGCATTATTTTAAGAAACATTTTTAATGCTTTGCTTATATATGAAAAATAGTTTTTTTTTTATTTTCATTTTTTTTAATTATTATAAAATAATATATTATTATAAAATAATATGTATTCGTAATTCATTTAAATACAGTTTTCATTCGCTATAAATTCGTCATATTTTTTAAACTTATTATTTTTTATTTCTTAATTTTGCTCATTTTTAATCAATCGTATCATAATGATAATGCTTGATTTCCCTTAATCTATAAATATTTGCTATTCATTAAATCTATTCTTTTCACATTTTTAAACAATATATATTTGATAATTATATAATTTGTGTATAATTTCAATTAAATTTTTTCTTAACTCATATTTCAAATTCCACCAATTCGCTGTCTAGAGCATTCAGATTTCGTTGTTTGTCTTTCACATTAAATTCCTGTTTTCGACAGTATATGCATGTGTAAGAGGAGTGGAGAAATTTTTTTGGGGCTGGGAGCGTTGTTATTGCTGCTTTTGCGGCTGGCGCGTGTTTAATTCGTCTTCGGTAAAAAAAATAAATAAATTTACCACCTCTTGATTACGCATTTTATGTGGTCAATGCCGCTGATATGCCTATAACGCGTTTTGTATTGACGCAAGTGGGGGCGGCTACGAAACTGCCACGCCCTTGCTGCCGTTCTGTTCCGTTCCCCCAGCCCTCTTTGGTGTTTATGTCAACGGCTGCAAGTTAATTTTCCATTTCGCTAGCGCACAAAACTTTTTACAGCTGCTCTGACGCCATTTTCAGGGAGTGAAATGGGCCAGACAGCCCTCTTGCGTCCCCTGCGCTCCTTTCTCGTCCACAGTTGCAAGCATTCGTACCCAACCACTACCCACTTTCCAGCTACTGTTGTTGCTCCACTTGCTCGCTCTTCTTTTGTTTCGGACGCCTTGCGCCCGCACGTGTTGGCAATTGAAACTGCAAAATGCCTGCCGTCAAGCTTAGAAAAAAAATCACCCACGAGCCCATTAAAATCATACATAACCATTACCAGTACGTGGGAGTGGTAGGTAGAGCAGGAGAGACATATGGAACGAGAGTGAGAGAGAATGTTAGGGGCAGAGAGGTGACAGCTGACGGCTGTCGAGAGGCAACTCATGTGTTATGCTAATTTCTTCTTTATTGTTTTTGTTACGCTTCTTGCGCTAAGTGTGTGTGTGTGTATGTGTCTATATATGTATATATATTCGTTTATTAGTCTTCGTTTGCTTTTGTTTTAGATTTGCAGCGTTCCGTTTAGACAAAGAATCGCAAAACCGGAAATCAGACGCGCTGTCTGTTTTTACCGTTAGTTGGGCAAGCGTCACCTGCTCGTGGCATAGGGCATTGAATTACCTTTTCATTAGCACGCGTAACGCACATCAACCGAGAGAATCTAACAAAATATTCACACCCACAAACACAAAGAGTCTCACACACAAACACACACACACACACTTACAAGCCGTAGAGAAAAGCAATCGGCCGTAACAAAATTTCCGACACGTGCGACAAAATTGACTAAAAGGGCGGGTGAGTGTGTGTGAGTTTGTGAGTGTGGCAGAGAGCGAAAACAAAAGAGGAAGAGAGCACGAAAAGGAAATGAGAGTTGGTCCAGACACAATGCGCCAAACACATTTGTTGCAGCAGCATCTGTTGCGTCAACATTTGTTGCTAGCAACATTTGTCGGTATTGTCAGGCAGCAAAAACTAAATGCGTGGGTATTTGTAGCTGAAATTAGACTAGAAGAAATGTTTTTAAAATAACTCATTCACGACTGATTGCTTGCGGTATTCTCATGATGCTGTACGTGCACAGGCTGTTCAATTGTTGCCATCAAAAAGTTTTGATAAGGCGTATTTAATATGGTATTTGAATGGTACTTAAAATGTAGTATACGAGTCACGGTTCGCCTATCGAATTGTCCGACTAAAAGGTACTCTGAATTTGTGCCTCAAAAATTATTAAAAGAGACTAAATGAAAATCAATTTAAACAGATTTGTTGTACTTATTCACTAATATACTTCAATAAAAATAAATTGATATGTTCTTATACGATGGAGTTTTAATATTTAATTGTTTACTGGCCAAATTATTCATTTATCGATTTCACCCAGACATTTTCTTCACTCAAAATACTATCGACGCGTATGTCGGGTGTGCGGTGACTGCCACTGTGGGCACATATTTAAACAACAAGCAGCTGACAGCGCGACTTCATTTCGCTTTGCGCTGTTGTTCCATGCGCTTCGCTACCAAAAGGAATTTTTTCGGTCCAACTGAATTGTTTCAAAGCATAATTTACGTACTTCGTATACATATGTGTGCAAGCTGTTCAGACGCTGTTTGTGTGTATTGGTGTGCTTGTGTGCTCGTGTCTAACGCGTATCGAAAGCGAAAGTTTTGTTTGCGCGCGTGTTGCTAACAGTCGCGTCGTTGCCGTCGTCTGTCCCCAATAATTGCACACTCGTCGCAGCCACAGTCGCAGTCGCAGTTAGCGTCGCAGCCTATATCGCATTTGTCATTGTTGTTGGTGGCGAGACTACCTAGAAGGGAATAGATTAAAAGCGTGTGAAAACAACAAGAATGCTCATTAGTTTCAATGAGCGTGCAATAAATTAAATTAAACGTGTTTATGCTGTGCGTGTGCATATCCGTGAGCTGCTGCGTGCCTCTTGTGGTGTGTGTGTGTGTGCTTAGTGTATGCTACACATAAAAAAAAAAAACAGCCGGCAACAGCTGTTAAGCGAGAACAACGTTAAACGCATACATTCCTGCATCACTTACTGCTAAACGCTTTCAAACAAGCCAACGGGTGAGTAGCGCATACAAATAAATTGGCTCATAAATCTACCAGTCTTAGTCATCTGCCATCCCTAAAAAATATATATAAATAAGAGCAAGAAAGGCAAAGAATATAGATAAATAAATGTCTATCCAAGAGCCACACGTGTCGCCTGTACAAATTGCATGTCACCATCAACGCTCGCCATTGAAGAGAGCTTTTGGCTCGCGGTCGTCGCCTCTCGCTCTGTCGTGTTCATAGTTCATATGCCCATCTTGCTTTTACTGTTGTTAATGTTGTCTGTGCGCGTGTGAGTGCCTGTGTGTGTGCGTGTGTATTTGGGCATGCATTAAAGAACTTTGCGCCTTTGATGCGCACTCTGCGCCTACATGGCTCTCCTCTCTGTTTATGCTTTCCGCCTTGCAGCATCGCTTTCAATCAGCATTTTTTCTTCACCTTCTGAAGGACGAATATACTCTGTGCATAGCTCTGTGTGTGTGTGTGTGTGTGTGTGTGTTCGTTTATCAGCGTTTGCTCCTTGCCTGTTGTCGTATAGTCGCTGCCCTTTGGCCTTTGCTGGCACTGCACGCTGCGACTGCAGTTGGCCAACGGGCGCACATGACGTATGCGCGCTATTGATTTCTCCAGGACTTCGTGGATTAAAATTTAATATGCATAATTATAAAATATTAATAAGATGTCCACTTAAAGGCAAATAGCAAAAGGAAAATTAAATTAGTATTCATTAATTGAATTTAATTTTCCTGATGAAAAATCAAATACAATTTCTTTGTATGTTCTCATTTGATATTTGAGCGTTGTTAATTAAAATCTCGATCTTTTCCCTATTAGCTTACAAATTAACATAGAGTTTTTACAACCAATTTGTGCCCAAGCATATCAAAACAACACTCTTTATTTATTTTTGCCAATTCCGGGAACCTCGAGTATGTCAATGGCCGCTGATGCTTTCTGGCTCGTTTTCACCATTGCTGTGAGCCACTCTTCGAGTATTCAATGGAAATTGCCGCTCGTAAAGCGGAGCGTGTGAAGCGCTTCTCGTATTGAAGCCTTCAGATTGCCTTAAAAAGGTAAACAAAATACAAAATGCAAAAAAAAAAAAAAAAAAAAAAAAAAAAAAACAATAACAAATCAAATACATTCGGATGTTGTAAGCAAGGTTTCGCATTTTGTTTTCTTTTTCTTTTTTTGGCTTCTGCTTTATTTTTCAAGTGCTCAGCAGAAAAGTGAATCAAGCTGTGACTTTGACAACATATTCAATCTGCCGCTGAGTCACAGCCAACCTAATAGAAATATTTTTATTGAATTAGCTAAGCAAAAAATAAATATAAAAATCTCAATATACTTTTCGTATATCCTTGACTAATTTGGCCCGATCTTTGCCTTCGCATCTCTCGGCTGCTAGCCAATTTAATGGCCTAGCCTTTAAGAGCGTGTGCAAAGCTATTTTAATGCTTGAGCAGCCGGATATTATTTAATTGTGCACACAATCCTTTAAAGTGAGTAAGCCCAATGCGATTTCCAAATGAATTCGAGCAGCTATTGGTTTACCGCCCCAAACATGACACCCCGTGGTGACCATAATAATTGATGAATAATTAAGGCTCGAACGCGAACGCGTTGCGCATTAAAACTTCAAGATTATCCAATGAGCAACATTTGCCCGAGCATACACAATAAAAGCCTTTGGAAATATAAACAAACGCTTGTCGAAAATAGTAACAACAAATGCTGCTGCTCCACATTGTGTGGTCAAAAGGGGGCAGCATTGGCGGGAGAGGCGTCGTTGCCCTATTCGACTACACCAGCCGCAACACGTGCGCCGTTAAATCAATAAAAACAACAAGAGAAAATCACACACAAATCACAAACGCACACGCACACGCACATTCGCACACACACACATACACATACGCTCGCACGCATACAAGCAACCACACACGAGCATCAGAGACAGCAGCACAAAAATTCATTAACACCATGTGAAAGCATTTTCGTGAACCCAGCGGAACTCCATAAAATAAATCTACATTAATGAACATGCTCAGCGCGAATGCTGGCCTCAGTTGCTCTTCGAACAAGAAGAGCATGCATCGCCAGCTGAATTCGGCATGCCCAAGTCATGTCTTTGGATTCGTTTGCCAAAAAGTTTCAGCTGGGTTAATTTATTTTTTATTTTGACTCGCTCGTTGGCTTGTGTTCCGCAGCCGATCCCCTCGTTGCTCTCCGTCTTTCCTTCTCACTCTCTCATTCACACACACACACACACACACACACACACACACACACACACACACACACACACACACACGAGCACTCTCTGTCTGGCTGTCGGTGAGCAGCTCGTGGCAACGAAATTATCGCCATTTCGTTGTCGCTGTCAGCGTCGCAGTCGACGTCGCCCGCGCTGACGCGTCCGCTTCTCTAACTGCCATTGAATGACAAAGTCTTTTTAATTTATGCAGGCAACTACAGCGAATAAATTCGTTATTTTTCTCTTTTTGCTTTAACGTTGGGTTTTATTATTTACCGGCTTTGGCGCCCACACGAGTATGCAATCTGTGTGTGTGTGTGTGTGTCTGTGTAACGAATTGAGTCAGTTTTTAAATGTAACAAATGATGGCTGCAAATTCGCATTAAACTTAAATACGATACACGCGTTTTTGGCCTGCCAAACGGTAGCGATAACAATAAAATTGTAACCAATTTACAGTGACACATTAAATTTGTTTACTTATATTATATCTACATATATATTTTTGGTTTTCTATTTTTTTTTGTTAATGACATATTAGCCAGCTTAGTTGGTTGCTCCTTTAGTCCAATTAATGCGCATGGGATATTTCGAAACGCAGTTGGGCATATGTATATATGTATATGTACATATGTACATATGTATATATGGCAACTGGTCTTAGATAAGAGTTTATACTTGCATTAAAGTATAAATAGCTGTTTACTTATCGCAACATAAGTACATTTATTATGCACGCATATTTCTGATTAAAGTAATTAAATCTAAATATATTGTTTTTCATGCCAATTTAGGTATTTTGCAAGTATATTAAGTAGTCTGTTTAGTTTAGTGTTTTTCTTATAAAATCTTTAAATACTTCAATTAAACTAAGCTTTTGTGCTGTCATTACACAATTATACTGATGGATATTATTACACTGATGCTTATAAATAATTCTATTCCAAATAATCAATACAATTGAAACAGACGTTAAATAAATAAATAGCCATGAGAATGGGTTTCACAAAACTAGCACGAATCGTGACTCATTCAGACGGCTGAAGCGTGACTTTCAGTTAAAACCCACTTAGTACCACATGACGTATGGGTTATATTTTGCTAAGCCTCGATACTGTTGACATTTTGGGCCTGTTGTCGCACGAAACGTTTATACATTGTATTTACTTTAAACATACTACCATTTACGCACTGGCCTTTTATCAGTCTATCAAATATTCACAGATGTTGATCATTTTGATGCCCATTAGCACTCTGGCACAACATGGTCACACATGTTCATATATTCACAAGTGGAGCATTTATATTAGCATTAGTAGTGCCAATAACATTAACAACAACAGCAACAGCAACAACAACAACAACAACAACAACAGTAATAGCAGTTGCGATAACCAGTATAACTAATTGTTGACCCAATAATGCGAGTCACACGCCATCGAATGTAACTGTAAATTGCCGCACGCGCGTGCTGTTTGCCAATGTGTATGTGTGTGCATGTGTGTGGGAGCATGTACAATGCGTTCCGTTGCTCAGTCAGAATGCATTGTATGAGCATAGTCCATTGCCTTGCGTTGACCGGCGGTCGTTAGATGTCACACGTGCGGCATTCTTGACGTGACGATAAACGGTACAGTAAACCGTAGCACACACTGCTCATAAAGTATACCCTATAATTCAATCCAAAAGGTATTTTCGCATGGCTGTTCGAACAACAAGCAGCTTAATTCAGAAATGTTATTGAACATATTGTGTGTACGAGAGAGTTTCACATTGTTATTCAGCTTTGGTATTTATTTCTTTTTATAAGAAAAATTCATGTTAAATTTTGATTTTTTGGTAAGACTTGCTCTTAATTTATATACGAATATTTACTTAATATTTACTTAATATGTTATTAAATTGCCAAAGTAATAGAATAAACTAATTTTTGTTTTCAAAGATTTTTTTACTTGTATATATTACATTTAATTATCATTTTTAACTAAAGTTAATAATTGCGTTTTCATTTTATATTGCCAATTATTTAAAAAAAAAATATTTCTCATATCATTTTGAACATTTTACGTTGCTTAATTTTTTTTTTTTTAAGATATAAATCTAACTTACCTGTACTTTTAGTATATTTTTTTAAAAATATTTTCATATATTTTTTTATTCTTCTTTAAATATAATTACATATTAATTATTAATAGACTAATTTGTAAATTATATTATTTAATTATATTTAATTTATATAAATATATTTAATTTATTTTTAAAATTATCCTTAATATTTTTTTAATTTGTCAATAAATTATTATTTGCTGTAAAACTTATGTACAAATTAGATATTTCATTTACTACCTTTAGTAATACAGATAATATAATTATTTATTTATTTATTTTTGTTCTAAAATTCGTGTTTTTGCTATTTTAGTTAATTTTATGGTTACATTAGCGTATTATTTTAGCTGTTGTTCGCGGCAGAGTTAAGACAAATATAAATAAAGCAGACGAGGTCGCAGGCCCGTGGCCCATAGCCCCACTCTTTGGTTCCAATAACGACGATAATGATACTGACGATGACGATGACGATGATGATGATGATGATGATGATGATAAGCAAACAATAATAAAAACAAACACACGCGCTGCTCGTGGTTAGCTTTTGTTTTACGCCACAGTCTGCGGCATTGTCTGTGAGTCAGTTTCTCTTTCAGTGGTGCTGCCACAGCTGCAACAGTTTCTGTGCCACAAGCATTTAAATTGGTCTTCACGCACATACATATACGTATGTATACAGAAGTGTGGCCGACTGTCTTAGTGACTTATGAAGCCACGAGTCAGGAGCAGCGCGTGTTGACTTGGCTGCTTTAAATAATACTAATATTTATGCGAACTTTGCAAATGCTGTTTTAAACAAAAATAGTTTTTTTTTTTTTTTTTTTTTATCATGTCGAATCAGTCATAAATAAAGTATTTTGGGCACATATCAATATAAAATATATACATTTTTTTGCTTATTAGTTTGACTTCTGGCATGCGTCGCATTTTCAATGAATTTTTGCTTGCAAAGCTTTGAACCTCTTCGAATAGGGCAAAATTGTTTGAAAATTTGTATTGGAAATTCAACAAATTGTTATGATACGTAGATAAGTAAATATTAATGTTTCTTTGTTATTTATCTACCGTTCACTTTTCTATGGAACTTTGTCCCCGCTAATGAGACTTTTGTCAAGTCGACTTATCAATTGAAATTTCATCAGCATGCGGCGGTCTAAGTCTAATTTAAATAATAAAATGTGATTTTTTTTTTAATTTAAGCGAAATGTTTAAACAAATATACAACAGTAATAAAATAAATGAGGCTACTATTTAATGTTGTATTTTAGATACTTGATAATTTAATTAATTTTGAGGTAAATTGAAATTTTAATTCGTAAGCTCCTCTCGTTAGCATAGGAGAGTACCTCCTCTCATACAGAAATAGTTTAGGTAGGGCTGGCACTAGTTTTATTGTTTGTATAGTTTGCATAGTTTCAGCCGATGGCTAGCTTTGAAGAATTCTAGTTGCGGTGTGGCATTATTTGTTATTTCCAACTGTTGTCAGACAACAGAACACGATTTTTTCATAAAAAATGAAACAGCAAACAAAGAGCTTATGGGTGCGCCGCGAACGGAAGTAATGCGCCATCAAGTATACGCCCCAATGCACAGCAGGCGCTACACGTGCCGAGTGAAGTCTGTGTGTGTGTGTGTGTGTGTGTGTGTGTATGTGTGCGTGTGTGTGTGTGTGTGTTCAACATATGCGAAACTAATTAATTACGTTAAATGTTTCGCATTTTATGATGTGCCAATTAAACGAGCGAAATAAACTGCTCGTGTCAACACACAAAGCGAACAACGTTCGCATCGAGTTTCTTATTCAACTCAATTCAAATTTAAATTTAATTTTAAACCCACATTAGCGTAATACATGAGCCGTTAAATGCGTTCATTCATCAAGCCGAAAGTTAACTCCAAGTAGCTATCAAAATAAAAACCTAAACAAAACAAAACTTAAAGTTATGCAGAATAGAATCCGAAAGTAAATGCTAAACTTCGAAAAGCCCCCCGATGTGCAGAGTGTCAGCTGAATATTCATCATTCGGCAACGCATTTCGTGTCCATGTTTCAGATTTGTGTACGTTTTTATTGAGTTCGAGAACTCGTTTAGCGCGGCTCGGCAACAATTCCATTTTTATTGCACTTTAACGGACAGAAATGTTTAGCTAATTGGATTGTTTATTGTCAGCCATGCGCCTGTCACATAAGGCGCTATATAATTGATCTATTGTATTGCAAATAGTTCACGATCTAACACAAAAAGTTTCATTGTTTTGGTTTTTATTCTTTGTGAATATATTTGTTCTAATTTGCAATTATTGTCATGGACTTTTAGCGCATTTCTTAATACAGTTTATGACTGTATTCGATGTTTGTGAATAGGATTCAATTACTAGATGCAAAAGCTGTTGGAAATGAATTTGTTTTAACTGAAAGAACAATCGAGCCTTTGCGTTATGTGAATTGAGAATAAAAAATATATAATAATTATAATAAAATCTGAAACAATGAAATTGCCATATTGGTAATGAAGTTTATTTTTTCCTTTTTTTTTTTTTTTTTATACATTTTTGTATTTATTTTTAAATATTTTTTAGTATTTTTATATATATATATATAGTATCGTAGGTTATGTATTCTGAATGCGCTTCTCTGAGATTCAGTTAGTAAGACGTCACCATGAAGATGAGATTGGCTAGCTAACCTTGTTAGAACGCGCGCAATGAGAGTTTTCTAAATTGTATTTCCATTTGTTCCGCTATTCCCTCTCAACCACATCACGATGCCCACGCGTAACTCTTTAAGACTGAACTCTCAGCACAATGCCGTTGTTCCCGTTGTCCCAACTGCGAGCCATAGGTCCAGATAGGTTTTAGAACAGAGTTGCAGTGGAGTCCATTCGATTTAGCAATGTGTTAGTGCTCTCTCCTTGTGCTCCTGGAGACTGTGTTGGACAAGTTTGGCTGTTTAAAGTGTTGTAAAACACTTGTGCTATTGAGCTTCCATTGAGCATGTGGAGAATATAAGAATATGTGAAGCATCAGCAAACCTAGAAGTTGTCAATTTGTCTATAGAGTATCTGGACATATATTATTGGAGCATCATCCGCAATATTGTGTTCATTGAAAATTTCTGTGCAAATATGTCTTCTTGCCGAGGTACGACTGTCGTAAAGGTATCTTTAAATTATGTGTGAGGTTTATGGTAAATGTTGTGAAGAAAGGCAGAGTTATGAATTTGATTTGAACGTGTTTGTCAGCTAATTAATTATACCAATCGTGCGATAACTGCGTGATAAACCCTTTGCACGTGGCATAATCAAATATTATGCATGGAAAGTTTTTCTGGGCTTTGTATTTTTGTATTTGATGCCTAAACCAACTTTTGACGTGCTCGTCTGGGTAAGTAAGTAACACTCGGGTCTAATTAATAGCACTGGGGCTGTACGTTTTGTTTTTGCTTTTGCTGTACGTATTTTTCGGGGGGACTGACTTCTCTGGGTCTTTAATGAGCTGCTGTTTGTGGAGCCTCACATATGTATTAGTGTAATATATTTGTTTTTGTGTTTGCTTTTGTTTCTGTGCTTGTGTTGTGCACGGTTTGCGCGTGGCTGGTTTCTGTTTGCCATTGGCAAAGCAATTGGGTCATCGTTAGGCACACGTGTGGCTCGTTCAATGTTTCGCTTTTTATTTGCTTTGCTTGTCGCCATCATAAATTTTTATCGCCTAGCTGGCAATTCAATTGGCAATACTGCACACTTACCAAAGCCTATAACGTCTATCGTCTCTCGCATCTTTATTTTTTTATTTTATTGATAAGTCCTATTTGTATGTATAGATGTCTCGATGTTCGCGACATGACTCTGTTTATCTTTTGATTTCGATATGACGCTTAGGTCATTTTTCGGTAAGCGCTTTGCACAAAAGTATGACACGTTTTGCAGCTACAGACGTTTACAATTACAAGATATTTTTATTGTCCTAGCCACAGTGTAAACATAACATTTGTATTAAATTGTTCCGCCGACTCGACTGTGGCTACTATAAGATCTTTTGTTTTTTTTTTTTTTTTTTTTTCGTATTTCCGTGCTTCTCACGAAAAAGAGATAACATGAAAATTATCATTCTACCTCTGTTGTTGCTACATTTTTAATTGCAGATGTTGAATATTTTTGTTAGCCATAAACAGCGCGAGCTGACGTCAAAGAAGAATGAGTTAATAATGAGAACAATGTCTAAAAAGTCTGCTTTTATTAGGGTCTTCAATTCCGTTTTAAGTCTTTTATAAATTCAATTTCCTTGAATACATATAATTCTTTTGAATTGTGAACAAATGAGAATCCGAAATATTTCTCCCAATATTTACTTATTTATTTACTTCAACAAAGCTGCTAGATTTATTTTTCAATAAAATTTGAAATGCCCCGAATATCATTTATTAGCTCGTATAGTCATTCCATGAACTGGGTTTAGTTTCAAAGAGATTACAAAAAAATTATAAGAAAAGTTTTCTGAATAGTTTGCCAACTAGGTTTTATATTGATGGTTTGCATTGGCTTTGTTTGGCCATTTGTACATCAAGTCAAATCGGAATGATAAACATCAAACATAAACTTTTAATGCCCGCAGTCCGGCCATAAAATGAGCACCATTCATGTCTGGATATACAACTCAGACGAACGCACTCAACGTAAGCAAACTTTTGTGGGTAAATATGCCATGGAAAGTTTTTTCTTTTTTTGTTTTTTGCTTATATTCTTCAGAAATTCTATTGGCCGAACTATTCGAGATTTTTGTTAGCGGCGGCGCTTGCAAATAAAGATTTGTTTGCTATGTCTGCGATGAACGGCACGTGCAAAGGTGTTAAATCGAGCCGAGAAGGCAGCTCAAGCAAATGACGTACATATGTACATATATGAAGGCATATGGCACAGTGCTAAAGCAGCAAGGACCGTGAAATAGTTGGTATCTGTGAGTTTTGTGAAATACTATTGACATTTGCTTAATTACTCAGCATGTGCCAGCACTAAAGGCTGCGAGCAACGTGCGTTACTGGAGAGACAGCGTACGTGGCGTATGCGTAATGCGCATTAAGAAGTTTATATTCTAGAACGAAAAACCGTCGCTTAAGCTAATGAGTGTCGAGTTATCACATGCTTAAATATTTAAAAGCAACGTTATTGCGGGAATTGTCCTCGACATTTAAACAAATGAAGCCCAAGTGCAATATAAAACGCTTTTCATGGCCTTCGTGCTCACTAAAATGAGAAGAATGCCGCCAGACGACGTAGCGACTGCACGTATGCTCATCTGTATCTCTTTCCCTCTCTCTCGCTCTCTCTCTCTCTTTGTGTGTGTCTGTGACATATCATAAGCAAAGCAATGAGCTCTGGCCTCTATGCATTGTGTGTATGCCAGTCCATGCCCACCCTGGAGCGATTCAGGGTGATGTGTGCGCCAAATAAACTTCAATATGACAACGCCTTCAAAACAACTACGGTTGCGAGAGGTTTTTGAACTTGTGTTTTTTGTTTGTTATTTTCTTTAATTTTGTTTTTTACAGCGTTGACAATCACAATTTAATATGGATTCAGGGCGAGGCAAAGGCCTTTCTGTGTGTGCCTTACAAAAGTAATTGGCCAGAAACGCCTCAACAATTTGAGCGGCCCATTTCCCGTTTTGTCTCAAGAGTCAATGAGCTGTAGGTCTTTGTTTCTTTTTGTTAGGTTGTTCCCTTCGAAGGGCGTGCAGGGCGGTGTTGCTCGGCGATTCACGATTGTCGGCGTGTCGTGTCTAACAATTATTTGGCTAATTTATGCACACGCAGTGGCAGTTCTCATTATGGCCATTGATTGACATGACCTCCAGCCCCGGCGGCTGTTAACGCTACAGCTACAGCTACAGGTGACGGTCTACGCGTGTTTCAAATTGTTTTCAAAACACCTGACTCATGTACAACGTAACATACACACACACACACACACACATACACATACACATACATCTAAATGAGATAGCGTGTGAGTCAAAGTTTTTATTATATTTTGTTTTTCTTTATTTTTTATTTTTTTTTTTTTCAATTTTTATTTATTTTATTTCTTTTTGCTTTGTTGCTGGCAGCGGCACGTGTTGCTCGTTTTGTGTCCAATTCGAGGCAGAAACAGGCTAGAATCATCAGACCAATTTGTGAGTGGAATACGCAAGGGGGTTTTATATCATGCGAACCTTTTTGTTTTTTTATTTTTTTATTATTATTTATTCTTATGTAAGTGATAGATATATCGTGGAGACATCTGACTTTGGCATGCGTTACGAGTGGAGCGTTTTATAATAAAAGCGAATAACAGGCAATTAAGTTTTTAAGCAAACTAACTACTGTCAGTTTAGTTGAAGCGCATTGCTTATGCATATAATATAGGAACATATTTTATTATTTGTGTTAAAGCTCTTAATAAACATAGTAAATATTAACAACAGTTTGTGTTGAATATGATGATTGTGTGTGAGTTGACTGTTTATTTTTCTAATCGGTACAATAATAATATAAATTATGTATTTGTTTTCCTAAATATTCAATTTAATTTCAACAATAATTATATATTTTTGTAGTGTATTTAATAATCGGCTGCTGCTTCTGTAGTTCCACAAACTTTCTCTATCTCCCTCTGTGTTGCTCTCTATCTCTCTCTCTCTCTCTCTCCTTACTTAACATGTCCGATTCATTTGCTTATGGCTTGCGAAAATATGACTCAGTTTTGGGCAAAAATGTCTTTCGGCCTGGCTGCCAGACTGACTTGTTGGCTGGACCACCCGTCCAACCCCTTGGAAATGGCGGCGCGTGCACGTCAAATATGCCATTGGGGCTATTCGTTGAGCTTGGTATACGTTACGCTTCATGGTTTTTGTTACATTTAATGCGGGACTGTGGCTAAGATGCTGGCTGACCCGGTTGCCCTGCCCAAGATGGCTTGGCTGCCACAAATTCCATCTTTCACCGGATGCTTGAAGGGCCAAGCAGAGACATAAATACTAAATTTGTATTTTGAGCTATGCATATTGGCACATCGACATGAATTCTGTTGGCTTTGCGAAATCCTCTTACTCGATGCCGTGCCACGGCTTCCCATAAGTATTCGAAATGAAAATGGCTCTTGATGGTCGCGTTGCCGCACACTTTCCAAATGTAATTACACTCAAGAGATACACGTGCCGGCAATAAGATCTTCGTTGCTGTTACCCCTCTTCCTCCCGCGTGCTGTTTGTTGTGTTGTGGGCTTTTCAATTTTAATTTGGCTGCTTGGGGCCCGTCGGGCTGACAGGCGGCACAACACGACAATCCCACAGCAACCACAAAAACAGCAGCAACAATGGAAATTTGCATGAGCAACAAAATGTGGCCTATCGATATAGTATATATACGGGCTATTTTGGTGTTTCTTTTCCTTGTAATAGCGGCTGAGATGACGGCTAAAACCATTTCTTGCCCAAGTTTGTTTACCTATTGTGAAATTGGATCGCGAATACTGTCTTGCTCATGGCCCGTGCACGGATTTTCGGAGCATGGCTAATGAGTTTTAGCCAACAGATACTTTAATGTAATCGTCGTCGTTGTTGTTGTTGTTGCGGTTGCCAGGGCTTCGCGTGACAGCTTCTGCTTTAGCTTTAGCTCCAGCTGATTCCGGCTTCAGTTTTGTGAGTTCTGTTTATCTGCCAGAATGACTAATGTACTGCAAATTTCGAGAGATTAAGTGCTGAATGGCACTATAATAATATTTAAGATGCTTAACAGAGCTGCGCAAATACGGCCAAAGACAAAAATTTATCTACTAATGAAGACTAAAACGACGCTGTGGTTAATGAGCCTGGCGAGTCGAAGCAGCTATAAGAAATCTTATTGAATATGTTTCTCTATATCTTATCAGTTGATTTATTTTCGGCACATGTCAAATCTAATCAAGTTTATCTCCCATTTCACAACGAACAACATTTAATTGTTTAAATATAAGAAAAAGTTGATTGAACTCGTGGCGGCTATAAAATTGTATTTTTTGTTGTTTCACTTTACGTGGGCCTGACACTTGTGCCACAAGTTAATCAATCAATTATTCAATTTGATGGTCAATTAATTATGCATTATTCTCTTCTTTCTTTTTTGTGGCTTGCAGTTCAAATGGCGCCTACCGTCTGCTCGGAGAAGAAGGTACGCTTGGCGGCCATCAAGGAGAGGCGGCGGCGTAACAATATGGGCGTGGCACAACATTCAAATGCTCCTACGCTGGCCGCTGGACATGGATCTGAAAGGTCACAGAGCAGAGCTCAGCTAGGCTACGGTGAGTAAAAGTCTGGATAGTCACACATTACGTATACGTAACATGAACTGAACTCTGCTTCTCCATTTACAATTTACACTTCACGGTTCACGTTGTCTTTGTTATTTATTGTTTTCTTGAAAATTATGGCGCCTTCCTACGTTGTGTGGTTGTTGCTATTGCTCACGTTACGCGAACTGGTTTAATACATTTATGTAAACTTGGCTGAGCTGCGCTGCTGTCCACCTTCGGTTGCAGTTCATTGGAATAGCAAACACCATCAGAGAGCACGTGGTTGATGTTGTGTACGCTTCACGTGTTTGCAGCTTCATGTTGCCGCCGGTGTTGGTGTTTGGTTTGCTTTCGCTCGTGCCTTAGTTATGGCAACAATTTGCGTCAGCAATGCAGCCTGTGTATCTTACTCAAGCACTGAGGTCTTTTTGCATGCCGCACTTACATATATAAGTGCTACTTGGCCACATGAATAGATACGGAATAAAGGACGATTGATTGTCGACTGCAGCAAGAAATGCAAGAAAAATCCTTGAAGTTGACGGGAATATGACGCAAGTCTGCTCTGCCATAATGACGCTAAAGAATGATGCTAAAAATATGGCTGTATTCAATGAAAGCTACGAAGAGCATTCAATAAACTTGGCTAACTGGAACAATAGTTGAGAAGGCAGAAGAAAGAGAGAGAGAGAGAGAGAGAGAGAGAGAGAACTGGATGTAGTGAAGAAGAAGAACGAGGCTGTGTCTCTTACACAGAAAGGGAGAAGGATGAGTAAAAAATTAATGAAGATCAGTGACAATGATAAAAAGACAGAAAGAAAGAGGAACTTGATAAACTTGAAGAATGAACAAAAAGATATAGTTTGGAAAGAGAGAGCGAGAAAGGAAATATTGGCAGTAATTGTTCGATAGTATTATAGAAAATATGAAAGCTATATGGAATTTGTGAAAATGCCAAAGAATTATGAACTAACGACTTAAACTAAATAGATATACATACATAACATAACTTAGTTCGAATGAAAACACATCGATCAACGCATCACTGCTATCTTTGAGCCGTGTCATATTGTGTTCCCAGCAGAGTTAAATTATTCATTCATCATAATATGACACTAATTGACCAAAAGCTCTTGCATTTCTCGTATATTCTATAAATGCTAAATGCGATAAAAGGCAACACAAACATTTTCAGTAGCTGCACAGACAAACGTCTTGAGTGAGCTCAATAACAGAATCTAGCATAAATATTGTATAAGCATTTTATTTTCACAAGAAATATTTTGTACACACGGGGCTTTTCTCTCTCTCTCTGTCTCTCTCTCTCTCTCTCTCTGTCTCTGTGTGTGTGTGTGTGTGTGTGCACGAGGTTGCAAGTGTGTGAGTGAGTGTCGTAACCTTTATTTCGTTGCCATTTGGCGCGGCACGTTTTTTTGTTGCCCTTTCATTTACTGCTGTTACAGTTGTTCTTGTTGTTGTTGTTGTTGTTGTCGCAACTGTGCTACTTTTGCTAGCTTATTTACAATTTTCCCACATTTGTTTGGCTGCTTTTAGCTTTTGCCGACTTGGCTTTTTATAGCCATGTTTGTTGTTGCAGCGTTTATTGGTGCCATATTCAGCGCAATTATTCCAAATGATTTTTGTTGTGTTTCGTATACCCCGTTGTCTTATAAATGCGAATGAGGTATATATACATGCAAATTTAGATCGTACTCACATCTCCTAGCTAAAAGCAGCTTCTTCCAAGCCTATATGTATCTTATAACAGGCATCTCTTATTCACGCAGAGAATCAGTATATACAGGGTACATATACAGATGAGACTTCTTTCATGTGCCATTTGACTTGTTAGACTCTCGTTTGTTCTAAGTATAAAGCTGACTTAAAATGAGCATCGCGTAGTCGCTTTTGTCTATAAAGCTTTCTGTTTGCTTTATTTGTTTTTTTTTTTGTTTTTGTTTTGTTTTGTGTTTCCTGCTAATTTCCAGCAACACGTTAAAATATTGAATACAAAATGGGTGTGACGAAGCCACGTGCAGGCGTCTATGATGCTCTAGACCCCGCATACCCCTGGCCAGTGACAACGTAACCGCTTGGCTAACAACAGTGGGTCGCATATGTATAATAATAGATATTTGCAAATATCTAGACTTTTTATTGTTTTGATTTCTTTTAATTAAATTCAGTTTCGCCTTGATTTCAGTTTGATTACTGTTAATGAGTGCAATTTGTTCTCTGATCATAGTTGTGCCTATGGAAATATTTTAATGTTTTGTAACACTTCAGAGAGGTAAACATGGGCACTTGATAAGTCATGTCGTAGCCTTGTTGCTTTGAAGTATACAGAGAAATCAGTTGGCAAATATAATGTTCCTTGTTTATATGATAAGCAAAGCTAAGAATTTGATTAAAGTACTTTCAGCTGCATATTCTTTTTTTACATATAATTTTCGCAATATAAAATGAGATAATTTAGTAATGATCTAAATATTTATCGAAATTCTTTTAAAATCAATTTACTTTCTGATCAAGAATTCAATTTGAATTTTCTATATAGTTTATATATCTTTGTATATATTATATATTCTTTATATACAAATTTCTACCCACAAAAAGTATTTTCTGTGCTACTGTTCATGGATTTAGCTTTTCTATTTGTAGACATTTGTTGCGACAATAAATGTCGTGCATTTAGAAAGCAATTGGAGCGGACTCTGTTGGCAGCAGTGCCTAATGCTTTGACTTGAACATCGTTTGCTTTAATTAAACATAAATGGTAACTAATTCAATGCGAGGGGTTGGCACGTGTGTGCGCGCCGTGTTGGCGCTTGGCGAGGCCATCGCAACAAACAACAGCGAGCAAAATGTGCGAAAAGTATCAACAACAACAACAATAATAACAACAACAACAACAATTGCTAGATAATGCTCATTTACGTTGCGCAGTCGAACGACTAATGCAGGCAAAGTGTTCGTGGGGGCCGTTGATTTCCCTCAGTTGCCTTCGCCTCGAGACATGCATGTGTCGATGACGAACAGAACCGGAATATGGCATTGCAGGAAGTAAGCACAATGTGGAGGTGAATAGCAACAACAACAACAACAACAGTAAAAAGAAACACAACAACAAGTATCGACAACAATGCAAACTAAATATTTCCGTATTAAATTGTTGCTCTTACGTAGTTCGCGTTGCTTCGCATCGAATTGTATCGTAACGCTATGCACATGCTTTAAACACGCATTGAATGGGGCTTGCGTGTGTGTGTGTGTATGTGTGTGTGTGTGTGTGAGTGGAGACCAACGTTTGATGCAACAGGGGTGGCAGTCACGGGGCGCCCAGCTGAGTCTGGGTTAACCTAAAAGGATTTGCATTGAAAGCGTTTGGAATAGCATTTGTTATGCTATAAAATTATGTAGCTGAAGCAACTGTTGTGATTGTGTTGTCAATTTATATTTGCTCTTATATATGCAGTTCATAACAATTTGATTGTGCAAGTAAGCAAAATGATGGATATACATACATCAATAATATATATATATATAGAAGCTAGAAAGTTGCATTAGGGATTCTGAGTGTAAATTTGAAAGCAGTGAATAATAATAGGAATTAATTATTATATAATTATATTAAGATTGAGAGTCCTGTTCATATCATATTTATTCATATTATTTTATTAAATATTATTAGCATTATTCTACAGTTTCTCGTTTCACGCTCGTGATAAATGATTCAGACTCTTAACGACTCATTTCCTTTGTGCACCTAAAATAGTGTGTTTAGTAATCGGCTCATAATGTTACGAAAGTTTATTTATATCAATATTGTTAATAATTAACTGCGACTTGACCTTTTGATTCTGAATCATAATCATACAAATTATTATTTTAATAGGAACAGAAGTCGCAATAATAATACCAATCATAATATATTATATCATATACATATATATATATATATATATATATATATATATAATCGTACTTTCCGGTTACCTGGTAATCGAAGCTTACACGATTTCGTTCTATATTTATAACACTTTCAATGCGTCATCTGCCAACACTCAGACCTATAGACATTCTTAGCTTTAGCCATTATTGGCACCTCCGCATAGCGACGCGCCCTTGGGCCATTGCCCGCTCTCACGTTTCAGAGCACTGGGGCAGCGTATCAGAAAATGCTTTATTTGCGAAAAGCAAATGAAACGCTGAATGCGGTCAGATTGACTCGATGCCAGCCCACTAGCAATAAGGCCTGATGCCTGCATTGGAATGGATACGAAATGTGCAGTGCCATGTGCTTGGAGCTCGGCCGTCATGGGCTGACCCTGACCATAGACACAGTTGCGGAAATACAAATTGGAATATGATTTGTACTGAGCGAGGGCGTACGCTGTCGCTGGCTCATTCATGTACTATGGTTCACTCGCTTGCTCGTAATTGTAGTCGGAGTGAAGCGTATGTCGCCAGTGATTTGAGCAGTCGGCGACACGCATGCCAGATTGATGCGAGGCACGTCATTATCGCTGATGTCGTTGCTGATTGCTGGCCCCGGCTGTGGTCACGTTTCTTGGACACACACTCACAACGAACACACTAATCGTGAACACATACACACACACACACACACACATGGTGACAATGGGCGCATTGGCTGACGGGCAAATACAAAAAGATTATATATTAAGAATTATAATCCAAAGCTTACGAAAACAATTTCTGTGGCAAGTGGACTCTTAATTTATTGAGCATATTTTTGAAATTGTTTCTTGAACTACGCAGATTCAATTTCTCGATATGTTATGAGCGGAATAATATAAAGATTGGAGCATGTTTTCTTTTTATGCAAACCCATTATGTTGATAAGAGTTATTTTGGGAATTCAACGGCACGACGTGATTTTCCAAGAATAAACGTGATTGCGCGATAAAAATGTAATTTATTCTGATAAAAAGGCAATTTTTATATAAACATTTATTTGCATGTTATATAGTTCGATAGGGCAAAAAGAAACAATTTTTTTAAATTTATATTTGAACTCATTAACATATTTAACTCTTTATTGAAAAGAGTTGCATTAGTTACCATTGCATACTTAGCGGGTAGGTGGGTTCGTGTCTTAGAAAATACAATGTTTCTATATTGTAGTTTGAACTTTGACTTTACCTTAATGTTTATTTCTGTTTTCCTTTGCAGCTATCAGAAGTTCGAGGAACTCAATAAATCGTGCACATCGTCGGCGAGGAGTTGGGCTGTCAACGAGTGCCAAAAGTGCCTCATCGTCTCCGACTGCTGCTGAACTTGATCTGCAAAGCGAGACAAAATCAAAGCAGGTCGAGCATGTGGAGCGCATGGAGTTGGATGGCATTTATAATAAGATGATCAGGCAGGCAACGTACACACATTCCAGCAGCACCTTCAACAACAACATCATCAAAACAGTATTACAGCCAACCATGGCCAACAGCAACAAGAGCAACAGCAGCTGCACTGGAAGCAGCAGGACAACAACAGCCAAACATTGTGATCATGCCTCAATCATGGGTGAGGATAAGGAAGACGATGACGAGGATGGGGATGATGAGGAGGAGGAGGAGGAGGACCAGGGCGACGGAGACAGTGGCTACGAGTTTTCCTTAGAGCCAATCAAGCCGCTCCATTCACAACAACAGTATCACGCGCATAACCAGGGGCTGCTGTCCATAGCCATCAAGACGATAAATCTGGTGCAGCGCAACAAGTTGCTGCAAAAGCGTTTGGCTCAGCTGCAGCTGGAGACGTCCGAGTTCATTGCCTCGGTGCTGGCCAATCCCGAGAATCGGCACTTTCGTGAGAAAATCACGACCAAATCAGACGCGGCCAATAAAGTGAGCAACGTTCTGTTGCGTCACTAAGCGACAAACAATACAAATGAAAAAACCGCTGCATACTTTTGGGCGGCAGCAAAAAATTAAAAATGCCGCGTTTCGATATGTCCCAGCAATCAAAATGAGATTCCAACACTTATTGTTGGATCTGTTAGAATCATATGATAAAACTACATTGAATTCATAATTTATGAAATATAAATAAAATTCATTTTATTTTTTTTTGAACGAGTTGTTATTGTCAATTCGAAATTGATTGCTGCGACACAAGGAACTGAGTTTCGAGAAATTCGTACTGATTACATTTATAAATTAACAAAATGTAAGTTAAATGTTTGATTCAATACATAAACAAATAACAATATAAATACAATATTATAAATAAAGTCAAAAGTCAAGAATGAAACTAATTTTATGTAGGTCTTAAGTATGTTTATGTTTTGTACATTATAAAATTTATTTATATTAAAATCATATTGGAAGAAAATCTACTAGAGATACTTAGGTTTCTAAAGAACCCAATAACGACAGGCATAATCATTTTGAAGCTCGAATGCTTTTGGCTATATTCAGCAACTACTTGCATTAACATATACAATTTCAATGCAAAGCAATTGGTTTATTAAACTTAGCTTAGCAAACTACTATACGTAATTAAATGATCGTCAGCAACTTAAAATTACAACAAATCTAATTATAAAAAATAAATATCATTGATTCAAATGGAAAGCAAAACAAATTGAGCGTAACTTATTCGAATCGTGAAAACCACATTCATACCCCTGTATTTTTATTAAAATGTAAAACATTTATCAACCGCATTTTCTACTTACCTAAATGTTTTGAATTATATTAGAATAGCATGTAGAAAACGAAATAAAATTAATTTTTATTGAAATACACACCTTTTACAAACACATTGACTTATTTATTGCTTCTTTCAATTCAACAAATTTAGCTTCAACTTGAATAACAAAAGGTCTCAATCATCGAAAGACCCACGCTCGACGGTCGTGTCAATAACACCAATCATCGCGTTCAAAGACCGTCTCAACATCTCTGACTTTGCGGCTGTCAACTCAATCATGAAGATTATGATTATGATTATTGGGCTGTTCCCATAAACCTTTGGCGTAGTCCGAATAACAGATTGTCAGATAAATCTCAATGAAAAAATGACGAATTTGAGTCTATAGGGAAAGGCATGCTGAAAAACGTAATTAGAGTTTGAATATAGTTTAAAGTGTATTTACATTGGTGACAGATTTATGTAGTTCATATATTTTGTCTGGCTCTTAAATGGAATATGAGATATATAGATCGTCTATGTTTATGGACTTCAACTCGCAATAAAATTAAATTACTTGAGTATACAGTCATATTTTTAGTAACAAAGATTCTCATATGGTATAACGTAAATTTAGTCTGGCTTATAACTGTAACAGATGATATTTAAAATTGAGGAAAAAATCATATTTGAATCATATTTGAATACAAATTTATTTTCTTTTAATTTTGTATTTTGCTATTAAAATTTGATTAATTTTATTTGAATTCAGCTAAGTTATTTTAAGATTAAGATTCTTTCAACTTATTTTAGATATTATAATTAAGTTTTAATTCAATAATAAAAGCCAGCTGGAAAATTTAACTTACTTTGAATTGCAGTTGCCGAATTATTTTTTTGGAATGCTCCTCACATATCGCATGCGACACCCACACACGCACATATACATGTATTTATCTCGTCGGTTGTTGTCATGCAATTTCAAATTACACTTCAGTTGTTTCAAGTTCATTCAATTAAGCCGCAAGAGACGAGTATTTGTCTGGGTCATAGTGCTTCGAGTGGCTTTTGAGCGCGCTTTTTGGCTCTTCGATTATGAGTGTTTGGCTCCTCTGGCCACAATCTTTTGTGGTCTCTTATTTATTTTTGGCTCAGACAGCATTTGTCAGATTTGTAATCATAAAGATAGAGATTTATATATATATACGTCTGGTAATTATTTTTTAAAACTTTCAGCATTTTTTGTTGTTGTTGTTTTGTTTGTTTTGTTTTTATGTTTTCGAGTAGCTGCTGCAGCTTTTATTGTTATTAGTTAGGGACGATTTCTTGTCTGCTAAATTTTATTGCGATTGGGCGTTGTGCATGCAGTGGTTGATTATGTGCTCAGCTCACGTCTTCATTTTTTGAGTGGCTTTTGGCATTAGACACGTGATTTATGAGCCAGGCGCAAATTACAGAAATCGGGCATTCGCTTGACAATGAAATGTTAAAGAGAAAAAATAAAAATAACTGTGAGAACTGGGGCCACATCTACAATTTGTTCGAGTTCGTGTTTATGCAGTTTAAGTTTGATAATTTATATTGTTTGTGTGGCCAGCGTATGATTTCAATTGTTGTCTCACTTGTTGTTCCAGTGGGCAGTTGCCAAATTATTTATATTTGCAGTTGAGCTTGGCAAGGTCGTTCGTAAGTAGTTTTGTGCTTAGCTGTCTAAATAGACTACAGCAATTAGCAATGACTTATGTCTTTTATTCTATTCAGCTTGAATGGCCCTGCTGCACTAAACTCGAAGTAACATTTCCCTGGCCAATGCACTTTCGATGGTCGCCAAATATTCTAGTCCTTGACTGATGGAATATTCGATCTCTAACAGCAGGTCAGCATTCAGCATGCAGCATGCAGCATGCGTTGCCTTGCCTAGTTTATTCAATCAATTAGTTAACATGTGCAAAATACATGAGAATAAATTTTATGTTATTTGTAAATTCTAATTAAAAGAACCCTGGGCTGCCATTGAGCGTTCATCGTGGCTAATCAATTAGTTTTGAAATACACATATTTGTATATATGCATACTATTCCGTATAAAAGTCCAATGGAAAATTTAATGAAACAGCTACATATTGGTAATAGCTTATTTATGATAATTTGTTATATTTAACATGTGTAAAGAATCTCCACAGTATGTAAGGAAAATGACGGAAGAATAGTAATGTATCTCTGAGAACTTGACATATTTTAATAACTTAATATACAGCATTTATAATCTTCAGTTAAAATGAACAATTTTTAAAAAATTGCTGCAAAGTAAGTCTCCTTACTTACAAAACTTTTCACTTAAAAGAAGTAATAAATAGAAAAAGAAAATTTTATAATAATATTATTGTTAGAGAGTTAAAATAAAAACACCTCCACATTTGCCGAATTCAAAAATTAAAAATGCTTATATACCCTAAAAACACTTCCAGGCACTAAAAGGCTACAATTAATTGATGTTTGTCAAGTGTCCCTTTTCGATCGCTAAGCCGTTCTCACGTCTCACGTTATATTTTTATTACTCGCTGCGTTTGCCGCTGCAGCTATTGCATATATAACTAATATTATTACAATTATGATGCTTAATATCATCGATGCGTGTCCTGATATATGATGAAAATGAAGCCCGTTTAACTGTAAGTTATTTTCCTTCATATGCTGTACTGCTATTTGTAAATGTTCTCTCTATTTTCTGTAGTTAATTTTCGCTGTACTAATGTGCTCCACACTATTTTGGGATCTCAACAATACAACGTTGACTATTATGAGTAGTTACTTATGCACTTGACATTTGACAGAGTAATGCTAGCATTATTATGACCATCAAAACGCTTAGTCTTGATCCTCCCCTCTCCCCGCTAGTTTGTTTCGTGCTGTCTGAGTCTTCATTTTTTAACTGGATGACAATTTTCATCCTTTATTTGCTCTATTTGCCCTTCTTTTGATTTGGGCATCTCTTTCTTTTTGCTTCTTTTTGTTTCTCTTGCTTCTGGTTTGCTTCCTTTTGCTTCTTTTTGTTGCTACTATCGTTGATTTACCTTTAAATTTTCTACAACCTGATACAATCCATCCAAATTTTGTATTCTGCCCGAGTAATCCATCTATTTTTTTAGTACGTGTGCATATAAGCCTGCTCCTATTATAATGTTTACTCGACCTGGTTTAACAAATTGGATATCAGCTAAACTGTAACTGTGCCATTTAGCTGTATCTACATTTACTTTATTTACTGCTAGGCCCTTCATTAATTTTGATAATAATATTGCCTCAACCTTGAGTCTCTCTTTTTTTTTTTTTGATTTTGTTGTTTTTATATCTAGTTTTACTTTGTATTTAGACCTAAAAGTGGTTTCTGCTGATATTCCACTTATTTCTGTCTCATTTCTGATTGGGGGGTAAATTCAACAACTGTGCGGCCTCCTCAGATATAATAATTTTTTTGAGACCCACTATCTATCAATGCTCTTAAATCAATATAGTTCTCCTTGCTTGTTTTTACTTTGATTATTGCTGTGGCTAATAAGGCCTTTTCATTTGCCAGTACTTTATTTACCCTGTCTTTATTTATATTTAAATGTAGCATTGTGTGATGATCTCTGTTGCAAAAGCAACAAGTTATGTTACTTTTACATCGATTTGTGTTTGAGTGTTTCAAACACCTTAGACATAGGTATGTCTTTTTAGCAATGTCTAGCCTTTCATTTGGATTCATTGCTTTAATTTTTGTGTATTGCGTGGCACTGTGGCCCACTGCTTTGCATATCGGACAATATTGCACATTAGTAGTGCTTCTAAAAACTTTCTTTTCGTCTTTTTTTTTGATGCGGACGTTGAGTAATACCTCTGTTCTAGAAAGTCCATTACGTCAGTCAGCAACTGTATGTCCTTTGTCTTTTTTATTTGGCTATCATATAATTGAAATGAATCTTTACTAAATTTTAATGCAAACATTTTGTCAACTTCGTTTGAGAGTTGAGCTTTATATTTAATGATGTGTATGGACTCATTTTTTTGTATGTATGTGTGTATGAAATTGTTGATACTTTTAGATGAGTCAATATCTAAATTTGGGAGTTCTAATATTCGGTTAAATTGTTCCGAAATAATTTTTCTTTTATTTTCGTATCTTTTGGTTAATAACCCCCAAGCTACAGTATAATTGTCTGCGGACCCTGTTAATAGGTGAGCAAGCATGCTCTTTGCTTCTCCTCGTAATGAGGATTTGAAGTAGTTAAATTTTATGGCAGAAGTTAGGTCGATAAGGTCGCTAAATAGCTGAGCGAATGAGTCCCAATCTTTGGCATCACCACAGAATATTGGGACTTGCGTTCTCGGTAGTCCAGGGAGATGATCTGCCTTTTATTGGATAGTGGGTTGAATTGAGGAACTTTTTTTTGCGTCGAATGCGCTGATGGTGTTTTGAATATTGAACTCTAGTTCGAACTTGTCATTAAATCTCCCTTTATAATTTCTGGGGAAGCCCTGTTACATATACGACATATTTTGTGCTCTTTTATATACTTTTATTTAATTGTTTGTGAATTAAATCTGAAAAGTGCTTAATCATACTGCGCCATAGGCAAATCAATTTAAATATACTATCACTTTTTGACACTTAAACACATTCGTTATTTATTATTTAGCATAGCTGCTTTAATTAGCAGTGCTTTGTTTCAGCTTTTGATCTATTAACAATTAATGCTTTCGAGTGCTATGAGCACAGCACTTATCTGTGTGTTAGTGTGTGTGTGTGCGTATTTGTTTTGCACTTGATTAAAATCAAACAGCAGTCAATTCAACAGTTGCCAAGTCATTCGAAATGAATATGCATAAAATCTGTGCAAATATCAACTATGATCGCTTAAACAAAAAACGCGCGAGAGTTCGCCGAAATGCATTGGCAGCAATTTGTTTGGATTTAAGGCATGAAACCTATTGAAAATAGACATTTTTTTTATTTATCTATATATATATATATATATATATGTATATCCATATGCATATATGTGTATGAGTAAGTGAAGGTCGCTGGCGCCAAAAACTGATTATGAAAGTCGCAACATCAGCAACGAAATTGCAAATCTGGCGAACTGAAGCTAAAGACGCACATAAGATGTTGTTTGGCCATTAATGAATAGCAGCACATTAATGTTGTACATATGCAAATGTCTATGGGTGAGCTTTCAATTTGTAATCGCTGTAACGTGAAGTCATCGCCATTAAAGCGCATAGATACAAGATAAACAGCGACATGGCAGCTACCCGACTACCCGGGCAGAGGCAGGGAGCGAGAGAGAGAGAGAGAGAGAGAGAGAGGCAGCGCTGTCAGCGTTGACATTGAACTCGGGCTATCAACAACAGCGTTTGCTCTGCTCTCCCATCTTTAAATAGCGGAAGCAGTATAGATCATAGTTATATTTATTCGCAACCAATTGCTAATAGACTAGTACCAAATGATTGATTAGCGCATGCTTTGCCGCCAATGGATGTCGAGCATAAGCTGCTGTTAATCAAATGCCAGCCGAAATATGCAAAAATAAAACACTTGGCTATGACTAACATCAAATTTATAGTCTCTGATGAAACGGAGCAGAAGAGGCAGGCTTAAAATCGTAAATAAAAATAAACTCGAAATTTTTGCAAGTTCACGCGATGAACTTGAAAAACAAAGGCGAGAGCAAAACTGTTTCTCTCAGCTCAAACTAGTCCGGGCTACTGCTGGCCGCTGTTCAGCACCGGCGGCGACTGCGTCTGCGTGTTGAAGCCAACGTAGCGCGTGAAACTGACCGACTTAACCGGCAGCTACCCGTCTTGATTCGTGCCTCATAGGCTTCGTCGTTGCAAGCGCCGGCAGCGGCGATTCATTTAACCAGTGGACAGCAGCGCGCGCGCATGCGCAGTAGCTGACGAGATCACCAATCGAAGATCTAAAATCTAAATAAAAAGACATAGACCAGTCCATAAAATTCCAGTGTATCGGTTAAGGAGAGCAACACGCCCATTGCGTAAGTGCACTCTGAATGCAGTAAGCATAGGCAAACGTGTTTAGAATTTCTCAACAAATAAAGTGAATAAATTGTGACACAGATATATATTTGGGGTCTATTGAGCCGGATCTGTGTGAGTGAATTGCTGACTTTACCTGAAATGAATGCACTTGCAATAAATATGTGTGAGATATCTCTGGCAATAATATTGGCTAAGAATAAGTACATTTAATTTGCCAAAAGCAGACGAAGTGTGCATGTTAAATTATTTTCAAAATTGTGAAGTGTATTTAAATTTATATGAAAATAAATAATATAAAATAAGAATAATAATAGAAGACATTTGAAACTTCTTAATTTAAAAAAATATATATGGCTTTAAAATTTTTTAAATAATTTGTAAATCAAATATATTTCGTGTATTAAAAGTGATTTGTGTGTTTCGCAAGAATATATAAAAATTTAGTAAAAGAGTATTTTACATAATTTATCCTCAAAAAAACAATATGCTTAAAAAATATTTGAATATATATAAATATTGTGAAAAGATATCGCGTGATCTAGTTTTATTTTTAATATAATATAAACGATTTATTCATTTTTATTATGGCGCAAAGTTATGTTTTTGAAATATAATTGAAGTGAGCTGCAATCTCAAATTCAGTGGATCAATCCAAAACGATTTTTATTATAATTATTTAATTATTATAATTGGATTTAGTACAAGTGTTATATCTGATCTGTTGAGCTACTTCACTGCAGCTTTCGCAAATAAAGCGCACTCAATCAACTTTTTATCAGATTTGAAAATATGTTCATCAGGGTTTCTTCACAGCAGCTATATTTCGTATGTTGGCATTGCCAACTAATTAAATAATTCTTGTAATCTCTTATGATAATTGCACAACATTTATCTAAATCTATATTATGCAACACTTTGAGCCATTCGTCACGCCAGCAACTTGTTAAACTTGGCTAATTGGACACAGCTCACAAACCGAACCCATTGGGAGACACAAAATACAAATGGTCTCAGTTGTTCAGAAGTTGAATGAAACATGTGCTATATATCATAAACTATTCAAAAAGAGTTTTTATTACTGCCAACAGTTTTAAATGAAGTGGAACCAGTTTCATCTTTGTTTTGACATAATCGACACTAGCTACAAAAGTTGCTGTGAAGAACTTTAACGAGCGCATCGCCCTTCGATCGATTGAAGCCCTGAAACTGACATCTTTGTGGTAGGGCAGTTCTGTTTGGGAGATCTTGTTCGTTGACCGGTTATAAATGGTCATTGCTTTGACAATGTCATTGAAGACCAAGCACGTAGAATCAATTGTACTGTAACAAAGGCAGTTGAATCAATATCTTGACATTGTCTATCTGTAAAGCGAAATCTATCATCTGCCAGACGTATCTCCGCACTCTTATTGAGGTTAATTGAAATACCTATTTAGTGATTTTTTTTTTTCTCTTTGCCTATTTGTGCAATTTTGAGCTTCGATAGACCTAAAAAAACCCCAAAATTATTGGCCATTTAATTTGCATATAAAGTAATCACAGCGCGCCCACTACTTTGAGTGGCTTAGTTTAGATTTTTATACTCTGCAAGAGAGTATTGCAGTTATAGAAATCAATTGGTGACATGTTAGCGGAGAATATAAAATATATATTTATATTTGAGAATCTGTTTCTCTCTAATTTTTATAAAATTTCAAAAACTCCTTGACAAACTTTTGTTTGATAATGGAAATCGATATTTTAATATATATTTTATTGTGAATTGGTTTAAAATAGATACTATAAAGATTTAAATACTTCTTTAATTTACTTTACTTTACTTTAAAATGTGATAATAGCAGAATAAGAAGTAAATTAGAAGGTAATATTTACAATTAACGAGTATTTACTAAGGCAAACATAAAATTTTAGATAAATAATATGTATCAATAAAGATATTTTCCAGTTTAAAAAGTTATTTACAATCTATTTCTGCTATGATAGCTATATGATAGCACAGAAATTTGCATAATACTTTTTTTTTTTTTAAATAATAATGTAAACTTAAACTTCAACTTAAACTTTTGCTAATAATGAAGAATATAAATGAAATGAAGTTAGGCACAGAGAGCCTTGAATTATATTTACATTTATTAAGAACCGCATTCATTAAAACAATTTAGCTAAACAAACTAAACTAAACAGCGCGAAGCACGAATTAAATTCAACTTTGTATTAAACTATATTAAAAGTTGCAGCAGAAGAAGAAGACTCCCGCTATTTTCTAAATTCAATATTCTTGATTAATTTAATTTCTCAATTTGTTTATTTAATTCGAGCGTATCACAAAGTCGTTGCTTTTGTAAGTTTTCAAGTTATTTATTGATTTTTTACATTTTGTTTATATTTCGTTTTGGCTTTAGTGAACATCCGCGAACGCGTTTATGGGTCAACGTCAACGGGCAAATATATTTTTGCCCGGATTGCGCTCGAATTATTTTGTGAGTCTCGCTTTCGGCTCACGCTTCTTCTTCAGCTTTCAGCTTTTCTGTTTTGATCGGCAACCGGTTCAGTTGTTTAGCCGTATGTTTGTTATTGTTTGGCTTTCTTGTTTCCTTTGTTTATTTATTTTTGCACACACACACTTTTGTTGTTGTTGCCGTTGTGCATCGATGTAATCGGAAACTTGTTGAACTTGAGCTAAAAAAAAGGGAATAATCAGCGAATATCGGAGAATTTTGATAGTTCGCCGATGCGTAAATTGTGATTATTGGCCAGAATTGGCTATTCAGAAAAAAAAAGTGAAATCGAAGGCCGTTCGCAATTTACAAGCACATGCTAATGTGTTGAGTATCTAGAACGTTTCTCTAATTAGCATATCTTATAGATACGATTATCGTTGCCACCGAAGATGCGCCTGGCCTACGTGCTGATATTTTGCCTGTGCTGGGAATGCACTCGCTGCCAAGTCTTGGTGGATCTGGTGCGCGATTTCGAGACTTCGCTGCTGAACACACGCATTCCGGACACTACGGTCTTTCTGCCGGAGTATGACTTCATTATTGTGGGCGCCGGGTCGGCGGGCTGTGTGCTGGCTAATCGACTGAGCGAGATTAACACGGCGAGTGTGCTGCTCCTGGAGGCGGGCGATCAGGAGACTTTCATTAGCGATGTGCCCTTGACGGCGGCGCTCACCCAGACCACGCGCTACAACTGGGGCTACAAGGCGGATGCCACGCCCAACGCCTGCCGAGGGCTGCGCAACGGTGTCTGCAACTGGCCCAAGGGACGCGGCGTCGGCTGGCACCAGTCTGATCAACTTTATGCTGTATACTCGTGGCCACCGCCGGGACTACGATGGCTGGGCTGCCGCGAATAACACGGGCTGGTCGTATGAGGAGGTGTTGCCGTATTTTAAGAAATCCGAGCGCATCGGCATCCGCGACCTGTACAAGTCGCCCTACCACGGACGCAACGGACCGCTGGATGTGCAGTTCACGGATTACAAGTCCCGCCAGCTGAAGGCCTTCCTCAAGTCGGGTCGGGAGCTGGGTTACGACATAACCGACACCAATGGTGAGAAGTTGATGGGCTTTGCCCGAGCCCAGGCCACCATTCGCAATGGCAGACGCTGTAGCACCAGCAAAGCCTTCATCCAGCCCGTGCTGCAGCGGCGCAATCTTCACATCTCGATGAAGAGTTGGGTCACCAAGCTGCTCATCGATCCCGACACAAAGATGGCCGTGGGCGTGGAGTTCACCAAGCAGCGGCAGCGATATGTGGTGCGTGCCAGCAAGGAGGTCATCCTGTCAGCAGGCGCCATAGCCAGTCCACAGCTGCTGCTGCTGTCCGGCGTGGGTCCACGTGCGCACCTGGAGGAGCATAACATACCTGTGCTGCAGGATCTGCCGGTGGGCTACAATCTGCAGGATCACATAACACTCAATGGCCTGGTGTTTATGGTGAACGATTCAACAGTCAACGATGCGCGTCTGCTCAATCCCACGGACATCTTCCGCTACATCTTCTCTGGCCAGGGCCCCTATACGATTCCTGGCGGCGCTGAAGCCTTCGCTTTTGTGCGCACGCCCAGCTCCAGCTTTGGTAAGATGTCCTATGACTGTCTGATCTAGTCTCTGCTTAATCTCCGATATCTACACCACAGCTAAGGACTATGCGGACATGGAGCTTGTGCTGGGCGCTGGCTCGCTCAGCGGCGATCGCTTTGGCACCCTGCGCGATTTGCTGGGCATCACGGATGAGTTCTATGAGAAAATGTTTGGCGACATACAGAACAAGGAGACCTTCGGCCTGGTGCCCGTCCTGCTGCGTCCCAAGAGCACTGGACGCATCTCCCTGCGTAGCCGCAATCCCTTCCACTGGCCACGCATGGAGCCCAACTTTATGGAGCATCCGGATGATGTGCGCGCCATGATCGAGGGCATCGAAATGGTACTCCCTCGTCTTCCCATATATACTCCTGCATTCTCATGACTCTGATTCCGTCTCTCTTTGGCAGATTCTGCGAATAGCGCGCACCAAGTCCATGCAGAAGATGGGCACACGCTTCCATGCTCGTCCTTTTCCCGGCTGTGAGCATCTGATCTTCGCCAGCAACGACTATTGGCGCTGTTGCCTGCGCCTCTACGGCTCCAGCTTGCAGCATCAGTCGGGCACCTGTAAGATGGGACCGGCCACGGATGCTGCGGCTGTCGTGGACCCGGAACTGAGAGTCCATGGCATTCGCCACCTGCGTGTGGTAGATGCATCCATTATGCCTCACGTGCCGGCTGGCCACACGAATGCAATTGTCATCATGATTGCCGAGAAGCGGCCGATATGATCAAGAATGCGTGGCGCATGAAAATAGTTCCTCCCCAATGACGAACGAACTCCATTTATATCATTATATTTATTGATTAGGTTTCGTACGAGTCAATTAAGTGGGGAAGGTGAAAAGGTATTTTATGTGATAGGTTGTTGTTATCTTAAGTTTTCAGTCAGCCAATTGATATGGCCAAATTAATCGAAATCCAAAAAGCGATTTAGATTTCGTTTAAATATAATAGAAACTTAGTCATTCAAATTTCGAAACTTGCCCCAAAAAGTATTTTAAATTACAAATTTCATTTTCATTTAATACATTTGATTACGTTCATATATTAATTCAATAATTGAAACAGATGATTTTAGAAATCAAATTAAAAATGTAGTCTAAATAATAATTTAATGATTTCCAATATGTTCACATATTAGTTTAAGAATAGCTGAAAAAAACTGTATTACAAAAAGGAAACTAAAATATATATAACATAATCATTTCATATTTAAGAATGATGAAATGTTCATAACTATAAAATTATAATATAATTTAATAAAATAAAAAATATATATCATTTTAGACTATGATTTGTTTTATAATTTTAAAAACATTCTCCAATGTATACGAAATTCCGTTTTAAATGTTTATTCCATCTACAAGTAAATAAGCAAATGTAAAATGTTTTATATACATATTTCAGTTAGTGCACAATTCAAATTCTTCACAGCCCGCCAAAATGCAGCCCTTAACTGCTGTACATATATCTATCTCGTTTTCACTTCATTTAGTCGCGTAATTTAAATTTGGAGCTGGTTCCTCTAGCTCGTAGCAGTTAGCTTTGAAACGCATGCACTGACTACTTGCACTGTCGTGCAATAGATGGCGCCATTTAAATAAAAAATACAGTGAAATAGTGAAAATTGAAATATTTTTGAACACTTTAATACATTTATAAATTGTTTATTAAAAATTTTAATTAAATAATTTCATTGTATATATTTACATTTTTCTTTTAAAAAGTTTACAATATCAATATTACAAATTTGATTTGATATAGATAGAATAATTTGAAAAACTTTTGGAAATATTTCGAAACTCTTTATCTATATATATATAAACCAGCCGAGTGTTAACTTTGTTTTGATTTGGCGGCATGTGCTACGCGCAGCCGCCGCAAATGTCAAGCACCGTCGACGCCGACGTCGCTGCCTGCGTCGACAGCGATGTTGACGTTGCTGGCTTGCATTTAACCGTTAGTTGAGTTCAGTTTTTTGGCGGCTTTCGCATGAGGCGCAACGTGACGTAAAAGCGTTAGGGACGCCCGCTGCCATAAGGCATACGCTACGTGTCGTGAATATTACGTTAGTTATTAAAAACTTAAATATAGCCGCAATACAATTAAAGTCTTATAACTAAAATTAGACAAAATCAAAGTGAATCTGGGCAGGGCAAAGGTGAATAATAAATAAAATAATAACTAAAGTTCGGCATACACGTGGCCAATTCTATGAATGTGTCTGTGTGTGTGTGTGTGAGTGTGCGTGTGCGTGTGTGGGTGTGGGTGTGGGTGTGAATGGGTTGTTGTGTGCATGTGGCATGAAATGGAGCAAGAGAAAAAAGTTTATTACTTGAGGTCCCGCAGGGCGCTGTAATCAAGTAAAAGTAAAAGTAAAAGCAATTTGGGTTTAGTCGTCGCTATTATTGTTTTTGTTTTAGTGAAATTAACTATTTTTATTAACTCACACACGATATGAGCCACAATACATATGCAGTCGGCTTTGCGTGCCTCGTCCAGGATTTAGCTTAATGCAGCTAGCCTCGCTGGCAATTGCTTCTACGGATTGTGACCTCGTCTGGTTGGCGGTCGCGACTTTAGCGGTTCCTTAACCCAGCATAATGTATATAATCCTCATTGCCGACTCTGACTCTGACTGTGGCACTGGCTGAGGCACGTGGCGTATGCGCAATATTTTAATTAAATGTTGAAATAACTAGGATGGCAACAACTTGAAATTATGCTCGACTGAAACAACTCAAGTCTTTGCTGTCTGCTCTTCAAATGTGAAATACTCGAGCATTTTTACGAACGTCAACGGAAAGACTCGTCCCTTCGCACGCACCAAAGGGCAACGGCAAGTGGCCAAGATTAAAGCGGCACACATTAATTATACGCCTTAATCGACACAAACAAACGACAGACAAGTGAGTATTCGTATCCTTGCTTTGTTAGCATCTGCCTATCGCACTATAAATCAATAAGGCATTTCAATAATTGCCTCGAATAAATAGCGCTTTGTTGTTCGCGATATGAATAATGGGGCTTACTTAATCACAGCAAACTGACTTTCAATGTATTAGTGGGAAAATGTATTTACATTTGAATGAGGCCGCGAAATGCACGACGTTTGAGCAGTTGAAATCATTCTATTGAGAAAGCTGATTTATTTTTAGAATTTCAAAATCTCAAATTTGATTAATATTAAGTTAGAGGTCTTGGGAAATCGTTTGTACATTATATGTATTGAAACATATCGTATCAAATCAAGAAAGAATCAGTTCAGTCAGGCAAGAGAACTATTATATCAATACGAAATTGCTGGATTAGAATATAGCTTAGGATAGGAGCTGACATTCTAAGTAATAGCGTATGCTAAGGATAATTATTTGTTGAATAACTTTTCTTTTAGATAAACTTTTTCAGTCAACCTTTCATATTCATATATGTTAAGCTATGAAATTAATAGTCTTTACTATTTGAAATACGATATACAAATGTGGGATTTTAAAAATCTATGACCCCCCTAGCTTAGGAACGACGGAACTGTTGGAGCGATCGTTAGCCGAACTAGTTATCGAAAACGATAACGGCAGGCAGAAAAAAATTAAATATAAGATAAGTTAATTTAATTTAATAGTAATAAGTTTAACTAAACCTAAAGTAAAATAATAACTAGGAAAAATAAAATTCCTACACAAATTTCTGGAGTATTCATAATAAATGTGAAATCTCCAACTCTAGCAATTTAAGAGCCATGCATGTTTAAGAAACGAAATCAAATTATTAGTTTTTATAGATAACAATTAAATGGAAAGAACTAATTGATAAAGTTTAAAGTTTAAAGTTTTCAAGTTTCTAGCTTATGTGATTTATGAGATCGCTACGTTCGTATAGATGGACAGAAGAAAGACGAATGTAATGACATGAATATATGTATGTACAATAATATATGTACGTACTGTACAGGGTCTATCTTGCAACCTTTTGCTTGTTACATACATTTCAACTTGACCCATAGTCAATAGCTTCGGGGTATACAAGCTTATGATGTTTGGGTTGAATATTTCCGAGTTTCCTTTCACACATCCAATTTAAACGCCTTTTACTTGTAAATAATGTAAATAAATAATAAATAATTGAAACTATATACTTATAAATCAATACGTTATTAATAGATGCAATGCGCTTCATACTAGGAAAAATTTTAATGTATGTTAGATCAAAGGCAAGGTTCATAGGAATGGAAAGTGAAGCACGAGATTATTTTTTGTATCAATTTGTATTATTCAATTATTTAGTGAAAGTAAAATTTAGTTATTATTATTGCATGTTGTCAGAGCATGTTCTTTTGTTTCAGCAACTAATTCATTCCCGAGCAATTACCATTTCAATCAAAATGCTAATTTCGGCGCCTGTTTGTCCGGTGTTGGCTGTTAGGGGCTGTCACTCGGCCGTATACCTGTGCCTGTCCGTTGTACAGTACAGAGGGAGGGACACGTTGCACGTCCATTGTGCGCTTTGGCATATTTAATTATCTGGCAATTCATCAGCGCGTTTTGTGTGTGTGTTTTGTCTTTAATTTGCAGCTACCCCAGCTGAAATAATGGCACCCGCATGCGAAGGCATTCAGAGAAACTTGCTCTGTTGCGATAATAATAAAACTGTAATAAACAATAAAATATAAAGGGAGCAGAACAACAACAGCAGCACGAAAGCCACAAAATATTGCCAAGTGAGGCAGTCGCAGTCGCATAAATGGAATGACAATGAAAGAGGATACAGTTGCTGCCAAACAATATGCTCATGTGAGGCAAGGTGTATTACGCATGCCACAACACCCGCACAGCCTGCGGTCGTGAGAGTGGAGAGGGGCGTGGCTCGCCCCATACAAAAAGAGTGAAAAAAAGGCCAAGGCAACTGAGGCGGTCACAAATGTTGCCACAAATGTCATGTGCTTGCATTGCAACTAAACTCGACGCTGGCTGAGTTTTGAAGCACGGCACATTACGTATACGCCCCACATTATGTTAAGCCCATGCCTCGCATTGCGTACATGTTAAGTTGCTACAGGAATATTACCAACAGTCACGTAGCAAAGCAAATGCTGCCTCGTCGTTTTAGTGTATGTGCGTGACTTACCATATGTAACAGTGTGTGTGTGTGTGCGAATGTGTGTGCGTGTGGGTCGCTTATCAGCCATCATAATAATTGTTGGGGCAATTCCCTGGCACTAAACTCACACTACACGAATTCATGTACCAGCGAGCTGGGACAAACAAAAATATCTTCGTGTGCATATGTGTGAGTGTGTAAGAGTGTGTGTGTGCGTGGGTGTGTGTAACAGTAAACACGCGACCATTTGGTCAGCCAGCCACATTAACTGTGGCCAGTTGGAATGTTGCCCAAGGCGCTCAGTGCGAGGCATAATTACACACGCATTTGGTGGTCATAAAAAGAACATTTGTGCAGAGAGCAAGAAAAAAATAAAACGAAAAAACAAAAAAAAAAAAAAAATGTATTAAAATAAAATAAACAAAAAGAAAAAAAGAAGCCAAGTTATTGCAAACGACTTTGAGATACCCTAGAAGCAAAGGCAGCCTATAGAAGTTTTGTAATTAAAAAAAGAAATAATGGCTGCAATATAATTAAATTTTACCAAAAAATCTTTTTAATACAATTAAAAAGTCTATAAACGAAATATATTTGAGTTTCATTTATTTCCTTAGCAAGGAAATGCACCTACCACATTTTCTCTTTGCGGGGTATGAGAATAATATGCAGCGCAATAAAAGTTCAACATTTTGTGGGAGTAAGTAATGCATTTAATATGGTATTCTGTCTTTAAAGTTTGCTATCCAGCGTAACAATATTCTACTCCCAGTTTCATTCTCTGCTGCGTGCAACGTTTTTATGAATAGTTGAAACACTAAAGTCATATTTCAGGCAGCAGGAGCATAAATTCTGGGAAATTTTAATTTTACGATGCTATTCACTTTAATTGCTTTTTCCTTTTTCCTTTTTAATATAAGAAATTTTAAATATTGGAGTAAAGTAAAGCCACAAGTCTTCTTTACCGATCAGTTTTTGTACCTTTCATTCATATTGACTTGAATTTTTCTATTATTTTCAATGTTTTTTGAGAACAAAATGAAATATTTCTATATTTAAATATTTATTTTATTAAATATTTTAAATATATGTAAAAGCACATTTAAATACTTCCATATATTTCTATATATTCAATGTATTTTAGAGGCAATTTCTATATTTAAAGCCAATAATTAAGCCATAATTTAAACTCTTTCACACATTTCTATATTTTCATTGTATTTTAAGGGCAATTTGAAGTATGTCTAGCATTCGCATATTTAACACTCTGACAAGTGCTTATTATAAATCAATGGGCAGACTGTTTGAGGGCACTTGAACTGTGCAAATTATGACAAACGATTGCTACTTCTAGGCCTAAACTGTAAGCCGTTGTCTACACAACATTGAGTGTATCGTTAAGAGCCCTTGGCCCTTGGGCGGCGGCTATTGAGAGTTGGGTGTGCAGTAATCAATAATGATTTATGCTTTAATATATATACTTATTGGTTAGTTCAATTTTACACACTGCTGGGCTTTAAAACGAAATGAAATTCTTGTTGCATGCCGTCGGGCAAGTGCTTGTGCGTGTCACTAAACTAGGGCAGCCGGAGGAGAGTTGAATTCCCTTTTGGTAAATATCTGCTGTGGCGATGGTTGTGCCTTCTTTTTAATGCACGCAACGGTAGCATTTTATGGCAAAGCCAACATCCTTTGACAGTCGACCATCTCGCTTCCGCGCACTGTCTGTTCGGCTATTTAAACAGGCAACGAGCCCCCCGGCGCTCAAACAGTAGCCAGTAACAGAATAAAAGTGAATCCATAAGAGAATTGCAGCTGAAAAGTATACTCGCCTGGGGGACTCTAGCAGAGCTGACGACGACTCGGATATAGCGACTGGTTTAAAGCGTAGTTAAAGGCTAAAATGATCCCATTAAATAATCCAGCAATGAACAATAAATGTGTGTTAAGCCGGGCAGTCGGGCAGTCGGGCAGCGCAAATCTTTGCTCCGTGCCGAAGCCTAAACATCCTCGCTTAAATGTGCCTTAAAAAAAGAATAATAAAAGATCTTAAATAGAAACTTAAGACTGTTTTTAGTAAAAGTTCTGCAAGTTCTTTGGCTTGTGTTAATAATGAGTTGATTGAAATATTATTGTTCAAATATTAAAAAAAAAAAAAAAACCCGATGTGCGAATACACGTGACTGCGTTGGTGTTCAGTTCAGTATTGCTTTTATTCTTCTGAGTCCGGGTTTTTTATACCTAGACTCATGCGTAATTTCAACCCTTAAATCTAGTGTACATAGTGCTGAGTTTGTAAGTCTCAGCATTGGTCTATTGCTTATCTTAGTCTACAGCTGAGTTTGTAAGGCTCAGCGTTCGTATATCTTATCGCTAAGTGATAGGGTCAGTGTTATGTCTATTTATAGTCCACACATGTGGCCCTTTTGGTTATGTGCTGCACTACCTGCTAGTTGTAAGTGCGTAGGATATTAGTATATGCTTATATATGTATGTTCATGCATGAAAAATATATGTATATGATTATCTTATGTATATTTGGTGTGTTCATGCCTGAACATTCTGCGGGGGGCCAGAGAAGTGTGGTAACTAGACAAACTGAGTATGTTTGCGCTGGTGGTGGTTCCCATGCCAAGTATAGTTGAGCCTCTTTGAAATGTATACGCTTCTTATTGATGACGTTAATTTTTTCATCTGTTGAGACGGTGATCTCTTGCGGCACTGATTCCGATGCCGATGCCAAAATCTCCAAATGGAAGCTATGTCCACTTTCATGATGATGCTGTCGTTGGGCACCGTTTGAATCGGTTGTAGTGGATTTGGGAGTTTCTTTCGGTATAGTACTGCTGCTGCTATACCCGGTGAAGTTCTCGCCCGATGTAGCTATGGTGTCTGCAGCCTCCGTCTTCGAGGCAGTTGCCAAATTTAATTGCTCTGTTGTGATCTCAAAAGAAGAATTTGGGTTAATAATATAATTTTTACCATCAGTTAGATTTGCAGACGCAGTCGCAGTTTCCGTGGAAGTTGTATCATCTGTCGTGCTGCTAACAGTGGCAATATCATTAAACGGTTGAATTGCCATTTGGATATCTGTTGATTTATCCTTAGTGGTACTCAACGTTGATGTCGATGTTGGAGATGTGGTAACACTCTCGCATCCATCCTTTATAACCTCAGACTCTTGAGGTTGATCCTTTATTTGGTTTGGTAGTGAACAGACTTCACTTACATTAGTTTTGCTTGCTATATTTCCTCCCATGTGGAGGCCTTCCAGCGGGGAGAAAACAATTGCATCCAAAGCAGCCTGATATGCTAGCTTCTGATCAGCGGTGACGTTGTCATTGTTAACGGAGCTCACGAACTTGTGGATACTGCCTTCATCGTTTTTCTTCGGCAGTTCCGTGTCCACTGGCTCTTTAACGGTATAGCGTTTGTAGCGTTTACATAAATAGTCCCACGCTCCATTGTAGTTTGCCGATTCAAGTGAGAAATGGCTTATGACCTTTTGGCCGTCTCCTCTGAGGTATAATTTTAGGTATATCAGCTTAGTCTTGTCGCTGATATCCTTCCTGTTGTGGATAATATTGGAGAATCGCTTGAAGAACGTAGGCCACGCCTTCGGATTTCCATTAAAATGAGGAAGTGTTGGTCTCGGTGGCTTTGGAACGTCTTTTTTATCGTCCAAATCCTTTATTTTTCTGTCAAGTTTTCTTGACAGTACGTAGACTTCTCCTTCCAATGCGTCCATGCCCTCGTTTTCGTTGGTAGGTTTATTATATTTTACCTCCAAATCTGTAAGCGTTGACTGGACTTTTTTCCACCAGAACATTAGGTCGTCTCTATAGCTAAAGAGTTGTTCCAGATTGCTGAGCTCTAACTTAGCTTGCACTTCTTCAATGTGCAGTTTTAATCTAAGTGCTCTTTTCTCCAGGTTTATCAGTAAATTCATAGGGTTCGAACGTTTTAGTTGAAACATTATTATTTTAGATGTTTCCGTTCGCTTTTCCCCGATTTTAGGTTGGTATGCGTCTATGGCGTGGTCCGCATCTTTGACCTTCAGTGACTCTAAATAGGTCCTGGTATTTGCCATTATGCTATCATATATTTTCTATGAAAAATATTGACGATTGACGACACCTAGTTGTTGTTTGTTTCTTTGGCTTTACACTTTGGAGGTTTTTTTGTTTTGATCACCTGGTTGATCGTGCTGTGCCTCTACTCACAGCTTGTGTTGATAAGCCAAAGAACAATTTTTAGCACTAGCACTTTACTTTGTACTAATTACTAACACTTAGTAACAACCTTGTGGTCTGGATCGATGCACCATGAATTTATATTATCAGGGCACACTTTACTCAGGTTTGTAGGACCGTGAGTAAGTGATCCGGCTCGAAGGACCATGTGCGAATACACGTGACTGCGTTGGTGTTCAGTTCAGTATTGCTTTTATTCTTCTGAGTCCGGGTTTTTTATACCTAGACTCATGCGTAATTTCAACCCTTAAATCTAGTGTACATAGTGCTGAGTTTGTAAGTCTCAGCATTGGTCTATTGCTTATCTTAGTCTACAGCTGAGTTTGTAAGGCTCAGCGTTCGTATATCTTATCGCTAAGTGATAGGGTCAGTGTTATGTCTATTTATAGTCCACACATGTGGCCCTTTTGGTTATGTGCTGCACTACCTGCTAGTTGTAAGTGCGTAGGATATTAGTATATGCTTATATATGTATGTTCATGCATGAAAAATATATGTATATGATTATCTTATGTATATTTGGTGTGTTCATGCCTGAACACCCGATCTCTTAGTTAGGTTTGAAAATCTAAAAAAATGTATTGCATATGATTTTTTTTATTATTTACATTAAAAAAATTAATACACTATACAGTTTAGTGTATGTTAAATTTTTAAACAATATTTTTCCCAGCTAGAGTTTTTTTTTTTTACTAAAGGTTCAATTTTTATGTCAACCTGCTGCTTAAATAAAATACGTAACAATTTTTATGCACAAAAAAGAAAAAATTAAATTAAAAAAAAACAACATTAAATTGCAAAAAGTCCGAATTGGTTCAGATTATTTAATTTATTTAATTATTATTAATTATTACTTAATTTATTTAATTATATTTAATATTTAATAATTTATCAATATTTATTTTTATCGAATCTTTAATCAAATAATGCAATTATTTAATTTTCTAATGATTTTGAATTTTGATGAATTTACAAAATATATTTCATATATTAAAGCATAATTTCTAATTTATCTGGTTATTCCATACAAGGGCAACTCCAATGAGCATGTTTAGTTACCCTTGCAGTACATGAATAATAATAATTGGCAATAACACCCCTATCGGAGCACAGCCTGATGCACAATTTGCCTCCACGCTTCTCTGTCCTGTGCGCAACTTCTCCAGTTGGTAACACCATTCAGGATTGCCTCCATCTGGTCCTTCCAACGGGTTCGAGGTCTACCCCTTCTTCGTTCTCCTCTAACTACCGCATCAAAAACCGAACGAGCTGGAGTGTTTTCCTCCATACGAGCAATGTGACCCAACCAACGAAGACGCTGAATGTCAATTCGCTTGCCAATGTCAACATCGCCGTATAGCTCGTACAGCTCGTCGTTCCACCTGATACGATAGGTTTCGCCAACGCAAATTGGTCCAAAGATCTTGCGAAGAATCTTTCTCTCAAAGACACCAAGAGCAGCTGCATCTGACTGCGTCACGGTCCAGGCTTCCGCTCCATAAAGCAGCACTGGAATGATGAGTGTCTTGTAAAGGGTTACCTTTGTCTTTCGAGAGAGGGCTCTACTGTTCATTTGCCTACTGAGCCCAAAGTAACATTTGTTGGCAAGTGTAATTCTCCGCTTGATCTCCAGGCTGACATCATTTTTGTCAGCCTTCAACTCATTGAGAGTATCCGCTAGTTGTTGAGCAGCACCGGGTCTGTACAATGTCCGTACGTTCCAGGTGCATACTCTCAAATCATTTTCCTTTTTCCGTTTGCCGTGGTCGTCAACGTTTTCCGGGTTCCTTTCCGAGGCTCCTCTTGCTTCATTCACTGATGAGTCTTTTTTCTATGGGTGGATATCAAGTCCTACGCCAAAACCTAATTTAAGGATTAGGATCCCGCCGCGCACTTTGGTTTATAACTCAACGGGGGCTGAGTCATAATCCAGGAGGAACCACGTGGAGGTAGTGTGTCGACTTGAGAAGAGCAAGAACAAGGATCGCACTGGCACTCACCAAGTTGAGCACAATCAGAAACTTTGCCTTGCCTGCTCTCCCCCATCCCCCCTTGCAGTACATGACCATGCCATTAAAGAGCACTCGCATATGATGGATTATCTTTCAGTGTCATGTTGGCCATAAACAATTCCATTAAACTGCTGACTGGCTAAACCCAAGCAATCCCGCCAATCAAATTGAATCGCCTGCCATGCTATTTAACAAGCAAACATGATCCATGTCCATATGGGGTCGGCCAGTGTTGGGGCGACTACTACATCATGCTCCTGTCGCTATGAAAACAAACGTCGCCGTGGCAATAATATTTGCAAGAGGCCAAAACAAATATGTATAAAGTAAACAGGCCGCAGGCGCAACGATGGCCATGCCATTCGGGTGAGCGCGGCGGTCACTCAATCAATTCTATAATAAAAATGTTTTCATTATACCCTCTATGCATAAGTGCGATGAGAATGGGTAGAGCTGACAGTTGGAATATGTAGGTAGATAAATATTAAGCGAAATGTTAATTTCTATATACTAAGTAGAAATAAATGAGTTGACTTTCCTTTCTTTGATTACTCTCCTAAATTTAAATTAATTATGTTGCTCTTCGATCGAAGTAGAGTTTCCAGGGTATGTACAAGTCCGTCAGATGTTGCTTTCAGAATTTTTAAAATATTGACTGCGGTTGCCATAGACTTCCTGCAGATTTACATTTTACAGTCATTGCATAGACGATTTTGATCTGTTTGTATTTCCATCTATGAGGCCATAAATGTTTGACTATCAAATATATATTACTCATTTCAAATGGCAGGCTGGAACTTTATACAAAAATAATCTGGTTGGCGGGTCGTATGATTGATATTTCGACCACAAACTTTTGAATTAGTTATATGCAGCGCTCATCATCTCTGCAGACAGACAATATTGAGATAATGAAGTCTAATTATACCAATCAACATTTTCAACTTTACTCTGACATTCGGCTCACTGCAATATAATTGATGTATGAGCTATGTTCATTGCCCAGCTGAAACGTTCAGCTAACGTCTTCATCAGCTAACAAGGTGTAATTAAATCCCACGCTCTTCTCGCTCTGCCACAATTCCATTTGCAAATTACCCCCTAAGCAGACTAATGGGCTGCCAACTAACTGACTGCCTGGTTGTCCGCATCGCTGGCTGGCACAACTAACTCACAGGAAGCAGTCAGTATTCGGTTCCAGTGTTGACGGAAACGGAAGCCAGTCAACGTCCCATACAGCTTGTCTCTGTCCTTTGATTCCATTCTATTTTATTCTATGACTGAAATTAAGTTTACCTGCTCTGCATTGTGTGCTGTTGCTATTGCTCGACTTTCTGTTGCTCATAAATAGAATATTTAGCATTGTCAGTGTCTCTCGCATTCTCACAGCTGTCGCCAGGTAGTTGTCCTTGTTATCTCTTTGTCCTCTTTTAACGATGGCCAATCTGCTTGTTAGTTGCAGCCTCAATGGAGTTATCTCATTGTCTGTCTGTGGCAGGACTTATTTAATTTCGTGGCTACCTTTATGGCCGGACAACGACTAAACAGCTCAGTCAATGTTTACGACATAACAGAAAGTTTGCCATCGCCTGAGTGTTGGAAAAGTTTGCTTCATTTCCTAGAACATCGCACAAAGGCAACTCAATTAAATGCCACCTTCATAATTCCTACTCAACGTTTGAAAAGTGAATCATTTTCTGCAATCGTTATAGACCTTGACTTTCTAGCTCCTATGTATTATCTGGTTCACATGGGAGGCAGCTTGGATTGGCTCGTGGCTCACATTAAAAATGAAAAATGACAAAGCTCTCGAAAAACCACAAGTCAGACCAACAAAGCACCACAACCACTCTGCGCTCCGTCCTCCATTAATTTCTTAATCTGCCTGTAAATGATGGCGGGAATGCAGGGATGGGAATGGGCTGGAGCCCATTCTAATGAGGCTGACCATTGGGTGCTGGTAGGCTGTGCTAAGCACCACCTGTAAGAAAACCCCGGCTTATTATAATTTAGTTTAGCTGGCTCTGCAGAGTAGAGAGACAAGAGAGGGAATATGATTAAAAAGGAATTGCAAGTTAGCAAATACTTAAGTGTCTTAAGACACAAGGAATTTGCTTTGTTTGCAGCTGTCTCTGCTGCTGCTGAAACCGAATGATTTATTATTCGGCTTTGACAATGATAATCTGGGCGTAAGGAGAACTCTGCTTGGATTCGTTCTGCTGTCCTGTAGTCGACGGCTGCCATCGGTTCGAGTCCTGTGATTAGACACAATGCAAACTCGATATTATCGGCACAGTCATCACTCCCTCTGCCCTCGCAGATGACAAGGGTTTCCAGTGTCAGAGGCGACAAAAAAGTCAATACAGGGCCAGACAGGCAAAATCTGGCCCAAAGTTTAGACAAAGGTCCTCCCCACACCACGAGACCCCGTGGCCTCTTCAACAGCCGCGTGTGTCTTTGTGTCTTAATGGCCTGGAAGTAAATGCCACAGAGCGTCCATTTTACTGCTCAGCCTCGCCTCGAGTTTCAATCAAAGTTGCAAAGTTTTTGTGCCCTCTCATTTTTTTCCATTTGCCCATTTTGCCAGCCCGAATTTCAATTTCTATCAAATTAAGTTTAAATAAATTCAAAGTAAACAAGCAAAAAGAGCAAATGGAAAACTTCCTGTGGAAAAGGCCAATTATTAAATTTTTCCCTCAAACTTTTACTCATGGCAAAGTTGGCCTAATTGTTGCTACTTTTTGTTGCACTTTGTCTATTAAATTTCAATTAAAATTTGTTGACAGTTTTCATGTTGTAAAAGTTTAGATAATATTTGACGCATACGTTCAATTTGCTCTGCAGGTCACGCTTTGTCATCCAGGGATAATTTCATTTCACGCATGATCCACACACACACACACACACATTTTCACACACATTTAGACACACACGAATACTCAATTATACACCAACACACATGAAGGGTAAATGCATTTGCGTAACTGCAACTTTAAGTGGAAATTTCGTTGTTGCTGGAAAATTGCATTTGCGCTTTACAGCAACAATTTGCAGTTAGCTGCCATAGTATGTGTGTGTGTGAGTGTGAGTGAGAGTATGGGTGCATGTAGCTTTGACCCCCTCACACACCGACGAGGCGACAATATTTCTATATTGTGATTGTCATGTGTTCAGCGCTGCTCAGTCGGAAAGTTGTTTAGTTTTTCGCTTCCATTATTAAATCAATATGCGCATAATTACTTTTAATTTGGTTTAATTTATGACAAAGTAAACACAGAAGTGGCCAAAAATGCAAATGGAAATAACTGAAGTATCAACATTTTATATTCAATATTTAGATGGTCAATTTAATGCTTGGAATTCATTTTAAATGCGAATTAATAATGCGAATGAATATTCCCAAAGAGAATTTATATTTATTTAACATTGTCCTTATGGATACAACTAACTATCAGCTAGCCTTTGTGATTTCATAGTAGGCTAAACACAAAATAGTCTCAAATTTAATTAAATGTTTTCTTCTCATAGTTTTCCCTGTCGTGATTCCCTTCGAAAGCCAATTAACTGTGTCCTGTTTACTCCCTATCCGCAGGGGAAGGGTACCCTTACTCTTGCCCTTATCCTTCTTCTATCTATGTTTATTGGCCATGCTCGGTGCGCCATAACGGAAAACGTTTAATGGACGCACACTCTAAAAATGTTGCAAGCTCACGCAAGCAACCTCGTCCAGGAAAGGAGCTGCCCCAACTAGCCCAACTAGCAGGGGATTTATGTCAGGGTCATGAAAGAGCCTAAACTTAGTTTCTCCCCTCTCTCTCACTCTTTCTCTCTCAGACTGACTCTCTTCCTCTCTCTGTTGTGTGTTTGGGTGGCAGCACGCTCGTGAGCCGGCTTATTGCCATGCTTACCATTAGTTAAGCACTTAAGCCAATTTTTTCAATCATTGCGGCTTCCCTGAAGTGGGATGGAGGTCTCCCAGTGCCAGATGCCAATTTGAATATGCTTCAAGTGGCATTTGGGCCATTCAATGCCCAAATGTGCATTTGGCTGCCGAGCGTGAACTATTGTGCGGGTGTCAAAATGAATGAAGGCAGCAGGTAACCGCCAACCTACTAAGCCCCACCTGCCATGCAACTGCAACACAGATATCCTGCATTTGTGGCTGCCTCGGAGCACGCACTCAGTTCGCTCTGCCGACTCTGTCTGATCTCCTGCTATAGCTGTGGCTGTGCCTGCGGCTCTGGCTGCGGCTGCGGCTGTTGCCATAAATCAACAATGCGACATGTGGGCAGCTGGCAAATCCGCGATTTCGACCTCAAAACATTCCAATTACGAGTCGACCACGACCACGCCCACTCCCATGACCACTCCCAGCCACTCCCAGGCCCACTTATAGTGCGATAATCAAATTTGCTGCATGCCGCACTAATTGCTACGGAAAACATTGTCGGCGGAATGATGAGGGCTTATTCATGGAATGGAGTATAGAGAACTGAAAGGCAAACTATTCGATGTTAGATGAATACTCAAAATCAATCTAAATATTTATAAAATATTAAAATATCCTTCTTTGACTTCATTTCCCTTGCCACACTGCCACACTTTGCATTTCATTCTACTTCAATGGGAATTGCAAATGCATTTGACATTGGCCATTTTAAGGCTTAGCCATTTGCTGTTGAGAAGCACTTAATGATGATTCCCTCATCCTGGTATAGTGCCACTCAAATGGAAGTAGACATGATAAGAAAGGCTCAGACTGCACTCAATAGTTGCTCAGGGCTGGGTAAGCGAAGTGTGAAGAGATGCTAAGCTGCTTAAGATATTTGAAAGCTTCTTGCACTTTCTCTGTCTCTCCCTCTCTCTCTCTCCGTATCAATCTCTCTCTCTCTCTCTGCTCGCTCTTCTCTCTCTCATCCCTCTCTCTCTCCTGCTATCTCTGTATGTGTAATGCAAAGCCTAGCTTGCTCTTTCTCTTCCATATATGCTCCACTCTGCCGTGGCTTTTCATCTCTGTCCTCAGCATGCACTGTGCTGAGCTAATTAGAAACTTAATGATGTGAAAAATGGTAAAGAGCTGCACGATGGGACACCTAATCTTAGCCATGACACCCATAGCTCTGTATTTGTATGCGAGACTCTCTGTGAGTGTGTAGTGTGGTTGGTTGTCGTTTTGCTATGTTCGATGCCACTGACCGCAATTGCCAAACAGACAATAGCAAAAAAAACAGACAAGAGCTCACTTCTAAGCGGCGAGTGTGTTTGCCACTACAAATGAGGCAATGCTGACTGCACTGGCCACTGCCACTTCTGAATATCCTTCTGCATTCCTTATCCTCTGATTGCCCTCAGGCCCTCAAGCTGTTCTCACAGTCACTGGCTAACGAGTTAGCTCACTTTCGATACGGGCGAACTACAAAGCGGGTTGCAGCAAAATTCAGTCTCACGTTGTCAATCCTCGACTGCTGGGAGGCTAGCAGACAAAGGTAACCTCATATTCGGATGTCTCCTGGTTCGTTGCCTGGTCAGTGCACAATTCTTCTAATTGCGTGGCTATCCTGTTGCTGTTTCTGTTGCTGTTGCTGTTGCTGCTCCAGTTCGTTGCCCGGCCTAATTAATGGATTGGGTTCACTTTACAGTTTTATCGTGTTGTTAACAACGCAAGTGGACGGAGAAGTCGTGAGAGGAGATTAGGGGAACCAAATATAAAACACTCCAGGCAACGTGCCTGGCAAGCGAAGATGCTAGCAATTAATTGCCAAGGTCCAAGTCTCAGTTACGTGCTCCTAGCTGCGGTTCTCAACTAATTGACAAAATACACAAAATAGAATCAGCTTAGTTAGGAACCAGAATGACAACGGGGCAATTAAGGTTTCCTAATTAATTAAATTATGCTTGCAAATACTTTGCTTCAGTTTGGATGTTCCTATTTCCAGGTGGAATTTAAAAAGGATTTGTTCATTAAGTCTAAGTGTTTATACACCGCTGAGACTCTGAAAACGGGGACAATGTCCTCATACGTAATGCTGAGTCAGGAATCGATTTCAAATTAAAACTTAATACGTCTGACAGCGGACTGTACAAAGGATACTAACAGGACACTTGCTCTGCTCAAAGTGTATTACACGAGATTAAATAATTGAAATGAACAGCGAAAGGGCAGAGATGTAAGCTAATTCAGCTTATGTTAAATCGCTGTTAAATACATAAAAATGTCGATTCGTATTCAAATTGTTCTCTGTCCAACTGAGCGATTTGTAGCCGACGATAAAATGTTGATATTGACATCGGTTTAATTTATATACATACGTATACACTTCAGAACAACGGCACAAATTGTAATTGAAGGTTTACGCAGCAATCTAAATTTTTAAACAATTCCATGAATAACAAAGCAGCAATCAGCACATACAAAGTGCCACGCCCATAGCACACCATACCCCCTCTCCACGACCTAAGCAAACTTGTCTATTAAATCCTTTTCTCTGTCTCTCTGTATGAAAAGTTGCCCGAAGAAACTCAATTTAAAGTGTAGTCTCTGCGGCTGTTGGCATGACCGAATGACAGATTCAGGAACTGAGGCAGGAGTTGGAATTCGAATCCCCCATGTATAAGTGTGTGTGTGTGAGGCCACAAGGGTCAGACACAGGTGAGAAACCAAACAAGTTGCCCGAAGGCTGCGCTCACCTCAAACATTCTCTCAATAATGCAAAAAGTTGGATCCAAAATGAAAATGAAAAGTTTCTGAGACCAGAGCAGATGAAGTATATGCCAAGACAAGATAATACATGTGTAAGCATGCACACACACTGGCAAAAAGTAGACTAAGCAACAAGGCAATTAATTTGATGGAGTCACCTCATGGAAAGAACTCACTGGGTAAGAGAAATGACAGCAGGAAAACTTAAGCTAATTAAAGTGCTTATCAGGAATACTCGGAGAGTATATATACGAGTATATGTATGTGTATATACGGGAGGAAATTATAATTGTACAATTTGGAAATTATGTCGGAGCTCTTAAGTGCGTGTTAAAGGCTCAGAGAAAAGGTTCTGAGAGAGAGAGAGAGAGAGAGAGAGAGACGCGATTTGGGGCTGTGGCTTTGAATGCGGTTGTTTCTTTGTATGTGTTTATGCTTGTTTGTGCTTATGCTTGTGTCCCCAGTCACTCGATGCCACCTGCTGGGCCTTGCTCTGCTTTCAGCATGCAAATATTTACACTTTATGGGAATCTTTTACACAGCCGCTCCCCCCGCTCCTATATGCGTGCTTGTCAAGTTTGAGCAGGCTTTGTCTCAGGCGTGTCGAGTGTTGGATTTGCACTTCTAATTATGTTAATCGCCTCACGTGTGCTTCACAGCATAAATGCTGTGCTTTAAAATTATAGCGAGGTATTTGAAGTGGAAGTGTGGTAATACACATTAAATGTTTTGAGGAAAGCCAGCAAGCCAGAGGGACAGATGCGAGAGAGAGAGAGAGAGAGAGAGAGACAGAGAGAGAGAGAGAGAGAGAGAGAGGCGCATTAGCTCGGCTGCTAATTTAGTGGAAGTAGCTCAAATAATATAAATTATGTGCAGACGAAAAAGAATTCATTCGCTTTTTTATTTCAGTGGGAATATTATTTCTTGTTACATGCAGACAAGAAACATTTTATGAGTTGTTCGAGTGGAATATCATTTCCTTTTACATTGAACTAACATTCAAAACTATTAAATCTAAAAAAATAAACCCGCCTCGTTTAAACATTGAATATGTGGAATACCAACTGCATAATATTTGATAGAGGAAAAGAATTTCACATTGTTTAGCCGAGGAATTTAGGAGAAGCCTTGCTCTACTTTAGTCTGCCTGGTCTATCAGAATTCAGCCTGCTCGCAGTCAGGCAGAATGGGAAAACATTTCCAATTTATGCCTGGGCTGTAAATTTGAGCCGCATTTTATGGCATGCAGCAGCCACAATGTTGCACAAAGGCGATGAGCTGTAAGGAAGCTGCTTCGATAATGGTTATTTGTGCTCTTTCGGACTGCAAACTAGGTGGAAAGAGCTGAAACTGCCTACTCTAGAAATCGATTTGCACTTTAATGAAATGAACATCCAGGCAAATACAAAATATTTACTTTAATATGCAATTCATTTATAATAGAATGCAATTGAAATAAATAAGGCATATGTGGATTCACTATTTAATTAAATTCTTTAGTAAATTAAATCAACAAACCCAGCCATGTGTTTGTTGCCTATACAAGTATGTAACAAGACCTGTCCGCAACAATCAGCACACGAGCTCTTCTTCTTGGGCTTACGACGACTGCGGCACCCATTGGACTGGCTCGAGGCGCAATGCGCCAATAATTTCTCATTATTTTTTCAGGCAGCTGAGTTACAGCTGGGCAAGAGAAAATGAAAGCTGTCAGTTGGCATTATCCCTGGCAGTGTCTCTCTTTAAAGTTCAGCCTCTGCCTGGCATGCTCTGCATCTACCTTCAGGCCCTTATTGGCATATGCCCTGCGAGCTGTCGGCCAGGGGGCGGTTGAGGTTTTCTGTCGCAGTTGCTCATCAAACAAAGTGCATTTTGTCATTTTGTTCGTTCGAGCCTCAACCACTGCAGCTGAAATGAAGAGCAGACTACAGCAGTTCATTTCACTTGTGCAGAGTTACAAGCTTTCCCCTGGTTGCCCACTGAAAATTTCTTTTAATTTGAACCAGCGAAGCGGCACCCAACGATTTTTCTCGTTCTTCTTCTTTTTCGAAATACTTTAACTTATTTACAAAGTGCGCAAAGTATGCAACGGGAGCAGCAACTGTAAAGAGTTGTAAGCTCTGCTCTGAACCTAAAGCGGTTCATGGAGTTCTGACTAGGAACAGATGAAAGAGTGAGAGAGAGAGAGAGAGAGAGAGAGAGCTCAATACTTTTCGTTCTTCGGAGAAACTTTTGCATTTTCTTTTTCTTTTCGTTTTAGTTTTCTATTTTGTGCTCAGGAACTTTGTGTACAAGGAGGGAAGGTGAGAGGAAGAGAGAGAGCGGATGGAATGGAACACGAAATAGCGAAATGGATGTGGGCAAAGTTTTTGTGCCTTTGTGTAAATATTTTGCACGGAAATTGCATTTGCGGTGCCGTTTGCAACAGTTTTAGTAGCTGCAACAATTACAACAGCAACAACAACAACAATCAGAGTGTGGTTGATGGTGCAGATGAGGAGGCGTGGCGGAGGTATTCCGATGTAGATGATGACGATGGCGTGATAATTAAAATTGCGAGAAACTTGTGTAATAGAGTCGCGAATGCAATGCGGCGTGCTCAATGTGGCAAGCGCCACGAGGCACAGAGCCAAATTAGAATGAATGAATAATAGGTTGATGGCGTGGGAGAGGAATGAATGAAGAAATGCCACAAATACTGTGATTCAGATGAAGTTTGATAATTTGATTGATGAAGAACCAAGTCAAGGAGATAAATCAAACTTAAGGCAATTGATTTAATCAGCTCCGTCTAGAGAAGGTTTCCTTCCCATTCACTTAGAGTGCGTTGTAATAACGACTTCTTTATTTGAGATATACAATGAGAATGCAATTTAAGATTGCAAACTGCTTCAGCTCTGCTCTCGGATATGCTGGCATTTGCAGAATTCTCAGAAGTATGAAAAACAAATTGGAAGCAGTTAAACTTCCGGTTAAGTCATTCCGCAACACAATTCAATTTGTCCTAGTGACAAATGCAGGAATAATTAAGGCGCGCTTGGTGCAAATAATGAACTCTATAAAGTTTTACCAGCACAGTAAAATATGGAAAACATGGCAGCCAAGAAATCCCAAGAAATGCCAAGAAATGCCATGAAATTATAAAATGCTTGAAGAAGGACGAAAAGTTGTTGCCACTTAACGGAAAGTTTGCTCAAGCAGGACGAAGCGATCCACGCAACGACTTGCCGAAGTTTTTCAATAAGCAGCAATGCCAAAAACAAGGCTCAACATGTGTTTCAGGCCTGGCTGAGAAGGAGCATTCGAGGCCAAGGCAGGAACTACAGAACTGTGAAAATGTGATGAAGCAAGTCAAACAGAAAGGGAAGAGGGCTGAGAATATATGGCAGCCAAGGCCAGGGAGCATTATAATTTATGATAAGCCAATAAAAATAATTGAAATACATTAAAGGCAGGCACTGCCAACAGCCAACAGCCAACAGCCAACAGCCAACAGCCAACAGCTAACAGGCAAAAGCTAACAGCTAACAGGCAAAAGCTAACAGCTAATACAAAAAGAAAGCAACATATCTGGATATCCATATGTGAGCGTGGGCACAGCGAACCCAGTTGGAGTTCTTTCATCGATTGCTGTGAGGTGAATCGAACTGGAGGAGGCACGAGAATATTAAAGTAATGGCACGCAATAAAAGGCGAGGCATAAAAAACGACACGGGAATGTCAAAGTTGAGCCGCACGCCTCAAGACATTCTGATTGCGGCTACTGTGTGAAGGCTGTGAAAAATACAAACAATATAAATAAAACATGGCGGAGAGTAATGTCAGCATTCGAAGGTGAAATTCGGCGGGTTAAGACGAGACGAGATATGACTAAGTGATTGCTGTTCGAATCGAGATAAGATGACAAAAGACTCTGATTTGCGTGCTTGAGTCAGCGAAGTCGAAAGATTTCCCATATGGCTTTCCTTTCAGCGGCTTATGTTACGTATGCGTAATAAATAAGGAAGCAGCGATAAAGTGACAAATTGCACACGTATTTCACATTTCCTTTAGTTGTTTCTGACATGTCCCATTTACACATCTAATGGACTGTTTGCATGCCAGCTTTGATTTTATGAACTCATTAAGAGCAGAAGATGAGGGAAAGTAATATGTTTCTTTAAGCTGTTGAGTATTTGAGATAAGAGTTAACTCAACTCGAGCTAAACATAACTCCAACATCTTTCAGCATCTTTATAAAGTTTTCTTCAGCCGTTTATCTCCTAGCTGAACTGCGAGGCATTTCAAACTCCTAAGCCACAGCTGGTTGGCCACTAAAGTTGAACGCGTTAAATTTCACAGCTTTGGCTTTGGCTTAGGTCCGTGATGGTCTGGCTGAATTGCCCTTGGTATTTTCCGTTTGACAACTCTATTTAATTTAACACGCTGTTTAACTTAATTCTATTTTAAAATATGTATTTCATTTTGGCTTTTGGCACGCTGAATTATTCATTCAGTCTCTGTATTTTGTATTGTTTGTTACATATTTTAGTGAATCAATACAAAACGCAAAATCAACCGCTGAGTGATCCATTGAAGCTGACAACAAAATACTTTTGCCACATCATCACAAATGCAGCAAATTAATAAATTTCATTAAATTTCAATTTGCAGCTCTTTTGTGGCTTGCAACGGGCGATGGCAACGGCAACCTGGTAGGAGAACAATTTATTATGTGTCTGCTTTGCATAGCAGCAGTAAAAATAACAAAGGACAACAGCGAAATGAACAAGAGCCGAACGTTAGCGACAACAGCACAATATTTTTATTTCATTATGTATGGCAGGAAGAGGAAGAGAGCGACAAAGGAGTCGGCGGGAGGGCGGGCCCAGAGAGGGAAAATGGGACAACAATAACGATAATCATAATAGCAACAACAATGGCACGAGGCATCGTTAGTGGCAGTGAGGAAGGGATGAGAACGGGGGCGGGGACGGGGAATGATTGACACTTTTACATGCTGATGGCTGTTGGCTGGTCAGTGTCCTCCCAGAACGGGGTCAACCGAGCACGTATGCCAAGTGTATGCATGCAAATGAGTACGAAGTCCACTGTGGCTGGCGTTGCAATTCAAGCTACAGATGTTGACACGAAGCTGATGCTGCGTCGCTTCAGTCCTAACCAACCTGGACGGCAGCTGCAGTGTGAGTATGCCATTTTTTGGCTGACTCTGCACGTTGTTGTGTGTCTCCTAGGATAGATAGCAAAACAGCAGCGACAACAGGATGCGGTTTTATTTGCAAGCCAAACAGAAGTTCCAAATTGCACTGAGGAGCACAGAGAAGCCAAAAAGTGGTCGGACGAAACGGAACGGAACATGAGTAGCAAATTTCAAGCGTGTGTTGTGTGGCTAAAAGTTTTAGCCACAATCCGAACAAAGTGCGGTACGTGCAGCTCGCTAGAGTTTGATTAAAAGGCTGTGGCAATGTACTTTGACTGAGCTGGCGCAGTTGAAAGACAAATACGAAAATCCAAAGGCAGCATCTTTAATTGCTGTGTACAACACAATTCGAATTTGCAATCAAGACACACATTTAATGGAGCTAAAGAGAGGAGAGGGAATAAATGTCACTGGAATGAATGCGATCCTTTTAAAATGGAGACGAAAGCAGTGTCAGTATAAAAGCGGTTGACTTCTCAGATTTGCAATCCTTTGAAAGACTAAACAAGCTCCTAAAGTGCCGAGGCACAAGCAAACAGAAGCAAAACTCAAACCAATTAGCTGAGTAACAAATATGGGACTTTTTTCTCTAGAATAGAACGATTAGCTAAAAGCATTTTATGACATTAAAAGCGACTTTTTCAACAAAAGCAGAAAGGGTGAACAATTTTTAATAGCAGCAAAGTGCAGCTAATTTATTTAATTCCTTTCACAAATTCAAAGCAAGATAAATCTCTTTTATGTTAATATTTTTTGTTTATTTCTTGTTGTCAGCCACTGACTTAATGCGACTTGTTGGCCAAACACAAAATTGCCTCTGTAAATATCACGTATACACACAGCATGCAGATATCCTCGTCTGCGGCTGGCACATAAATCAAAACTCATAAATTTTATTATCCTCTCTTTTTATATTACGCAGTGAAGGAATGGGAGCCCTGAAAAACAGGTCCCCTGACAGTATCACCCACCATAGGGGATAAGCACACTCGCATATTTCAAATGCTTTTAACAGCGCATTTTATTAACTCCGTTAAGTCTTGTGATTAGGCTCTGTCGTTCGAGTCTGCCAGGAGTATTTTGAATTATTAATGTGAGTAGGGAAAAATGGAAATAAACATCATTACAAAACACATTCAGCTGGGCGAAATCTCGCACCAAGTCAATTAGCCGCAACAGCAGCCAAGTGACCAATCCAATAATTGGTAGCCATTCTCTGCTCTTGCCTCGAGTTGAAATACATGAAATATGCATTGCCCAGCACCAGCCGAACCGGATATGCAACACTTCTTGTGGGTTGCCAGGGGAAAGGAAGGGAATGGGAATCGGCTGTGGTTGTTACGTTGGTAGCTCTGTCGCCCGCTGGCAGCTTCCTGCTGCGGCTGAGGCAAATTTAATGCAATTTAAATGGAACTTTCCTGCTTTCATTTATTGAATACGCATTGCACCACACACAAAGGGCGCAGCATGGCCGGCTGCAGCTGTAAATTTCCATATTTGTCACATAATTGGGGCGAGACTTTCTCTGGCTGCAACAGCAGGACATGCCTTCAATTTGTATGGAACAATGTCTGGCAGATAGCTGGGTGGTATGAGCCAGGGCTGCTGTACTTTGCTGGCCCTGCTGTTGACGGCATAGAATCTGTTAGGAAAGCAGACATAAGTCCTTGTCATTTGCCACACTTGACTTGTTGCCGGACATATGCTGCTCACTCTCCATCTCGCTCTCCCTCTCACACACAGTCATACAAAGTCGCCAACTCATGGGCAAATAGTATTATGTATAATTCACTCGCTATGATCTGTTTGATGTGTAATGTTTACTCTGCTTAAATAGCCTTCTCTCTCACTGCCACAGTCTCTCTTTCCCTATCACAGTGATAATATTACAAATTCTGTTTACCAAGTATTTTGCCTTGCTCGCCTAATGCATTTTGCCAGTCCCCCAGCGGTGCCTGCAAAGAAAAACAAGAGAAAAGTCAAATACCATATTTTAGACTGGGCTCCCCTCTGAGTCAAAGAGTCTAAAGATATTTAAATGGAAAAAACTGATTGTCGTCTGCTTGCTTGCTTGAGTAATAAAAACATTTCGGGTGGACCATAAAATTCACTCGGAGTGGGTCGGTGGGCAGAGAAATCTTCGATATCGCAGGTCTCAAATTGAGAATTTAATAATGGCACCCAAAAGTATTTTGAATTATCGAAGAAAATCAAACAAAATTTGTGAAAATATTTAGCATTACGTCACGTGGAATATATGTAAATACTTTGACTACGGCGATTGTGAATATACGCGTTTGATACTTTGCAGAGGCTTGCTTCTGTTTCCTCTGTTCGTTTTCTGTTTTCTCTTTTGTCGTTCCTTAAATTAAATTTGCCCATTCCATATATTGACTCTCTTGAATTATTTTTCAGCTGCGTAAATATTTACCTGCTGAGTTTTCAATTTAAGGCTTTTCTGTGTTTGCGTATGAGGTGTGGAATAACATCACACGCAGTCCGAGCGAAGTTCGAGTCGGAGTTAAAGTTTTCTGAAAACATTTCATTGCCTCGTTCTTTGTTTACTTTCGCTTTTTATTAATTTTCTCATGCAGGCATAGGCGTTTCTGTCTCCAGTGAATCCTTTTATCGGCGAAAGGATCTGTTGACATTTCTGGTTTAAAGAGAACCCTTTTGCCACTACCTCATATCTAGCCTTCCATGTAAATAAATACAATTCACAGTGTGTTGAGGGGTTTTTCGTGCTCCACTTGCGTGGGTGCACTTTCGCTTCTGGAATCAGATTATGTGTTTACGTTAACATTCGTGGAGTGCTTGGATTTGCATTCAACACCCACATCCCAGTGGCCCACTCGTCTGTGCGGTTCGTCAAGGTGAATTCATTGCCAAGTAAATAAAGTGAAAGGAAATTCCAGCGCCACGCAAATTCGATTTCCTCAGCCCGAGGCACTCAATTGAACAGAATTCGGGCAGTTTCCATTACTTTTCGCTTTGCTTTCCCCACTTGACGTAAACAATCCAAAATGGACACAATTTAATTGAGAAATAATGGCACTCTTTCGCCATCTGCCTTTCGTATTAACTAAAGAACTTTGCTGCTTCTCATAAATAAGGTAAACAATTCAAGTCAATGGCCAACTGACGGTGGAGACTCTGAGAGCAGCTGGGTTAGTCGTGGCTATATCAATGATCCCGAACTGTGCTCAACCAAATTTGTGAGTAACACAATTAAAATATATTTCTGCAAAATATTCTCACAGAAGGTAAAGTTTTAAGTATTAGAAGTGAGTCACATCGCGTGCTTAAAAACAAATATTTACAGGCCGAAGGCAATTAACTATTCCATTCATTTCAAGATTGCTTGCAGAATGCCAATTCAAATTCAAAAGAATAAGTTGTGAGCAGAAGTGAAATTTCTTGGAATGGAATGGAAGAAAGAGGAAACAAACGAAAAAGCGAGCAGTCAAAAATGACAATGAAAGGGAATGGAACTGAAACAAAGGCAGGCCAATAAAAAGCACACAAATTTAAATAATTATTTGAGACAAAATTCATTAACTTAAAAGAGAGGCAGGCCTGCGTTTTATGTCTTCATCTGCGACACTTGTCTTGAATTAGGTGCGAATGACAGAGTTGATTTTATTTGCCTTCGTCTGTTGTGTTCACTTCGTGGAGGTAGAGGGGATGAAGTCGGGAACTAAGCCGAACAATATCTTTGAGACTGCAATGAAATAACAAGAGAAATGTTGTTCAAGGAGGTGGACAGCCGCAATTCAGATATTTATCTTGCTGCTGTTTCGTGTATTTGTCTTGTCTTGGCATATCTCAGGACTGAGCACATCCTCTCAAGTGAGCTAGCAATACTCGAAGCAGCAACGGAAGCAATTCACGCAATGCAAATTTGTGAGTCAAGCTAAGCACTTCCTTCAGCTCGTATCGTTGCCTTGCCTGGGTTTGGCAGCAGAACTTCCTTTCATTCACTGGAAAATATGAGGAGGCAGTTGGTGATTTCACTTCAGCCCTTTTCTCGTTTTCCATGCAAGCAAAGTCTATTAAAAATGATTTATTTGCAACATATTTCTACCTTGGCTGTGGAGGATAAACTTTGTACAGGCGCAGAATAAATTTCGAGAAACGGAATACAAATCATCTCGAACTTCGTTGAAATGAAACAAAGTCTCTTAAATGAAATCTCGTTTCTATTTTTCATCTCGGAACTTTGTTATGTTGCTTAGCCTGTCTTACATATCATTCGCTTCTTCATAAAGACCGGACACTTCGGTCTCTATTCATCTCCACTTTGAGGTCTTCATTTGCCAAGCTAATTTATCATTTGTAATGAGCTCGTTTCTTGTTGGATTTTTCTTCTTCTTCTTCTCTTCAGCCCTGCTCACCTGACCACCATTCAGTAGTGCCTCTATGTCGATTATCCGCCCTCTCTCTGCGCTTCTCAGGAGCACGTAGTCAATGCAGAGCAGTTTATCAAAATGGCACACGGCTTTAAATTGTGCAACTCTGTTAGTCGCCTTATTAATGACAGCAATTTAAGTGCTCATTATTCTTTGTGCCCGCCAAGCACTTCGCTCTTACTCGCCTTCCCAGCAGCGCCCTGCGGAAATGATGTTGTCACCAAGTCAAATCGCTTTATATCCGCTTCGGGGGAAATGACTTGGACGCGAGTCGCCTTTCGCCTTTCAACTACATTTCTTCTGCACCTGCACTTTGTTGGCTTCGTTTTGCTTTGTTTTATTCCCTTACAGCGTGCCATTCATTCCATGCTGTGGTCCACGAAGCTCTTGGCAAGTTTCAATTATAAACACTCTGAAATTGGCTTAGTGCGCTGCGCTTTATGGCCAGGACGTGCGTGGGATTGGCAACAAACGGAAGTTGGTTGCAATCACTCGTAGTGAGCCATGAGTGTGGAGCCCGAGAGGTGGAGAGGAGGTTTCCTCAATCAACTCTCTGGTTAGTTGAAGTTGAAGTGTGGAGCAATTAACTTGGATTTCTTGTATGATGCATGAGTGAGCAGAAACATAATGAGAAACAGAAAGGATTTGTTGGAATCTATTGGAATGAAATTCTAGAAATAATAATGCCAACTAAATGAATTCCAATTAAACAAACTAATTTGTATGAATAGTTGATCTATTCCATTTCCATTTCCATTTCTTCATGACAACTTTATATATGAGTAGCACTGAGCACATAGCTTAAAAGAATTATATTTTTGGTTTATTTACGTGCTTTAATTGCGATGCCAGAAAAACTAACCCAAGACACAAAAGTGTATTGAAATAGGACTGGCTTGTTTATGTGGCCATTACAAGAGTTGGACTGTGCTCGATGAAAACCACCAAGTCGAAGGTGGGTCAAGCGGCAAATGGCAAATGGCAAACGCAATGACAAGACAGAAGCAAACCAAACAAGACCATGAGCATAGGCCAGGACAACACTCATATCCCTAGTTGACCGTAAAAAGTTTAAATGCGCTGAAGTGGCAGCTGCAAAAAATAAAAAAAAAAGCACAAAAAACACAACACAAACATCTACAGCAAGGGACGTAAACAAACAATGCAAAAACTGAAGCACAACAAATTGTAAAAAAAAGGAAACTTTTGTAATTGGGTAGTGGGAACTGAAAGTCTATGCAGAGAACGGAGAAAGGAGGAAGGAAGAAAGGCGACAGGGAAAAGTCAAAATGAAAAATTGTTGCAGCTTGTGTTTTGGCTCTTGGCTTGTACCCACATGCATGCAACACCAAGAGAAAACTAGCTGAACTATCATCAGCCAGACCGGACAACAATTCAGCTCTCACTCACATACATACTCACCCTGAGGCTACAAGTAAAAGGTTCTGCCAAAAAAGGACGTCAAGTGCTCATTCCTATGTGTAGTTTTAAGTGTAGATTTTTGGCTTCATCACACACGAATTTATGCTTTGGTCCACATTGCACAGCTCGGACTTCTCACTCCCTTTAAGACTAACCACAGGGACCATATCATTATTCATTTCTGGTTGAGCGAAATTAATGAGCTCGACTAGAACGGAGAAAGAGACAGAGACGGAGGCAGGGGCAGATGCAGAGGAGAAGTCAGCTGCTTTTGTGGTTTGTTTGAAGTGGTCTAGCCAAATGAACTTGTTGGAGATTGTCCGGTTAGTTGACTCTGTAAACATAAAGTAGAGCAAATGGACGTTACCATACATATCCAAATGCTAAATGCATGTGGATTTAGTATAATTGGTGTGGCATATGATTATTCCTGCCTGTAATATGCACAAATTGCAGTCAAAGTGAGTGAGAGAGAGAAAAGAGGAGCATTCATTTAAGGTCATAACAAGCTATTAATGACAGCTAAGCAAATAGAGTGAGAATTACGATTGCCTTTTCCTTCATTTGAAGAAAGGAAAGAGAAACAACGATTTAAAAGGGTCAACTGCTTTCAAATGGGTCAGCTTGGTTCCAAAGCTTCTAAGAAAATCGATAAGCGGCAATAAAAATGGGTCACAAATGAACAACAGAGGCTCTTTGGGACTCTGGGTCTCTGTGATGACTAGAGATACGTAGATGTTGAATATGAAACTTCTCTCTTTTCTTTACATATTGCAATGTCCCAGAAATAGTTTGGTTGCAATTCAATTTGAGAGGCTCTGCGAGAAGCCTTTTTAAGCCAACGTGATTCAAGTGAAACAAAATGTTGGCCAATTTGTATGCAATTTCTAGGGAAAGGCTTAAAAATGAAATCCAAAATCGCCTGCAACAAAATGAATCAACAGAGGTGAGCGAGCTGAACGACTGGCAAAGGGCTCAGTTGTGGCTCTGTATGCTCTGTGGACTGTGGGCAGTGGACAGTGGGCAGTGGGCAGTGGGCAGTGGGCAGTGGACAGTGGACAGTGGACAGTGGGTACAGCGACAGGCAGTCACCCAGTGAGTCTTTGTTGTCGCTTGCACGCACAATTAGGCGACTGAAAATCACATCAAACAAAACGATGAGCGACGGGAAAGGCGACAAATTGCAATAGACGAGTTCACACGCACAGGAAGCAAACACGAATCAGAGCTGCGTATACGTAATTTCCGGTGCCCTTTTGAGCTACCCTCTCCCTAACAATGCTCTATAAGCTGCTTGATTGAAACCGAACGAAAGGTACAATGTTTCAGCTGTGGCACTTGCCAAATCAGTAAAGCCCTCGAGAAACAAAGGGTAGTCGAGAGATACGCTTAAATGACTCTCAATGAATACGAACAGGCAAAGCTGTTGCATCGTGTATGCTGCATCTTAAGCCGCTGTGAAAAATTGAATTTCATACACATTCGCGTGTGCATCAAACATGAATCCTCATACTGCATGCAAAGCATGAGTAGTTTAGGCTTCCTCATAGCGGAGCACCCCAAAATAGGATTCATTTACTACAACGAAACACGCTATTTGGCACGTCATCTATTTTTCATGGCTGGGTGGGGAGCGAGGAGGGAACCGAGTCAAGCTCTCATCCAATGCGCGAGCAGCAGCTGCTTATCGGGACACATCAGACACACGTTATTCTCTTGCTTTTCCTCTACAACCTTCAGCTTTTTCTCCCTCTGTTTGCTTTTCAGCTTTGCTTGTTGATATTGCTGAAGATAAAACAATATGGCAGAACTGAGAAACATCTCCAGACACTCAGTTGCTGGTGTTTATTTTTTTTTTTTTTTTTTTTCAGTGTAAAGCAAACATTTCTCGTTGGCTGAGAAAATACAACAGCTTCGACCCCATTGTAAGTTACAAGAAAAATATGCGAGAGTGCTGGAAAAGTCACGAGTGCAGTGTAAGCTGTAAGATGAATAAGAATTAGATTCTGCACTCAATGATTCATATAAAAACATATGTTTTTTTTAATCGAATTGAATTATAGTTTTAATGACAGTTATTTAAAGCCATACCGAATTTAGATTATGGAAATATTTGTGTTATGTTTTGGGGCTAGTGATGGTTTATTTAACTGAAATCATTAAGTTGAAAAAGAAGCTCAATGTGAAACAGCTCCTCTTTTTATATTCTGCTGAAAATGAATAAAAAAATAATAATTATTTGTGGACGAAAACAAATTTGTATTTTCCAATAGAAATAATGTATTTTGTTTTAGTTCAATCAAAGTCTAATTATACTGGACCTCATAATTACCTGTACTAAAGTAGATGGCTCGAATAAAATCACCCAAATATACCTCACCTGTTGCAAAAAACTAAAAAAACATTTAAGAAGATATCCTGTTGATGCTCAGTTATAATACTAAGCGACCTTTCAGGCTGTCCGTTAGGCACACATTACTTAACAACGTTATATGGAATATATTTTAAAAGCTTATAGCCAAATGTTTGGCAAAACTTTGTGGGCGATCAAAGAAGAATAACAAGAAAGAGAACTTTGACCTGAAAGTCGACGCGACACCAATTAACCTATCCAACACATACTAAGATTTTATTGAATTGGACACGAGGGAATCCAGCCAGCTAAAGGAAAGTTGAAGCCAAACCAGCAACTAAGCGAAAAACTATTAATAAAAGCAAACAAGACAAACAAAGTCAAACAAAAGGTCCACACAAACTGAAGCATCAGGCTCAGTCATCCACATATACAGAGGGGGAGGGAGACAGATATTTAGCTGGCAAATGCAAACATGTTCGAAGAAAAAGTAAGCAACAGTTGAGAATATACGACTTGGCGATACTCTATCAAATTTAAATCAAAGACAGTTGAAGATCAAATCACCAACTTACTTCACTTGGTGACTTTCTCCTTCTTCAAGTGTAACGAACTCAAAAACTCATACGTAGTTCTGGAAATGTACAAGATTTTGTTAGATTGTTATCCCATCCATTTAGGGCAGGCTCAATGTAAACCCACATTTCTTATTCAGCTTCATCTCCATTGGCTTCTCTGGCCGAAGCATGTCAATTGCATCATTAATAATGGCATTTGCCATTGTTCTACTCCAGACCCGGTCCAGAGTCCGGCTGCTTGGCCATACATTAGGATACGTGCCCAAGTCTGTGTGTCGACTGTTGAGTAATGGTTCGCACATACGCCAAGGGCCTTGCAGACAATGAACTCCAAGTGAGCCAAGTGTGTGGAAGAAGGAGAAGGAGAAGGAGAAGGAACTAAATCGACTCAGCTGTCCGACTGGCACAACTCTGGTTGAGCCCATTCCCCATTTAGTGCTCAAAAGGGAACGTGATCTGCATTGCAAATCAACTCAACCTATTCTGATGCAGTCCTACACTATACCTATACTCTGCTGAGCTGCCCAGTTGTTCTGCTGTTCACCTTTCGATTGGCCCTGTTACGACACATTGCGTATACGCAATTTTTCAATTTGCTGCAATTTAATTGATTTGCGGACAGCGCGTCGCATCATAAACACCACAAAGCACTTCTAATGCTCAATTTAACAAATTAGCAGCTTTGCAGGACGGCCGACAGTGCTCTCCGAAAGTCTGCTGACGGCGCGCTTCAAGTTCAGGTAGCCGCAGCAGGGCGAAAAAAAAAAGAAAAGATTTATGGCCTGTCTCTCAAGCGTACTATATTCTTTCGTTAATATCAGAAAATTTACGCATTATGTGGGCGCCAACACATGTTCCTCTTCCTTCCCCACTGATGGGGCCCAACGGGGCCTGTTCAGAACAGGCAAAAGCCATAAATATGTTGATGTTGGTTTCGGTTGAGAGTCTCGCATGGCTGGTGTGGATGTGTGGGTGAGAGTGAGTGGGATGTGTTATGTGCTACACATTCTAATTACATTTTAATGCCAAGGCATTTGGCACTTTTTGTGCCAGCCTTCGGCCCCACTGTAGACTGCTCGAAGCGCGCTCGAATAGTGTACTGCATGATACTAAGCCACTTAGACAGCTTCATTAAATTTGTTTAAGATAAAAACTGAAATGAGTTTTACAAAATGATATTGGAGGAAATTAAAACACATTCTGTATAGGGATGTAATACATACACATTGATTTAAAAATATGAATTATCTTTATACACATATGCCTATACACAAGTATTTTATATGAGAGAAAAAAATCAAAGAGTAACCGATTGAATCGGTTCTGTAGCGAGCTCGTTCGCGATCGGCCAGTTTTGTTTCGCTCTCGTTGTTTCCCGAACGTTTGGTTGACTCAAATGAGAAACGAATGAAAGGTCTTTGGAGTATGAATTAGTATGTGTTCGCTAAGCCCGAACGTAAACTGAATCTATGCATATGTATGTAAGAGTGAAGCCAGTTTGCTTTGAGCGAGCATCAATCGTGCCGCTCCCTAAACGATGTTCGATTGTAGAGCATCATTCGGAGAGCTCAACTCAAGGTGCTCAGCAGGAAATAAAAACGAAAAGAAACGAATATTCTTGCTCAATACGAGAGCAAGTAAACATAATTTTGTTAGGTTTATCTCACGGACATAGTGTTAATAATAAAACGGGCAACTGTGATTCATTCCCATCTGGTCACATGCAGATGTTGACACAATATATTTAGAACTCAAGTCCAAAATCCAGCTCACCAGTCAATAGACATGTTCGTAGCTAATAGAAACTATACCATTTAAGACTTTACTCAATTTGGAGTTCACGACATTATTTTGAGTTTGCTAATGCAAATCGCAATGGCAACAACCACAGCAGCAACAACAACAACAACAACAACAACCACAACAACAACCACAACAACAATGATCAAAGCCACAGGCTGTAAAATTAGAAAACTTTGCTCTGGCATACAAATGAAGCGTCTAAATTGTCAACGCCCTCCCATGGCAACAATTGTCCTCTTAGCAGCCAATAAGCCGCACCCAAATCATTGTGAGAAAGTGAGCATTGAGCAACTGAGCAACGGTCGGTGGCAGGGGCGGGAGTATGGCCCAGACTTTTATTGGGGCCGAGATTGGCGCAACAGCCGGTGAGGAGCACACAATGGGGACATAATTGTAATTGCGAGTGAAATAGTTGGACTGGCATCAAGAAATGCGATGGCAGTTGGCGCTTTTCCAAATGGCAGCCTCAGCTGGTGCATAGAGCGAACGTTAGGAGAGTAGTGCATGGAGTAGGCCGTCTGATAATAGTTCTAGTTCGCTCTTGAGTTTCAGCCTTGGTCTCCGTATCCATTTCCATTAAAGTCGAACCATTTTAATATTTAAAATATCATTCGCAAAGAGAAAATAGCGTAGCCCAGAATTTTACGACCGGGATGAATAATTCAACAGGAGACAATAATAATAGTTAGGATATGCCTTGCGCAAGCTCTTCAGCCTCAGCCTCAGCCTCTTCTGCATCCAGTCAGAAGGCTGAAGGCAGGAGGCAGGAGGCAGTCCTGTTGGCTTAAGTGCTTTGCATGTGAAAATCCCTTGAAAACACACACGTTGACGCAACTGGAGTTGAGGGGGAGCAGGAAGAGGGGAAGATATTGACGACACTCGCATGGACTTTGGCTGAGCTTTGAGTGAAGCAGGATCTGAATGAGGTGGCAGTTGAGAGTCGAGACTGGCACGAGGAACCGCTGCAAGGCGGCATTTAATATGCAAATTAAAGTGCAGCCAGGTGAGCAGTTGAATCCAGACCAGACCAGACCAGACCAGCCCAAGACTCAAGTGCGAGTCGCGCGAATGTTAATTTTCTGGCTCAAGTTGAAGGAGCCCAGAAGTGTGCAAAGTCCTTTATCAAGCCCAAACTTTAACTCGCCTGAGCGCCTACGCATTTTGTGAATGTTGCGTATACGCCACGTGCGCCCGAGCACAGCTCAAGCCAAAATGTATTTGTGGGCGTATGTGAGTTGTGTGTGAGTCGGAGGGAAAGCCATAAATTTTGCTGGCTGAAGCACGTCGAAATTCAAATTTACTTCGTTGGCGTAGAAATCATTCGTACGACTATCGCCAGCTGGCCAAAGCCAGCGGATAAACTCACAGGAGGGACCACAAATATTCCCGTCAGGCTGTTGCCAGTTGCCAGTTGCTTGTTGTATTTTATGTGATGAAATGCAAATTTATAAGCAGAAAGTTGAATTGAGTTACAGGAAAACATGAAACAGAGGAAAACACAAACATTATAATAAATATGACAAAGCAGGCAGCCACAAGAACAATTGATATGCATGAGTCTCTGGAGCGATATCCAAGTTTAAATCCAAAAGTTTGACTTTAAATATAGGTAATACATAAAAGAATAAATATCTAAAGGTGATCATGGAATGACAAATCTTGAGTAGGCCAAACTTCAGTTGTATTGCTATTCTTCAGCAGAATTGAATTTAATTCTGTCAATTAGCAAATATTAAGAAATTAGGCGCTTACCTTAGCCTCTTTTGAACTAATGCTTCCCACATTATTGAACTACTTAAAAATGCCACGAAGCACAAAGTCAATTTGAAGAGAGACGGCCAGATTGAGTCGGGTCTCTGACCTCGAGGGTAAAGGAACTCACCCGCCCGTCAGGGAAGCTGCCTATAGTATCCTAAGAGTGCAAAAGTGACGACATGGGTCTCGTCTACATTACAAAACATGGCTGAAAATTGTCGTGACTCTTATTTTTTCACTACCAAAATGTCATTGGCATGAGCTTTGACTCGAGGATGCCCTCTCTTACCATAGCAGATAAGGATTATAGAGTATTCACAGGCTTATTAATCATACACATAACTTTATTACAAGTCTTCCACCTGTTGGGTCTTCTTATCTCGGATCTGCTTATCATGCGGCAAATCCGTTTATTCTATGCCCTTCTGAGTCCTATTGAAGGCGGAATATCTTCTGTCAAGGGGCAATGCCAATGCCATTCACAATTCTCAACAGAAAGAGGCAACAGAATGGAAGTCTTTTCCACAATGGGCATAAATACAATACAATCTGTTATGCGAATGTGAAAAGTATAAGCGAGAGCTTTTCATATTCAACCTGACACTGAGAAATGATTTCAATTTCTCACCTCTTCCCTTTCAGGAGTCCGCTCGTTGAACATGGAAATCCAATGGATGCTGAGACGTTCGTTTAGAGGAGTTTGCACCTTTCTCACCTCTTAAACTAAGTTTGGCTTCAGCATTGAGATTTCTTTCAGCTCTCTTTTTTAGTCTGTTTCCCTCTGTATCTGCCAATTGCCCACTGGATGTGGGAGGTGGGTGAGCTCCTGTGATTCTGTTTCCTATTGGTTTCAGGGATTGGGCTTTCCGTCAGCTACTGGCAATGAATTGTATTTTTCGTTTCAAATTCACATCAATTTAGAAATCTGGTTTTTCGCTTCCTGCTCGTTAGGGAGTGGAGGTGGGTTAGTGGTGTCGAGCACTCACTGCTCGGTGGGGCAGTGGGAAAACATGTTTGTTAGTTGTTTTTTATAAGCAAGCACCAGGCAACCGTGTGGCAAATTGTTTTGCAGCTTAAATCGCTTGCTATCAATCCCCAAATTGCCGGCTGTTAAAATGATAAACGCTCCATTGGGCTGATAGACTTCTTTTCAGTCGAATCCACCTGGGTTGCCCCTCGGTGCAAGCCAATAGTAGTCACTGCACTGGCAAGGCTTTTGTGGTGTTAAAAGGAATTTCGGATTCCCATTTAATGACTTTATTCAGCTCACATCAGATGGAGCTAAAACTCGTACCGATGGCTTCTCAATTAATCTTGAATTCAATTAAGAGATAGCTAAGAAATAGTAATTTAATATCTGAAACTCATATTTGAACTAGCATATTCTGAATAATTTTCCATATTCGCAGGTCATTAATTAACAAGGCTGATTCGAAAATTTAGTTGAAACAGACAATGACTGTAAACAAGAATGTGAAATACACACAAAATAAGGCAACATAATGTGGCTGACTTAGTTATTTATAGAATATAGAATATCTCGCAAATTTCTCGTGTCTGTTCAAGCAACTGCCAGAAACAACAATCAATGTGTACACAAAATTAATATTGTTTATATCAGCATATAAGATAATGGAATGCAAAATGGAAAAATTTGTATTTCTGCAACGCAATTCGTAGAGTGATCATTCGCTTAATATACTCAGCCAGAATTCAGTAAATATATAAATTTATACAATTGTGAATTTTGTATCTGCAAATTGATTAGAATGGCTCCTGCAGGACCTCTTCCAAACGGGACTTCTCACTATTCTCTGGCGCATTCTCTTCTTTTTATACCCTGAGCCCATTGAAAATGGGAAATCAGGGTATAATGGTTTTTGTTAAATGTATGTAACAGGCAGAAGGAGGCGTGGCAGACACCATAAAGTATATATATTCTTGATCAGGGCGACGAGAAAAGTTGATCTAGCCCTGTCCGTCTGTCCGTCCGTCCGTCCGTCCGTCCGTCCGTCCGTCCGTATGTATGAACGCGTCGATTTCCGAAGATACAAAAGCTAGAGAGTTCATTCTTTTTGTGTTAGGTTCGTATATTGCACGCGCAGTACGAGTTTGTTTCAGAAATTCGATAACTTGTATATTTGCCTAGTTATCGATAAACGAAATTATCGGGAAGTTATAAAATTCTAGCTAATTCATCTTTAGAGTTAGAGTCTCCGAGTCTTCTGCATATATATAGATACTAATTTAATACAATTTCGGTTTTTGTCAGATTTTGGATTCCGGTCCCCACTTCACCCCACCACCCCCAAATGTGAAAAAAAATGCATTTCAAATACTAGAGACATGCAGTTTGGTTTAGCATATAGGTATGAATATCATAATCATAATCTGAAGAAATCAATGCGATTGTCCATCTAGAAACAGAATTATTAACCATCAAAGTTTTCTCATCAAACCCCATGTGGCGCAGCAACAAAGGCAGCGAGACAGCAAGCCGCCTGCATTGCTCATACACATACATGCTTACAAGCGTGTGTGTGTTCGTGTTTTTGCATGTATAGTTTCTTACGCGTGGAGAATCGAAACGAAGCATTCTTGGAATATGATTCGTTCGAAGAAGGGCTCAGGGGATTTCGTAGTCGAGCAGTCTCGACTACAGCTTTCTTACTTGTTTTTTTTATTTAGCTCTCAGTTTGTTTGCTTCTCAATTTGCGTTGCCAGCAGTCAGCAGCCAGCAGGCAGCAGCAACAAAGCGAATTGTTGAATTGTCAGTCGTGCAAATGTTTATCATGGACTGCTTCTGCTGCGGGCTGTTTATTCTTATGTTTACTTGAGTGTTGACTTTCCATTTGAATGTGGCCGCAAAACAACAAAAACAGCAACTAATGTCCAATTGGCTAATTGATGTGTGCACTGAGAGCAAAGGACAAAGATAAACATTTCAAGCTTCATCTTTAAATCACGGAATTCAAAAGGAATGACACTGCCTAGACAAAGGCAAAGCGTGTCCCACATAAAATTCCGCTGGCTGACTGACAAACTGACAAACTGACAAACTGACACTCTGACACGCTGACACTCTGACAATCACACAAGGCACGAACGTCCCATTGTGTCGCCTGCTGCAGAAGCAGCTCCGTCTCGAGGCTGACACTGAGCAATGTGCGCAAGTGTCGGGCCAACATGACTCGTCTGTCCTTTGGGTATGCAATGAAAATGTCCCTCCTCCCTGATATATCCTTCAGCAACCAACATCATCATTACGCACGCCAACGAAGCAACGCCCGCCCAAGAAACAGCAGCTGCGCTTAAAAACTTCAAGAGCCAGGGAAAATAGAAGAGCTGGCTGACATTTGTTTCTTTTTTTGGTTGCGGAAGAGATTGAACCACAAAATGGCAGAGCATATTCAGTGAGAACGGGCAATCATCAGGCAAATCTGAATCGTTGCACGGAACACGTTTTGCCAGGTTGTATGTTAATGATGATGACAGCGGAGGGCGCTATTCTATTCGTTGTTGTTGCTGTTGTTGCTTATGTTATTGTTGTTGAAGACAACAACCAACTACTTGGCCAACTTGACATTTTCAGCGCTCGACTGTGGTCATATCAAGACATATGTAGACATACATATGTCACTCCGAGCTGCTTCACTCTTTGTGAAGAGAGGCAACCGCAGGAGCTGACACGTGTTTGTCAGCGTGTCAAGCGGTCGAGTGCACAGCAGGAGTGTAAAGTATACAAAGAAATAATAATGTATTATATGTTTTAAGAATATGTTAACAAATTGTCTGAGATATATTAGTTTGTTTATTAAACAATGGAATACATTTTTGATTGAGTTGCAAAAACTTTTGTCCATTGCACCAATTGTTTTTAGTTTTATTTGTTTAATATTTCTGTAGAGTAAATATGTCGCTTGCTGTAGCATTGATTTGATTTGCTGGACTATGCAGCAGTTTTGATGCACAGCAAATAAAATGAAAAAAAAAAAAAAAAAAAAATTAATATTGTATTTTTGTGCTGACTATCAAAAACTCTAAATTGTTATATTTGTATAGTGTATATATTTTATTTTATATATTTTAGGAACATAAAGTAATGCAATGTTTTTTCTTATGTAAAAAAAAATATATATATATCTGGTTCACGGAATGCAAATTAGACAAATGCAAATTTTTTGTCTGCCAAGCCCAATATAACCAAATACATATTTTTCAGCTGATTGACGAAAAATTTTGTTTAGTTCTTCATTTCATACATAAATATATATTATTATATATATTAAATGTATAAAAATAATATAGTTCATGCCATAAATTATATATAAAACAAGGCAATCGGCCTTAAATAAATTGTTTAAATAATATAAAACTTCAATTCAATTCTATTCTGACCAATAAATATGTATTTTGTCTATTTCCAGTTTCGTTTTCATTTGAAGCCCTGAGCACCACATAAGTGTTAAATTTGTTTTGATTGAACTGCGCAAACTCCGGAAACGTCAAATGTATCTCGAAAGCAGCGCTGCTTCTGTCGTAGACGCGGTCGCTGTCGCTGTCGCTGTCGCTGCCTCTGCCTCTGCCACTGCTTCTGCCAATGAATGTTCACTCGAATATGTTCCCGTTAGTTATTTAGCGGCTTTTGTGCGCAACACAACTGAACGGATTCATGTTGTTCAATAGTTCAACGTAAGAAGGAATGCGTTTAACGTAAGCATAGCAACAACAGCAACAAACACAACAATAACAAATAACTATCCGGCATTATAACGAATGTTTGCTGCTACGTCAAAGGACCGTAAAAATAGAAAAAGAAAAAAATCGAAGTGAGGCAATAAATAAAAAGCCAACGACCCCCGCGTGTTTGTGCTTGAATGTGAACGTGTGTGTGTGTGTGTGTGTGTGTATGTGTGAGCATGCACGTGTGTTTACCCTACACATAGAATAACAAAAGAAGCAATAACTTGTTGTCTTAGCCATGTGCAATATCAATTAGCGGAACATTACATACCCTAACAATTGTATTGAATTGATTTTGTGACAATGCAAACAAAAGAATTGAGCAAACAGTTGTGAAAAACCAAAGAATATGCAACTAAATAAAGAATATAGTATATTCATTAGAATATATATTCTAATTAGTAGAATATCTTACATATAACTCTCTGGGTCATTTATTTCACTACACTATATGTATATATGGAAATATGATAATTGCGTGGTTTGTTGCTGAAGTCGTGAATTTTTAATGTTGCACGAGGCTTTCTCCCAGTTGACATCCTGTAAATGCATTTCAACTGTCGAAATGGGCGCAACGGTCGCACATTTTAACATTTTTCACCCACAATTATGCGCATATGAATTTAACCTCCTTTTCGAATCTGTCTCTGTGTGTGTATGTATTTGTGTATGTGTGTGTGTGTGTGTGTGTGTGTGTGTGTACGTTGGTTTACATGGCGTATGAATTTTTTTTAATTAAATGCTAAAATAACTCAGCTGTTAAAGGCTGCAACTGTGGTATTCGTTGCTCTGACTCCTAATTAAGTTCTACAAGTGTGCGAGTGTGTGTACGTGAATGTGTGCAATCTATATTTAAATTTTATATACGCTCTTGCAGTATGTTAATTGCATAAACAAGTGTGTATACCGTTCAAAGTGAAAATTAAATTCAAGAATAAAGAAAGAAATCACTTTTGAGATAAACAAAAAAAATCTTAAAATAAAAAAAAAAAAAAACTAAAAAAATAAATAGCTGGCCATAGCATTAACATCAATTATTTAATTGATCGCATTTCAACAACAGCCAAGTGAGTATTAATCTGTGTCAATATTATTTTTCACTATTTATGGAATAATAAGTCATGGAATAGTGCAATAAAGTCATGCGGGAGGAATGAATTAATGAAATCATTAAATCATAATTATTAATACAATCACAAGAATACATACATACACATACACAAGTCTTTTAATATAACGTAAATAGTAAATATCTGTCATGAATAACTTTTGTATTTCTCTATTTAATTTTTGAATAAAACGAAAGATATAATTTGCCAAATAAACTGTAATTCAATTGACAGCATTCATTAAGCTTGTTGATCCGACTTACATGTGTTTATCGCAAGTAAACAAGATAGTCAGCTTAATGTGCATACATATCAGATAGAGATACGAATTGTCGCATTAAATAGCTATGCAATTCATTGAATGAGCATAAACTAACTGGAAATGATTACGATTGATCAGCTCATAGAATTTGTCGCTTATATCATGAAAATCAATCAACATTTGCAGCTGTCGCAAATTTGTATTGAAAGCAATTCATTTACTAGCAATTGCCATATGAATCAATATGCAAATCTCGATGTGTACACAAGAGCCCAAGTGCCCTTTTCCTATCGTCCCTCTCTCTCTCTCTCTCCCTATCTCTCCCTCTCTATCTGTTTTCCTTTTCCCATCTTGTGTGCTGCCAGTTGAACTGCCAGGCTGCCAATCTGTCCGCCTGCCAGTCAACGTTTAAGCCAACCACCCACATGCCCAACGCTGCGTTGCGTTACGTTCAGTCCGACAGTTGGCATTTTGGCATATTTAATTATCTGCCAATTCATCAGCGCGTGGGACTTAAAAGTGTATTGTTTGTTTGTCTTGGTTACGTCGAAACATAAACGCAGACCCAGCTGTTTTTATAATAAAGGCCTACGTAGCTAAACAAAAATGCAGCAGTAAAAAAAACATTGCAGAGCTGCGGGAATGTTATCCTCTAAGCAGGAATGCCAGGCCACCTGCATGGGCATGGGTCTGTGGCCACGCCCAGAAAGTGCTGTTAAATGCGGTGTACGGCAAGTTAAAATGGCAATTGCTGAGTTTAGCTGAAGCCACGTAACATTACATTAAAACCGAGCCGGGCACATTACGTATACGCAATGTGTGCACCCAAAATTAGCAGCCATCACGATTTCAGCTTCGCAGTGTGTTCGTGACCTGTTCTATGTGTGTGGTCGTGTGTGTGTGATGCTTATCTGCCATCAATATAATTGCAGGGGCATTTCTGTAGCACTTAAATGGCGTGTTGCCCATTTGCGGTCACTCAGCATGTTATTTCATGAAACTGAAGCTTTGGTCTGCTCGTACTGTCTCTGCCCAGCATAATTACGTCCACATTTGGAGCTAATAAAGAAAACATTTACTCAAATATATATTAGATTTCATTATATTATATGAGCCCAACATAAAAAGTCTGAAAATAACAGCTTAATATTTGCGAACAGGCCACTGAAAATAATTTTATGACATAGAATTAGCTTTTGTGATGTTCATTAAACAAGGATTTCATATGTAAAAGATTCGTAACAACTGTAAGTCACAAGATAATTAACCAATTATTTTAATACAACATAAATTGAGCTAAGTTGAAAAAATCTACAGAGTTGACTTTAAAAAACTATCCACTATAACAAAGAATTTATTTTTAACAATGTAACTATTAAGCTTATCACGCAAACGAACCCATATCAAGCCATTCGAGCGTGAGCATGGCTATCTGTGACAATTTGTTAACATATTTCAAACAACATCTGGCACATCCACATTCCGTATTCTATATGCATATAATACATTATTATTTCTTTGTATATTTTACACTCCTGCTGTGCACTCGACCGCTTGACACGCTGACAAACACGTGTCAGCTCCTGCGGTTGCCTCTCTTCACAAAGAGTGAAGCAGCTCGGAGTGACATATGTCTACATATGTCTTGATATGACCACAGTCGAGCGCTGAAAATGTCAAGTTGGCCAAGTAGTTGGTTGTTGTCTTCAACAACAATAACAAAAGCAACAACAGCAACAACAACGAATAGAATAGCGCCCTCCGCTGTCATCATCATTAACACACAACCTGGCAAAACGTGTTCCGTGCAACGATTCAGATTTGCCTGATGATTGCCCGTTCTCACTGAATATGCTCTGCCATTTTGTGGTTCAATCTCTTCCGCAACCAAAAAAAGAAACAAATGTCAGCCAGCTCTTCTATTTTCCCTGGCTCTTGAAGTTTTTAAGCGCAGCTGCTGTTTCTTGGGCGGGCGTTGCTTCGTTGGCGTGCGTAATGATGATGTTGGTTGCTGAAGGAGATATCAGGGAGGAAGGAAATTTGCATTGCATACCCAAAGGACAGACGAGTCATGTTGGCCCGACACTTGCGCACATTGCTCAGTGTCAGCCTCGAGACGGAGCTGCTTCTGCAGCAGGCGACACAATGGGACGTTCGTGCCTTGTGTGATTGTCAGAGTGTCAGCGTGTCAGAGTGTCAGTTTGTCAGTTTGTCAGTCAGCCAGCGGAATTTTATGTGGGACACGCTTTGCCTTTGTCTAGGCAGTGTCATTCCTTTTGAATTCCGTGATTTAAAGATGAAGCTTGAAATGTTTATCTTTGTCCTTTGCTCTCAGTGCACACATCAATTAGCCAATTGGGCATTAGTTGCTGTTTTTGTTGTTTTGCGGCCACATTCAAATGGAAAGTCAACACTCAAGTAAACATAAGAATAAACAGCCCGCAGCAGAAGCAGTCCATGATAAACATTTGCACGACTGACAATTCAACAATTCGCTTTGTTGCTGCTGCCTGCTGGCAACGCAAATGGAGAAGCAAACAAACTGAGAGCAGAAAAAAAGAAGAGAATGCGCCAGAGAATAGTGAGAAGTCCCGTTTGGAAGAGGTCCTGCAGGAGCCATTCTAATCAATTTGCAGATACAAATTCACAATTGTATAAATTTATATATTTACTGAATTCTGGCTGAGTATATTAAGCGAATGATCACTCTACGAATTGCGTTGCAGAAATACAAATTTTTCCATTTTGCATTCCATTATCTTATATGCTAATATAAACAATATTAATTTTGTGTACACATTGATTGTTGTTTCTGGCAGTTGCTTGAACAGACACGAGAAATTTGCGAGATATTCTATATTCTATAAATAACTAAGTCAGCCACATGATGTTGCCTTATTTTGTGTGTATTTCACATTCTTGTTTACAGTCATTGTCTGTTTCAACTAAATTTTCGAATCAGCCTTGTTAATTAATGATCTGCGAATATGGAAAATTATTCAGAATATTCCAGTTCGAATGTGAGTTTCAGGTATTAGATTACTATTTCTTCGTTATCTCTTAATTGAATTCAAAATTAATTGAGAAGCCATCGGTACGAGTTTTAGCTCCATCTGCTGTGAGCTGAATAAAGTCATTAAATGGGAATCCGAAATTCCTTTTAACACCACAAAAGCCTTGCCAGTGCAGTGGCTACTATTGGCTTGCACCGAGGGGCAACCCAGGTGGATTCGACTGAAAAGAAGTCTATCAGCCCAATGGAGCGTTTATCATTTTAACAGCCGGCATTGATAGCAAGCGATTTAAGCTGCAAAACAATTTGCCACACGGTTGCCTGGTGCTTGCTAATAAAAAACAACTAACAAACATGTTTTCCCACTGCCCCACCGAGCTGTGAGTGCTTGACACCACTAACCCACCAGCCCACCAGTCCACCAGCCCACCAGCCCCCTCCCTAACGAGCAGGAAGCGAAAAACCAGATTTCTAAATTGATGTGAATTTGAAACGAAAAATACAATTCATTGCCAGTAGCTGACGGAAAGCCCAATCCCTGAAACCAATAGGAAACAGAATCACAGGAGCTCACCCACCTCCCACATCCAGTGGGCAATTGGCAGATACAGAGGGAAACAGACTAAAAAAGAGAGCTGAAAGAAATTTCAATGCTGAAGCCAAACTCAGTTTAAGAGGTAAGAAAGGTGCAAACTCCTCTCAACAAACGTCTCAGCATCAATTGGATTTCCATGTTCAACGAGCGGACTCCTGAAAGGGAAGAGGTGAGAAATTGAAATCATTTCTCAGTGTCAGGTTGAATATGAAAAGCTCTCGCTTATACTTTTCACATTCGCATAACAGATTGTATTGTATTTATGCCCATTGTGGAAAAGACTTCCATTCTGTTGCCTCTTTCTGTTGAGAATTGTGAATGGCATTGGCATTGCTCCTTGACAGAAGATATTCCGCCTTCAATAGGACTCAGAAGGGCATAGAATAAACGGATTTGCCGCATGATAAGCAGATCCGAGATAAGAAGACCCAACAGGTGGAAGACTTGTAATAAAGTTATGTGTATGATTAATAAGCCTGTGAATACTCTATAATCCTCATCTGATATGCTAAGAGAGGGCATCCTCGAGTCAAAGCTCATGCCAATGACATTTTGGTAGTGAAAAAATAAGAGTCACGACAATTTTCAGCCATGTTTTGTAATGTAGACGAGACTCATGTCGTCACTTTTGCACTCTTAGGATACTATAGGCCGCTTCCCTGACGGGCGGGTGAGTTCCTTTACCCTCGAGGTCAGAGACCCGACTCTATCTGGCCGTCTCTCTTCAAATTGACTTTGTGCTTTGTGGCATTTTTAAGTAGTTCAATAATGTGGGAAGCATTACTTCAAAAGATGCTAAGGTAAGCGCTTAATTCCTTAATATTTGCTAATTGACAGAATTAAATTCAATTCTGCTGAGGGATAGCAATACAACTGAAGTTTGGCCTACTCAAGATATGTCATTCCATGATCACCTTTAGTTATTTATTCTTTTATGTATTACCTATATTTAAAGTCAAACTTTTGGATTTTAACTTGGGTATCGCTCCAGAGACTCATGCATATCAATTGTTCTTGTGGCTGCCTGCTTTGTCATATTTATTATAATGTTTGTGTTTTCCTCTGTTTCATGTTTTCCTGTAACTCAATTCAACTTTCTGCTTATAAATTTGCATTTCATCACATAAAATACAACAAGCAACTGGCAACTGGCAACAGCCTGACGGGAATATTTGTGGTCCCTCTTGTGAGTTTATCCGCTGGCTTTGGCCAGCTGGCGATAGTCGTACGAATGATTTCTACGCCAACGAAGTAAATTTGAATTTCGACGTGCTTCAGCCAGCAAAATTTATGGCTTTCCCTCCGACTCACACACAACGCCCACAAATACATTTTGGCTTGAGCTGTGCTCGGGCGCACGTGGCGTATACGCAACATTCACAAAATGCGTAGGCGCTCAGGCGAGGTAAAGTTTGGGCTTGATAAAGGACTTTGCACACTTCTGGGCTCCTTCACCTTGAGCCAGAAAATTAACATTCGCGCGACTCGTACTTGAGTCTTGGGCTGGTCTGGTCTGGTCTGGTCTGGATTCAACTGCTCACCTGGCTGCACTTTAATTTGCATATTAAATGCCGCCTTGCAGCGGTTCCTCGTGCCAGTCTCGACTCTCAACTGCCACCTCATTCAGATCCTGCTTCACTCAAAGCTCAGCCAAAGTCCATGCGAGTGTCGTCAATATCTTCCCCTCTTCCTGCTCCCCCTCAACTCCAGTTGCGTCAACGTGTGTGTTTTCAAGGGATTTTCACATGCAAAGCACTTAAGCCAACAGGACTGCCTCCTGCCTCCTGCCTTCAGCCTTCTGACTGGATGCAGAAGAGGCTGAGGCTGAGGCTGAAGAGCTTGCGCAAGGCATATCCTAACTATTATTATTGTCTCCTGTTGAATTATTCATCCCGGTCGTAAAATTCTGGGCTACGCTATTTTCTCTTTGCGAATGATATTTTAAATATTAAAATGGTTCGACTTTAATGGAAATGGATACGGAGACCAAGGCTGAAACTCAAGAGCGAACTAGAACTATTATCAGACGGCCTACTCCATGCACTTTGCGCCTTACGTTCGCTCTATGCGCCAGCTGAGGCTGCCATTTGGAAAAGCGCCAACTGCCATCGCATTTCTTGATGCCAGTCCAACTATTTCACTCGCAATTACAATTATGTCCCCATTGTGTGCTCCTCACCGGCTGTTGCGCCAATCTCGGCCCCAATAAAAGTCTGGGCCATACTCCCGCCCCTGCCACCGACCGTTGCTCAGTTGCTCAATGCTCACTTTCCCACAATGATTTGGGTGCGGCTTATTGGCTGCTAAGAGGACAATTGTTGCCATGGGAGGGCGTTGACAATTTAGACGCTTCATTTGTATGCCAGAGCAAAGTTTTCTAATTTTACAGCCTGTGGCTTTGATCATTGTTGTTGTGGTTGTTGTTGTTGTTGCTGCTGTGGTTGTTGCCATTGCGATTTGCATTAGCAAACTCAAAATAATGTCGTGAACTCAATTTGAGTAAAGTCTTAGATGGTATAGTTTCTATTAGCTACGAACATGTCTATTAACTGGTGAGCTGGATTTTTGACTTGAGTTCTAAATTAGCGAACACATACTAATTCATACTGCAAAGACCTTTCATTCGTTCCTCATTTAAGTCAACCAAACGTTCGGGGAACAACGAGAGCGAAACAAAACTGGCCGATCGCGAACGAGCTCGCTACAGAACCGATTCAAATGGTTACTCTTACATTTTTTCTCTTATATCTCTTACTTGTGTATATGCATATGTGTATAAAGAATATACAGAATGTGTTTTAAATTCCTCCAATATCATTTTGTAAAATTCATTTCAGTTTTTATCTTAAACAAATTTAATGAAGCTGTCTAAGTGGCTTAGTATCATGCAGTACACTATTCGAGCGCGCTTCGAGCTGCCATAGAAAACAGTCTGCATTAGGGCCGAAGGCTGGCACAAAAAGTGCCAAATGCCTTGGCATTAAAATGTAATTAGGATGTGTAGCACATAACACATCCCACTCACTCTCACCCACACATCCGCACCAGCCATGCGAGACTCTCAACCGAAACCAACATCAACATATTTATGGCTTTTGCCTGTTCTGAACAGGCCCTGTTGGGCCCCATCAGTGGGGAAGGAAGAGGAACATGTGTTGGCGCCCACATAATGCGTAAATTTTCTGATATTAACGAAAGAATATAGTACGCTTAAGAGGCAGGCCATAAATCTTTTTTTTTTTTTTCGCCCTGCTGCGGCTACCTGAACTTGAAGCGCGCCGTCAGCAGACTTTGTGGTGTTTATGATGCGACGCGCTGTCCGCAAATCAATTAAATTGCAGCAAATTGAAAAATTGCGTATACGCAATGTGTCGTAAGAGGGCCAATCGAAAGGTGAACAGACAGAACAACTGGGCAGCTCAGCAGAGTATAGGTATAGTGTAGGACTGCATCAGAATAGGTTGAGTTTATTTGCAATGCAGATCACGTTCCCTTTTGAGCACTAAATGGGGAATGGGCTCAACCAGAGTTGTGCCAGTCGGACAGCTGAGTCGATTTAGTTCCTTCTCCTTCTCCTTCTCCTTCTTCCACACACTTGGCTCACTTGGAGTTCATTGTCTGCAAGGCCCTTGGCGTATGTGCGAACCATTACTCAACAGTCGACACACAGACTTGGGCACGTATCCTAATGTATGGCCAAGCAGCCGGACTCCGGACCGGGTCTGGAGTAAAACAATGGCAAATGCCATTATTAATGATGCAATTGACATGCTTTGGCCAGAGAAGCCAATGGAGATGAAGCTGAATAAGAAATATGGGTTTACATTGAGCCTGCCCTAAATGGATGAGATTGTCAATGTAACAAAATCTTGTACATTTCCAGAACTACGTGTGAGTTTTTGAGTTCGTTACACTTGAAGAAGGAGAAAGTCACCCAGTGAAGTAAGTTGGTGATTTGATCTTCAACTGTCTTTGATTTAAATTTGATAGAGTATCGCCAAGTCGTATATTCTCAACTGTTGCTGACTTTTTCTTCGAACATGTTTGCATTTGCCAGCTAAATATCTGTCTCCCTCCCCCTCTTTATATGTGGATGACTGAGCCTGAATGCTACAGTTTGTGTGGACCTTTTGTTTGACATTGTTTGTCTTGTTTGCTTTGTTAATAGTTTTTAGCTTAGTTGTTGCTTCTGCTTCAGTATTTCGTTCGACTGACTGGGTTCCCTAGTGTCTAATTTAATAAAGATTTAGTACGTGTTGCATCAGTTATTCAGTTTCCTCGCCTCTGCACCTTCGTCTTCGTCAATTGTCCCAATTTTACTTCATTCTTGCTTTCCAGTCTATGACCGCTCAATTTTCGTATATATTCGTTGTATAATGACAATGTTTATTATAATAGACAGAATCAAAGAATTATTTAAAACTATTCCTTAATATAACTAAATAATGTTTAATCTGTAGTTTGCTTTAGGTTCGTAAATAATTGCCAGATACGTAAAAATACGTAATAATGTGGCAAACAGTCCCTAGATTGGTAGGCAGCTTAAGAGAAGAAAATACATTAATGCAAAAGATAAGAAAAAACGATATATTTAAGTACCATATATAATATAAGGAATTAGAAGGCAAGGAAAAGAAATGACTATCAAAACATCTTAAGCATTGCAGAAAGTTTAGAGACATAGAGAGTTTTAGCCGGAAATTTTGTCTTGACTTTGCCAGTATACTTACATATTTTGCTTGTAACTAACTATGGTGTCAAAGTTGTTGGATTTTCTGAGCCAGAAAGTGAAAGACGAGGAAAGAAATGTTTATTTTACACTTGAAAAAATAAACACCAGCAACTGAGTGTCTGGAGATGTTTCTCAGTTCTGCCATATTGTTTTATCTTCAGCAATATCAACAAGCAAAGCTGAAAAGCAAACAGAGGGAGAAAAAGCTGAAGGTTGTAGAGGAAAAGCAAGAGAATAACGTGTGTCTGATGTGTCCCGATAAGCAGCTGCTGCTCGCGCATTGGATGAGAGCTTGACTCGGTTCCCTCCTCGCTCCCCACCCAGCCATGAAAAATAGATGACGTGCCAAATAGCGTGTTTCGTTGTAGTAAATGAATCCTATTTTGGGGTGCTCCGCTATGAGGAAGCGTAAACTACTCATGCTATGCATGCAGTATGAGGATTCATGTTTGATGCACACGCGAATGTGTATGAAATTCAATTTTTCACAGCGGCTTAAGATGCAGCAGGCAACATTATTGTTTCGTGTTTACTCGCATTGTGTCGAGTTAGTCTGTTGCAGGAAGCGTCATACACAATGCAACAGCTTTGCCTGTTCGTATTCATTGAGAGTCATTTAAGCGTATCTCTCGACTACCCATTGTTTCTCGAGGGCTTTACTGATTTGGCAAGTGCCACAGCTGAAACATTGTACCTTTCATTCGGTTTCAATCGAGCAGCTTATAGAGCATTGTTAGGGAGAGGGTAGCTCAAAAGGGCACCGGAAATTACGTATACGCAGCTCTGATTCGTGTTTGCTTCCTGTGCGCGTGAACTCGTCTCTTGCAATTTTTCGCCTTTTCCCGTCGCTCATCGTTTTGTTTGATGTGATTTTCAGTCGCCTAATTGTGCGTGCAAGCGACAACAAAGACTCACTGGGTGACTGCCTGTCGCTGTACCCACTGTCCACTGTCCACTGTCCACTGCCCACTGCCCACTGCCCACTGCCCACAGTCCACAGACCATACAGAGCTACAACTGAGCCCTTTGCCAGTCGTTCAGCTCGCTCACCTCTGTTGATTCATTTTGTTGCAGGCGATTTTGGATTTCATTTTTAAGCCTTTCCCTAGAAATTGCATAAAAATTGGCCAACATTTTGTTTCACTTGAATCACGTTGGCTAAAAAGGGCCTTTCACAGAGCCTCTCTGATTGAATTGCAACCAAACTATTTCTGGGACATTGCAAAACATACAGAAAAGAGAGAAGTTTCATATTCAACATCTACGTATCTCTAGTCATCACAGAGACCCAGAGTCCCAAAGAGCCTCTGTTGTTCATTTGTGACCCATTTTTATTGCCGCTTATCGATTTTCTTAGAAGCTTTGGAACCAAGCTGACCCAATTGAAAGCAGTTGACCCTTTTAAATCGTTGTTTTTCTTTCCTTTCTTCAAATGAAGGAAAAGGCAATCGTAATTCTCACTCTATTCGCTTAGCTGTCATTGATAGTTTGTTATGACCTTAAATGAATTCTCTTCTTTTCTCCCTCTCACTCACTTTGACTGCAATTTGTGCATATTACAGGCAGGAATAAATATATGCCACACCAATTATACTAAATCCACATGCATTTAGTATTTTGATATGTATGGTAATGTCCATTTCCTGTACAGAGTCAACTAACCGGACAATCTCCAACAAGTTCATTTGGCTAGACCACTTCAAACAAACCACAAAAGCAGCTGACTTCTCCTCTGCATCTGCCCATATCTCCGTCTCTGTCTCTTTCTCCGTTCTAGTCGAGCTCATTAATTTCGCTCAACCAGAAATGAATAATGATATGGTCCCTGTGGTTAGTCTTAAAGGGAGTGAGAAGTCCGAGCTGTGCAATGTGGACCAAAGCATAAATTCGTGTGTGATGAAGCCAAAAATCTACACTTAAAACTACACATAGGAATGAGCACTTGACGTCGTTTTTCGGCAGAACCTTTTACTTGTAGCCTCAGGGTGAGTAAATATGTATGTGAGTGAGAGCTGAATTGTTGTCCGGTCTGGCTGATGATAGTTCAGCTAGTTTTCTCTTGGTGTTGCATGCATGTGGGTACAAGCCAAGAGCCAAAACACAAGCTGCAACAATTTTTCATTTTGACTTTTCCCTGTCGCCTTTCTTCCTTCCTCCTTTCTCCGTTCTCTGCATAGACTTTCAGTTCCCACTACCCAATTACAAAAGTTTGCTGTTTTTTTTTTTACAATTTGTTGTGTTTCAGTTTTTGCATTGTTTGTTTACGTCCCTTGCTGTAGATGTTTGTGTTGTGTTTTTTGTGCTTTTTTTTATTTTTTGCAGCTGCCACTTCAGCGCATTTAAACTTTTTACGGTCAACTAGGGATATGAGTGTTGTCCTGGCCTATGCTCATGGTCTTGTTTGGTTTGCTTCTGTCTTGTCATTGCGTTTGCCATTTGCCATTTGCCGCTTGACCCACCTTCGACTTGGTGGTTTTCATCGAGCACAGTCCAACTCTTGTAATGGCCACATAAACAAGCCAGACTTATTTCAATACACTTTTGTGTCTTGGGTTAGTTTTTCTGGCATCGCAATTAAAGCACGTAAATAAACCAAAAATATAATTCTTTTAAGCTATGTGCTCAGTGCTCCTCATATATAAAGTTGCCATGAAGAAATGGAAATGGAAATGGAATAGATCAACTTTTCATACAAATTAGTTTGTTTAATTGGAATTCATTTAGTTGGCATTATTATTTCTAGAATTTCATTCCAATAGATTCCAACAAATCCTTTCTGTTTCTCATTCTGCTCACTCATGCATCATACAAGAAATCCAAGTTGATTGCTCCACACTTCAACTTCAACTAACCAGAGAGTTGATTGAGGAAACCTCCTCTCCACCTCTCGGGCTCCACACTCATGGCTCCACACGAGTGATTGCAACCAACTTCCGTTTGTTGCCAATCCCACGCACGTCCTGGCCATAAAGCGCAGCGCACTAAGCCAATTTCAGAGTGTTTATAATTGAAACTTGCCAAGAGCTTCGTGGACCACAGCATGGAATGAATGGCACGCTGTAAGGGAATAAAACAAAGCAAAACGAAGCCAACAAAGTGCAGGTGCAGAAGAAATGTAGTTGAAAGGCGAAAGGCGACTCGCGTCCAAGTCATTTCCCCCGAAGCGGATATAAAGCGATTTGACTTGGTGACAACATCATTTCCGCAAGGCGCTGCTGGGAAGGCGAGTAAGAGCGAAGTGCTTGGCGGGCACAAAGAATAATGAGCACTTAAATTGCTGTCATTAATAAGGCGACTAACAGAGTTGCACAATTTAAAGCCGTGTGCCATTTTGATAAACTGCTCTGCATTGACTACGTGCTCCTGAGAAGCGCAGAGAGGGGCGGATAATCGACATAGAGGCACTACTGAATGGTGGTCAGGTGAGCAGGGCTGAAAAGAAGAAGAAGAAGAAAAATGCAACAAGAAACGAGCTCATTACAAATGATAAATTAGCTTGGCAAATGAAGACCTCAAAGTGGAGATGAATAGAGACCGAAGTGTCCGGTCTTTATGAAGAAGCGAATGATATGTAAGACAGGCTAAGCAGCATAACAAAATTTCGAGATGAAAAATAGAAACGAGATTTCATTTGAGAGACTTTGTTTCATTTCAACAAAGTTCGAGATGATTTGTATTCCATTTCACGAAATTTATTCTGCGCCTGTACAAAGTTTATCCTCCACAGCCAAGGTAGAAATATGTTGCAAATAAATCATTTTTAATAGACTTTGCTTGCATGGAAAACGAGAAAAGGGCTGAAGTGAAATTACCAACTACCTCCTCATATTTTCCAGTGAATGAAAGGAAGTTCTGCTGCCAAACCCAGGCAAGGCAACAACACGAGCTGAAGGAAGTGCTTAGCTTGACTCACAAATTTGCATTGCGTGAACTGCTTCCCTTGCTGCTTCGAGTATTGCCAGCTCACTTGAGAGGATGTGCTAAGTCCTGAGATATGTCAAGACAAGACAAATACACGAAGCAGCAGCAAGATAAATATCTGAATTGCGGCTGTCCACCTCCTTGAACAACATTTCTCTTGTCATTTCATTGCAGTCTCAAAGATATTGTTCGGCTTAGTTCCCGACTTTATCCCCTCTACGAAGTGAACACAACAGACGAAGGCAAATACAATCAACTCTGTCATTCGCACCTAATTCAAGACAAGTGTCGCAGATGAAGACATAAAACGCAGGCCTGCCTCTCTTTTAAGTTAATGAATTTTGTCTCAAATAATTATTTAAATTTGTGTGCTTTTTATTGGCCTGCCTTTGTTTCAGTTCCATTCCCTTTCATTGTCATTTTTGACTGCTCGCTTTTTCGTTTGTTTCCTCTTTCTTCCATTCCATTCCAAGCAAATTCACTTCTGCTCACAACTTATTCTTTTGAATTTGAGTTGGCATTCTGCAAACAAACTTGAAATGAATGGAATAGTTAATTGCCTTCGGCCTGTAAATATTTGTTTTTAAGCACGCGATGTGACTCACTTCTAATACTTAAAACTTTACCTTTTCTGAGAATATTTTGCAGAAATATATTTTAATTGTTTGTTACTCACAAATTTGGTTGAGCACAGTTCGGGATCATTGATATAGCCACGACTAACCCAGCTGCTCTCAGAGTCTCCACAGTCAGTTGGCCATTGACTTGAATTGTTTACCTTATTTATGAGAAGCAGCAAAGTTCTTTAGTTAATACGAAAGGCAGATGGCGATGTGCAATGTGCCATTAATTCTCAATTAAATTGTTGCCATTTTGGTTTGTTTACGTCAAGTGGGGAAAGCAAAGCGAAAAGTAATGAAAACTGCCCGAATTTTGTTCAATTGAGTGCCTCGGGCAGAGGAAATCGAATTTGCGTGGCGCTGGAATTTCTTTTCACTTTATTTACTTGGCAATGAATTCACCTTGACGAACCGCACAGACGAGTGGGCCACTGGGATGTGGGTGTTGAATGCAAATCCAAGCACTCCACGAATGTTAACGTAAACACATAATCTGATTCCAGAAGCGAAGTGCACCCACGCAAGTGGAGCACGAAAAACCCCTGAACACACTGTGAATTGTATTTATTTACATGGAAGGCTAGATATGAGGTAGTGGCAAAAGGGTTCTCTTTAAACCAGAAATGTCAACAGATCCTTTCGCCGATAAAAGGATTCACTGGAGACAGAAACGCCTATGCCTGCATGAGAAAATTAATAAAAAGCGAAAGTAAACAAAGAACGAGGCAATGAAATGTTTTCAGAAAACTTTAACTCCGACTCGAACTTCGCTCGGACTGCGTGTGATGTTATTCCACACCTCATACACAAACACAGAAAAGCCTTAAATTGAAAACTCAGCAGGTAAATATTTACGCAGCTGAAAAATAATTCAAGAGAGTCAATATATGGAATGGGCAAATTTAATTTAAGCTACGACAAAAGAGAAAACAGAAAACGAACAGAGGAAACAGAAGCAAGCCTCTGCAAAGTATCAAACGCGTATATTCGCAATCGCCGTAGTCAAAGTATTTACATATATTCCACATGACATAATGCTAAATATTTTCACAAATTTTGTTTGATTTTCTTCGATAATTCAAAATACTTTTGGGTGCCATTAATAAATTCTCAATTTGCGACCTGCGATATCGAAGATTTCTCTGCCCACCGACCCACTCCGAGTGAATTTTATGGTCCACCCGAAATGTTTTTATTACTCAAGCAAGCAAGCAGACGACAATCAGTTTTTCCATTTAAATATCTTTAGACTCTTTGACTCAGAGGGGAGCCCAGTCTAAAATATGGTATTTGACTTTTCTCTTGTTTTTCTTTGCAGGCACCGCTGGGGGACTGGCAAAATGCATTAGGCGAGCAAGGCGAATTACTTGGTAAACATAATTTGTAATATTATCACTGTGAGAGGGAGAGAGAGATTGTGGCAGTGAGAGAGAAGGCTATTTAAGCAGAGTAAACATTACACATCAAACAGATCATAGCGAGTGAATTATACATAATACTATTTGCCCATGAGTTGGCGACTTTGTATGACTGTGTGTGAAAGGGAGAGCGAGAGGGAGAGTGAGCAGCATATGTCCGGCAACAAGTCAAGTGTGGCAAATGACAGGGACTTATGTCTGCTTTCCTAACAGATTCTATGCCGTCAACAGCAGGGCCAGCAAAGTACAGCAGTCCTGGCTCATACCACCCAGCCATCTGCCAGACATTGTTCCATATGAGTTTTGTACAAATTGAAGGCATGTCCTGCTGTTGCAGCCAGAGAAAGTCTCGCCCCAATTATGTGACAAATATGGAAATTTACAGCTGCAGCCGGCCATGCTGCGCCCTTTGTGTGTGGTGCAATGCGTATTCAATAAATGAAAGCAGGAAAGTTCCATTTAAATTGCATTAAATTTGCCTCAGCCGCAGCAGGAAGCTGCCAGCGGGCGACAGAGCTACCAACGTAACAACCACAGCCGATTCCCATTCCCTTCCTTTCCCCTGGCAACCCACAAGAAGTGTTGCATATCCGGTTTGGCTGGTGCTGGGCAATGCATGTTTCATGTATCTCAGCTCGAGGCAAGAGCAGAGAATGGCTACCAATTATTGGATTGGTCACTTGGCAGCTGTTGCGGCTAATTGACTTGGTGCGAGATTTCGCCCAGCTGAATGTGTTTTGTAATGATGTTTATTTCCATTTTTCCCTACTCACATTAATAATTCAAAATACTCCTGGCAGACTCGAACGACAGAGCCTAATCACAAGACTTAACGGAGTTAATAAAATGCGCTGTTAAAAGCATTTGAAATATGCGAGTGTGCTTATCCCCTATGGTGGGTGATACTGTCAGGGGACCTGTTTTTCAGGGCTCCCATTCCTTCACTGCGTAATATAAAAAAGGAGGATAATAAAATTTATGAGTTTTGATTTATGTGCCAGCCGCAGACGAGGATATCTGCATGCTGTGTGTATACGTGATATTTACAGAGGCAATTTTGTGTTTTTTGCCAATGTAGCATATTAAGCAAAGCGAAATTTACAAAAAAAGAAAAACTCGTAATAAAAGGCTTACTTTGCAATAAAATTATAAAAGCGAATTTAATAAATTAACCGCAATTTGTTGGCTTTGAAGCTTTTTATGCCTTTTTTTAATTAATTCTGCTTGCGTCATATAAGAGAGAAAAAAAATTTAATATTCATCAATTTTCTGCAAATTTTCAAAATCAGAGTTTAATATATATTTAAGTTTTTTGTTATTTTTAAATGCTAATTACAAACGTTTTTTTTTTTTTTTTTTTTTTTTTTTTTTTTTTTTTAAATTTATTTGTTTGTTTGTTTAATATAAATAGTTTACATTTTGTATATTCTAATAAAATTATTTACTTAATACTTAACTTCAAACAAAAATTGTTGACGGAGTACCATTATCATTCCTCTCACTGAGTTCAGTTCCGAATTAGCAAACTAATTAAATATTACATTTTGCTGACATTTCCTAAATTTGACAATAATTTAATTTGAAGTTTGTCTGACAAAATCTGCAGTAGCCATTTGCTCGTCTCACTCATACAATGAATATAGAGTTGACGTAGAGTAATTGTTCAGCTTGTGTCTAGAAATGTTTTGACTCGCTCGAAATTTTTCATTTAACTTTATCTTGTTTCTTTTTCTGTTTTGGCTTCTCTGTATTCGCAGTGCGATTTGAATGTTTAGTTTTGCTTGGAAATTAAACCGCATTTTGTTGTCTTTTCTGTACACATAGTCAACCCAAGATAACCAGAGCAACGTGCAGAGTCAGCCAAAAAATGGCATACTCTCATTGCAGCTGCCGTCCAGGTTGGTTAGTACTGAAGCGACGCAGCATCAGCTTCGTGTCAACATCTGTAGCTTGAATTGCAACGCCAGCCACAGTGGACTTCGTACTCATTTGCATGCATACACTTGGCATACGTGCTCGGTTGACCCCGTTCTGGGAGGACACTGACCAGCCAACAGCCATCAGCATGTAAAAGTGTCAATCATTCCCTGTCCCCGCCCCCGTTCTCTTCCCTTCCTCACAGTCACTAACGATGCCTCGTGCCATTGTTGTTGCTATTATGATTATCGTTATTGTTGTCCCATTTTCCCTCTCTGGGCCCGCCCTCCCGCCGACTCCTTTGTCGCTCTCTTCCTCTTCCTGCCATACATAATGAAATAAAAATATTGTGCTGTTGTCGCTAACGTTCGGCTCTTGTTCATTTCGTTGTTGTCCTTTGTTATTTTTACTGCTGCTATGCAAAGCAGACACATAATAAATTGTTCTCCTACCAGGTTGCCATTGCCGTTGCCGTTGCCGTTGCCATCGCCCGTTGCAAGCCACAAAAGAGCTGCAAATTGAAATTTAATGAAATTTATTAATTTGCTGCATTTGTGATGATGTGGCAAAAGTATTTTGTTGTCAGCTTCAATGGATCACTCAGCGGTTGATTTTGCGTTTTGTATTGATTCACTAAAATATGTAACAAACAATACAAAATACAGAGACTGAATTAATAATTCAGCCGTGCCAAAAGCCAAAATTAAATACATATTTTAAAATAGAATTAAGTTAAACAGCGTGTTAAATTAAGTAGAGTTGTCAAACGGAAAAGACCAAGGGCAATTCAGCCAGACCATCACGGACCTAAGCCAAAGCCAAAGCTGTGAAATTTAACGCGTTCAACTTTTAGTGGCCAACCAGCTGTGGCTTAGGAGTTTGAAATGCCTCGCAGTTCAGCTAGGAGATAAACGGCTGAAGAAAACTTTATAAAGATGCTGAAAGATGTTGGAGTTATGTTTAGCTCGAGTTGAGTTAACTCTTATCTCAAATACTCAACAGCTTAAAGAAACATATTACTTTCCTCATCTTCTGCTCTTAATGAGTTCATAAAATCAAAGCTGGCATGCAAACAGTCCATTAGATGTGTAAATGGGACATGTCAGAAACAACTAAAGGAAATGTGAAATACGTGTGCAATTTGTCACATTATCGCTGCTTCCTTATTTATTACGCATACGTAACATAAGCCGCTGAAAGGAAAGCCATATGGGAAATCTTTCGACTTCGCTGACTCAAGCACGCAAATCAGAGTCTTTTGTCATCTTATCTCGATTCGAACAGCAATCATCAAATGGCAATCACTTAGTCATATCTCGTCTCGTCTTAACCCGCCGAATTTCACCTTCGAATGCTGACATTACTCTCCGCCATGTTTTATTTATATTGTTTGTATTTTTCACAGCCTTCACACAGTAGCCGCAATCAGAATGTCTTGAGGCGTGCGGCTCAACTTTGACATTCCCGTGTCGTTTTTTATGCCTCGCCTTTTATTGCGTGCCATTACTTTAATATTCTCGTGCCTCCTCCAGTTCGATTCACCTCACAGCAATCGATGAAAGAACTCCAACTGGGTTCGCTGTGCCCACGCTCACATATGGATATCCAGATATGTTGCTTTCTTTTTGTATTAGCTGTTAGCTTTTGCCTGTTAGCTGTTAGCTTTTGCCTGTTAGCTGTTGGCTGTTGGCTGTTGGCTGTTGGCAGTGCCTGCCTTTAATGTATTTCAATTATTTTTATTGGCTTATCATAAATTATAATGCTCCCTGGCCTTGGCCGCCATATATTCTCAGCCCGCCTCTTCCCTTTCTGTTTGACTTGCTTCATCACATTTTCACAGTTCTGTAGTTCCTGCCTTGGCCTCGAATGCTCCTTCTCAGCCAGGCCTGAAACACATGTTGAGCCTTGTTTTTGGCATTGCTGCTTATTGAAAAACTTCAGCAAGTCGTTGCGTGGATCGCTTCGTCCTGCTTGAGCAAACTTTCCGTTAAGTGGCAACAACTTTTCGTCCTTCTTCAAGCATTTTCTAATTTCATGGCATTTCTTGGCATTTCTTGGGATTTCTTGGCTGCCATGTTTTCCATATTTTACTGTGCTGGTAAAACTTTATAGAGTTCATTATTTGCACCAAGCGCGCCTTAATTATTCCTGCATTTGTCACTAGGACAAATTGAATTGTGTTGCGGAATGACTTAACCGGAAGTTTAACTGCTTCCAATTTGTTTTTCATACTTCTGAGAATTATGCAAATGCCAGCATATCCGAGAGCAGAGCTGAAGCAGTTTGCATCTTGAATTGCATTTTCATTCTATATCTCAAATAAAGAACTCGTTATTACAACGTACTCTAAGTGAATGGGAAGGAAACCTTCTCTATACGGAGCTGATTAAATCAATTGCCTTAAGTTTGATTTATCTCCTTGACTTGGTTCTTCATCAATCAAATTATCAAACTTCATCTGAATCACAGTATTTGTGGCATTTCTTCATTCATTCCTCTCCCACGCCATCAACCTATTATTCATTCATTCTAATTTGGCTCTGTGCCTAGTGGCGCTTGCCACATTGAGCACTCCGCATTGCATTCGCGACTCTATTACACAAGTTTCTCGCAATTTTAATTATCACGCCATCGTCATCATCTACATCGGAATACCTCCGCCACGCCTCCTCATCTGCACCATCAACCACACTCTGATTGTTGTTGTTGTTGCTGTTGTAATTGTTGCAGCTACTAAAACTGTTGCAAACGGCACCGCAAATGCAATTTCCGTGCAAAATATTTACACAAAGGCACAAAAACTTTGCCCACATCCATTTCGCTATTTCGTGTTCCATTTCATCCGCTCTCTCTACCTCTTACCTTCCCTCCTTGTACACAAAGTTCGTGAGCACAAAATAGAAAACTAAAACGAAAAGAAAAAGAAAATGCAAAAGTTTCTCCGAAGAACGAAAAGTATTGAGCTCTCTCTTTCTCTCTCTCTCTCTCTCTCTCTCTCTCTCTCACTCTTTCATCTGTTCCTAGTCAGAACTCCATGAACCGCTTTAGGTTCAGAGCAGAGCTTACAACTCTTTACAGTTGCTGCTCCCGTTGCATACTTTGCGCACTTTGTAAATAAGTTAAAGTATTTCGAAAAAGAAGAAGAACGAGAAAAATCGTTCGGTGCCGCTTCGCTGGTTCAAATTAAAAGAAATTTTCAGTGGGCAACCAGGGGAAAGCTTGTAACTCTGCACAAGTGAAATGAACTGCTGTAGTCTGCTCTTCATTTCAGCTGCAGTGGTTGAGGCTCTTGTTGCTTTCGCTTGTGTCATGCTGAACGACAAAATGCACTTTGTTTGATGAGCAACTGCGACAGAAAACCTCAACCGCCCCTGGCCAACAGCTCGCAGGGCATATGCCAATAAGGGCCTGAAGGTAGATGCAAAGCATGCCAAGCAGAGGCTGAACTTTAAAGAGAGACACTGCCAGGGATAATGCCAACTGACAGCTTTCATTTTCTCTTGCCCAGCTGTAACTCAGCTGCCTGAAAAAATAATGAGAAATTATTGGCGCATTGCGCCTCGAGCCAATCCAATGGGTGCCGCAGTCGTCGTAAGCCCAAGAAGAAGAGCTCGTGTGCTGATTGTTGCGGACAGGTCTTGTTACATACTTGTATAGGCAACAAACACATGGCTGGTTATGTTGATTTAATTTACTAAAGAATTTAATTAAATAGTAAATCCACATATGCCTTATTTATTTCAATCGCATTCTATTATAAATAAATTGCATATTAAAGTAAATATTTTGTATTTGCCTGGATGTTCATTTCATTAAAGTGCAAATCGATTTCTAGAGTAGGCAGTTTCAGCTCTTTCCACCTAGTTTGCAGTCCGAAAGAGCACAAATAACCATTATCGAAGCAGCTTCCTTACAGCTCATCGCCTTTGTGCAACATTGTGGCTGCTGCATGCCATAAAATGCGGCTCAAATTTACAGCCCAGGCATAAATTGGAAATGTTTTCCCATCCTGCCTGACTGTGAGCAGGCTGAATTCTGATAGACCAGGCAGACTAAAGTAGAGCAAGGCTTCTCCTAAATTCCTCGGCTAAACAATGTGAAATTCTTTTCCTCTATCAAATATTATGCAGTTGGTATTCCACATATTCAATGTTTAAACGAGGCGGGTTTATTTTTTTAGATTTAATAGTTTTGAATTTTAGTTCAATGTAAAAGGAAATGATATTCCACTCGAACAACTCATAAAATGTTTCTTGTCTGCATGTAACAAGAAATACTACTGAAATAAATAAGCGAATGAATTCTTTTTTGTCTGCACATAATTTTATTATTTGAGCTAGTTCCACTGAATTAGCAGCCGAGCTAATGCACCTTTCTCTCTCTCTCTCTCTCTCTCTCTCTCTCGCTCTCTCTCTCTCTCTCTCTCTCGCATCTGTCCCTCTGGCTTGCTGGCTTTCCTCAAAACATTTAATGTGTATTATCACACTTCCACTTCAAATACCTCGCTATAATTTTAAAGCACAGCATTTATGCTGTGAAGCACACGTGAGGCGATTAACATAATTAGAAGTGCAAATCCAACACTCGACACGCCTGAGACAAAGCCTGCTCAAACTTGACAAGCACGCATATAGGAGCGGGAGGAGCGGGAGGAGCGGCTGTGTAAAAGATTCCCATAAAGTGTAAATATTTGCATGCTGAAAGCAGAGACAAGGCCCAGCAGGTGGCATCGAGTGACTGGGGACACAAGCATAAGCACAAACAAGCATAAACACATACAAAGAAACAACCGCATTCAAAGCCACAGCCCCAAATCGCGTCTCTCTCTCTCTCTCTCTCTCTCTCTCTCAGAACCTTTTCTCTGAGCCTTTAACACGCACTTAAGAGCTCCGACATAATTTCCAAATTGTACAATTATAATTTCCTCCCGTATATACACATACATATACTCGTATATATACTCTCCGAGTATTCCTGATAAGCACTTTAATTAGCTTAAGTTTTCCTGCTGTCATTTCTCTTACCCAGTGAGTTCTTTCCATGAGGTGACTCCATCAAATTAATTGCCTTGTTGCTTAGTCTACTTTTTGCCAGTGTGTGTGCATGTGTGTGTATGTGTGTGCATGCTTACACAAGTATTATCTTGTCTTGGCATATACTTCATCTGCTCTGGTCTCAGAAACTTTTCATTTTCATTTGGGATCCAACTTTTTGCATTATTGAGAGAATGTTTGAGGTGAGCGCAGCCTTCGGGCAACTTGTTTGGTTTCTCACCTGTGTCTGACCCTTGTGGCCTCACACACACACACTTATACATGGGGGATTCGAATTCCAACTCCTGCCTCAGTTCCTGAATCTGTCATTCGGTCATGCCACAGCCTCAGAGACTACACTTTAAATTGAGTTTCTTCGGGCAACTTTTCATACAGAGAGACAGAGAAAAGACAGCAGAATTTAATAGACAAGTTTGCTTAGGGCATGGAGTGGGGGTATGGTGGGTGCTCTGGGCGTGGCACTTTGTATGTGCTGATTGCTGCTTTGTTATTCATGGAATTGTTTAAAAATTTAGATTGCTGCGTAAACCTTCAATTACAATTTGTGCCGTTGTTCTGAAGTATATACGTATGTATATAAATTAAACCGATGTCAATATCAACATTTTATCGTCGGCTACAAATCGCTCAGTTGGACGGAGAACAATTTGAATTTGAACGATTCGACATTTTTATATATTTAACTTAAGCTGAATTCGCTTATATCTCTGCCCTTTCGCTGTTCATTTCAATTATTTAATCTCGTGTAATACACTTTGAGCAGAGCAAGTGTCCTGTTAGTATCCTTTGTACAGTCCGCTGTCAGACGTATTAAGTTTTAATTTGAAATCGATTCCTGACTCAGCATTTTGTATGAGGACATTGTCCCCGTTTTCAGAGTCTCTGCGGTGTATAAACACTTAGACTTAATGAACAAATCCTTTTTAAATTCCACCTGGAAATAGGAACATCCAAACTGAAGCAAAGTATTTGCAAGCATAATTTAATTAATTAGGAAACCTTAATTGCCCCGTTGTCATTCTGGTTCCTAACTAAGCTGATTCTATTTTGTGTATTTTGTCAATTAGTTGAGAACCGCAGCTGGGAGCACGTAACTGAGACTTGGACCTTGGCAATTAATTGCCAGCATCCTCGCTTGCCAGGCACGTTGCCTGGAGTGTTTTATATTTGGTTCCCCTAATCTCCTCTCACGACTTCTCCGTCCACTTGCGTTGTTAACAACACGATAAAACTGTAAAGTGAACCTAATCCATTAATTAGGCCGGGCAACGAACTGGAGCAGCAACAGCAACAGCAATAGAAACAGCAACAGGATAGCCACGCAATTAGAAGAATTGTGCACTGACCAGGCAACGAACCAGGAGACATCCGAATATGAGGTTACCTTTGTCTGCTAGCCTTCCCAGCAGTCGAGGATTGACAACGTGAGACTGAATTTTGCTGCGAACCCGCTTTGTAGTTCGCCCAGTCGAAAGTGAGCAACCTCGTTAGGCCAGTGAACTGTGAGAACAGCTGAGCCTGAGGGCAGATGCAGAGGATAAAGGAGGCAGAAGGATATTCAAGAAGTGGCAGTGGCAGTGGCAGTCAGCATGGCTCATTGAGTGGCAAACACACTCGCAGCTTAGAAGGGAGCTCTTGTCTGTTGTTGTTGCTTTGTCTGTTGGCAAATTGCGGTCGAGTGTCATCGAACATAGCAAAACAGACAACCAACTCACACTCACACTCACAGAGAGTCTCGCATACAAATACAGAGCTATGGGTGTCAATGGCTAAAGATTAGGTGTCCCATCGTGCAGCTCTTCTAGCCATTTTGTCACATCATTAAGTTTCTAATTAGCTCAGGCAACAGCTGCATGCTGATGGAAGAGATGAGGAAAGGAAGGTTGAGCACAGATGGAAGACTGAGAGCAGAGCTGCTTTGCATGTACAGAGAGGGAGTGAGAGAGAGAGAGAGAGAGAGAGAGAGAGAGAGAAAGAGAGACAGAGAAAAGTGCAAGAAGCTGGCAAATATCTTAAGCAGCTTAGCATCTCTTCACACTTCGCTTACCCAGCCCTGAGCAACTATTGAGTGCAGTCTGAGCCTTTCTTATCATGTCTACTTCCATTTGAATGGCACTATTTGAAGAGGAGGGAATCATCATTAAGTGCTTCTCAACAGCAAATGGCTAAGCCTTAAAATGGCCAAGGTCAAATGCATTTGCAATTCCCATTGAAGTAGAATGAAATGCAAAGTGTGGCAGCTGAAGGGAAATGAATTCAAAGAAGGATATTTTAATATTTTATGAATATTTAAATTGATTTTGAGTATTCATCTAACATCGAATAGTTTGCCTTTCAGTTCGCATTCAGTCAGAATCTAATTGCATTTTACATTCTCTAATACTCCATTCCATGAATAAGCCCTCATCATTCCGTCGACAATGTTTTCCGTAGCAATTAGTGCGGCATGCAGCAAATTTGATTATCGCACTATAAGTGGGCCTGGGAGTGGTCATGGGAGTGGGCGTGGTCATGGTCGACTCGTAATTGGAATGTTTTGAGGTCGAAATCGCGGATTAGCCAGCTGCCCACATGTCGCATTGTTGATTTATGGCAACAGCCGCAGGCACAGCCACAGCTACAGCAGGAGACCACACAGAGTCGGCTGAGCGAACTGAGTGCGTGCTCCGAGGCAGCCACAAATGCAGCTTATCTGTGTTGCAGTTGCATGACAGGTGGGGCTTAGTAGGTTGGCGGTTACCTGCTGCCTTCATTCATTTTGACACCCGCACAATAGTTCACGCTCGGCAGACAAGTGCACATTGGCGAAATTCCACTTGAAGCATATTCAAATTGGCATCTGGCACTGGGAGACCTCCATCCCACTTCAGGGAAGCCGCAATGATTGAAAAAATTGGCTTAAGTGCTTAACTAATGGTAAGCATGGCAATAAGCCGGCTCACGAGCGTGCTGCCACCCAAACACACAAGAGAGAGAGAGAGAGAGAGAGGAAGAGAGCCAGTGTGAGAGAGGGGAGAAACTAAGTTTAGGCTCTTTCGTGACCCTGACATAAATCTCCTGCTAGTTGGGGCAGCTCCTTTCCTGGACGATGTTGCTTGCGTGAGCTTGCAACATTTTTAGAGTGTGCGTCCATTAAACGTTTTCCGTTAAAGGCGCACCGAGCATGGCCAATAAACATAGATAGAAGAAATATAAGGGCAAGAGAAACGGGACCCTTCCCCTGCGGATAGGGAGTAAACAGGACACAGTTAATTGGCTTTCGAAGGGAATCACGACAGGGAAAACTATGAGAAGAAAACATTTAATTAAATTTGAGACTATTTTGTGTTTAGCCTACTATGAAATCACAAAGGCTAGCTGACAGTTAGTTGTATCCATAAGGACATTGTTAAATAAATATAAATTCTCTTTGGGAATATTCATTCGCATTATTAATTCGCATTTAAAATGAATTCCAAGCATTAAATTGACCATCTAAATATTGAATATAAAATGTTGATATTTCAGTTATTTCCATTGGCATTTTTGGCCACTTCTGTGTTTACTTTGTCATAAATTAAATCAAATTAAAAGTAATTATGCGCATATTGATTTAATAATGGAAGCGAAAAACTAAACAGCTTTCCGACTGAGCAGCGCTGAACACAGGACAATCACATTCTATATTGTCGCCTCGTCGGTGTGTGAGGGAGTCAGAGCTACATGCACCCATACTCTCACTCACACTCACACACACATACTATGGCAGCTAACTGCAAATTGTTGCTGTAAAGCGCAAATGCAATTTTCCAGCAACAACGAAATTTCCACTTAAAGTTGCAGTTATGCAAATGCATTTACCCTTCATGTGTGTTGGCGTATAATTGAGTATTTGTGTGTGTGTAAATGTGTGTGAAAATGTGTGTGTGTGTGTGTGGATCATGCGTGAAATGAAATTATCCCTGGATGACAAAGCGTGACCTGCAGAGCAAATTGAACGTATGCGTCAAATATTATCTAAACTTTTACAACATGAAAACTGTCAACAAATTTTAATTGAAATTTAATGGACAAAGTGCAACAAAAAGTAGCAACAATTAGGCCAACTTCGCCATGAGTAAAAGTTTGAGAGAAAAAGTAAAATTTAATAATTGGCCTTTTCCACAGGAAGTTTTCCATTTGCTCTTTTTGCTTGTTTACTTTGAATTTATTTAAACTTAATTTGATAGAAATTGAAATTCGGGCTGGCGAAATGGGCAAATGGAAAAAAATGAGAGGGCACAAAAACTTTGCAACTTTGATTGAAACTCGAGGCGAGGCTGAGCAGTAAAATGGACGCTCTGTGGCATTTACTTCCAGGCCATTAAGACACAATGACACACGCGGCTGTTGAAGAGGCCACGGGGTCTCGTGGTGTGGGGAGACCTTTGTCTAAACTTTGGGACAGATTTTGCCTGTCTGGCCCTGTATTGACTTTTTTGTCGCCTCTGACACTGGAAACCCTTGTCATCTGCGAGGGCAGAGGGAGTGATGACTGTGCCGATAATATCGAGTTTGCATTGTGCCTAATCACAGGACTCGAGCCGATGGCAGCCGTCGACTACAGGACAGCAGAACGAATCCAAGCAGAGTTCTCCTTACGCCCAGATTATCATTGTCAAAGCCGAATAATAAATCATTCGGTTTCAGGAGCAGCAGAGACAGCTGCAAACAAATCAAATTCCTTGTGCCATAAGACACTTAAGTATTTGCTAACTTGCAATTCCTTTTTAATCATGTTCCCTCTCCTGTCTCTCTACTCTGCAGAGCCAGCTAAACTAAATTATAATAAGCCGGGGTTTTCTTACAGGTGGTGCTTAGCACATCCTACCAGCACCCAATGGTCAGCCTCATTAGAATGGGCTCCAGCCCATTCCCATCCCTGCATTCCCGCCATCATTTACAGGCAGATTAAGAAATTAATGGAGGACGGAGCGTAGAGTGGTTGTGGTGCTTTGTTGGGCTGACTTGTGGTTTTTCGAGAGCTTTGTCATTTTTCATTTTTAATGTGAGCCACGAGCCAATCCAAGTTGCCTCCCATGTAAACCAGATAATACATAGGAGCTAGAAAGTCAAGGTCTATAACGATTGCAGAAAATGATTCACTTTTCAGACGTTGAGTAGAAATTATGAAGGTGGCATTTAATTGAGTTGCCTTTGTGCGATGATCTAGGAAATGAAGCAAACTTTTCCAACACTCAGGCGATGGCAAACTTTCTGTTATGTCGTAAACATTGACTGAGCTGCTTAGTCGTTGTCCGGCCATAAAGGTAGCCACGAAATTAAATAAGTCCTGCCACAGACAGACAATGAGATAACTCCATTGAGGCTGCAACTAACAAGTAGATTGGCCATCGTTAAAAGGACAAAGGCAGCAAGGACAACTAACTGGCGACAGCTGTGAGAATGCGAGAGACACTGACAACGCTTTATATTCTATTTATGAGCCACAGAAAGTCGAGCAATAGCAACAGCACACAATGCAGAGAAGGTAGACTTCATTTGAGCCATTGAATAGAATAGAATGGAATCAAAAGGCAGAAGAGACAAGAACAGTGGTATTTGGCTTCGTTTTGCAAGGACTGGCTTCCGCTTCCGTCAACACTGCTGCTGAATGCTGTTTCCTGTGAGTTAGCGCTAAGCGAGGGACTCAGTCAGGCTAGGCAGTCCGGTTGTCAGCCAGTTGGTCTGCTTAGTGGATATTTTGCAAATGGAATTAAGAAGAGCTAGGAGAGGCGTGCCAAAAGCAGAGGCGTGTAGCTTTGGTAACTTAATTACACCTTGGTACATTGTCGGATGGCCCAGGTGAATACATTAACAGAGCAATGCAAGTTGTCAAAGGGAATTATTACACTGAGAGAATCATGTATACTGAAGTGATATTTTGCCTGAATGATAAGTCCTACATAAGGCATCCAGTCTTGATGTCCGCCAACAGACAAGATATATTGTAAATAAATATTGTGTGAATTACGCAACGCTAATTTATTTTGTAAATAATTATTAGCCCGAGAGCACGTACTCACACAAGCACACACAGTTCGCCTGGCAGCCCGGGCCTATAATTAATGCAGCCAATTGTGGCCAAAGTATGAAACATACGACCCGTGGGCCATGCAGATTTTCATGATTTGTACCGCTGCAGCTGTCACGCTTGCAATCTGTAATAAATCATTAGAATGATTCGTATGTAGAGCAATAACCGAGCAGCTGATGGCATTCGCACCGAGTGTCCTTTGGGCACATTCGAATAGATCATGCAGCGTGTTTACTTTATAGATATTTAGTTGGCGCTGCATCGAATGTTTTCATAGTTCAGCGCATTTCGCACGGATATGAATCGTGTTTTTCTCTGTGATATATATAAAGTAGTCATTGAATGTGAATTGGATTTCATGTGTTGTCAGTGAGAATGGGAAGTAAATGGGCGAGCTATTGAATCGTGTTTGATAGCCACATAAATTATGAGCTCTTGACTTAACTACAGTTCTTGGCGGGTTGCAATAACAACAATGGCCATTAACATGAACTATAAGAAACAAAAAGAAAAAAAAAAAGATGGAAATATGGCCGGGCATTCAACACGAAAATCGACTGAAAAGCAATTATTTACACTCTGGCAATAAAAAATATGCCACAGGCTGCGCCCGTTTCCCGCACAACTGTCACTGCCACGCCCTCTACGCCTTGCACACAGTTCAGTCCACGCAAAAAAGCCGAATGAAAATTGTGTCAAAAATTGGTGTTGTAAAATTTATTACCTTTCCTTTGGCTGGCTGCGCGTCTTCTCTCTTCTCTTCAATTGCATTTCGGGTGTCCCGACCCAATTTTTATGGCCCCTGGGCCGAGGCGGCAGACACAGAGAGATGAAAGCGAGAGACAGAGCGAGAAAGAGCGCGAGGTAGTCAACTTTTGATTTTTACGAGCCTGGCCAAGCGTTGAGTCGATAAATCCAAATCTCAATTGAGCTTCAGTCATGAATAGGCCAGGGATTTCCACAAAAGCCAATTATGAAAATGGGAAAAACTCAACGCTGGCATTTGCCCACGTCTTGACGTTGACATTTTCAATTTGTCGACCATCAGCGAAAGCCGCATAATCAATCAGTTATAATGTTTTCTGTCTTGCTTACAGGCCAAAAATGCTGCAACGCCCGCATTGGCATTGGGCCACATAACGCAGTCCTCCATTCCTCCATTCCGCCATTCAGCATCCTCGCGGCGAGGCCGTGTGTGTTGAGTCGAGTGTGCTTCAATCATGGCGGCGCCCACGTCAATGGAAATCAGCTGCTGCCTGGTGTTGCTGGTGCTGTTCATCCACAACGGTAAGCCAGGTGACATATGCCCACGAACTTTTATTTAATTCGCTTCGACAGGCTACTGCATAGACTGCTTCAAGTGCGTTTCGAATAACGGCGCCAACAAGGCTTGCGACGATCCATTTCATAATAATTATTCCACCGCCATCCTCGAGTCACCCTGCATGGGCGGACGCAAGGGCCGCGATGGCCTCTTTCCCGCCACGGCCTGCATTAAGATCGCCGGCTACTATGGTGAGTGAATGCTCGAGCTGAATGTGCTGATTGATAATAATATTTAATTTCAATCTACATAGATGACAACGGCGAGACGATAACGGTGCGCGGCTGCGCTCTGGACAGCGGTACACTCACCACAGACACAGAGATCATAAGAATGTCGCATTGTGGAAAATTCTACTATGACAACAGGTGCGTGAGTCAGCCAAATGCATATCCTTATATACATATATATATATACATAAATGTATCTTTTGTTATGACATGCGTGACATTTTATGAGGTGATTGGCACAGGTCTCTTAATAAGGCCGTAAACTGGGCACGTTTGCAATAACTTTTTATGAACTGATACGATTACGTGATAGGCAGTAGGCAATTTTGCTCCTGATTTGCAATAAGCGATATGCGTAACGATAAAGATTATGTTAAAGTACTTGCAGTTAACATAATATGTTCATGCTCTGCCGTTATAACAGAGAGCCAAGGCAACGTCTGTTAACTACAGCAGATGGCAACATCTTTCAGCCGTACATATTTTCAAAAGCTCAAGTACAGTCGAGTCTCGAAATTTTGTGTCCCGCTAAATCCAAAATCGCGATTAATAGAAATAATTCTATTCCCTTGAAAAAAAATCGTTAATTTGTACAAATTTTATACGTTTTAATCTCCACGTTAATTTGTAGTATTTTTGACAACTCATAGAATATTAAACCTCTTATAAATTTAAATTTTGTTTTCGTAACCTCTTTTGGTCGTTAAATTACCGTTTAATTTTGCAAGCAGCTATGTCGCCTTAATGTTGCTGTGAATGCTGAATTTTGCGCTTTTACAGCCATTGATAATGGAGCAACAAAAATTAAATGTGTTAAGTATGCATAATGGAATATGAAATCTTGATAATTTAAATTTTTTTGTAAATCGAAAAAACTAATCCCCTTGCCATTTTGAGTTATCGGGACTCGACTGTATTTTCATTCACTCTTGAGCTTCCAGCATTCCAGTATTTCAGTTTTTATATTCAATATTACAACTAAAATATGAGTTGAGCCAACTCACTTGGCCTGTTTATTTCGCCAACGTGCAGACCTTGCCATGCTTCCCGCCTGCTCCGTGACGTATATTAAGCGGCGTGCAGTCGAGCAACAAAATTCATATGTTACCTTTGCGCTGAGCACGCTGACATTAATATATTCCCATTGTCGCAGCCGTAACTCAACATTATCTGAGCTATCCATTCTTCCTTTTCTTGCAGATACGTTCACGGCTGCCTTCAGAGCTGCAGTGATGCGGACGCCTGCAATGGCAGTCGCCCCAAGGACGTGGAATCCTTTCTGCTTAGCATTGCGTTGCTGCTTTTGGCAACTGCAAGGTAGCAGTAACAACAACAACAACATCAACAACACCTACAAGAACAGTTATAATAATGGGAAGGAACAGCAAATACAGCTGTAGCTAGCGACCCATGAAATATGGAGGGATAAAGCTAAAGTGAACGTGAAAAAAGCATTTAATATAATTCAGCTGCGCGAAAATATTTGTACACATTACATCCGCTGCTCTATCTCTGTCTCTCACTCTTTCTATGTGTCTCTCTGTCTCTCTCACCAGCTATTGCGTGTCTAGATCTATCTCTCTCACTCTCCCACTCTCTCAGTGTCTACAATTGCACATAACAGTAATTGCACACAAGGATAACACAGGATAACACGGCAGACAAAAAAAAAAAAAGAAAATGAAACATATTATATGGAATTCATCAAGCAATTATGTGATTTATAAATGAATATTTAACAACTAATTAACAATAATTGATGGAAGAAAACATATTTAAACAAAACGAATATTTAACAATTTAATTTAAACTATTTACCTTTATAAATTATAAACAAAACGCAAAGCGCTCCTAGGTAAATATCGAGTCAAAATCAAAGCTAAACAAATGAGAAAAACTAAATCGAGAATTCAAATTCAATTGCAATTATTTATAGCGAATAGGTACTGTATTTACATTTTTAATTACAATATAACTCACCTGTGTGTATTTATTGCTCGAGTACTGTAAATATATGAATTCGTTAGGAATTGCTGAATTTTGGGCAAACATTTATTAACAATTACGAATATGTAAAGAGTCTTAAATTAACGGTCATCTAGATAGAGTTAATCAATTTAGAGAACTGCGAAACCAGCTATAAATCCATATTCAAACGATTGTTATTTATAAATAGTTTGATTAACCTATTTCTGTTCCGAGCTCATTTCTTGATTAGGTCTAAACTAGTATTTTGATCAAAGAATCATCGATAATCATTTTCAAGGCGAATTCCAGCTTGATTAACGAATTTCTTTTATGCTAAGTGAATCATATCAGTAGAGATAAACTAAGTATAGATGTCTTAGTTTATGATTGCAATAAATGCCTTGCTTAGAGCAATCGATTGGTAACTGCGCTATCGCTCGAGTCGGTGAGTTCCCTAATGCCGATCCAGATAAGATTCCAAATGAAAAAAACTTCCATAAGCAATATGGGCTGCTTGGCAAACCCTTAGTATCGATTCGAAAGCCGAACAGAATGTCTGGTAAGCAGTGGGGCAAGTTTAAATAGCTGTGGTCTGGCATTAACTAACATAAGCACTACCACTGATCCTTCGCAGTCCACAGTTGGTTACACTACAGCCACGGCGCCTTGCCGCAGGATCCCGTCATTGCTGGCCACGATGCCGATGGCGATACCATATTCATTGGCCGTGCCTTCTACAACAACGATCTGCTGCCGGCGAAGGTCATTCCGAACAAGGGCAAGGCCTATGTGGCCTATGGCGGCAATGAGATCGAGCTAGAGAACTACGAGGTGCTGAGTGGGCAGAACTACGTGTGGTTGCCCGGCGCAAATGGTGAAGTGCCAGCCGGTGCCGTTGAAGTGGGTCACACCACCGATGGCGAGCCACTGTACGCTGGACGTGGCTACCATGCAGCCAGCCTGACCGTGGGCAAGGTGCACCCCTCTCACGGCTGCCTCTACATACCCTTCGGCTCGGAGGAGGTCAAGGTCTTTGAGTACGAGGTGCTGTCCCGCCTCTTGCGTTAATTGTTAACCGTTAGCACATCTAAATGAATTTTTTGTATAATAAACTAAAGCTTTCGTAGAAACTACTATTCGACCGCCTTATCTTTGTGTCTGCCTGCTCCGGCTAAATGTTCTAACTATTTATAGTTATCGCATGTTATGTGTCGTCATGAGTCGCCTTCTTTGGTCAGGTTTATGATCGGCTTCTTCAGTTTCGCAGTTATATTTACTTTTAGCTAACTCTGGCCGGAAAGGAGTCAAGGAAGGGTAATCTAATACAACAGCAGTTCTTAGTTAACAAGGAGGGGAAGAAGAGTTAAATTAAATGAAACGATATATAACTATGTAACATTAAGTTTTCGACTTGAACAAACTACATTAAGCCTAAATGTTTAATTAAAAGTCTAACTACGTTTACGTACTCAAATGAAAAATGATAAACCAATAGGACCAAGCTACATCTACGTGCGAAGCTTAAGAGAACAGCAATAGCATTTTATAAACGAGCATTGTTAATAGTGAGCATACGAATCTAATTGCTTTTTACAACTCTCTTCTGTTTCGAATGAACTCACTTCATTTTATACAAAGCGAGCTTGCAATGGTTTCCACATTCGAATATGAAACATCTTTGTAAAACAATTGACAAAAAACGAGAAATAAAATACATGAATTAGCACACGCTTTTGATAAGATAACAAAATTTTGCTGAAATCGCTTGCTTGCAATGCAACAAAAGTATTTAATCAAAATGAACAAGTTTTTTATAAACTAAGCACCTGATTGGCGGCTAATCACATAAATAAATAATTGAAATTCTTCAACACAGTTTGCATACAAATTACAAATGTAAAATGCAAAATACAAAATACAAAATATAAAATATTCATAGCTACATTTAATGAACGACCAAACCAAGTGTATAAAGAAAACATTGAAAGTTTCATGGCAAACAGTTGCTAAACATTTTTGAATGCAAATGTATTTAGCACCTAAGAAGTTTATATTTATATTTAAGCGCAAGCGAGAATCTAGATAACGAAGCTACTAAAACTAATCGAATTGAATTAAAATTGTTTCTTCTTTTGCATTTAAGTGCGAACAACTTTTTCTAGCGCTAAATAAGATCGAACTCACACAAACACACGAGAACTATAAACATTTCTAAATAAAAACTGCATACATATATTGAAGTTTCAATATTACATACGTGTTTGACTTAGCCTAAGCTTATTTACAGTCTGGAAGAGGTGGTTCAATTAATCTAAGAGAGTCTTAACATAGGCAGCATCGTCCTGGATAAACTTATCGGCCTGCTCCGCTGTTACTTCTACACTATGGTAATTGTCCAAGCCGATTTCTTCCTCTTTCCTGTGAAGATAGAAACAGTCTTAGTCTAATTTTGCTGAAGAGTATATTACTCAAGTCCGACGTACTTGAGCAGAATATCGACAACATTCTCACACGCCAGCAAGCACTCGCTATCTCGTCCCACCTTCGCCTCCCATTTGTGGTATTCCCGCAGTATTTCATAGACACCTTTGGCGCGCAGCACCTCACGGCAGCGTCTTGTGGCACAGAGTTGCAGCAGGCACTCAAGCAGCATTTTGCGCAGATCCGGATCCGTTTCACGAGTCTTGCTTTCGGGTAGGTACTGAAAAGATAATATGAAATAGCTTATAATACAAGCCCACTCTAGCAATTAATTAGTGTATGCACCTGTAGCTCAATGGGCAGCTTTTCGTTGTCTTCGTCGCTGAACTCCTCTGGGCCACATAGTGGCTGCAGTATGGCAACCAAAATATCATCCTGCTCATTCAGTATGACGTCATGATACACCACATCGAAGCATATATTTTTGATGATGCCTATGGTGCCGCCGCGACGCACTACGCTCTCCTCAAACGAGGCAAAGGGCAGCAGCTTCTCCAACAGTTGGTACTTTGGCTGGCAGCACAGATCTCGGCCACGCGACACTTGAGTTAGATTACAAAATATGGGCGCCAAGTAGTGAAGTTTGCACTTTTTCTTATTGTAGTCCAATTTGGCAAACGCTTTCGCCAGTTGCAGCAGCGTCTGCTCCAATGTATCCAGTATAGCCGGCACCAGCGACTCCACGCGGGTTAAGTTACTCAACACCATGCTCCAGGCATCTGCCAGCTCCGCCTGCTCGTCGATTATTTGCTTTGCAGCCACATCTGCAATGTCAAAGCGCTGTGAATTTTCTTAGATTAGTGAGCAGTTTAGTTTTCACTAGGGCATCAACTTACGGGCTGCACTTGCTGCGCCAGCTCAAAGACTTTGACAGCGCCTGCTTCCTCCGCCGTTAGATTTATCAGGCTGAGGACTGCATCCTTAGCAATTGTGGCATTGGTATCCAGGGTCAGTCCAAAAATGGATATTAACATATCATCTAGCGAGAGTATTGCATCCTTACCCTCTGTACTGCCTGTCAAACCTAAAAGAAGTTCGAAATACAACTTTAATAATAATCTGAGCACGTGTTGCGTTAGACGCATATCGTTGGAGCTGCCCATGCTCTGAGCATTCACCTACTTAGCACATGTGTTAATGCCACTGCTTTAAGGTCTAGACGCTGCTTGGGTTGCATAAATTGTATTAGCTCTCTTACAGTATCCATGGTGTGTAATTATTAAAACAAATTTGTATTTAGTAATTTGTGTACTTTAAGTATGCGTTAAGTGTGACTGTATTCGGCCTAGCATAAAAATACTTAGTTTCTGTTATCTGAAGGAATCAGCTGTTAGGTTAACAAGTTGTATATGGTTAAGGTCTCTGCTAAATGTAGGGTTCAGTCACTTGCTAACAAATTCAAGTCTGTTATACAAGTATTATTCTGAAAGCTGGCTTCGTTCAAATTGTTTTAGTATCGACTGCACGTCATGAAAGATGGTTGAAGTCTCAGCTAAACTGATGCATGTGTCCTTTGCTTACAAATTCGAAAGTTTTTTGTTATATCAGCATTATTCAGAAGGCAGGCTTCGTTAATATTATTACAGATTCGACTTGACTCTATCAGTAAACAGTAATAATGGTTGATGGTTGCTAAGAAATTCAAGCTGTCTGTTATACCAACATCATTCTGGAAGACTTCGCTTATTTTGTTATGTTATCTAAAACAAATTTGATAAGTTGTTAACTATTCTACTTGCATATCTATGTATATTGACAATGGTTATTAAAAGAAAATACCTAATACGATATTCCTTGTTAATTCTGTTAAGGAGTAGCAGAATGCATGCCATTCACATGTAAACGTTTTTAGTGCTAACGATAAGAAGCTCATTGCTATAATAAAAATGATAGAAACGTATTATTTAAATTGATGACTGATAGACAAAATCTAAAAAAAAAAAATAAATAAAATAAATGAGAAATGTGAATGAAAGATACAAATGAATGAATGAAACAGTCAAAAAAATAGACAAAAGATATATATTTGCCCCTATAACAAAGGTAGATTCAATGCCTGAACTATTGACTGACGAAAAAACTTACTGAGAAATCTGCACAGAAACTTGAACAGAGATAAAAGCGAATTTGGCAATGCAAATCGATGCAAATGCTCACTTGCCTTGAATTGAATTTAAAGTTTTGCGATTTGATTGCAAAGAGCTGCGACAAGGATACAATCCGAAGACCTCGCAGCTGCGAAAGGATCAACAATTGCAATTGAGAAAGGATTCGGCTAAAGAGTTTTGCTCGCCTTTGGATTCGCTGAATGAATCCCCGAAGCGGCTTTATGCGCAAAACTTTTGCTTGTTATTTTTAATGGCCGGCAATAATCGTTAAATGTGTCGACTGTGTACTCGGTGATGCTTCTGCTGCTGCTGCTGCTGTCGCTGCCAACGTCCCAGTTTCTATTTGGATGCCAGCTCCAATGCAGCTCAGCAGAATGCCCCATACCCGCCCTGGAGGCGTCGAAGGGGCTGCTGGCAACTCAACTGAAAATTTCATTTCGTTTCGCAAGAGCTCCGCACCACATCGCATCGCAGTTAGGGATATGGGGTGGGCCGAAAAGTTTTTAGACTTTTTGTCGACTTTTCGCATTTTAAGTTGCGGCCAACTGGCAAATGCTGGCTCAGCAGGCGCACAGCGATGGGGCAGGCCTTAGCCTTAGCCTCGGTTCCAGAAGTTCCAAATGTTAATTTCATAACCCGATTCGTGCACGACTAACTGTTGTTTCATTTATTTGCGTTCTATGCAAATACCCTACGCCCACAAGCGCTGCCCATTTGGGCGTGGCATTTGTGATGCTAGAAGCAGAAGCGGGTGCGGCAGCAGGAAGCGCAGCAGGAGCATTTTCTACCTGTTTGCATAGCCCAGTGGTTGGGGTTATTTTTTTTGTTGTATATAAATATTTAAGAATTCTAATCAAGATTCAGTTGGTTGGACACTCGAGGACACAACTGTCCACAACCTAGGCGAGCCCAGGGCAACTCAGCCCAGTGCCGAGCCCATTCCAAATGGCACAAAATGTCGTGTTGATTCCGCTTTGCTGGCGTTTTAATGTCCTGCCAAAAGCGCAATTCAAAAGCGAATTAAAAACATGCATTGGCCAATATAAACAGCTCGTATGAACTAGATACGTTTCTAAAGTAGTTTGTTGTTTATTTCTTAAAAACCATTCGAGAGGCAACTAAGAATCTAAGATATTTATTTAAAATGATAAATGAATTGCTCTAGGGCTATAAATAAGTTTTTAAGTATTAATCAAAAATATTAATGCATTTTAACTAATACATTGTAAATAATAATGAAATGCAATATGAATATGAATAGCAAATGAAATGCGAAAATTATTGAAAAACATTTTTTTTTTATTCGATAGGCAATAAAGAATCTATGTTTAGCATTTTGTTAATAACTAATTTATGTTGATTTATCAAACACATCAGTTGATAAAGCGAAGTTTTAAACAAGCTTTAGGAATATATTTAAATTTTTTATATATTTATATCAATTTATAATTAAGTTAAGCAAAACATTAAATTAAATTAAAAGGCCAATCAAAAAATTTTAATTTTAATTTAACTAATTTAAATTTTAATTATATTTAAACAAAATTTATATACATGCTGCTTTTTCACATATTTAATATAATTCTCATATAATTCTTTTGTTTAGTTAATTGATATATAAAATTTTATGTATCTAATCAATAGTATCAAAGTATCTATTATTTGATCATTTATTTTATTTATTTTTTATTTTGTAATATATATAAATAATATAAATAGTAAAAAAAAGAGCTTAAATAATTGTTGAACCTTTTCTACTTAGATATTAATAATATAGAAATATTAAAAATAAAATATAATCGTTGGCCACATCATGATCATGTTGCTAGTTTACATATCTTTCCTATTACTATCCATCAATTTTATTATAAATGTGACTCTATCAGTTCGTAATTGGCCACCGAACCGTCACATGCATATAGAATTTGACTCATGTGTGGTCCGTTACTCAATTAAGATAAAACTGAAGAAAAAAGAGAGGAAGGGAAACAAAATTAAGAAAACACAACCGCAAATTGAACGCATACAGCGAAACAGAGGAAAAATAAAATGGATTCATGAACGAAACTCCATTAAAAGGGACGTTGATTGGATTTATGAACACAGAGAAGAAAGAACGAAAAAAAAAACAAAACAAAAAGAAGACTTCAGCACGATGGGGAGTGCTGAGACGCGACGCAGATAGCCGAGACAAAGAAACTCGTTTTGGGCCACTCCTCCGCCATGGCAGCCGGCTTAATGCTGGACCAATACCAATGTAGAATTCGGCCATAACTTTCATTTGTTGTCGGCACACTCAGAGGCGAAAAAGGTCGTAATTAACAGCTAACATGCCAGCCAATCCGCAGTGTAATTAATTTTCAGCACTGCAACTTGTCGGCACTGTTGTTGTTGTTGTTGTTGTTGCTGCTCATTAGTGTATGCAGTGAACAGGTAACACAGGTAACAGGCTGCTCATGAAGTTGACACCTAAATTGATTATCTACTGGGCTCATAAAACGTCTATGACAGCTCAAAATTATTAATTATAGATTGTAATTATTCATTTAAATATATTTAAAACATGTTTATTTTTATACCCTGAACCCATTGAAAATGGGAAATCAGGGTATAATGGTTTTGTTAAAAGTATGTAACAGGCTGAAGGAGGCGTGGCAGACCCCATAAAGTATATATATTCTTGATCAGGGTGACGAGAAAAGTTGATATAGCCATGTCCGTCTGTCCGTCTGTCCGTCTGTCCGTCTGTCTGTCTGTCCGTATGTTTGAACGCGTCGATTTCCGAAGATACAAAAGCTAGAGAGTTCATTCTTTTTGTGTTAGGTCCGTATATTGAGCGCGCAGTACGAGTTTGTTTCAGAAATTCGATAACTTGTATATTTGCTTAGTTATCGATAACTGAAATTATCGGGAACCAGTTATAAAATTCTAGCTAATTCATCTTTAGAGTTAGAGTTTCTAAGTCTTCTGCATATATGTAGATACCAATTTAATACAATTTCGGTTTTTGTCAGTTTTTGGATTCCGGTCCCCAATTCGCCCCCACACCCCCAAATGTGTGAAAAATGCATTTCAAATACTAGAGACATACAGTTTGGTTTGGCATATAGATATGAATATCATAATCTTAATCTGAAGAAATCAATACGATTGTCCATCTAGAAACAGAATTATTAGTCTATAAAGTTTTCTCATCAAAACCCATGTGGCGCAGCAAGCAAGGCAGCGACAAAGCAAGACGCATTGCGGGCACACATATGTACATACATACATACATATGTATGTATGTATGTATGTATGTATGTATATGTGTGCAAACGTAGATCAGCGTGTGGCTGCAATCGTACATACATACATACATATGTATTTGTGCATGTAAAGCTAATTGTAAAAGAGTTATGATTTCTAAAATAAAACCTAAAATGTTAAATACAATATGTAGATCATATGCTGAACTCTCATTACATTTCATTATATATTTAAAAAATTTTAAAACAATTAAAATAACAATGGAAACTCAAGCAACGTTGAGCAATGCAAGCAATTTTCGTATGCGTGTGCACATATACACACAAAAAATCTTGGGCCGTTTTCTATGTTGCTATGCGTGCAAATTCTAAGAATCACAATTGTTTTGAATTGCGTTAGAATTGTCTTTGAATTGTATTTGTATTTTCAGCCACTGCTTTAGTGTTTCTTTCGTATATGGCGAATTTGATTCGTTTTCGCTACTCTGTCGTTTAAGTGAGCCGTGGTGTAGATGGTTAAACGGATGCAACCAATGTTAGGGTGTCGCAGGTTCTAGTCTCGCCTAAGTCTTTTATAATTTCTTATTTTTAATTTTTTTTTTTTTTTTTAATTATTTCTTTCTTTTCTATTATTTATTCTTTGTATTTGATACCTTTGAAAGTTAGTTAGTAGTTTAACTAATTGTGAATAAGTGCGTTTTTTTAAATTTCAAATATTTAATAGCATCATTTCTGAAAGTGTTTTTGTTTCAATTATATTTTATTCCGTTAAGTCAACAGAAAATAATGAACAAAGTCTGCCCAAATAACAAAAGCACGTGACATCTGCGGTTTTCCTATATGTATGCCCACATGTACATTCAAAACTAGTGTAGCATGGTCTAAAAATTTAAAATTGCTAGATGGCGCTTTAGCAGTGAACTTATTTACTATGGCTATTACAGCTTCGAGTGGCATTGATATATTTCTTTTACAATTATGAAGTGTCTGTGTTAATTAAGGTAATGCCTGTTAATCGAGGACCGTCTATTTGTTGGGTCTATTTTTAATGATATTTAATAATATAAACTTTTTCGAATTTCAACTAATATAAGCGCCATCTATTATTATTTTTTTTTGGCAATGCAATGTATATATACATGTCCATATGTACATTTTGAACGTTACACGCATACATTCTTATCTACATATACTTTCTGATTTATCCATATGGGTAATTCTCCAGAAAAGTCAACTTTTTGTCACGTTCGACACTGGTTTTTTGTAATTATCTTGAAAACGGATTAATTTTAGCAATATTAGCAAGAGCAATATATTTAACTATTTGTCAAAATAAAGAAGTTTTTTTTGCTATTTTCAGCACTAAAATTGATGCATTTTCAAGATAATTACAAAAAACCAAACCACAGTACAGATTATTATTTTATTTTATTAAAATTGGGTTCAGGGTATTATCTAGTCGAGCACTCTCGACTAGAGTTTTCTTACTTGTTCTCTTTTATACACTTTGTAAAACATTTAATGGGAAATCTTTTGTGTAACATGAAAAATTCCTCTAAAAGAAGAAAAAAGAAAAAGGAAATGTTAATAAATGAAAATTAGTAAAAATATATTTTAAAAGCAGCTGCAAAGCATACTAAAGCAACTATAATTCTATATATATTTCCTAGATATAGATACAGACTAATGAAGAAAGTTGTTCATTAATATATAAACATTTGCCCAACTGACTAAACTGAAAATTGATTTCATAAATAGGAACATTTTATTTCTCAAACTGAAAACTAAGAAAGAAGAATTTTTAGCTTGGTTAATTAGTAATTTATTATAACTAAAAAGATTGTATAAATTAATAAAAAACATTTCATTTCATTTCTTTTTACAATATTGCCAAACATAGGGAAATTATGTCTGCTTTTTAGAATCACTTCTAAGCTCGGTTCAATGCACAGGAGCAGCAGCATGTCAAGTCCTGTAATATTTTGCATGTTCTGCGAATATTAAATACGCAAATGACAGTTGCAAAGACAAAGCGTGCGTTTTAACGATTCCAAATGGCAATCCCTAGCACATTTGCTCAGCTGAAAGGCAGGATATGAATACGACCGGCCGTAAAGGTCGAACGTAGGGAGCTCAGGGACACGACACGCAAGCCAATTGAATGGCAGAATACAGAATACAGAATACAGAATACAGGAAAAAGGGTGTGCGACAACTCGGTTCGGTGTTCTCTGTGCTCTGTGTAGCTTCTTGGAGTCGTTCATATTTATGCATTGCCAGGACGTTGGATGTTCGCACATCCTGCGTGGCTACACATGTACGTGTTAATATCCTGCCTGGCACAGAGCTTTGTGCGATGTCGTTGTAAAAATAAAATGCTCTTGCCTTTGCCGTTGCAGTTGCTGTATCCACATCGAAACAAGCGCCAATGCCAGCAGCAGCAGCAACGTGCATCCAGCTCTCAATTGCCATTGGTGCTGGAGATCGAGCTGGAACGAGCTTGGAATGGCAGGATGTGTGTTGCGTATTCATTAAAACTTTATAATCACCAAACGTGAACGATACGTGTTCCGATTGCAAAGTGCGTTATAAGCATAAATACGAACACGCACATAAGACAAGCATTTATCGTGCATTAACTTTTTCCAAGATATGGGGTTGTATCTCAGCATATGTGCAAGCCATAATGATATGAATGTGTGCGAGTGTGTGTGAAGGATAGAGGGAAGGGGGGAAGAGAATGAGCAAAGGAGTGAGTGAGTTTCTATATACTATATGATGTTTATCGAGGCATCAATAATTCAATTGCCAATAAATAATAAGATGTTTAGTTTAAAAGCATGTTTTAAAGAGGAGATGAAATGGTGTAATATTGAAATAAATTTGTTGTCTATATTATTTATATTATTGATCTCATGAGCCTTCAATCTCTGCCATCAATAGATTTGGCTGGAAACATTATAGGATTATTTTAGTGTTTCAGCAGGAGGATCTTGAATTAATAAAATATACATATGTGAATTACTCTTTATTTTAAGCATGATGAGGAAAAAAGAAAACTAATAATAATAATCAAAAAATTAAGTGAGAGAGAAAGTAAATGGTAAATAAGTAATATGCAATCTATACAACAAAATTATAAATAAATAAATAATAATAATAATATAGCATATACATAAAATATTCTAATTTTGATAGCAAAGCAATTGTGAAATGGTAAATGATAGCCTAGTTCACCTTTTATTTAGATTCCATAGCCATAACATAGCTCAGTTAATTATAAATGTAGTTCAAATATTCTACAATAAAAAATAATAGTTCTATTTAGAGAATAGCTACAATTTGTAATTGAAAACGAAATGTTTGCATTTGCTTGTATGCTTCAGTTTAGCTGTGGAGTGTAATTGGAACTTGGAAAAATAATTTCAGTTTCCCCACGAATACAGCTGTGTTTTTTTCTGGCTCAAATGAATGCAATTTTATATTTTTCGTTTCATAATTATATTTATGCAAATGCGCACACACATGCGAGTCGATGGCAAGAAGTTGAGTTGGCATGAATATGTGCACATATTCATATTTATAAATCTATATACATATATAAATAAGTAAGCATGTGTGTGTGTGTGTGTGTGTCTGGGGCAGCTAGTGGGTAGAATATAATTTTCGTTTTTAATATTCTCTCGCATGCCCGGAGTTTGTACATTAAATTTATTTATTGGCGCAAATATTGGATCGGATGCCGTTGGCTTGTCTCTTATGCCATTTGCATTATGTGCCCCAGCGAGAAACACACAAATACATACATACATACATACATATGTAGACATGCACATGGATGAGGGCATATGCGATGAGGACTGCGCCAGGATCTCTGGGCGAGCACTCAGTGACAACTTGTCCAATGCGTTCCACAGCAACTGTAGATGCAACAACTGAAAGCGCTTCGAACAGCGTTCTCTGCCTCTCCCTCCCTCTCAATATATACATATATACTATATACACCAGATGTTGAACAATAGAAATCTAGAAGATTCAACTGGTCCGGACTATAGCTAAAATTTAAACTCAAACTCAAAGTTGGCGACTTGGCTGTGTGTTGGATGGTGCCTGTTGTTTGCTCAAATGGAATTTCCAAAGTCGTTTAGCTCCTTATTTTTCTCGTTTCGCTTTTCTTAAATGCCATTTCTTTCCATTTCATGCGTCCGCATTCAGACAGCTGCCGTTGCCGTTGCCGTTGCCGGTGCCGGAAGCTTGTGTTGCTCCGGGGGTGGCTGTGCGGAATTCCTGAGTGGAATAACAGCCAAGAAGAGCGAGTGCCACAACATGGCTGCCTGCCGTATGACCCACCCCTTAGTGGTGGCCGTTGCCATTTGTTTGCTTTGCCGCATTTCTTGGGCTGCCAACTGTTTCTTCTTCATCAGCAGCAACAGCAGCAGCAGCAGCAGCATCCGCAGCATCCATTGCGTCTTAGGGTCTTTCTCTGGCCCGAAATGCCATTCGAATAGTTTGCTTAGGTTCATTTTACCCCTCATTCCGCCAGCGCAAGACCTTGGCCAAGCATGGGGCTAAGGCCGAAGCTGGAGGCCAGTGGTGAGGGCAGATGAGGGTGAGCACGGCCATTGTTGCCAGAGTGTGCGCTCGTAAAGAAGATTTATTGGGAAGACGCGCGCGTTTCTTGGTCTTGGGCTGGGGTTGCACGTAGCTGGCAGCAAGTAGCATGCCACAGCAGATTCCATTTGGCCAGGCTGCGTCCCAAGGAAGGAAATTGGGTTTGCTTTTCCATTTCCCGTGCCGCCACTTGGTCTCAGACTTGGCAAGCTACAGCTCACTAAATTGCTTTCGTATGCCCTGCTAGAGCATGGGCTGGGGAGCTGGGCTCAAGAAAAATTACTTCGCTTACGCCACAGCGCAAAAACAAAGATTGTATCTGTCTCTGTGTGTGTGTATGTGTGTGTGCGTGGATGGGTGCTCGCTTGTGTGTGGGCAGATACGAATTTTCCTATATCACATTTCTCACATCTGAGACTAATGCGATTGTATTTTTTGAGAGTTTTTTCTAATTTGCATTTAATTTTTTGCAGCTGTTACCTTCTGCCGCCTGGCTTTGTCTAATTTCGACGCCTTTAAGCCGTTAAAAATTCTGAAAGCGTTTCGTTTAAGTTTAATGACGCCTCACATCGAAAGATAAACATTTGAATGGCCCGATTAAGTACGTCGAGCACACTTGGTATGCAACAGGATGCCACATCCAGGGGTAAGTTCTTGAATGAGTTGAATTTCACTCGCATTTGAGCATGAGCAGCTAACAATAATTGGACAAGTAAGCTCGTATAGAATGCATTAGTTCTTAACTATTCCAAGTAATTGTTGGGTAAATATATAATATATATATAATTATAGATTTATAGATTATCATAAGATATCAGTTTTTCTGAGTCATCACAAACATGTACAAAATAATGAAATGTAGAAGAACTACATAATAGAATATAGAAGATGAAATTACATATTTGAATTAGAATATATATTAAATGACATATCTTATATTTGATTATCCATGATTATCTTTTGTCTGTTGTGAAAATTCAAGGTTTGCAAAGCAGCAATGCAAGGTAAATTAACTATGATATAGTTAGTAGAATAGCAAGGCATCAGACCTTATCCGATGCTATAATAGTCTTAGATCATTTGTAATCTTAAATGAGTCGCCTGCAGTTACGCTCAGAAGTTTTGTTTTTTTTTTTTTGCTTCAAGGACAAACTTTTGTGTTTTGTGTGTGTGTTTTCTTTTTACAGGTGAGTCTCAACAGTTTTTAAGCTAATTGCGACCAGTAAAAATGCGACCAAGGTTAATTGCCGAAGGCATTAAAAAACACAATGCAGCTAAGAAAAATTCATAATTCACGGTTATTACCTTCAGCTGCTTTACTTGCACGTCGAATCGCAGCATAGAAAGAGAGGGAAATACCAAACAGGTAAGCGCATGTCCTTCGTCGAGTCCTCAGTGGGCAACCAAGAACATCTTCTTCGTAAAAAAAAGTGAAAACTAAAAGAAGCATTAAAACATGCTGGAGACCATTTCCGAAATTTCCCACAAGAGCAATACGAGCAAATCGAATCGAAGTCACGGCTCCAGCAACTGGCGAACTGGCGTCTTGGCCCGATTCCACTTGCTTGGCCTGCGCATATCGTTTCGGTTTTTGCGCAGTCTCAGCCACGTTCCTAATCCCATATATTGGGGATTTGAGGGCAAAGGGTCCTGCGGCGGCGCCGGTACAAATGCCATTACAATAAACAACGAGGCGGCAGCAGCGGCGGCTCCATCGCGCTTCGCGTTCGTATCTTCGGATGTCCTTTTGCCATCATTGGTGGAGAAAAAGTCAAGCGCTTTTTTTTTTTTTTTTTTTTTTTGCTTCAGTCGCCGCCTTATCCCTTTGGGATTTTTGCGCCATTAACGTGAATTGCTTTTTTGGGAAATTATGTGTACCTCGCACACAGCAGCTTTAATGTTTTGTAAATTCACATAAGGAAACCATTATCACCTGAAATATGAAAGCAATTTTCGTGCATCCTTTCGCCTTGCAAGTCGCTCTAGCTCCTTTTTTGGCCAGTTCGTCCTTTGGTTCGCTTATCTACATGCTGTTCCCAGTTCCGGCTGCTTGCGTTTTCTTTGGATTGGTAATGGAATTAAGTGAGCGAGAAGAATTCAAAAGTTTGGTTTACAAAAAAAATAAAATAAAAAAAAAACACGATGGATAATTTAAATGCCAAAATGATTTACTCATTTTATGCCAAAATGCAAAACTTCTTTCAATGAAATTAAAGCAGACGCTGCACAATATTTCCAGAAGAAATTACAAAGCTTCTAGTTTCATTGCCATACGATATATTAGAGAACAATTCTTCTCATATACATTGATGAAATGTTTTTTTAATGAGATATTTAGCAACAAATATAACTAGAAAGAAATTGTATTATATAATATTATTAAATATAACATTGTATAAAATAAGAAACTTTGAGACAGAGAAATTGGAAGAATAGCTCAGATAGCAGACTATGCAATTATTACAAATATTAATTATAAATTTGATATTAAAATGTTAGTGGTATTTGTGATATACCTGTTGAAAAATTAAGAAAATTGTATTTTAAATAATATTTTGGCTCTTCAAATGAAGGCAATCTTAAGGAAAGCCAAAATATATTCAATTGGCATTCAGATCAAAGTTCGATGTGCTCTAATACATTGGTTACATAAAAGGCTTATTTAAAATAGTTGAGTTGACCTTAAACGCTGTACGATAAACACCGACGGCGCATTGATGCCAATTTTCGGGACCAACAGCTCGAGTGCTGCAGCCCGCACAAGTCGAATCAGCAGCTGCTGGCCAACAGCAGGCAAGCAAGGGGCGATCGGAGAGGAGTTGAGGCGGGAGGGAACTGGCAACTGGCAACTGCTTGCAACATCGTGGCATCGTGTCGTTGGCGCTATTCCGGCAGCCATAACAATTCTCGTAATACTTCGGGCATCGCCGACTAAACGATAATCGCGCGTAAATGCCCCACTAAAATCAATACGACGACTGCGACGACAATAGCGACGAGGACGAGGTCCTTGGCTGCCGCAGCGACTGCTCGCTTTCAGTTTTACCTTCGTTTCCTTCCATGTTGCCATCCCTTTCGCCAAATCTGAGGCGTTTATGCACATGCGCTTCCCAGACCCATTGCGCCAGAGTCTTTCCCAGTCAGCACTTTCTTAGAGCTGATTTTCTTTTTGTTTTCCTCGCAACGAAATGAAGTCGACTGCTGAAAATCGAGTATATTTGGGCCCCATAACCAATGAATAAACACACTTATGAGAACCTTTATCGCAAGTCATTGATGAGTCAAAGAGCAAGTAATTTGCATATATAATTTGGCTATTGAACATCTTTAGGCTTTTTAGCTAGCATATATGAATATTTTGAAATTTATTTGAATTTTTCTAAGCAGACAAACAAATTTCATAAAGCCAAAGCACGCTGCAAAGTGAATTTAAATGAATTGAGAATATTATATCCACAAATATTGAATTATCCCCCAATTATAAATAAAAATAATAAAAACTATTTTATAAATTAAGACTTATTATATTTGTGAGTGGGAAATCGCTTTACTCTAAGCACTTGATTTTCCAGCTAGAAATATTTAAATCTGATTGACTCAAGTTATACTTGCATTTTTTTGAATACTTGTTAATTATATATATTATATTTGAAATATAGAAAAGTATTTGCTCTTAAGTCAAAATGCATTTATCACAATAAAACAAGTTTGAATATACATATTTAATGGGAAATCGTGTGGAATTTGCGACGCCTCGTTATGTGCGTAATTAAAAGTTATGTTTCTCACTGCAAAAGCATTGCATTTATGAATTTATGTGTCGCTCCGCCCACGCCCTCGCCACCGTCCTCTTCAACTGCAACCAAAAGAGCAAAGAGTCACGACGACTGCACAATCGCATAAATATTAATTTGCATTTTGTGAAATGATTTAGTTGCACATTAAGTGCAACAAACGATGACTTCTCTCTCATTGAGATAAATGCAGGGAAGAGGCAGAGCTGAAAGGCGGCAATAGCTGGCTGCAGTTTCAGCAGCGCATTGCATATGCACTTTTAAATTAATTAGCTAAATAAATGCGTCTGTTCACCTGTTGTTGGTTTAGCTCAACTCGATCTCCGACTCAGACTCAAACTCAGACTCAGACTCAGACTCCGTTTCCCACGAGCCGGCTGCGCATGCAAATCGAACCAGGGCCAAACAGTTGACAGTCTGTGGCCGCAGCTGAGCGACAAATATACGAGTAGCCATTAAAATAGTTTATGACTTTTAATTACGGGCTCAGCATGAGGCCGTCGAGTGAGTCGTTGTCACAGCCGCAGCCGCAGCGACTGCTTCAGCTTCTGAGCAGCAGCCATGCCGCAGACAACAGCCAATGGCAGAGCGCAGCAGAAATTAACGCAGAGCCTGTGCGCAGTTGGCCAAGCGAAGGAGGAGACGTCGACTCGGCCTTTTGTTTTTGTCCGGTTATTTATTGGCTTTTTAAGCCAACATTTTTTGTGTGCCTGCGCCTTCTTTGTAATTTCTTTGAATTATATCTCAATTCATGCCCGACAATAAATTTGATAAATTTCTCATTCGACTTACCTGCCCCGCTGGGTTCCCTTGAATGGTGCGCGCAGCCCCGCCATGTTGCCAGGAGCCATAAATAAGTGGAAGGCACCGCCATATGCGCGCCAGCGACCAGGGCTGGGGCTGATTAAAATGTTCGGGTCGAGTTCCTTGATCGTTAATTAAGAATGCGTCCCGATCGGTCAGCGGGCGATGCAATCGCTTGAAACCAAATGAATTTTAAGTGGAAAATGAACGACGTCTATATGAGAGTGTGCATATGACTACGCATTCACGAAATTAATTTGTAATTCAAGGCAATCGCTAATTGAAATCCAATTAAAAATTCAACCCAACTCAATTAACGACAAACAAAGCAAAAATGCAGTTTTAATTTAAATGACTGCTTAAGCTCAGATATAATATATATCCTTCAATTATAATTAAATTTAAAGCTTTGTCAGTGCTTTGAAAAGGCCTCAAATTTCATATATTTTTGCTGTGGTGGGGTATAAATTTAGATACATATATGTGAATAGTACAAATATAGAATTTACGAAATGAATTTTTAATAGGAAATAAATTCATTTGAAAAATAATAAAAGTTATTTATGCAATTTACTATATATTCATGTGAACTTTTATCTGATTAAACTGCTTATATATAAATTGTATTATTTAAAATAATTGAATTCGCCTCGAGTTATATTTGATTAAAGAGATTTATATAATTTCTAAGCAAGCTTATGCCTTATGTATTTTCATTTCTTTTCTCAATTTTTCCTTTTATTATAATAAAATTGTTGTTCATTAAGAAAGGTTTTTTTATGGAGGCCAGTAAGAACATAAGCCCACGAGTCCTCTGCCAACCAGGAAGATGCAATACAGTCCAACACACGTGTAAAGGGCAGTATCTGGCGGGGATAATAAGCAATTTCGGCGTGTTTTGCTTTGGCGCTACCATGGGCTGGGCACTCTTTGTTGATCGGTCCTCAAGAAGGACTGGCAGAACCTTTATGATTAGCAAGAGCTCGCGGCAGTGGACCAACAGTTTGCTGCCTCTGGGAGCGGCATGCTTCTGTATGCCGATGGGCGTGATGATGAAGAAGCATGGCAGCAAGACTCTGATGCTCTTTCAGCTGCTGCCCTACACCTGCGGCTGGCTTCTGATGATCTTTGCTAAAAACGTGTACATGGTGTATGTGGGTCGCTATGTGCTGGGTATTTGTGGAGCCGCGCTGTGCGTGGCCGTTCCCGTGTATAATGCGGAAATCAGTCGGCTGCAGGTCCGGGGAGTCATGGGCAGTCTGTTCTATGGAGCCATTGTCTACGGAATAGTCTTTGCCAACATATTGGACCAGTTCGTCAGTGAAAACATCGTCGACGTTATCGTTCTGTCAATGGCATTGCTTAACTGCTCGGTTAAAATTCTACCACAGTCGCCGGCCTTTTACATCTTGAATGGCCAACTGGAGAAGGCGCAGGCTGCCTTACAGTGGCTGCATGGGAATCGAGCGATTGACATTGAAACGTTGACGGCACAAATTATCATACCAACAGAAATGGAAGACCAGTATAACTATGCCCTCTGTGGCAACAAATATTCACGGAAAAGTCTGTCTCGGGCCAGTATAATGCTCCTGCTCTATCATCTGTCTGGCGGTGTTATCATCTGTGGATTCCTGAGAGATATTCTGCTGCCAATTTCATCGACTTTCAATACTAACGGGTGGATTGTTTGGCTCGCTATGATACTTGGCCACCTAATCTGCTTCCTGGTGGTCGATCGCATAGGCCGACGTGTGATCCTTGTGATCTCTGCGGTGTTCATGCTTCTGGCTTCGTTGTATCTGTGCACTTATTTCAAATGGCTAATGCATACCAAATGGTACTTTCAGCCTCTGACGGCCCTATTCCTATTCGTTACAGCATTCTCCTTTGGCATTGGCCCGGTGTCCTGGATTCTATATGTCGAGCTCATCATAGAGCGCTCCCGTCCTCTAGGCTGTGGTCTTGCGGCAACCCTTGGCTGGCTAACTGCGTCAGCGCTCGTATTTATTTACGCTAACAATTTGTACCTGCACACAGTTTTTTATGTCTTGCTGCTTGTCTGTTTTGTTACATTGCTATTCGTGGTTATCTTTATACCAGAGACCAAGGGGCTGACATCGCTGCAAATTCATGTTTTACTGTCAGCCAAATCAATACATGACGCGCACTCTTCAGATTCATCATTCTAAATGTTATTTTGTATATTTGTTGTATTTGTATATTTAACATTCTAGCGCATCGAATTGGCTTTTCAGACTAGCTCTTAAAGTACGTTAAGCTCTCTGGGAAAGCTAATGTAAATGCATCTGCAATCGACTGGGCACTGCAAATATAATATTTCAGTGTGCCCCAAGTCCCTCGGCTAACATCAGGGCTCACATGTACTTGTATCTGTGTGAGCACATATTTATTGGTATGTGTATGCGCATTCGTATCTGTATTCGTCTGTCTGTCTGCGTGAACTTCTGGCAAGTGCAAATATTTATGCGTATTTGATAGCACTAATGGGCCATTAAATGCGTACACAAATACACACACACGCACGCACTGCATGTGTGTGTGCGCTTGTGCTTGCGTTTGGCTAAACGAGCTCGTATGGGTGGCAAGGATGAAAATGTACCTAAGCGAATCTAAATGGCATCAGGGGCACCGAACATGCAAAATCATGTACTCGTAAATCTCTTTAATGCCAACGGCCTCCGGCCAGAGCCGAAACACCAATGGGGCCACGGGAATTGTGGGCGCCTGGTCCTGGGTCCTGCGTCCGTCGATGAGCCGCCCACACGCAATCACATGGTAGCTGCTTGTTTACTCCCGGGCAAAAGAAAGGCTCCGGCTCGAGGTTGGGCTGCCTGCGTAATGAAACGGAATATGTGGATGCTGCAGGCGGGTTTGCTGGATGCTGCGAGTGTGAGAGAGAGTGTGTATGTGTGTGTGTGTGCGTGTAAGGTGCTTTCGAATACGTATTACGTAACTAACGAAAATTAACGTTAATAGCCCTGAGTATCAAAATAATGGCTGTAGCTCCGTTCGCTGCTGCCTGCTGCCTGTTGGTCGTCCTCGTGGATTGGAGCAGGAGCTGTGGCAGCAATAAGGAACTGGAAGAGGAACAGATGCGGTGGTTGGGGCTGGCGGCCATATAAATTGCACAAACTCATTCCGGACTTAGGCAAAACGTGAAAATATTGTTACGACCTCTTGTGCTGCTACTCTCCCTCTCTCTCACACTCTTTCTATCTTTCTCCTTTGCCCTCATTCTCCACACAACCCAATTCCCAGTCAAGTTTACTGCAGCTTCGGCAGATTCCGCCCATCGAAATAAATTTGATTTTAGTCGCAAAATTACGATATTCGTGCACTTAATTGTGAAAAGTGAAGCAAAGATTTTTAATGATGTTGTATGCTGGCAACAAGATGGGCAGGGAGTGGCTTGTTAATGCAAGCATATATTTTTGTCTGCTATAAAATAAAACTTATGTGTTTCCCGATTGTACTTTAATCATTGAGTATATCGAATATTTAAGCAAAACATTCCAGATGCTATCGCATAATAAAATTGAATACAATTTTCATACAAGAATTATATTTTTGTATAAAAATGAAAGAATTCCTATATATTTTATGAACTTCTGAACAAATTTAATTTAAATCCAACAGTTTTCTTATAATTCTTATAATAAAAAAGAAAATATAATAATTTTGCTTTGCAATCCGTGGTGAAGCTTTAAGCCGTGTTCAATTAAGTTAAGGCATTGCATATATACGATACAATTGCTTTTTCAACAAAATTAAAATTTCAATTTAAAATGGGAATGTTGAACGGTCCTGCAGGACCTCTGCTCAGCCCTCGTGCTCAGTCCAATATTTTGCGCACTTTGTGTGCGTGTGTCGTTAATTTTTATTGGACAGCTTTTGAGATCCTCCTCGCATCGAAATCGAATGAAATTCAGTTCGTTCGTTGTGTTTGTTGCTTGTTGCTGTATTGCTGCGACTGATACGGTCTCCAGGGGGCTGAGCGGGGCTAGAGTTGGGGGCTGGGGCCGGGGCTGGTAATGTAACTACTGTGTGGGCGTGGAGCTGGATGCGATATGCTTTCGTGTTTGTGTTCGACGACGACCAAAACGCAATAAGCAGTTAAAAAATACTCGTAATTGCAACGGGAAACTCCCATGGTTCATGCCCCATATGAGTTGTTATTGTTGTTGTTGTGGAACGTGCGCACTGGCATCGACAATGGACAACAAGAACGATACTCAGTGGAATCGTTTCTGTGAAAATTCATGCATGTAAAGATGAAATTGCTTCGCGACCTGCCAGCCAAAGACTCTATGCATATCATTGGCCAATACTAAGGGTGGAGTCTGACAAATTTCATTTCAAGCAACTTTAAGACAAAAAATATTTAAGTCGAAATGGAGAGAATTTCATATTACTAAGAATAAGTAGAGAAATTATAATAATAGTTAAGGGAATTTTCCTATATATATATTATTTTATTTTTCTAAAATATAAGCATCCATTGAGGTAATTGCAGAGGAGTGGAAAAAAATGTTCACTTGCCTCTCAATATTTCTATTTATAATGTAAAAAAACTTGAAATTGTTTTGTTCATAAGGTTTTTGGGATGTTTAGCTTTGTCATTGATTTAGCCTCGAAATACAACAATACAGCTAATTATCTCTTGAAATTTTCAAATTTATTTATTTTTTAGTTAATACAGAATATGAACTAGATAAAATAATAAAATAAAATGTAAATATATTAAAATTTATATTATTATAATTTGAGCCAAACAATTTTTGGCAACAAATCATATATATATATATATATATATATATATATATATATATATATATATATAACCAGAGTTCAGTCAAATCTTTATACTGCAAACTGCATTAAGGTTTGTTTAGATCATCTATAAATTGTTGTTCTGTTGCTCTTCTGATTATATTTTGATTCGCGAAGTAAACTGCAATAGTATTGCTGTAGAATCATATTAATCTACATAGATATACTATATACTATGAAATTATATTTCCATATTGGAATATTACAAAATTATTCAAATAAAAATTATTTATTTACATATGTATGCACACTCAATTTATTAGATATCTGCCATTTTCACATACTCGTTTCACATACTCTCTATGCAGGAAAGTAAGACACATTTGAGTGCATCCGTTGTTCGGGCATATCCGCTTCATTTTCATCTGGCTCTTTTTGTGTGAGTTTTCTTTTCGTCCTTTCGTTATTGCCATTATATTGTTTGGCCGTGTGCGGACCTTAGAGCAGTTGCTTTTGTTGTTGTTGCTGCCGGCGTCGTCCTTTTGGCTATTGTAGTTATAATGGGCCAGTGGCAGCAGCCAACTGGGAACCCGACGCTTGCCCCACGCTTCAGAGAACTGTGCAAAATGTTGCCCAAATGGGTTCATATTTTGACGTTTAATGTAGCGAAAATGAAGCAAGGATTTATGAAATGTGCACGTTGCCCCCGCGGCCCGAGTCGACTAATATCAAATGGAAGCGAATATCGAGCGATGCCCAAAGTGCAAATCAAAAAGCAATTGCATTATTAGAAGCCATACGAAATCAGAGGGGCGTACAAATAAAGTCGGGTAACTCAATTGAATGAACGCTGCGATTGTCTAGCGTCTAGACATCGAGACCGTATATTCCGCCGTGTCTGCGGCAATTAGGATTGAGTAGCTGAATGTTAAAGATGCGCATGTTTAGCTTCTTGTATTTTATTTTCTTTTCATAATTTGTCCTCTTCGAAAGCCGTCAGTCAGGTGGCAGCCGGTGGCTTTAATGGGCCATAGGAAATGATGAAAACGCCATTCGAAGCTGCCTTAAATATGTCTAATCGACTGTTACGGGCACTTGATGGCAGCAGTTGCCAATGGGTACACAGCCAGGACAGCCAGGACAGCAGGGACTTCTGTGACTCCAGGGACTCGGGGAACTCACGGCCTTTCGCCAGGGATCAAGTAAATTGCGAAAACTATGTGCAAGATGGGCTGTTATTGCAGCAAAAACGCTTGTAATGATGACTCTAAGTGCCGTTTTCTTGAGTGTATTACCTATAAAAAATTTATACAAAGCTGCTGCCAAATTACCCGGACACGAACCGAGACAACCGTGTTCATGCCACCACCACAAACATGGTTAGCACGCCACGTTCCGCCCCCCAGCTAGCCAAATAGATACAAAAGGCGATGCGAATGGCAATGGAAATGGCAGCCACCTCATCAACTTCACCTCTGCCCTGAGCCGGGCTGCCAGCGATAAGACAGCGTCTTCGCCGAGCGATAAAATGCAACATTAAATTGCTGATTTTTTTTTGTTCGTGTATTCCGTGCCTCAAGCTTGGGTCGCTACTGGAGACCCTCGAGTGGCAGCAGTTCATTAGGGTAGCACTTGCCTAGGGCTGGGAATGCAATCTGAGAAGCTGTCTAGCTGGGGACAATCACTACAAGTGGCTCAATGCCCAAGTCTCTGCTCTGATTGCCAGATCCTGCATAACAAAACAAATTATTTTCGTATTTGCCATTACCATTTGGCTCAACTCGAGTCGTAATCGAAGGCGACATTTAAATTATTAATATAATAATAATGCGATAGGGCATGGAGTGGAAATATGCTGACGCAGATAATTAATAAAAATGGAGCTAAAAAATGAATAAGTAAATAACATTAAAATAATATAAATATTTCATAATAAATATCATAAAATTAATATAAGTATTTCGAAGTAATTGAAAATTCAAATTATTTCTGATATTATTGTATTACAATTTAATAGGTTTTTAGCTTATTTAAGATTATTTCGTTTGTTAACAATTAATAGTTGTATTTTATTATTTAGTATTTCACCTAGTTATGTATGAAACATTAAAAAATAATTTAATGTTAATATAATAATAATTCAAATTCACATTCTAAGCCGCAAATTTTCCATATTATATGCTCGCTAAATTTAATTTATTGTCTTCATTCAAACTAATTTAAATAAATGCTTGGGTTTCACTCTTAACTCTTCGTTTGTTACTAATTCCAATTTGAAATTAAGTAGAAAATTAGAAAATTCCTCACAATTTGCGATGTAAAACGGTGGCTGCCACGTCCACGTCCACCACAACCCGCTGGGTCTTTCCCCTGGGCCTTGGGCGCTCGTAGTTTATGTTTACGAAGAAATTAAAATAAACGCCAGAATGAGATTTATGCAATGTTTGTATTAAGCCGCTGTCCGCGCGAGACACCAGCGCCATCAAAGAGCAGCCCAAGGACAACAATAACAACAACAACAACAGCAACATACAAGACCACCACCATCACCACCATCATCCTGAAACCCACCACCAAAGTACGGACTCGTTGCCGAGCGGCCATCAGCGAGCGCAGTTCCAAGCCATTTGGGGTGATATCCATAATGGTCGTCGAACCAGCGCCCGCTTTGTGTTTGCTCACACGCGCCACCAACAGCGCACGGGTGGCTAGAAGGCACGGTGGCACGGTGGTATCGTGGTTCAGTGTCTGTTCAGTGCTGCTGCCGGATTTAAATTCTAATCTAACTGGCCCAACGGCGCAGACAACGGAGCGAGCGCTGCGCACTTATCCGGCATGGCGGTAATAGCTTTATCTGCCGACAGAATTATGGCCAGACGCTTGATTCATGATCCCACATTGTGGACTTTGTTGCGCCTTTGCTGCTGCTCGTTCCAGTTGCCATTTCCGTCGCCCTTTGACAAGCAGTCTGGATGGGGTGGAGAGCCATCATCATGGCGCGCAGGAAGCTCAGGCGTTGGGCATTGTTAAGCTCAGTTGTGAATATGAATGGATGCATTGGCTATCGTTCCATGGTATGTGGCTACGGTACAGTGGGGAATATGAGTATATAACTGATGAAATATTATAAATAATATTTTTAATTAGTCAAGTTTTTCCATATATAGCTATATATACATTTATTTATAAATTTCGACTATAGATAAGGAAACAAATATACCTCTATGCTGCTTATAGAAACTTTATGATATCTACGAAATATCAATAGATAAACTTAAGATCTAGTACAAGTACAAATTTCGTATTATCCCCCACCATAACTCTCTGATCGAACATGAAGCTCAATAGACAGACAAAGCGCGTATGATGATGGCATTGAAATGTTTTTGCTATCTGTGCGCGCAGCAGAGGAAATCCTGTTTGTCATGGAAGACTCTGGCTCTGGTTTGGGCAAAGGCTCTTCCTAGCCCGCAATTCCCAGTCAAAAAAAAATATACATATATTCTCCGTATGAACCAGCCACATGGAAAATCGATATGCCCAACAATATGGCGAGGCAGTGGTGGGGGTTGGGATTGGATCTGGGGTTGTTTGTTTAATTTTCCGCAGCAGCACAAGTGATGAAAATCTATTGAATGTGCGTCCATGCTGGAGTTTCCGTCATATTGGTTGCGCACTGTGAAAATATTTATTCAGTGCAGCAGCTCGGCTGCCAGCGCGGAGTGAAACGGAAGTTCGGCTCAAGACCCAAGTGCGATGACGAGGCTGATGAGCGGGGAGTTCAGGCTACAGCGACTACAATCCTGTTGAGCTCTGCACACGGACATGGGGACGGACGATGGAGGATGAACGGGCCGTGAATGATACGCACTCGTTTAAATTGCCATTTAATGTCAATACAATGACAGTTATTTTAATTGTATTTTGGTGTTGAGACAATTTATGTTATGGTCGTAATTGTTATGGCAAATGTGTTGCTTATTGGACGTGAGTCCATATAATATCAATGTGCATGAAAAAATATTAAGATTACATTGTATTTGCTTGAGATTGAGATTCAATTTTAATTTATATTAAAATTTAATAATAGTGTATGTAAATTAATTATATAATTATTTTAATTTTCAATTTCCCTTTATAAAATTTATAAAATATTTTAGAACGGCTTATAGTTACTATATTATTTATTTTTATTGCTATCAATATTTTTATAAATTACTCTTTGCCTACATTATTTTTTGGGCGCCAAAAACCTTAACTGCGCTCCCGTTGGCAATGGCCAAAACCGGTTTGTAGTCTCTATGCACAGATGGAGCAGCCCAGGAGAAGGCACGTTAAAGAAGCTCTTCATAGCTCCACTTGCGTTCCACAGCCATTCCATCAACATCCACACAGACACACACACACACACACACACACACACACACACAGGCACACGCATTGGCTGGCTGTAGCACACGCTTTAAAGTTGTGGAAGAGAGCGTGGGGGCCATTGGTATATGACCGCCGCGTAGTGCACTCGTATGCCGCTAGATGGCGCGCAGGTCAATTTAGTGGAATTAATGGAATTGGAATTCATGGCGCGGAAATTGAATTTATGCGCCTCGCTGAGCCGCGCCGCCGAGCCGCCGGGCAATCGGATTTTAATGCGTCATTGAACGTTTCGAAATGGCGGCGATTCTGTACATTGGCATTGGCATTGGCAAATGCAACGGCTCCAACAAACCAGCCAACTCCCAACAAGGCTAAAAGTTGGTCGGCTACAGTAGAGGCAAAACTGTACAGTGGCAGTCACAAATATCGAAAGGGGCGCCTTCTGGAATGACAGTACGAGTAATTAAAAATACGTTTGTCCTTTTCGACTATGTCCCGGCAGCAGTCGTAGCCCAGGAGCGCAGCCATTACCCAGCTACAAAAGTTGCTCGCATTGCTCGCATGCCTTTGCCGTTGGCATTGCATGGGAAAAGTTGAAAATAAACTTTGTGGCATGACAACAACGACATCAACTGAAGTAAAAACAAAGCCAGGAACGCATTCACATAACTCCATGATGTCAACTCTCGCGTTGGTTTCACATTCGCCTGCCGCTTAAGCTTGGCTCGGTTTCCCTCTCTCTTGCTCGTCGGTTGATTAACGCACAAGGAGCACGAAATGTTTTCGGTTTCGGCACTTTTTGTGGCCGTTTCGGTTAGTCATAAGAAAAGATTTGAAATATGCGAAAAGCAAATGAGAAAAAATGTAATTTGACTATGGAAACATGTAAGATCGATAAATAGGGATAGGGGCTGTGTTGATGGCAGCGCTTAATGAATAATAAGCTTAATGAGCAGCCAAACGAGTTGTATAAATTCCTGTTCATATTAAAAAAAATTATGTGAATTATACAAAATTTAATAATTAAATATCCTGTGATTTATGTACTATTAAAATATGTATTGTCTGTAATATTATTATTTTTATTTTTACATTTAAGAAAATATCAAAAAATTTAATCAAATTATGTTTTTAAATATTTAAATATTTAATACACTCACATGAAAATGTATAGTATTATTTAGGACCAACTTTGTTCAATGTGAATTTACATAACTTTTGCAGTCATTATTTCAAATCCAATGCCAGCTGAATTGATGCCAAGAACTTGTCTAAGAAAAGATTTTTGGCAGAGTGCTAAATTGTGCTGTTAGGGACAGAAACAGGTCTTTCTGGTCTGGGCTGTTGGGCCGTCGCCAAATTGTGCAAAGTTGCGAACTTTATACGAATTAATTTGTTCAACTTTTGCTGATATATGGAATGGAAATGGGGCGGCGTGTGCGTAGCTGTACGACCGCTAAGACCGCAATAAACCCACATGAGCCCGGGTAAACGATGGCGAGTGCTTGGGCCTGGGCCCGAAAATCCAATCTCACAAATCACATCGATAAAGCGCCAAAGGCACGCAACCCTTTCGCCGGGCCCATCCAGTTGAAAAACGAACTCACATACATACTTATATGGCCGCTATAAGCTCGCCTTAATTACACTTTTCAGGGCAACCCTTGCGAGGCTGAGCCTTTCGCTCAGAAGCCACAGCCACCCACGGTGGACAGCCCGTTGAGGAGGAATTGAACGACATGCGACACAATTAAGCATTCATGGACCAGGAGCTCTTGGTGAGCTTAAATTTTGACATTTTGTTGTTTGTTTTGGGTCAGGCCCTGGGCGAAGCGTCAGATATGGGCGGTCGGTCGGTCTGTCGGTCCGTAATCAGACACACGTCCTGTGCCTTTCTGTTGATCCCGGAGACCATTTTATAATGTGTATATAGCAGCTTAGTGCACCCGGGAGACTCATTGCCGACGGCACTAAACAATTTTATCATTTTTAATCATCAAAGTGGATGTCCTGCCCAGCCCTGCCCCTTTTCAGAGTCGGATTAAAAACACATATTAAGTTATTATCGGGCTGCCAGATATTAGAACGGTAGAGCTGGTTGGAAAGGCGACAAAGCGCTGAGCCACCATATGAATAGCCAGTGCGAATGCCTTGAACTCTGACTGCACTCACTTTTGTCGCTGCCAAATAAAAATTCATTCGCCAGCCGGGCAGAGCGCAAATATCTCGGCGTATGTATAAAACATTGTCTGCCTGGAACGCTGGGCACGACTCGGCACTTGGAACAAAGGATTGCTGCCAAATTGGTCTTGGCCCAGGCAGCTGAGCTCGCTCTGAGGTCTGGTCTGGGGGCCAGTGCTCATGGTTAATGCATGATTTAATGTAATTTGGACGCTTGCACGCATTCGCCATCCCCAGTCGGCAACGTTGTTCGACTGGCCGCCAATTTGGCAGCGCATCAACACGCCATTTGGGAACCAGAGCCAGCGACGTGGCTGTAGCTGGAATTTGGCGCAGGTGCGGGGCCAAGTCATTGCCTCAGCTGGAGCATTGCGCAAATTTCCATTAATGGTCACATCCTTGGTGGCAAATTGGAATCAGTTTCAGCGGCCCATAACTCAGCCCCGACGGCTGCTTAACTGCCGTTTAAAGCAATGGGCAATGGCTGAGTGAAACGGCCTCCACTTCAATTATTGTCGTGCCTCACCTCAAGCAGCCGCCTTGCTTAACCTGAAGTGCATCAAAGGCCATTCTCTTGAGCTATGCTACGTTTAAGCTAATTCTTGAAGCCATTGCCTGCAATTGAATAATGTGTGATGTTTCGAATTCATACTGAAAAAAAAAACGTACAGTAGCATATAAAACATCTTCGAGCAATCAATCCAACTCTGTATATTTAATTTTTACTCTCTGCATTTTCTATATCCATAATACATAGTTTCATTTATTCCAGTCCTCTGCCCCAGTAGTTGCCTTCGCTTTGCTTAGCCAATACAAAATCTCGTTTCTAAGCTTCACTTCGAGCAAAGACAAGTTTTGTGCACTTAATTGCCCATTGTGGAGTCCATGCTCCCCACGTGCTGGGCAAAGTAAAAGTTTTAGATACAAATGTCGTAATTGCAACACGTTCAACGTGAGCCCGTTAGGTCCATTAGGTATACGAGCAGTATCTGTGGCCGTATCTACGGCTGGCATGAGTGCGCCTGTGTTGTGACTCACAATTTTAGAATTAAAACCCCAAAAGCATAAATTGCCGTAACCGCAAGAAACTTTGGCCTGGCTGGCTGCCAGAGCTTGGAGCGATGGCTCCTCCGGCGCACCGACAACAGATGGAGACGCTGTCGAAGCCGAAGACGCCGGGCACAAAAAGTTGCTTAATTTAATGTTATTTGCGTTTTAGCATATAAAGAATTTTGTGTCTTAATCTTTTGACTCGAGCTCCAGCAGCACCGACCGTACGCCTCAGATGCTTTGAATATGCTAGTGCTATTTATGCCCCAGACGTGAGAGCACCGAGCAGAGCATCGGAGAATGGAGACTGGAGTCTGAAGTCTGAAGTCTGGAGTCTGCCGTGCTTGGCTGCACTCTGCAGATCTGTGCCAGTCTGTTTGGTTTGCAACACACACGAAAAAAGGGATGCAAATTTATTTCTTCATTTGCATATTTTAAGGAGCTCGATGCGATATATATTTGCGCCATCTTTTGCCAGCCTCGCTTTCCAATATTGGAGAGCTTCAAGCGCGAGGCTCCTTTGTGGGCAGCCAATTCTCCTCGCAAATCCCATCTCTCAGTCGAGCCCTTGATGAAACTTTATGAACTTTGGCTTTACCGCTGCGAGTGTACTATAAATTTTTCGGGTTCGCTTGCCTGATTGCCGTTGCCGTTGCCGTTGCCATTGTCGTTGTTGTTGTTGTTGTTGTTGTTATTCTTCTTCTTCTTCTTATTCCTGTTACTCTGCTTGTATCTGTATCTTTACAATTGTGCGCAATCAGCGAAATTATAACGCAGCTCGTTTTTTACCAGTTTCAATGTCGTCACATTCGTGAGGCCAGACTTGGTTCCACAACGATCCAGGCTGATCCATAAGCCCTGACGCATCAGAGCTATAATTTTGACTGCGAGTTCGAAAATGTTTTAATTAAATTTATAAATAAATACAATCTTAGTATTAATTATTGTGTCTTATGCGATCGTGGCTGTTGCTCTCAGACTGAATACTTAAATAAATATATTCTTCACGAAATATTAAAAAATATATTGAATAGGTTTGACATATTGAAAAGTTTGAGAATTTATAGCTTTTTAACAAAAACGAATATTTAAATGAAATAAATTGCCTTATATTAGATATTTAATTTGTATAAAAGAAATTTATGGGACCTGTTTCATTTAAACTTATTTCTTTTTTTAAGAACATATAAACTTCCTTGCTCAGTCTCAACGAATGAGTTGATATAGCTCTGTTGACGGGTAGATTGCACATATTTTTAGGGATATTAAAGTAACTAGAAAATAGATAATATAATGCAATCTAAATCTTCAACTTGTGTTGGCGTTTAAGTCAAATCTGAGCATTTAACTATTTTGCTGATCTTGCATAACGCACTTATGTAACAATTTCATTTCCCTTGAGCAACAAAATGGCATGTATGCAAATTTGATTAAAAGTTGAAATCGAAATTAAATAACAATACACCCTCAGCATAAACTCTAAAAGAAATTGCGTATTCCAGTGAAATAAAGTTGGGCATAAAATTATGCGTGAAGCTCGGCATAGAGCGCGGGACACATGCGCATGCGAAGGTTTTGGCTAGCCATAAATCGCATTAAAATGCAGAGCATATCCTTATTGATTTATAATTCGAGTTGGAATCGACTCGGCGACACTCACTAATAACTCATTTAAGGCAAGCGCCGTGCGAGGAATCGAAAGCGAATTATGCAAATGGCAGGCGGCCTGGAGTCTAGGGCCCGGGCAATCGGGAGTGGTGCCCGATGCCTGAGGCCGTGACAATCGTATTGAGGAAAACGCGTCACGCGTCTCATAAATATCTGCGAATGCTTCTAATAATAGCGCTACCAAGGACCGCCAGTTGGCAAACTCTAATGAAGCGTTGCAGCAATTGAGGAACCATTCGGCAGGCCATTTGCATGGCGGCCATCAGCTGCCCGGCTGAGGGGGCGACTGCCTGCAATCGGCTGCGTTTTTATTTAATTTTTAATCTGGCAAAATTTATTTCACACTCGTTGCATGCACCTCAGCACCTCACACAGCCCTCCCCCCACTTACTGTGGGCAATTGTGGCAGCGGCTTCCGGGCGTATTTATGAGAGGTACATTTGAGCCATATTGATGCGGCCATGTTGGCGTGGCCAATTGAAACGCAGCTCTGGCTTTTAATTCCAGTGCTATTTCATTTTGTCCGGCAGCGCCGTAAATAATGCAATTACTCATCCGCGTTGCAATCTACTGATAAAAATATTTAATTGCCTTTTTGTATTCAATTTTTTTTTTTGTATTTTACAAATTTTTTATGGAAAAATCGAATCGCATTTTTGCCACCGCGCATAAATTCTTGAATATAAATTTTTCATTCGCCGATGCGAAGGCCTGATAAATAATTTAATCGAAATTTTTTCCATTACAGTGCAAGAGCTAAAAGTGCAGCAAAAATAAAAAATAAAATCACGCACTTCATTTAATTTTAATTTATAATGACGCCGTCGCCGCCAGCTCCCAGTCCAGCCCCAGTCATGTTTTATGCCCAGCCTAGCTGCCGGCCATAGCCCGATTCTGGCCTAGCTTCGCCTTCTCTAGCATTGGTTAGCGTCTCTTGGCCGCCCATTTGCTGGCGATCTCATCTTACAGCGTTGCATGTCGCAGTTATTTTTATAACTAAATTATATACGCCCGTCTTGCAGCCCACGAGCATGGCTCAGGCTCTGGCTCTGGCTCAGGCTCTGGCTCAGACTGGGGCCTCTGTTTCCTGCTCGATTTATGGCGCACAAGGAGCGCGAAACCATAAACAGCTTTTATAGCGTTCTACTGGATTATGGCCAGCCTCAGTCTCAGTGAACTGAATTTACCCAGCCAGCGATGCCTTTTGATTTAATCAATTCGATAAATTTGTGGCCCACGTTCAATTGTTAGCCTCTTGTTGTTGTTGTTGTGCCTCTTGAGCATAAAGTTTCAATGATATACATATAAAAAGGGTTAAGACTTCAAACATTTGTTTATATGGACAATGGGGATTACATTTAAGTTGAAGCTTTCAAGAGAAATTTCGAGTCAAACTAGAGCATAAAGGGAACTCATCGGATTAGATAAGAAAAGCATATCTCAAACAACAATATATATATGCATATTTTGTAAAGATCAAAAGAAGAGAGTCGGGTTTTAATAGATTAAGCTAGTAAAGTTTTCTCTAACTAACTCAGTCTATTCAAGTTTTTCTCTTTATCTAGCTCAATTTGACTCTGAAACTCATTCCAATCAATGGAAAACACGCCTCCAAATAAATAATCTAAATACGAGCTACTTTTTTGTGCTTCTGCTATTTAAGCGCAAATACAAATATTGCATTTATTGGCATCTTCTATAATGAGAAAAACGTACTCCATCTATCGTATACACGAATGTGTGCGTACGCCATTTGGTGGTCTTACTTCCGAGGAAAACTTTGAGCCGCAGTTGTTATTCTTGTTGTTGTTGTTATTGTTGTTGTTGCTGTTGTTGTTGATGTTGATGTTGGTTGTCGTGTTGTGCTGTCCTGTTCTGGCCCCTGTTGCCCCCTTGGGTTTATTCATGACGCATAAATCTGGTCGGCAACACTTTATGCGAATACACAAACAACACGCCACCACTCGCCATGTACTCCTCGTAAATTTCGCAAGAGCAACTTTTTTACGAAATTAAATCTTGTTACAACAACAACCGCCGCATGTAAGCTGCTATATATATAAATGTATATGTGTATGTATTTATTTATATATAGATATATATATATATGTATATGTATTTATGAGCTGGCGTCGGTTTCTTCTACGCAAGTCGCCGCGCTGTCGTCTAAGGCAAAGTTTTTTTGGACTCAAATCTGAAATCTGGTCAAGCCACATGGGCGAGGGCAAGAGCGTGGGCGCTGGCAGTGGCGGTTGGCCGTTCGGTGGGTGTGGTGTCTTGGGCGTACGCGTGTTTATTGCGCTGTTGCCAGCCAGAGGCAAAGATTTAGCATTTGAGCAGGCGGCCGACATAAATTGGCCCCCTAGCCCAGAAGGCATGGTGGGCGGACACCGCTTGTGCCCAGATATATATGTATATGCATGCTCTAGGATGTAGGATCTTTTGAGAGCACTCGCTGCAGCATTCAAAGTCCATGTAACAACAATAACAGCAATGAGCTACGGCCATTCGTTTGCACTCGGATGTTGCATGTTGGTGCTGCAAGCGCCCCAAACGAGAGCATAATGAATGCGGTCAGCTAATTGTTAATGCACTCGCCATTATGGCCACACAGCAACAGCGGCAACTCGTAAATGTAAAATGCATTTTAATTAACCGTCATATATTTCACTTAAAGCATTTCAATGCAAATTGCCCGGCGTAATGAAGGGACTCAGGGGTGGGTGTTTGTGGGGTGGGGGCAGAGGTACCCTGCTGCTCGCCTGCGGGTCCAGCTCCCATGTCCCATGCAGCTCAACTCGGCGCGCCATATTAAATGTAATTATTTGGCGCAAATTGCGTGTTTAGGATTAATTATGTTATGGATAGGCTAATAACGCGCTTCAAAGTGCAAAATACAAAAAACTAACCACGTTTCAAATTATGTGACGCTTTAAATGCGCGTTGATTAGTGGATCTCTCGTATTATATAAACGAAAGGCATTTGCAAATGCGTGAGTGAAATTAAATAAGTTGAAATAAACTCAATTAACATTAAATTAACAATAACATTTAAATTTCAAACTCAACTGAAAAAGAAACAAAGAAAAATGAAGTTTACATGAAAATATAAAAAAAAAACATTTCAACATTTTGAAGTTTTAAGTACTCTGCAAAATTTGTATTAGTGTTTAATTTATAAATATTCATTTTTTTTTAGATTGACTTAAATTTGTGCATTGCTCGTCATCATTGCAGCTTCCTCTCTCTGATCTAGCAGCAAAATATATAACGACCGACAATTCCGAGCTTCCAAATTAAAGTGATTTTATTGCACAACAAGAGCATAATGAGAGAGTGTGCTGTCAGAGATACATACTTATATATATATATATATATATATATATATATATATATATATATATATATATATATATATATATATATATATATATATATATATATGTATATACATATATATATATATATATGGTAGGCTCACTCTCAGCATACTTTTCTGGTATATTGATGCAGCTTTATTTATCATGATTATGCTCAAGCAAATCCATGCAACTAACATATATGTATTTCTCTTACTCATATACTAGCTATAACAATATAGATATAAATGAATATAATATATAGATGAAAGAGTGGATATACAAATTTCATATAAATTAAGATATATATAATCTTGTAAGTTCATATAGGTATTAATTTATATATCATAATATATGAAATTTACACATACAAAACTTTATTTTCAATATTTGCTACTGTGATTGGTTTTCTTGCAGAAAATATTCTATTTATTTTAAACATTATTTATTCAAAGCCTGTTATTGCTTATGTAAACAGATTTCTATGGCACATATGTACATAATTTTATTCACTTGAGATTAAGTTTTACCACTGATTTGCGCCTTACCCAAGTTGCTGCTGTTACTGTTCGCCTGCAATGCCTAGAGCACATAAAATTCATTTAATTACGCAAATGTATTCATGTTCATGTAACGCCTGCACTCGTTAATTTTGAGCGTACATGAAATCCGACACACGATATTGGAGTAGTACATGAGGAACAGAGACTGGCCGCATCGATAAACTGCACAGGTCAAGCTGTTGCCGATGCTGGCAACAACTGCAGCAGACGCATGCCACAGGCTGCGGCTTTTTGGGAGCAGGCAGCGCGTTTGTACTTCATAAATTGAATGCCTCGTTGGACCGGGAAGCAACTGTGTGAGGTTTATGGCCCATTGGAGGTCAACGCAGTGCTGGAACCTTGGTAATAATCATAATTTTTGAGCTCGACTTTCACATTTTTCCGCATCTCAAATGGCAGGTTGCATCATTTTCCACACCTAAAAAGATGAGCGCGGAAAATCAATCATAATTCAACAAAAAACCAAGTCAAGGTTAAGCAAAAGACGGAGCCTAGAACACGGCTGGGCCGGGCAGGTTCTTCTCTAATGCATTTGCAGCTCATTAAAAACGCACAAGTGCAGCGAGCAGCAGAGTGCGAGACGATCGACGGCTCTGCGCTTGTCTCTATCTCGCTCAGACAGAGGTGAGTCTTTTACCTTTTTTAATGGCCGCCTTTGTAGATGAGTTGACCTTGGTGTGAATTTTAAGCGGAAATATTATATTGAGCAGACGGTTTTTTACGATCTTTTTATGGCGTTTGCAAAAAATGAGAAAAAAAAAAATATATATATATATGTATATAGCTAAAAAGTATATTCCCGCCGCGCTTCACGGCGCGTAGCAAACTGTTTTGGATTTGGTTTTTTAGCTGCAACCTCTGGAAATTTATGATTTATGATGATGTCCGTGACCCTTTAGCCAACAGGCAAAGATCAGGCATCGGACACAGGATCTGCTTAGGGATCGGCGACTGCTGTTTTGTAAACACTCAGTATGAATCCCAATACCCGGTCGCTTGGACGTGGCGCATTAACTACAGAAACCACGCGACGGCATTGCAGAAATACAGAAATGAGTTAACGTTCCCGAAGTTGTGCGGAAAATATGACAAATATTAAAAGCATATGCCATGCATAAAGTCATAGCAAACGTTTCGAAGAAGTGTCTCTGCAATACATCTAAATATACTTATATACTCAAAAAGTGTTTGGTGTTTTTTCGGTGAAGAATGAAATTAAAAAAAAAAAACAATAATAATTAAGTTAAGAAATTAAGCTAAATAGCTGGACATTGGAACAGATCTAATGCCAATCTCTGAATTAACTAACTGGCAAATATGAGCTGGGAAACTGGGAATCTACGAGACTTGTTTGGCACATACTTTTCGAGTAAGTTAAATAAAATAATATTTATTTATTATTTTTATTTATTTATTTATATTATTTATTTATAGTATATAATAATATAATATAAAAAAATGTAAATAATAATAAATAGCTTATAAAAATTAGTTTTGTTGCTTTTTCAATATATTTTACAATTTCTAAAAGTGTTCTATATTTATTATTATGATTATTATTTCGTTTAATATTACTTTTAGTCACGTATTTAATTTTATTTATTTTTTTTTTTTAAATTATAAATTAAACCTCCAATTAATTATTTTTTAGTTGAGGAAATTTGATTTGCTATAAGCCCCATTTTTCATTAATAAATAATATATTTACATTTAATTGTAAATTTACTTGAACTAGGTGTGCAGGATTTTTAAGAAAAACATCAATAGAGCGGTTAAAAATAATGTAAGCCTCATTCTGTTCATATATGGCAAATAAACAATACAGTTGCAGCAATCCTTCCATAATTATGGTGAAGTCTGATAGTAAAGCAATTCCAAAGTATTGCCTTTAACTCAAGAAAACACGAAATCGAAAAAATCGACTCTGGAAAGAAACGAAAAACGTGGTCAAAACAAATATAATCCTGAAATAAATCACAGGGGCAACAGATTCATCTCGCAGCGCGACTCCCATCGCATCTCATTCCCATTCTCATTCTCAGGCTGCGTTTCAGAGGCGTTCGTTGGGTTTTGAGTAATTCCGCGGAATACACAGTGGACCGGGCCATGCTAAGAAATCTGAAATGAACACAAAAAACTAAGGAACAAAAAAAACTAAAGAAAAATCTTAAGAGAGCAATAAACAACATGGTTGACAATCTTAAATCTTGCAACTTACAGGGCACCGCAACAGATACAGATACGAATACGAATGCGAATGAATGTCGCAGCCATTATGGAACGTTGCTCTTGCTCTTGCTCTTGCTGCTGTTGTTGCTGTTGTTGTTGTTGTTGTTGTTGTTGCTTTGGACATTTCTTTTGAGCTGGCTGAGCGAGCCACACAATCACAATGCCAACAATACCCAATGTCTGCAGCGGTCATTGCTATGCTGGAATGCAGCAACAACAACAACAACGAGACAGGCCAGTTTAAAGGCTTGGCCCTGCCTTGCCCAGGCCAAGACCCAGAGTCAGAACCAAAACCAGAACCTGAAGCAGACCCATAGCCCAAGTTGCTTAGGTAGAAACAGCTCCAACATTGTCTTCTGAGCCTCGTTGCCTCGTTGCTTCGTTGCCTTTGCTGGCTGTTGTTTGTCTCCTTTATGGCTTCTTTTCGTACCTTTTATCTCCATCTGTGATTGCAGCCAGATTTTTCTTGTGTTTTTGTTGCCTTCTTCGTGCCTTTATATATATATATACATTTTTTTGGGGTCACATTTTCGTGCTCTGCAGGTAAGAGCGAAGCAGATATGAAATTTCCCCCTTGCGGATATCGTGTGGCAGCGTCTTCAGCGTAATGGCTGATAAGCGGAACGCACACCTGAGTTATGGCTGCCAGCTCGCAGCCCATTAAACTAGCCAACCCGTTAAAGCCAGATCATAATTGGCAGATACACCCGCCCGACCAGCTCTCCAGCTTAACGACTTTTTAAACACTTGTGTTTTCTCCCTGAATCATGCAGATTCAATGACATAACACACACACACACACACAGAGATTCTCTCAGACACAAAAGGCATTTGGAATTTGATGTTTATTTAATTTGCCGCAATTCATAACAATTTCGTTTACGACATTTTTACAACTCGAGAAAAGGCCGTAAACAAAATGCCGCCGTGCCATCGATTGTTGTTTGATGCCACGAGCCGGCGTCTCGGCGTGGTTTTATGAGCCACCTTGACGCACGCCAACTCCCGCCCACCTCCATTCCGGCTCCTGGGCACGGCACTGCACTGCACTGGTCTGGGCCAACGGCAATTAAACGCCAAGTGCAGTTAGCAGTTGTTCTGACCGTCCCCGCTCGTGTCTCAGCACCCGCATCCGCCACAACCAATTTATGTGCGTTTTATAGATCGTAAAAGCAACACTAAACAACAGCAAGGCCGTTGATTTTATGATGTGTTGAATGGCGAGCGGGGCCAGGACGACTGCCACTTGTCATCATCCAGCATTGCAGCTGTCTGTCCATGTGTCTCCGTCCCCGTCTCTTTGAACTGCCTTCCTGATTGGGCTCAAGTGCAAGCGGCATCGTAAAACTCCAGCTAATGCCTGAAAGAGCCGTAAAACGGCTATAAACAAAAGTGTCTGCCCACAGAGTCAAACGAGACGAGCGCCATTAGGAATATATTTGTGTTCGGTTTGTAAACAATTTGATTTAATAAGGATAATCGCATGTCGTGTCATAAAAGACAAAGCAGTTAAGCTACTAAACGTATGCCCAATGCAATGTCTGCTCAATTGAGTCATGGAATTCATGAAGCCTAAATAAATCATTTATATGTCGAGATAGCAATTCTGTTGAATGAAGTCTATCAAAATGTTTATGCAAAGCATTCGACAGTGAAAGTTGACTAAATTTATTCAAGAGTTGCATAGGAGAATAAATATGATTTATGCAGCACGAGATGTATTAATATTTAGTTCACTCATTATAATAATACAATTTATTGTGAATAGTGAATTAAATTTACAACAAATAATATAAATATTAGTATAATAGTAGTGTTAATTTAAAGTTAAGCTATAATCTTTTTTGCTTAATCAGTTTGGTTTTATATATTCAAACAAAAACACCCCAATTACTTTGTGTATCAATTTCATCCCCATTGCAGAGCTACCCCCTTAACATTCGACCACCCTTTCTATATACTTATCTTAAGCTCATTCTCAGCCGCAAATGATATCTGAAAATCGACAGTAAGACTTTTACAGCTTTCCACACTTACAGTTGAATGGGCAAAGACTTGATAAATGTAATTAATCTATTTTAGCTATGTTCTCATTGACGTAGAAAAAAAATCAGCCAAAGCAAGCACTATCAAATATAGGAAAAATATTTATGATTCTTTGATTCCACAATAAAAATATACATTATATATTATTGAATATATGATAATAATACAAATACAATAATAATCATATTATTATTGTATTTTTATATATTTATAATAAATAATCAATTAATTTTTAAGAAAATAAATAAAATATAAAATAAAAAAATATAGATAATTAAAAAAAAATAATAATAATCTTAAAGTTTCAGTTTTGTGTTTGAGCTACACAAGCGTACAAAACAAAGTATGAGAAGGTTGAAGGAATGAAGCAACATATACATATAAGTAGCTATTCATATCCATAGCCACATCGTGTTCGAGCTTCATTATTTAGCCAGTTGAAGACGTGTTGATAAGCAATGCCAGTTGCAGTCCCAGGTCCGGTCTCAGTCCCAGTTCCATATACATATACTCCACACAGACCAAACGTAACAGCGGATGGGGCAGACAGAGAACAATTGAACTAATGACGTGACTATGGGCAGTCGGCATCGGTCTGCGGTTCATTCGCATTCGTCCATCCGGCTGTCCGCTGTCCAATTTCCAGTTGCGGGCAGCGTCTGGCCGGTGGCTCATTGTTATCATGCGGCATGAGAGAGACTTATGCATCGAAAGTGTTGTTAAATTACGCCAAATTGCTTAATTCCAATAATGAAACGGACCGGCTGAGCGCCTCAGAGCCGGCCACTCAATGAAATTATAAATTTTCGGTCGTTCAAGTGATATGCAAAGCGCATGAAAATGAAGCCCCAACTGCGAATTTAATTTTTGTTTTCTGTTTCTGTTTCTGTAGCTGTTTTTGTTGTTGTTGATTTTCGTTTCTGTTTCTGTTTCAGTGTTTGTTTTCGGCTTCAATGGATCGCACTGGAGGCGATCGCACCTCATTGCAAACGCCTCAATGACCGAGACAATTCCCGCACCGATTCCCGATCCCGACCAGACGGCGGCGCAAAGGCAGCCCGTTAATGGGCCAATCCAATTGGTCGTTAATGTTGCTTTTTATTTGCCTTTTATTATGCATCTCTTCTTGTTATTGTTTCCCTTACTGTAGACTTACTCAATTTTATTATTGTTTATTTATGCGATTTTAAATAATGCGCAGCAATTCTCAAAGATAAGACGCGGCCTCTGAACTTTTCCTCTCTATTTTATTTTTTCATTTGCTTCGCATTGATTTATGGTCAAATTATTTATTAGATGGGCGCGGGTTGGTCCGGACTGGACTGTTGGATAGGTTTGGTGCTTAATATTTTATGGAGAATTCTGTTTGTATATATTTGGTTTTTATTATTGTTTTTGGCGCCCCAAACAAAACATTATGAACTTTTTTTAAGTTCTTTGTGGTAGATAAAAGCAAAACAGAAATGCCAAGTCTTTGTGAAGTTTAGTTTTATTATTTATTGGCATCGTTATCGTGGGCGTATACGCAATATTTCATAAATTTCTATTTGTGCTAGAACACCGTGGGTGGTTTTCGCTGACTTGGATGAACAATAGATAAGTTTAAGAGTTTGGTAAACTATTAATGAAGCTGTATTTCTTTAAGTCTTGAATGAAAATTCAACAAAATGTAAATTAATGATTCAGTTCAATATGTTAATTATAAATGTATAATGAATTGGGAATTAGTGGGACTTTTTTTAAAAATAGAATTTAAAGTATATAATTAACAAAGTTTTTTTTTAGAAGTACGTCAATTGGAATTAGAGTCGTAATCATATGCTATATAATGGAAAATCATCTTCGCTGCAAAGTTTTACTTGATAAATGATTATTATTTATGGTTGTTTATGAAAATAAGATAATAATAAATAAAATATAATCTAAAAAGAAAAGAAGCTAAGAATGTGCTGCAATAAGACAAATAATCAATTATGTAAAATTCCAAAAATATATTAGAAGAATTTATTTTGTATTCACTTTCCAGAGCTGCTTTTTTTTTTTATTTCAGTTTTCTCATGTAGCTTCAATTTGCTTTGTCATTTGATCGAGCTACGTTGGCGACTCACGTTCTCGCTGTACTTCAATGCACTCTAGGCATGCTTAATGTTTTGGCTATGAATGCCCCTGGGTCGGGGCAGCACGTTGGCCACGGAGGCGTTTAATGCACGTCAACAACGACAACAACAACAACAACAACAACATTGGCAACATACAGAGCCAACTCAGTGTTGGTCTGGTGACGCCTGGACGTTTGTTGCCACTTTATCATTGTCGAGTATCATAATTTAAGCGAATCGCATGCAAACTGACAAACAGACAGCTGGACATACAATTCGTTGCCTACGCCCACGCTCGTGCTGCTCACGCCAGCAGCAGCAGCAGCAGCAGCAGCAGCAACAACAACAATGACAACTGCAACGAATAAAATTCGTTGACATTCGTTGCGCTGACTAAGCGGTAAATGAGAATCGCATCGAGGGGCGCAAGTACAGAGAGAGAAGAGTGGTGCCTTCAGGCTGGAACGTGTGCAATCTTGGCCATGCTCAGATGCCTGCCCTTGCGCTGTTGATGAACAAAACGTCTGGCCACGCCCCACGGCCCACAGTGGACAGTAACTGAGCTGCAGTCATGCGACTTCCTGCGACAAGTTTTTGTGCTAACAGCTCGCATTAAGTATTCAATGGTTTCTGTTTTCATTATGTAGCCGAAAAAAAGACTAAACGTTGATGCAGCCTGGTCAACAGTTTACTGGCCATTGATTAAATGGCCCGGTCAGGCCATCAGCTTTTGGCCAAAACACTGAAATTAGTTGGCATTTTAACACGAACACCTGACGCTAACATTGGCCGGGCTTCCTGCAGGCTGCGGTCCAGATGCCTAGTATCTCTTTAGTCAAGTGGATTATATTACCAGCAATGGGTATGGGTTGGGAGGGGAGCATATGCAGCCAGAGCTCGTGTACATGAACGGCCATTATCGATGGTGCATGCCACAGAGGCAAGGCAACAGCAACAACAACAACAACAATGGGTTATTGAACGATAATTCCATTTAAGCAAATGTTCGCGTTGAGCACCAGAATTGTCCAAATTATAGCATGTGTGCGGTCCATGTTAACCCCTGCCCTTGCTCAGTCTCTCTCTCTCTTTGTGCCTGTCTCTTTCTCTCTCTTCCGCTCTCTTCTACAGTTACTCCTTGAGTGACTGCATATAAATTAAAAAATGTAAAAGTTTCCTCAAAATCAACTCGACTGCAACTCTTTTTGCTTAAATGCGCGTAATAACATACGCAAAGAGCGCACAGAACTGTACAAAGAATACTTCGACTGCCCGCCTCGCTCTCTCACTCTCTCTCTCTCTCTCTCTCTCTCAATCTCTACCTTTCCCTGTCTGTGTCATGTGTGCGTTTGACCACAGAGCGAACAATCCGTTGAGAAGATGAATTTTTACTTAAACGTTTTACTTCTCGAATAATGGCCTTAATGACTTTAATGGCATACGGATAATTTGGCCGACGGGCAACTGAATCAGCCACGCCGTCCTGCGCCACTGGACTCCATCTCGAGTCTTTGACTTTAATTGGGAGGAAAGTTGCCGCCGCTCTAGATGCGGCTCGTCTCCTTTTGACTGCCAAGAAATACCTGTAATTTGTTGCCTCTGCAATTCATTTAAAATGCAGTTGATTGGCCCATGCAGAGCAAAGCTTTCATCTCAAATATGAAATGCACAAGCAGATTAATCAATATGTCCAGAGTCGGTCTGTTATTATGCCATGAATATTCCTGTTCTATTCAAATGAAAGTTAATCGGGAATATCATTAGTCTAAAGACCAAAGCTTCAAAAGCGCTAGAAATGATGAATTAACTGAAAATTTGGGCACAATTCATCATAACTGATAATATATAAAATTGATATCATGATTAGAAAATATATTTATGTATATTAAAAGCTTAAACAAGGGAATGCAATCAGCACTAATCTGATCAATAATATAACCATTTATTCAATTTAAGTTTAGCTTCAATTTAAGCTAATGGATAGTTAAAATGAATTATTGATGCAGACAAGAAGAGTATTTACTTAAAGGCATTTAAATGTTCAAATATTAATGCTGGGATATCCGACCTGACACATCTAAGAATGTATTTATCAGCTGAAATATCAATCTGCATTGGCAGAGCAAGTGCAACCTTGAATACTCGCAATTGCTGAACGTGAATGACTCTTTAGCAAAATAGAAAAAAAAAGACCAAGAGGAATGAAGCAGGTACCATTAAAACAAAAACAAAAACAACAAAAAAAAAAAAAAAAAAAAACTCATCGTGACAAGGTGACACAAATCAAAAAGGTGCAACATAAAAAATGGCATTGAGAAAACAGATAATTAAGGAAAGTAGCTGAGGAAAAGTGCCAAATGGCACTGTCGATGGCGATGGCGATGGCCAGCGTTGACCACCGAGTGGAATGACATGAAACAGGATGCAAGGGGATGCAAGGGATGCGGGGGTGTCGGCGGGAATTTGTTGAATGACAAGTCGCACATTTTCAAAAGAAATTACGACAAGAAAAAAGAAAACATTGGAACATGAACATAAATTCAAAAAGCGACAGAGCCAAACAGACATCGAAAATTTTGGAAATGGAAAAATGGAGAGGAAGCCAAAAAAAAGTAAAATAAAGAAGAACAGCTGCCAGCGAGAGGAAGGAGAACGATTCGTGCTGATGGATATTTGTATATGTATATATATACACATATCTATAGCTATATGTCTTTGTATTCCCAAATTAGTCTAAAGCGACTCAATTAAAACAAGAAGAAGACGAAGAAATTGATTGGGCAGACAGGGAGGGACAAAGGGAAAGAGAGAGGGAAAGAGTGAAGCGCGAGCGAGGTGAATACTTAAAAACGCATTAAAGAATACAAATATTTTTGTTAATTGTTTACAAAAAACATTCCCCATGCTCATTAAGAATGTCGCGCTGCAGAATTTATAAGTCAGACAGAAAATGCGACTTTTTCATTAAAATTCCGGCGGCGACAACTGTGAAAGAAGGAAAGAAGCAAAAAATATATGACAACAAAAAAATTGCTTTTATTATTTTAATTACCAATTCCGAGCGAACTGACAAACTCAGCTGGCAGTTGGACCAGTCAATATTAATTTCATAAAAATAGCTTTGCAGCCATTTTTTTGTCTCTTTTATTCTCTATTGTTGTTGCTGCTGTTGTTTGTTTTTCTTCATTAATGTCCCTTGTAGAAACGTGTCTTTTGTTTCTCGCACAGCTGCGGCCCGAGCTCATGGCCAGAAGCAGTTGTTTGCCAAGGGAACTGAGGTGAGGCGAATGGGGAACTGGGGAGTTGCTAGTGGAATGTTTTCTTTATAAAAACTCCCAATTGAGCGCGACAGACATGCCAAACATTCATAGATAGATGCGCATTTGTGGCCCGTTCGATAAACATTTATTGGGCAATCCAATCACGGAATTCACGTTCGAAGTCGTGACAGTTTCGTTAAAATGCTTTTTGTTTAATTTTCTTCCCATTTCATATCAACATTTTTTTTCTGTTGGTTCGGGCCAAAGATATATGTTTGCTACATGAAAGATATATAAATAAAATCATATGTGCTAGGGATAACAAAAAATATTTTGAAATCGAAATTAATTGATAAGAAAATATTGTGGAATATATATATGTATGAATACATAATAAACAAATTAAATCTTGTAATAATCATATATTAAATATTGCATTCAGGTAAAGAAATATCATTAATTTGAAAGTAAACTTCTATATAAATATATCGCCTGTGCCCCTCAGGCAATATCAATGAAAAATGCATATCATATTCATATTTTGAAGATTTTTTCTGTTTTAATATAAATTTTAGTTGTTAGAGATATGTTAATATAATTAAAGTAACATTATTGTCACATAACAATATGTAATGAAAGATTTTGTTTGTTTTGCATGATACAAATTAATAATATTCGTATTATTATTAAAGTTTGATATTTCCCATGCTTTTTCTGACTGTGCAAATTACCATTATAATATTCTACTAATAATGTCCCCCATGTCAAGACCGAAGAATTTTTTTACAATACAACAGCAAAACTTTACTGTCAAGTCATCAAAAGACGCAGACAAATTGCCATTTGATTCAATAAGGCTAATGCACAGCATTTCCACACACACACACAAACACACAAAAGCCGAGAAACAAGATGACTGTGATCCTTGATGGGCCAAGTCGGTGATTAGACGCATCATCTTGGGGCAATTTGTCACCACACAACGAGAAACGGCAGGCAAATGGCCACTAAAAATCATTTAAAGAGAAATAAAAATATTTTTTATAGCATTTTTATAGTTGTTGCAACAATCTAATAACAATCCAAATAATTATCCAAACAAACAATTTCACCGATGCCAAAGCGACGGCAAAGGCAATGGGAATGCTCAGAGCTCAGAAACAGTTACTGTTGCTGCTGCTGTTGCTCCGACGGACGCCGAAAATGAGCCATAAAATGGACATAAAACCCCAGTGCGAAGCGCTACTGCCATGATAGGCCACGCCTCCGCTGCGACAGCGCTGCCGACGACTGCGACGCGCATACGGAAGCCATAACGGCCATAACGATAACTCAAAGCCAATGGCGTGTGCAAACGGGACAGATAGAGTCCCGAGAGAGCGAGAGCGAGAGCGAGAAAGAGTACGCTGCGAAGAGAGCGAAACTGCGCACCCTAATGGCTGCGCGCACAATGCCGACTGGTTTGCTGCCTCTGCTGCTGCTGCTGCTGCTGTTCTCTCTCTCTCTCTCTCTCTCCCTTGCAAGCGATGCGCTCAATGTTGAACCTGTGCCGGAGCCACGTGTCTCTCGCATTAAAACAAGTAAATCGCCAGTTGAGCATAATCGATACGTAGCCCGTTCTGATTTCATTCGTGAGAATTGCTTTTCTCACGCTCTTCGACTTCGGCAGCGCGCCGACGTCGCCAGCGAAGTGGCTGTTGTGTAGCCATAACTGTCGTCATTTATGGCCGTTTTAAGTGCGACTGAGATGGCCTCATAATCGTTTGCTGAATGTTGCTCAATTGTTCGCAGTTACCGATGCGCTCTTTTCGAGTTGCCCTTCCCGCTCTGACGAGCCGTTCATCCACAGGCCTCTGGACATTTGCATGTTTGTTTGTTTGCCAATGCAGCCTAATGATGTTTGCGCGCATTAATTAGTATTGATTTAATTAGTGTTTGTATGTGTATGTCTGTTCGCTGACCACAGGTTTCACTCCACTCCAAGCACCCTCTCACTCACACTCGTTGCGGGCATTGTCTCTCGCTCTCTTCGTGCTTTTTTCGGGGGCGCTTTTTGCAGCAACAGCAACAACAACAACAACAACAACAACAAAACAAAAAGCTCTCGCGCGCGCATCTGCCGCCTTTGCACGGCTGCCAGAATGGGACATAAAATGTGCCAGGCAGTTAAAATGTAGATTTAAGTAAGTGGAAACGAGATCGTTACGTTGGCGCATAAAAATAAAAATCATTGTTGTTGTGCACTGATTGAAATAAGCAGAGCCAACAGAGCGAGGGACCAAGCCCAAGAAAATCGCACGATTTTCCGCCCCAACTGCCAGCTCCGTTCATTTCGTGAGTTTCCACTCGGCTTTTCTTTGAGTGAAACTGTGCTCGTGAGTTGAGTTCATTTCCATGCTGGCACAAACATGTTGCGAGCGTTTAGCTACTACTCGAGATAAATGAATGCTCTAGGCCTCCAAGTGGAGCCGCGGCACCTTAATAACACCTCAAACTTGTTTATATATCCAGCAAAGAAATTTTTTCTGGTCTACGCGTTCCCTCTGGCCATTTAACTATTCATTAATTCTCGTTACATTGTTTTTTTTTTCTGTCTCTCTCTGTTTGGGGGCTGCTTTTTAAGATTCTTTTCATTTTCATTTTATGGATTTTATGCGGGTCTTTATGACTTTTATGGGGTTTAGTGCGTGCCAAAAGCGAAGAAAAAACACAACTTTTAATTGAATAATGCCCAAGCGGCCGCCGGCGTCGGCTTCTCGGCTTTGCTGTTGTGGCTGTTGTCTGGGGTGTTGGCGTCAACGCCCGCAATGCTAATTAGGCAGATAAACATTTAATTGGCAAATTCAAATTGGGAACTGCCATGAAATCCCATATGCATTTTAATTGGGTCAAAAAAAAAAGTGAAGAAAAAGAGCAGAAGCCGCGGAACTTAAGGCAGATCTGGTCAAGATTTCTGTGTTAGCCAGATAAGAAGAGACTATAGCTGAAAAAGCAACCTATATAATAAATAATATTCTCATTGTTTCGTGTTTCGAGATATTCTTTTATATAATATTTGAGATTGAGGTATTATAATTTTCTTGATTACATTGTGGAAAGTATCGTAGCTCTACAAGCTGCATATTTTATGAGTCCACATAATTGGCTTTGGTTAAAGGCAGGAAAAGGTAAGTTGATAAATTACAAAAAATTATATTAAAAGAAAAAATGACGAAAAGAAACCTTATAATATAAATAATCAGCAAGTGGAACTTGTCGCACCGAGCCGACGTACTCAGCATAATTGCCAGCTGGTCCGGATCGTATTAATTGAAGTTTTTAATATGCTTGCCCTCCTTCTGGGGCCCAGTGGACGATCGGACGATGGGCTGGACGGGAAGTGAGTGTAAACACGACATGAAATGTTGCCATTGCCAGCTACTTAGACGGGACTGCAACAGGAATTTGCGTGTGCAGCACATGCAGCAATCCACATGCCGCATGCAACATGGCCAGCTCGGCCCGGAGGACCCCCTGGCCGGTCGTTGCCAACTCCTTTGGCATGCCGCGTGTGAAAGGCTGCAAAGGATGGAATTTATGAGCGATACAGGCTCTTGTAATTGCACGCAATGCCGTTGCCGTCGTTGTTGTTGTTATTGTTGTCGTTGGCATTGCAGCCAGCGAGGAGTCGGCGACCTGAACGGGTCGAGAACGAGTCGAGTCGAGTCGAGTCGAGTCGAGTCGAGTCGGTCACACGAGTTTCAATTTTTAAAAATTATGAAAACAGCAGCAGCAAAAAGTTGAAAACAACGACTACAAAACAAACAAAGCACGTCCACATGCTTGCTGCCGCTGTCCGGTTCGTCCGGCTCGTCCTGGCCGCATGTGGCGCGAGTCCATTTGCCACACCAAGTGCCACACGGATCGGTTACGTGGAATGTCCTTTTAATGGACTTTACACACTTACACAGCGCGTCGCATCCTTTTACAAACCTTTTACGCTGCACTCGTGTTCCGCGCCGTTTGATTGCCGTGAATTGCTGCCGCATGCATTTCATCCTTTTCCGTCAGTTTTCATTTTTCCTAACTGTCTGTCTCTCTCTCTCCCCGTCTCGTTCTCTTTGCTCTCTTCTGTTGCCCTCGTCACAGACACGTCATAATTCCTCCATGTCCTGCCGTGCAATTACGGTACGTTGTAGCCAGCAAGCAGTTGGTCCTGGCAGCTGACCAGTTGACCAGCTGACAGATTCTTTGCGGTCATTAAATGCACATAAATGAAGAGTTCCAAATGAGAACAAAGGAGATTTATGGTTCCTCTTGCACCTTCAAATTTTAAGTGTTGGAACTCACAGAACTTAATAGAATTAAAAGAATGTTTATAATCTTTGCCAATCGAATGTAATTTCACGAATTTATTTATTTAACTTAGTCAATGATTGTCTAGTGCTATAGGAAATTCCTTAACATATACATAATATAATTATAATTTATATATTTTCATAATATAAATACAAATTTATTCTTGTTTACACTCTAAAGAATGAATCTCTTTCAGTATATATGTATACAAACAAATGCCAAACAACTATAATAAATTTAAGTCTTATACTGACAAATTTGCTTAATACAAAGTAAGACTTTTTATTATGCACATATTTTCAAATAAATTCATCTTGTTTAGCTTCTTTATCTTAGCAGACTTAGAGAAGCTCAAGCTATTAATGTGACTCTGACTTCAATACGTAGAATATTTGCTTAATTTTAGATACATTTGTCTATGTTTTCATGACTAATAGTTGAGCCACCTCACTTAACCTTAATGTATGACAAACGACTAACATTTCTCTGGTTTAAGCCAAACACTGAATCATTTGACACTCTAGAGCACATTTTAAAAAGTCAAGTACAGCTGAATTTATGCATTTATGACCCTTGGTCGCTGCTCAAGTTGACAAATCGTCCACTGGTCGAGTGGAGCCAACAGATGCACTGACAAAGCCAAAAGCCAAAAGCCAAAAGCAGAAGCAGCAGCAAGAGCAGCAAAGGCAATGGCGTTGGCTGTGGCAATGGCAATGGCGACGGCGTTGGTAGTGTCAGAACTGACGCTGAATTTATTACTGTGGCTTTATTTATGCGCTTATCGCGTTGCCAGTTGTTGGCCTTAGCACGTTGTCAAGTGTTTATCTTGGCCCCAGAGCCCCAGAGCCAGTTCAAGAACTCGAATGGAACGAAATGAAATACCTAAAAAGCTTAAAATCAAATTTATGGCTGCAGCTAAATCATGCGACAAAAAAAAAAGGAGAAGCAACAACTAACGCATGTTACACGAATATGAATATCTATATGTATCTCTGTATCTGTATCTGTAGCTGTAGCTGTATCTGTATCTGTTGCTGGCGCTGTATCTTGTAGGAGTGTAGTGTATCGCTTGAATGAGCCTGTCGCATGATTTAGCTGCCATGCGAGAGTCAAATTTAAATAATAAATATTTCATAGTTACAACAACGAATAACGAACAACGAAAAGCGAGAAAATCGAAAGCCAAATGCCTAAAATATTCAAAGCGAGACGCGCTAACGAAAAATTGTGCGACTAAATCAAAATGTTGTCGAAATAAAACGTTTGAAAATTGAATTTCGGGTTTCTTTTCTTTCTTCTTCTCTCTTTTTTCTGTATGTGTGTGTATGTTCATCTCTAACCAAATTGAAAACATTTGTAACGGAAATGAAAACCATTTTTCTCTTTCCCCCTGTCTGCCCTTTACTAACTTTGAGGAGGGGCTGTGCCAGCAAAATCCCCAAAAAAAAGAGAGAAAAAAAAACTCGACTCGTTGGCAACTCAGCGTTGGGGTCTGAATTTAAATTAAGAAATTTATCTTTTGAATACGTCTTCTCTTCTCCTCTTTTTTTTTCTCGTTCAACTCGTGTTCCCTTTATGTCTGCCTTTGTTTTGTAAGTCGTCTTTGTTGCTTACAGAAATAAAAATCTCTCACCTTCTGGCAAATAAAATTGAAATTCGTTTGATTATGCATTTGCTTTTTTTTTTTGCTTTCAGCTCAAGTTTTAAGCGAAAAAAAAAAAAAAAAATACAAAATAAATAAGAAAAAGATTTCTAAGATTTTATCAAAAAATCTCACCTAAATAAATTTAAATTTATGCCATATTTATTTTGCAGTCGTTTGGCATGCGCTAAACGAGTCGCAGCGAGTCGCCTAATTTAATTTCAGAGATTTATTTAGGCGCGCAGTTTTGCACCTTTTGGAGCTTGAAACGTCCCCTCGACCACAATTTATGGCAAACTCTGAAACCAAAGTGGGCGTGGAGCCATTCAAGATCGGGCAGCATTTGGCATTTGCATCTTCTCAATAATTGCCTTAAATTAGCGAATATTTGGAAGAGAGTCAAATAAATTCGGCCCACAAATAATGTCATTTGTCAATCGGATTTTCGCTTTTCGCTCTATTGCAATATTTTCTCAGTTTTATTCGTCCCAATTGATTTTTAATGTTTATCAATAAAATGACGAAATTATGTGCTAATGGCGAATCGTTTAACTCTGTCCCCAGGTGCCCATAACAATTTAGGAACACGCATTAAACGAAATCGAAATCTATTTCTCAGCATTGAATATTCAATGACTTTTAATTGCCCGAAGTTCGCTGACGATCAGCTGAATAAATAATTTGTTTTTATTGTGTGAAATAATGCGTGAGAAAATAAAATTGAAATTTACAAAAAATCAAACGTTGTAAACAAATAAAGTATCAATTTTGTGCGAGTTGAGCTGAAACTTGAATATAACATGTGAGTATTCGATGAATTGAATGAATGAAGGTTTCTTTAATTTGTTAGATTTTTGTTGGTCTCCAAAATTTGTAATGAAACTCTAATTTTGTATAATTGAAGAGAAGTTTATCATAATTTAGTTCTGGCAACTTTTATAAGGGTACTTATTCATTAACTAATTTATGTGGGTTCTGCTTTACATCATATGTAACAGATGCCTCTATAAGCAATATCAATAAGGCTTTGAAATGTTCAAGTATGAATGTTATCAAAGCTCATTTACTTAGCAGCTGCTTTATTCTGACTTTAAAGGGAATGAACAACATATCTTCAAGAAAGAGAAAATAATTAATCTATTACTATGATGATAATACGATAATATTGTATTTTTAGTATATACAGTATTATTGAATGAAATTTAAAATTATTTTTACATTCATTGCCTATAGTTAGACTTGAATAGAATAGAAAGAGCTCTTAAAATATTCTTTCTTTTTCATTTATAACAACAAAAGCCTATCAATGTGGATTGAGAAGATTTGTTACTTAATCTTCTCAGTCTACATTGATAGGATTTGTTGTACATATATAATGTTATACGTTTATAGAAAATCGAATAGGTGAATCTTTATATTATTATCAAATATACATAAATATATTAATAAAAAAATAATAACTTTTGTATACAATTTTTAGAAATAATTTGAAATTTTACAAAAATTTATGAGTAAATTGAAATTTTGGTGCCTTTCTTTTCGCTTCCATCACATAATGCATTTAAATTTTAAATTTTAAAATGATCATATTGAATGCCTCAACTGTGTGAATATTTAACACATTATCCTTTCATTTTCCAATAAAAGGACGGCACACACGCACACATTGTCCACAGGACAGATGCGATTGGACTTTTACTCTGGACAGCAAAAAATTTACAACATATGAGCATTAAAAATTCGAAATGCGTTTAGCTGAGTGGCTCTTCACATGCATATGAATAAATGTGTAGTAGCCGCTTATTTGTGAGTGTTTCTATATATGAATTTCATTCTGTTATATGCATGTATATGTGTGTGTGTGTTTTATAATGAAACTGAGCTGTGTCGAGTGTGTTGATGAGATGTGGAGTTGAGAGCATAACTGGCACAGCTTGGATGTATGTCAGTGTGCCTGTGGGGTAGCCCGAGGCAAAGGATATTTGGTAGACCGGCCCAAGGGGAAGGGGCAGCAGGGCAGCAGGACGTGTCGTCCAATTTGTGCCATGTGTGCCATGTTGCCCTTTCGCAGAGCCCAAAATGAAGCCCAAAACAAGAACAAGAAATAACCAGAACAAGATACAGATACAGAATGTAGGTGAAGTGCGGCTGGCTGGCCGTCTGGCTGTTTGGTCAGCTGACCGCTGGGCGTTGACCGGCGCTGAGCTCTGAACGAATCTCGAGCCAAAGCGGGCGGCATGAAATACTCAAAGACTCATTTGCATATTGGGCAAACGGTAAATGTAACAGGGAAAGTGCTGCGGCCCACAGGAAAAGCGACTTTCAATTCAATTCTCGTGACTGTTTTTTCTTGTTATTATTATTATTATTATTTTTTTTTTTTTTTTTGACTTTTGTAATTAACAGACGAATTTTGTGCGTTGCCTTTTCGAGTTTTGTTATTTATGAACTCACGGCCGCTATTAGAGCGCCTTTTGGCCTATCGCTGGGCAAACGAATGAGTTATGCAGTTGCCTTGATACCGATCTAATTATATGATTTATGCGCTCTGCATAATGTTCAACTATTTTGGGTTCTGGATAAGCGGGCGGCGCTGCCCGCCTAATCCCTGCCAGGCACAACTGCAACTGCAACTGCAACACCCAGTCGCATGCCACAAAGTCCACAGATAAGCGAGGGGAGCGAAATGCTGTTGCTGCAGTTCTCGCAATTTACGAGCTCGCATTTTGCATAGTTTCAAATGGCTGTTATACTCGTGCCGCAACACCAATTCAAGCCCAAACACAATTCATTTGCCCGACCCAACTAGCCAAATCCAAAGCGTCGCACAACCGCATACAAATCTGCCGCTTTGCATTTGGTGGCCATATATCATTGCCCGGCGGGTCAGCAACAGCCGCCCCACAAAATGCCAGAAAGCAGAGATCCAGAAGTACAATGGGGCTGGATTAGCCTAAATTCAATGAATAACTGAAGTTTTAGTAGAAAAATTAATTGGTTGTACTCTAGCAAAGTCTGCAAGTCTTTTTGGAAGTTAAAATTTAGATTTCAAATATATCTTTTGAAATGCACATTAAGCCGAATCGATTGCTTCTTAAATAAATGAATTTGCGCCTTGAATAAAATATATATTTATCATACTCATTTATTACTTACTTACTTAAGTTGACTTTACTTTATCTCAATTTTAAATATAGCAATTTCTCTGGTATTTAACTAATTTCCATTGTTTATTTCATTTTAATTTAACTGCCTTAAACCTGTTTAGTATACTTATTCTGATGAATTTTTTAGCATTATAGAAATTTTATCTATTAAAAGAATGTTAAATTTATGTATTATAAATATTCATATATTAGGGGAATGTTAAATTTATTTTATTTTCTTAATTGCAATGCAAATATATGTTTCTATCATTAAGGAATGTTCACTTTGAGCTTGCAGCATCTAATTTTAAAAATGAACGAACAAATTTGTTTTTTTTTTTTTTTTTTAATTTGTAGTAAATGAATTCAAAACAAAGAGTCTAAAGTAAGGAAAAAAGTGTTGCTTGGATTAAACTTTGAATAATATATTATATAATATTAAAATTATTTACAATATACAGTTTGACTTCATATACAGTTTCTGATTTCGTGCACTTTATCTTATCTTAAAGAAAACATTTGAATTATTTCGCCTTTCAATTATTCATTATTTTTATCTGCAATATAATTGATTTTTCGTCCATGGTTTCTGCTTGGGTTCTCTGGAACGGGTTTTGGTCCTGCCTGCCGCTAGCCGTTAAATGAGTGGCTCCAACAAATCCAATGCTTCGGCCAACTCCCGGTTCAGTTTCAGTTTCAGCTTTGCCGTTGAACGGCACCAAAAATTTATGCACATTTTATTGACCACAACACTGAGAAAAAGCACATTTGAGTTGTTGTACGTGCTGCTGTTGTTGCTCTTGTTGTTGTTGCTCTTGTTGTTGGCACAACAACATGTCCAAAAGTGTTTTATGGCCGTTGTGGGTGCTCAAGTGGCCATTTTGGGTTTGTGGCCAACGAGCGGGAGCTGCATATGCACTCGCCCGGTCTTGTCCGACAAGCACTTGGCCAGCAAAAATGTGTAGAGCCCTGAATACAGATGAGCTTAGACTTGGATCTGCAGCTAGTAAATATGACTATTTGCGAGTTAAAGCGTTTGATTTATATAAATTCATGCAGCTGGGGAAACTTGTTTCTTTTCAAGCTAATCGCCATTAAAGCCAAGTCAACGACCTGGGCCAATGCGGTTCAAAGTCAAAAACTCAATTAGCTGCTGATGAGCGGAAGGAGAGCCGAGGCAGCCATCTAAAAATAAGCGTACATTAAAAAGCGCAATGGAGTCGAGTGGAAATCTCGTTAAAAGTCAATAACAGACGCCATTAAATGCGCATGAAAATGAAATGAGAACCGCTTGATGAGGCGGGCTGTCGACCACGCAGAGTTTGTGGGGCGCGCTCTCTAGAGCAACAGCCACGCGCCCACTTGAGCCGTTCAATTGAATGAAGTAATTCCGACTGACCTCACCGTAGCCCAGACAAGTTCAATGGCATTTGTGCATAATAAAACTCGATAAAGTTATACTGAAATATTTAGAATGGAAATCTACATAGATAGATCAGCTGAAATACCTTATGGACTGCAAGGCTGATGATTTACAGAGACTTAAATTTTATCGTATTAGCAAATAATTAAAAGTTAATCAATAGTTATTTGTTTATTATCTTCTATTTGATATTTTCATTCAGAAAAAAAGCTAACTAAGTAAACTTTTCAACTTTCTACACAGCTCAAAGGCTTTAAATCTATAAAAATTTTCAGTCTCTGGACAAATCTCAAATTGAAAACATTTTCCACGTTGTATAATTTACACTACAAAATTTGTAACAAAAAAAAAAAAGTTTATTTCTACATAATCTGTTAAACAAATATAAGTCCACAATGAATCGTGTACTGGAGGATGTCATTCACAAGAACTCGGCCAATACGGATCGTATAACAGCGGAGAATACAATGGGCTACGTGGTATCGGACAACACCTCTGGCACCGTGGCAGCCACCTCATTTGACAACACCAGTGCCCAGGGTATAGTGAAGCACATAAACATCAACTTGGCTGGGCTTGTGCAGAGCGCTGTCCGTGATCTGGATCCATCCAATTCACTTCAGTATTTGCGTGTGCTTACTCGCAAATTCGAGTATCTCATTGCTCCCGAGGAACTATTCACAATAACCGTGATACAATAAACACAACACTACACTACACTACACTACACAATTTAGTTGGTGCTTATTCTGTTGATAGAGTGTTGGTGCGACACATAAACACGAATTGTATATGTTAATTATCTAAGCATAATAAAATTCTAAAAAAAAATATAGAAAATATATTGAGAATTTGTTTTTCCCCCTTTGAGACTTGATTGAAAATTTCGAATTTAACAATTGCAGACTCTTCACTCTAGCTAAGGCACCATGAAGTACGTTTATACATTATACAAAATAAATAAAAAATATGTATAATATACTTCGTATATTGAGTTGCTTTTAACTTCAGTCTTCACTTAAGCTTGCACCCCTTTGTCTGGCTCGAGCAAATGCTTGAATCAACAATTCGAATAGGTATAGATTGCTTGAGCAGACCGAAAATCCTTTATAATACCCAAGTGACATTGGCCTTATTTATGGCATGGCTTCATTGGGCAGCCAGGCTGGAAATTTATCCATGAGAATGCGGCACTTCTAATGCGATAATTCAAAAGATTTACTTCTGTCAACATGACCATTTTGTAGACAAACTTGGGGTGGAAATGGCCTTTGACCTTTTTCGTTTTCATTTTTCGTTTTTCGTTTTTCTCTTTTCTTTTTTTGCTATTTTCATCTTGCAATGGATGCTGGCTGCTGCTATTTTAATTTAAAATGGCAGAGCTCGTAACTCATTTTAACGGCGCACCCTCCATACTATCAGAGTGTGTGTGTGCGTGTGTGTGTGTGTGCGTGAACTTGTCCTATTTTTACAGGCCTAGGCCTTTGCAGGGGTTGCTCGCTCGCTACAATAACTTATCTGGCCTTTTTTACCCCGGGCCACGGCAACGCCATAATCACCACGAAGACGCTCCTGGGGTGCGCTTTGTACTTATCCATGCTCGATCCCATTCCCATGGCCATTCTTCCATTGCTATCTCGAAGCAGTTGTCCATTGTCTTGAGTCGTTTTGTGGTACATACACATGATATAGAAATGAATACAACAAATTTGTACAGCAATTGTAGCTGGCGAGAGTTCCTCGAATATAACTGGCTTTTCGCTTCGCTCTTTGTCCATTGTGAACTCCACCTTGGTGGCAAGGTCGGGTTCATTTTGCGCACTTCATTTCATTCAGCGTGAAATTCAATTAATCCATGGACCATTTTGTTGACGACTTCATTTCAAGAACTCATCTCTATGCTACCCTCCTCAAGCATTCATATTTCATCTGGCAATTCGTAACACTTGGCATTATATTCAAATAAAACGCTTTTCTCGGCCCAACTTGAATTTCAAGCTAACATTTTAATAGAATACACACATATCCTTTAGTATGGCTCCCCCCGAAGCCACAACTCCCGTCCCTTTGGGCGTGGCCATGGCACATGTATTCACGCGAACTGCTCTATGAATTTAATTAAGTTGTGCGACAAACCAAACATGAAATACAGCAACAAACAAACACGAATCATATATGTATGTATGTATGTACATATATTAGACTGGCATTGTACCTCTCTAGGGAAGATGGTTGAACGAGTTGGTCAGACCCAGAAGTCAGCTGTGAGTAGGGAACATACTCTGAATTACGTTTCTTCTTTAAAGATGATTTGAATATTTTTATAAATTAATCTTTCACAGAATATTTTATATACCTAGGTATATCAATAAATTGATATTTAATTCGTTATAAATAATTTTTTATTAAAATATCTGAAATATAAAAATTCCTTTTATCATATCTCATTTTGTTTGAACTTTATTCGCTAATAAACAATTTCATAGCTCAAAAATTAAACTAATAGCTTACTTCCTAGAACTGATTCAGCTTCTCATTATTTGATTAGCTTTATATGTTTTCTACTATAAATAAAAATCTCTTAGCGAAGTCCAAAACATAGCGAAGCAGTTGCATTCACGAGCCTGTTCCAAATCAATTAAGTTAATTCAAACGTCGAGAAACCATAGAAATGGGATTTAAGTGAGTGCCACAAGAAGCAACTGCTAAATATAGAAAACACACATACGCATACACACACACACGCGCACACGCCTCAGCATGTACGCGCAGAGTGTGTGACAGGGATGGAGATGGAGCTGGAGACTGAGACGGAGCTAAGTGAGCAGCAGAACAATCCTCTCACTCAAACGCTCAGGCCAAAGCCATTTTGCCTGGCTTTGGCTCAGCCCCTGCCAGCTACACTGAGAGAAACCAGCTAGGCAATTAATATCGAAGACTCAATAAGAAAAATGTATTAATGGTGCATTCATAATTTACTAGGTTGTATATTTCGTTCTGCTCGTGAACACAATTCTACTCTTCACAGTTTCCGTATGTAAACATAGCTCTTAATAAGGCATCTCAACCGGTTTCTCGCAGTGCACCCCTGCCCGAACCCGTTTTGATGAAATGCTCAATTTTTTTCTGACTTGTTCAACCACCAAACATTTTCAGTTGAGACTCGCAGCGGCGCAGACGTCATTCACGGTACAGCGGTGGAGGCCGTACAGATATTTTGCTGCCTCACAAAGACTCGAACGGACGGATAGACAGACGGATAGCTGTACAGACGGAAAATAACAGAGAAAAAAAAACATTATTAAAAAGCCCCTATAAATAAATAAATATATTTGAATAAAATATATAAATAAATATAAATTTAAATATTTATCAAATTAAAATGATTAATTTGTACATATTAAAAAAAAATTTGAGAGTGAATGACATTTAGTTGACATACACGAAGACCCTAATTAAAGTGAATTTCTACAAGATAAAAAGATAAATGAGAAAAGCATTAAAACTAAAGTAAATGCAATAAATCATTAATAAAAATGTACATAAAAATAAATTCTTAAATATAAAAATAAAATACTTATTCTATTGCTGCTGCTGCCTGCAGAATTTACAATAAGCAGCAGTTGCAGCTATTATGCAATAGATGGCAGCAGCGGCACATTGCATGCGCCATCTATGGGTCATTATACGCTGACGTCAATGCTGGCTTTGAGAGTCACTGCTTGGGCGGTTTGACTGCCATTGTTACTCCTTTGAAGTTTCTCTGCAAACTAACAGTGATTTATGCTTTCAGCAATGTTATCGTGCATCATATGTAAAATATTTCAAATAAAGCAATGTTGTTGAATTTTTAATTATTTATGATTATATTTATATTATATTTAAGTATGTATATAAATTCTGTTATTCTGAGCTGTTATGCGCAGTTCCATAATTCATAATTCTTAATGTCCTATGCCATTTCATGAAGATTCAACTTGACGATAATGCAGTAGCCGATCAAGAGCAAGATACAAAATTCAAGACTCAAGGTTTATGAGCTCGTTTCACCCATGCTTACTGAAAACGGGTAGCACAAAGTAAACTGAATAAAAATATAATAATAATGAGAGTAGTTAAATTAAAATTGATTTGATTGTGGATGGGCTAATAAAATGAAGATATACTAAACCAACAATTTACTCCCTTAGCAAGTGCTTGGCTCTGTGGCCAATCAAAGATTTCAATTCAATTTCGTTCGCTTGTCACAACATTTGGGACAGCGCATTAAATTGCAGCGCAGAGCATTTCATTCAAAATCGGAGCAATCGAGGCATCAAGATGTCAGTAAACGCGAGCTTGAGACAACAAGATTGCATCGCTGCATCGTTAGGATCCTTGACTCCATTGAGGCGAGACGTGGCAGGCAGCGTGAGGCATGAGGCGTGCGGCTTAAGGTAGTTGGGCATGGCTGGCGGGTCGAGGGCATTTGGCGAGGCAAAACATGAAAATCATCTTTCAACGCAAGCTGGTGAAGCGCGAAGCTGGGAGAAGCCTCTCGAGTTGCTGCATGCGCAGCAAGTGCAAAAAGGCAAAGCCGTATACTTTAAGTAAAAACCTCAACTGAGCTCTGCAGTCGCAGTTCAAGTCCAGTCCAGCCATTTGCGCTTCACTTGCCACATCCAGCTTTTCGTACTTGCAATTCCAGCTTTTCATTCCGCTGCCGGCGTTGTCCACACGCGAGCACCTCGACATGGCGATGCATTCTGTCCGTCTTGGACGCCAACCTAACTGGTTTTCATGAACAAGGTGCCGCCCTCTCGCCCTGCCAGTCCCGAGGAAGGTACAATGGCTACAACAATATAACTTATATATAAATAATAAATATTGAAGCAATGCGCATGGTATATTGTTTGAAATGTGATAGTTGCAATAAAATAAAAGTTTCTATTTATTCTGTCGTAAAATCATACAAACTTCGTTCTGAATTTGTTGATAATTAAAAAAAAAATTTTTTTTTTGTTATATTTTGTATTATCTCAAGAGGAGTTTATCTTATGGTCTGTTCGTCTGTCTTAAGTTGAGTTTGCCTGTCTCTCTGTGCAAACATAAATCAATTCATTGTACTTAAAGGCGGCAGATAAGATAGCTGAGTATTACTATATAGATTCGGCAGCAATTATATATATATATTTTAAAGAATCGAATGGCTTTCTATTCTGCTTGTCTATAAATGGATACAAAATTTATATAATCTATTTTTGATTCACTCTAAAGAAATATAAAAAGTAATATAAGCAAAGACTATAGTTACATAGAAAATTTTATTTTTGAAATGTTAATATTCCAAGTGACTTATAAATTTGTAAGAATATTATTATGCTGAAATATTTCTTTATGATTTAGTAATTATCGATCAAATTGACATGTTTTACTTAATATAATTTTCAACTAGAGGTTGATATATTCTATTATAAAGAGGCACACTATGAGAAGTCAAAGAGTTTGGCTTCATAGACAGATTGCGCTGCGCTGTCTTTAAGAAGTAAGCAAATGGCATTTATATATTTTTCAGCTCATCTAATTGCAAATCTAATTTTAGTTATATTTCTCTATATATTACTTTAACATATTCGTCTTCTATATTCCTTTCAAAAAGATACAGAAAATTAAGTTGACACTCAATATATGCAATATTTCAATATGAATAGATCTCTATTTAAGCTAATTAGATATATAAATAAATTTATTATTGATGAATATAATTGCGTTATAACTATAACTATATTAAATATCAATTTAGAATAATTTCATGAGCATTCAAAGAAAGTAGTGAATATTATGCAGGATATGCTCAATGAAACTTTCTCAGCTTGACTTATGTGAATCGTTAAATATTTAATAATGCAATGCAACATTGAATGAATGCTCTAGATAGATTGATGTATTTTTTACATATTCATATACATTTTATACATTAATTTATGCATTGCTTCATCTGCAGCTACTTCCTTTTCAGTTCATTTGATATTCAGTTTTCTTCTATTGTTTCCTCTCCATTTGACAGCTTTGCCTTTGACCCAGGCTAGGCACTCAGAGTCGACGTAGCTTGGTTCATCAAAGCTGCATCGATACAGTTGCCAGCGCTTGCCCTACACAGTGGAAGATAAGTGCCATTTCTCTCACCCTCTCTCCTTCTCTCTCTGTCTCTCTCTCACTCTCAATCGCGCTCTCAGTTTGGCATTGTGTTTTGTCTCTGTTTCAGTGTCTCAGCTCGCTTTGCTTTGGTTCCGTAAATTACACTTTTGATTTTTAGTGGCCGTAAAATAATCGTAAATGTCGTGGTTATTGCGACCGAAAGTGCCCATTTTGAGTGCTGCTGTTGATTCTCAGCTGGCATTAACTGATATTCTCGTTTCGCTCAGTGCAGCGATGTCCGACGCCGATGGAGACGCCGATGGTCTCTGGCTGTGGGACGTGCTGCCACTGCACAAACAGCTCATAGACCCCCACTGCACCCACTACTGAGTGGCTGCTCCCTCAAGCTCGCTCTGCTGCCAAGCTGTGCTGCACTTGTTGTTTTTAATAAGTTTCTGCTTGTTGTTGCTTTGGCATTGGCTTTGCCTGTGGATGTGGCTGTGGCTGTGGCTGGCTCTCTTCTGGATTCCTTTGATGTTTCGATTAAGTTCGGAGTTCGCGTTGTCGAAACTGGTTGGTTGCTTGGTTTTGCCATCGACTCCTTCTTCTGACACACACACCCGCACTGTTGCCCCGCTCTTAGCTGTTTGGCTTAAGTTTATGGCCATTTCGTTTGCACTGTCTTTGCAGCAGTTGCCGCACTCGAATCGCCGTTCAGCTCACTTCTGCCATGCTGGCTGCTCGTTGAGTTGATTTTCTTAAGCATTTCACCCATTTACCTTTATACATTTGGCTTGTGCAAGACATTTTCTCACATTGCCAACTCTCTCTCTCTCTCTATCTTCTCTCCCTCTCTCTTGCTGTCTACTGGCTGACGCAACTGGTTGCCGATTGCCCATTGCCAAGTTGCCCGTTGCCCGTTGCCTGTTACCCGTTGCGGTGGCCCATTCGCGTACTCACAAATTTCGAATTTGATTTTATTGTTATGATTTCAATTGTTTTCGCTATGTAAACACTGGAGATTTCCAGCATAGAGCTGCCATTGTCGACGAGAGCATGTCGACTTGTCTACTACATTATTGTGAAGAGCTCTCTCATATGAGCCACTAAAACAAGTTTTCAGAATTGCAAAAATTAAATTAAAACAATTGTTAAAGTTTATTAGATGAGATATAAGTAAGAAAAGCTAACGATGTGAAGCTGGAAGATTTTCTTATATACATATATTTAAAATTGTTCTACATGTCCTGGAGAAAATACTATAAAGTGCATATAATTTTTAATTCTTTTTCAAAATATTATTAGCTTTTCTTTAAAAGGAAATGCTAAAATATTAAACATGATCTATTATTCTATTTGGCTCTCATTTCTCATTAAATTAATAAATTTGCCGTGCTAACAAATATATATTAAAATATTCAAATATTTTTTATTTATTTATTAAGAAGATACAGTTAATATAAAATTAATGCTAACTTAAGGCTAAGCACTGGCAGCAGGGGCCTTCGGCTGCATATTCAAATATATTTCATTCATCTCAATATAATTATTCCATTTAATATGCGATAATTTTTCAGTTTTCACCACGTCGTTCACTTTTTTTTTTTTTTTTTTTTGCCTCTTTTTGGTGTCCCGACAATAGCCTAATTACAATTTTCTGAAAAGTCACATCGGTGCGCCCAATTTCACGTACACAATTATAAACAAAGCCTGTTAAGGCTGATCATAATGCCAACATCGGCTGCTAAACGTTCTGCGAGCAGGCCCTCCCAGCAGTATTTTGTTTTGAAGGCCGCGTTCCCAAAAAAAAAGAAAAACGGAAAAGATAGGCTAAAAACCAAAGCAATTCATAAATCATAAAAATGTGTCATAAAAAAGAAAAACAAAATGAAAACATGCTGAAGAGCTAAACACAACACTACTAGCTCTGCTATGAAGCTGCCTTTCAACATGTCCTCGAAGTACTTTTTAGCTGACCTTAGAGCCAGCGATATTTGTTTTGACTCACGGCTGAGGCTTGTTATCTCGCATATCTCTCAGTCCTAGTCCGTAAAGGACACACACACACTCACACAGACACAGAGGATGCATAGATACAGCTAGATGCGCTTGGCATTGTGCTCGGCGGCGGCCTTTCGATTATTGCCGGCGTGGTAATAAATCATAAAAATATGTTTCACTAGCCCAAAAACCGAGCTGGATCGTTGGATCGTTCTGGTCGCTCGCTCGTTACACGCTGCAATTGTAAATGCCTGTAAAATTGCCCAACTGCCGAGCGTTTTAGCTGGTCTGGTGTTTCACTGTAGGTAATGCGCAACTGTGATTGGAATTGGGCTTGGATTTGGGTCTGTCACGGGGATGCGTCTGCTGCTGTTGCTGTTGCTGCTGCTGCGGTGATCGCGCCCTCGAGCATCTGATAACAAAACCACTGCCAAATCGCAAACAAAAGGCCAACAACTTTCTCTTTTGCCTCACATGATTTGGGCCGCATTGAGGCTGAGCTCATTCCATCGACTTGTTGTTTTTGCATTGCCAAAAATGTTGATTTATTCTCGCGAAATAGAAACCAAAGCAAAGTGACAAAGAAATATTCTGTGCGTTTGTCAACAAGAGGCGCCTGCATTTATTTATTCAAGCAATTAAATGAAAAATAAAATAAAATTTAATTTAAAGTAAAATTAAAATATTTGCTAAAAAGAAAATAATTCAAATTTTGGTTTTTATTCGTTAGTTTTCTTTGCATTATAAAATTTATGAAATTACTTAAAAATTAATATATTAAATGTATTTAAAATAGCGTAAAATTAAAATAATTACTTTGGTTAAAATTCTCGCAATATTTTTATGAATTTAAAGAGTAAATTTTGCTATTAATAATATTTAAAATTAAATAATAAAATTTTTAAACTTTAAAATATTGAATAGAACCTCAATTTTCTTTACAAAATGTTTTTAAAATCTTTATAGTTATAAAATCTATCTTTATATTAAAAAACCTTTACTTACCACATATTATTTCAATAAATATTTGAAAAAATTATACAAGCACTGACAATTGAGTTTGCAATTAATTAAAATTCTGCAGCAGCTAAGTTTAATTTCATTCAAGTACATATCATACGATGCTCAGGCGTACGTCAGAGACAAATGCGCAGCGCATTTAAGACTCTCATTGGATGGAAATGACTTCATTTCCAAATACATACATATGTGCATATACGATTTGTATGTATCTAAATATATATTTATATATGGGGTATATTTGTCAGGCCTGTACTTGTGCGTGAGCGAGTGCATACTGCTCTTTCTCCATTCCGCAGCCGAGATGATATACTACGAGCAGATGATTTAATGTGACCGCATATTGCGCAGGCACTTAAGAAGCAGCAGCCTTTCCGAACCCGAGCTCTGGAACGGGCGTTCCACATATGTTTCAATTCAAGCATTTGAGCTGCCATCTTGAAAACTGAAACGCGACAAGCGTAAAAGTATTCGTAGAAGGCAGAGTTTCAACAGTAATATATATATATCTTGTATATTTATATGTAATACATATTGTATAGACTAATCGAACTAGAGGAGTTAGTTCGTATCGGAGATTACTAAAGCATTTCATTCGTTTTTATTGCAGGCCAAAAGATGCTGTTCCCAGGCTGTAAATCAGAGCCCCAATGAGCTGTGGCATTGCGCGCATAGCTCATCAAGATGCTGGCCAAATCCGCAGTCAAAACAAATCGTTAAAATGCCATAAAAAGTCCATATGCAGCCGACATGGGCAGCGGCTGGAGGAGCTGGCTGGCTGGAGTAAGCAAATGCATTCAAATAAAATTTTACCACCGTTTCCTCAAACATCATCAACATCAAACTAACGGCAGCAACATCCGAGCCACCTCATAAAAGTAACGATGTCTATGGAAGAAAAAAACATCTGATGGATGCAATCAACGCAATCGCAGCCTCCGCTGAGGAGTTTGAGGGGTATCTAAATAATTATGGCATACGTCACGGAACTTGGCTTTTATGTCTTTTATATTGATTGTCATCATGTCACACTAACAGATCGTAAAAAAGTCGTAAAACCCAACTCTCGAGTGCAAAAGCAAATGAACGCCGCAACGAGCCGCAACTGCACTCAAACAGGATCAGGATGCTGGCAACGACTCAATCTCAGTCTCAGGCTCAGTCTCAGCGCACTTCAACCCCTGACCCAAAGGATCCTCATAGTCTGAGTGAATTAGTGAGTTGTTGATTGACTTGAGCTGAGTGAAGCGCTCGGCGAGCGGATTTGGCAGCGCATCGGCCCAAGTGGCGTCAAGTCGTAAAAAGAACATAAAATTCGGGCCAGGCGCTTGTATTAACCGCAATTTGTTTATATAGTTGTTAAAATGCCATTTCGGCTTGTTTTGCTATTCTGCTTGGCATTTAATTGTCGGCCGCCGCTTGTATTTCTTTTTACGACCGCACAAAGTGGGCAAACCTAATAAAATTTATTTTTACGACAATTTAAATGGTCTCTCTTCGAATACGCCGAAAGTACGGACTAGCACAAGGCTGACAACAGGTTGCTGCTCATCCATTTGTTTTTTCTTTTTTTCAATAATTCCGAGATTATAAATTAATGATATACTTAAGATAATCCGTTGGCGCATAATATAATTTAAGAGCCCATTAAAGAAGCAGAAATCGTTTTATAATTAATTTTTTTAATATCTTGATAAAATTGACTGGTTTAAAAAAAAAAAAAATTAAATGTATATGTATATAAAATAAATCATTTTCTATTGAATTGTAAATTTGTAAAATTTTTAATTTTATAAGCTAAAAAATTTTATTTATTTACTTATTTAAATAATATATTTAATAAAAAAAAAAAAAATAGAGTTAAATGTATTGCTTAATAAAATGAAAGAATAAAAACTTATTACCGCATACATTTCTGTTAATGTTTGTTCTTTTAAACATTTGATTGCCTAACTTCAGCCTGTCTTCAAAAGCAAACACAATTTGATCGCATCACCTTTGACGTAGCCACAATAAAGGCCAACAATCTCTTGAGCTCTGCTCGCTGAGAAACCCGCGGAGATGATGACTTAATCCCACAAAACCACAAAGTGGCTCAACAGTGCCTCAATGCCTCTACAAACACAGAGGCAAACGTCTCATTACGAGGTCAGGAATCAATTGCAGCTCAAGTCCAAACACCAAATCGAGAGAGGTGAAACAAAGCCAACCGTCTCTTTATGCAAAATGCTAATGGCCGGACAAAAGAGCCGCCGTTGGCTGACTAGAGCTGACTAGAGCTCAAGAGAGTAAAGGTAGCGCAACAGTCGCAATGAAGACATTCGTTACAGTTAGAGTTACCTAGAGTTACGCCTGGCCTATGAATGAACCCTTGGACACGTTCATTAGGCAATTGGCAGCATTTGCATGCGCCCGACTGCAGACTGCAGACGGCTGCCTGCTGCCTGCTGCCTGCTCATCAAATCCAGCCAAATGGCAGCGAGTCCTTTAGCCGGGCTAATTGAGCATTTTTCGTTGACTGCGATAGCTCACGGTTTTGCCTACTCGTTAGCCAGCTGGTTAGCCATGCCCGCCCACTGCTTTTGGCCGTGTTACCTGCCTACCGGCCGCAACTCGAGTGGGAAGTGGCACAAACTGAAATCCTTTTTCACTTTCCATGGCCGGCGCTTGCGAAAACGTGCAAAGTGGGTGTAAACGGATCGCGATGATGATTGTTTATTGTAATTTTTATGACTGCTTTGCACACAAACACGCCAAGGCACCGCGCCGATGATAATGACTGCAGCTAGCTCAGACCGCCCTTAACCCCAGCTAACAAATCCGAGGGTTGGCCCTTTTGGCCCAAAAGGGTAATTCTCTGTCTCAGCACTGAGCTTCCCTTCCGATTTTATTGCAAGCACTTGAAAACTTTCTAATTAAGACATTTCAATGATGGCTGAGCTTCAAGAACTGATTGACAACCCAAGCTCACTAGTAGATGATACAAATTCTTTTAATACGTCTTACCTAAGTTATTATAATTAGTTAGCAATACAATTCTGTTATGATTTTAGCTTATTTTGATTCTTAAACTTACATTTAAGTTTATGCATAAAGAAATAAAAAATTAAAAGCTGAAATCTTTTATTTTCTCTGAATATATTTGATCTTTAGCTAATATAATCAATTTTATATAAGTTGTAATCAAACTAGATATAAGATTAAATTAATTAATTTAAAAAAAAATCACCTAGATAAATAGTATGAAATTATTTTGAACTTGAAGCCGCAATAATTAGGCTTACTATATATTACAAAAGTTTCTTTTTTTATAAAATTTCTTTTGGAATCACAGCTTTAAATACATGCACCATTTGGCTTGGGGCTAAAAGCTGTGCGCTTCTTGTTTGACTTATTGCGCTTTAATTAATTTGTCATAGTTAATCAAACATTGGCTTTGATAGTCATCTATCAATCCAACTGGCAATCAAGTGGTAAGTGCAGCAACTGAGTTGCCACAAGAGCAACAACATGAAGCAATTAGCTGGCGCGGATTGGCGACTGGTACGTGGAATCGTACTGCTTGTGGCCGTGATTCTGGTTTGCTTTATGGCCATGTTGGCGTTGATGGAGCGAGCAGCTCACCAGCTCACCGTGGCAGCAACAGCAACAGCAGTTGAGAGCATAAATTAAAGCTGCGTTTATGAAATGGAGCTGGGGGCGTTTATGATGCATTTTTAATTGACGTTCATTTGAAGAAACGCGAAGAGCGCTTCAATTCAATTATGCATTGGCCCCTTCCGTCCCACCTGACAAACAACAGCTGCAGACCAACTTCAGTAACAAATGTTGCTGCTGTTGCTGCAACTGCAACTGGCCATAAAAGGCGCTCGCAACGGTTTTGGGCCAAATTGGCACTTTGTGTGCAAATTTGAATTGTGAAAATGCTGGGCATAAAATGAAAATAGCTCTGAACAATTGTGCTGAAGTCTGCGTATCACTCGCATGCGATCTCTGGCAAATATTTTAAACGATGCAACTCGTCAAGAAATCAGCAAGGCAGCAGCGCGTGGCAGCTTTGACTGTGACTGTGCCTGTGGCTGTGCCTGTGGCAGTTGCTCCTGCCTGGCCACGCCCCGTTTCGACGCACGCCCACGCTGATTCATGCCGGTTGGCAATTACGTTTCATCGACGTTGGTGGCAAACGGGCTTCTAACTCAAGCCAACTCCTGGCCCCTAACGAATGCACGCCCAATTGTTGCACATCCATTGACAGTCGATCGCTCGGCAGTCGGTGGCACGTCAACTTATTCATTAATTCATCAAAATGGCAACCCTCCTCCTCCTTCTCTTTCACAGCCCCCTTCCCTTCCCTTGCCTTCTCAGCCATAGTCCGCACGATTTATTTGCGATGCAGAGTCGCATTCGTCGCTGAATCGTTGATAGTCTTAATTGGCTTCGTTTCTTCGTTTCGATTGCATAAAATAATCGTTAGAAAACGTGTTTTGCTTAATTGGAAAATTTGTATGTCTTGCCCGTCTACATCTCCGTTCCGAGTCGCGTCCTCGTCTTGGTCTTCCTCATGGATCTGCCGTGCGTGCTTGGCCCCACGGTTTATTGATTTTCCAATGCTTAATGAAGAAAAATGCCTTTGCCCAGCTCTCGAGCAGCTCTCTTAACAAACAGCACCTACTGAATGCTAAATTTTCTATTCATGCACAAACATGTGCATATATATGCATAAATATATACATATATATATATATATATATATATATATATATATATATATATATATATATATATATTTTTTTTTTTTTTTTTGCAAACTTGGACAAAGTATTCACAGATCATGTGTCATGCAAGTTACAAGTGTGCTGAAGTGTGTGCAACATATGTAAATAGATCCATAATGAAGTAGGTTAACAATGTTTTATTCATAAAATGCAGAAGCAATCGGAGCTGCAAATTAAATTAATTTTAAATAGGCGCAGGGCAAAGATTTTTTTTTAGTTTCCATCAATTTTTGTGAAATCTCTGAAATGTGAACAGCAATATAAAATAATTGTAGTTTTAATGAATATAATAATATTAATATCTACTCAATACATTCATTTAGGTTTTAAGCTCTAACAAAAGTTAAACAATTAAAATAAAGTTAAAAAAAAGGGATTACATTAAGTAAACTATTTGGATATTCCTTAAAGGCAATAAATTTCATTTAAAGTTGATATTCTAAGCAAAAGTATATTTGAAAGTATTTAAGGAAATATATATAAGAAGCTGCCCTAACTTTCCTGACTTCAGCAAAACTTAAATTGTTAATGAAAGTAACTTAGCTATTATTAAAAATATAATTAAATTATATTTATATTCATTAATTTAAAAATTGTATTAAATTTATTACATTCATATTTAATATATATTTAATCAATTTTGTATAAATAAATTTAATATATTTGTATATCAATATATATGTATATTAAAAAGTTTACATTATTTTATTCGACTATAATCTTTATAGGCACACATACAACTGAACAGTCTAACAAATAGTTTTTAGTAGAATGTGTTAATGCTCAGCTTTACCCAGTTCCACGATTTGCACATATTTTATGGACGGGTTGCGAGGCATTCGCACACAAATCGGCGTTAAGTTTAAATCCGCAAATATTTATAATTCCGTATTAAATTCATAATGTAGAATGTTTAATGCATAAATACATAATAAAATTTTACGACTTTTACCTTATCTTGTCACACAAAGGCAACAACAGCAACAACAATAATAAACTTTCATTTAAAAATGCAAGAGGAAATTTTACGCCTACCTTTTTTGTGGGCCGCTGCATTTTACGAGTATTTTATTGTGGTGCATGCAACGCAGCGCAATGCACGTGCGCAACGCAGGCGCCACATTCAGTTGCAACAGCTCCAATCCGGCGACGTCTATGTGGCGTCCAATTCCTGTGCCAATCGAGCGCCAAACAATTTGTCATTTTTTGCGGCATGCAACGAGGGGCAGTTGCCAAAGGGCAGTGGAGAGGGGCTGGAGTTGGAGCGATGATCAATGCTTTGAATTATGATGAGGATTTATGCTTGACACTGTCGCAGTGTGGCAGATAGTGCCAGAGCGACAGCCAGACAGCCGGACAGCCGGACAGCCGGACAGCTGGACAAATGGATGAATGGATGAATGGACAAACATTTACAGCACTGACTGCGGCATTGGCGCTAGTTTTATGGCCTCCACTTCCCGCACTTCGTCCCCATCAATCGACGGCAGCTGGAGACAAGACCCGCCTCTGTGTGCCCCACCAGCTCAGCAGCGACTGCCCGCCAGCTCTATGATTTATTAAGTGTTAATAAAGAACTTAAATCCGTTGGCTTGCATTTCGTATCCATTTCGTATTCTCCATATTCTGCATTCACTCTCTCACTCTCTGCTATGGACATTTTTCTTTTTTTTTTCTCTTTTTTTCGCTTTGCGATGAGAGCCTCGCTCAGGATTTCCTTATCAATGCATTCCATATTCGACGCTGATTTCATTTGTGCGCCCAGCAATTTTGCAATAAAATTTCGCCTGCCTGCAAATTAAAATTGCATTGTAATTGGTTAATCCATGCGTACATTATGCTCCCATTGCCGCAGTCCAGTCGCCACTGGGCGGAGGAAGTGCACCCAAGCTGCATTGTGTTTATTTTGTCCTCTTTTATTCTGTTTTCGGCTCCATTTGATTTCATTTCGTGATTTCCTCTTTTCTTGTTGCGACTCTCTCATGGGCATACAAAACTATGTACATGAGACATTATTAAATATTTTTATTTTTATTATTATTATTATTATTATTATTATTATTATTATTATCATTATTATTATCATTATTATTATTATTATTATTATTATTATTATTATTATTATTATTATTATGAATGAAGCTTTTAGTCAATTCTGTAGCGAATAGTAAACAAGCTGAGTATACTTTACTAGAACTTCTTGATGTCTGAGGCATTTTAAATTTAGAAGTTAAAGTCAATTCTTTATCAAACTGAGAAAGAAATTATATATAAATTATTGAATATTTATGTAGTTAACTAAGATTTACTAACCGAACTTGTAGTTTTTCAGAGAAAGACGCATTTAAAAATTTCATGCAATTTTTTTTATTATATATTATGTAAACATTTCATATAAATACATATAATTATATATAGTTTAGACTTTGTAGTTTTTAAAAAATTTAAATACATGGGAATAGATTGAAAATCTCACGTGAGTTTCTTTATCAACTCAGATTTTGTATAGATTTCCACAGAGACCAAGTTTTTAATAAGTGTTAAATATACTTTAGATGTATGTAGATTTCGACTATTCACTTTTTATTAAATGTTTACATTATAGTATAGAAAAAGTTAGTCACGTACAAAAAACTTATACTCTAAAACATGTTTTTCAGATGAAGTATTCATTTTACACTTTAAAGATTCTCTTCGCAAGTTGGATTTGCATACAAAGCAAATATATTAACATATGCGCCCCACCTGCAGTCAACAGTAGCCGAGAGCAGGAAATTTACGAGTGCCACCGTCCAGATACAGAGGTCAAGATACAGCCATATAGAGATATATATTTATATATATGGAGAAAAGCAGGCAAGAATAGAACGTGTACCGTGTGAGAGTTTCTGCCACCTTTCGAGGTGGTCAGCTCCCATTGCAGATGCACTGCATGCGCCGCCCGCACCTGTTGATGGATGGCATTTTAATGCCTGAGCTCATTCTGGTCTCGCAGATTAAGTACACAGCAATTAGACAGCTAATTTAATTACCACACCCACCCACTGTTTAATTGGCCCATAATCGCTCAAAGCGAGCGCCGGCGCTGATTGCCGCCCAGTCGATACAGTGAGACGCCTCCAACTGTATCTGTAGCTGTAGCTGTGGCTAAATGTATCTGCATCTATGTCTGGCAATGGGGTGGGGTTTGGCTGCGTTGTGCTGTGCTGTGCTGTGGCTGCCACTTACGCAGCTAATAAAGCAGCAATTTGGCAGCTGACGCCGCTGCCAACGCAAACAAAACATCAAAAGGCGAACAGCCCCACCGTTGCCCCACACTGCACCACCCTAACATCAAACGCCAAATGTGCTGAGGTTTATTTACAACAAAAACACAAAAACAAAACGAAAACGAAAAATTTGTAGCAAGTACAAAACACTCGATCGCCGGATCGCCGAATCGCTTTACTCTTGTTTATGTGTGCGTCTGTCTATTAAGCGATTTGGAATTTCGGCTGCTGGCGCTCGACTCGGCACCTGTTGGCTGTTTTGAAGGGCGCTGTTATCGCCGCCTTACAGATTTATGCCAACAATCCTTCAGTTATCCAAAGCTCAATGGTTTTACCTGAGGCCATTGGCTTTGAAGCGGCCGCCGTCGACGTTTTTATGGGCCCAAAACGAGGCGTATTTGATGCATTGCCCAAGCAATGGGCCCTAAAATTGCTTCAAGTGGACTCATGCTGGCTGCACGTTGATTAGCTCTGGCTAAGATGAACTAAGATGAAGAAAAAGTAATCATAAAGTAAGCATTCTATGAAGATACTGTTTGATTTGTTTTGTCTTCAGCTTATTGAAATAATTATAAAGAATTTTTTGAATATAATAAATACTTACTTTTATTTTAATTCAAAGTTAATTGATGATTTTCTAAATATTTATTTAAAATATTTAATGGAATAATGTAAACCGAAATTCAATATGTTTTACTTTATTTCTCTTTTAATATAATATATTATTTATAAATATATATGTACATATATTTAATATATTTTTTATTAAAATATTTATTACTGTAATATTTTCTTATTTTATATAAATAAAGTTATCAATAAATATCTATAACAAGCATTTTCAATTAGTTAATGAAGTATAAAGAGTGGAAATTGGGTTTATAAGCTCCTGAATTTCACCAAATGATGCAGACGATAGAAAATTTATAATAGAGCAAGTTTTGCTGGATAATAAATGAAACGCGATTTGATTGACAAGACAATCTTTTTATAGATATTTCAAATATTTGATATATTTAATAAAAAAAAAAAACCTTTTGAAATCATATTTATATTGTTATTTTTGCCAAAGACGTCATTAACCTATTTTGATAACATCAATTGGAGTGTTTATTTTGATGAACTTATAAGACAATCATAGCTCGATAATACTTACATAACCAATTGTGCAACCAACTGGCGCCCAAGCGGGGGGCCACCACAACAACAGTCATCGATTCAGAGCAACAGCAGAACAGCAGAAGCAGTGGCATCCACTGAAGCCACATCCCGACAACAGTTACAGCAACAACAACAATTGAGCCACATAACGTACCAAGTTTGAATATACTCGTAAGATTCCTGAGTATATTAGGTAGCAAAATTTTTACGAGCTCATTATGGCTCATTTCGGCGATTGTTGTGATCCTTTTATGCGCCTTCGAATGGCTTCAAATGGTTATGAGGCTATTCGCTGTCTGTCCCTGGCCTCGCAGTCCTGCTCGAATGCCGTAGCTGCTGCTGCTGCTGCTGCCACAAGGACTCACGATATTTAGTTTGCAGTTGCGACTGCGATTTTTACTTTTGGCTGTCGTTTCGTTTCGTTTGGTTTGGTTTGCTTTGCTTTCGCTTTGGCTTTGGCTTTTTTGCTTGGCTTTCCGCTCATGTTACTTTGCAGTTTGTTGTTGTTGTTGCTGTTGGGCAAAATGTCGCCGTCTGTCTGCGTATGTGTGTGTGTTTGTGGGGACATCCGTGCGCTGTGTGTGCAAGTTTTTGTATCTTTTTCGCATGTTGTTGATTTTAGAGACTTGGCAACGAATGCGAGCGACTACTGCGACTGACTGGGCTGCTTTAGCTGCTTTGGCTGCTGGGGAGGTTGAACAAAAGTAAATTTCTTCTTATAATAAGTTTATTTTGCAAACACTTGTGGCAAGCAACTTTGTTTGTTCGCCTCTAATCTACGAGCCGTTTGTGCGAATGTGCAAACTTTGACAAATATTTGCCAAAGTTTTGCACAACTGCGCGAACTGCGAGCCGAGCGCCGATCTCTTTGCATTATGCATATGAATTTATTAGCATCAATTTGGAGACGCATTAATAACGCATCTTAAATACGAATAAATATACATCTATATACATACATATATACATATGTTCGTTTGGGCAACAATTTATATTGACGTCAATCGGCATTTAGCAAACTGCATTGATATTTTATTTTGAGATTCGAGCTATATAAGACATTGTAATTAGCTGTTCAGCGCTATGAATGAGCTATAAGAAAGCCAAATAATAAGAATGCAATTAGAATTAAGTTTCAGTTTGCATTATTATTCAAAAAACATAGTCGAAAATACTATTAAAATACATCAACTACAAAATGGACATGCAAAAACATTTTGCAATAACAACAAAATATTAATAAATATCAATTTAGAAATGCAAATGGAATACTAGAGTAGTTGTGTGACTCATCCACATCTACACATGTATAAAAGTCAGTTATGTAACATATATATTTAATAAATATGTAATTAAGCAGAAGTAAATAGAGAAGGAAAGGCCCAAGTGATCGGAAGTATTTGCTTGCTTGGCAGCAAAATTTTCATACTTTATAATTTCATATATGAAATTTCAGAACTTTAACTGAATAAATTGAATAATACAAAGTCCAAACTATGAGTTAAGATCAAAGGAAAGATTCGCACTAAAGCTTCATGCTATAGCTTCAGCTAATACTTAATAGATATATGTATATAATAAATATCTGATTAATATAAAAATATGTAAAAAGGAATCGAAACAAGCGACAACTGATGACCAGATACATAGAGAAGCATAGATACCAGATTCCAGATACACTGATGTGTCGATGGTTTGCGAATTCCTATATTAGATTTAAGAATATATATTCAATATATGAATTGAAATTGCTATTCAATGTAAAGCTCTAAGCTTAATATCAATCAAAATATATATTATATATTATATATTTTACATAAACATGGAAACATAAAACTTAATTTAAAAGTAAATAAAAAATATGCTTTACATTCAATACGTTTCAGTGACATAAAAATTTAATTTCGATATAGTTTAATAATATATAAAATTAATGAAATATGTTCACGATATGCTGTTGCCTAATATACAAATTCAACAGTAAAAAAATCTTAAAATTATATATCATTAATATAAAAATTATTTAAAATATTTTCAAAAATCAAAAAGTCTCTTAGTCATACTATTTAATTAATATTACTTATTATTCATTTTCTTGAACAATTTGTTCTGCGCCCAAGAAACTCGCACAAAATGCAGCGGACAAATGGTCATGAAATATTCGCCAGCATTGCAACTGTATCTGAATATGAATTTGTATCTACAGCGCGTTGCATGCAACGGACAACTGACAACTGGCAACTGGCGAACGCAGAGCGTCGAGCGTCGAGCGTTGAGCGGCTGCCAAATTGAGTGCAAAAGTGGCGAAAATCGTTTGAGTGGAAACGTGCGCTGTCTGGCCTATAAGAAAAATCAGCCCTCCTCCATGATGAATTTCCACGGCCAGAGCGCATTTTCCACACGCGCAAATGATGAATTCTCCACTCAGAGCGAGCCGAGCGCTCGAACATGTTCGAATGAACGCGCTCAAACAGCCCGAATGAACGCAGGCAGGCGAGCAGCCGAGGCGAGTCGGATTCATTGGTGAGAGAGGGAGCGAGCCGCTGGTTTGAGTAGCTCTTATCACTTGGTGAGCGCAGCGAGTGAAGTGACTGTGGCTCATTCTGTTTCAGTTTCGCTCATTCATTTAGTTGTTTGGCCTCTCTGTTTTGGCTGCTTCTTCTTCTTCTGTCGCTGCTGCGTATCGGGGGAGCTCTACAGGCAAAACGCTGCTGCTGCTGCTGCTGCCGCTGCCGTTGCCGTTGCCGTTGCTGTTGTCGTCGACGTTCGCTGCTAGCGGCCCGTTGCCATTCAGTTGAGTTTAGTTGAGTCTCAGTCAAAACACAACCAACTGCGATTTGGTGGCACATTCGTTCGATGGCAACGGTTTGGATAACAGGCGCGCGCTTTGTTTTATTATCCCACATTATCAGCGGCATTATTGTTATTGGCATTGTACGCTCAATTTTAATGCTGTATGGCCCTCGCGCTCTGAATTCGCACTCGCATACGTATCTGTAGTCCAAAAGTGGCCAGTGTATATCTCAATCTGAATCTGCATCTGCATCTGCATCTGTATCTGAATCTGAATTTGAATTTCAATTTGAATCTACAGCTGAAGCGCCAGTTGAACGTGAAGCGCGCGCTCGTCGCTGTCGTCGGTCGTCGTCGCTAATAACAATAATAATTATAATAACAATAACAGCAATAATAATAATAATAATAATAATAATAATAATCGTAATAATCGTAATAATAATAGTTTGTTATACCAATAATGACAACGCTATGAATGCTAAACGAGGCATTGAATTCAAAATGATTCAATAGACGCCACATCGAATATTTCAAATCAATATTTATATTTATCCATTCAAAAACAACACAAATTTTTATATGAATTATGGTGTCAGTGTCAAGTGAATAAAACACGCGTGCAATTGGAAAACAACAAACAACAAACAAAACAAATTCAAATTAAAAACGAAACCAAAATCAAGTATACGAAACTTTAATTTAAAGAAAATCAAATATATTTTATAGAAATCTACGGCCGGCAAAAGTGCAATAAATAATTATAAAAAAAAATCTATTAAAATTGTTTAAAATAAAAATATATTGTTAAAACATTTTTTGAAAAAAAAAAGAAAATAAATAAATAAATAAAAACAGCAAACCAAAATATTATAAAGAAATCCAAAAGAGAGAATCATACTAACTAAACTGATTTAAGTAAGAATTGCTTAGGCAATGCCCATTGTGGAGCACAACTGAGTGTCGAAATTTCGTATACGAGTGCCGTGCGCCGCGTGCAGTTACTTTTAGTAGCGGCTGTAGCTGCTGACAGTTAGCCGCCAAAATTCTCACCGCCAGCAGCAGCCACAACATGAACTCCTACTTTGAGCAGGCCTCCGGCTTCTATGGCCATCCGCATCAGGCAACGGGCATGGCCATGGGCACGGGCGGTCATCACGATCAGACGACGGCCAGCGCTGCGGCGGCCGCCTACAGAGGCTTCCCGCTATCGCTGGGCATGTCGCCGTACGCCAACCATCATCTGCAGCGCACCACACAGGACTCGCCGTACGATGCGAGCATCACGGCCGCCTGCAACAAGATCTACGGCGATGCTGGCAGCGCATACAAACAGGACTGCCTGAACATCAAAGCAGACGCCGTCAATGGCTATAAGGACATTTGGAACACGGGTGGCACCAATGGCGGGGGCGGTGGCGGAGGCGGCGGCGGTGGCAACGCTGGCAACACCACCAACGGCTCCAATGCGCCCAACGCTGCCAACGGACAGAATAATGCGGGCGGCGGTGGCATGCCCGTCCGTCCATCCGCCTGCACGCCCGATTCCCGCGTCGGCGGCTACTTGGACACATCGGGCGGCAGCCCAGTTAGCCATCGTGGTGGCGGCAGTGCCGGCGGCGGCAACGGCAGCGCCGGCGGCGTACCACAGAACACAGCCAGCGGCGTGGGCGGCGGTGTGGGCGCGGCCACAGCCTGGAATGCCAATTGCACCATCTCGGGCGCTGCGGCGGCCCAAACAGCGGCTGCCAGCAGTTTACACCAGGCCAGCAATCACACCTTCTACCCCTGGATGGCAATCGCAGGTGAGTCCACAGCAGATCCAATCAAAAGTGAGTGTCCAGCGTTGTCTCGACTCTTGATCAACTCGATCTATCTAGCTTAAGTTGCACTTCAGTTTGAATTCCTTTGCCAATTATTATTATTACTATTATTATTATTATTTAATAATGTTGTTGTTGTTGCTGCTGTCGCACTTGTGGTTTCAAATCTGTTTTCATAGTTGTTTTCGCTGGTCAAGTGATGAGCCATTAGACATCCACTTGCCAAGTGAATGAGCACCCAATAATAATAATAATTATGTGACCATTATTAGTTAATTATTCTCACTCTCTGAGCAGTTGTAAACACTTGTAAAACAGTTTACATAGTGTAAACAGACTTACAAGTTACATATATTAATATTCAGTAAAAATATGACAAAACATATTCAAGGTTCTTTGTTTCAAATAGAAGTTTTCAAGAAGTATATAAGGAATATATAATAAAGTATATGTAAATAAAAAAATTTATTTTCATAATTCATTGAATATTCTTCGAAGATTTCTTTACAGAAATAATTACAAAATGTTAATAAAATTAATAAAATAAGTATTTATTTTTTTTTTAATATATTTTACTTAAAACACATTAATTTGTAAAGTCTTCAACAATTTGTTTATTCGTATTCTCAATAAAATTTACAAAAAAAAAAAGAAATAAATCTAGTTTCTAGTCTGATTTTTTTCATAATGAAAAGATACAAATCCAAAAAATATACATAAAAAAATAATAAATAAAAAAGTAAGAGCTATTCCCTATAATACACATTTAAAATATCCATAAATTGATGGAATTTTGTAAAAAATCAATTTATTTGCCGCTTCAGTATTCTACTGAAACTGCTCGACATTGATTTGATGCAGTTCATCAATTTATAGAGTCCAATCGGTGCACGAATCGAGCCAGAAGTCAGCTCAACAGACTCATAAATAAAGCTCAACCACCCGAAGCAAGCATAGCTACCCAAGCAAACTAATCGCAGTTACACCTGGTAGTTAGCTCTACTTCTGCTTCTTCTCTCTCTCTTCTTCTTCTTCTTCTTCTTCTATCACTTCTTCTCCTTTATCGTTGTCGTCTATGCGCTGCCGCTGCCACACGCCTTGAAGCACTCGCGCAGTAGCTGCCTCATAATTTTCAACACTTTGTTTACTAATTTTTGTCACCTTTGGTTTTAATGATGCTCAGCGGCGACTTCGTCTACGGCAACGACGACGTTGTCCGTAATTGCTGTAGCAACGTTGGCGGCAAAGTGGCAACAAAAGAGTGCTGCAATTTGTGCAACAAGAACGGCAGCCAACTGGCAGCGCCGTAAATTATGGCCAAGCAGCTGAAAGAGCTGCGAGAATAGCAAAAATCCTTTTGCCAGGACACACACTGAGCGCGCACATTGGGCGGTTGAGCAGAAGTCGCGCTTATTACAGTTAACAGCGCCATTATGTAATTATGTACAGCACGTTCTCAACTCAAGCAATAAGCCCACCAGCCGAGCCAAGTCCACAGGTTGCCTTGCCAGCCAGTCAGCAATCAACTCGTCCGCCGACTCCTAAGCCTTATCAGCTGCACCTCTCTGAGAGCCCAGAACTGGGGGTTCAAAGAGTTGCTGATAAGCCACAAGGTACTCATAACACCTTCAGCAACATTCCATATTCAAATCATATACAACCACAATCAAAATCCAATGCAAAGGTTCCCTTAAAAAATGCTAAGCAAGCGAAAATTATGTTCGCCTTTAATGTAGGTGGTCGACCAGCGGTCAGGCATAAATTTTGAATTCGCATTCTGAACGCGTTAAGTTTGAGCCGCGGGGCAGAGCAGAAGTTCGCAAAAAATCAATCAAATTTCACTTCGGCTATCGATAATTACAAAACTTGGCACCCGTAGCAGCAGCCGAAGGGGCCAACCGAGCTGGTTAAAAAACAATTAAAGTTGAACTAAATACGAGTTGAAGGTACGCTCCAGCGACAGGTTTTTGCCGCAACTGGTTCGTTCCACTCCAAACTCAATCGCAATCAATCGATCCTGCCATAATACTGAGATGATCGTAATGTAATTTATGCCCAAAGTGAAATCCTGACATTGCATTACAGAGTCAATTTTTATTTTGATGAAATCTCTATACAGGGTGTTTCGTGCGAACATTATTTGTTCAGCTCTCAAATTCTGTTTGCTCTGTTATCTGATACAAAGAGAGAGAGTCCAACTATGAAGTCCTCAAGAGGATTAAGGCAGGCAAATTTACCTGAGTCTTGCTGTAATTCTGCCATAGGTGTTTCCAATAAGAATACGATATAGAAGAGTATTCAACTCTCTGTATGCGCTGATGGTGAATAGTTTGCGGGGTGGAAATATATTCACCACTATAAATATTTTGTTCTCTTAAGAGTTTTTTTATTAAGCATATAAAGATATGATATAGTGTTTTGCCTATTTTATTTTGTAAATGCATAATAGATGGACTTTTGAAATGAATGCAGAATTAAATGGGTATTCCATTATTTTTATAAATTATAATTTTTTAAAATGTTCAATATTTATTTCATGAAGATATCTTTAAAATTGTCAATGTTTAAATATTAAATATTTTTAACGGCCAATTTGTTTGTTTTAATTATTAAATCCACTTTGGCAATTTCAGTAAATCAAAAGCTAAATAAAATTTATAATAATTGATCCGTTGTATACTTTTAATCCCTTGACAATTAATAGAAATAAAAATAATTTTATTAAAAATTTGAGATTAAAATAATCGCATCTTTTTCGAATTCATTTACATGGCCAATTCATCCTAGCCTAGCAAAAACTTTTCAGTGTAATCTGCTAATCTTTAATCGTCATATATGGTTTAGCTGTTCGAATCAACGCTCAAAATCTCTATTTAAATCAATATTGAACCTAAATTGTTTACACTGTTGATTTATTTAACACTCGCAACAATTTGTAATGTGAACAATAATTTCGCTTGGCGGGAGAGCCACTGATTCCATCGCAAAAATATTCGCAGAGGGGATAAACCAAATCAAGCCATAAATAAATCGCCGCACACTTCCAGCGATCATCGATCATTTGCAGCGACCGCCAGAGCTGAGACGAAAAAATGTACAACAAGAAATAAATATATATGTATATATATACACATATACAACAAACAACCAAAATGCAAGAAAATAATGAAAAATTCCGTTTTTATCGTATCTAAACATGGTTTAAGATTTGAGAACCTACTTCAGATTTGCTCGCCTGTATTGGCCAGTTGGGTGTTTGTGTTGGCCGACTTGACTTGAGCAGTTGCTGTTGTTGTTTTTTTGTGTGTTATGTGTGAACACGTTGAGCGCGGAGCCATTAAATCATTGTCCTGAAGGCTTTTAAGTCATTATCGATAAATTTCAACATAAATTCGTAAATTTGCTTTATTTGCCTGGGCCCCACACGCACACACACACACACACACACACACACATAAGGCAACCACAAACGTTTGTGTGTGTGTTTCTGTCTCGGGGCCTAAATTTGTTTGGCTAATTCTGTTGCTTGTATCAGCGCCCACGCCAAAGTCAAATACAAAAAAAAAAAAAAAAAAAAAGGATCGATATCATTGGCAACGACTGGCCGCAAATGTTTGCCTGTTCGTTCAATTTTTTTTGTTCCGCAATGACCTTGAGACTCAGCCAGCAGGTCCTGCAATTGACACGTTCTGTTGCAATCATAATTCATATTTTGAGGACAACTTCCAAATGAACGCAATTATCAGTGGACATTGTCTCTCTTAGGCTTAGGTAGATGCACGCAGCAGCAGCCTATCGACCTTTTGTATTCGTCTTCTCTGGCTCGGAAATCTCAATGTCAATTAGCTGCAGTGCAGCGTAATTGTGGTTCACACGTACAATGGCCAGAGGCACGTCGAATTCCCATATTCCCTCACTCCCTGGCAGCCAAGGTTAATGTACTTGGCAACATTTTTGACCAACGTTGCATAACAATATTGCCGATAGCTCATAACTCACACATTCTGCTGGCAGTTCAAATGCCAATGGACTGCATTCTGCATTCTGCAGTCCATGCAACTTGCAACTGCAACTGCAACTGCAACAGTAAATGCAACTGCAACATGCAATTAATAGGCCACAAGTGGCGCACTCCCCCGTCCACAAATGTTTTATTGATGATTATGTAAAGCAGGGCAAAGGAAACAGGGAAACAGGGAAACAGGAAAACATTTTCAACGCGCGCTTTTAATCAACATTTGCAAAAATCAAAATCAAAATCAAAAGCAAATCAAATCGATTGAGAAATTGGTTAACAACTTGCAGCGGATGCGACTGCAGCAGACGCTGTGGCTGAGTCCGAGGCCCGGGTCCGAGTAGCCGGAGCAGCTGACTCAGATGATGCGCCGCATTCGGGGATTGGTCTGTGTTCTGGGGCAGCTTCTTGCATTTTTTAATGTATTTTTAAATAAGGAATTTAATAAGCACCTTGGCGGCCCTCGGACAACGACTCGCGCACAGACAACGACTTCAACGACGACGACGACGACAACGCAAAGTGGCCCAGACACATGGCCCAAAAGAAAAACAAAAAATGAAAAATAATAATAAAAAAACCAAAAACAAAAAGACTGCAGGGCGAGTAGCAATTTTTGGTTATAACCCAAAACAGACAGTGGGCCGCGAATCAATTAACTAGACACAAAAATTAATAATAAATACATAAATAAAATTATAGAAAATAAAATAGTTTCTGATATAGAAAATACTTTTATTTTCTTGAGACAAATTATATTAATATTTTCATCAACTTTTCCATTTCCAAGAATTAGTTCACATACAACATAAACATTTTAATACATAATTGGTATTAAATTCAAGTTGAATTAATAATTATTTATATTCTATACAATTGTTTTCACATATATTAAAATAATGATCATTATTAACAACAAATTTAGAAAATATTCTGTATTTTTATTTATTATTTATTTATTTAAAATATTATTTTATTAAAAAAAAAAAACCTTTAAACTGATCTTCAAGTATTCTTCATTTCACAATTAAAAAAAAAAAAAATAAAAATATTCCAAAAATAATATCAAAAATATTATTTTTTAATATTTTAATAATGTTACATGATTTCATAATTAATTTTCTTCAGAAATATATTCATTTGAATTAAAATATTCTGCTCAATTTGTTGGGTCTTGTGCCATTGTTCGTTGCTCGCTTCTTGGCAGTTGCAAAATCATGTTTTAAGGTGTTTTTGATACCTAATAAAAACAACAACACGGCCCCGGTATGAAACACACACACACACAGACGTACTCACATGTAGAACTGCATCGAAAACGCGCCATGCCAAAGGGTCAACTGAAGATGGGGGAAAAAGAAAGAGAGAGAGAGAGAGGGAGAGAGAAATAGAGGTAGATAGAGAAGGAGAGGGAAGCAGGCAGCCAGGCAGGGTTGCCTTGGCTTTAAGGGCAGCGCCGCAGTGGCCAACAGAAGAAATTGTCTTCGGGTCCGGGCCACCGACATACGTCATAGCAGCGACGCGTCGCTTCGACGCCGACTGCGACGCCGTTCGTCGTGTTTATTATAAAACAACAAATCATTCATTATAACCACTTGTGTACAGGCACAGATGCATACACAAACACACACACACACATGCACAGGCATGCTCATAGGTGTAAGTGTGTGTGAATATGAGAAAGTGGCGTAAACATGAAAAGAAACACGAGTTGCCAACGCCATGAAGTTTTGGACATGGCCATCTATGTGGTGGATCCCAATATGAGTATCGGAGTTTATGAATCTGTATCTGTATCTGTAGCTGTGTGCTTCTGCTGTCGTATAATATGCATATTTGCGTATTATTTTGATTTTAATAATGATTTATTTATTATTAATAATTCATTGGTGGTGGGCCCGGGCCCTCGCCGAGATCGTATTGGACTTGTGCTGGCTTGGACGCTGATTGCGATCTGATCTCCAGCAATAGCAACGGCAGCAGCTGCTGCTCAAGTGCAAAAGCAGAGTCCGAACTCGATCTCCAGCCAAGTTGGCATTTGAATACGAACGAATACATCGGTTCGATTCGAACTCCATGAATGGGCATATAGTAGATGCTATAAATGAGCTCAGCTGGACTCGATCAACCAGCAGCAAGCAGCTAGCTGAGGTAACACAAGTTGCGTTTAACTAGTATGTTGGAAACGTAGGAAACGCATATTTTAATGAGCTTCAATTAAGATAGAAATCTCGAAAACAAAAGAGACAAAGATTTATGGGTTCACAATTATGCAGTGACTGCCTTGAGGCTCTAGACCAAACGACCAAAACTATGTGAGACTTAGTACAAGCTAACTAGTTAGTGATTCACACACACACACACACACGCACACACAGATACTCAGACTCAGTGTCAAACGAACTATCTCCGGGTATACTTGGAACATGTGTAAAGGGTTGCAGATCACATTAGATTATGTTTTACATGTAACCAGCCATGTGAATCATTTATATTTGCTTATGGCATAAATTATATTATTTAATTTCGAAAATATTTTTATTTGTAAAACTAACAGCTGGCCTATATATGTAGTAAGGGGCTGTCGGTAAGAGATGGAATAGAAAGAGTTAGAGAATATTAGAAAAATGTATTTTATTCAAAATAAAAATAAATTAATATATATTTTGTAATTTTATATATAATATATTCACTCTGCTATCTTCAACAAAAAATATTGTATTTTTATTTAAATTAAAAATAAAAATTTTTTTTTCTTTATTTATCTATATCCCTTTAATTAATTTTATTTCTGCTTTAAATTCGTATACTCGACTTCTAATTCATTTCTGACTTAGAGCATTTTATTAGCCACCATTTGCCTAGCCTTTGCTAGCCCATTGTCACTCTTTCGCTCGACTTGAACAGTAGCCTTTGGTCTGTTTGCCGAGTCTCCAATCTGTGATTTACGAGTGCGGCATGCAAAACTGGGTAACTGTTATACCAGTTTAAATATTTGGTAAAAGCGAATCGATGTGCTATATGCGTGAGTTATAGACCAGATATTTTGATTTACAGCCGTACATTGAACTCGAAACCCTACGAACTGGCCCCTGCCCCTGGCGCCTCGGTGTCCAACGAGTCTCCTCTACCTTCGTAGTCTGACCAGCGGGGTCTTTCTTGGTTTTGGTTCGTCTCCGCCTACCTCGCCGCCTTCGCCTGTGCCTAACTACATTAATGTCAATTTAATGTTTCCTTAATGACTTCTTTCGTTGCAACTTGTTTGCCTCTTTCTAGTGTTGCTGCTGCTGCTGCTGCTGCTGCTGCTGCTGTTGTTGTTGTTTTAGTTCTTATCAGTTGCTGGTCAAACTTGTCGCATGGCTGGAAAGTGCTTATGCTAAATAGCTAACGAGTTTTCTCCACAAAAGTGAAGAGAGTCCCACCGAATAGTTGGCAACGACTTTAAGCTTAGAGAGCTACTGCTCTGCCATGATACGACACGTTATGATATAGCATATATATGGGCTCGCTGACATGTGTCTGACTCGATGTGCCAGCTATTTATTTGGGTCGGCAATTAAGATTTATATCAGCGCCTTTGATGGGGCAATAAAAGCGCTAAGATCTTGCAAACAAACGCAGTCTCTCGCTACACATCTCCCTCTCACTGGCGCTCTCTCTCTCTCTCTCTCTCTCTCTCTCTCTCTCTCTAGCTCATTTATGCAGCTGGGTATTTGTCAAGAGCGTGCGCCGCTTTTAAAGAGTCATAAAAATCAGCTAAATGCGCGAGGTGTGAACACACAAGACACCCAGCGGGCGCAGAGCTTAGGGTATGCCTCGGCTGCTGCACTTGACGAGCTGCTTGCCAGCTCAAGCCGCAAACTAAATGTTTAATTTTTATAAACACTCATCTCACTCTCTCTTTCTCTCACTCACTCTCTCTTTCTCTCACTCACTCCCACTTGTATCTTACCCCGCTGATGCCTGTCTGACGACGCCACGGCGAGCCGCCAACCATTTGTTTGAATTTGTCTAAAGTGGTTGCCCCTTTATTTCTCCCCTTTTCCATACTGATACCATTTTCATAATTTTCATTGCTGCTGCAAAAAAAAAAAAAACGTTTGTCAAATTTTCCGTTTACTTTTAGTTGGCGCCCCTGCTCAAAGCCTCCTCCTCTGGCTGCCCCTCATAGTTGTGTTTCCTTTTGCTTTTTAATTTAATATTTTTCTTTTTCTTTGTTGTTTCTTTTTGGGCGCTGTGTCTGCTGACTGCTGTCTGCATCTGGCTGTCCGTCTGTGTCTGCAACAGTCTCTCTCTCACTCTCTCTCTCTCTCTCGCTGAGTGTATGCTCTTCAGCTGGAAATTACGTTTACTCAGGCGCCAGGCGCGCATATTTAAATACACACGTGTTTTATCGCTGCCATTAAATCATATTTTTATACTTTACCTTTTTGCTGTGCCACCTTCAATGACTCCAAGCAGCGCTCCACTCCCCACCCCTTCTACTACTCCTCGTCCAACACGTTGGCATTTTGATTGTTTACATTTTGCACTTTCACGGCGTAAACAAACAAACTGCGTTAAAAATTGTGAAAAAAAAAGAAAATAATAAAAAATAGACACACGAAACAGAGCTGGAGCAGGAGGCGGGGACGTAGTCAACGTCCCGTTAGCGCATGGCCAGTGGCAGGGCAGGGCATTGGGGCTCCTGCAAGTGGGCTTGGTCAGAGCTTATAGAAATGGCTCTTGTAGTGCCAGACGAAATGTCAAGTGGCCTTAGCTCTAGTTATATTGAAAAGCAATGCCAGTACACAGAGGAAATTATTTCAAAACATTTGATTCTATAATAAGTAAACGAGCTGGGAATTCAATCAAATAAAACATGAGGAAAATCGTTGTTAAATCACTTCAATCACAATCTTCTCCCCTTTTATTAACTTAAACTATATAAATTTAAGTATTTGCCTCTCTTTGATTATTACTCTTTAAGATAGCAATCGATAGCTGATTGAACAAGTCTCGACTTACGATCAGCAGTAGCATAGGTTAAAGATCAAAAGAACACTTTAAGCGGCTACTGTTTAGCCTATACTTAGATTCAGCATCGCCAAGCCATCTCCTCTGCGAGTTGGTAGCCACAATAGCCGCAGCAGCAACAAAGCTTAGTTTCAATTTACTCAAGCACCACTGCACCACACGTGCGGCTGCTTAAGCGTTAATGCCTCAGCCAGCGCTCTGCGCCTCTACAGCTGCCAGTGCCCCACCGGTGGGGGCATGAAGCTGCTGGCGGAGCGTTGAACAATCTTTTAACATTTTTTAAACGTTTCTCTTCTCTGGTCTTCTGCATTTTCAGGTAAGATAAGATCTGATTTAACACAATACGGCGGCATATCAACAGACATGGGTAAGAAAATTTCCACATTTTTATTTCGTTTATATTTTAAATTTATTTCGCAAAGGGAACTGGTTAAGCTGTAGTCTAAAAAATCGTAGAACCTGTAGCATACTAATACCACAAATTAGCTAAAAATTAGCATAAGGTGTTGGTGCCACACTCACTCACTAGGAAGCCATCGCAAGGTGTAAAAGCGCAGCTTGCAGAATTCCGCTTGGGCGTCAAACGTTAACTCAAATGCGCCAGCCCCAGTCCGTGTGGAAATGATTGATTAGACGGCTTCATGCGGCTCTGACGAGCTGATTAGACCAAATGCAGGCTGGCCGCACGCAACGGCAGTGCAATTAATGTTAACATTAAACAGAGTCAAGTAGCAGCCACACGTTGCAGCCGAAGCTCAACCGAGCCCCCTCGGCCATCGGCAACTTCTGTGGCCAGCAGCCATTGGAGGCGTTCCATCTGCGGTGGAACCTTTTGCGTTGCTAGGTTATCAATCAGCGCGTCGACGACTGTAAGCAGCTTCTTCTTAAAATCCAATTACACGCACAGACTGCCCCACTGACAGACTGACAGAATGAGCAACTGAGAGACTGGAAGACTGAGTGCAGCTCGAGAGACTCGACTGATCAGCGCTTGTTTGCCGCTCCACTCAAATTACATGAATCGCCGGCACAAGGCATGCATTGAGGCGCAAAATTACGAAGACGCGCCACCCAGACTTAGCCCCAACCTCTTTGTGCCCCACTCCGTCTGCACCTCTGCTTATTATTGACTATATTCAATTGATTATCTCGTGCAAATCGGTAGCTAAATATTGGCGCAGACACTGCAAGTGGGCAGCTAGCTCAGCAGCCAGATCATCCTCGCTGCGGTGGGCAGCTCTTCTGCCACTTGCCACTTGCCACTTGCCACTTGCCACTTGGCACTTGGCAATTGTCTAGAGCTAGATAAGATGCCAGATATCAGATATAGATTGAAGTTGGCAAGCGGAGTGCCACCGTGAAGAACTACTAGCGAGTGGGTATTCATTATAAGGTAGACTCAGCGAAATGAACTGTTAATTCCGATCTGGAATACTGCAATAGAATATATAATATATATAATAAAGCCTAAGACTGAGCTGAAATTCTTATTGTTAGCTTGTTGTATTTTATAAAGAAATATGTTTTGGAGATTTTTCTTATAGAATCTATTAACTTAGCCTATATTCAAATTTACAGTTGAGCTGTTTACTTAGTATTCAATAATCAAATCAAAATTCATTATATTAATCTGCCATAAAATATATAGCATATTCATGCAATCTCCTGGTATATTCCATTTGTACTATCTCTGTATGCCTTGCCACGTCCTACTATCTGCTTAAACTACACCATAATAATAAATATTTGATCTTTTTTTTTAAATGTTTTGCCGCACAGGTAAAATCTCATAATTTCGCTGTCATTTCTCACTCATTTCAACGGAAAGTTCGTACCACAACAAACTAGGCGCTCTGTTTAAGAGGGGGGCGCTTTCAATTTAGTGGGCGTGGCTTGCATTCGCAATGCTGCTGACATTGAACATGACATTTTCCCCCAAAGAGATAATTAAATTGCGGGCTTAATAGAATTAAATGCCGTGTTTGCATTTCAAAATCCAAAACGTGCCAAATGCCAATGGCCGTGCTACTCGTTGCACGACGACGACGACGACGACGACGACGACGCGGTTGGCCTAGCAACAACAACAACAACAACAACAACAACAATAACAACAGCAGCAACAAAAGTACAAAAAATGTCAATTTGGACAAGTTTTGATAATTGCAGGCGCGGCCGCGTCCGAGGTCCAGAATCGCATACGGATTGTGGCAGCGGCTACTGTGCTGCATGTTGCACGTAGCCCAGACTGTGCGTGTGTGTTGCGGCTGCTCCATGTTGCATGTTGCAGTTAATAATTATTGAAATGTGCGGCCGCCAGGAATTGTGCTCGTGCTCCTTCTGCTTCCTGCGCGGCTTCCGTTAGCGGCAGCGAAGCCAGCGTCAATGTTGCATGCATCGTTACCTTTAAGCACTGCTGCTGTAGTACTTGCTGCTGCTGTTGCTGTTGCTGTTGCTGTTGCTGCTGTTGCCACTGAGCTAAAGACTAACAATGCTTGCATTTTCCCACCTTTTTCACATAACTTTTCAGTTGTTGTTTTTGTTTTAGTTTCATGCTTTTCGTACTGTTCGCTTTCGTTTGGCTGGCTTAGTGCGTCTTCGGCTGTTTCGCCGTTGCCAGCGGCTGGGCAAACAAGTCGGCCACAAGTTGGCCAGCAGCGCGTCGAGCACCCCTCGCCCGTTCAGCAATGTGTTAACCCTCTGGTCCGATGTCTCGGACTTGTTACCACTTTAAAAAGCGGGCCGGCCCCCGGTCGGACTGGCCCCTGTAATAAATTCATATTCAAATTGTTAATTGAATATTATTTGTTAAATTTGCAAGCATTAAATGTAAATGTCGGCTGGCTGGGCAAATGTGGCGGGGGCGTGACCGCGGGCCGTGCAAATTCCAATTTATCGTATAATTTCGTCATTCTTTTTGTTTACTCTGCTTAATAAATTTATGGCACATTCTTCAACGGATTACGAATAGTTCTCAAATAGAATTTGATAGTTACGATTTGGTTGGGTTTGCTCTCCCTGAATACTGTGTCAATTGCCTTTCGCTCACAGAAATTTGGTCACTGTACCAACGACCTCCATAAAAATCTCGTCCGCAAATAAAAAAGAAAGGGAAGAAAAACATCTCTGTATGTGTGTGGGAAGAGCAAGCAGCGAGCAGCGAGCAGCCAGCTCTGGCAGCTGTAATTGTGTCCTGCATCCTGTGCGACTGTTGTCTGTTGTCTGCTGGTTGTTGTCCTTGTCATACGCTTTGCTAGCCGTTGTTGTGCAATTTCCATAATTCATATTCATAGACATAACAAGCGCCCAGACAACAACAAACAGACAAACAAACAAACGAGGCTGCCTCGTCGCTAGCTGCACCTGCAATACGGACAAATGTCCGTCCTAACAGTCGCCAAAAAAAAAAAAGTATCTGCAAAGTGTAAATGCGGCCAAAGTGCAAAAATTTCACATATGCTTTTGGGGGCAAGTTGCAAAAGAGCAACAAAAAAATGCTGGCATGAATGGAGCTTACATAAAACGTTTGAGCAGACAAGGAAGAGAGAAAGAAAAAGAGAGAGATATATACAGTAAGCTGGAGATTTCAGGTGGAGCAAGCGTCAAAGGCTTTTCAATTCATTGGATTACGTTTAATTTATGCCATCGAACGTCGAGTAAAAGTGGCTCTAGGCAAATGTAAAACAAATCAACAAGCCCATCATTCTCATCATCAACGTAAACATCAAAGCAGAGCGAAACTCAACTAAAGTATCTTTTAGATACGCACGCACACTCAACGTGCAGCTACATTTGATTTCACACACACAAACACACACATCGAAATTATTAACTGGGGAGCATTTTGTAGTTCGGCAAGCGTAAGTGTTGTCCTGGACCCCGGAACAGCAGACACTTCATAAAATGGCACACGGCACTTTCCGTTTTACCGCTGGCATCTGCAGCACGTGGATGGACATGGTCGAAAACATAGAAATATAAGCAGAGTGTGTAACAGAGAAAGAGAGAGAGTGAGAGAGGGAGGAAGGGAGTGAGTGGACAACGACAGCTGAAGCTGATGCTGAAGCTGAAGCTGAAGCTGACCACCGGGTTTCAATTAATGAATTAGTAATTTCAGCTTCATTGCTGTAATGAACACTTGGACCAAAGCCTTGTGGATGAATTGTTATTGCGTTAAACTTCTGTTAATATTGTTAGAAAGCAGGTGGATTACAGCCTAAGTGTGTAGAGTGTGTATTAGAAGAGAATTATATTGTGTGAGTTGGCACTAAAGTGCTCTTAAGTTGATATTAGCATAATAATCTAAACATAACCAATTTTGAGAAGCAATTAATATTTACTTTCATGAGGCACTTTTAAAGAAATTGTTAAATATACTAAATGTATTTATTTATATTTAAATATTTAAACAAAATACAAAGAGTGCAAGCTCAGTTTATAAATATTCCATAAGCAGAGACGATATTCAAGGATAAATAAAATTTTATTTTACTTTTCTCTCCCTCTTCAATTCCACTTGATCTTACCTAAACTCATGAGAATTGCAGAGAGCGGCAACACGAAGAGTAGATTATTTTTACAGTGTTTCGTACTTGAGCTAGGTTAACTTAAAATCTTATATAACATCAGTATTATAAAAATCATTCCCTATTTTGATTCCCATCTCTGCTCTTCTGCTTATCATTCAATTCATTTAAGTATTCATACACACATATATTCACACAAGCACAAGCACTGTGACAACATATTTGACATTAACACGAATGGGGTAAACAACAAACAAAAGTTGCTCAAATGAACCAAAAACTTTACTTTAAATGACAATTCGAATTCCCAAATGCCATATTCGAATTGATTTGTTTATGCCATCAATTTCTATTATCTAAGGCAAATCGGACCTCAAACAATTACACTTTTGTTCCAGTCGGGGAATTGAACGCATCCATTAAAAGTATTAAAATGGTGAATACCTTTAAAGCAATGATAATTTTGTAATTGCGCTGCCAGAGAGCTGGCATTTGAGCAGCGAGACCACGAAGCACGTTTATTTGCTTTGCTTCTTGCATTGTGTTCGCTTCATTTGTTTACGGCGGCTAATGAACGGTTGCACTTTGCGGCGCTCTTGGGGCGGCGCCACGCCCACTTTACAATTGTTGTAAATGTTATGGAACTCGCGGCCATTTGTTTTCTACAAATATCTGTATCTGTATCTGTATCTGTCACAGCAACTGGCAATTGTGACATTAGAGCCGTAATTACGAACGTTAATCCACTGAGAGCCGAACGATAAGAAATCCGCGTTGAAATTCACTTGCTCCAGATACTTTTTTTTTATTCTCGCTGTATCTCTTGTTGGCTGGACGCCGCTGTAGGTATGCAATTAGTCAATTAATTTGAAAATTTATTAACCGCCAAAAAGCAATTTGCCCCACATCAAAATATTTACACACATTCGCAGAGAGGTAGAGGTAGCGCGCGCTGTTCGCGAAATGCCGGCGGTAAACCGAGCCAGCAGCCGATACCGAAACTGAATCAGAAACTGGTGCCTCGCTGTCAGATAGCGATTGCGATAGGATCTGGCTATAGAGATACCGTTCGGCGAGTTGGTAGCCGGATCGATTCACATTCTCCCTCGGCGGTCAGCTGGCAAATGAAGGAGTTCGACTGAAGGTCGGCCTTTCCAAGTTTCGTTTGTTTCGCACAAATTTACTTATGATTTGCGAAGGCAGCGCTGAGTCGACGAAGCTCTGTTTGTGTCTCAGGCCAGCCAGGAGTAGAAGTCGAGTAGAAGAACGTGGTGCAGATAATTTATGGGCTTAGGCTTCAGGTTCAGCCCCTTGGCAGCGGAAGTGCGTGTGTCTGTTATTCCATGTATATATTTTTTGTTTTATTTTTTGTTTTGTGTGCTATGAGTTTGTGTATCTTGCAGATATGAATCGCAGCTACTGCTGGCCAAAATTCTAGGTCAAATGAAATAAATAAATGACTTTTGTGCATGTCGCGCGGCGTGGACCGTCGGCTTGTGCTTAGCCCATAAATTTACAGCTCAAAATCAAAATTGTTTTCAAATTTCAAATGTTTGCTCGCTCTCCGCATTATCCACTCGTTCACTCTGCCTCTCTTTCCCACACACTACTCTCCGAGTCTCGGTTGCGTGTTAATGATTAATAACGCGCCATACGGAAACCTGCTTTGAACCGCGGCCATCATGGCGATCAGCTGATCGCCGCGCAGGCGACACTCACGTCATGTCACCGCCATCTCCGCTAGCCAAGTGCAGAGGCCATCAGTCAAATCGCAACTGTAACTGTAACTGCATCTGTATATGTATCTGAACCCATTTTGAATTACAGGTACAGCAAATAGAATATAGAAAAAAAAAAAAAACACACACACACACGCAAAGGCAAACGTCACCTGAGCGAGCTGCTCAACTGCTTGCTCAGAGTGCAGGTATGCCATGCTCTCTCAGTTGTTCGCTCTCTCTTGCTCTCTCCATCTCCCTCTCTCTCTCTCTCTCTCTCGCTGAGCAAGGTGATTGATCATCTTTTTGCTCAGCCACAGCCGGTTTTCATTTAATTTATGTGCGCTCAGCGTTGCGTCTGAATGAATCTCACCTTTTATTATTCGAATTGGAACATTTTGCTGGCTAGTTGGATTCTCGTTGATCGTATACGATATTCGCCATGCGCGTTCGTTGCGCCTGTCTCCACTTGGAGTTGCGTTTGATGTTAGAAGTCTGATCGAAGCGTATAACAGCAGCCAGGTAAAAAGTGTTATACTGAGCACCTATATTACACCCGGATCTTCCAATTAGACTTTGAGTCGATTCTATGGCATTTAGCTTTTTTCACGAAACTGAAAAAAATATGTAAATTAATTTTAGAATATTCTAATCAAATTAATTTCGATTAAATGTTTTATTTTATTTAATAGGGAAATTTTATTTAATAGTGAATTATTTATATAAAATGTATTACTTTTATTATTAAACGAAATTCTTAGATAATTAGAAGGAAATATTTATTTAGGATTTTCAAATTTATATTTCTATATTTAATTTTCGCTTCTACAATTATTAGAAAAATATTTCAATCAATTTCATTTCAAATTATATAATCTCTAAAATTGTAATGCCCTCATTTCCATTTACCACCGTTATTTAAATCAACGTAAAAAAAGTGCTGTCGACTTCTCAGTTAGCTGCTTTCTTATTTTCTATTAGCAATCACTATCGAAACGACATTCCAAAACGTTTCTTCAGAATTCAAACGAATTTCGAATGCGACCCACCACAGCTAATCGAAATGGTTTCCAATCTCAATTGACGATCTATTAACGAGCGCCCATAAAAATTATGCAACTTTCCACAGCAGCTACAAAATGGTGCCCACATAGACCAACAACTACAACTATAACAACAACTAACATGCAATGCCATTTCCTTTGTCACCGAACGGCAATAAATCTTGAGCATATTAACATGGACGTGCGATGAAAGTGCCAGCCAAATATGTCATTGTCAGTGCTTGGCTCTGACTTGGGCATTGGGATTTGGATTGGGTTTGAGTTTGGGTTTGGGTTTAGGATTGGGATCGGGATCAGGGCATGAACAGGGGCAAGTCCAATGGCCGCCTCTGCGGCTACCAAATGCGAGTGTATTGACACCTGAGCTCAGACCCAACCCAAACAGAACCAAAACGCATCGAACCATTTGCCTCTGGCGCCAATTTCTGTTTGCTGATGTTGCTCTCGTCGTTGTTGCTGTTGCAAATGAAGTGAAGGAAAAAGAAAGTGTCAGCAGTCTACGAGGCTCTGGCCCTCCATGGAACAGGTAAAAGAGATTGCGACTAGAACCGAATGGCTAGAAGGCCTACAGCTACGACTCCCGCAACACTTTCCAATGAAAACGGTCGTTCATAAATCACTGATTGGATGCCTGACCAAATGTGTGTGTGTGTGTGTGTGTGTGTGGTGTGTGTGAGTGTCTCTGCTGATAACTGACAGAGAGTCAAGCATTTCGAACTGCTGCTGCTGCTGCTATTGCTTATCGTGCATTTGAATTGGTAGACAACGCATTTGTATTTATACATATAAAAATTCTCTCTACGTCACAAAACATGACAACATTTTGGGCGTGAACTCACACACACACACACACACATATGCATACGCATATATACTTAACTGCCCAGCAACAGAAACAACAACAACAACAAACATGGCTCAAAAGGCAGCAGCATCGTCGTCCGTGGTGACAGCGCACATAAATCTCTGTAACATGACACTTTTGGCAATGGAAATAAAATATGGCATACGGCGCACCAAAATGTCGCACCAAAAACTCTGCAACAACAACAGCCCAGCAACAACAGCAACAGCATAAAGGCAATTTTTTTTTTTCTTTTTTTTTTTTGGCACTTGGCTATACTCTTTGGCCCACTGCGGACCACTGTGCCATTTGAGAAGCGACTCATGCCGCATTCAGCTAATTACAAATGAAATTACAATGCTCAGGTCCCAGTTGCAGTCAGCTTAAAGCCCGCAATGACACGAGCTGAAAGAGCGACAATAAACAAAAAAAGGAGTTGGGGGATTATATGAAATAGACAATTTTATCAATGTGTGCTTCGAGTAATACGTCGAAATTAATGAAAACAATATATAAAAATACAAAAAAAAAAAAATAAATAAATATATATATAAATAAATAAATAAACAAAAAGTAAATATAGGGAGATAGACTAAAATAGACAACTTAAATTATATAAAATGATTTTGATATATAAAAACAATCAATGGAGAATACTTATTAGATCTTGAGAGATAGAACAAAAATTATAAAGGCAGTTTGTATTAATAAGTTGTAAGGCTGCATAGAAGCAGTTACAAAAGTTTCAAACAAAGTATTAATCAAACCAAATATTATATCATTTTCTTTTTATTTAAATAGTTCACGAGTTTGCTCGTAAAATGTCACATTTTTAAAACTTTATATGAAAATAAATCATTCAATCAGAAATATTTACTACATAAATTAATAAAATATATATTTATTATATTTAGTATATATTACAATTATAATTAGCTTTAAAAACTTTTATAGTACTTCATTTATTAACCTGAATAAGACACAATTTTTTTATTATTCAGTATGAACTACGTTTCAGACTCCATATGGCTGCAGTGTGAAATAAACTTAATTGAATATGTTGAGCACAATTTAAGCAAGTGTCATTGGGTCTATGGCAACGTCTGCCTCTGATGGCGATGCTGTCACTTGCCACTGTCATTTTCATTTCGTTTTCATGTGTCACTTGGCGCGCCTGCGCACGCCTCACTCTGGCCAGTGTCCAACGTCCAGCGTCCTGCTTCGTCTCCTTCTCTCCCTGTAATAAAGCAAAACGGCTGCGCATGCGCGCTAGTCACTCAGCAACAACAGCAAAAGCAGCAGCAAAGGCAAAAGCAACAACAATGAGAAACATCTAAAGCCGCTGCCTCTGTCAGATTTTGTGAGTGTCACTTGGCTGCTTTGTTGACTCGAGCCACGGTCGCTCGAAGTCGGTACTCGGAGTTGGAGTTGTAGTTGTAGTTGGAGTCGAGTCTTGGGGACTTTGGAGACTTGGGTGTTATCTGTCCCGTCGACCGTCTTCAGTTTCGTTTGGCCATCTCCCAGTTGGGTTGCATTCCTCGCACAACACGCAAAATCTGCGCGCCTGCGTATAAAACTGTTAACTAACTCAATTTTGTAGCTGTCAGTTGGTTCCTGTTCCCCCTCCCCAACTGCTTCTCAGCGTCATCATCTTGGCTGCTTACAAATGTTGGCTGGTTGGTTAGCTGCTTGGCTGCTTGGCTGCTGCTTCAGAGTTCAGCATGGGTTAATGAGTTGTTGTTGTCACTGTTGTTGTTGCTGTTGCTGTTGTTGTTGCTGTTGGTGTTACTGTTGCTGGCGTGCCGCTTACACATGTCACAACAAATTGCTAACCGTTGTGCGTCCCGGGCTCATAAACAAATCACTTGACCTTCGCATTGAAAACATTTGCGTAAAGCGCAAAGAAAAACTCGGCCAGAAAAAGGGACAATGGAATATGCATTTTAAATTAATTTTTTATTTTATTTTTTTTTTTTTTTATATTTGTAGTTACTATTTTTGAAAAAAAAATATATTTTCATAACAGAAAGCAAACAAAAAATATTTACAATAAAATAAAACAAATGTTAATATATTAATAGATTTTGCTTACATGATTCTAGATTTTATAATCTAAAAAAAAAATGATATAATTAATAATAAACTCACGTTCAATTATTAATACAAACAAAAATATAATATATGTGATTAGAGCTTGAAGTTACTAGAATAAGTTAAATATATTCCCAAACTAAATCAACCAAAAGTTAGCTGGCAAATAAAATTTTCAAGCTGCAAGATTTGTTCACTTTCTTCCATTGTGTGCATTGTGCACTTGCTGCCCATCCTCTGGGCTGGTCTGCAGCAGCTTCTGACAGCTGTGCGTGACACGAAAACGGACTCACGGATGCACGCGCGCACATGTCTGTCACACAAATGTCACTTAAAACTGCAAAACTCGACGCACGCATTGCAATTTCATAACTTTATTAAGCATGTGCGAGGCGTGGCCAAAGGCGGGGGTGGATGGCAACGAGTCTCGAGCTCCGAGCTCCACCTGACAGCAGAATATATCCATTTACAATGCTCGTCACGTTCTGGTATCTAAACGCCAGGCCAAACAGCTGTAACTACTCCGCAGCTGGCAGGGCGGGCAGGCGCCCAGAGCTTAGACCTGAATCGTGTTCACTAAGTAGGCGCTAGGCAAGCTCCACAAAAGTGGGCAACAGGCAACCGACTGATATAGAGTTGGCAATTCAATCATTTAATGCCATGGCCCACATAGGGCCATCAACTGCAGGCAATTGCAATTGCAATTGCAATCGGTAGTGCATTGCCTAGTCACAGTTGCCCTTCTACCTCTCTCTCTCTCTCCCTTCCACCCTCTCTCTCTCTCTCTCTTTTACACTCCCATTGTTGTCATGGGGTTTTGCCGTTCCTTGACATTTTCTTTACATATTTTTAGTGTATTTGTACTTTCGTTTGTTTGTGTCACTAGGCAGTTGCTGGGCGCAGTGACAACAACAACAACAACAACAACCGCAACGACACCAACAACAACAAGAACAGTTGTAAGAGCATTATGGGGAGCGCAGCGAACCACGCGGTAATTCTACAATGAAAGCGTTTCGCACACACTCAAACACACACACACACACACACACACACACTCTTGTATGTGTACAAACAAAACTTGTGGCAATAAATTTGAAACGGATCACATAAATCACATTCAAGTGAAGCTTAACACACGCGCCCAACTAGAAGAGACACAAATACAAGCATACTATAAATATGCACACGCACACACGTGCATGAGTAAATATGTATGTGTGTGTGTATGAATAAGACACTCACACACACACACACACAAATACATGTTTGTGCGCTTGACATAGAAAACATTTATTTGCAGAGCTTGTAGAGCTCTTAAGAGTTCCTGTGCGACTTGAAAGAATCCAAACCAAAGGCGCAAGGCAAAGGCGAAATAAATATGCGAGAAAATATATTTAAATCGATTTTACATGCTTAAAATTAATCAAGGGCAGTTCTTAAATTACCTACGATCTGAATATGAGTGAAATAAATAATAATTTACAAATATTCACAGCAATAGCTCATCAAAATTGCATTTAATATCATTTAGAACCTGATTAAATATATTTCCTTAAAACACTCACTTTACTCTTATGCCCAACTAACCAGAAATTGTTTGGGACACATGTACAAGTTGTGCGCGTTCGCCAAATTAACTAAACGGTTAAAGCAACAACTGCAAATTGGCAACAAATTCACAGATCATAAAGTTGCAGCTGCAACGAGGCGCCCAACAACAATGAAACGGGGAACGAGCAGGCGAAACAGGCGAAGCATCATTTCATTTGAAGAACTTTGGCATTTGAACTTGACATTTAGCACACGGTTCGGGGACTTCTTTGAAAACAATTGCAAGGCACACACACACGCCCAGAGAGAGACGCACTCACACACACACAGACACAGCAACAATGCACTTTTGGCATTCCTCGACTGTCTGCCATGGAATGCCAGCACACAGCAAACAGCAACAACAACTGTTACTTAGGCAAAGGGATTCCAACTAGAGTGAAACAGTTGCAAATAGTCAGTAAGCGAGAGGGAGACTGACAGAGAGAGAGAGCGCGCACATACGTCTGCAACCCTCTGCAGCAGCAGCAGCAGCTAAGGGTGAGTGCTGACCCACAGCAGCAGCTCAGACACACACACACACACACATGCTGAGCGCAGACAGCCGGCCATTGCAGCACCTGTCGGCCATGCGGCAGCTACTGCATGTGTGTGTGCATGTCTCTTTGTGTGTGTGTGTGTGTGTGTTTGCCCTCCGGATTTTGCACCATTAACAATATGGTTCGCTTGGCGCGGCGCACGCTTTGCCTTATTGAGGAAATGAGGCACAAATATCATGTACACTTGCAGCCACACCCCCACACACAACACGATACCCACCCACACACCCACACACACACACACATGCAGGCGTAGAGGGTTGGGTTTAATGCAACGCCATTGATTTGCTTATAAATTAACCCATTGACAAATGAAAATATTGTCTGTTAATTGATCAATGTGTATGCACAGAGAGTGCAGCAGCAGCAGCAGTTGTTGTTGCCCTTTTAGGGAGGTCGCACTGTACATGTGTGCATGTGTGCACTGCAGCTAAAATTTAATTAGATGCGTTATTTGTATTTGTATGCGCCAAATGCGTTTTGGTCATTGTGGGCGCTGCAGTCAGCCAGCTAAATGGAGGGTGTGGTCATCCTCTATCTGCATTGCGTGTGAAGCGTTCACACACACACACCCACACACACACACATACAGTCGCGTACACAACATCGTATCTCATGTCGTACGTGCAGAATTTATTGTTATTGAAATACAATTGCAAAATTAACTGTCAAAGTGTGCGACCCATCGTCAATTTAGTTCAGCGCCATATGTTTCACTGTATATAATACGACTCTCTATGTGTTGGTAGCATATGTGCTCCTAATTAGTTGACCTGAGCTGTGGATTGTCCTTAAACAATATTCTACATTCGACATTATTTAAGTCGCCGAAAGAGTCCTTGCAGCCGCAGTGGCCAAGAGTCACAGCAAGCAGCAACAACACTCTGCCTCTCGGAAATAGCACTTACCTCAACCCCTGCTCAACTCCTGCTCAGCCCCTCTGCCATCCCTTGACGGCGACCTAACTAACCCTTTATTTGCACCGCTAAACGAGCTTTGCATATTTACTGTACTAGCAACAGACATTTTACGATATATTGAGAATTATTTGCAATATATTTGGCAAACGTGGACGGACAGGACGGGCAGTGCGGGGGCAACAACAACAGCAGCAGCAGCAGCAGCAGCAGCAACAAGGACGACAAATGTTCCAACGACAACAACAACAACAACAACAGCAAGTGCAGCTCGGTGCAAATGCAAGCAGAAAGCTTCTAATTCCGGCACTGAAACCATAAGTCTTTGCCGCATTGTACACACACACGCACACACACACACACACATATTGGCGAGCACATATGTATCTATGTGCGCAGTCTATCTTTGTGTTGTCCTGACATCCCAGTAGGAATTTCGCACATGAGAATGAACTTGTTAAGTAAGCATGTTTATGCTATGAGTAACTCGAAATTTGATTATGAAATCTATGCGATAATTAGGCGCTGTTAAATAACTGTATAATAATTATGAGTAATAATTGATAATAATTTGAGCATAAATCATCCCTGCTTCAAAACTTATAGAAAGAGCCACAATCATTCGATAAATATAGTTATAGTTAATTAGCGTTCATTTGCAATTATTCACATTTGAAAACTTGTAAAAATATAATCCAAAACGAGTTTCTTCAAATGATTTGCATACAATATTATTTCCATTCCTCTATTCATCTGCCCTTCCCACTGGGCTAACTGAACTAAAGTCGAGTCGAAACCTTAGGAACAGCCGCTGCTTAATAACTCGAGTGTCGATACACAAGTTTTGCATACACATAAATAGCAAATACTTATTTTTCTGTTTTCCAAAGATTTTGTTTAATTTACGTAAATTTGCATAAGATACAATTGCCTGTCCGGAGCCTGCACTCTGCAGTCTCTAAATTTGTGCGAGAATTGAGCCAAAGTTCAGCAGTGAAAAAAATTAGAAAATAGAAAAAAAAATCCAGAGAGTTTATTGCCTTTGGCCTGGGCTGTTGCTGGGGCTAAATTTGAATTCAGCTCAAATTGAAAGTTAGCAAAGGCAACAACACACAGCCACACACACAATAGCAGCTCTTTAGCCCCCCGGCTGGCGTCTCTTCTGCACTCCACTCGATATTTATGCCTTTTCGAATGCAGCTCAGCTTTAATTTAAATGGATTTCTGTGCCGGCTACCATGGCAGACATATGGCAGCATTCGCAATTGCCAATGCCATTGCGAGTTGGGGGGTCGAAGAACTCACGATTCCCGACACCCGATTTCCGACTGCCGACTGCCAACTGCCAACTGCCAACTGGCGACTGGTGACTGCCTCCTTGCAACTGCTGAGGATTGATTGTGCTTGTTGATATTTTGTCAAATAACGCAAATAAATACACAATTACACACTCAAGTGAGTCCAAGGGTGGCCCGCAACGAGTCGAATTTGTGGGGTTAAACTCCACACACACGAACACACACACACATATTTCGTGATCCTGTTGCTGTCTGGACGCACCGGCTGGCCGCTTGCTGTTATCCTTGTTTAAAGGATTTTCATTTGTTTAAATGTGCTTTATCGAAAATGGCCAAATGGCCAAATGGTGGCTGGGCATGGCTGCTGCCGCCACGTGAAATTTATACTAGGTGCACAGTGGTGCAAAATGTGTGAATTGCACTGCAAATTGAGTTAATTACGAAAAGAAATTAAAGTGTCTATGAACTTTAATCAATTAATTTCAATAATTTTGTTAAAGAAAAGATAAAAGATATAAAAATATATACTCTATATATATTTTTGTTTAACCTTTTATAGACGATCTTTGTAACTCAACTCAAAAATTAAAAAAATTAAAAATCCATAAATAAACATGATTTATAAGAAAATGTATAAAAATCTCTCTAAAAAAATTAGGTATCCTCATTTAATCTTATGACGATTGTCTTTAGGTTTTATTTATGTATTAGCTACAAAGCCAACAAATATTTTATAAAAAAAGTTTATGAAAAATCAAATAAACATATTAAATGAAAAAAAAAAAACTTAAAACTGACATTATTTGTTAAAATAAATATGAAAGAAATTACTTTTAAGGCAACAGCTTAAATTTATTTACAATAAAATACGTTTGGCTCACACTTTAGGCCCTGCTAATGAGCAACGTTTTCATGTCATTATCTGCGTATGCTAACCACTGTGCAGCGACATTTGACTTTGTCATTGTAGTCGCTGTTGCTGCTATTGTTGCTGTTGTTGTCGTTTTTTGCCACACGCCCGTAAATTCCAATGTAAAATGTTGCATTTATCTTGTAAAAATAATAAATCCAGCAAAGGGACTTTACTCTCGCACGCTTGGCAGCACAGAGCAAGGCGGGCGAGCCAGTATTGTTAGCTAATAGCCAATGTCCGATGGAAAGAGCTGTGTAGATTTAGCTAATGATATAAACAGTCGAATAGACATTTAACCCTTGACCGGGCGGGGGATGTGGCCAAAAGGGATGCAGCAGAAAAAAGAAAAAAAAAAACAACAGCAGCTGCCATTAATTTAATTTATTTATTGGCTGCCGTTTCATTGGCGCAAATCCCGAATACAGTGCGATAAATTTAGTCAAATGTGAAAATTGTGTGTGCATTGCAGTTTACACACACACACACAACACACATTCATACGTTTGTCAAGCGAGGATTTTCATTATAAAATATCGCCTGGTATGCGGCTCGAATATGGAAATGCAGTTGAGCCAAACAAACTGGCAAAAGAGTTTGCAATTTATTTCAGAATAAAAGTATCTCTGCTCTGACAAATAGTGTGAGATATGTTTTTGCGCAATGCGGCCAACACAGCCGCCAAATGCCAGAGCCCCCCCTGCCTAGTCACGCCCACTAGACCCTCTGCCACAACCCCACCCATTCAGCTAGAAATGCGACATGTGACGCGGCATCACTGATTTATTTGCATACAAAAGCGCAGACGTGCATAAAAAATACACAAATTCAACAGGAATAATAAAAAATACATATATATAAACAAACAAGCAGCAACAACAACAACTGCGTAACGCCCCTTTTTGACGCCAGCGCGGAAACTGGGCTAGTTGACTGTGTTGCCAAATGGCAGGAGGTGGGTGCACAGGATGCGACCTTTGAGAGTTCATAAAAAATGCATTACAAATCAGAATTCAAAATGTGTTTACTTACGTCCACACAGAACGCAAAGTGGATGAAATCAAATGAGTTGCGTGAATTGGAATTGTACGGGCTAAAAATCGTATTAACTAAAAATAAAATAGTGGCCATAAGTTAGATAAAAGTTGAATACAAATTTGTATTATGTTAATGAATATTATTGAAAGACTAATTCATGAATAAATTAGTTGTAGAACTTTCTAAAAACAATCGTTTATAAATAATGTCTGTTTTATGAATATTAGTATTTTTTTAAAAGAAAGATATCATAGATCACTCTCTAATTTATAAAATGTGTAATATATTCAGTGATAATACAAATTTGTATAAGAAATCAAATGTCATCTCAGAATAAAACAAAAGATTGTTTAATAAAAAATTAAAAATATAAAATGTGTTAAGATACAAAATTAAAATATTGTTATAAATATAAACATATATTGTCTACTTTGTATCAAAATCGAAATTTAAATGTAAAAAGTCTGTTGATGAAGCAGCTCAACATATTTTATTAAACAGTTTTAAATATATTCCAAAATTTACATACAGAAATATAAATAGTTTACAATAATGATAAATGATAATAATAATAATATTAATAATAATAATGATAAATGATAACATAATAATATTTCAACTATTCATCATATATGTATATTCAGCAACCACAAGTGCTCTGCTTCTATTGGTGCTTGAGGAACTTTGCCGCCCCCGCGCACAAATTTAAGCAAACTTTGGAAAAACAATTTTATGAAGTCTTCAGCTTCAGCATCCCGTCGCAATTCATCATTTGGCGCCATTTTGAGCGTCAAGTTGCATTTAGTTGTTATTTATGCAAATTTTGCATGTTTCAACTTTTCAGCAAGTGCGTCGAGTCGTTTTCGATTATTTAAAACTTTGCCAGAAATTTAGTAGCAGCGTCGAGAGGAAGGGCATCCTTTTAATGCGCGCACCTGACGCGCTTCAATGTCTTCACATAACGGCGACTAGCACCTGGATTACGCAGCGAACAGAGCTGCAGAGATGGCTCTGAGTCTTTACTGGCTGCGTGCTGTGTGCATAATTTTGTGCGCTGCTGTTAGGAGAAATAAATTGTAGACGGCTAAAGTTATTAGATTAGCATTAGGGACGAGGCACCTTGCGCCTTGCCTGCACCTTGCTGGCTGCTCGCTAAGCTTAAAATTATGATTTAGCCCAGGTTATTTACATGCATATAGACCAAATATGGAATGCCGCGAAGCTGGCCAAAATGTATGAAAAACCTGCCGCACTGCTGGCAGCCATGTGCTTTTTATTGTGCCCCAAACCCAAAGGAAATTAATAGCCAAACAGCTGCAAATATATCAAATTTAACTTTGTTCTTTGACTATTGAAAGGTAGCTAAGAGGACATTATTTTTTTATTTCCTTTAACAAATTGTGGAAATTTTCAAACAATCAAACTAATTATAAACATATTTACATATTTAATAATACTATGCAAAAAAAAAAAACCTTTTAATTTTAATAAAAATTTTTAATTTTCGCTGAATTTACATTTACTCAAAATTGATTTGCTTAAATAATTATGATTCTTTTTTTCAGAAATATTTAATATATCCTTCTTTTATATTGTGTTTCTAATTATATTTTATTTTACAGCAGCTTTATTTGCCAAATCATGAACATATTTTTTTATATTTATTATTCACATTTTTTTAAAATTATGTAATATTTATTTTTCTATATTTAATAATCACATATTTACCATTGATAACATTTCTTGCTTTAAAAAAATTTTGTTATCAGTTATTTTTTTTTTTTTCATTTAGTATTATTTCTCATTATTACTAATTTGGAATATTTATAATTAACTAATTTTGGTGTTTTTCCTTTATTTTGCATTATTTGAAATACTAAACCCCTAATTCAATCTCTTAGGCATTTCGCTGCATTAAACTCTCCCAATTAACCAAATATTTCTCTGTTGCTTTTCAGGTAAGAGATACTCAGAATCTCTTGCGGGCTCTCTTCTACCAGACTGGCTAGGTAAGTGCAATGTTATTTATATTCATTTCTTTAGCTTATAGTTTACGAATATATTTTTGAAATATTTTATTTTTACTTTTATTTATTTTTTTTTTTTCTTACAAATATGTTTTAAATTTTATTTTTGTTTTACAATTTTTGTATAAGTTGCAGCGCTCTGAAATATTTGAATTTTGTTTTCGAGTGTGCCCCAAAAAATTTTCCCCTTTGGCCACAATTCCTGCAAAAATATGAAAAATTCTCAAAATTCCTTGATCCAAACCATTCACATGATCCGAAATGCTCTTCTGATGAAACCTATCCAAATGCTTCTTCTTCGTCCACTTTATTTTTGGTTTTTCATTTCTTGAATTTTGTTATTGTTCATATTGTTGTTGTTGTTGTTGTGCATATTGCATCCTCTTCAGTTGGTGTGTCCAGTGTGTCAGTCAAAGGAGGTCCCCACAGAGCGAGAGAGGTAAACCCAAAAAAAATATACTCAAAATACCAATAAATTGTAAATGTTGTGTGCATTTGCCAGAATTATCAACAAACACATATATTTCAATATATACTGTATATACTGTATATAAACTTTAGCATGTGCATGCCCCAACAAACTAGAGCGAGACGGAGAGCGTGAGCGTGTGAGAGAGTAAACAGATTGACTGCATAGGTGTTTTGCGATATGAATTTAACAATATATAATATGTGAAATTATCAGCTCATAAAACTTGCCAAATAATTGGCAATTATTCAGTTTGTCAACCTGCACACACACACACACACAGATGCTTGCTCTTTAGGCTTTCTTTGCTGCACAATTAAAGCCGCCCCGCAGACGACTGGGCGCATTTTTCTCATTTCTTGATTTGATTTTCCTTTCATATTTTTTTTTTCTTTTCTGTATGTGTGTGGAAAAAGTATCACTTGGCACGCAAAGAAAATCGAGTGAGAAAATTGCAGCCGAGGCACACACAGAGAGCGAGAAAGAGAGAGAGAGTGAGAGAGAGGGAGAACATAGTTTACAAAGCGTATCATTTTGTTAGCAATTTTTCAGCATGCTGCACTTTAACGTAAACCGCTTTGAGACACGCAGCCAGGCAACCCACCAAACTTCCCTCGCATGCAATCGCACACACAAACGCATATCGTTTAAGCCAGGCCGTTGCCAATTAAACGCAATTGAGTTAACAACTCTCGTCAATTGTTAATTGTTGTTAATTTCGTATGTGTTTTTAGTTGTGTTAACCAGGCCTCAAGTGTTTTTAGCTGTCAGCGACAGGGCCACAGGAATATGCAACCTTTGCAGTATTCCGACTGGCCAAATGTTGTTTGTTTATTGGCAATTTATACAGGCGCATAAATTACCAACACACACACACACACACGCACACGCAGAGTAAAGAGAAAAAACATAAACAAACTTCGCTCACTAAATGCCACTTGCCAATCGTAATCAATGCTCATGTGTGTGTGTGTGTGTGTGTGCGTGTGTGTGTGTCTATAAAAAAGGGACCCACAAGACTGTCGCAGACAAGTCAGCAAGTCAGCATCCGTATCCGCATCTTTAGATGTATCTGCGCCCCCCTCACAGACGAGATGCTGCGCATAAATATTTATCTGAATTGTTGAAATCTTCAAATGCAGAAACGTAAAATCCATTAGAAAATTAATAAAGAGCCCATAGAAACGTACTTACTTACTGATACATATACACAGATATTTATATATGCGGTTTGGCTCACCCTAGACCCAAAAAAAAAACATGTCCTGGGGGTTGAGTTTGAGCTTAAATTGATTAAAATGATTTTGTGTCTGGCTAATGTTTCGATTTGCAGTCGGTTGCTCTTAAGGAACTCCAATACAATCATAGAACTTGTATATATAACATCAATTTTTATGCATGCAGACACAATATCCTGTAAATATTATTATACAAATATTTGATACATATAATTGTTGTTTTTTTCTTATGCACATATATCTAAAAATAAATAGATAAATATTTATATATAAACATCAAGATATAATCAAGATATAAATAAATTTGCATATTTATAATAAATATATTTATATATTAAAAATATCTGTACATAATATTCACAATAAGATATTCAAGTCAAAGATCGTTTATATTAAAATTATTCATAAATTTTTTTACCACAATCTAATGAACTTCTAACAGTCTGTACTTAAACCCGATATTATATATAATTATTGCACGGGCTTGCTTACAACTCTGTTCCAATGCATCGAAACATATAATCAGCTGAGCGATCTATTTATAATGCTCTAGACTCAACAATATTTGGTATATTATCACGTGCTCGAGTTTGTGGTCTCGTGGCCATATGTCGGGCACTCGCAGCTCGCATTCACAATTATACAAAAGCATCTATTTATAGAGCTGAAGCAAATGTCTTGTATCGATGGGCTGATGGGCCGACGGCTGGCCGAGGGGCTCCAACTGGCACGCAATTCACAATAAGAGCATAATAAAGTGCAATAAACTATCTAAATTTGTTGAATTGTTGATAAACTTTGGCGCCACTTTGCGTAAAACATGAAACGAAGCAATTGGACTCGCATATCCCCTCACATCCCTCTGCAAGATCCGTCTCGTCCGAAGCTTTGAAGTGGGCAACTAGCTGAGCGTGTGCCAAATATTTCGTTTTCGACTATTTTTAAGTTCTTTTTAGGTGATTTTGTATTGACTATTTATGTAGTTTTAGATTATATAAAATCTTTGGAAATTGCTTTATATAGTCAGTAAAAAATACCAAATAAATAAATTGAATAAAGTTGCTTGCCTTAGGCTATGTGAAAGAGTATTGAGTAGTCAGTGTTGCCTGGCTTCAGCTTACCTTTCATCATTGTCTTTCCTCCAGACACTCCAAAGTTCCATTAGAAAAAACAACTAAACCATTTCCGGTATATTGCTGAGTCTTATCTGCTAGCTGACTATTAGCAAAATTATTATTTGACATTTGACATTCGCAGGTAACGCAGCTGACTGACTGACTGCAGTTCCTACTTAATTATCTACAATTGTGTGAGTGTGTGTAGCTGAGCTGTGTCTCTTTCTAACACACATGTGACTGGTGCCATGGTCCGTGTACATTTAATTGCCCCTCGGAGAAGCTTTTGCAAATTAGTTAATTGGCGGCCAGTTTATGGCAGCTGCAGTAAGTGCCCAGAGCTTGCCATGAAAGACAATCTAAACGAGCTCACATAAGCCGTATATAGTGCACTATGCGTGCATATAGAGGGGCTTGAGTTGTGTGCGAGAGCATATGAAATGTTGGGATTATCTTAAATATCAATTTAATGGATTAAAACACGCTTAGGGCAAACAATTTTCATAATAACAAACTCGTCTAAAGACGTTATATAACTAAAAAGTTCAGTTGAACATTATGCAGAACAGAATTTAGTTTTAATTGTTATTTGTGAAAAGTATCACAATTGTGTAATACTAAATTTCATATGCATTTAAAAACCTGATATAATAAATTAAAAAAAAAAAGAAAGACGATAATTATTTTTTATATACATTTATATATGTAATATTTTCGACTACCCCGAACAGTTCAGGTATTTTTGTTAAGAAAGCATCGAATAATATCGGAAATAGTTGCAAGACTTTTTATTGCTTACCTTTTAGAGTATTCGGCTTAAAGCATATGAGAAACAGCCAAGCTGCATGGCTGGCAAGCTACACATGTTCAAAACCATGAAAGGAAATCAGTTCGAAATGCAAACCAAACAAAAATCATGTTTGAAGGTCCAAAATTGAAACTAATTCAATAATTATGATTTAGTGAATTTTCATTAGGATTTTATTATATGTTTCGTGTCACTTTTGGCCAGTTCAAGTCGCTGCGATGGCACCAATAAATACTTTGCATTTATAATTCGCCAACGTTTTGAACTTGTTATTGAACCTTTTGCAGTTTGACAAACGGCGCTGAATTCCAATTTCATAAACAAGTCGCTATTTAACATTGACAAACAACATGTCAACAACATCAAATTATGCAAAAAAAAAAAAAAAAAAAAAAAACTGATCAAAAATTTCAAAACAAGAAACAGCAGCAAAATGTTGTCTAATGCACATATAATATTGGCAATGCATGAAAAGGTATCTCTCACCTGAGCGAAGCTTTGGGGATGCCGCTGTTAACGACGTCCTTTTATTGATTTTCGTACGCCATTAAATTTCGCACAGTTACCCATATTTTCCGCCATTTGCCAACCCCCGTTTGTGGCGACTGTAGCGCCACGCCCCCGCCCCCATTTGTAGGGCAATGTGGCAGATATTTCTTTTCTTCTTTTGCCAGCTCAGCAGATGAATGCGTGCGTAATTTTCGGTTTGATTTATGCCCGCTGACCCCCGCTCCAGGCCCAAAAAACACATTCGCCCGCACACATGGCCAGCCACACCCCCCACAGGCCCTCCCTCACCGCATCCAAGCTCCACTTGCTCTGTTAAGGTTGGCAACCTCAGATTTGTTACGGGAGCTGCAGGCTCTTCTTCTTTTTCCACTCTCGCTCTCTATCCATGTGTCCTGCTGGTCCTGTTTTTATCGCCAGAAATGCTAAACGCAGGCAATACATTTTAGCCAGCCTTCGGCTGTCTCGGGGCGGGCTTTATTACATTAGGCGTTCGTAAAATAAAAATTGTGCCACTTTCTCAAAAACACGCACAACAATACACACACGCACCGTCTCTATGTGAGTGTGTGTTTGTGTGTTTGTGGAAATCAACCTGCTGCGGCAAACTGCCGAAAAAAAGGCAGGCCAAGCAGAAAAATAGCGCCTCAGGCGGTGCGTGGGCGCGGGAGCGACTGACTAAGGGCGTTCGGCCTCTCCTCCAGGAGAGGGGAGGGGCGTGGCAGCTTTGCCAGGACACCCAAATGCGCTGAGCTTTGTTGGTATGCTCACCCTCGCCCTAGCCACATTTGCTTACATAATCAGTCATGTTATCCTTGTTTCGCTTATTCTCTCTTCCAAACACACCTACGCACACACACACACACACACACACACACATACTCGCATAGACGTTACACGCATAGAGCGTGCATATAAGAATTATATATTTATGTCGTTGGCTTTACTTGGATATCTCTTTTTTATATATTTTGATTACGTGTGGACCGCGTGCAGAGTTTGCTTTTTCTTTTATCTCTCTGTGTGTGTGTGTGTGTGTGCGTTTGGCTTAAAAATCGGTCAACCTAGAGTAATACTTTGGTATGCAGAGAAACATAAAGCAATTTAAGATATATGATATTGTTTACATAGATGCAAAAGATATCGAAGATATATATTAGCTAAAATTAGCAGCTTGATCTATTAGTTTAGGCAAAGCATTTATGTATATTTTTATGTGTATTTGTATTCATTTACATATTATTAAGAGAGGCAAATAAAATTCAAATGATATATCCATCAATATGATACTGATACTGATGTAAAGATACTGAAAGGGAAATATGAATATTTATAAAATATATTTTTATGAGCTGAATATTATTTAGACATAGTTAATATTTTATTTAAATTCATTTAAATATATTTATAGATATAAATCATACAGGAACGTTTCATATAATCAATCACCCATAATGAAATTAAAATTCAATTCAATTTATAAATATATTTAAATGCTAGCCAAATTCAATTATTCAAAGTAATTTACCATATACTTCTTTTATAAAATATATAATACCAATATGTTATATATCTACCATCAGATATGCAGATCTAAATATTACTATTATCATTATATAATAGGTATTTTCTTTCTTAAACATTTGATATTCGATAAGAGTTCTCAAAAGTAAATATACATATATGTATCTAGAATAACTTCACTCACAATCCTAATAGATCAATACGATAGCAACCCTTTAATGTTTACCTACATATGCCTAAGGGTTGTTTTACTCGATAAATAAGCGAGGATAGCTTAGTGCTATCTCTGTCTAGCTATTTAATAATACCCACTAGCTTAAATGTTTTTAGTTTATATATATAATTACATAAATTATAAATACCTAATCCATTTGAGCGACCCTCCTCTGTTCAGCTTTCAATTCCAATTTCCACTTAGTTTCTCATATTTGTCCTTAATGTTCTCTCTCTCTCTCTCTCTCTCTGTCTCTCTCGAAAATCTCTTTCGTTTTTTTTATACTTTTTCCCCCTCGACAACATTTTGTAGCTTTCCGCACTGAATTCCGAATTCCTTTGCCATTGATAAATGGCTTTTGGAGCTCTGTTTGTTGTTGTTTGTGTTCTTCGTCTTCTTTCGACTTTGCGCCTTCTTTTGCCTCTTCTGCTTTGTCGTGCTGTTTTGCTTTGCGCTTTTCGTACAGCGTTTTAGCGGTTTGTCCTTTGGCAAAGCAAAGTTTTGTTTGTTTCTGTTCCATTTGCCTTGCTGCTCCCTCTCTCTCTCTCACGTACACGCTCACTCGCGCTCTCTTTCTAATTCAGCTTTTTATTTTCCTTTTTTCTGCTTGCTCAACGGAATCTGGGCTATTTATTCACCCAATTTCTTCTCCTTTTTTTTTGTTTTCCACATTTATCATTGTGCCTTCAGCTGCACACACACACACAGATACTCACACACACACACACACGCATACGCATACGCACACTTTCAAACAGACAACAGTTATACCAAGTTGTGCACTCGCAGAAATTAGTCAGCTAAATGTTGTAATAGAAATGTTTTTCAGCTTTTCGCTTGACCAGCAATATACAATTCAACAAATTCTTTTGAAATTTTATTTTTATTTATAATAAATTTATGCGTAGTTCATATTAATATTAGAGGCAAAATCAAATGTCAAGTATTTTTTTGTATAGATTAAGCTTAGCGGCCCGTTGAATTCCCTATGGGCTAGAGTTTTAAATCGCTTGGGAAAAATAAAAATATTTCTGGCATAAATCAACAGCATTTATCAGCATATTAATTGAAATGTGACAGGCGCTGACATTGGGGAGGTCAAAACGTTGCCGTAAAATATAAACTATATTTTATAATAATTATACAAATATATTGTATATTTGAACAAATTTAAAAATTTAATAGTTACATTCAAGTTTTAATAGGAGGTTAGAAAAGAAGTTGCAAGATTAAAGATTGATTTAATTACTCATTAAACAAGATAAACGCATTATAAGTTATCTTATTAAGCTTGATCCACTATTGATCGCTCCGTACTTATTGGTAGTTCCGTTTTTATATTGACTCATTGTATATGCTGCACGCTTCGCACTCGCTCGCTGAACTCATAAACTTCCACGCACGTGAAGTCCCCGCTCCCGTTGCCAGCTGACTAAAACCATTTTGCATTCACGCACATTCGCGCGTTATGCGTGTGTTGGTTTGCCAAAAATAACATTTAGGGCTTGGCCGTCGCTCGCTCATTCAGCAACAACCGTAATTGAGCGGAGTTAGAGAGGCGAGCATGATAAATGAGTCAGTGTGGCACTGCAGTGCCATCTGTTGGGCATTAGCGGCAACTAAGAAGGGCTCAGCGAGCAAAGCTTTATCAAGCTTTGCGCGGGATCAGATTTCGGATGCAGCTCAAATCGAATCGAACATAAATCGTGCAATCGAGCCATACATAGACACAACATCCTCTCTCTCACGCACACACACACACACACTTGATTGGACTTTGTGTCATTAAAATGCATTGCAGGCGCTCAGTGCGGGTGGAAAAACATTCGTTTTGATGAGGTGTTGACTGTAATTTAAATGACAGCGTTAGCAAAAAGTGAAGTAAAATTCATTAACTGAATTTTGAATGCATCGCAATGGCGCTATTATATAATTGTGTGCGGCATGCAAACGCCGACGGCAACAGCTAAGCAGGCCAGCGGCTCATACAATTCCCAATGGAATTGACCCATATTACAATTGAATGCTCTGCCATTCCAGCGACGTCGCTGCCGCCAATGCTGCCTCTGCTGCTGCTGCTGCTGCTGCTGCTGCTCCTGCTTCTGGTGATAAAGCGAGGCAATAAATGAGTGCTTTATTGACCGGCAGCTTATGCAAAAAAAAAAAAAAGTGCTCAAGCTCAAGGCGAGAACACGCGCTCTCTTCAGCGTGTCTGGCCGTTTGCTACGCGGAGTCTGAGCTCTTTCTGTTTTCGGCGCGCACACATAAATAAATCGATGAGCACTCGAGCCGCGTCGCGTCGCACCGTGAGCTACAATATTTTATTGATTTTGAGTGCGTTGTTGTTGCTAGCGAATTGTTTATGAGCTCATTAAGTGTCAAGTGCAGTAAGTTTAGCAAGTGATTGTTAAAAAGAACCAAATCTATAAATAAACAGCATCGAGCATTAAAATAATTCCAAAACTCGCTTCAAGCTCACTCTCCCATTCACGCTCTCTCTCTCTCTGTCTCTTAATCTCTCTCTCTCTCTCTCTCCCACTCACTCTCTGTGGCGTTCGTTCGATGAGCTTGTGTGAGTGTGTATGGAATTTATGGCGGCGCATAAGAAAGCGCGGCAAGTGCGATAAATTTTGCAGCCCTGCGGCCATAAAACATGCGACTTGCAGTTGAGTAATTTTTCGTTGCTGTTTATTTTGTGGCAACATTTACGGAACATGCGCAAAAAGCAAACCAAAGACGATGAAGAAGAAGCAGCAACAACAGCAGCAACAGAAATAAACAGCGTCGCGTGTGTTGCAAATTAAATTTATTTATTGCATTTAAAATTGTATTTAAAATGCGAGCAACAGTGCTTTGTGTTGTTGTTGTTGTTATTATTGTTTTACTTTGCCGGTTCTCACATAAATTTCCAGGCAAAAGACGTGCTTAATACGCTTTATGCTCATTTGTCGCCTCGTCTCACAGCCGAAATGCCAAATTGTTTATGTGCACAAAAATTGAGCTATTGTCGCTCGTAAATCGCGCACGGTAAGAAATGTTATAAATATTAAATGAATTTCTTATTGTTAATTAATAAACAAGCGTATGTACAACTAACATTAACTACGTGTGAAGAGTGCCCAACGCTTTTTGTCACTCAGTTTCGACTCTGTGTGTGTGTGTTTGTGTGCGTGCGTGAGCAAGTGCTGGAATTTTATTTCCCCTTCACACACACAGCTAAACACGCGCGCTCACACAAGCACACACAGGGAGTGCACACAATGTCTGCCTGATTTATTTGCCATAAGTCAAAGCAGGCGCGCGCACATGCTCGTCGTCTATGCGCTCAGCGTGTGCGAGAGCGAGCGAGCGTATATGAAGAAAAGGCTGGGTTATTTGTCTTGCGGCAACGCTATTATTCATTTGGGCTGTTGTCTTGCGCTCGCTCGCTCTTTCACTCACTCACTCATGTTCATTCTTGGCCACTCATTCGCTCTCTCGGCTACGCTGTGTGAGTGTACAGTGGTATGTGTGAGTATCTCTGTGAGTTGGTTGTGTGTGTGCGTGTGTGTATGGCTGTGCGCTCACACTCGCTCTCGCTCTCGCACACGCTCTCTCTCTCTGGCTGATTTTAATGGCCGAAGTGAAGTGTTTATCGTTGGCACACAATATTCGCAAGTGGCATTTCTTATGCCGTCGGCCAAGCCCGCCCCCTTTTTCACTCAACTAACACACACACACACATTTCTATACATAGGGACAGTGTCGCATTCTTTGCTCTCTGGCAGTGTGCTTTGTTTTTGTTCGACTGTTTTCCTGTTGCTGCTGTCTCTTATTGCTGTTGTTGTTGCTGTTGCTGTTGCTGCACTTTTCCTCTTGGCTTTTCTTGGCAGCCGTTGAAAAACCGCGCCACAATTGGCAAAGCGTCTTGCTGCCTTTTTCCTTCTGCCTCTACTTCTTCTTCATCATCATCTTAGCACAAGACTTGGCAAAAAGAGTTGTTTTAAAAATTGTTTATGGCCACAAACGCTGGCGCTGTTCATTTTCCAGGCGGCGAGCAAAGGGAAAATTCCTGCCCCAACCACCCCGTCGCCTGCAACATTCCACTGATTAATAGTTTTATTTATTTTTAGCGCTCATCTTCCAAGTCGCTTTTGTCGTTGTCTTTGCCGTCTCATCTTCTTCTGACTTTTTTTTTTTTACTCTTTCTGTTGTCGTCTCTTCTTAAATTTATGATTCTTTATTAAAATGTTATACGAGTTTGTTGTATGTTTATCCCCCTCTGCATGCCCAGATCGTCTGCTCTTTTTATTCATTTTATCAGCACAGCGTTTACTTTTTTATCAAATTTTCTGTCAGCTCTGCCTGATTTATTGTTCATATACATATACACATATGAATATATATTTTTGTTTGATGTATTCCAATACAGTTTAGTTTTATATATACTGAGAATATGTAGCGACGACTTGGGGTGTTATAGAAAGGATTTAGCTACTTGATAAGTGATCTTAATTATAATAATAATATATATCAAATATTCTAATTTATAAAAACTAAAACTATAATAAACAATAACATTTTCATTTAAAATTTGAATTTATATAAATTATTCAAAACAAAATTTTCAATAAAATAAAATATATAGGGAATGGCTTTAAATGTGTATAAATATATATGAAATATCTATCAAAGTAGTATTATACGAACTGAATTTATATATAAGACAAAGATCAAACGAAGCATATTTGATCTTACTCAGAGAATTTATTAATTGAGAGCTGACTCGACTTTGTCTTAGATTTGAGCATAGTTTTAATTGGATTGCCGCTTCGATCAGTTGCATTTACAACTGTGTGTGTGTGTGTGTGGTGTGTCTCTCAACAGTTGACAATTCTCCTATTGCCACTGTTCTCAACGTTCGATTCTTTCAGCACTCGTTTTTTTTTTTTTTTTTTTTGTTATCTGAACCACGACTTTTGGACTCTGTAACTGAAGCTGAGCTGAACTTTTGTGACCCCCGAAGTGCAACATGTGAACGTTGTTTGTTGTATCTTCAGTTGTTCGCTCTCTACTCGCTGTTGTAGTTGATGTTGTTGTTGTTGTTGTTGGTCACATCGTGTCTGTGTCCTCTGGATTCGATCGAATCATGACAAGAATTTCGTGCCGAAAACTCCAAGCGAATGAGAAATGTTGTTCATGTCGCGTTATTTCTGTGCAAACGCTCGTAAATTGAAGGCGGCACGAACTGCTGGCAGACGTTGAGACATTCAATGTTAGACTTATCCTTGAGCGAGTCCCTTTCCCAGGTTTTTTATGCACTCAGCACACACATTTCTTTTTTTGTTTTTTTTTTTTTTAGCCAAAAGTCGAAACAGATGAGCCGCAGCACATTTTTATGATTGATAATTAACTTTTTAACGGCACCATAGTCAAGGTCCTGACTCGTCCTTGAGCCCTAAGTGTGTGCCTTTGTTTTTTATGAATCGGTCGTGTCATAAAAAATATAGTTCCAAGTGTCATAAACAAAATGCGCGAACCTCGTGCGACGGCCACGCTGCTAATTTGTGCTTCCGTTGAAAATTCACTCGCAAGATGCTGGCTGACAGGACACACACAGACAAGACACACAGATAGAGATAGGCAGTGAGTGCCGTGTTTTGGCATTGACTTTTAGGTAGACAGCCCACGAATGCGTCTGGCATTTGTCAGTTTTTTATTAAGTGTCCTGAAACTGCCAACTATCAGGAGCAGGAAAAAAAGTAAAAGAATGAAGTCGAAAAATTGCAGGTAAATAGCACGAAATATCTGGAGAAACTAGCCAAAGGCAAGTGAAGGAAACAAATATAGTTAGAGCATGGCGCAAAAATTGGTTTTAAACTCTGCTGCAAAGAGAGAATAATAAAATAATAATAAAAATAAATAAATAAAAATAATAATAATAATAATAATAAATATTGAAAAATGGCTTAAATATGAATTCCTTAATATAATTTTGGAAAACTCTAAAATTTCTATGATGATATTTGAAAATTAGTTTATTAATATTATAATAAAAAACATAAATATATAAATCTATGTATATATGTGTATGAAATATATAGGAAAATGCATTCATATTTATAAAAATAGGAAAAAAACGTTGTTGACAAGCGAAAACAGAAACTGATTGTGCGGCAAATGTTATTGAGTAACCTAAGACCTTCCAGAAGATCCTCTAGAGAGCACCGGTGCCCCCCTCCCGCTCTCTATCTGTGGGTTCTCTGATGAGAATTAATTTTTAATGACAATGCCATAGTCGTGTCTAAGGTGACAGACTGTAAATGTTATGAGGACTTTATTGTCTGTGCCAATAAATATAAAATATTAATGGTTCGACTAGCGCCATGCTGAAAGCAATTAGAATTCAGTTTACTGTTTACTATCTGCCTTAATATCAACCTTTAACATGCCTTCTCTCTAGCTCTCAGTCGGCTTGACAGTTTTTGCAAATTAACTGAGGCGCAATTCGAGTAAGAGCGCTTATCAGATTTCTAATTAATTTAATTTTGCGCCGTGTGCCTTTCCCGTTAACTGCCTGAGTCGACAGAAAAGTGAGCGGAGTCGAGAGTGGCGTCAATGGGGTTAGGGGGTTAGGAGGGAGGGCGTCAGGCAGGTGGTGGTTGGGCGACTTCCTGGCTCTTGTCAAAGTCTGCCTGATTAAATCAGTCATAGAAAAGTCGACAGAGCCAGCAAAAAAAAAAAAAAAAAAAAGCAACAAAAAATAGAAAAAGGAAAGGAAGAAAAACCTTTAGACCAAATCAAATATTTGCCTGGTCAGGACGGCCAAAACTTGAGCGTGTATGTGTGTGGGGGGTAATGAAGTGCAGGAGGGGGCATACCAGCATTTAACCGTTAGTTTTGTGGTCTTATTATGCAAAAAGTCGCAGTCGGAGAGTCGGACCACCACCAAGCGCAGGCCCAGCCAGTCAGCCAGCCCGCCAGTCAGCCAAGCAAAGAGCCACGACACAAAAACCAAACACGAAACGGCTAAAAAGGCCAAACGGAGGGGCCCATTGGGTGCAGTGGGTGCGGGGAGGGCAGTGAAGGGGGTTGTGTGCGCTGTGCACATACATACAAGGAGAAAAAGTCATCATCAATTCAAACATATGCAGACCACTCCATGCTGGCTGCCCCACCGCCCCGCCGCACCATCACCTCGTTGCCTCGCTGCCTCGTTGCCTCGCTGCCTGCTTAGTTAGCCTCATTTAGAAAACGTTTGTTATGCAATGCCAACATTTGTATTCGAAAATGTTTTTTATTCAGTTGTTGACTGTTTTTTTTTTTCCACCGCTGCCTCTGCTGCCTTTTGTATTGTAAGTTTTTCGTCGAGTGGCGCGGCCTAAATGGCCGCTGAGCCTCTTACCGAGCGCCTGGCCCCTGAGTCCCTGAGTCGCTGTGCCTCTCTCTCGCTCTCACTCCCTTGCCGGGCTGAGAGCGTGGCGACATGGCTTTTGCGCCGACTTCAGCTGTTTTTCCAACGATCCGAGTCGAGTTTGAATTTTAAATGCAATCATTTCCTTTGCCGCAGTTGGCTGCCCTACTCTGCTCTGGCTAAGGACACTTCGTGATTTTTGCTATGATTGTCTGGCCGCAGCCGTTTGCCCGCTATCCGCTCCCCGCTCTCCGCTATTGGCCCAAACTCGTTTTCTTAACTAACGAGCCGAAATTGTTTAAATATGCGCGAGATATAAAACATTTCGTGAGCTACGAGAGCGCACAGCGCACTGCGCAATGCTCAATTCAACTTCGACTTTCAGCTCGACATCGACATCGAATTTGAATTTGAATTCGAATGACCCTTTTTGGCCAACTGCACAACGGGACACCTAAGCTAAAGATGGCCAAGAGGGCCTCAGCTGCGATCGCAGCACGCCCGCAGAATTTCCACACAACAAAAATCAACAAAACCAAATCTCATTTGATTTATGTTGAGCTGCTTTTTTTTTTATTTTTTTTTATTTTGGCGCAATTTATAAAGATGTCGACTGCAAGCTAGCTTACGTTATGTATATAGGTATATAATATATAAATACATTTAAGGTATATATTTGGGAAGTTTCACGTTTTACCTGAGCGTTCAGCAACTTAATAAGATAGCCCATAAAAAAATAAGCGAGAAACGACAAACATTTCGACGCTGTCAACCCAATTCAAATTGTGTACAAAATCGTGACGTGCATAATTAAAATATTTATAAAAAAAACATATATACATTCTTATATATAAACAGATTTATACATATGTATATATGTTGAAGGCAAAGGGGGCGGCACATCAAAACAACCAGCGGCAATTGAGTTGTATTCGAGTTGTTTTCGAAGGGCCGAAAAATAAAAATAAAAATAAAACTGTATCTCGAAAGTCTTTATAAATTAAGCTTATAACAAGTTAATAACAATCGTATACAAATTTTTATTATCAATTTGAGCTGAACGTATTTGCGCTTTAAACAATAAATGTCGCAGAGAATTTCTTTTATTTATAATGCAATCATTAAAATTTAGCAAATGCTCGAAAATAATCATGAAAATTATTATAAACCTGTTTCATTATATTTATCAATTGATCAAGTTAATACTTGATTACGTGCATTCAATTGTTCAATTAATTAACTAATTGGGCTAACTACAGATATTGTAAATGAATTGTATGATTAGCTATTTATATTATAAATTTTTTTTTTTTTTTTTTTTATGGAATATATCTCTATTTATACTTTATTTACTAAATGATGTATTAGCATATAGGAATTCGTAAGAGATATGCATATAATACTTCTCTCTCTCTCTCTCTCTCTCTCTCTCTCTCTCTCTCTCTCTCTCTCTCTCTCTTTCAATAAATAACTTCTTGAATATTATTTTTAATATATGTAGATACATTTACAGTCCTTCAAATAAAGACAATCTAAGAGAAACTTCAAAATCTAATGTTAAAATGTATATTACATAGATTAAACAATATATACTCCTACTTGAGATATTTGTTATTCGGGGCATACAAATGGCGCCAGCTAGCAAGGCGTAGTTTGAGCCAAGTCATGGGAAGTGGTCAGGGGCAACAAGAGGGGTCTGGCCAAGATGCTGAGGCGCTGCCATTTTTGGTGCGATGCGAAAACTTTACAATGGCAATTAAAAGTAATTACCACAGCCATTAACGCAGCAACTGCAGCAGTAGCGACAACAAAAAAGTCAAAAAGAAAAAATAAAAAAAGGCCGACGCGATACCAAAAACGGGCAAAGCCGGCTAAAAGGAAAAACGTCAACTAAAATGCAAGAAAAGCAAACGGCAAAAAATGCACGTAATTTATTTGTCATCAATTGGCTGGCAATAAATCAGACAATCACAAAAATGCTGTCAGCATTAAGACATGTGAATACGAATACATTTGCAGCGACAACAGTCGCTATCTCGCAGCAACAGTTGCTGTTGTAGCTGCTTTTTTGTTGCTGCGGCTGCGGCTGCGGCTGTTGCTGCTGTTGGCTGAGACAACAACGTCGAAGTCGCCAGCATTTCAAGATTTATGGGCGTGTAACCTGTTTCTTTAATTGCACATTTGCAGCCCCCAAACGACAACGACAACAGCAACAGCAGCAGCAGCAGCAGCAACAACAGCGGCAGCAAAAACGTGAAAAATGAATTAAATAAAAATGCACACAAAACAAACGAAACGATTTGAAATGAACTGAAAACAGTAGCAAAAACATGCGCAAAAAGTGGACTCGATTCTCTTGTTGCTGCTGCTGTTGCTGCTGCTGCTGCTGTTGTCGCCGCTTGGCCGCACTGCATCAAATTTGGCTGTATTGCAGAAAGGTTTTCATACACATATATATTTATTTATACATTTTTCTTGTTGTTGCAAACTTGTCGCCATTTTGGATCTGTGTTGCAGCTACCGGCGGCATGCAACATCGTTAATTAGCCGCTGCCATATATGAGCAACTGCAGTCAATCATTAAAGCCAATTGCCAAGTTTTCCTTGGCTATTTATGGCCGAGTGCTTAAAGCTGCGGCAATTGGCAAAAACAAACTCTGCTCAATAAACATATTATTTAAAGAAGTTAATTGATGCTAAATAGACAATTGCAGATATATGATTCAGTTGAGTCTATTTTAAAGACTCCATATTTTTAATAAATATGATTAAATATACAAAAATATTCTATTCAATAAAAATAAATAAATCTCGTCTTAAATATTCAATTTAATTAAAATAGAAAATATTATATGTTAATATAATTTTTTAAAGAAAAATTATGTGAAATCTGGCGCACAATCTTTTCTAGCTGTAGCTGTATTCAAGTGAATGTATTCAATTCAATGACTGAGCGCTGTAAGGCTTCATTCACAATATGCAACAAAACTGAGAAAGCAATCCACATTTCAATTAAATTTTATAGTCGAATCCATCAGCAATGAATTGTATAATTTTCCTTTTATTATAAATCACTTTTAGAACAACAATCAGAGGTTATCGTAGCTATTGCAACATGTTTAAAATATCTCAAAAAATAAGGCCCAGTCTTTGTGCAAATTTAGATTTGGGCCAAGTTGCATGTGGCAGCAGCAGCAGCAGCAGCAGCTAGAAAATAACCAATAACAATTTCAGTTGCATGTTTTTGTCGAATTAAAATTTGCAACGTGGCACGTTCGCAGTTAGCTGGCAAAGTTTGGCGCTGATCCTGCCACAAGCAGAGGCCGCATGCAGCACAGCAGCATCTCTGCGACTGCGACTGCGACGTCGACGACGACGGCGTCTGTATCTACCCCTGCTGCTGCCGTGTCAAGGCTGTGGCAGACGCAAGCAACTGGAGTCCTATTGCCGCTTAGTTATTCATGTACATTTGTATCCTGCGCATAAAATGCGGCTGCGGCTGCTGTGCGGAAAGGCAGCAGACAAATAGTAATGAAAACTCTTCTCGCCAGCCAGGACACTAGTTCTTCTGGCTCCATTGTGTGGCTGCCACAAGTGGCAGGGGCAAGGCGCGCAGCGAGGCAGCGAGGCAGCGAGGCAGCAACATTTCGACATAATGTAAACTAATTAAAATTCAAAAGCCATAAACAGATTTTGCCAATAAAACTTTGCTAGCTAAATATTTTTTGCGCACATACACAGAAAGAGATAGCAAGCGGGAGTGAGTGAGAGAGATGCCAGTAGGGAAAACAAAGAAAACTTTGGCCAAGTGCGGAGATTTTATTTTGTATTATTTTTTGGGTCTCAGTCTCAAAGCTAAAGCCGTCTCTTAAAGCGTTTTCTCTACGCTGTTGTTATTGTTATTGTGCATTGTTAGTGGAGGCTATGGAAACAGTTAAATGTACATACATGCCCCCACACCGACTCCCATGGCTTCCAACAATATAAGATATGCATGTGTGCTTAAGATGTGCTCTCGAGACGAGACGATTCGAGGCGAGTCGAGGCGAGGCGAGGCGAGTCGAGTGCAGGAAGTGAAACGTAGGAAGTGTGGCCAACAACATTTTATACTCGAGCGCATAATATTCATATGCAGGCCATAAAAAACTTTGGCAGCTCAACGAGAGATCTCCATTTTCTACAACTTCTTCTCGTGCTCACCCACCCAACCACCGCCCAATGCCGCAATCGTGGCTGCCAAATGTCTGTACAATGGGCAAGAAAATCGGCAGAGAGTGTTAATCTCTCAATTTATGAGTGCTCAAAGCATTATTATGGAGTAACAATTCCCAATTAATTTTGAGTTGAACAAAATTATATAGGAAACATAATAATACTTATTATATTCTGTAAGGAATATCAATTATTTCTACATTTTGTATATTTCTTTTAGACGATGTATACATGTATAGGGAATATATTAATATTCAATAATAAATACTTGAGTTTATTTATTTATGTTTTATACAAATATTTTATTGTACATTAATATTAATATTAATAGTCTCAAAAAGTTCAATGAAAGGGGAACTGGAATAGTTATCTAAACTATTTATGAATGTAGTAATTATGACTGAATAGATTATATTTATAAATAGTATTTATTATAAATTCAGAGTCTCTCGAAGTACTTTTAGAAGTACTTATAAATGATATATTCGAAACTTTTCCATTGTGCATTTTGCAACACTTGAATTTCGGACAGACATTTGTGCAATATACGAGTTGGTTCGGTTGCGAGTTGAGCTGAGAGTCGGAATTATAAATGTGTGTAGGTGTGCGTGTGTGTGTGTATGTGTGGGTGTGTTTGTTGCTGAACAATTGAAGTTCGCCGGGGCAAATATAAAAAAATGAGCGCCACAGATAGAGATGACAAGAGTGAGTGCGAGAGAGATGGGCGATTTGCTGTTGTTGTTGTTGCTGCTGCTGCTGCTGCAACGCCTTCATTTGCTGGCAAAGTTGCAGTTAGCGGCTGATGGGGCGGGACGAAGAGAGTGGGGGGTGCTGGGTGCTGGCGGCAGCTTAACTTAACTTTGCTTTTACTGCGATAAAATGAAAATTGCACACGCGCCATAAATAAGGATTCTCACAAGGATAATTTATAAAACTTTGCTCACAACGTTTTACTTATGAGCAGCAGGCGACGCCAGACGAACACACAGAAACAGAGAGAGAGAGAGAGAGAGAGAGATAGAGAGAGAGAGAGAGAGAGAGAGAGAGGAGAGGGGAGAAGGAGGGGGAGGAGACAGGTGCCCCCTCTATAGATACCCTGGTTGCCTGCTTCACCTGTGGGGCTGTTACATTTGCCTTTTGGGGCCAACTGATGCACTTTCGCCTCGGCCCCTTCAACTGTCTCACTCTACCGCTCTCGCCCCATCGGACAGGTTAAGTTTGTAAATTCTGCAAGTGCTGAGACTATGACGTATGCAGCTAGCCCCTTGACTGCCCCATCTAATGGGACATGCCACTGGCACTGACCGGGCCAGAACCCAATCACCCAATCGGCCAACAGGCCCACAAAATGGCTCCCACAGCAGTCGAAAATTGTAATCGATGTGTGAAATAAACAAAAGCGGACATAATTATCGAGCTTATCGCGCGGCGCCTTGCTGCGGGTGTGTGCCCCCAACGCCCCCAGACGACCCACCCAACGAAATGTATGACCCTGGCGAGCCTGCTGGCTGCTGTGTGCTCTCCACTGTTCTGTTCTGTTCTGTTCAGTTCTGTTGTGTGTGCGCTAAGCCCGCACCGAAAATGTTCGCAATGGCAACGCATCGATATTTATGATGTCATGGATTTTATTGTTGCCTCTGCTGCAAAATATTCATATGCGTTGCAGAACCTGCTACGGCAGTGGCAATGGCCAAAGCTCCAAGTCCGGCCCCGGCTCCGGGTCCGGGTCCGAGTCGGGAGTCCGGCACGGAAACAGTAAAACGACCATCAGCCGAACAGGATGTAAATTTTGCAGCAAAACGAGACGCACAAGGATGTGAGCTGGACAGAGACTGAGAGGCGGAGCGACTGAGAGTGAGTGCGGCGTTAGGGTGGACCAAAATGAATGTCGTCGGGTGGCTTGTTATTGACGCTGGCGATAAGGAGGTGGCGGCTGTACTGAACCCAGAGCGAGATGACGCTGCCATGATAGTCCAGTCCCAGACCATAGTCAAAATCGAGTAGGTTCAGTAGCGAGCGTGGCTGCCACAGATGCTGTAGGTCACAGTGCAATAAAATGTTGCCAATATTATTTCGCTGTTGTTCTATTGCTTCTCTCTTCATTTTCTTTTTTGTTTTGTTTTTTTTTTTTTTTGCTGCTGCCTATTGCCAAGTTTGATGCAAACGGGGCCCGCAGAACGAGCCGCTGCCCAGGCTGAGGCAACGCAGCATCAGTTAAGAGACGTGCACGGAAGTTGCACATATGCCTCGATGCGAGCGAGGGGGAGTGGGAGTTGGAAAAAGGCTAGAGAGCGGGACAGCAGGGCAGCAGGGGTCGCGCTCTGTTATGCGGGTCGAGCTTTGGGGTGTCGGGCTTTGTTATGGCTGTTGCTGTTGCTGTTGCTGTTGCTGCTGCTGCTGCGCCGACACTTGAGTTATGCGCATAGATTGAAAATTGTCGATAACCGAAAAAAGAATCGCACGAACTGCAGCAACCAACAACAAACAACAAACAGATACAATAGCAACAACAACAACTCGCAGCAGTTTGCAATTGTTGTTTGGTTTGTCAGGCACAGGGGTCAGGCTGTGGTGTGAGTTGGCAGGCATCGCTGCGTTTTGTGGGCGTGTCCACACGAAGTTCCAGCGCGTGATACAACACGCCATTATAAAGTTATTAAAAGACAACACAAACACAGCAAAAAGTGTAGAGCAAACGAAACAGGTTGAAGAAGTTAGCTAATGGTAGAACAGGAGAGCAGAACGAGCTCAAAGCATGATGTGTGTACGATTATGCTTAGAGTGATAATTTCTATGAGCAATGCATTCAATTGAAAATGGATCGAGAGAGCATGATTATATACTCATAAGAATACCAGTGCCGAGTAATAATAGATCCATGAATGTACATAAATTAAAGTCTAGCTAAATAATTTCAATTCCATTACAATATACATATAAAGAATTTTAATAATAATAAAGTAGCTTACAAAAATAATATAATATAATAAATATGATTATAATGATAATTTTAAATCAGAATTTTTTATACATATGCAATTTAGGGACTTAAACTACTTTGCTTCTAATATTTGAACATTTTCATTTAATAATAATAATAATAATAATAATAATAATAATAATAATAATATATTATTAAATATTTATTTATATATGTATATATATATATATATATTTATATTAAAATATTTCCTATTTATTTTGATAGTGCTTTGGTTGAGCACACTTGAGCTATATTTAGTACATCACTCAGCCCAGGAATTTATTTACAGAAACACGAGGAAAAATTCTTATGTGGCCTTAGAAAAACATCTCAATCAAACAAAATATAGTGTAAATTTAAAATACAGTTACACTTGAAATTTTATAAATAATATATATATTTTATAATATATTTAATGCATTTTTCACTTCCGCTCTGAGTAAACGTTTTCGTTTTGGCAATGCTGCTGCATTAATTTGCATATAGAATTTGAAATTTAAAAAATTTATTTATTTTATTTTCGCTCTTCTATTCTAGTTTAGCATAGAATAGAATTAGTAATTTTGGTTTTCGTTTAAAGTTTCTACACCTGATTACACCTCTGCAGTTCAGTTTACATAAATTTGCTGCACTTTAACATAAAACGCGTTTAAACCGTCTGCTGACAGTCAGAAATCGCGACAAACAAAAAGGATTTTGCAACAATGCAAAAATTGTTTATGAGATTAAGCTCATAAACTGCGAAAATGCATTTTAATTGAAGTGCAGCGTTGGGACTTCATAATAAACTGGCCGGTTTTTGCTTTTTGTTTTCGGGTTCGAGAATGCGATGCGCAGCCTTTACGGCAGTTGTTGCTGATAGTAAATTGAGCATATATCGATATATGAAAACTCTGAAATGTGAACAAAATGAACAGCAAACTGGCCTGGAGTCCGTCACCCACCACCCGTAGCCCGCCAGCCCGGACAATGGCGTTGATTGTTTGAACTTTGTTGGCGCTGAACATTTTTCCTCTCGCTCCATATATATATATTTTTTTTTGTTTTTATGTGGAACTGCCAATAAATTTGCAATGAGCATAAATCGTTAAGATTTATGACACGCATGCATATAAAATAAATTAGTTTCTTTTTATTATAAAAAAATATATTATAATGGTTGCAATTAAGAGCGCTGATTGGTGCTGCAGTCAGAGGCGCAGAGCAAATATTCATAATGAACTGTTACATCAGCTGATAAGAGCTGATAGCTGCTGTCTGATAGAACTTTCCTAGAATAGAAGCTCCATAGCGCTTGTCTCCCATTTGTCAGCCTTTGATTTATAGTCGGAGCTGCTTCCATGCAGCTTGCTGCCGTGCTATGTGTGTATCAGGCGCTGCCATCGCCGTCGGATGTGGCACTCAAGATGCAGCGGAAGTGTCGCACTAATTGCCAGTCATCCCAGCGGCAACGATGTGGCGTGGCTTCTCGCTGTGGGTGTGGGTGTGGGTGGTGCGCCTCGGCCTCATAAATACGCCATGTTTGCATGCATTTCAAATGAGAAATAGTCTGTGTCGAAATACGGCAAAGCACGCCATTTAATTTCTATGAATCCATCAGCGCCTTTGTCTTGGCCAACACACCAAATAAAAAGAGTAAAAAAAAAAAAATAGAAAAATAAATAAAATAAAACCAGACGGCGACGCGACAAGTGAAAGCAGAGTCTCCAAGCCCTTCAGCTACAGCGCCTCATCCTGTTGGCAGTTTTCATGGCTTTGTTCAGAATTACCATCAAGTTGACAGTTCTATGGCGCGTTGACAGTTCACACATACAGACACAGACACAGACACACACACAGGCACTGGTACACATATGCAAATGCCGCTGGACTCATTCTTGTGGAAAATGTGTCGTGTGAAGAGCCCGCAAAGCGGAAGGAAGGAACCCAACCAAACCAAACCAATCCAAAACGGAACGAAACGAAACGAAACGAGCTAAACTGAAATGAGGAATGTGTCCAGCAAGCCATCGTGTGCTTTCACACACAAAAAGCGCAAAACGAAAAAAACGTGGCCAAATTCAAATGTCTCTAGCGATAAAAAAAAAAAAAAAAACAAAATAACAAAATTTCCTCGTGCGCTGTCCAGAAACTTGAAAATGCAAATAAATGTAAGTTGGCCATTTTCATTTTTATTTGGCTTTTTTTCGCTCCTCTTTTCATGAGTTTGTTTGCCACGTCACGAATTCGTCACGTGAAGTCCCTCTGCCTTTCTGAGCGCCTCTCTGCATTCAAAACTATTTTGGTCGTTGGCATTTAAAGTGTCACATTTATATGGCATTTTTATGCGGTCCTAAGAGAACGACTGCCGCTCTAGCCCCAGTCACAGCTCCATCCCCACCAAAACGCCACAACAAACCGCACAGCTGCACACCGCATTCACCGCACGTCCCGCTCCTTGTTCCCGTTCGCGCGTATGTGTGAATTTTCCTGTGCCTGGGCTGGCATTTTAAAACGACTCATCTCCAGACAATGGCCACGTATAAAAGTCACTCACGTGTTAAAATACAACGACACTTGAATAGCCCCACTCGCCACTCATTGTCGCATCGGATGAGTGTAGCTGACAGCTGTGGTGATTAGACAGTCGACAACAGTCTAGCAGGCCATTGGGCCAGTCAAGTCAAGGGTGTTTTGCTCAGAGAGAAACATATCAGGCGACTACATAAACTAGAAACGCTCTTCGAATAGCTAAATAGCACCGATCCATAGAGAGAGAGAAAGCTTCTGTAAAAATCTTGCAAATGATATGGAATCAATGGAGAGAGAGGAAACTAGGTTGGGATTAGAATATAGTTAGCATATATCAAACCTATTTCCATCATATATTGGCTATGATCTCTCTAGAAGATCTTTTTATCTATTGCAGCTTAGCTATGATCTATTCAGAGAGTATTTTTATTATCTATCTATTGAATCCTGATGAGAAATAAATATGTTCATCTCGATCTTCGATAGTTTCAGCAATTGCATACTTAGCTCACATAAATTATTACAAGAAAAAGTTCCAAACATCAAATTCATATTCATGATAAAATTGTCATACTGCCTGTAATGAAAACTTCTCTATTACTCTATTACTCTATTACTTTTGTACTTGGACTTCTTCTAGCAATCCTCAAACGATGCTAGTGCCACTTAAATTGATAGCTTCAAAGTCGAAAACTCAATGAGAAACGTTCGGCAACTTGAAGTCTTAATCTACACATAGTGCACATAGCTAAGTTCTTAGTCTTCAAATTTATTTTCATTTGAATATCTATTATACACAGCTAAAACTCTAGAGATTACGCACATCCTGTTAATGTTCCCAAATGAGATAATGGGATAATTGTTGGGCCATTGTTAGGCACAGGCATTGCAGCTCCAATTACACTGCATTCAACTGACTTGTCACACATTCAAAACATGGCGACTGTTTCCATTTTTTTTTCTCTCCCTCTCTCATTCTCCTCAAGTGCATCACAAATGTCGCTATTTTGGGACTACAACCACTTCAGATTCCAACTTAGAGCTCCTAACTTCGGTATCGCTAACTAGCGCATATGCGTACATTTCACAGAAACACATACACACACACACACAAACACGCATACAGTTGCACACGTAGATATTCTAAGTACCCTTGCGCCAGCTACAACATGTTCCACACATAAATCATAATTCAATATGGAGTACAACTCCCCCTAAAACAGCAGAGTGTGTGTGAGAGAGAGAGAGAGAGAGGGTGTGTGAGAGCGGGAGGCAGAGTTTAACAAGAGCTAGACAAGCATTCAATGGGCAATGGGACATCGGGCGTTATCCCTCAGCAAGACCAAGTTTCGTTGTATAATGAAATATGCATTAAAATTGCCTACCAATTGGCAGGCCATAAACTAGAACCCGATCGGTCGAATGCTGCCATGTCGAATTACTCGGCACATTATGTGGATTTTTTTTCGTGGAAATTCGATTATGCTTGGGGAATGCTCAGAAGAGCCGCAGAGTACATTGCAGCAGCTGTATCTGTCCGGTATCTGTGTGTACGGCTATAATTTGATTTTCGTGGGAGTTGCCGGAGCGTTCATTGGCGCCACGGTTCGTCGCCTGGCAGCGTTGCCAGAGTGTTGCCAGCGGCATGTCGTTCATTAAGCAGACTTAGTTGAGTGCTAATTGCATAAATCACATGAGGATTTCAGTCGTCTGGTTGCCTCCCCTACCCAGCCCTTGCCCCCAGCCCCATTCTCAACAATTCTCAAAAATTTAATATGTGCATTTGCCATGCTTATGTATGTCTGGGGGACTCTTGACTTTGGCAAGCGTGTTGGCTTTGTGAATGCGATTAGGCGAGCGAGCGTCTGAATAATCGCACACTAGCTAAGACCGTAAGCCCACTCGTTGTTGGCCACAACACAAAGATGCCTCAGACAACAGGCACTAAAGTATCTTGTGGATGCCGAAGTATCTTTTGGCAGTATTCGAGTAACCGCAACAGCAACACCTGAAGCTTCGGACAACATAAACTCTAGTGAGCCCGAGCATTCGGATTAGAACTTAAATAATATTATGGATTACGTACATACGTGGCCAAATTTGTATTGTCTACTCGGCATACACAAGAAAAAAAAAATGGGAAGAGAACTTGCCGATAGTTCGATGACATTGCCACTAAACAACAGATGAGACAAGTACGAGTACAGCAAGAGCAACAACAGAGAACGACGAACAAACAACATCATCAAGCTGCGTCTGCGTCTCGAGTTTGGGGCCTGAGAAACTTGCCACCGCCAGCGCTAAAGTGCCACAAAAGACCCGCATCCGCAGCGACAACAGCCCCTGGGAGAGGGAGCGGCAGAGCAGAGGGCAAAGCAGCAGCAGCAGCAATGCTTGTTTAAGATTTAAAAGTAAAAATAGCTCCTTATTCATCTTCGATACACGAAGGCAGTTGAGGATGCGGATGCACCCCAAACTGTCTGACTGCCAGGCCAGCTGTCCTGCAGTCCTGCTGGCTGCTGTCCGTCTGTATGCCTGTCTGTCCGCACTGGGAGCCCAGTCTTGGGCTGCCACAAAACGCGCAACGTGCAACGTGGCTTCAAGTCGCATGTTGCGCCGCATGTTGCATTATTTGCATATGTGCGAGGGAGGCGCTACAGCGGAGGCGGGCCAGCGCCTTGGTGCCGCCAGCATAGAACGCAGCTCTACAGCTGCAGCAAAAGGCATTGGCTGCTGGGCGATAGGCGAAATGTTGCAAAATGAACTCGATTGTTGCGACAAAAGAAGTCAAAAGCATTTTGAGCGTTTTGTGTGCGGTTTGCTAGCGATTTGCGCGCGATTTAAACAGTAGTTCTAAATAATAAATTATTAGAGATATTTTAATGATCAGGAAAATTCGAAGATATTATATAAATCTAATTTGACAAATATTGTTGTTCCAAAATCAATTTTTTTCATATATATTTAAATCATTTCAATATTTTTCTTTGATATTCGAATGATAAACAAACAGCGAAATCTATAAATTATTTCTCACATTTATCATCACAATATACTAATGTGTATAAAAATTTGGTTCACTAATTTCTACGATTTATTGAAAATGTTTTTTATTTAAATTTAAATATATATTTTAGAATTATTTTTAAATTTTATACGCATTTAATTACTTTTATATTTTATATTTATAATATCTTTACGGCCATTCCGATTTGAGTTAAGTAATATATGTAAATATCTCTTCAGCTGTGCTGAATTTACTGGGTATGTCTGAGTTCAGTCAAGTGCCCTCCTTCTATTGATTTCATTGTATTCTGCTTTTTGCTTATCCGCTCTCCATTATTTAGCTATGTATTCGTATTGCCATTGTGTAAGCGTGTGTGTAAGCGTGTGTGTTTGTGTTGTGTGTGTGTGTGTGTGTTCTCTTCATGTGTTGTTTCGTCTACTTCTTTTATCTGTTTCACGTCGCAGTTCGACCCGCCGAAAGATTCGCTTTTGAGATATGCCCACAATAAAACACACAAATAAAAGCTGGCAAACCTGCAGCAACTGCGACTCACCTTTGCAGGCAATGCCCCACTGCCCCATGCCCCATGCCCCTTGCCCCCACGACCCTGCCTCTTGGCACCCCCTCTTCAAGGTTCGTCTTAACCATTGCGGCTGCGTTTTCTTTTAGCTGGCCAAAACGGGCGGCAAACCTTTTGTTTATTTTATTATCGTTGGCTATTTGGGCGCTGGTTGCTCCTGCGGCTCCTGCAGCTCCTTTTGTATATGGAGTGTGGCGAAAACGCTTAAAACGAAATTTATTTAGTCGGCCCAGAGACTAAAACTGAGAGAGACAGCGACAGAGATTCGCAATGCGACAAAAATGCGACCAAAAATAAGAGAAAACGAAAAAAATGTATATATTTGAAAAATCTGCGACGCAGAAAAACAAAAACAAATACAAAATGAAAGGAAAAACATGAAAAACTAAAAATAAATAAACGCTATGGCCGAAGCGTTGGCTAAAATTAATTTTAATTTCTATATTGCAGGCCAACATTTTAATTCAGAAATGTTGTGAGCGAAAAAGCGGCTTAAAATAGCCGCCGAATCAGCTGCCAAATCCAATTTTATGATGGTCCGACATTTGCATAAATGTGTGTGAGCGTGTGTGTGTGAAGAGTACAGCATGCTGTGTGTGTGGGTGTGCGTGTGCAATAGGGACAACAGGACAGCAGAGCACAGCATGTGGCAGCCAGCTAGCTGCTGATGTTGCTGCCGTTTGAAGGTGGGGGCTAGGTCTGGGATCTAGGGTCTGAGATCTGGGGTCTGGGGCGGGGCACTGCATCGCATGTTGCTCGTGTTGTTCTGCAATGCTCGCATGCAAGCAAACAGCACGCGAAGACAGATTAGAAATCCAGCAGTAAATGCGCGATTTCTAGAATTGAGAGGCCCGACATGGAACTGGAATGTGGAGCTGGAACTGGAGTGGGAAATGGCGAATGGCTGTTATCAATGCTGGCACAGCGGGAAGCAGCGCAGCAAGCGGCTTATTGCCCATCGCCAAAGGCAGTTGATTCGCAATCAAAACTGCAATTGAATGTTGGTTGCGACAGCTGCTGTTGCCGTAGGTAAAACTACCAGCTCTGCAGATCTGTTAAGTTCCCAATGGGAACTCCATACAATGGAGCGACAGGAGCTCTAACTATTTAAGCTTTAGAGTGGCTAACTGAAATTTTCAATATTTTCCTAACTGTAGTTCATTGTGGAAATTTGACTTTAGCTGAGTTTAAAATTAACAAAATGAACGAAGATCGAATCTATTATAGATTTCATTTGACTTTCTCGAATATACGAGTTTACGATGAAAACAAGAATCATATTTATTAAGAGAAGTTAAATGAAATTCCAAATATTTGTTTATTAATTTCAGCTTTTCTTTAATAATAATAGTTCATAGTGAAACATTTATTGCTTCAACTTTGCCCCTTAAAGTTTTTCTCTTTTTATCTATGACTTTTTTTTTTAAGTAAGGGAACATATTTATTCGCACATATTTAATTCAATTTGAATACTCATTTAAAACAATTTGACTTTAATTTATTTTGCAATAAATTTCGCAGTAAAAAAGAACTGCTTCAAACTAAGCGAATCATTTCAGACATTTTTAAAAAATGCATAAAAAGAAACTTGCACCTTAACTTGTGAATTATTCGCAAGGCAGCAAGGCAGCCAGGCAGCTCCAGGAGCAAGGAAATCATTTTCTTCAAGGAGTGCCCAACAATTGTCGCCATTTCTCTTCGCATTTCTCGCTGCCTTTCGCTGCAGCTAGCAGCAGAACTTTAGAAATTTGCATATGCTGCCTGTCGTCGAGGGGATTGGAGGCGGGGCATGGCGGGAGTAGAGAAATGGCAAAAAGTTCTTTTGCAATTTCTCTTTGTTTTGCTCCACTTGTCTAGCTCTAGCTCGCATTGTTGTTTGCCTGTTTGGCTTGCGACTGTCGGCATTGCCATTTGCAACTAAAAAGTAAATAGAAATACGAGTCGAGAGTTGAGCCATGGCCAGAAGCAGAGGCCGGTCCACTCACTCGGTGCTGGCAATCCCAGGCTCCAGCTAGAGCATCTCTGAATCCACTTCACAGACTCATTTCTTTAATTTTCTAAACGATTTTCAATTTATGTGCCGCTGTTTTGGCTCGACGCAGTCAAGATCTTCAATTATACGAGAGTTTGGTTGGGTTCCAGGTAAGGCTTGAGTCTGGCAGCTTAGCCTCTGCGTCCCTGGGGCATTGCTTGTTAGTCGCGTACACCCGTTCCAAGGCTGCGAAATTGCAATAATGTTAATTTTTTGCAACTATTTGCCATGCCCCATGCCCCATGCCCCATGCCCCATGCCCCCGCCTGTCTTTGTCCCTGGCTCTGCCCCACACCATTCGCGGCAGCACTCACCGAAAAGGGTTTAATTTCATTTCATTCCATTGCCCCAAGTACGTGTAAGTGTGTGTTTATGCTCAGCAGCTGCTGAGAGGAGGCCAGACGAGGCAGATGGAGCTGCTGTTGCCGTTGCTGCTGCCTTTGCTGCTGCCTTTGCTGTTGTCGTTGCCTGTTATCTGCGAAACTCCATTAGAAAGGCAACGCGGCGGCACGCAGGAAGCAAATGGCAATGGCGCGCTCCAGCTCCCATCTTCGAGCGGCTGGCTGCGAGCTTCCAGCTACGAGCTGCCAGCTTCAACTCCATTGCAAGCTAACGAACGGAGGCACATACAAAAGGCCGCGGCCCAGGCCGCAGCCAAGACCGAGGCAGGCGCAAAAAACGACGACGCTTAACGACTTTAAAGAAAAATTAAAAACATCCCAAAAGGAATACATCTTCGCCCTGCCGCATCCATCGACATGGAGCGAAACTGGAACCTGAGACTCGAGCTCTGGCTCTTGCTCTTGCTCTGGCTCTTTGCTGTTTCTGTTGCTGCGGCAGCCGTTGCATGTTGCCCATCCGTCCAACCGTCCATCTGCCCGTCCGTCCGTCTGGCTATCCGTCTGTCCGTCTGTCCGCGCAACATTGTTAGTGGCTCTCGAATTTATTTTAACGAACTAGTTTGGTCACTTCATACAACATTTTGTATTTTTTTCTTCTCTCTTTTTATTTTCTTCTGCCTTCCTCCAGCCAAGATTTTTTGTTGTTGCCTTCTCTGCTCTGTGCTCGACTGCATTTGCTGCGGGTTATAAAATATATTCGCCTTATATAAATAAATAAATTGGTAAATGGCGTTTCATTTGGAACTGGCATCTCATGTGTGCTTGTCTCTCGTCCTCATCGTCGTTGTCGCTGTCTTCGATGTTGATGCGATGATAAATGCGGCAAAAACCTGTCGCAGTTCGTCGACTAGCCGCAAATTGAATTTATTTGCTCGCAAGCTGAGACAGGCATTTGGCCAGACCAAAAGATGGAGACCAGCAAATACAAATGCAGAACCAGTTGAGTTTTTAATGGCTTACAGCGCGTTTTCTCTGATTGCAGAAAACTTCGAATGGCGATTGAAACGGGAGAAGATAGTGTAGCAATATGAAAATGTTTCCTATAAAAAGCATTTTTAATTTTGTTTAAAATATAATATGAAATACAAAAGGTATTAAGCGGCAATCATGTATTATATATTATAATTAAATTTATTAAACAATTCATTAAATACAATTTTGTATAGATAGCTGCTTATTAGTACTTAACTCAAGTGAGATATGGAATTGCTATATTTCCTTGCTATTCGTTGACTTCATTTTTAGTCAATCTTTGGCATTTCACTTAGCTACTTTGCCATTTAATGCATTTAGCTGTAGATGCATTTATCATTACGCTTTCATTAGCCATATCTATAGCACTGACGTCATTATGCCGCCAAGTGATTCGCTTACTTGAAACGACTTTACTCATCGTATTATGTTTCATATATATATATATATTTATAAAGAGGGTATATTGCTGAACGCACCCAAACATGAGATAAACGAAACGGAACCACTTTTCGCAGCTGGCGCGCCCTTTTTATTTTGCTTTTTAGACATTTAGATACATATATAAATATCTCTCTTTTTTTTTTGGTGGCGCATTATGAGGAACAGCAACAGCAACAGCAACAAAGAAAAGTAAAGAAATCGCTGAGCAAAATGCTTAACGAGCACGAAGCACTTGCAAAAAAAAAAAAAAAAGAAAACGAACAGCAAAGAATTATTTACTTCAAATTCCGAGTGCAACATAGAATTCGTGCAGCGGCAACATGTTAACCGAAAAGCGCAGCAGCAGCAGCAGCAGCCGGGACTGTGTTGCATATAGGAAAAGAGCTAAAATGCCGATAAAAGCAACGATGGCAGTTCAGCTTCGTTTGGCTGCCCAGGCGGCCATGTTGCTGATTGCCATTGCAACCAGCAAGCAGCAACGGCAACCAGCAACCAGCACAGTAACAGCGACAACAGCAACTCATTGCGAATGCAACAACTGCGCGCCTTTCTCAAGACTTGGACAACGTTTGGGGCAGCATCATTACTTCCATTCAAGCTGTTTGGCTTGGCGTGTACATAAAAAAAAAAAAAAATGCTGCACGCTGCTGTTGCTGTTGCTGTGGCTGCTGCTGTTGCTGTTGCTGTTGCTGCCACAACCATTTTGGACATCGGTTGCATGTGGCTGCCGCTGTTGCTGCAGCTTTCAGCGAGCCACTGCCAAATAAAGCAAACGCATTGCAAATTCCTCGTTGGCCGCTGTTGTTGACTTTTTTGCAGCGTTTTTTTAATGATTTAAAATTCCATTTTAAGAATTTTATACTTAATGATGTGTTTTGCGTTGTATAGCATCGTTGGTGCACCCCTCTCTTTCTCTCTCTCTCTCTCACGTAACGTCCTTTGCAATGGTGTGTCCTGCCATTGGCGACGTCGTCTTTGCTTTTGATCTAAACGCTGCGTGCTTTTTGTAAATTGCTTTTCGTTGTCGTCCCGGAACGAAGTCAGGGCTTGGGCCGACTCTTACCTTTTGTGGAAGCCGCGTGAAATGTGTGCGACTTGTTCCTTCTCTTCTTTTTTTTTTTTTTTTTGTTGCTCAGTTGCTGCTGCTGGACTCGTCGGAGTTTTTGCTTCTTTAGTTTTGTTTTATTTTGCACAAATTAAATGGGCCCAAGTGCAATGCAATTGCCGTCTGCGGGGCATGAAATCGCTGCAACCAAAATATTTGCCACACACACACACTACGCACACACGTGGATGAGATTTATGATCGTCCCAGCAACTGGCCGTAAATCAACGCAAAATGCCCAGCAACTGCCACTGCCACTGCAACTGCGGCAACTGCAAATTGCAACAGTTTCTAAATTTTCATATTCCATTGACGCATGCAAATTTCACGCCCACCGCCCGCAGCGATGCCCTAAAATAGAACAAAAAAAGAACAATGCGCAAATACCTGTGCCGTGCAAAATTTCCGCATTTCCCGCCAAGTGCGTGCGGCAATATGAATTTTCATAATTTTTGCACCGTTTGCGGTTTTTGCCTGGTCCAGTCGCAGGTTGACCTGTCATAAAGCAGCTGCAGTGCAAAATTTTCCTTTTTTCTCAATATATTTTCTGTTGTATTTCTGTGTGTTTTTTTTCCCGTTTCTTTTTGTTGATACATTTTCACAACAATTGTCATACAATTCGAGTTTTTTGTTAGCCCAGTTTTTTGCTTTTATCTCTGGGTCTTTCGTGCTGTTTAGAAAGTGCGTTACATGCCCCGAAATTGAGGCCCAGCGCAGAGCGTGTGATTTATGGCCCAGCAGCAATTTTGTCCATTTAGAAAGTTGGCGGCACAATTTAGTGGAAAAAGAGCTGACATCAGTTGTGGCAATATGGCCAAGAGGAGCGGGACGAGAGTCGAAAGAAGTGCAAGATAGTAAAATGAAGAATGAGAAAAATAAAATATGGAAATTTTATTAAGATAAAATTAAATGCATTTAAATAAAGCTAATAATTGAAAAAAAAAAAATATATATATTAATAATAATAATAATAATAATAATAATAATAATAATAATAATAATAATATATTATTATTATTAATGCAATATTTAAAAACAATATGAAAAGTTCGTTCAAATAGAAAATGAATTAAAAATAACAGATACAAATAAATTTAATTGAATTGAAACTAAAATGAAATAGTAATTTATTATAAAAAATACTCATAAATTAAAAAATAAATAATAAGTGAATTCAAACAGTTTTACCTTGCAACTGACTGAGTCATCTTTAAGCTGCAGCTTCATTTATACACTGGGTCATCTTAACTGTCGCACTGACCTCTCTGGTAATTGCAAAAGGCTCTGAAGTTCATTTCGCGTCGCCTGTTGGCGCTGGCATAAAAATTCAATTATCACTTAATAACAGCAGCAAATGAAAATTGCGTGCGGCGCACAGTTGCAATTGTTGTTGCTGCTGCTGTTGCTGTTGTCATTGCAGTTCGCAGTTCGCATAACGCATGTAAATGGCCAGTGGACAACATGCAACTGTGCAACCTGCAACCTGCAACCTGCAGCCGTGCAGCTTTGCAACCGTGGCATCGTGGATCCGTGCAACAATCAGCGTGAGAGAACATTTGCACTTTGCGTTATTAACAAAAGGTCGTTAAAGCATTTTAAGTTACTTTATGCGACGCATTTTAATTATTTCATTTTACTCAATTATTCCACAAAAATATGGAGCACAGCCAAGCTGAGCGCGTAATTAAAAATCGTGTCATAAAAAACTGTTGAAAATTATACAAGTCATCTATAAGAGTAGTCGAAATGCATGTTTAGTTGATTGCCTAATTTATAAATCATAATAAATATTTAATAAAATTATTGTTAAATATATTTAATATTAAATATTATTAATTTATGTAATAATGTAACTCAATTTTACTTTAACTAAATAAATGTTTTCCTTTTTTACAGGTAAGTGTTGAATTTCATCAAGAAGTAACTAAACTCTGCCACATCAAGCATTGACAAAGCAAGATACAATCAGATAATAGTAAGTGAATAGATAAATAAGAAAAATACTTTTAGAGAAGGGATTTCCCTCTGCCCCCCACAAGGAAAAGAAACCATCCCACTCCAAGTGAGAAGAAAAATCCATTTTCCAGATTAGCTGCAAATGCGAAACAAAAATTGGAAAATTACTCATGCGTGTGCTACAGTGTCTGCTGTCAATATGGGCACACATGCGAGCTTAGTTTTCCCTTAAAAAAAATAGACTTTTTTGCTGCCTGCCCACAAGTGTGGGCGGGGCCCGAAAGCAACTGCAAACTCAACGCCCTCATTTAAATTTATTTGCGCAAATTTACTTTCCCATAGCATAAAATCAAATCCAATCAATAAGCATCTTAAATAAATTCATGGCGGCCGCGCACACCCTCAGAGAGCACCGCCCGCCCTCGTTGCTCGGCCCCATTTCCCAGCCACTCAGCTACCTCATTTTTTGTAATGCTAAATAAATTTATTTGCTAATGTAGTTTTTTTTTTGCTGGCTCTCTCCTCCCTCTCTTCTTGCCACATGTCGAAGCACTGCCTACTGAAGTGCTGAGAGTGAGGAAACGGAAAGCAGGGCAAAAAGGGAAACCGAAAGGGAAATAACGAAACTTGGTACTTGTTAGTTTTATCTGCATATCATTGAGATAAATTTGGTGGCGATCAAATGCCGTGTCTGCTATCTGTAGCTCTCTGACTGTCTGCCAATGTTGCGGCCTGGGCGTGGAAAAAATTCGCAGTTGTGAGCAGCGGGCGGCGGGAGTTTAGTTGGCAAAAAAAAAAAAAAAGTCTGCAGAAAAGCTGCTGATTTGCATACGAAAGTAATTTGATGTCTTGTGAGCCACATACATTCGAACACACACACACACACTGACACACTCATACAGTTAGTCACAAAAGTAAGCCGCCATAACGACACGTCACAAGTTACATTTCCCGAGCTACTGATAAGCGACTCGCGAGCTGAAATAAAGAAAAGACTCTGAAATGGTTTTCCAATTAATAAGTTGAGTGGGATAAGAGCGTTTCTAATAAGTATGCAAATGTATATGTATATATGTGTATATATTTTATAGAGTATATTTCATACGAAAGTTAAGAAGTTGAAGCTCAAAATGAGACAAATCTAACAGTTTGTGAAATACTTTCATAAAGCATAGCAAAAGGAAAAATAAGATTTTCTTTACTTGAAATTGAACATTAAATAAAATTTGAATTGTAAAATATGAGTCAAAGAAATTGCCAATCAGATTTACATATACACACATATATTCATTTGTGGATATTAAAATTTATATTCAAGTAATCTCTGTATGCAAGCCTTCAATATTCTACGAACATTCGCTATTGCCCAAAGCCAGGTTAAGTTTAAGAGTTGTTGCTGCTTCTGTTTTCAATATGATTTGAAGAATTTTCAATTAAACTGCCCTGGTCTAGTCTGCCACCCTTAGAGGGATCATTTCGGGGGCGGTTTATGGAGGCCATGATGCTCGCGACCAAATGCAAAATGGCCGTTCGGAACGGCGAGTAAATTGAAAATTTTCCAAAATTCTCATGGCCATTGTTGATGGTTGGACGCCGAGCTGCGCAGCCACCCACATAGTTTAATAGTTGTTTGGTCAGTGCATATGTAGATTTTCAGCTGACCTGACAATTTGCCCCGAATGGGGAATGGAGTATACCCAACCCCTGAGGCGGGATGGGTGGCAGCGATTTATGGGGCAAAGAAATTCCTGGTACTTAATTGTCTGCGTATAATGAATGAATAAATGCGTTTTCCTGTCCGAACTACATGCGTGCGTACTATAATACTGTCCGGCAGCATATACTACTGCTGTAAGCATATTTGGCGAGCAGTTGCAGCTACTGGACGCTAGGTGGCGCCCATGAGCAGCCATTAACTTGCGATTATTATTAGTTTTTATTGCGCTTTTCATTGTTGATTTTCAATTTTTAATTGAATTTTAATGGAATTCATGGGCCGTGCATTTCCACAATCATTATTATTATTATTATTTTTTATTTTTTTTTTTTTGCCGTGAATATTTTGATTTAATTGTTCGCTCGTTTGGAGTTAATCAAAGGCGCGTCTGATTATTTTCGCTAAATTAAATTTTAATCATAATTTTAATGGCTCCGCGCGTTTATTGCCATTTTGCGGCCATCCTTATGCATATATGTATATGTCTCTCTATATATTATATACAAATATATGTATATGTATGTATGTATGTGTGTGTGTGTGTATTTGCAACACATGCAACACTTTTGCGCGCCGTTTAATTAGTTTACACTGCGCTACAACCAATTTTTGGCTTTGCCTTTATTCTGCTTTTGTTTTGCAGTGGCTCCCCCTCGACTGCCCCCGTTTCGCTCCATGCCGACAAACGTTTTATTTCGTTATCTTTTTGCCGCAGGCAGCTGCAAATGCCACGCAAATTAAACATGCTACCTTTTTTTTTTGTATTTTTTACCTCGTCCCTTTGGGCTGCCCCTTTTTTTTCACCTTTGTCGGTTGACAAACTGCGCTCAGCTCTCGCATTGCTCTTACGTTTCGGGCCCTCTGGTTGGGCTGAAATGGTCGTTGGGCCATTTGGTTGTTGGCCATCCGGTTATTAAACACCCACTTATTAGCTGCTTTTATTTACATATTCATGCGGCACACTCCCAGCTTAATTGGCAGCCTTGCCACAGCCTGCCTGCTCGGTTGCCATTTTAGTTATGTGGCCAGCGTAAATTTGGTCTCCTTGCAACCTGCAAGGCAACACAGCAAAAGTCTGCTAATCGCATCATAAATATTCAGCGTGGTTTTGCTTTGCTCTTTGATTCAAGTTTTCACACCCTGCGGCAATTCGGGCGTTTAACATATTATATGACAGCCCAGGCCTCGAATGAAAAGTGTTGCATACGCCGCGGCGCACGCATGAGAGGCACAGCCAAAGGCAAAGGATTGGGCACAAGCAATTGGATATGGGCTGTACAGCGAGTAGCACATAGTATATGGCAGGCAGGCATAAATAATTTCACAGCAGCCTGTAAATTATATTCGAGAAAAGTTTGTTGAACTTGTTCTCATTTCATATTGAGTATACAGGCATGTTTGTGTGTGTGTGTGTGTGTATCTCGCTTGCCTTTCACTGCGGCCTCTGCTCGAAAATTAATTGCTTAATTAGTTACGGGCAAACACTTTGAAATATGGCCGCGACGCTCGACTTTGCTTCAATTCAGTTTTCATTTTATTTCATTTATTTTTTCAGTTTGTATTTTTCTGTTTTTTTTTTTTTTTCTCAGCTGCGTTCTCGACTTTCAACTGGTCATAATTGCTCTATTAAATGGGCTTACTTTGGAAATGCCTTTTGTTTTTTATTGTGGATGCGACATGGGGGCTGCAACCGCTTGTGCTAATGGCCAGTTAGCTGTCTAGGTTTAGCTTTAGGGGTTAGGCGGCGGCTGCATTGAGTTATACGACTTTCGGCTTTGCCATTAGGCATGCAATATTTTTATATACTAACACGCGAACGCTTGCAGATACACAGCACAAGTACAGATACACATACACATACAGCTGCAGATACAGATACAGAGACAGATACAGATACTTATGGCCATTGCAACAAAAACATGTTTTATGCCGTCCTTAATGACCCCCGAGTCGAGTTGACTCGAGTCGCCGTCCTCGCCTCCACCGCGTCGTCTCACTTAATCGCTTTGAATTGCAAAAGCAAATAATGTGCAAAAAAGCATAAGGATAAAGGATAAAAGGATAAACCATAGCGTCGCCAGCAGCGGCGGTTCCTTGCTGCCTTATGGCATCTTTGTCGGCTCGCCACGCCCACCACTCCCACACCCACATCCAATCGGCCGCCCATCCTCCACAACCAGACCCTTTGGCTAGCCCACTGGCGGCCACTGCAGAATGACGCCATTATTTTGACAAATTTTTTGGCAATGCTCTTTGTTGCTGTTGCTGTTGTTATTGCTGTTGCTTGGCTAAAAGCTCGACTGCTGTCAGCTTTTGTTGGTTTTTAAATTGCATGCAATAATTCAATTTTATATTTCCGCATGAAAAAAAAAATCTGCGCAAATCTTTATCATTTTTATTGGTCCAAGATATTTCTTGAATAACTTTTTTGCCAACAGTCTAGAGTTCTGTTCATACATAGATTCGTTGCTTTTCTTTTTGGCACGGCTCAACATGACTGGTTTTTCCAGTAGAGTGTCATATATCATAAATATGAAAGCAATCGAGTGCTCAGTAAAGTAGTTATGAGACTTAATTATTAGCCACAGAATATGTTGCATAAAAAGCTGGAAATTCATTTTATTTATTCATATATTCTATTCTCTTTACTCTGCTCCTTATTATAAAATATATTTAAAGAGTTAATTAGAGTAAATAAATAATCAAATATTTGTCAGTAATTTATTTATATATATTTATTTTTATTTAACTGAATCTTCTATTAAATTCGTAAATGTTTTAAAGCATTTTGAAGCTATCAGAATTTTATGGCTGATCCAAATCCTTTATTAGCATTATAATCAGCTCTTTAATTTCCACACCTCGCGGCTCATTTTCGTTTTTTTGTCAACATATGCTGCTGTGAAAATGTATGCAAATTACTTAATAAAATGTTGACAACAACAAAACTAAATACAATTTCAATAGACCAATATCAACATTGGCCGCCCTGGCCAGTTCGGTTTGGTCTCGGCAAGGGGCGTTTTTTTTTGGTTGGACATTTGTGGTGTTTTGAGGGCGGCAACACCCAGTCAGGGTCCAGGGCAGTCCACCCCTTTGGTGAGTGCTGCAGCCCCCGTGGTGTTGGTGGTTAAATCACTTGGCTGACACAGTTTTTCGAGCAGGAAATACGAAGTGAAATGATGAACCTGTCCTAAGGGGGTTGAGGGGGTTACAATTCGGCATTTTCGTTGGGTGACAGCACATAAATATCGCATTAACCTGACACGTGAGAAGTTTAAGGCATAAATAAGAGCAGCATCTACTCGTGTTACAACCCTCGCTCGTTCGAGACGCTCACGTGCCACGCGAAGCAGCAACTGCTCCGTCTCCGTCACCTCCTGCTCCAGCGCCAGTTTTACCTCCTGCTCCCAGCTACGTTGCTTTCTGTTTGGCTTCTGTGCCGATTTCAGCCGAAAGATAAATAATAAAGCGCTTCCCAGACGCAGTCATATTTGCGGTTCGCCCCGCCCCTCGCCCTTCGCCCTTCGCCCATTTCCCCTGTGACCGCCTGACTTCTTCGCATTTGCGCAATAAAATCGTAATAAAACACATTGGTCACGTAATTTCGTTTGTCTGTGGGATTTTATTGCCATTTTTTCGTGCAATTTTAAATTGTTATAAATGTGACGGCGGCCCACAGAAGCCGTGTGTTTACGCTCAGCTCCATCCGCCTGCCCACCCCCACTCTGTCCAGCCCCCCAGACTTACAGCCTTTGCGTACTTATGTATTTATGATGTGGAAAATATCTTGAAAACTGCAGCCAGGCAAAATCGATGATATTTGCTGTCCTTTCTCATAAGAGACTGCTGCTCTAGCTCAAACTGCTAACTGGCAAATGAACAGCCGCATACGCACGCCCCCTTATTTGCCTACTGGAGCGAAGAAATGGGCAAACTTTCACTGCCAACACCGCATGGACGACAATTAAGCAACAAAACTTTGATAAATTGCTTCCTTGCTGGCATTTTATGAGTTCTGGTGACCCCAACCCACAGCCGGAGGGCGATTCGAGAGCTTCTTTACACTAATTAAGGGGCTCATGGTTTCCTGCAAATATTTGTTATCTACTTTGTGGCGCTGCCAGCAGCCGTTGCCAACCAGTAGACCAAAATCCAATAGCAAACAGGCAGCAGCAGCGGCAAGAGTAGCAAACAGAGCAACAGCAACAACAACAACGAGCAGGAGGCAGCCATGTGGCGCCACAGAACGATGTTTGGCTCATTGGGCAGGTTCAGTTATAAAGTGCAGATTGTTGAAATAGTTTTCATTTGTCGGCATTCATCGAAAGACTAAAGCATTTTGGGCTTATATATTTTGCAGTAAATTAAGAGAATATTTTAAATACTTCTTTTCTAATAAAAATATAATTTTTTTTTTTTTAATTTGCAATTTTTCTTAGAAAATTTGATCAGATGATTTTTTTTTTTTTTTTACAGTTAAGCATTTAATATTGAAAGAAGAAAAAAAATAATCGAATACTATTTGAGTTCAGCTCTAAGAGCAGCCCTTCACTATTCTCCCAGTATAAAAAAAAATACTTTAAACGTTTCAGAGCAATCCATCATTTATAATAAATAGTTGGCAGAGCTGGCCGCATTGTCTATATTGATTAAATGCACTTCAGGGAAAATAAATTGTTGGTTTGGCATAGAAGAGCAGGAGGAATAGAGGAAGGTGGAGGAGGAGGAGGAGGAGGCGGAGTGTGGACGAGGGGGTGGCCATTGTTATGGTTATGGATAAAGCGCAATCTTCAGCAAATTATAGCAATTTTTATGCTTATAGAAAAGCGCATTGCATTCAAGTCGCAATTTGCTCCACTCGCTAACCCTAAAGGGTAAAGACGCAATTACTTTTATTATTCAGCCGGACAAACAGCGGACCGCAACGGACAGCGTCTTGGTCAAAGCTTCACCTTCACATTCACCCCAAAGGCAGCAGCAGCAGCAATGGCAGCAGGAGCAGGAACATCGGCAGCTGTGTCGAGTGCAGGCGCAGGTCAATTCCTTTGAGCTCCGTCTGATTGATGACTGTCTAGGCAATTTTATATACGACTATCTATATATATATATATATGTGTGTGTGCATCGTGGCGATTTTTGTAAAGTATAGCCTGATATTATTATAATGCAAAATGTATTATTACAAGTAAATGGCAGCCAGGAATTTTTCAGCAACTTTTCCCGTGGGCGTTGCGGTATATACCTGGCCTCTCCCCTGTGCCGCTACCTTTGTCTCACTCTCCGCCTGTCTCTCTCTCTCACACACACACACACTCTGGTGCGTCAGTGTCTTATATTTGCTCTTATACTTGGCCATAAATCGCAATGAGTCAACGACTGCAGCAAACTGTCCACAGTTCTTAACTCATTTTGGCTGAACGAGCGATGAACGCACAACGCGCGACGTTTATTGGTTCCGTCTGGCCATTTATTTCACTCCTATGATCCGCTGGCGGAAGCCATTAAAGCCACCACCAACATGCGACGACGACGATGATGACTGTAGCACAGTAGGCACTCGGAACCGGCTACGGCTGCTGCTGCTGCTGCTGCTGTTGCTGTTGCTCTACCTGACTTGAGTCGAGTTTTTAAGATAAGCAAAAACCGGTTTGCTGCGACTCGCTGCTGCCATGGCAACCATAATCATGGCAAAGAGCAACAACAACAACAACAGCAACAAGCAGCAACCTAAAGATGCAATGGCAGTAGGCAAAAGGCATCGGGCAATGGGCAATACATCAGCCTGGCTCATCCAGTTGCAACTGTTGCAGAGGGAGCCGCTGCCCATTTGGCGACCCATTAGACAATCGCGCACATTTCATCAAGCCAACCACTTTGCACTGCACGTGGCTCACGTATCCATGCATCCACCTCCGCGAGCACCACCGAAGACTCCAGGTTAATCATATGCGCAAGTGCCAAAAGCCCGCCTGATGAACGAGCCCCATTCGCATTCACATTCCCCCGTTTGCCGTTTGCTGTGTCTGTGTCTGGCCAGCTGCGTCGTGTGTGGCCAGCGGTTTCTATGCGATCGCCGTTGGCTCTCCGCTCCGGCTCATCGCGGCGATCGCAGTGGCGGGCACAGTCATTAGTTTAATTGCGCTGTTTATGAAGCGTTTTCATTGACTGCTGGCCAACAAGTGTCTGCAGCTGGTTCTGCGTGCCTCCACTAGCTGATTATCATTTAACAATTTTGTTGCTGTTGTTGTTTGATGTTTGTTGTTTGCATTTTGCATGCGAGTCCCTCATTTAGCCGAGCTGTGTGTTGTTAGTTTTAAATTAAATTAAATTTAACGTCAGTTAATAGAAAACTGCACTTATGCCGCTCGATGCATGCAATCTGTGGCGATTTCAGTTTGAGAGCAATAACTATATTTAACCGAGTGAGATAAAAATTATACCATAAAATTGATAAGCTCAAATCTTAAATCATAATCTGGACTAACAACTTTCTACAAAATTATCTCTGTCATCAATTCAGAGATCTTTTGTAAGAGATATATATGCTTACTAGACATGCAAAAGGAAATATAATAAAAACTTAAAATGAAATTTAATATGAAATATAATTTTAAAAAATTTGGTTGCTTAGCAAATTTAAGCTAAATTTACCGTGTGATATTATTGATTAATTTTCTTCATTAAATTGCATAAAAGCAAAGAGCCATATTTAATCATGTTCTTCGTAATTGTCGCTCGGGCTTTGAACATATAATGCCGCACTTTTAGCGTGGCTTAATCTTAATGGAAATCAGCAGCAAATTGCTGGCGATGTTAACAATCAATTTTTATGCTCAACTTCATATAAATGCTGTTCTTATCGCAACTAAAAAACTAAAAAAAAATACAACGAAAAAAAAAAAATGTTGTCACAATAACAACAGCGAGTTGTGCGAAAATGTTGTTAGAATACTTGCGAAGGAGGGGGACAAAAACAACAAAACATTTAGAGGCAAATAATTTCGAAACGTACTTAAAATCAATTTACTTAATAACTGGGCAATTTGAGTGAGCGCTGAAGCCCGCTCATTTAAAGCGGCTACTTTTGAATAAGCCGACGCACTCACACTCACACATTCATGCACTCGATGGATATGCGTGTGAGCTTATGAATAAACTAAACATGTTGCATGCCAAGAGTCGACGAGCCTCTTGCCACAACGTCTCGGCCAGCTCAATTCATTTTGGCATGCGAATAATAATTTCCAGCCAAAGCAGAACAATGGCCGCACCACCAACACCAACACCAACAGCAACAGCAACAGCAACAACAACAACAGCGCAGCTTGTAATAACAACAACTAGTGAACGCGCTTAATAATAGTTGTTCCAACACATACGCGAGCACTAACCAAAGCAGGCCTAGCCGGCGGGTAATCGTTTTACTCACCCGGCGAACGTTCAACGGGCAATTTGAAAAGCGCGCAACAACAACAATATCAACAACAACAACACGAACAGCAACAACTGCAACAGCAACTGGCCAAAACAAATCAACCTGCTGACCAGTCAGAGTCGGTTCCCAACTCTTGACTCTGGAACGTGTCCTTAGCCATGGGGCATGCAGCCAGAGCTGCACAGTCCCTCATCCCCCTGTTGCAGCACTTCCCATGCAATTGCAATCAGGCTGTGGCTGCCTTTCGTCCCGGCACACAAATCGCAGATCAAATTTGGAAAAAAAAAAAAAAAACAGAATTATTTAATAAATAAAAGCTGTTGTCTACGTTTAATCAACTCGAGTCGAGGCTTAGCAACTGCTTGAGTCAAGGTTTATAAATTGAATTAAATACGCGCCTCAATTATTTGCAATTGCATTGGCTAGCTCCTTATGTCTCTTTGGCCAATGTGCGTCAAGTTTATGCGTTTAATCTGTAAATTTATTTGCATGCTCGTCTTGCGTGTGCACAGCTTAGCACATACTCAGCCGCTATGAGTTGTTGGCCCCTGCCGCTGACCCTCGTGCAACTGCCACCCTGCAGCGTAGTTGGCATCTGCATCGCATCTTGGCCAGCCTGCTGTGCTTCCTCTCGGCCATCTTGTAGCAATTGAAGCGCAAGATACTCGAGTCAAGGCTGGTGAACAAGTCAAAGGCAAAATTCATCTAATTTTAGACTTTTATATCTAGAGATATATTCTAGCAATATAATTTAATCTCTTATATAATGTGTGCAGATGGAAAGTTCTATAGCAGAACGGATATTAAAGCTTTACAGAATGCAATGCAAATATTAAATATTAATTAATTTATATTAAAATATTTAAAATTTAAAAATTTAATTGAAATCAAATCAAGCTTGAACCAAATAAAATAAAGTTTAGAGAATCATAAATTTATTTGAATTATTTCAATATTATTATTTATTTATTTTAACAAATAAAGTCAATATTTAAATTCTTTATATATTATCAACATTTAAAAATATTCTATAAAATTCATTTTATATTTTTCTAAAATACTTTCAAAGCATATATGTAGCATAAATAGTTAATTATACTTCTTAATGGATAATACACTTTTTTTTAATTATAATATCTAAACATTATTACCTATATAGCATATATTAGTCAAGCCCATTCACTAACTTAACTAATTGTCTAATAATGCTAGAAACTTTAACAAAACGACAAATTATATAGCCAACGTATTTGTCATTTCAGTTTAGTAGCAGACTAAATTTGTTAGAGCTGCGTATCTGTGTGTGTGTGTGTGTGTGTGTGTGTGATTGTGTATGTGTCTGCATTTATCTGTTTTTGAATGGGCTGGTAGTTAGTTTTTGCTGCCCAAGCGGAGCAGTTTTTGGACAGAGTTTGTTTTGTGGCTATTTTATTGCACACACACACACACACATTTAGTATAATACACAAACACTAGCATAAATATCAAATATATATATTTAACTCTATATATATATGTGCGTGTTGCTTTTGCTGGCTGGCTGCAAAATTTGTGTGCCGAGAGATAAAAGTGTCAGAGCAACTTGTCATAATAAATTTTGGAGCGAACGCTGCGTCGCCTTTTTGCCATTTTATTTATGCGCTTTTCATAAAACACAATAGCTTTTGTTTAATAACGGTGAAATTTATTTTACAGCAACAATGTTTTTTTTCGCCTTAATGAAGCGCCCGCAAACGAATTTCATGCACTTTGATTTTATTTTGTTTTAGCCTTGGCTTCTGTTTGACTGTTGTTGTTGTTGTTCTTTTTGTTTATTTTGCAATCATATTGCAATTATAAATTTCCATAAATTTATTTTTAATTTTAATAATCTGTTAACAATGCAATTGTGTTGGCCCAGTCGACTGATCAAATCGATTGCGAAATCTACGCCATACTCAGTGCAATAATGTTTATCAGTTCCGACACACTCATTCACTCACACACTCACTCACACTCACTCTCTCCCATAGACTGCTGCAAATAAAGTGCAACAGTGTTTAGTGCTTGCATTGCCAGCTGAGTTGTTGGCTGAGGGGTGGGCATGAAAACAATGTGCAGCATTCAAATGATTAAAACAGCTCCAAAATGCTGCAGCGACAGACCAAGCTCAACTCACACTCACACACACACAAACACGCACACACATACTCATACTCATACATAACAACAACAACAACTGACCAACAACTGTGTGCGCCACGTTAATCTTTGAAAATCCGAGTGCTGTATGCGGTATTATGCGAAAATTTATCTGATTTAACACCTAATATACAATAACTTAATATGCAGTGTGTTCCAAGCGCTTGCACGAGCCTGCAGTCATCCAGCAGCCAAAGCTCCGCCCCGCCCCGCCAATCCCCGTCTGCTACACCAGTGCTTCACCAGTATTTGGCCAGAATTGCGCTAGGCCAGGCCAACAGGCAGGCAGCGCACAGTGGTGCACACTGGGTAAATGTAGTCGGGATACATATGGCTTATATGCAAAATAAATATATAAATATTATTTATAATTGTTATATTATTAGTAAAAATTAAATAAAATTAATTGAAATTAATTTCTTAGCAATTCTTAAATTAATTCAGTTTTGTTAATCATTATTTACTTAATACAAACTTTTATCTTGAATATACTAAATATTTGTCTGTAGACTTTTCATTTCAATCAATCATTTCTATAAAGCTTAAATTACAAAAGAAATATTTCAATTATTTGCAATGTTCATCAAATATTTTGAATATAAAAACTCATTGCGTATTCCACTATGCTGTGGCTATGTGCTTTTGGGGCTAGCAACAACAACAACAACAACAATAACAACAGCAGCAGCAGCAATATCAAACTGCAATGTTCAGCGTTCCAAAAAAGCTTCAACAACTGCGACTGGCCATTCACTCCCTCCCGTTCCGTTCTCTGTCTCTCATCATGCCTCTCTTTCTCTTTGGAGTTCTCTCTCACACGTTTAGGCACGTTTACAATGTCCATAGCCATGTGAGTCGCTCCTCGACTGCGTTCGAATGCTGCGCCTGGTATGCGGCGTTTGGAAAATGTGAATATGAACTGCATAAATCTTCCAGAGGCAACGGCGGCAGTCTTTGCCAGTGCGTCGTGCTCCTCGTCCCGCCGCTGGCTTTACGGCTTTTCGGCTTCGGCCTCGCAGAAATACCAAAAAAAAAAAAAAAAACAAGTAAGAAGGCTCTAGTCGAGACGGCTCGACTACGAGATACCCTGAACCCTGCAAAAAAGTGATACTCTTCTTCTTTACGCACTTATAAGCGCGCGCTCTGCTAACTGCGCAGTTGCTGCCGTGGCTTGGGGGTGGGTTGGGCTGAACTTTGGACGCTTATAACTCCATTTCTAGATGGACGATCTTCATAAAATTTTCAGAGTAGATTAAGGGTATACATATCTATTCATGTGCCAAATTGCAAGTCTCTAGTATTTGAAATGCGTTTTTTGCAAATTGTGGGCGAGGGGGGGCGTGGCATCAAAAATCTGAAAACTACAAAATCTGCGTATTCATAATATCTAACTAAATATATAAAGTTGAGGTCTCTAGCTAAAACGGTGTAGTAGTTATACCCAAAAAACCTAAAAAATTGAAACGAATTTTCGATTTTTTATCGATAATTTGGAAATGGGATGAGTTATCGAAAAAAACAAAATAAACTCGTATTGCGTAGGTAACATACGAGTGTTCATGTGAAATTTCAGCTCTCTAGCTTTTGTAGTTTCCGAAATCTCGACGTTCATACGGACGGACGGACGGACAGACGGACGGACGGACAGACGGACGGACGGACAGACGGACAGACGGACAGACGGACAGACGGACGGACAGACGGACAGGGCTAGATCAACTTATTTTTCGATGCTGATCAAGAATATATATACTTTATGGGGTCTGCGACGTCTCCTTCTGCCTGTTACATACATTTTCACAAAACCATTATACCCTGAATTCCCATTTTCAATGGGTTCAGGGTATAAAAAGGAATAGGAATAGGAATAGCAGGCGGCCTGCCTGGCGCTGGTGCTGGTGCTGGTGCGAGCCAATCCTAGGCCGGCCGCTGCAGATATATGGCCATAGGTACTCGTAGTTGGAGCGCAAATGCGAATAGAATGTGGCGGCATCAAAGTTCAGCTCACTTACTCACCCGGCGTTGATGTCCATGCCCATGCCCAAGGGATCTGAGAGGGAGGGGCGGCAGCAGGGGCACTGCACTTTGCGCTCGTTCACTGCAGCATCAGACATCTGAGGGGGCCATGGGGCAATGGTCTGTTCTCTCATGGTTTTACTTTTTTTTCCTATTCTTTTTTTCCTTTCGGGCCTAGCACTCATAACTCTGATATTATTATGCATTCATATCGCCATTTTAATCACACACATGTAACTGAGCATGTGTCCAACGATGTGGGGATTATGGGAATTGCAATCGACTCTAAAAGCTACGAGCGTTGCAACTAGTGCGAGAGAGAGAGAGAGAGAGAGGGAGCAGAGTGAGGGTGAAGCTATATTGGTGCAACAGTTGTTGCGGCGGATCAACATAAACTGATGATGTTCATTGAATAGCATTGGGCTCTGAAATGATGTGAAATTACATTAAATTATCTACATATTATTTAGAAAATAAAAAATGGATTGAATTTAATAATGAACATGAATCCCTTGAGCAGTTAATATTCTTTCTTCAGCAGCTATAAATGATATACATTATAGTTGAATCCATAGCTTATTAGCTTTTAATTGAATCAGTGTAAATGCTCCAGGGCAGATGGGACTCTTGTCTCGCCAGCAAGCGAACAGCGAACTCCAGCAAAATGTCGCAAAATCTATATAATTTGTAGCGCAACAAATTCCAACTGTGTGCTGCAATATATATATTTATATATATGTATGTGTGTATGTATATGGAAGGCAACACTTTGAGGCCCCCCAATGATTTATTACCCAATTTTACTGCCATGTTTTCTTAATTTCGCATTCGACATTTCCCCTGTACGGGCGCCTCCTTTGCCGTGGCAGCCATGCGTACCAAGATACAACTAGTACACACACACACACACACACACACATACACACACACACAGTGAAGCTCCCGACCCACCCCTAGGCAAAGGACGGCCATGTACCGTTAGCTGGCGGGTAGTAGTAGCTCAAAGAAATAAAATAAAACACGCACCAAAGCACATTCATCCCTCGAGAAATATCGCTTATTTGGTCGGTAATAATTCTTGTGCTCTGCCAGGCCAAAAAACCCACCCACCACCCTCCGAACACCACACTCCTGCACTGCCTGTCTCTCTCTCTCTCTCTTTCTCTCTCTATGGCTCTCTTTGGCATGTCTTGACAGCACAGCGAGCAGGCGAACGGTCGTTCGGGCGGTCGGGTGAGCGCTAAAACAAAAGCAACAACAATGAATAGAATGCCAGCAGCATCTTCAGCCTCTCTGCCCTTTCTGCTGCTCTCTGTGCCGCATCCAGCTGCCACGTGCGTGAGCTGCCGGCAAAGGCGTGGAGCCGTGGCTGGAGCAGGAGCTGATGCTGAAGCTGGCGCTCATGAATGCCGCAAGGAGAAAGTTTTGCGCTTGGACGAAACGCAACTCAAGGTCCAAAAAACCAAGACGTTGGCCAAAGGTGAAGCTGGCTGAGAATAGGAGCGGCCCAGGCTCGCATTTTTCGCTCGTAGACACTTTTTACGAAATATTTCATCGAAATGTGTCCCTGGTGTAACATTTAATATTAAAGGTGGGCGGCCACCAAAGGGGCGGTGGGCGGTGGGCGTTGGGCGTTGGGTGGTTAGCGATGGGTGGTGAGGATTGTGCATTGGGCACTGGGCGGGTGGAACGACCACTTATAAATTAGCTTTACTTTTAAGACATTTTGTTGCGAATAAAGCAGCGCCCGGAGAAAGTTCACAAAATGAACCACGAGCGGCGCGACAAAGAAAACAAAATGAGAATGGAAAGAAAAGCATGGAGGCAATGGGAGTGGGATAGAAAAAATGAAAGAAAATAAACGAATAGAAAAGAAAAGGCAGCTCAATGAAGCGTCGCCGCACCGCTAAAAACTTAAACCAATAAATCACAAGTTAATTACAGTCGCGTATTAACTCAGTGCAGTGCATCGAGAGGGCTCGTTCCAGTCCTCCCCTCACATTCCCGCACTCTGCTCGCTCACGTTACCCGCCCAGCCCCCACCCCTCCCCATCCCACCGCCTCAACGTGCTCCGCCCGCAAGCAAACAAGCTACAAATTTCATAATTATATTTTATGCGATTTATTATTTGTGGCTCGCTGTCATGTCTGTTTGCTCAGAGATAATGCCCAGGCAGCGTCTTCTGAGCCACTTATCTTGTACGGGGCTCTCCCCCCAAGATGCTCCAGCCCCTTGCAGTTACCCCATTGTCGTCATGTGTTCCATGGGCCAATTTAATTGCCGAACTTTCTTTGGGCGACAAATGCGGGCATTTTTAATATGGCGCACAGCCCGGACAGAGGGGAAAGCGCTCGAACCCGGCTCGATTTATGTCTGGCAAATTTAATTGCGCGCCTCGATAAGAAGAAATCATATTAATTATGATTATTAATTTTATTGGTTTCATCTGCTGCTTCTGTAAATGTTGTTCTCGCTGCTGACAAAAGAAGATGACACCATTTTAATAATGGCAGCAGCATAAGGTTTAAATGGTCGCGTTTACTTGAATTCATATCATTAATTAATAATAAATGCCAATATTGGATGTAATATATATTAATATAATTATTTTTAATATGAATAATATTGCAAATCTCGCCCATACTATTATTTGAAAGCTTGCAGGTGGAATTACATATCATCTATAATTATCTATTATAGAATATAAATAGAAAAGGGCAGGCGGATAAACTGTTTTCTCAAAGAGTTATATTAGAATAACAAAAGAAAGTTCTTTATGAAGAAGCACTTGTTAATGTTTGCTGTCTTCTTTTATTGAAATGAATACTTCACTTGCTATTATCTTCCTATCATATGGACAACTCAATCTAAACAGAAATTTATTAAATGCACTTTATTAACAATCATAGGGTATATATCTCGGGGGAAGTATGAGTTTTACGGTGCAATCTCAGTCGACTCTAAGAGAATATTTGACATATATTTTAGGGCAAGAAATTTAATTTTAAGAAAGAAAAGTATGAAAACCTTTGGGCTTAACCTGAATTGTTGACATTTTGATCATGGAGACTTTATATTTAAATATGAGTTTATACATGCGTACATTTGCACATACATACATGCATACATGCATTCATGCAGTCATTGAATATATGCTTACATACATACATGCGTGCATGCATACTTTAATGAATATATATGCATCTATCAGCAGTTTTACATACATATTTACATACATACATGCATGCATACAATGCCTTAAATTCATATGCCTTAATTCATAAGAGTCGCCTACTAGTTCGCTACATGATATAGAAATCTTTCCCTTTTCATACCTTACAGGGGGTAAATAAAATATGCTCTTCGCATGTATTCGGGCACACACAAAAAATATTCATACACAGCTATTTGTTGGGACTTTCTGAAGAGGAACAATTACGAGCATATTCCTCCTGAGGCTTTTTCAGCTTATTACAAACTGTCATTATTATGCTGATCCAAATAATCTCTTGATACAGTTGAAATTTAAGGCCGCGAAAGTTTTATATTTTTTAACGAGCATTCATATACTGGCAGGCATTCTCAGCTGCTCAGACGCGAACCCTTAGTAATTTGCACTTTATAAATGGTATGCGAGCAATAGGAAAGTTTTCATTGCCCTCTGAAGATTGCGTGTGGCATTTCTTGCATGTTTGTATAAACAATTTCTTGTTCTTTTCAATGTTGTTGCTGTTGCTGCTGTTGTTATTTTTCCTGAAGTTTTTGTGTTTGTTTGCATTTTTTGTGTTTTCTGTTTTTTGCCAAGTAATTTACATATTTCCAAGCATGGCCTGGCCATTCGTCTAAGCGCCCCCGCCATTTATTCATTAATTCCAAGTCGTCCGACATAAATTAGTTAACTTGGACTCGAAATCGGACTCAGTCGCTGCCTCTGTCTCATTCCCATACTTGTTCTCAGTCCCGTTCTGTTTCTCTCTCTCTCTCTCTCTCTCTCTTGGTCTCGGTCTCGGTCTCGGCTGGGAAGAATTTTAATGTGGCGGCGCACAAGGGGCTGCCCGTTCAGTACTTCGTCAAGGGAGAGGCGAGAGCATCCAAGGCGAAGTCGTACAGCTCTGGGTGCTCAACGGTACAAGCCTCTGCAGCTGGCTGGGGAGAGGGCTGGAGAGCAGGAGAGCCAGATACAACTAACATAAGCTGCGGTTTCTTTTTGCCAGCAAGTGAAGTGCATGTTGAAAAAGCAACAGCAAAGGCAACAACACTCGAAACCTTGGGCAGGGCAGGCGGAGCTGCCAACTCAAGTAGAAAAATACTCGTACAATGCAATAATACAAACAAAACAAAAAATACAAGAAAACGAAAAATAAATAAAAACCAGCCTGAAAAAAAAAAAAACATTGTAAAATGAAACGACGGGCGTGAGCATGAAAAGCGAGCGAGTGCCGCTTCGTTGGTTGGTTGTTCGTTGTTTGCTTGGGTTGGTTGGGTTGGTTGTGCCACCTTTTTCGTTGTTGCAAAGTTTTCCTCGACTTTTTGTTTTGTTCGCAACAATCTTGAACATTTTTTGGCGCTGTCTTTTTGTGCAGCAGTCAGAGAGAGAGAATGTGGGCCGCAGGCGGAAACACCCAATACAAGTCACATCTGGATTTATGTCATGCCTTTAATTGGCTGCTGTGCCGATGCCGATGCTGACTCCAACTCCAACTTCAACTCCGACACCCACTTTCAAGCCCCACAGCCATGGCCAGAGACCAAGCCCAGACCAACAACAACAGTTTCCATTAGCTGCGAAATCGAGTTTTGGGGGCGGACAAAAGACTAAAAAACACAAGTGCCCGAGCAGGATGCCGGTCCGGGCATGTGCCGGGCATCTGCCCGCCTTTGCCAGCAATTAAAAGCAAATTTTTCTGGTCGCCATCTTCGGGATTTTCAGTCGCAATTAAAAACAAATTTCGCGCAACTTCATTAGGCGACGCGACCAAATGCGCTTTTAAATATTCATATGCCCAGCGCGGGATTACGCATAGAATCAATGGCCGGATCTACGGCTCCACCAGCGAATGATATACTAGCTGGGGCTCATAAGTAACAGAGTCTCGCAGTGCCAGCTGTCGCCGGCTGTTATGCGATTTCAAATTAAATTCAATAAATTTTTTGCATATGCAGAAACTCAGTAAAATATCAACACTTGCAAGGGTTCAAATGTGCGCAGGATGTTGGAGGAGGATTGTTTGACGGCGGGGTCACCGGGGGGATGGCGGGCAGCTCCACTTGAGAGTTAACACTGAAGCCGTCGCCCAGTCTGTGGCCCCTTGGAATTTATGCGCTCCAGCGACAACATATGGTCACGTAAATTCATGCGACAATATACGATGTGATGTCACACACACACACAGAGAGAGAGAGAGAGAGAGACATGTGTGTGTGTGTGTGTGCTTTATTTTTTATGCAAAATGTTGTAGGGATTTTTTAATATGTGAAAAAAGTCTTAAAACTCTTGAACTCCGTGCACCATAAACTGTCGCAACTCTCGAGCCGCCCCGGCCTCCATCTCCGTCCCTGATTTATGAGTGACAGCCGCCATTCGCTCTGCCTAATAAGCGTGTCAGCCATCGAACAATAATTTTGGGAACTTGCATAGATGGGGCGAAATGGATTTAGGAGTGCATACACAGAAAGAAGGGCAGAGCATTTACTAACACATATCAGACAATATATAGGGAAAAATAATTTTCAAGGAAATGTACGAAAATTCAAAGGAATATAAATTATGATTGAAGGGAATAAAAAGATTATATATGGAATTATATTTTAAAAATTCAGTTAATTGTAGATATAAGCTGAATATTTATTTATTTTAAAAATTATATATAGTAAAAAGATTTTCACATCATTGAAATAATTTAAAATAAGTTTAAAAACTAAATTAAATTAAATAAAATTGAATATAAAATTCAGAAATAAATTAGAGATAGTCACACACACATTGAACCACAAGAGATTGTGTTATATGTTTACTAACAAAATTTGCTGTTATAGCCTTTAAGATCTTGCAGATCGATATACGTTATGTTTAGCCAATAGCGGGCAGCAAAGTTTGCCAGCTTTTGTTTTTTTGTAGTTGCCAGACTCTTGGCCTCTCCCGGCTGACCCCTTTCCGGGGCAGCTATTGGCTGTAACTTATGGCTGACCCAGCAGCGTTTGGCAGAGTGTGAAATTGGCAAGCAGCAAAATAAAGAAACTTTGCCTTGTGGCCAGCTAGACAAGCAGCCAGATAGATAGATAAATGAGAGAGAGAGGTTGAACGAGGGGGAGGGCAGGGTGTGAGTTAGTTCATAATTTCGAGCAAGATTTTATAAAATATTAGTTAAACAAAACATAAACCAAAGCGTTGCAGACGTTTCTGCATACGAACGTGAGCTAAATCACCTAAAAGCATGCAACATAATTCAGCAGGCAACACAGCCAGCTTCTTGCCACACACACACACAGACACAGAGAGAGAGAGAGACACACACATATGTGAGTGTGTGTGGAGCAGAGACGAAGACAAAGACTCAGACTGGCGACAGAGCCAGCCCAAGAAGCGACGAAGCTTAACGTTTCCGTTTCCTGCATGCTCAAGCAGCATACGAACACCCACTCGAGCACACCACGCCCCGCCGCCCACTTTTAATGGCACTATGAAAACGGAGACGAAGGTGGAGGTGGCATGGGTATTGCCTTTTTGGAGTACGTTTTGTTTTGCATGTGCATGAGCTAAGTGAATCTCAAGACTGGAATAGGGACTCCTGCTCGCTGCCGCACTCCTGCTCTGGGAGTGGGCAAGACAACAAGGTTGACATTAGCGCGCTCAGCGCACAACGAAACCCAATTAGAAACGAGATATACGACACCAAAGTGAGGCGATGAAACAACATGAAAATGGAGCCAACCTTCGCGTCCTTTCCGCCTTGCCGCTCAAGCGGGCTCAAGGATGCGACCAGGACGCTGCCTGGCCCGTGTGCGCAAAGGCCAACAATGAAGCGTGTAATTACAAGCGTAAACGGCGGCCCAAGACGCAGCGGTGGGTGGGTCGAGCTGGCTGCTGGGTGGGTGCCCCATGAAAAATCTCACATACTCGCGCGCGCGCGAAAAAGACGACAGCCATTTTTTGAAAAGGGTTGCGACTGAGTTATGGGCCGGGTGGTGCTCGAAGGTGGTGCACACGAATGAGCGCGTCGCAGCGCATAATTACTTTACAAGTTCATTATAAAGCATCATAAATCTATAAAAGAAAGTGTGGCAGGAGTCCCAACGCCAACGCAGCTCGAATACAATTTTGAACTTTAGCACTTGCTGCGGGGCCATTGTCGGCCTGCTGAATTGCCAGCGCTGCTGCTGTGAGTGGAGCACCACTGAAAAAAAAAAAAACAATAGCAAGTAATTCACTTGCGAAAATGTTATTGATTACGAAACACACGAAACACGATGACAAAAGTGCGCAGCCAGCAGCAACCGCGTCACTGAGGCCAAAAACGGCGAGCCACAGCAAGTGCACTGTGAACTACAGTGGACCAATTTCAAGTTTTTTTGTGAACTCGCAATGTGCAATCATGGAAGGAAGGAAATTTAAAATGAAGAAGAAAAACTTATCGCATTAAAATATATATTTGATAATTAAATTTAAAAGATAAATATGTTTAATAGGTGCAAGCAAAGAACTGGCATGCAAATAGATTATAAATAAATATATATATATATATAAATATATATATATATTTATATTGCTATGGCTGAAATATATGAGTTTTAAAAATTACAAAATTTTAACAGATTTCGTGCTTATCTAGCCCATTGTGCTGTTGGCCGTTTATAGCTGTTTTTGTTGATTTTGCGCAAAAGCAATTTGAGCATAAATCTTCCAAACGACAAACTCGCCTGCATTCACACACACACACACACACACACACACACACACACACACAGAGTGGAGTCAATGTGGAAGGCAAGTTGTGAAAATGGACGAGACAGGAATAGCTACAAGCAGAGGATTGCGAATAGGAATTGGTTGCAGCAATAGGAATATGAACGGCGAAGCCACTGAAATTAACTGCTAGTTTCACACGTTCTAGCAGCCAGCAAAAGGATGGGCAGCAGTGGCTGCAGGCTAGCCTCGTGTTGAAAAAGTCGCGCAAAAAAGAGGAAAAACCTAAAAGAAATGTTGCACTAAACTTTCACTTTTGCAGAGGGCAACAGCAGAAACAATGAAAATAAAAGCAGAAAGAGAAAAAGAAAGGGGACGAAGAAGAAGAAGAATTGTTTGGCTTTTGCCAGGGAGCAGCTGCTCCTCCTGAGCTCGACACAAAGGGACTTCGCATCTCTCTCCCTCTCTCTCTTTCGCTCGCTGTGGCTGTGGCTCTCCCACACACATTTGGACCATAAGTTTGTCGTTTAGTTTTTGGGTGGCAAATAAAAATAAAACTTCAAGTGCCAATTATGTGTGAAATTCCGACACTTTTAGCTTGTTTACTTTTATGCGCTCTTAATGAAGTTGCCACACACACACACACTCACACACTCACACCTCAAACTCATCTGTGCAATAAGAGCCAAGGTGTGCGAACTTTAAGCTAATTATATGGCTCATATGAAATTTGTAGCTAGTTAAAAATCTCTTTCTGGGCCAAGTGAGGCATCTGATAAGCCAGCGAGGCGCTGCCTTTGCAAATGGCCGCCACAGCTGGCAGCAGCAGTGGAAAAGCAATTAAAAACGCATTCGATGCGATTCTCTGAAACGATAAACAAGCCAAACGGCAAAAACAAAAAGACTACGGCAGCCAAACGGCAGCCTGTTAAGCGAGTGGGCGTGTCAAATCAGTGGGGCGCATTCAAATGCAATTAAAAGATACAGATACGGAATACATCTCAAAGATTGCCTTGCGTGCACGCTCAACCCCCCCTCGCTCACACTCTCACTCTCGCTGTCGCTGTCTCGTTCCATAAATAATCGCATCTGCTGCTTATCAGCTCGAGCCGCCATTTTGTTGCACAGTGTAATTTATGCTTGACACTTGCGCTGATTTTTATTGGGCAACAACATTTGAAGAGCCTGCGGAAATGTTGCACATTTCCGCTTCTAGCAGCTCCCATAACTCTCCCAGATAGTCATCAAGAGCTGTCGATTACGTCAGAGCTGAATCTTGTTTCTGCTGTTGTTGCTGTATTTGTGCGTTTTTAGTTTTTGTCTAATGAAGTCTGAAATTGAAAATATATCGCTGCCAAAGCGGGACACTGGCCACTGGCACTGGCCACTGGCCACTAGCCGACATCATCATCGTCTTTGCCAGCTTTCATGCCCTTGCAGCTGCTGCTGTCTCTGCTACCGATGCTTCCCCACGATATGAAACAGCTTGACATCGTGCCACTTATTTATTTATTTATAATGTCCAACATCCAGTTTGGTCTTTGGATTTGGCGCTTGATCTGCCTGCTGCCGAATAACTTCATTTTATGTGCGAGTCTCTTCTCTCAGAATGCTCTTAGCGTTTGGGAGCCGTTCAGAGTAGATTGTAGTATTTGTAGATATGTATATCTCGGCGCGTCCCGCCAGCTGTCGCTCGTCCATGGAATCGAGCCAAAATAGAGTCGTTGATTATTTAAATGAAGGCACGACAGCAGAAGGCGTTCCACGCACTCACACATGCCCATCTATCTCTATCTAATGCTATATATGTATGTATATCTCTTGTTTCAGTATCTTTGTATCTACAATATCTATGGAAATATGGAAATGGCGTGTTGCGTGCTCGAATTGAGTTTTGTTTTTGGTTTTCTTTCGGTTACTGTTTCTGTTTGGGTTTCTATTTTGTGATTCTATTTCTCGTATTTTGTTGGGGCGTTTCACGGCTCTCATTAATTGAGCTATTAAGATAAGCCCGCAGCGCTTTTTGTTCAGCTTCGACGCTTCAAAGCAGCCTCGGCCACTGGGTCAGTCGTCATCTGGGGCGTCAGTCAACCAACCAATGATGGAATTATTATACAACCCAACACAATCCAATAGAGCACTACAAAGCAGACAATAAATTTGTGATGTATTCATTGTCTTTTCAAATGTTATTTTAATTGCCGTAACATGGCGGCCAATTCATTCCGGGTTCGCATCCAACTCGAAAGTGAAACCAACGACTTAATGGAAAAATTTATAACATACGACCTTACGTATTCAGTCATGCATGAATTTGATTAGGCCCGTATTGAATATGATGAACTCTAGACAATATGCGCTTAGTTATGGCAAGATTGATTCAAAATGTCCTGAATGGTAAATAGATTTAATCATAATCAAAGATATTTTTGTTATGATGTAAAGTATTGTGAATACGTTTATTGATTTATAGATCGATTCATGACATGCTGATTAATCTGCGGATTAAAATTATTATGATAGTAAATAATGTATACCCGTTTAAGTAATTTTGTAATAATTATTTAAAATTTATTTTGGTCGATTAATAAAACAAATATATAGTATATAGTATAACGTCTCATACTATATATATACTATAACTATAACGTCTCATACTATATATATACTATAACTATAACGTGTTATCTTACTTTCTCCCTCTTTCTCTCTCGCTCTTCCATTCTGTTTGCCTGCCTTTCAGTGAACGTTTATAATGAACTTCATTAAATTGCAGTACCGTAAAAGCTTCAATGCATAACTCAAAACTAAATGCAGGCCTGCACTTCTTTGCCTTTAACCCACCATCTGCCTTGTGATCCACTGATCATTGTTGATCGCTGCTCAGTGATCACCCGTTGGTCTGGTCGTGCACAGGAGGCTACCTGTTGCAACGGCAGCTCGAGCAATGAATTATTTTAATGACGAGCAAAATGTCCGTCTGGCCAACTGCTTGTCCGCGTGTCCTGCGCATGCGTGAGCACCGGTTGCCGCCATGCCATGAAAACCAGTTTCAACTGCAATCAACCCCTTCCCCCAAGAGGCGGCCATTGAGCGTTGCGCTTGCACCTTCAAATTGCCAAAAAAGAAAAAAATAAAGAAGACGCAGAAAGAATGCGTGAGCTGCAGTTGCCCCCAAAAAGAAGCTGAGCCCTAAGCCCGTTCGTTAAGCTGATTTTTATCGCAGCGGCAATTTCTCCAGCGAAATGAAGCACGAGCAGCTCCATGGCCCAGCAGGCCCCATCGACAAAGTGAATTTTCGGGGCCACAATTATGCCCAGTTTCAGATAATTTGAAAGGCACTTTGATGCGCTCACATGCGCACTCTTAATCATCTTTGGCACATCATTCCCGGCTCATGAGAACGGGCACAGGCAAGCCAGTAAGCATAAGAAAGAAATGAGGACTTGGGCTTGGGCTTTAGGGTGTTGCGTGACTCTCAATTGCAGCTCTGCAGCTCTGTAGCTCTATAGCTCTGGTATAAATCGCCAAACTCAAACAAAGTCAATTATCAAAGTGTCAGCAGAGCTCCCCCTAGATATGCAGATAGCTCTATGCCTGAGTGTGAATGTGTGTGTGTGCAATTAAAAGCTGATTGCCTGCTACTGTGGCAAGAATATGAGTTGGAGAAAAATTGAAATTCCGATTGTTTGGTTGCATATACGCAAGATGCAGCTGAAAGGTGTCTGTGAATCTGTATGTGAGTGTGTATGTGCAGCTGTGCACACCCCAAACGTGTAGCTCAAAATTTGCAAACCACACACACACACAGACACATACACATACACATGTGTGTACAGGCGACATCGTGTAACTCGAAGATTGTGTTCGTGTTCGCAATTGCAACTCAATTGCGCATTTGCCACCGCAAACATCAATATTCAGTAGGGAGACAACGGCATAGGCACAGGCCATAATCACGTCTGAGGAAACAGCAGCTACCCCCAACCACTCAGCTGAGCCACTGAGCCACTCAGCCACTCACCCACTCTATACGCACTGGGAATCGCACTCCCTGCGGCCAATTTAATTGACAGATTTAGTACGACTCGATTGGCAGTGCGGAAAATTAGTTTTCCGTCTCGCAATCAGCTTTCGGCTTGATTTTCTGCGGCTTTTGTGCGTCGCCACTTTAATTGTTTTATCGACACTCCAGCTGTATACATGTATGTGTATATACATATATATTTATACACATTTGTATATACCTTATAAGGCGAGAACACGCCCACGAGCGACACGCACGAGAATAGATTTAATTAAATTGCGAACAAAATGCGTGCGCTGTAGTAATCGGAATGAGCAAAGGTAGGAGAGACCATCACACACTCAATTAATCGATTTTGTATTGATTTTGTATTCGTTTGTATGTGTGCGAACCTTATGGAAACAAAGGGTTTCTTCTGTCAAGCAATTTCCGGTTGAACAACTTTCGCACAGCTTCAGCGACTGGCCAAGCCGAGTCCCGTTGGTGAGGCAGCAGGAGGCAGCATAAGCCATTCAAGTGAAACAGCTGTGAATTAAGAAAAAAATAAAAATAAATAAATAAAAAAAAAAAATATTAATTTAATTACATTTCGGAATATAATAAATGAAAATAAATACAAATCTAATGTAAGAAATGTATTTGAATATTTATATAAGATTTTCATTTTGCTCAGCCTATCGATATTTATTCTATACTTTCTGCAGAATGAGAGTTTCGGTTTCATGGCCATCAGCTTGAGCTTATTTCGAAGTAAAAATTATATAATTTCTCTAATAATCTCAAATCTAATCTCTATCCAATACAACTCAAATCAACTACTCCTGCTCAACCCTTTTCCAGCTAAGCGTTTGTAATTCCAGCGAATTACACACAAAAATTGTTGCCTGATTATCAAAGTATCTACCAGGCCCAGGTCGAGACGTGTTCCGCGATGGATTCTTCTCAGTTTTTGGGCCAGTGGCGGGCGCGTGCGTCACAATTTTATGTGCCGGCAAAGGCAACAGCGACGACAAAACAAAACATAAATTAGGGCAAGGGAGCGAGCGACGGTAGCGTTTGGGGGAGCCATTTGCAATGGGAGCTGGGAAATCGAATTAGATATAAGTAGTTGTTCGCCAGCCTGTGGCACACACATGCGCACTGCTGGTGCGTGTATCTGTGTCTGCATCTGTATCTGTATCTGTATCTGTAGCCGTGTATCTGTGTATATAAATAGTTATAATAGAAGCATAGATCACACGATGCGCCGCATGCAACATGGAGTCACCGTCACCTGGAGATTTATTGGCAACGTCCGTCCAGGGGTGAGACGCAAGCAACGGGCGAGAGAGAAGGAGAGAATGAGAGACAGGCTTATGGCAGGAGAGGGAGTGAGATGCAGCTACTGTGTGTGGCAGTTGGCCAAAGACGTGGGCTCTGCTTTTTGTTGTATCTCTTCTTTCTTTCTTGCTTTTTGGGCGCTCGGGCTTGGTTCAAAGTTCGCTGCAAAGGCAAACACGTAAACTGTCAAAACTTTAAATCCCGCAGGAATTTAAGTTAAAAAATACAACACGTACTGGGCGCCCGGGCGCAGCTGCTACCCAGCAAGTAGCTCTGCTTCCGCGCCCTGCGCTCCAATGAGAGCCGAAATCAGCCATCGGACGCGTAGACAGAACCTTGAAATTGTATCTCAGAGACAGATAGATATACGAGTGCGCCCCTAAGATTCCAGTAGACAACGCCGCTCCCCAACTTTTCATTTCCCCTCTTCTCTAATGCTTGCATTCGTCTAAATAATCTGAAAGGAAATTTCGCGCCTGGCTATAGAAAGTTTTATTGTCTAGTTGAAGCCTACCCTACCGTGCGCCCCTATTCCACATGCCAGCATTTAAATTATGTACTTAGAAAACAACAAAAAATGCTCCGAAAGTCTACAAAAGAAAATGGCGCGGCGCAGCAGGAGATGTGGCAGTAACAGCAGCAGCAGCAGAAGCAAAGGAAGATGAAGAAGAAGAAGAGCGCGAAATGAATTTCGCACTTTTTCGCATAATAAATTTAAAACTTGGCCAGAGCTGAAGAAAAAACTGAGCCCCGAAAAAAATAAGCCAAAGCTCGGAAAAAATATATAGAAGCAAACTTTAGTAAAAAGTTTATTTTTGCATATATATATATATAAATATATATCTGTATAGTAGGGGTAGCCATAGGGGTGAAGAAGTGAACGGCGGCACTGTGGCAGGCGCGTGACAAATTCCATTTAAAATTGTTGAGCTCAACGCACGTACTGGCAGGAAGCGACTCGGGAGCCTCCTGCTTGCCAGTTGCCTCCTAAATAAAATGAAACTTTTGCTAACCTCAGCTTGATGTATTCCACTGGCACAGGACATGCGCCAGGACTTCAGCCAGCCAGGCAGTCAGCTCGTGTGAGTGAGCCAGCGGAGGCTAGAGCGAAAGAGATGGCGCTAGATAAAGGCCAAAGGGGCTGGCCAAGTGAAGCGTCGAGACTTAAGTTAATCAGCAAACAGGTTTAGTGCTAAATAAATGTATTTATGCGCTTACGGGTTGCCATTTCATTTGTATTGTTTTGCATTTCAAGACAATGCGAGAGGAGCTAAGGAACTTGAGAGAGGGCTAGCGTATGAGTTGGCATTTCAAATATGCTGTGCTTGAAAACGGCGAAGAAAATTAAACAGAAAAACTTATATTGATTAGCAGAATGATTATATTATTGGGGCAATATATTTGTAAAGAAAAATAAAGATATATTTTATTATTATTTTTATCAATAAACAGACAAATATGACTAAACACAACAGTAAAGATAAAACAATTTTAAAATAAAATAAATAATAAATCAATTATAAAAGTAACTAAAATAAAAGTTTTGAAATTTAAATAATAATAATTTAATGTTCTTCAAAATAAAAAGAAATAAGTAAAATATGCCATAATAATATTAAAAAAAAAAAAAACTAGCTATCTCCCTCTTTAGCTATGGCTCAGCAGCACAGCAAATGCTTTCTAATTAATTCACACATTTGAGATAGTTTAATTTGCTGTGCATTTGCTTAAATCATACTTGAATTACTTTAAGGCTTATTTTTCATGACAATCAAAAAACTATATCCCACAATGCTCTAGATCGAAAGCATTATTGTTCCATCAATTAGACAACTCATATGTTCTTTCCATATCTGATAAGTCGCAAATGTTTATATTTTGTAGTCGATTTGCGTTGTTGCCAATTAAATAAAATTGTTTATACAAAAATAAAATAAAATAAAAATATGTATTCATGTATTTTTAATTTGTCTGCTCATATAAGTAGATAATTTCTTTGTTGCATGGTGGAAATTTTATTTTCGTATCGTTTTTATTGTCTATAAAATTTTCTCGCCATTTATTTAACGTGTGTCTGGGCACACACACACACACACACACACACACACACATGCAGACATGCACACAAATGAAGACAGCTCTGATACATACAAGCTCGCATGCTGGAATACTCGTACATGGGCCAATGTGAAAGATAAATGCGTTTTCACTTTATGACTTTCGTGTCGGCATAAATTTGTTAATACCTTTAGGCCAAATTTATAACATAATAAATGCTCATAATATTTAACTTAACATTTTGCCAGGCCAGGCCAGGCCAGGACGGGCAGGCCAAGCGATGGAAGCTCAGGCGAGGCCCAGACTCAAACCGCCCCAATAAAATGCGAAAGTTACTTAGCATTGTCCATTGGCAGCAGGTCGAAAGGAGAGTGGAGTAGCTGATAAAATCTCTCCAGCTCTTGTGCTCTTCTGATTGTGTGCATAATGCAGTTGAGAATGCGTGTGTGTGTGTGTATGCGTGTGTGTGTGTGTGCACATAAAATTGAGTTATTGCACTTGAGGCAAATTAAACTTCATAAATATTTAAAATCAGAGATTAACACGGCAGAATAGCAAAGCCTACAACAAGAGTGATAGAGACAGCTAGTAAGGGCGAGAGAGAGAGAGAGAGAGAGAGATGGAGAGCTGTTAAAGCGCAAACACATTCCATGTGTTGTTGGCGACTTTTCTGGTTGGCCAATTAAAGTTGCATTACAATGGCATAACTGCAATTTAAGTGGCAGACAACTGAAAGGTTGCCAGTCAGCATATGCCGCATGCAGCATGCGGCATGCAACATGCAGCTCAACTGACAGCCGCTTGAACGTCGCTTGGCGGCAGCACAGCAGCAAATGTTCAATTTAAAGTAACGATCTTTGCGCCCAAGAAACAGATACAACAACAACAACAACAGCAGCAACTGCAAGCTACGAGCTTGCCAACAGGCAAGAGCTAAGAGCCAACAGCCATTGGCCATAAAAATGAAATGTATTTGTTGTTGTTGTTGTGTTGTTTTGTTTGTGTTTCTTGTTGCCAGCCTACGTCAAAATGTTGCAGATCGTTGCTGAAAAATTTATATTTATGTTTTTAGCAATGACAAAAAAAAAAAAAAAGAACAGCAAAAACAAAAGACATCAAAAAACAAATGATCTTTGTTGCAAATTTTGCGAAATGATTTTTCAATTTAATATGCCTGTTGAAATGTTTATAAACGAGCCAAATGAGGCAATTCAACCCACACTCATAGCTAGACCATGAGCATATTTTCAGTATATGCTTGAGAACTCATAGTTAACTGCCTTGCTTTGTCAATGTAACTGTATGTGTGTGCAATCAGGCATTCGATTCACATGCACATGAAAACTTTGCTAATTTTGTATTTCAATTCTGTTCAACAGGCACAAACGGCCTGAGGAGACGCGGCCGACAGACATACACCCGCTACCAGACGCTCGAGCTGGAGAAGGAGTTCCACACAAATCACTATCTGACCCGCAGACGGAGAATCGAGATGGCGCACGCGCTGTGTTTGACAGAGCGACAAATTAAGATCTGGTTCCAGAATCGACGAATGAAGTTGAAAAAGGAGATCCAGGCGATCAAGGAGCTCAACGAGCAGGAGAAGCAGGCGCAGGCGCAAAAGGCAGCGGCAGCAGCGGCCGCGGCGGCGGCTGTGCAGGGCGGGCATTTAGATCAGAACTAGAACGAATTCAACTTGCTGCATCCCATCCAGTGCAACAATATTGTAACAAATAAACCATTTACTTAACTTAAATTAATTCAATAATTCAATAATCATATTGATAAAGCAACTATTTCAAATTGTTTGAAAAGCAACCGAAAATACGTAAAGCAGCAAACAGCAACAAAAATTACAAATAAATTTCGTAGACTCTAAGTAAATGAAAAACAAAAACACAACTAAAAACTAAAAAAAAACTATAAAATAAAAATTGAATATGAAAGTAGTTGAAAGAACACAACAAAAATCTACTTACCTAGATACATACATACGTAACTTTATGCATACGAATACAAAATACAAAATACGAAATACGAAATACAAATTACAAATTTAATTTAAATTCCACAAAGAGTGTTAGAAGTAAACTAAAACTTCAATTTGAACATTGTTTGCCCGCGTAAGATTTATGTTTAAAACGAGCAACAAATTTTTCAAAAATTCTGTTCACATGTTGTTTACGAACCCTGAGCCCCGCCCTGTCCCATAAAAAATTAAATTAATATAAAAAAAAATAAAATAAAATAAAATAAAATAGATCCCCTTTGTTGCTTACTGCTATGTTTAAATTATATTATTTTCTTTCGAATAAAGAAGCGTTTCGAAAATCAAAATTAATACTCAAAATGTTAAAGGGTAAAAACTAAATTCTGTTGATATGAATTTTTCTAAGGCGCGTTTTTAAACCAATTGAAATTCAATACTAAAAAGAGTAAAAATTAAAACAAAATTTACTTAAAACAAAACTATTGAAAATTTAACATAAATATAAATAGAATTTGTTAGCAAAGTAAAAGTATATTAAAATATATATATAAAAATAAAAACGAAAAATGAATAATAGAGAGGTAAATAAATAACTTAAAACGAGAGAAATATTATAATAAAAACAATGTGTATAGTTCGTGCTTATAATTAATGCAATTTTAGTTAACTTTGTTTAATTTTAAATTAATTTGTTTAGTTTTCGTCTAAGGCTTTTTAAGCGTGCAACAACAACACAAACACAAACACAACAACAAACAACAAACCACAAACAAACAACAACAAACGTGAAGCTGTTTTCTTTAAGTAATTTTTAAAGTTTTTTTAAACTAAATTAAATCCTATTTTTATTATGTTTAGTTTAATGAAAAGCGTTTATGAGATTATCTGACAACCACAAAGCAGAAAAACAAAAACAAAAACTTTTGCCCCGGCAAATCGAATAAATTATTGGTTTTAAAAAAATCTAAAAAAAATACAAAAAAAAAAAAAAATCAAAGAAAAACGAATGAATGATTTGTGTTATTATTTTAGTTTGCAATTTTTGTTGTTTCGTTTCGTCTCCACTTAGAATTATAGAGCTTAGAGTTCTTTGATATCGTCGGGTCGTACGCATAGCCCCCGTTTATTGTGCATGCGAAATTGCTTTTGATCTCGTTTTCGTTAATTGTTCGTAAGTTGAATAGAGATGCTACCCATACTGATAACACACTCGATTATCAACTATCGACTATCGAATATCGATAGCGCTACCGAGCTGTGCTCGAGATACTATTTTCAGTTCGATTCACTTAAGGGCTAACCAAGCAACCTTCACAAGATGTATACGTAATTAGCGCATAAGATTCAACAGATAAATATATATATATATATATAAATATATATATACATATATAAATCTCTATATATACATGCATACATATATATAAATATATAGATATATTTATATTTATGTATTTTACATGCAAACCGAGTATAAATCAACAACAATAAGAGAATATTTGCAAACAGAGAAAAGAAAAACAAAAAACAAAAAAAAAAAACAGAAATAAAAGATGTCAGTACGTAAGAAATAAGTTAAATGTTATAGATTTTAAATGAAACATATACGTAAATATATATACAAAGAAGAAGAAGAGGAAGAAGAAGCGTGGCATACGTGGCTAAGAGAGGCCCAGCACCAACCACCCTCCCCCCTTTCCCATAAAACTAAAAAAAAAAAGGAAATAAATAAATATACAATACAATAAATACTTAATGAAATAAATGTGAATTGTCGTAGCAACGGATATACGTAAAACGGAGCGCGTCGCCGTTAGAATTTATTTCACTCTACAAACTTACCTACTACTTACTTATGTAATACACATTATGCGTGTGTGTGTATGTATATGTATTAATAAAACACTACATTACGATTATTGTACATTCTTGTGGCTTTTTTACTTTACCCCTCAACACAGCCTCACAACCTAATTGACATTAATCATGTTTTCTCTTATCCTAACATAACTCCATTATGTATGAACGGAGCAGAAATACCCGAAAAAAAAGAACAATTCAGAGAGAGTAAAACCTCAATGCTAATTTTGTGTAGGGTAATCAATTCATTTATGCTCGCATACTATGTAATTCTAATTTAACGCCATTCTATGTTAGATCCGTAAGTTGTAAATTATCAATATAAAATATACGTACTTTAAATAAAATGAAAAACAAACCAGTGAGAACGTGGTAAACAAAATTAAGTAAATAAAAATTTGATTTAAAACTCACAAATGCTTCCTTTTCAATTTGACCCACAGATGGCGGTAGATGTTAGCGCCACCTTTTGTTCGCCTGAGTAAACTTGGCACAGACTAACAAAAGCTGACTGCTGCACACTGTGCACGTGTTTAGTTTGTCCACTGGCCGATAGATGGCGCCACCACCAGCTTGTATGACCAGCATTCATCTTTTAGCGCAGAGTGGAATATATCGATAGTCTATTGAACAGAATCTATATCCTTTAGAGATAAATGTGGTACAATTATTATTAATTTTATAGGTATGTACATAGATATTTATATTAGATTACTATAACTATGGATCGCGAAATAAACATTATATATATACATATGTATTAATGAATTTTTATTAGACGCATATTAGTCTTCCCTTAGGAATTCATTTATTTTATATTTTATATATATGTACATATGTCTATTTTCAATTGAGTAAATAAAATAAATTAATTAAACTTTTTGCATAAATTTATCAACATTTGTAAAGTACATTAGAAGATAAGCTACTCATAGTCAGTCGCGAAAAAGAGCTAATAGTCTCTTTACAATTGGCGATTCTCTTTTTGATTCTAGAGAATTTACTTCTGAAAACTTGTTTTAGCATTTAACAATCTCAACTCACACACTTTCCAATTCAATGTGCACTGAGTTTTAAATACTTTAAGTTTTAAGAATTACAATTATCTAAATTATGTTTTATACATTGTTTTTATTTCTGTACTTATATTGTATTCATAATATATTTATGAATAATGTTACAATTAATACATATTATATTTTAAATGATATAATTAAAAACATTATTCTTATTCTTATTACCATAGTTCAAGTGAGAGCATTCATACTTCGATATACTACAACCGGTTTTACTCATATCAATCGCTGTTTGAATTTGTTTCAACTCAGTTCAGGTTGTGCTGTTGATCGGAAAGGTTCTTCTTGATTGCACGATCTTCTCAGTTAAAACTCGTAATAATAATATATAAAATAATTATAATATACATATGTATATTTATATATAGCCAATTCTTAGAATGACTAAAATGAGATCGAAGTATTTCAATTCACATTTACTATGTATCTGCGTGACTCTGTTAAGCTTTACTGCAAGTAAGTAAATCATAGAAATATAATGAAATTTTGGCTTGATATACTATATTCTAAGGCATACACACCCACACACACACACACAAATGTTGCATGTCTGGCGTATTAACGCAAAGGTCTGCTTTGAATCAGAATCTGTGATAGTTAGTCGAGTCAAGATTACTTAAAGCAATAAAAGAGAGTTGATAATGAGAGAAGAGAGTGTGTGAGAGCGTGAGAACATGGCAAAGACTGAGAGCGAGCCAGCTCAGCATGCGCTCTCTGTTTTGTTTTCGTCTTGGTCTTCGATAGTAAATAAAGATCGGCAGCGGCTCAACTTATAATTGCTTTAGCCTGACAAAAAGTTGCTGCCGTACATAGTCGACGGCTTAATACTCACAGCTAAGTGGACAAGAGAGAATATAAATTCCATGAAGTATTTATTTAATATTCTTTTTGCATATGAATATTTGAAATGTATAAATCAGAGACCCCGAATAACCGTTGAGGATTTCAAAGAGTCCAAAAATTAGTCACTCTCATGGACGTTTTTTAAAGAAACCCACAAAATAACAAATTTAATAACGTGCTTAAGGAGAACTCCTCCAGTGAGCAACGATCTGTGCTTGGGTTTTTGCTTTGCAGAAAAAAAATTGTTTTTTTCTGTATGAGTTGCTGTATGCGAGGGTTTTTCCCAGAGCAGATCAGCAGAGCGATTTATAATTTAATGTGTGCGTTTGTCAAAAATATTTGATAGCAGCGGGACAGAGTGACAGATGGACGGATAGACAGACAGGGCTATATCAACTTTTTTTGCTGATCAAGAATATATATATATACTATATAGTGTCATGCACGCCCAAAATAAATGGGACAAGTGAGTCGGATAACTGTTATTCGGGGTCTCTGGTGTAAACACATTTTGAAAATGAAGCATAACTTTAATATTCTTACCCCATATTCATATCCAATCTAAAAACATTCACATACATAATAGGATCAGCGTATGGAGCCTGCGGTGCCCTCCAATTCGAGTGTGACAATGGCAGCTGCATTTCAAAATTCGAGGTGTGCGACGGAACCAAGAACTGTCCGGATGGGTCAGACGAAACGGGTCTCACCTGTGTGTCGCAGCGAAAGCATTGCACCAAGCCCTACTTTGAGTGCAGCTATGGCGCATGCGTTATCGGCACGGCGCCCTGCAACGGCAAGACCGAGTGTGCTGATGGATCGGACGAGACGGTTTTGCGCTGCGGAACACCTGACGATATACGGGAATTCGATCGCCGGTTGCAGGACAAGTGCAGGTGAGTTGTGAGTGTGCTGTGATGTTAATCAGATCTGAGCAGTGCTTTGATTGCTTCCAGGGACGAGGAGATCCAGTGCCCCACTGGCATATGCATTGAGAAGAGCAAGTATCTGTGCGACGGCCACGATGACTGTGGCGATGGCACCGGCTTTGACGAGTCTGTCAACTTGTGTGGACACATCGAGTGCCCGGGCTATGCCTTTAGGTGCGCCACCGGCGGCTGCATCGCAGGCAATCTGATTTGTAATGGCAACGCAGATTGCTTCGACGGCTCCGATGAGGCGCCTCTGCTCTGCAACACCACCTCCATAACCACAGAGCCGACGATTTTGCTGCCGACGGATCAGATCGGTTGCCCACTGCCTCGCGAAGATGAGCGGCCCATATTGAAGGATCAGCACGGCACCTATCTAGTTCCGCCTATTATCAAGAAGACTGTATACTTTTCCTGCAAGCCCGGCTACGTGCTGGAGGGCTCAAAGGTGAGCCGCTGTGCTAATCGCCAGTGGAGCATCGACGTGGTGCCGAAATGCGTGAGTGAGTAACGAACTACCTCAGCTGCAGCTTTGTAGCTAATGAAACATATCCTCGTCTTGCAGAATACTGCGACACTTTTCGCGACTCTGAGAGCCGCTCCCAGAACATGCTCTATGGCTATTCGACTAACCCCACATGCACGTATGAGGGGCAGGCGGTCAACTGCACCGCACGCTACCATCCGCCGGGTACCGAGGTGAATTTCATCTGCGCAACCGGATTCACTTCGAGAACGACGCTGTCGCCTATGAAGTGCATGCCCGGCGGCTACTGGAATCGTCAACGTGAGCTCTGCGCTCAGGAGTGCGGCCAAATCGCCACTCCAATCACGCAGTTCTCAGCCAATGGCTATTCCATCAACAACACAGTGGTTCCCTGGCATGTCGGCATTTACGTCTGGCATAGCGAGAAGGCCTACAACTTCGTCTGCGGTGGTTCCCTGCTCACCCCCGACCTGGTCATCACGGCTGCCCACTGCGTGTTCAGCGAGGTGACTGGGCAGACTTACAGCGTCGAAACGTTTCGAGTAGTTGCTGCCAAGCTCTACAGGGGTTACAATGATGTAACCAACGAGGATAAGAGGCGGGACGTAGAAAATATTATAGTTGCTCCGTGAGTATACAATACATAGATCAGAATAGGATTCTTGATTAGATCTTCCATATTAATTTTCCAATCGATTTATTGAAGAAGTGAGAAGTTGCCAATGTTATTTACTTATTTATTTATTTTTTATTTATTTTTTTTGCATAATCTTTTTTTTGCATATTTCTTTCAGTGAGTACAAGGGTCGTGAAGATAATTTCAAAAACGATATAGCCCTGATCTTCCTGAGCAGAGCGTATAAGCTGAGCAACGTCATTCGACCGGTGTGTGTGGAGTTCTTCAGCTACTCCGAAAAGGAGACCATCAACAACGAAGTGCAAGGCCAGTTTGCTGGCTGGAACTTAAAGGACAAGCGTGAGCTGCAGTTTGTGCCAGCGAAATCGCAAATGAACTCCGTTTGCCTGGCCCAATTGCGGGATATTAGCGCCGATAAGTTCTGCATGTACACTCAGGGTAGATCGCTGGCCTGCCACGGCGACAGCGGCGGCGGGTTCACGGCGAAGCGGGAGACACTGGCCTTTAGCCGCGATCGGTTTCGCCACTATCTCTACGGTATCATCAGCAGTGCCCCGAATGCGGGTCAGTGTGCTGAGAGCTTGACAACGCTGACAAATATCCAACACTTTGAAAAATTGATCGAAAATGCCAGGCAGAAGAGTTATCAAGACAACGCCTAGTTCTAAACTCTGTTAAATTTGAATAACCCAAGAAATCACTTATGAATCCTGAAAATACACGCAGTAATTTAAGCCATAAAAATATGTATATATATCTATATATATATCAATCACAAGTGATATCTGGTATCTTATCAAATTATAATTAGCTTGATCTTTTACTCTTACCTAAAGCCAAATATATATAGTTGATTAATAATATATTTTCCTTAACACACATACTTGAAATAAATACTCAAATCAAACTAGCTACTGTTAACCAGTTAGCTGTTTTTTATGACTCGTTTACAATTCGAATTGGATAATAATTTGAATAGAATAAGTAATGTGCTTACATAAATATATATTCATATTTTGATAATATATTTACACAGTTGCAATAGTAGTAACTACAGCACATTTAATTCAACTAAAAATCCATTCATTGAAAATTATTTCTGGAATGCATGAATTTAAGAGTTTTCAAGTTTTTAAGTTTGGATGAGGATCGTAATGTTAAAACTTATTAAATTTTCTATTTCATTTGCTTATCGATTTGTACAGTTAAAGTAGATAATTAACAGAATGAAGTAACTATTTATATATTCAAAATATATATTCCTAATAATCGACAATATGTCCGGAGGCGAAGTTCATCGGCTACTGTATATGAAATGCCTTAATCAACAGCATATTCCAAATTATTTTATATTCATTTCATTTCTATAAGCATAACTTGTTCAATAGTTCTTCGAATTGATAGCTTTACATAGTATTTAAGTCTCTTTTTAATAATCAATAATTTATTAATACTATAAGCGTGCGATAATAAAAAAGTTTCTCTTCTGCACATACATATGCAAATTTATATATATATATTTGAGTAAATATGTTATACGATATGTGAGCTTTGGCGCTCTGTTTAAATAATGTTTAAGTCCGTTCCACTTTTGCTTTCGTTCAGCATAGTTAATAAGAGAGATTAGTGGGAAATTCTTCGTAAGAGAGGACCATTAACAATGAGCTTATTGTCCAATACAACAGCTTTTCGTCATGAAATCACAATTCAAGTCAATTGCAGAACAATCTGTTAGCTTAAGGAACATATTAGGCACGATCAATGCAACATTTACCCAACTTTAAATTTTCCGATATATTTTCTAAGCACACATTAATATATATATATTCATTCTGAATAAATTGAAAACATAAAACATTTTATTTTTAATTATTTGTTTTCAATTTCTTTTTTCTTTTAGTCATCTATATCTAAAAATACCTTTCTTTGTTTTATTCTATAATGGAGTTAGGAATATTGGAAATTTCACAAATTTATTTATTGAATCTTGTAACGAACGAAATTGACATGCAGCTAGACTAGATAACAAACAGGCAGACTCGAATCCCATTGAATTTATGCATTTCTGGACAATGTTTTCAATCGTAGATATGTTCTTTTAATACCTTCATTTTTTCTCTGCCTACTCTTGTGCTGCTCTCAATATGTCATTGAGGACATTTTACAGAACATCAAAATTGTTTGGTTCATAAATTAGCAAGGCCCGGTCGACTCTGTGCTGCTCCAACTATCTTTTGTGTGCTTGGTGTCATTTGTAATTTTTTACTCGAGCAGCAGCAGCAGCAGCAGCAGCAACAACAACGACAACTACAAACAAATTTTAGTCCACTTCTGTTTTATGGCAAATTAATGGAGCGACATGCTGTCCATGTTCCAGCCGAACTCTGTCCGTTCGCTCCGTCCACTCGAGCCTAGCAGGTGGCCTGCATTAAGGGCTGCGGCAGTTGTTTCCAGCCCCAGGACGAAGCCTCGCTGGACCGTAGCCGGCTGTCCAGCCTCAACTTCTAGGCTGCCACGCTTTGGAGCTGCTGTTTGTTTCACACATGCCAAATGAATGAGCTTTTTTTTTCTCTCATTGTTGTTGTTGTTGTTGCCTCTGTCGATTTGATGCTGTGTGGGCGTGGGTTTCTTTTGCCGACTTTGCCATGTTGCCAGCCAGGCTAACATATTGGACATTTATTATTTTCGTGAGTGTTTTTGCTCGTCGGGTAAATTATGGTTCCACAGCCGGTCGGTGGTGCAGCAGTGCTGCAGTGGTGGGTGCGGGCGAGTTAGTTCCAACAACGAGCCCAACTGCCAGCAGTTCATTTGTTGCATTGTCGCCCCAAATTGGTTTGTACGGCCAAAACGCTTAGCTGGGTCAGATTAGATCTGCCTTTGTGTCCAGTTTTTAGCTGATAATACGAGCTGCAGCGGGTGAGTCGTAAGCTGGTTCATATGGCCAGTTGAAGGGCGCGGGTGGTGCGTGGGAGTGTTAAATTAATAATTGCATAAATTTTACATGTGCTGTTGCATGAGTTATGGCGGCGCAGCATAAATCGCGAATAATGTGCGCACTGGCCGTGCGAATATTTATGGCTGTGACTGTAAATCATCAAACCATAAACGCACTTGCAACGCCTAGCGGTTGCACGTTAGTAAATGCAACTCTTTGCACTGTGATTTTTTTTTATTGAATCTACCGACCCAACCGAGCGAGCTTATCATTGAATTTCACTGGATATGCCCTGGAAATGAACTTGAAATTCATTTGACAGACTAACAAAGTTTAGCTCTTTGTAGTTTCCTGTCCTAGATGAATGAAAGATTATCAAATATGAAAAAAATTAATTAATAAAAATAGAAAATAAAAGTAGATTTTATTTCGAGAATTGTTCAGTTAGATCACATACAAAACATACACATTAACGATCTTTTAGTTCATCTACTTACTGAAGATACAATCTATAAATGAGTTCCATCCCATATTGGGCTTTTGCATGCGAGTGATAACCACAGCATTGCATTGTTTGCACATTTGTATGGCATTCGCCAAAATGGACTCATGATAAATGAATGCGTAAATTTAATGAAGTCGCACAATTGTTAATATATATCAGCAAAAATATTTTGTAATTAATTTTATTCTTTACATTTACCGACAACCGAAGTTTCGATTTTTGTATTATGCGGACTAAATATTTAAGAGAAATTTAAAGACAGCTAATTGAATGAGATAGAGAGGAAAGAAAGTGATGGAAGGAGATGTATGAATGTATGAATATCATAAGAAAATTCTAACAGAGAGACAGAGAGAGAGGAAGAGAGAGAGACAGGTCATCTGATAAATTGAGAGCATAGGTTCATATGTAGATACATATATAGACATATATGATGACATATATGATATATGCAGACATCGATTATCAATCAGTCAGTCAATTATTCAGTAAGAATAAACGGAATAAGTATATTTGTATAGATAGATAGCTATATACTTACATCTCTATAGACGTTTATATATCCTTGGGTGCACTGGCAACAGATTCTCCCTTTTTGAAATGAAGCACTTCCGGCACATGCATCCATTATTCTTAATACACGCATGGAAATGAACAGAAATTCGCCCAATAAAAGTTCAATGCCATAAATTAAGAGCATCCTTGCCAGGCGGGCAATGTGGCTGGGTTGGGGCCAGGAGCCGGGAGCCGGGAGCTGGGAGATGGGAGATGGAAGCTGGGGCAAGCAAACAGCTGCGGACTTGCGTCAATGGATGACCAGAGAGGCGGGCAGCAAAAACTGCGTTTCCTGCTGCAGTGGCGCCTGCTGCAGCCAGCAATAACCGTGTTGCTGGCGCTGTTGGTGGACGATGTCGGTGTCGGTGTCGGTGTCGATGTCGGTTTCGGCATTGGTACTGATGCTGCTGGAGAGGGTTCCGAGATATGTGATCAGTTAATACGTTTCCGCTTTGCCAGCTAATACACTTCCCATTTAGTTTCCGGTAAGCTCTTGGACGACTTTAATAACTGAGTGAGAGCTGAAGCAATTTAACTGGTCGCCAGCTGTTGATGGTTGGCTGCCGCAACAAAAATATGGAAAACAGAGAAGACATTACTCTCAGCTGGCGCACCGTGAACTGCAACACTTTGATGTTTCGCAATCATTTCATTTTCTATATACATACATATATTGCAGGACGAGTGCGTTGGCCAGGACGCCGACTTAGATTTATGGCCGGGTGGCAGACAAAGTGTCTGCGGTTCGGTCAGCCTGCGCGGGAGCCACTGCTGTGCAAAGTTGCAGCGAGAAAAACGAAACTAAAGCAAAAAGTTGCCAGCACCAAGATGAGAAACTTGGCCAAGTCAAAGTCAATCCAAACAGTGGATGCTGGCTGGCAAGGGAGATGGCCATAGTGGGCGGGCTATGCTGGGCTCTGCTGGGCGCAACGACTGTCAAGTTTTTGCGGTGCATTGCAGTTTTCCAGACGAAAGTGCAGCGCTCGCATTTGAACCCGAATCCGGAAGTCGGAAGCACTCCATTCAATCTGTGAGCAAGCAGCAACCATCACTCACTGCCGCTGGCTCCGGCTCCAGCTCTGGCTGCGTCTCCTGCTGCAGCAGCACCGAAATGAGAAATTCACTTTTTATTTAAATTCTGGCGAAAAACAGCACAGTCTGCGCCCAGAGTGCCGACTCAGAGCCACTGCCACTGCTGAGTTTTCCAATGGCGTTTCCGGCGCGAGGAAGATGAATGTTGTGCCACCGACAACACGATGACGCCAATAGTTTTTCAGCTTCTGCCCTCCCTATTTGTTGACTCTGCAAAAAAAAAAAGTAATGAAAAAGAAAACAGTTTGTTTTCGAAACTTCTGCCAAAGGTTATCGTATTTACGCCTACGAACTGCATCAAAAACAATTGAAGCAAAAGTAAATACTCTATAATGTGAGTCTCTCTAGAAATTATTATGAATAAACATATATATAAACATTTTATTGTATTGTCTGTTCGACTTCTATGAGATTTTTTAGTGTTCTCAGGCTGAGATTCGCTTCGCAAAAGATTGGCTTTATTGATAAAAAAAAAGCTTTGTCAATGAACTAAATGTGTTTGATTTACCTAACGTAAATTTCAAATGTAAAATTCTGGGAGGCTGATGGAAATAGTCACTCAATAAGTGGAGCTATTCAACACGTAAGTATCCATAACATTTCACATAGTTCATCCCAAGTGCAGTCGCTGCGCTGTTAACAGAGCGCGTGCTTATGAGTTTATGCGTGAGTGTTTGTGTGTGAGTGTGTGTCTATGTGTGTGTGTATGCAGGAGAGAAAAGTAGAATAAATATTGAATCTACGACCAGAGCACTCTTCTTTGATTTTGCATATTAAAAAAAAAAAAAAAAATTAAACAAATAAATTAATTAAAATAATCAATATTGAAGAGAGATAGAGAGAGAGAGAGTGCGAGGGAGAGAGAGAGCCGGGAACCCCTGAAGATAGCGCTATTTATACTCTGCCTAAAATAGAGTATTCTAATTTAGTAAACCATTTAAACATATTCACACAATATGAAATATATATATTCCGAATCATAATCTTTTTTTATTATTTATTTTATTCTAACACTTTGTTAATATATTAAAAATACCTAATACTTAAATAATCCATATATGTTTATTCAAACAAGCTTTATTTGTTTTTATTAAGAAGATGTGGTGATTTCGTTAAGTGGGAATAATCCACTGATAATCAGTTTTCTTTACTCACGTCTCATTACTCAATGGAATATGTGAACGATCGTTTCAGTTGAGCTCAGTTGCCCGTGAATGGCATTTGTCGCTACTTTGTCAGAGCTTTGTCAGAATGTACTTTAGCTATAAAAGGAATATGATTTTGTGTATACTCGTCGGCATATTATGCAAAACTTCAGCAGAGATTACTGTAAATATATTTACATAATATAATGTAAATCTTTGTTAATTACTTCACACTACATCCCTAGAGCTACCCAATGTTACAGTTGCAAGAGGAGATTGGTATGTATGTAAAGAGAATAGAAAAATAATATATGCTTGTACGTTTAGGCCAGTCAAGGAATTATTGGCTGCAGCTAGTTCAGCAGGTTGACGTAGCAAATCAACTCAGATATTCTCCGATTATACAAGAGATTAAATATGATATGCTCAAGGCACTCGGACAGGCATTTCCCAATCAGACAACAAATGTTGACTTCTTTGGCTCTCGCGTCGTGGGAGTTGCCACTGAGAAATCCGATCTAGATATATTTGCAAATATTGGTAAGTTTGTATGTGAATTTAAGAAAATGCGAATGAAACTGATTATGATTTGTTTCTTTCAGAAAATCCATCACAAACGCCAGTTCAGCGATTGTACACGACGGCGCATGTGTTGCACGAGAAAGCCAACCAGACTTGGAAAATAGTCAACACATTCGTCGACACCAGAGTTCCCATCATACGCCTGACTCATATACAAACGAACATTAATGTGGATATCAATTTCTCCAAAGGGGCGGCTCCTTCGCACGATCTGCTTGTTAGCTATATGTTTGATCTGCAGCCCATTGGTTAGTATAACTTTTATAATAGGAATCTCTATGATCTATCCATCCATAATCCATATTTTTTAGGTCGCTTTATGGTTCACTATCTTCGGGACAGAGCGAAGAACCTTCAGCTCAGTTTTGAACTGCGAAGTCATCTGCATACCTTAATGGTGATTTATTTCCTGCAAATGTCGCAGCTATTGCCGCCAGTTGCACGATTGCAACAAAATTTAGTTCCAGACATGGGACGTAAGTTTGTATTCCACTTCCAATTGATATATATTAGCTCTGATGTTTTTCTATTTCGTATTCAAGCCACAATAAGTAAATTCAACAAACTCTCTCATTTGGAATTGGGTCTTCAGAAGATAGAGATTAGCCCAAAAACTATACAAGATGCACTCCAGCAATATTTTAATTTCTATAATCTCTTCGACTATGATAAATACACAATTTGTCCCTACTACGGAACATGGCTAACTAGATCTGAGCTTTTGAATCTCATGCCAAGAGGGTAATCACATACGCTATATAGACGAACATATATTTTTTCAATTTCATATATTTCTAGCTACAAGCTGCTCATCATAGATTGGATGAGTCCCATTTTACTGCAGGACATAATCTATCTCAATGCAAACAATGCTCAAAGTATTTCACTTGACCATTTAAAACAGTTCTTGACCATTTAAGTGTAATGTTTGTTTTATAATTAATTTACGTTTTTAACTATAATTTCTTGTATTAAGAGTTTAGTTTTTAAATAAAATAAAGCTAATAAACAAATAAATTTGATGTCATCATTTAATTTTATATAGTTTGTCTATGCTTGAAACAGATGTTCTTGAAAATGTTTCTTATCGATATTCTGATTGACCCAATTCAATGCAAACATAAACAGATCATACTGATAAGTTGTTGTAAGTTTTTACTATTTTGTTTTCTGACGCCTGAGCAGAGACCCATTCTTCACAGAATCGAAAGTGGATGGCACACAAATAACTCAATAAGTGATAACTCAATAAAGTATCGAGGTTCAAAACCTTGCCATAACACAACTTTTACCTTTTAGCCTAAAAGTATGCAATAATAATTATTGTCGTAAAGTAAGTTTCATATCAATTGATGTGCAAGAAAGGTGTTTATACAAAATTGATTTTCCTACTTTAAAGTCAACTCTCAATCATGAATATACTGCTTGAATCAAAAGGTAACCCATTTGATCTTGATCATATTTGCTTTGTCTGTGGCAGCGTGTATGTTTATGTATGAGCATTGAACAAGGTGCTTAAAAACTTATCAACGCTTGAGGCAATTTCAATGTGATAAGGCCAAATGGCAGTTGAAAGCGTGAGTGGTTTTGGCCCTTAACCGGATTAGAAACCATTTTATGTGCCAGCTGGCGGGGCGGTGTTACACACACACACACACACATCTATAAACACATTATTGTACTGCATAGGTGTAGGTGATATTTTGAAAAGGGATAAAGAGGCAACAAGCCCGACACACATGTCGCCAACACCGACGCAGTCCTTGTCCGCCACAGCCCAAAAGTGTGTGTGTGAGAGTGTGTGTGTGTGAGTGTGTGTGTGTGATTTTGTGCTGGAACATCCATAAGTGTCATGTTTGGTATCCTCATTCATCCTTGGCGTGCACGCACGTTTTTTGCGCCCTTTTTGTTTTATTATGTGCACGAATTTCTATATACATATACATATGTTATATATACACTAGTGTGTGTATGTGTGTGTGTATGTGTATGCGTGAGTGCGAGCCAAATAAATTCCGTAGCGCTAGAACCAAAGATTTATTATCAAATTAAATTTCTGACAGAATTTATTGCTTTATCTCTCGCCAAACATAGTTCTTTTGCCTCTCGGCAGCATCAGAAATACTCCACCAGCCGCCAACATTCATCCAACAAACCAACAATCCGACCAACCAACCAACCAACCAAACGAACCGAACCATCGAGCCCTGCTCCGTAGAGCGAGCCACTCTCAAGTCCGTGCATATCCGGAATCCTGCCTGTCCTGCGCTACTTTTCCGGTAAACAAACAGCGCGAAATTCATTTTGTTTTGTTTTGTTTTGTTTTTTTTTTTTTCCTGTGTTTTGTTAATAAAATTTATAGAGAACAAATTTGGACAATATGCGCGCATTATTCTCGCGTGTTTCGTACATTTATTTGGTGTTGATAGCAACACGCATCCACACACACGCACACACACACACACACATACAGATACAAACAAATGCATGTATATGTAGAGTTCATAAAGCGCGCCGCATCGCGTTTTTCGGTTCATTCTGCAGCTCTGGAGTGGGTGGAGGAGCGGCACATTAGCAAAGGAACCAGCATACGAGCTGCCGCCTCTTTCCACTTAAAGATGACGCATGGCTGTTGCCGCTCTCCATAATTAAGATGCTAAGCGGAAGACATTTGCCCTAAGTCATGCAAACTTAAGTTTCAATTTAGTTTACAGAAAACTTACCTTTGAGATTTTTTATTATTATTTATTTTTTTTTAAGAAACAAATAAATTTCTATTAAACCGTAGACTCAATTTCAATTCATCTCTCTCGAAGATTTGATCATGTCACATTATATTCATATAAAAATGTAATTTCTAATTAAATAATTTATAATTAATGAATATCAACTTATTAAATATTTAAATATTTAAATATTGTATCGAAACGAGAATGACAACGTCGACAGTGATGTTAAGTTTATACTTGAGAGATCTATATGTTGAATCCCTCTAAAAATATATTAAAAAAAAAAAAAAAAAAAAACATTAAATGATTCCCTAAAAGACTAATCAAAAAAGGGATAATGTTAGAGTTTTTCTTAATTTATATAAATTTCAGCTGGACTTAGTTGAAACGAAATCTGAATTCAGCACATGTATTGTTATTGATTTATCTGTATAGGGCACATACATCTTCCGATCTTACGTATGCCACACATTCCTGTCCACCCACAATGAATAAACTTTTGCAATTTCAAATAATCGCTGGCACCATAATGAGGCCTTCGAGCGCACCCACCCTAGACCAGGACACAGTCCCAGTTCCCGTATCCGTTCCAGCTCCGTGAAGAGCGCGGGGACCTAAACAAAGCCAATGCAGAGCCTGGCATACCAAAGAAAAGAAAAACTTTCTTATTGCCAAAACTGCCAAACTCAGACCCGAAACCGAAACCGAAACCGAAACCGAACCCGAACCCGAAACTGAACCCAAGCCCCAAACCCCAGACCCATACCCAGACCCAGACCCGCCTCCGCTACCTCTTGGCCCATCTTTCCCTGCTGTCCTCTGCGGCGGCGGTGGCAAAGTCGACAGCGGCAGCCAAGACGACGCGGCGATAGCATGAGGGATTACAGCGCGTGATTTATATGGGATTCCGAAGAAATATGGGCGAAATGTGTCGGCAATTTTTATTGGACATTTTAAAAAGCGAGTAAGATGTTCTACGCGCGCTCTCGACGCACACACACACACACACACACACATACACACCGTCCCCTCCATCTGCTCCACCTCGCTTCTAATGTTGCCCTGTTTGCCATTGCTGTTGCCATTGTTGTTGTTGTTGTTGTTGTTGTTGGCTCCTGGGAATAAGAAATAAGGAACTGCGGCAAGAAAGTTGCCCAAGCCCTGGCTACATATTTTGCGCTGCTGCTTCTACTGCTGCAGCAGCTGCTGCCGCAGCATTTTTCCCCACTTGATTTTCTGTGCGTAGTTAGTAAGGAAGTCGCGTCCGCGTTCGCGTCCATTCGTTGGCAGCCTCTAACGAGCGCCAGCGAATATTTATGATCACCCCCGACCCCCTTCACCCCCTCACCCTATCTACCATCCTCAACCCCAACCCCAGCCGCTGCCTGTCCGTTTTCGACGCCTGCAATAGCCAACAGTCGGCCGGTAGCAAAAGTTTTGCCCAACTTTGGCATTTTCAGCGGTTTTGCATTAATTTAAATTTCGAATGCAAATGAGCCAATTTCACTGAGTGCCACGTTTTGGTCTAAAGAAGCTGCCACTGCGCACCCCCATCAACCCCATCAAAGTGCGGCCAATTGTCGGCTTGACAAATTGCCCAAAAGCTCGCGATTCACGCTGCCAACTTTACACTCATCTTCCACTTTTCTATTCATCCACTCTTAGCTACACGAATTTCTGTGTGAATTGTGACGCCTAGCAAGTGGCGTCAAAATGATTTAGTTTGTCCCTGGCAGTGCAATTGTTAATGCGCCACTTAATTTAATCGCCTCCAGTCAGCCCCACCCCACCCACACAGCCCACATATGGGCGGGGCAGCTCGGTTTAATGTATTTCTGGATTTTTGTCGTTCACTTTTTTCCCGGCGCGCGTTGCAAAATTGCAACTCGTGGCACGTTGTAATGGAAATTAATTAGGCAACTCCACCAGACATCAGACCCAACGGACGCGTCGGCAGCGGCCTCGATGGCGGCACTTTTATTTACCACCCGCAGCAGCAGGTTTATATCATTTCGCATTTAGTGAGCGTCCCACCTTGAGCATATTGTTTTAATTTATAAACTCAACGCGCTAATTGACGAGCCCAACTCAAGCTGGTTAACCAGGATCTCGCTTTGTTCAGCTAATAAATATGAAAGTGTTACTCATATGATATTTTGATACCTAAATATAATCAATTAAAAACTTGGATTAAAAATATTCAAAGCTAACGACTTTCATTTATTAAATTAAAATTTTTTCTTTAAACTGTAAATTAAACAAGTAAGAAGGCTCTAGTCGAGACGGCTCGACTACGAGATACCCTGAACCCTTCAAAAAAAGTGATACTCTTCTTCTTTACGCTCTTATAAGCGCACGCTCTGCTAACTGCGCAGTTGCTGCCGTGGCTTGGGGGTGGGTTGGGCTGAACTTTGGACGCTTATAACTCCATTTCTAGATGCATGATCTTTATGAAATTTTAAGAGTAGATTAAGAGTATCTATATCTATCTATTTGCCAAATTGCAAGTCTCTAGTATTTGAAATGTGTTTTTTGCAAATTGTGGGCGAGGGGGGCGTGGCATCAAAAATCTGAAAACTACAAAATTTGCGTATTTATAATATCTATCTAAATATATAAAGTTGAAGTCTCTGGCTGAAACAATGTAGACGTTATACCATAAAAACCTAAAAATGTAAACGAATTTTCGATTTTTTATCGATAATTTGGAAATGGGATGAGTTATCGAAAAAACAAAATAAACTTGTATTGCGTAGCTAACATACGAGTGTTCATGTGAAATTTCAGCTCTCTAGCTTTTGTAGTTTCCGAAATCTCGACGTTCATACAGACGGACAGACGGACAGACGGACAGACGGACAGACGGACAGACGGACAGACGGACGGACGGACGGACGGACAGACGGACGGACAGACGGACAGGGCTAGATCAACTTATTTTTTTATGCTGATCAAGAATATATATACTTTATGGGGTCTGCGACGTCTCCTTCTGCCTGTTACATACATTTTCACAAAACCATTATACCCTGAATTCCCATTTTCAATGGGTTCAGGGTATAAAAATATGGACAACATTCATAACATTTGAAGATTCCGAGAGTCGAGTATCGAGAAAATGGAAGAAAATAAAAGTAAATTATATTATTCGACCTTCAATTAGCAATGCTACAGATATTAGTGCCATTAAATTGTACAGGTGAAACATTCGGTGAGTGGGCTGTGACCTTGACCTCAATGGCCCAGTGCGATGTCCATTGTCTAGTGGAAGTTATAGGCATTACGCATTATTAGGTCAGAGCCAAAGCACTTTTGCTTTCCGGCTTGCAGGCCGCACAGGTAGCAGCTACATTAATTCAGCCATAAAACAATGTACACCTACCACAGCGGAAAGGCCTCCGATATGACCTCCGGCTCGTTGCGCGGCAATAAAACAGATTTTCGTCAACTAGCAGCACTGAAAGTAGGTATGGTGAGGTCATGCCAAAGAAATGCATTACAAGAGCAACGGAGCTGAGTCGGCTGTTGGTTGCGCTGCTCTCGCACTCTGGGAGAGTGCGATGCCAACAATGCGATAAGATAAGTGGACGTTGCCAACTAAAATGTCATAAATCTCGGCGCTAAGGATGCCTGCTAAAGCAAAGCAAAGCAAAGCAAAACAAATCAGAAGAAAGCAGAAGACGCCAAGTGAAAGAGTTGTCGCTGGCTCGCTCGACGGGTAGGTGCACAGCGCCAAGGGGTCAGCGCCGACGTCCAAAAATACACTTGACATATGAGTATCGAGTACCGAGTACCATATATGTGTGTCTGTGTGTGTGTGTGTGTGTGTGTGTGTGTGTGTGCGTCGCGGCACACTGATTTATTTTCCCGTTTTGCAGCAGATTTCTTGATGCAGTATTCGTATAAGCAGACAGCAGGCGGCTAACAAGATGAATGGCTCAAATGGCGACCGGGCGGCTATTGGCCAACGTTGGCTTTGCTTTAAAAAAAAGAAGAAGAAGAAGAGAAATCAGAGAACAAGAAATACAAATATATAAACTAGCAAACCAAGTTAGTTGCTTCAATTTCTAATTGTCGCGCGTAAGCTTAGCTCATTTCAATAATTGTAATAATATAATGATCTATTGACTGCACACAATTAAAAACTAAATGCATATATTTATTAAAAATAATGCACATATTAAGTACTGTATTAAGTACTGCACATACCAAAGTTTACATAATTACTATGCCACTTATACATCTTTACAATGAACTCTAAGCAATTCTCTCGAAATCACATTAGAAGGGAAATCAGGTGCTTTTATTTGACTAACGAAATACCAAAATACTTTTGAAAGAAATATTACAGGGTATTTAGTTAACTTTCTTCAAATAGCAGATTATCAAAGAACTTAAAGTATAATGTATAATAGACACCTTTTCGGTTGAGATAATGGATATTTTTAATGTGCATATTATATATAATTATATATATAAAGGCACTGTAAGTACTTTGAAATTTAATATATATAAATTGAATGGATTCATTAAATTGTACTTTACTTTAATTTAAGTCATTTTATAAATATATATTTATTTTTCAAGTTCATTTCAGGGTATTCCGTTTGAGTTTTCAGTTATGATATTAACAATTCATTTACACAATCCTAAGTTAACTATCAAGCTGAGATCTTTGTGAGTCCAGTAACTATTATTGTATTACTTCATTTCTAATACCTTGATTATTAAAAAAACTAAAAAATAGCCTATTTTGTTAAATTTATTTTTTGCATGGTATCTGTTTAACATTAATGTTGTTTAATTTACAAAATTTGCCAAAATCTAAAAAAAAACACATATTTTAGTTATTTAATCACTCACAGGGTATTCGAATAGACTCGCATTTGCAGCAGCCATCGAAAGGTGTTTACTTATTATGCTCAGTGTGTGCGTGTGTGTGTGCGCGTGTGTGTGTGCTATTTCCACCCCCATTGGGACCACAAGCCAGTGGCGGCAAGAACAAGCAGAAGAGGAGGAGATGACGTTGAAGAAGAAGAAGAGCAGCGACGCCATGAAAACCCTTAATACCCATCATAGATCAACCATTTTGGTCGTAAATTACATTTGAAATCTCTAATTTGTTTTGCTCCAAAGGTGGAATCCTTTCTCGAAATCCCCTTAACAGACTTTTTACTTGTCGCTTTTGTTGTTGATTTCCACAGCGTGGCGAATGAAAGATTATAGATAAATTGGGATTTGTTTCGATCTAAAACTGATTCGTTGCTTGGAAATTTTTCGTATTCGATTTTCTATCTTCACTTACACAATTTGTTGTATTTTTTTTTTTTTTTTTTTTTTTTTTTTTTGCATTTCAGTGTCAAGTCGCAAAAGAATGTCTTCGTTGCACACGTGAATGTGCCACCGAATTGAGTTGGCATGCGAGGCACGTTGAATGCAACGAATTAAAAGACAATATCATCAATTATGTTATTAGCATGAAAAAGGGAATTCGCCAAGAGCCCAACTGGATGACGCGGATTCTTATGCATGCAGATTTTGAAGAATTCCGAAGAGCAAGACCTAAGCTGAGCTGGGCCAACCTGCACACTGACTTGGCATAATTCACGGTGCTCTTGCAACGATTCGTGTCTGGCATATCGCATACGCTCATGCATAACTAAAGAAGCGGACATACTACTTGCTAAGTAAGGATTGCTGGAGACAACTAAATATACATGTATATATATGTATATATGTATATGTATATACAATGACGATCGTGAGTTATGGGTTGTCACCTGTCTGTCGGGGCTGTCAAATTGAAAGTGGATTGAACTGCGCCGCTCGGCTGAGTAATCGCAATCGTAATCTTATCGATTGCCGATAAGCATATCAATTAGCGTCAATCGATGCCCATGGCCCATGGCCCATGGCCCAGCCCTCACTTAGCACTCGGCTAAATGCACATGAGTAACTCATGTTCCGATCGCTCATATCGACGATCGTTTGGCTTTTTGCTGGCCATGCGAATGTGTTGCCAGCTCTTGGCTGCTTTTAATGAAAATTAATTGCGCCACCAAAGTCGTGTGTTTTGGTCGCATTTAATTGCATTTTACAGTCAACGACTTTGGCCGGACTAAGAGTTAGCCAGACAGCAGCTCGCACCTTCCTACGGGTCGACGGCTAATTTATCAAAAAGCTAAGAATGTTGTTGCTCTTCGCACACAGTCACACACACCCATGTAAAAACAAGCACATGATTAATTTCTGACAAATGTGCGACACAAAAGAGATGTGACACACCTCGAGGCCCCAAACACTGGACCACAAGATGGCCGCATTGGCTGCCTGGCTGCCTGACTGGATGGCTTTATGGTCGGCCTTCCACTTGGCCGGTCTTCCCGGCATTTTGATCGCCACTACACGAACCTTCAGCTTTCTGTGACAAACTGGTATCCGCAGCGTCTTCTCCATCGCAAACCTTGCCGTGTGGCATCAGGTTCCACAGACTGCACACGCGCTCGAAATGATCGATTGCAGCTGCTCCGGGGACCATGTGGCTGGCTGTTGGCCCCGCGGTGAGGGTTCAAACCCCATGTGGACACACCATATATCATGCTCTTATCAACTAGAAAACTTCTGCACTAATTTGTTCGCATTGTACGCAACAACAGGAGAGAGGAATTGGGCGATCGCTTTAAAAGTATCTATACAACTATAAAGGATTTGCAGCTAGCTGAACAATAAATATACTTAAGTAATAATTGTGTACGCAAAAAAATATACACAATTAAACAGTTAAGTAAAAAAACTTAATTTAATTTAATTTATTAATAAATAAAGGATTAAAAAATTTGTTGTATAACATTATGAAAATCTTTGAGGTAAGACTAGAAACATTTAAATATTGTTAGCTAAGAGCCAAAGGAGAAAGAAAAACGTGTGCAAATGGAGCATCGTTCATATGTTGCCCACTAAACGAGACAATAAAGATAAGCCCAAAATGGAGCATATTAAAAAACATTTGCGAGGTGAGAGCGCAACAAGCGCTCAAAAGAAAACACATGCAAAAAAAAGCCAAAAAAAAAAAAAGGAGGAAAATACAGAAAAACATTTGTACTGTAAAAAAAAAGAAGGAAAAAATCATGTTCAACTCAATGTGTGTATGCGTGTGTGTATGAGAGTGTGCTGCAGTGTGTCTTTCTCTATATATGTGTGTGTGTGGGTGTGGGTGTGGGAGTATTGGGACAAGGGGCAGTTGCCAGTGGCCAGTGGCTGGCAGTGCGGTCAAACCCCAGCGGACGCTGGCCCTAACCTTTTACCGCTTAATTGTGCAACATTTGCAGGCCGGCAATTATTTGATAAGCGCTCACATTTGAACGCCAGCAAATAAATTGTCTTGCCGCAAAATAAATTCAAAGAAAGCTGGCAAATGTTGAATTTTGGAAGCTTGGCTGTAACTCGAGCTGGACTGCACTTTTGGGTCTCCCACAAGGCCAAACTTGAGACTAAGAAAATTCAGCTGCCTGAGTACATAAATTTAACCGAGTTCGCATTAAACTACAAAACAATTCAAAAAATGTTTCTCTGCACTAAATTAATGAATGTGCGTCGCCAGCAGCGGCCAACTCTGCTCTCAGTATAGAAGTTCCAGTTCCTTCTGTTTGCACTCTAGTCCTCTGTTTAGACTTTGGTTAGACCGTCTCCCTCAAGTGTCGGCATAGTTATTTTGTTGAATGCCTTAAATGTAGTCTTTTGAAGCTTAAAAATCACTAAAATTATTTAATATGATTCAGCAAAAATTTAATAAAAAATAAAAAGGAGAAACCTTATTAATTTAAATTTATAACTATATTTTTTATTCAAAAATTGCATGGATTTTTCTTGGTGAGTTGCACTTTCTCTTAATTTTAATAAATATTTTCATTCAACAAGAATTCCCGATTTATTATAAATTAATGTAATAATGCGTTATACTATATCTGTTTATATAATTTCAAAAGATAACAAATCTACTAGAATCAAATATAGAGTCGGAAAATGCTTGTTCATATATAAACTGGAAAACTAATCTAAGCGAAGTTCATATTGTTTGTATATGAATTAATGAATCAGATAAATAAAACTTTTGTTTCTTCAATTCTAATTGAAAAAGATATCAAGCAAGTGTCTTTATCTGATATTTAATTATTTTATATACATATGTATGTATTTGACGGAAAGAAAATTGAGCAGGACTTCAGTTACATATGCCAAATTTGTAAAATATAATATATGATTAAATTATTAAAAGCTATGATATGAAAAACTTTTTGTTGTCTTACGAAGATTTATAAACAAAATATACTTATATATATTTCCTTTCTGAACAGGTTAAGAAAAAATACTTTCATTGGATTGCATTGCAACGCCATTTTGCATGGCAATGACAATCTGGCAAGATGGTAGTCTCGGCTTCGCGAGGGCAATCAATTAAGTGCGTGCAGCATCCAACACCTTGGCAATGGCTCAGTTTACGAGGCTGTCGCTGGCTGGCTCCGCTCTACTGGCTGACTGCCTGTGGAGTCGGCGTGCGCTGTTGGCCAATTAATCAAAATCGTCGCCGTGTGCAGTCGGAGTCAGTCAAACGAGAGCGGGCAAAGAAATGTCGTTAACTTAAGTGTCCAATTAATTAAATTCGCATTTAAGAGCCGCCAAGCTGCGAAAAGCCATTAAGATAGTTTGTCACACACTGGGCGAGCAAACACACCAGCTTCAGCTAGCTGCTGCTTGAAGGGAGGAATGAGGAGCCGAGGACCAGAGCCAGAGGGGTAGGCACAGGAGCCACCCCACTGCCACTGCCACATCGCCCGTTCGCCCGCAACATTTGCCTGGGCCAAAAATTAAAACTTTGCTGCTTGCGGTTGCTTTGGCTTTTGCTGTGGCTCGAAGGAAACTTCATCTAGTGTGTGAGTTTTCTTATTTTTAATGCTGCTCATTCTTCATGCACTCTTCTGCAGTACTTCAGCTGCTGTTATTGCTGTTGCGGCTGCTGTTGCAGTTCCCCTCCTTCGCTTCGTGTGGTACCAGTTGCCTTTTCCTCGTTGCCCATGTTCAAGTTTTATGGGCAAGTTTATAAATTTGAGCTGCTTGCTCATGCGGTTGTCTCCATGTCTGTCTGTTTTGGTGGTCCAACCGCCAGCCACGATGATTTCACACTCAACTTGTTCTTCGTAACAGCGTAACAGGATTCATTTCACATGTAGCAGCCCCGAAAAGCATTTAACTATGCGAAAAGACTTGTTATCTATTCAAACTATATGCCATTTTATTATGCTAAGATATCATGTTTTTAAGCAGAGACCCCGAATAACTCTTGAGGATTTCAAACCGTCCACAAATAAGTGTTTCACATGGAGTTTTATAAATAAAACTCTCAAAATAACTCTTTCAGCATGTGCTTGGGAAAACCCCTTTTACTCAGTGAGAAACAGAAAAACTGTGGGTTTTTCTGCTGTCCTCAGTGTGATATTTTATTGCCTTGCTAAAAAAAAATAACCCTTTTTTTTTGTGTGCTGCTGCTGCGTAGATCAATGACGCAGTTTGCTTTTGTTTTTTTTTTTTTCCTAACTGTTGCTGCTGCGTTGCACTATGGGAGAAAATGCCGATTTAGCGGCATAAAGTCCAAAATTAAATATATGGACTTGAAATTTAGCAAATATGCTTTGATTACTTTTTTAGAATTTTGGATTTTCTTGTTTTGGAAATTTGAATGGGAAGAGATATTGTTAGACATTTCTAAAAAGGAACTAAGAAGGTATAATAAAATAATTTTGGACTTTATCCCACTAAATCGACATTTGCGCCCATAGTGCATTGGTCAGCGATGCACTTTGTTTTTGTCAAAAAAACAAAACTTTGTTTTTGTGTTTGTGCTGCGTTGGTGTGTATGCAAGGGTTGTTTTCGCGGAGCAGGTCAATTACGATCTATAATTCGATTGTGTGCGGTTGTCAACAAAATTTGATAGCAATGTGCAGCTGAAATTGCTCTATTTGACTGTCAGTCGAACGGGCATTTTTGACATTGCATTACATATTAAGCGAAGTAATTTGAACTGCGAAAATATGTATAAAGTCCTTATTCTTAATTAAGCTAAATTTAAATGTAGTATATTATTATAATAAAATATTTAAGTCAAATACAAATATAAAATTTTGTATTAATTTGGCCAAATAACCCATGATAAATATAATAAAACGATTAAGATAAGTGCAGACTTCTTGATCATGCGATCCCCCCACCCTTTGCTTACTTGTTATTACCAGATTTCTTCTCTTCTGTATATGCAAAACAAAAACTACATGCAACTACATGCACGCACACACACACCCATTGATATACAATATACATTCACACAAACAGGCAGGCAGACATACAGTTAGACAGACAGAGGGACAGACACGCAACACAGACATACATACAATAAAGGGTCATACAAACAGAGCGACACACAGACAGACACACAGTTATAGAGACAGACAGACGGACAGACATAGGGACAGACAGATAGACACACAGACAGACACAGAGTTATAGACACGCAGGCAGACACACAGAGTGACAGACAGACAGTGTGACAGACGGACGGACAGACAGACATGCCTATATCAACTTTTTTTTCTGCTGATCAAGAATATATATACTATATAGTGTCATCCACGCCTCCTTCTGCCTGTTATATACATATATCGACTCTGCTCGTCGCCCTGATCAAGAATATATATAATTTATATGGTCATATACGCCCCATTCTGCCTGTTAATTACATTTATCAAAACCATAATAGTTTGATTTCTTATTTTCAATCAGGTTATAATTAAAAGCAAACACAAAGCAAACACATCGCAAACACAAAACAAACACACAAAGCAAAAACATATACAAAGTTTTATAAATGAGGATTTTAGAAATAAGTCACAAAATAACTCTTTGTGTGAAAGAGTAAAAGTATTACTCGCAAAATAACTCTTTTAAAAAGAGGAATTGCCTGAATTCCTCCATGCCAAACACTCAGAGTAGGAGTGATAAAAACCAAAAATATCCCTCCTACTCTGAGGAATACAGTTTGTGTGCGCCTTTTTTCTGTATCTCTCAGAGATGAATGGGACAAGTGAGTCGGGTAACTGTTATTCGGGGTCTCTGTTTTTAAGACAATAATCATACCAATAGAAGTGTGAGAGGGGAGATTATGGCCAGATCGGGAGCAATATTGAAATAATAAAAAATAAATTGAATGAAGTATATTTAACTTAATCTAAGTAAATTAAGAAACAAAATGAAAAATAAAATAGTTATGATTATTATTTATAAGCACGACCCTTTAGTTTTTGTAATTATCTTGAAAATGTACCAATTATAATACTAATCCAGAGATATAGGATTAACTATTTGTTCAAGATAATTAGAAAACATTAAAGTGTCGAATGCTACAAAAAGTTTACTTTTCTAGAGAAATTGCCGTATATTATATATTTTGATTTCGAATTTAAAAAATTTACTTTGGATCTTTTACTTTTTATTTTTAATAATATTACTATTGTTCTTAATGTGATTTATAAAATTAGAGTATATATTTATATGTAAACGTTAATAGTTTCGAAATGTCATCAGCTAATCGAGTTGCTACCATCGGCCCGTCCTGGTGCCCAAATGATAAATGACGCCTAATAGACGCGCTTATTCCTTAATGATTAATAAAGCAATTTTCAAGTTCAAATCCAACATAAAGCGCATTAAAAGAGCTCGGGGCACGGCGCTAGCTGAGAAAACCAACCAGCCAACACATAAACACTCAAATCGCTGCGCCGATGCGCTCAAAAAAACTCACTCGAGTGAAAACTCAAGAGCTCGTAAATTTCGTTTGTGCTGCAAAAGTAAACGCCCATAAACAAAGCAATTTGCCCAGTGCCGCAGAATCAGTTTCTCAATGAAAGCCACGTGTAGCCATAAATTTGGCAGTGCTCTGAACCAGTTCTCGGCGTGCTCCTCTAACAGGTTTCTCATTAGGCCAGTGCTGGAAAGCGCGAGCAGTGCCTTTGCTACAAAATGTAGCGAGATCTGCGTCAAATAATGCCAAACTGGCAGAGAAATGCAAAATATTTGCCTCACTTTTGGCTGTTTTTGAATTGCCAGCGGTTTTGTGACGCTTACCAACACGAAAAATGGGCGGAGACTGATTGGCCAGCTCGCTCACACCAGTGCCGTTGCCCATTTTAATTGCTTCCCTTTCTGTCTGCCATCAACAACAACACAAGCATATGTTTGACACAGAAACAGCTGCTCTCTTTCTCTCTCTCTCCCTCTCAGAGAGAGTGCGCAGTGCCCATGCTGCCAGTGCCACTAACAGTGGAAACGTGCATGTGTGCGTGCTCAGCAAGCAGAAGATGAAGATGCCAGCAATAAACCATTCCCGGCAGCTATAAAGCATTGCGAGCGAGAGGGCGCTATGCCAACCAACTGAGTGCAAGCGAGCAGCACCATACGAACTGAGAGAGGCAGCGACATCGTAAATTTGTGCGCGTGTGCGTGATTTATATCGCGCTGCTGCAGCTCTGTCTCTCTGCCGCTCAGTCGCTGCGCCGCAGCGTCGCTGCCATCATGGCCTAGCAGAGCGCGGACTGCGACTGCGCTCGTAATTCTCCCGTTTAATGGTTTGTTTACATCATAAATAAATATGGCTGAGCTGCGAGAGCCGCGTCTGCGCGGCAGAGCAACGCACAGTTTTGGCGCGCGTTCTCTGTTCGGCAGGCACGTTGAGACCAAATTCGCTGTCGTGACGTCAGAGGACACCCACACGAGATCATAAACGAGCTTAAAAAATGACACTTTCAAATGATATTGACAACGACTCTTGCCATAAAGCTAATAAAGATTGAAAACTATTTCCAAGTGTCGTTAAATTTCATTGAAAAGGCAAAGATTAATTGTTAATTTGCATAGACTAAGAAAACAAGACATTTCCACATGTATATTCCTAATTTGTTACTAATGTGATTATTGAGTTATTAATTTATAATAAACATAAAATTTGTTTGAATTTCAATAATAAATAGATGGTTAAGTTTATTTATGGATTATAACTTTTCTTAAACTCTTTTGAAAATGCAGTCTAAAATTTAGGTGATAAAATGCTTCGCTAAGTTGAATGTGAATACTTAAATTTCCCAAAAAGTAGATTATTTAGTAAAAAGAATAATAAATAATTTTGATATAAAAATATACTCAGTTTGTGGACTATCTTTTAGATTCTGTAACATATATGAAAGGTAATAACAGAAATATTCCTCAAACGTAGCTTCAACTCTGCTTTGCCGACGCTCCTGTAGCCGGCGGTGTTTGTGCGTGCAACATTATGTGGCATTAAATATTTGGCCATTGATGGACTGAGACATTGATGTAGCTGGGCACTCATCCGAGGGCACAGAGTGGGGTAGAAACACTTGTGGCGTCTGCCATACTAATTTCAGTGCCCGAAAAATGGCACGCTTGATGGTCACACAATTACGGATGTAATAAAGTAATTTGCCGTAATTGCAATTGAGCCGTAAGGGCGACAGCTGCGACGCCCATTCGCCAAGAAGCTGCCGCCACGCAAAAGTTTGTCTTTGAGTAAGTCAACAAGCAGCTCGGCCATCCACTCCTCCCATTGCACCCGGTCAGACACACCCCTTTAAATTGTAGGTCTTTGTTTCATAAAGTTTGAGCCGAGTTCGTTCTCTCTCTCTGGTCGTCTGATAATGTGTGACAATGTCTTGAGCACTTGCCGTGCACAGAGGGAGATTTTAATTTAGCCCGGAATTACCTGAGCAACTGGCTAAGAGGAAGACCGAGCGTGAGAGATTTCTTGTGGCCTTTGACTTTGTTCCAATTTTGCATAGGAAAGTACTTAATTATTGCCCGCCAGCCCGTTGCCTCGTCTCTCTCTGTGGGCGGCGTGTCGGCTTTATCCTTTCAGCAGGCTCTGAGTTATGATGTCTTTATGACGCTTTTGTCTGGCCTGGCAGACCTTCCAGCCTTGTCCAATCCTTTTGTGTGGTAATGAGCAAGTTAATTCTTATTATTATGGTTATTATGTGTGAGCAGCGTTTGCCTCTGCTCAGGCTGATTCGCTTTAGTGTGGGCGAGGCGCTCATAAACATGGCCCGTCCTCAACAAGTGTTGAGCAATCGAGCCAAGCAAACATGGAGCACATAAAATGAGTCTATAAAAACAAATAACGGGGCATGTGGCTGCCAAGTGTCGACCCCCTTTGGATAAACAAACGCCGCCTTCGAGCGCCCCTCAGCACATATCGTGTGGCACCTCGCAGACCTCGACTACAACTGGTCTATGGAAGCGGCCATTGGGGGCCTATGGGTCTTCGGTTCTTTACCATGGATCTATGTGTGTGCTAGCGTGCTGCGAATATTTCCACATTTGTTTTTGTTTTTGAAGATTTTCAAGCGCTGAACAAATAAACAAATGCATCAATGTTCAAAGTTAATTCTTCATCACACTCAAAGCGCACTAAAATCGTGTTTGGTTATTTGTTTTGAAAATAGTTGCTACATTTTTGAAATACATGAGCTCGGCAATCATTATGGGAAGAGCATATGTTGATTTTATTTAAATAAAGCTCTTGAAAATTCAAATTAAGTCCAATGAAAATTTTTTTGTTTAGATAGAATCTCTTCTTTTTCTGAGAAGAATTTCATGCGAGGGCTATTACTGTTTAATATAAATAATTATAAAAAGCAAATTTAAAATAATACTTAATCAAATAGGCACATTTTAGGCAACTTTTCAGGACAATGCCTTAAGGCCTTTCCCATTTGCTCTTTGAACCAATTAGGAATTCTTTTGTAATGGTTATTCTGGGCTGGCAGGCGCTGTCTATTCAATAATTATAAATCAATTTGAATTCAATAATGGGCTCTTACAATTATTATCTGTGAATGCAAACTAAAATTCACTTCAAGCAGCAACAACAACAATTGAATCGATAGCACATTCAAAGGGGGAAAAAATAACAAAATTCAAACAATTTTCAAGTGTTGCCAACTTAATTAAGTCACAAAATTTATGAGCTGCTTCTGTCTGGCAACGCCGCCTATGATTATGGGCGCACGTACACTACACACACACACACAGGCAGACACACAAATTTGACTTTCAATATCAAATACAAATATGCGCAGGAGTGAGAGCAACTCAATTGACACGCGTCGACCCGCGCCACTTACGAAACGCCACATCCACATCCACATTCACTTCATGTAGATAGAGCTCCCCCGTACAACGGCAACAACAACTGTTCCAAACTCCGCAAATGAAGCCGTTCGCATTCCAGTGCCCTGTGCCGGAGCTCGCAGGCAGCTCATTGAATCTGTTTCTGTATCTGAATGCGAGCTCGAATCGAGGGAAGCAGCTCCAAATGACGACGATCGATTTAAACGATTTGTTTTGATATTTTTACGATTATGGGGCATCGTTTGCACAACATAAATAGAACATAAAACTCACATCACATGGCGGGTCACACTGCGTCTCTCCGACGGGGCGTTCGGGCGTTCGAGTGGCAGGCTCTTAGGCAGGAGTCGGCTGTCGTCTCTGTTCGATTCAATTAATAATAAATTAGCTCAGGCTGGGGGAAATCTCAATGAATATTTCCATTTAACGATGTATGAATTGCACTTTGGTGGCTTTGTCGCAACGACTTTTAATTGCCCACCGCAGCGCTGAATCCAAGCTGTGGAACGAAGCTGCACTTCGTCCTGCTGCTTTCGAGTTGCCTTTGCATCATCGTAAATCACAAGCGCCGCATGCACACGAGAACGAAACGAAACGCAACAGACAAAAAATATGACAGCAATTGCAATTGCATTTAAGCGTAATTCTTTTCTAAATATTTTTTGTGCGTTGTCCTTGTTGTTTTATGATGCGTTAGTTCTGCGTCCGCCCACATATGCAAAATACGCACTCTACGTGAATTTCTCGACTCCTGCCAGCTGCCTGCTGCCTGCTGCCTGCTGCCTTCTGTTTGGCCCGGCGACAAATCTAGAGCAAAGCATAATTTTGAGTCTGTGTTTTTTGTGTGTGTTTGCTCTACTCCTGGCGAATATTTTGTCTGCATTTATGATTTATGGCATACGGTACAGGATGCTTAGACAGCGGCAAGTGTGGCATACAGCACAGCATAAACTCGGCATATGAGCCACACACTCTCAAGAAATGAATATACGAATCAATAAATCAGGACATATGTTACCATGGCCTCGCTTCGTATTCTGCGTGCTTGCTGAAGGTATTGCCAAAATGATCTTAATTGGCATTTAGATTAGTGAGAAGATCTTTATAAAGTGCGTAATATATGAATGTTAAGGATTATTTAATAAATTTGATACATATTTGTTAAAAAAAAGAGTGTGTTATATTTTATGTGATTATATGGGTGATTTCCCTAGATCGTTTGCTTTTTAATGATATTTTCTTATGAGGCACAACATTTGCAGTTGTCAGACGTCAACATTTATCTAAATATGAATATGTCCGATGTTGCCAATTTTTAATTTGAAGCACATCTGGCAACGACGTTGAATGACAAGTTTTTATACCTAATTTGCTATTTGCTGTCTAGTATCATGCTTCGATTTTTTTTTTTTATATTTAGGTATGTATGTGCTGCAATGTATAAAGAAAACCACAAATACAGTTTATTAAGTGCTATAACATAAATTTCTCTATAATATATATATACATCTATAACTTTCAATCTCAAGAACCTTGCCTTGCTTGCCTAAGCTATCCTAAAGTTATTTTTAGAATCATTTCATAATTTCCCTTTCATGCCACAAGATGTCGCCTCTTTTGAATTACTCAAAGTGCTTCCAGAAATGTCAGCATTTTTCATTAGAATGAATTTGACAAAAGTCACGTGCGGTGCGCCGAGTCTGATGCATTTGTCATATTAAAATAGAATATGCATGCTCCTCTAGCTGCGCCTGGCACCACTTCCTGGCTACCCCCAACGCCAGAAGATCCCTGCAGCCACATGCTGGCAGAAGAAACAAAATGGCGGCCGCCAGTTGTGTGCGACAGCCACATGTGGGTGCAGCTATGAGTGCTGCTGTTGATAGATATGCAGGCAACCCAATTTACCCGTGTCCTTTGGCAGTGGGATGCGTAGGCCTAAGCCTCAGATGCTCCGGCTAACATTTCGAGATGCGTAGCAGCATTCAATTGTGCACGCCTCGTCTGCAGCCTCTCTCTCCCTTGCAGTCAGGGCTGCAGCAGTTGCTGATAAGTCGGAATCGAGCTCAAATCGATTGCCCCATCGCTGCGTGTGCAACATGATAAATGTGCGTGTTATCCTCCTTTACAGCAGTTGTCAGTTGCAAATGAATACCAACAACAACAGTTGTCGATATATGTGCGCCACGTCTCGTTATACCAGACCCAAATCCCACTCAAATGGAACGAACGCGTCCATTGAAAGTTTTCCAGATAAAAACTCCCTATCAAGCCGAACTTTCGAATATTGATAAAATATTTCATTTACCATGAAGTCGACTGCTCTATTATAGTTTTGTACTATCTGCAGCTCAAAGTAAATGAGCCATAGGAAGGAAAATGTCTACGATTCATTAATTATATTTATATTAGACTTAACACAAATTGAAAATGTTTTCAAGATATATAATTTTATTATAATTTTCTAGTCGGCATGCCAATCTAATATAATTTTCAGGTATTAAATGAAATTGTTACAGATGTAAATAGAAACAAAGGCATTTATGTTGGCATTTATTTATTAGATATTCATGTAGGTAGGTGTTATGGGTTTTACAAAAATTGGAAGAGGAAGAAAAGACAGTGCATATAAATATCGTGCGAAATGCCTCTATTATGGTAAATACATAAAAATTTTCCCCAAATTGTAAAAAAAAAGATGAATGCATTTAGAGCATGTTGATAATTTAATTGAGTCTATCATCAGTCAAGTGCAGTGCGATTAAAGCAAGTCTGCCGAAATTTCGCCTAAGTATTCTCAACTGGCTCAAAGATGATGTAGCTAACGCGCCCCTCTTTCTCATCCGGTGTGATGCGCTCCAGCGTAGACACCAGCAGCTCGTTCACATTCAGCTCCCGCAGAAGATCCATCATCATGACATAGGAGATGCGTAGCATGGGCGTGCCCTCCTTGAGCCACTGGTCGATCAGCTCCGAGTTGGCGGCCAGCTCTTCGTCGGTGGCGAGCATGTAATAAGTGATGCGACAGCCGCGATAGCCGCGCACCTTCACCTCGTGCACCGGCTTCGGTTCGCCGCGACGCTGGCGTTTGGCCTGCGGCTCACTGTCGTCATCGTCGCTGCTCTCAATGGCAGCGAAGTCGCTGTCGCTGCTGTTCCCGGTATTGCTCTCGCTGCTGCTGTCGCAGGTATCGTTGACCTGCTCGTCGCCATCGTATTCGCTGTCTATCTGGCTGCTGCTATTGAGATCCTCGACCAGCGACAACTTGGAGCGCAGCAAGTGCAGCTGGCTGGTATCCACTAGAAGCAGCATGTAGTGCAGCTGACCATCCGGTCGCACAGTCTTCAGGAATAGTCTGGTTTTCTCCTCGCTTACGGGGACGGCATCCTGCAGCAGGTGCAGCATTAGCTGAGAGACCGACAGCTTGCCAAAGAGTTTCTCCATGCGCCCCTCTGGCAGCTCATCTTGGCAGCTGGGCATCACCCAGAGTGTATCCACGTACAGCTGGTGAGCCGCCTTGTCGCCCAGCGACTCGCCCACCAGCTGCAAGCAGCGGGCACAATGAATATGCCCTCGGTTCTGAATGACACGTTTGTCCAGAATATTGGAGTTCATCACAATATAGTTGAGAGCATAGTAGAGCTCGCTCTCGTCCAGCACTTTCGGCAATTGGTCGCCAGGGCAAAAGTATTTCATCGGCTCCAATGTGCGCATAGGCATGGGACGAATGGAGCTGAAGCTACGCTGGACCATCAGTTCGCTGTAGCAATTAGTGCAGCGCAGTCCCCAGACCATGGACTCGTTCAGAAGCAGTCGCAGCTCTTCTATGGCCACGTCAACGGTTTGCTGGTCGAGAGCTGCGTCGTTGATGCGAACGAGGCTCAGCTTCAGAGCCGTGGCATTGACTGTCTCCTTGTCAACAGTAATGCCCGCTTCGGGGTTGGTGTTGATCTCGAAGAACTTGCCCAGGGGCGTGAATTGCTCAAAGTCACGCTCGATCCAGCGTATCCCATTGGAGCTCACATCGATGCGACGACTCTGCTGTCTGGTAATGTCCTCGTCCGGGGTATTCAGCATTAGCACATTAATCCATTTGCTAGAGCGCATCAGCGAAATAACAATCAATTCCAGAGGCATGTTTAACAATTGAATATTGCAATTCCAAATGTCCTATCAAAAAAATTAATAGAATTGACTTTCTAATTGACTAATCGATGCTGGTGTTATTTCACAAAGAGCTCTAGCGAGCGCTAGCGCTGGCGCTGTAAAATGCAATCAAATAAAATAAATAACTTACGAATTAAAACCAATTAATTTATGCGCCTCAAAGAAAACGTTCAACAAAATTCAACACTTAAGAAAAGTCGACTGACTTCCTCTGACGAACGATTGAAAAAGAGAATTTTCTTTTGACAGCTACCGCAAAGGTTACTTGGATGATTAAGCAAATATCACAGGACAATTGACATTGACTTTTAAGCTGACATATTGGCATCGATAACAAGGTGACTTGTCATACAATAAAGTGCAAATCAATCTGACAGATGATTTATGATTTATACTATTATAGTTCATTCTCTAAAATAACAAAATATTCTTTTTAAATATAAAATGTTACGAAATCTATTTCAGACATTTTTTCAGAGTAACTAACTGATGCAATTAAAATTTCACACCTATCCAATTGAAAGAATAATTGCAGCCGCATTTTAAATTTTGAATTCCTATCATTGATGAATAAGTCAGTTATCGACTTTTTAGTATATATACTAGCATCGATAACAAAGTGAATTGACATACGTACAAAAAAGTGCAAATCATTTTGACAGATTTGCATTGAATTTATGAATTTATGAATAGGTTAGGTTTTCTTTAATTTTATTTGCTATTATATTTTGAGTTAATTATTTTATAATAATTCAGATATATTTTGGTTATATGAAAGACGAATAACTGAATTTACAGGTCTGCTACTTTATTTGTTTTATATATAATATAATAAATGGTTAGCTGGCTTGTTTTTCTTTAATAGTACGTCTGATGGTGCAGACTCCTACGAAATGCATTTTACCGTCATATAGTCGCACCACACACGGAAACGAAATAAATCGAGGGCGAAATGAATGGCCTCAAAAGGATGAATGGTCAGTTTGAAGGCAAGACAGAAAAAAAAAAAAAAAAAAACCAACAACAACAAAATAACAACAGCAACAACATCTGGTAAGTTACGAAAAGCAAAAATATTGAAACGAAAAATACAACTGACAAAATTTTATTTCGTTTTATTTGCAAAGCGGAGCACTCCATAAATTTTCGGGCGCTCAATATTGTTTCAGATCATAAATCATGGCTGCATTTGCGTACGGACGTACATTTCAAACACACACACACACATACACACCCAGCTGCACTCGTATGGCAGAAGGTTCGAGGCAGTGGAAACTCGGGTACTCCATCTGCATCTGCAATGGCACAGACACCGACAGAATGTACCTTGTATCTGACATTGGGCTGCAGATGCAGATGCACTGCAAAAAAGCGCACACTAAAACAACAACAGCAACAACAATAACAACAACAACAATAGCAACATGCACTCATAGTGCATTTGTATAAAGTCAATGCCGCTGCACTTGTGCCCCGGCGTATTCGCATCCGCATCACGAGCATCCACTGCACCCCCATCCCCTGCCCTCTCCCTTTGTGTTGGCGTACGGCATGCAAATGCAGTGGGGGGGGACGAGCTTCGGCTCTATAGGCTGGCCAACTGAAGTGGTCTGCAAATTCACATTAACGCAAATTCCGTAAGTGAAGTATGTTGCATTTGCTGCACGTAAATTTAAAAAGCGCGGCACAATAACAAAACATCGCTCGCTTATTTACAGAATACGCAGTTACACAGATACACATGTGCAAACAGAGACACAGATACAGATACAGATACATTTACAGCTGTGGCTGGATTTGTCGGAGTCTCCGTCAACCAGTCGGAACCGGAGCTGGAGTAATTGAAGGAGTCAGCTCTCTGTAGCCACAGCTACTGCCGCTGCATAGGCATTCGCATTCGCATTCGTATTCGCACTCGCACTCACATATTTGAGATACATAAATCTTGCGGATGAGCGTGTGGCACTGCTGCCAGGCAGCCAGCCAGCCAGGCAGCCAAGTGGGCAGCTACTGCGCTAGAACTTGGCTGACTAGCGATTGAGGGTCAGCAGCAGCTGTGCTGCAGTCGGCGTGGGTGCAAATATTGGAAATATTTGGCTATTGAAACGAGCAGCCAAGCAAAAGAACAAAACTGGCTGCAAACTAAATTGAAACTCTGTTCTATTGTGCAGCTAGCATAGCAGTTGGCTATAGAATCTGAAGTTTTGGAGAAAGTAATATATAGAAGTACTATTTATATCATTTATTTAATTGATATATATTGGATATACTTACATATATTTGACTAAATATACAACACTTCACATGTGTTGTTATAACCTGAACCCATTGAAACTGGGAGTATTGGTTTCTTTAGAATAATTGATAATTTTTCAGACCTTATATATTTTTAAAAATTATTCACAATTTCTGCAAAACTGGACGACTGATTTTTTCTCCTAAAATATATATTTTACGTATTTTTCTCTAAATATAAATTTAAATTACTTCTCCCGGTCTATATATTTTTCTATATATCATATATATATATTCAGCGCTATTCAGCACTTCTTATATGACCCATATACTACAACGACCATCATCAATGAAGCCCATAAAAAATGTCAATGCTGATAAATTCGCTTGCCAAAACATTGCTCCACAATCTCTTGCCCCACGCCCTTGTGGAATGTGGCCAAATGCAATTCTTTACCTTTAACCGCCTACAGATGGCGCTTTAACACGATGCCAATCCATCTGCGGCGCTAATAAAAGATTTCGCTAAATTGATACTGTCGATGGAGTAATTAAACTGCAATTTTTATGAGACATGTCGGACAGAGGCCGCTGCTATCACAGATCGAATAAATTATATTCACTGGCTATTGGACGCACTCTTCTTCTCTCCCCATTCTGTCTCTCTCTCTCACTCTCTTTCTCGTTCTTTCTCACTCGTGCGCATACACGCAGAGTATGTGTCTCCTGTGCATTGCTGCTGGCCGCATACGCTGGGCTCGTTCGTTTGCACGGTAAATTTTCCGATGCAATTTTCCCACATTCCGGCTCTTGTTCCGGCTGCGTCGCTGTCTCCTACCTTCAACTCACGCGCTGCATTTTGTTGTTGCCACGCAAATAAATTGTTGGTCAAAGTTTTGAGCTCGTCTGATTTCATTTCAATTTCCCGCCTTTGCTTTTGTATTGAATTGCAGTTCCGTACGTTTGGCCTGGCTCGAACTTTGTGATTGCCAGCTAATGATTGTCGCCTCCGAGCCTCCACTTCCTCTCCTCTCCTCACCACAACGCTCCTTCAGCAGACTTGAGTAGAAAGTGTGCCTGGCACACATTCAAATGATTTCAAATGCAAATTGCAAACAGCTCCAAATTGTAATAAAAGAATGTATATAAAAAATGCTCTCGCCATGAAGTTGTTAATTTTTATGACGTCATTACTCGCCTCGTAAAATCCGCTCAACAGTTGGTCGTCTGCTCCGTGGAGCAACAGGCGCTGGCAATGAAGCTTCAATTTTATGAACTTGTCGGGACAGGAACTGGAGCTGGAACTGGTACTGGGCCCGGGACTGAGACTGGTACTTGTGTTTGGGTTTGAGTTTGGAAATCTCAGCAATTCAGCTCGAAAGTTGTAAGCTTTATTTGCAACCGGAATTTTATTGTTATTGCGCCATTTATGACTTTTACGAGAATCGCCTGGTTTTCCAGTTCGTTTCTAATTTGGGGCCCATTGTTTTGGGCTCTTTGCGCGCAGACTTGTCACGATGAGCCCCATGAATCAAAGCCGTCCTTGCATTGCTGACTTTTCAGCACTAGACACGAAAGGTTACAGTCAAATAATGACTTGTGAACTTTAGCTGATTTAAATAGGTGTGAAAATCGAAAAATATAAAACATTTAGTCGATTGTCGAGGTATGTCTGCGCTTGAAACTTACCTTGATATAACCTAATCAATACAATTTATGAAACAACTCTGAGTTTTCATTTTGAATATAAATGTCTCGTGTCGTGATTGCTTGCTTCTGTAGTCTTAGGGAGAGAGACTTAGACACTGTTAAAAGACTGTATTACTAAATCGTGGACTTAGAGACTGACAGCTGACACTAATCAAATGAGTTAGCACTTTATTGACAATTAAGGAATGTATTGTTACTGGGAGAGATATAACATTTCTTATTGTTTAATATCACTAACCATACAACACATAGACTGGACAACTAGAACAAACTTTTTTCACGAACCAGATTTTGATTTGGCGTCCTAATCATCTTCGTATTTGCTCGGCTCTGTCATTTGCTACTCGGGCAGCGAAAATATCGTAGTTGATTTTCAGTTCGCTGCCAGCGCTCGAACGAAATGATTCTATTCTCATATGAAGCATCACTGTGTGCTATTCTTTCTTTATTCACTCTCTCACTCACTCTCTCTATGCCTCTCATATATATATGTATGCAGGCACAAGCCAGCAGCGCACAAAAATTTAAATTTGTCCGCGAGTTGCGATTCGCAACGATCCCGTCTGCCATTCTTAGTAAGAGTATGCCGAACTCTTAAACGGCTTTGCCATGCTCATGCAAAATTTTAATGTTTTCGTGATTATTTTTGGGAAGGGTATGAAAGCGTGATGTACATAAGCATTACTTTTTCGCGACGAGCATGCACACACACAATTACTGCGTCTTGCTACATGTATGAGCAGTTATGTGACTGTGTGCTGCCTGTAGCAATTGCAGGGCCCAACATTTGCAGTTTGTTCTCTTGCTACCTGCGCTATTCAGTAGTTTGTCTATTTTGTATAGTTTGAATTGTAGAGTGACTGTCAAATGAGCCTTTACGGCTTGCAGCAGTCATTTTGGCAATAATGAGTACATGGTTTATTCTATTTGTCAATACATATTAATTTCCATATCCACTTAAATCGTTTATAACCCGTTCAAAAATGTTTTGTGGGCTATGTTACTAAATTAGTTTTAGTAATTTTTATTTATTAAACATGTATAAAAAGAAATGCATATATATGCATATAAACATACATGTCATATGCATGGGGGAAGTAGATTTGGCAGTCTACAAGGCCGAACAAATCTAAGACCGTTCCCACAATTCTAAGGCCGAGGTCTACAAGAATAGCAAACTGCAAATGTTGGGCCCTGCAATTGCTACAGGCAGCACACAGTCACATAACTGCTCATACATGTAGCAAGACGCAGTAATTGTGTGTGTGCATGCTCGTCGCGAAAAAGTAATGCTTATGTACATCACGCTTTCATACCCTTCCCAAAAATAATCACGAAAACATTAAAATTTTGCATGAGCATGGCAAAGCCGTTTAAGAGTTCGGCATACTCTTACTAAGAATGGCAGACGGGATCGTTGCGAATCGCAACTCGCGGACAAATTTAAATTTTTGTGCGCTGCTGGCTTGTGCCTGCATACATATATATATGAGAGGCATAGAGAGAGTGAGTGAGAGAGTGAATAAAGAAAGAATAGCACACAGTGATGCTTCATATGAGAATAGAATCATTTCGTTCGAGCGCTGGCAGCGAACTGAAAATCAACTACGATATTTTCGCTGCCCGAGTAGCAAATGACAGAGCCGAGCAAATACGAAGATGATTAGGACGCCAAATCAAAATCTGGTTCGTGAAAAAAGTTTGTTCTAGTTGTCCAGTCTATGTGTTGTATGGTTAGTGGCTTCTGCGATAGAATTGAGCGATATCGGGAATGCGATATCACGCGTAGATGTAATGGTTAACGATAACAATCTTTTACTGCTATAGCATTGGAAACTTGGAACCTTCTTAGAAAATAATATGAAATAAATTAATGGCAAGCTTAACTTTAAGCTTTAATTATATTTTATATGACTTGTAATCCTTTCATATATCGCGTCCATTCACTGCCTTTAATTTATCCGAGGGCTTGACTCTGTCAAGAGATTGAGTTTCTGGTAATTTAAGGCCTTCATATTAGATAATTGGGAGAGAGGTGAAATTGAGGTGCTGCTGACATTCAATCTTCTGCCCACCCGCTGGGTGGAACATTTATGCGCCATGTTCTACTTATATTTTTATGGCCGCTCCTTGCAACTCAAAACCACAGCCACACACAGTCATACACACACACACACACACACCACCCATACACCCGCTCATACAAGCGACTCAGACATTCACCTCGGCACATACTCGAAAAGTGAACGAGCAGCATATTTAAAACATGGATTCTTAATTAGTAGCAAATGTATCCCATTTGCATTTTTTTTACACGTTGCCAGCGCGATTCACGTACACATGTATGCACAGAGGTATAGCTGAACTACGGGCTGTGCGCTAGTTAACACCCCCTGGATGGCGGGCCCAACCACTGCTCGTGCCGGGACCAAATTAGTCGAGAGCCCGAAGCTGAGCTGCGTGCTGCTTGCCGACTTGAACGCGGGTCCCCATTCGCCGCTGTTGTTGCCGGCAGAGCGTCTCATAATGCGCGCTAATTAATCCTGCAAGGATCGGATTTTCCCGACGTAATTATATTTACAGCCGCCATGCGAGCTAAGCAGCAGCCAGCAGCAAGCAGCAAGCAGCTAGCAGTAGCTGGAGCAGGATGCTCATTTTAGCCAGGGTGTATAGGAGGGATTTTATGATATACAGCGACGCTTTGTAGTATGTGAGGGGGCACACCCAATGGCAACAGCCTGGCAGTAACGGTTGCTGGAACATGCGAGTTGGCGAGCTGGCGTGAAAGGATACGCAAGAATATTAAATTAATTTTTAAGTGCGTGCAGAAGACGCAGCCAAAGGCAGCAGCAAAATTCAAGACGAAGCGAAGACGAACAAAGCAGCAAAAAATTAATGCGCTTTTCTTGCTTGCGTCTATTGTCTGGTGGCAGGAAAACTTTCACCATATTTCAGACCTCGATTACAGGGTGATTCGAATTAACAATATATAAATTTAGTGAGAGAACAATTGCAACAAAGAGCTTAATCAATCTTAATCAATATTAAGAAATGCGAAGAAGAAAAGGAGAAAAAATGTATGATGTATAAATTAGAAATGAACAAGAAAATATAAATAAATACATATAAGTATATAAAGCTACAATTAATTAAAGTTTTACTCAGGTTTTTTCGATGCAAATAATAAAATTTTTAGAATCATTTTAAAACATAATGTTGAACCCACTTTAAAGAAGGTAAGCTTGAAATTAAAACTACTTTTATCAAATATTCTGTAAGGGTTTTTTATTTTGTTAATATATACATACATATATTAATTCAATAACAGATATCTAGCTTTTTGAATATTTTCAATATTTAATCTAGCAAAACAATTCATCATTAATAAAATTACAAATTGAAAATATTTCTTTAACTTTCAATTCATAGGCAGTAGTTTTTAGAAGATTAATGTAGTCTTTAAACAGCAACTACATCCCGTGTGAAGGATTTTACTATTATCTTATCAAGCCGCATAATAACCCTGTATATTATGAAGTTTTTGTCTCACAGATTGTTGCCATGATTTTTATTTCTTTTAGTCGCGAATATAAATAATGAGTACATTTTGTTTGTTTAAGTTTGTTATTTCTCTTTTTGCCTTTTTGCTGCTGCTTTATTGCTTTCCACGCGGGTGGCTAACTGGCAACTGGCAACTGGCAACTGGCAACTGGAGTTTGGTGTTGTTGGCAGATCCGCCGATACGTTGGCAAATTAGTTTGAGCAGTTTGTTGGGCTACCCATTCGTTGATTCAGTTGCCCTTTTTTCTGTTTTTGTATAGAACTCTGGGCAGCATAATGAATGCTTTCTGCTCTTGTCCAGATATCAGCGGGCGATGATTAAGTCAGCGACTAGCCGACTTTCGAACTAGCATCCGAGCAGTCGACTTTATACAATGCAAAGTTAAGTGATTACTTTTTGCTGGGCAGCAGCAGATTCACAGTCCTGGCGTAAAGTTCTGCTCGTAAATTTATTAAGCAAAAACTTAGAAAACTTTCGACGAACAGCGCATACGCAAGTTTTGCAATTGTATTCATTCAATGAAGTCAACTCGCCTCGACTCGGCTTGCCTCGACTCGACTCGACTCGACTTGGTTAGCCACTATTTTATGCATTATTCATGAGTCCATTCAGCTGAGCTCGGCCAAAATTGTCAACGCTCTGTATGTATAGTGTGTTCTATGGCCTGTAAACTTGTTAAATTTGATATTTATTCTTTGATAATTAAGATTATGTGTGAATAAATTAAATCCGAAAAAAAATTGCTTTTATCTATTATTTAATCAAATATCTGATATTACCAAGAAACGTTTTGTTCAAATATTTTTCCTTTTTATTTCTTCTTGATATGCAAGTTATAATTAATCTACATTCAAAGCTACATTCATTGGAAAAGGAATATTTACTCGCTTGATAATATTCTCTTGACATTAAGAAATAAAAATATTCATATTAAATTCCTACTATATAATTAATTTCATTTAAACTTCTGAACTTTTCATGACGCATACAAATTGAAAAGAAAATATTAATATTATCATTAATAAATTAGGAAATCGTGGAAAGCTTTCACGAAGAATGTCGAAGGTAATGATAAAATAATTGCTAAAGCATACAAAAATATATTCGAATTCATTTCAAATTAAGTATGTGTATTAAAATAATACAGTTTAAATCAGGACCAATTATATAAAGATATATACTTGATTAAATTGATATACTCTTCCGTTGAATATTTTATGATTCCCTTATCTTCCTTTCTCTCTCCTATTTTGTAAGACCTTGCTAACAGTCGCTGACTTCTAGGCCATGGCTGCGATCACAAAGCCCCAGCTTAGGTAAATGGACTATCGAAGTGTTGAATAAGTTGTTTAGCATTTAACGAGCTATAAATGGCGCAAAAGTCGCAGCCGTCGTCGCATTCAGCTTGCAAGATTACAAGGAACTCGAAAGGCTTTTGGGCAGGCAGATGGCAAATGCAAGCAGGAGATACGCACACGTCGATGGCATAAAACACACCTCTTCATAATAATGCAGCAGATGAATGGATTTATAACTGAGTGCGAACAGGGGCCACGGCAGAGCCTTAGGGGCGTTCGGTGGTGCTGCCGGTGCCGCTCTGATAATGATAATGTGCTCATCTTCATCTTCAGCGTCAGCGTCAGCGTCATCGAAGATGCACTGAATGCATCGATAGGATAAGCTGGCCGTGTCGGTGGCTTCAGTGAGCTCAAAGTGCCGCCATTATGAGGCAATGGGAAATCGAATAAGCCGCAGAGTCAGCCAGAGTCCACTCCAAGTGCAGCCACTACACACAACTACAACAGCTGCACTGGCAATGGCAAAGACTTTTTGGCTGCGATTCAAGCATTTGGATGCATAAATCAAACATTTATATGCGGCACAGCTTCGGCGTCGCCTCGACTCACATGTGGAGCTGGCTGGCGGGGCTGGCAGGCAGGCACTCGAATGTGATTACACAGCGAGAGATTGCAGGCAAGTTGGTTAGGCTAGGTCTGTTTGGATGGAGACGATACTTGCATGGTCGTCACACACATAAGCAGACAGCGTCCTTCCTTCAGCGCTCTGCGCTCTGCGCTCTGTGCCCTGCCATGCAGCTCTGAGTCATGGCTTTGGACTGGGTCTGGGTCTGGGTCTGGGTCTCGGTCTGAGTCTAAAGCTGTGGCATCAAAGGCGACTCCGACGCGGCGTGCTCGCTGGAAATGAAGACGATTACTGCGACTGCAATGATGGATATTATTCCTAAGGCGAAAACTCTTTGCCCAGCGGTGCTTTGCGACACCAAAGCGATTTGCGCTGTGATTGATTGCAACATTGCGGCACAACACGCTAGCCAGGATTTGGCAAGGATATTGCCAGCATGCGACATAAATATTACTTATATGAAGCCAGCATACTTGGCGTATGTGCAAGAAAAATTTGTTGACTGCTTCAACTAATATTAAGAGATAGTTAAATAGTTAGATTAATCTCGTATTATTTTTTAGCTTGTTAATTGATTGGCATGAGTAACTTGTATATAATACTAATGAAACTTCAACTATCAAAGAAGTTTATAATAATTGTTTTATCTTTCTCTTTAATAGTCAATGCTTTTTAAAAGTCTAAGCTAAAGAGACAGTAGACCAAGACACCGAGATGTTTAAATATTTAAATGGATAGCAGAGAGAAACAGATAGATAGAGAGAGAGAGAGAGAGAGAGAGAGAGAGAGAGAGAGAGAGAGAGAGAGAGAGAGAGAGAGAGAGAGAGAGAGAGAGAGAGAGAGAGAGAGAAGAGAGAGAGAAGAGAGAGAGAGAGAGAGAGAGAGAGAGAGAGAGAGAGAGAGAGAGAGAGAGCTTAGCTCCCTTAATGGGTATATTAACTAACAATATTAATATCTAACGAAGAAAATAAACGAACAGCATTTAAATATCAAATTTTCTAAAAGAATTCCTTCTATTGCATAAAGAAATCCAGAAAATTCAAAACTTACTTGTGTATATACTCTCTGACTCACTTAATTGTTCTCTTTGCAGACATTGAGTTTCTTAAAAAACAATATTCATAAACAAAATTTCATTAACTGCGAGGCCACAAAAGAGGGCGGCCCAGAGACAGCCTTTTTTCTGCTATGTGACCTGAAATATTGTTACCATTAAAATAGTTGTTTATGTAGTTTATGGGCAGCTGGAAAGCAGCCCAATAGAGTGGAAATACCATGACGAAAGTTGAGAGGCAATACACTTCAAAATACTGTGCTATGCCTAACTCTAGCCACGGTGTCTATGCAACATTGAATCGAGGGCAAAACTTATAATTTGGAAGGGATCCAATGGATTCTCGAAAAGTTTCAGTTGCTGCCATCAGCTTCGACTGAAGTACAAAAATCTGTGCATGACTCTCTGTGTGCGTCTATGGCTAAGTGAATCGTCTGTCTGTCTGAGTGGTTGCCCGGCCCACGGTCCAGAAGTAGCTGTGCGCGGAAATGGGTGAAAAATCAAGGCGTAAAATATATGTGAAAAAATTATATGGAAAATACAGAATTTTTATTTCTTTTTTTTTATTATTATTTTTGCAAACTCTGCGAATTTGGGCTAGTTCTTCTTTATTTTTTGTTGGTCTCGGTTAGCTGAAATTTATTTTTTACTTAAAACTTTCTGTTGTAAGCAATGAAAAATGGCAAAACAAACTTTGCAGCTTTCAGCAGCAGAAAGCGCCAAGCGAACTGAATTTGTTTTTGTTGAAAAGTATCGAATTGATTTCAGTCGAGGAAGTTTCGAATTTTCAAATGCAAACGGCTAATTTATGCGAAAGTTCCGCCTTTCCTGCTTATTTTCCTCCACTTTGAGCCTTAATTTATTTACTTTCCTTTATGGGGGACAAACAAAAAAAAAAAAAAAAAAAAAAGCAACTTCACAAACAAGAAGACAAAATATATTCTCAGTTTTCTATGCGACCTCAAAAGCTTTGGGAACATTCAAATATATAATATATTAAGAATAATAAATATCTAAAATATAAATTATAGAAATTTTCGGCAGAAACCAAGCAATAAAAAATATAATAATTTAAAATGTTTTAAGTTAAATACATTACATATTTAAAGTTCCAGAAAATAAAAATGAGATGAACTTATGCAATTAAATATGAATATTTTAATATTCATCATTTTCAGTTTCAATTTTATATTATTTAGAAAGCAAAATTAAACGTTGAACGTTTACAAATTTACATTCTTATTAATTTCATTTTCTGCCTTATATCAAATTTTATTTTATAATTTGTTTAATTTAGATTACGTTAATTATTTTATAATAGAAATTTACTCGCATTTATAAACTCATTAAATTTCCAGCTTTATTGACATTGAAAGCATATACCAAAAAAATTCTAGTTCAAAAATGTACGTGTTATTTGCTTGTCAAATAATAAAAACAAAAACAAAAACAATATAACCAAATCCGTAGCATGTCCTTCTGCTAAATCCTTTGACAATGCCGTATTAAGCTGAACTAAGTATAATTTATATATTTGGAAAATTTATTGTTTTGCAAATCAAATTATTTGCCAAACTTGAGTCAACAGCAGAACGACGCCACAAAATATAATTCATATATATATATATATTAAATAAAAAAAAGCAAGGGATCAAGCGAGCTGAGCTGCCAAAAAATAAATATATACATACATAGATATATACAAGTATATTTATTTATTTATATATATACATATTTAATAGTTTAACGCACAACAATAAATAAAATAAAATCAATTGCCATAGGGCCGAAAGAATTGGGGAGTTGGCCATAAACGTATGGCAGCAAAACAAAAGCCAAATAACCAAAATCGCAAATAATACGACATGTTGTACGACAACAACAACAATAAGAGCAACAACAAGTACAACAGCAATAGCAAGAACAATTACAACAACAATCGCTGTTGTCGTACTACCAATAAAATCGTTTGTTTCCGGCTGCTGGCTATCAAAGCTACTGGAATTTATTTTCGTTCGAGCAACAAACACAGCAACAGCAACTGCAAATCGCAAAACCAAAGTGCAAACATAGTTGTTGTTGTTGTTGTTGTTGTTTGTGTTGTCTCTCGTTGCTGCTTGACTATTTGCTAAAGTCATTGCGGTGTTTCACCCGATCGCCCACTGCCCCGCACAAATTGCCCCTCGAGTCAACACGAGTTCCCATGGGCATGTGGCAGACTTTGCACAATGCCAACAACAGCAACAGCAACAGCAGCAGCAGCAACAGCAACAACGAAAGCAACAGCAGCAACAACAACAATTTTAGTAATAATATTCACATTTATGGATTTGTAAGTGGTTCCGCATGACTAACCCCGCATCCTCTGGTTTCTTCTTTTTCCTTTCCTTCTCTACCTCAGTTGAACTCCTTGGCTCTCGTTGCAGCAGCTTTGCTTTGTTTGTGCAGGGCATTCAAGTTTCAATAAGGTCGGCTCTAATTTGGTTCTGCATTTCTAAGTTATTGTTGTTGTTTCTGTGGGCACGCTCTGAAAAGTCCTGTGGGTCATCTAGGTTTCTGCAATTCATAATTTAGTTACGGCTCAATGAAGATTTCTGTGTTTTGATCCGCGCTGTTATTTTTTTAGATTTTCAATATAAAATTAAAGTTTTAGGTTTTAAAATAAAAGCTAGACATAAATTCGCTTTAGAGCAAAAAATAGAATTTAATAAGAATATAAATAAAAATCGGAAAATAAATTTAAAATGATTTTAATCTGTAACTAAATAATTTTCGATTTTAAATATTAAATAGACTCATGCAATTTGGCTTTTTATTAAATTAATTTTAATGATTTGGATATATTTCTTTTATGTTTAAGGATATTAATATCTAAAATATATATTTTGCAAATTTGAGATATTTATATATTTTTTATTTAAAATATTAAATTTTTGTGAAAATGTATTTTGCAATTTTGTTTTTTGTATATATTTCAAGTAAGATCCCATTAAAATATTTGCATTAATTCATAGACTTTATATTAAAATGATATAGTTCAATTTCATTGCGCCTGCTTTCTAGCCAGAGTTGTCACCATATCGGCGGGAATTTATGTGGTGAAATAATTAATTCTGTCAGCGCGGCATTCGCTGCAACAGAAATTGACAGGGTATAAATAAATGCGGAAAGAGCGGAGAGCAAATGCAGGGAACGAAATGGAATCGCTTTTCGATTATGTTAATTTAATTTCCATTGCTTGGGCGACATGAGTGGCACACATGCCGGCAATATGTCCAATGGAGCGTCGGGAATAAATCCAAATCATGCGATCCAATGATCACATTGTGCCACAACTTGAGTTATGGCAAACAGAGCGAAAGGGCGACAGAGTGGGAGAGAGAGAGAGAGAGGGCATTTGACAAAGCGTACGAAGCAGCAAAAACATCGATGGCGAATGGCAAATAAACTACAGATGTGAACAGAACAAATAAATGTTGAAACCGAAAAGCTAAACAAACACAGCCCTTTGATTAAAGCCTAAGACATGTATTTATATACATATGTACAAAGCAAAGATATCAGTTATTTCATTTTCAATTTATAATAATTAATATTATGAAATATATGAAAAGCTAATATATTTCTAGCATTAGCTATATTTCCATACAAATCCTTTTCTTACAAAAAACTTTTTGTAAATAAAAAGTTCTTCAAATAGATTATACATACATATATATATCTATACACACATTTACCTATGAAGCAGATACTACCATATAATTTCAGTCTGGTTTCTGGTCTTTCCACTGAAATACTTTGGCTGGCGTCGAGACACAACATTTCTTTATTTTTGTCTCCAATTTGAATTACGTACGATGTGCGCAACGTCTCTGTTTTTTTTTTTCGTATTTGGTTTTCATGTGCGTCTTATAATTTTTGAATGCTATTTGTTTTATATGCCGTAGATTCTTTTTTCTTCCAAGTGAAATACGTTTTAATTTATGAGCCTGCTGCGTACATTATAAACTCATGTATTTTACAAGCACTTGGCAGACGCAACCAGGATATGTTGCATTACAATGAGAATTAAGAATATTCTTGAGTCGAGTAGAAGTGAAAACAAATAGAAAGCAAACTTGACTGGCTAAAGGATACCCTGCAATTGGTATCCGACATTCTTATTCATCTGTCATTATTATTCATCTATTATTCTTCATGTAATACAAGCAAACGCTAAGTATAATCCATGGTCTAAGATTTTATTTACATTATTTATACTTTTTATATAGTTAAGCTTGGTCAGATTTATTTAATAGGCTAAGATATATCACCACATGGCTATCTTATTTTGTTTTAATAAATGGTAAATTCTTTTTATTTACAAAAACAAATGCTTGAATGTCTTTAATGTTTTATAAGAACTTTAAGCTACCTCAGATATTTTAATTAGTTCTAGGTCGATGACTGATAAATGATAATTTTGTATATGTAATATCTATACTTATAAATATTTTAAAATTTTTATAAAAGTCTTTATTTTAGATAAGTCTCATTTTCTATTTGAATAATTTATCGCAAACACCGTTAAGCTATAATTAATGGTATCGTTTTGCATGTAAATCTGTGACCACTTTAGCTTCAAATCAATCCGAAACCGAGCTCAATGCGGCCAACCCTACCCAAAATTGCCTTTCACCATAAATTGGCAAAGAAATCGAAAGGAAACCGTGAACATCGTAAACAACATTTGCAGTACGGCTCGTTGTTCAGCTCCCTTCTGGCTGAAGCAATTTGTAATTTTCCGTATTTCATTCGCATACACTTCATTAACATCCCCCCTGAAGCTGGCTGCTGTGGAGGAAGAGTTTTCTTTCTGTGCGGTTCAATGGCTGCTAACCAGGCTGGGTGGGGAATGGTTGTGGGTGGGATGCATCATTAGAGTCGTTGAGCATAGTCGTGCCTTGAAATTTACGTCCTTTTGGCGAAGACCTTCTCTAATTTCTTCAAGGATCCTGCCAGCCGCATATATGCTCAACCCAGGGAAGGACGACGACGACAACGACGGCGTCGGCTTTCCCATCAGCGACAACGACACAAAAAGTCCTTGGCCAATGACAGCCGCAGAAGCAGCAGCAGCAGCAGAAGCAGCAGAAGCCAGTAGCCAGGAGCTGGGCTCGAGCTCAGGCCCAGGCTGAGACAGGAAAATGTTTTTTCACGATAAAAATGATGGATGACATCATAAATAACGTTGGAGTGCGCCCAAACAGAGGGTTTCCAGTGGTTGTTTATTTCGATATAAATGAAATTCTTCTTTTTTCGCCTTTTCTGCTGCTTATTTTCGCCGGCTAGTGAACAAATAAAAACTTTCGGTATGTAGAGGCGGGTGAGTTCCCCAAACAATTTGGCAAGAAAAGCACACGCATACACACACACACACACACACACACACACAACACACACACACACAACCAAGCAGGCAATGCAAATGCCGAACTCTCAATGCTCTAACCCGAATGCTGCTTATCCAAACCTACTTCGGCACATCATCAATGGCCATTAATTTGGGGGCGGGGTCCCCGATATTGGGGCGGCATTTGTAATCACAGTTCCAGCTCACATTGTATGCGCTAGATGTTTCCCGTCATAAATATCAGAAAATTATTATTAATGTACCGTGCCGTTTCTTAGACGTAAGTCAGTAAGTCGACACATTGTTGACGGAGCGTTTGTAAATTTGCAATACAATGGGGTAGAAAGGGCATCTGTGACTCAAAATGTCAATTTACTTGATCTGAATGAATTGTCCACAATTAAGTCATTAATTGACTCAAATTATTATTTCAAATTATTATTGCTGCTCCAAGTGTTGAAATGCAGTTCTCATTATTTTAATTTATTTTAAGAATAAAATAAAATAACAAACTCCATGACTTGATGAAAATTAAATATTATTTTTATTTTAAATTTCTCTTATTTTGATTATCAATTATAAACGTAGACAAGTTTAGTTTCTAAACATTTTTCTCGTAAAATGATTTTGAAACTAAAATCTTATTAATTCAATTCCCCTTGCTGTTAATTGTATTGCAGCTAATTGAATATCCCCCACAGTGCGGCTCATTTTGAAGGACAAACTGTAGTCGACACACACGGACATAGATTGTGTGAAAGTGAAAGCCTTGCCAAGACATTGGTGTGTGTGTGTGTGTGTTGGTGAGCTTTAATGATATCCTTATAGCCTGCCAAATTTATGGCAAAGCCGCATAAATTTAGACGCTTTTTTTCACGCTTTCACTGCAAGGCGAGCCTTATCGTATTTTTATTTTAATGGATTTTTTATCTGCTGCTGCGGTTGCCTCCGCCGTTGCTGCCGCTGCCACTGCTGCTGCTGCTGCTGCTGCTGATGATGACATTCCCTTCGTCCGTGGGACATCAAGCACAGGACACTTGGTTAGTTGAGGGGGCGGGAAAAGGCTAACTGTCCAAATAGCTGGGCACATTTCTCATTTTGTTTAACTGTAACTTGATGCAGGGAAATGGGATTTAATAAGCCAACATTTATTTTAGACATTATTGATGGCGGTTTATTTATCGCGCCTGTAGACTCCACCTCTATTAATGCGACACACTGTGCGCGTGTAGCCGACACTCCTTATGCGGCAAAACTCAAAAGGATTAAGCTGCACACATATGCACACATACATATACACAAAACACACGCATACATAGACACATCCAACGAGACAAAGGCAGAGCCAAAAAGATTCACAGCCGCCGCACAATGCAAAAGCTTCTCGACATGGTTTGTTCCTGCTACTGCTACTCCTGCTCGTTGCCTTCGCTGCTGCCTCAGCCTTTGCTCATGTTGTCCGACGATTATTCAAAATGCAAGTCACACTCATGTGTGTGTCTGTGTGAGTGTGAAAGTCCTCGCAGCCATGTTGGCGTCAGAGCCACGTTCGTTCCCTCCGCTGCTGGCTCCTACTCTGACTCCTCGCCTGCTTTTGCTTCGCCTGCAGCTCCTGCTCCTGGTCGTGCTTTGGGCTTAGGATTTGCTGCTGCTGCCGCGGCTGCTGCAATTGCCGCATGTAAATTCTTAAAGTAGTACTTAGCGCTATTATTTATTATATTCCAACAGTTTCAACACCTCTCAACAAGTAACGAGCCAAACTCAAAGGGGTTACAGGGGAAGGCGGAGGCGGAGGCGGAAGCCCAGGGCGCTGCATGAGGTGCGGGATGTTCGACTAGCTGCTGCACTTTGCCATTGTTGCGCTCTGTTCGCATTGTTGTTAGTACTCACTGCTGCTGTTGCAGTTGTTGCTGCTATTGCTGCTGCTGCTGCAGTCCTCGGCGATGTTGTGCAGAAATTTATGAATATTGCATGGTAATAAAGCGAAGGATTTCATTACGACTGCGTATGCAACTGGCTCTATGTGTGTGCAGCTGGGAGTGTTCCTTTTTTGCGAGTGTTTATTTGATTTGAGTGTATTAGTGCATCTCTAAAGAGGGGCAGGTCAAATAGGTGCTTTAATAAAATACATGAGATATATTTAGTTATCAATTTCCATGCAACACTAAACAAAAACTTGGAGTGAGACTTGGGCTTATATAATGAAATGCTTTTCGATTCTTATTAAAGCTAATGTATGACATGTATGCTTATTTAATCTCTCTTTGAAGTAAATAAATATATTTTATATAAATTACCATTTATTCGAAAAATAAGAACTCTAAGACTCCCAGTGAAACAATAACGAAGGAGAAAGACCACCAACTGCTCACATCGACTGTGAAAACCACAAAAAGATTTATGCGCAGCATAATTCAGAAAGTCATCGCTGACAGACAGAGACAGAGACAGTGACAGCGACAGAGAGAGAGAGAGAGAGGGAGAGGCATACGTGTGAGGAGCAGGGGCGCGACACTTACAACCGCCATAATCATTTCAACAAGAATAATTTAAATAATTATTAAAACGAATCCACAGCAGCCGCGACAATTACAAGCGTATGGGCCGGGGATTCGAACTGCGGACAGCAGTTCATGGGACAACAGGCCGCCAATTCTGCGGTGCTCTCGTCCTGCGGAGCGACGCATCCTGTCAGCTGCGACTGGCTGACTTTTGATTGCAGGCAGCGTCTTTTTTGCGTGGTCGTGTGGTTAAAAATTAATACGCGGAAGGATATGGCAGGCAATTCGTTTTGTGCGCATTTGCCAGCAAACGAAAAAAATCAAACTCCAGACGAGAGAGCATGAAAAATTTACATTTGAATAGACGGGCAGTGAATGAATGTGGAATGCTGAAGCTGTGTGCTGCGAGTGGTGCGAGTGGTGCAGCGTTTCTGTGGCTCGCGGCCGGCAGGAAACTGCGCCAGCAATGGCCGCTGGAAGTGCGGCTGCCTGAGCATTTATGTGGCGTATTGTTTTAATTTGCAGCATTATAGCTGTATGCCAAACATTTGTCTGCGAATGCATTCAAATGCAGCTTATATTTCAGGCAGCTTAAAGACTCAAAGCTCGCCATCGAATCGAGGCATTGCGTGTTCAGTTTTTGTGTCACGTTCTGTGCTGGATGCGCAGTCACAGCTTGTGGCTAGGCGCGTGTTTAGGCCCTTTAGCCCTGCTGCTGCTCTGCTCCATCCTGTCGTGTCCTGCTGTAGTCCTGCAGCAACCGCTAATGGCGCTCGCATCGGCCACTTGCATTGGAACATTCTGTCTTCCAAATTAATTTGGTGTCCAGCGTGTTTGCTGACAGAGACAGCCGACTAGCAGCAATAGCAGCAGCCAGGACATGATTATGCTGGACATTGCAGCCAGCAGTAGCAGGCCAGGCCTTGCCCTCAATGAGAGCTGCCCGCTCTGTTCCATTCTATTCTGGTTCAGCATTCGTGTCCGCACTGCGCTGCTTCGTTTCAATTAAACAGGCATCCAGCAGCAGAAGAATGTGAATGGGACTGGGCTTAGCTGCACTTAATGCATAAATTCTCTGCTGGACATCGGTCATGATAAATTTGACCCTATTTTCTGTCGTTCAGCACAATATCTGCGATTTGCATATCCCTGCGCTTAATCGACGAACAATAATTTGTAGTTAGCTGCAATGTTCTGTTAATTTTGAGCGAGTTCATTTGCATTTTATTATTTAATTTGATTTGATGACAGCGTGCAGTCGAGTCTCTCTTGAAGCTCTCATGGTATATTTGTAAATGAAGAAAAATAAACAATTTGATGGGAAGAAAAAGTTAAGCTAACCAAAATATCAATATGAATTTTTGTATTAAATTGAGAATCGTTTCTTATTCGCGTTTCGCATAGAAATATATAACTGAAAATATTCATGTAGATATAGATAAGACAAGATTCTTAAAGTATTTATAAGTTTCAGCATGTTCGGCCGACTAAGCAAATGAGTCTCTAATTCTTGGCAATCAATATGAAGCTTTCTTTTTACGTTTATCAACTTCTTCTTTCATGTTAAATCTACCTTTATTTATTTCTATTCTTAACCACAAGATGAATAAGCGATAAGCGCTTTCAGCTTAAAATCATTCAGAGTAATAACAACTCTGATGATATATAATTAGTGAGTCCTACATTGTTTTATATACATTTGCATTTTATATCAATTGATACCTAAACGAACATTTATAAGCATTAATTTCTAATCTATTTCATTCAATTATATGAATTAAATTTTCATTTTATTTTCAAATTAAGTTTAGTAATATATACATTCATAATCTATTTGGATATGTAGTAAGAAACTATTCCATAGATATATATGTATCTATAAAACTCTTTTCAATCCATAACTATGTAAGCTAATTTTGAAATATTTCATTCATTTGAGATGTGATTAGAAAAGAAAGTCGGATAAAGCGTAGAGCAGCATTGGCAGCTGATGCTGTCAAAATAAAAGCCAAATGCTGTCGGCTTTAAATTGTTTAAACATAACGATGCAATGGGGAATTCAATGCAAGTGGCTGGAAAAACTTTTTCACTCAGGAAAAAAGAAAACAAAAACCAAACAGGGAAATAGAAATAGAAAAGAACGGCACAACGTGGCTGGCAACGCTGGCAGTGGCAGCATCCAATTATTTTTCGATTAGTTTCGCTATCATTCTTCAACAACAACAGAAACTGAAAACGAACCCAAAACACAAAACTCAACCCTCAGGCTGGAAATGTGGAAATGTGGGTAAGGGTAGCAAGTAGGTCTCTCTGTGAGTGTGCGTGTGTGTGTGTGTGTGTGTTGTAGTGGGAGTATCAAGTCGAATATAAATAAATAAAACATACAAAATGGAAATAAATCTAACTGAAAAGCCATAAAGCATTTTCAGCATTCGCAATTTAATATGTTCGAGGGTATTTTTCTCGCACGTAGCGAAGATGAACAACACCCACCACCACCACTGGCAGAAGCAGAAGCAGCAGCACCACCAACACCAGCCACTACCGCCACCATCGGCAGCTCGGGCGCAAGATGGTGCCTGCTGGAACAGGACGAGAAGGACGAGTCGACAGCTGGACGCGCAGACAATGGCCAAGAACGAGAGCAAGAAGCTAGAGCAAGGAAAACGAAAAAAATAAGGAACAGAAGGAAAGGAAAACGCATTTGGATTCGGATGCTCAGCCTCCGCGTTCCACACTGTGCATATAGATGAAGATGGAGAGATGCCTGGCCAGATGCTGTGGCATGGGTCTCAACTAAGTGGGGCATGGGGCATGGGGCATGGGGCATGAGACATGCTGCAGGAGGCAGGGTGTCTCGCGAGCGCGCTAAGTGTGATATATTTCGTAAGATTATATAAAATGTTTTATTTGTTCTTCTTGTTGCGACTTTTTCCCGGCTGCTGCCTTTTTGTTTCGCTCGTCCATGCCGAGCAAATTGCGTGCGCATCAGTCGAGCTATGCGAAAGTGCGAAAAAAGGATATTAGGTGTATACATATATATGTATATATTTATATATGTATATATAGTAAGGAAGTATTATCTCATTCCATTCGCTGCAACGAGCGAATGAATTATTTCTTACCCTCATCTAAATTCCAAGTTGCTTCTGCTGCTTCTTTTTCATCTGCTACGCATTTTCCTGCTATTGTTGTTGTTGTTGTTGCTTAGAGAAATTTTGCAAAAACTCAAAGTTTTTGGGCACTCGCAAACAGCAAAAATAGCTCAGCTACTAGCGTGCTTTGACAGAAGGCAAAAACGAAGTTTTAGAATAAATATTATTTAATTATTCTATAAGTATAATGAAATGAAAATTAAGTATTTAAGTATATATTTATCCTTATCTTAAAATAGAATAAAATAATATTTTTTTTTGTGATTTTCGACAATTAATTTTTTAGATTTTAAAATTTCAGCAAAATGATATTTTTCCCACTGTACTTAGACTGTGCGCTCCGGCCGGCTGGGGAATAGGCTGTTGGCTGTTCTTGTCCGTCGGACTTGGAGTTTGATATGGACCAAATTGAAGCTAAAGACAGCACCAGATGTGACCAGGCTGAATTTTTAAGTAGCCAGCACACACTCTTCCACTTCCACCCATACACAGTTTTAACATTTAGAAATTAGTGAAGAATGTTTTTTTTTTCTTGGAGTTTTAGGTGGGCTCAGATGAGAAAACGATGCTGATGATGTTGCCAATGGCTGAGGAAAACAGCCATTTTTCCTACTTTATGCCAACTTAAGTGGGTGAAGCACCTCCGCCTGCGCACGCTCGCACACTGAAAGTGAGGGGGCTGGAGGGTGGGACCCAGAGCTGAAGATGAATGTGCCGCAGCTCTATAAATATGTATGGGATGCTATATATTAAAACCGACTCGACTCGAGTCAACTCAACTCGCACAGAGCAAAAACTAATTTCGAAAAATGCCAAAAGAAAACGCAGCAAAATGAAAATAAAAGAAAAACCTGCAAACGGAAAAACGTACGGCAACGAGCTGAAGTCGACTCGGCTGAGCCGAAGCTGAGCGAGAAGTAGCAGGAGCGAGAGAAGAAGGAGGAGGAGGAGCAGGCAGATGAAGTGGAGATGGAGTTGGACGGGTGCTACAAGAAAAGGACATTTGTGCTGCCAGCGGAGGCTGTGGATGGGCTTGGGTCTGGGTGTGTGTATTGGGGGTTGGCTGGCAGGACCACAGCCAGGACCTGGAGCCGACACAGACTGACAGGCCAGGAACGGCAGCTGCTGCCGCTACTCCTGCCATTGCTCCTTCGGCTGGGTACACGAGAGTAATATAACACAACAAAATGCAATAAAGCATTTTGTGGCAACTTGAAGATGTGAGCAGCAGATGCTGATTAAAGGTGTGCGGTTGGGTGTGGGCGAAAGGGCGAATGCGAAGGCGAATACGAATACGAATGCGAATGCGAAGGATACACACACTGACACACACATAAGACCAACAAACTTCCATATAGATGAGCTTGGCAAAAGAAGTGGGAAAACTCATTTTCCGCTTGAAGTTGAGTGGCAACCGCTTCGGTGAGTGGGCGACTGGGTAGCTGGGCGGTCTATGCTCATTTAAATTGCGTGTACATTTGCCGGGCACTTCACACTTGAATACGAAAGCAGATAAAGTAATGTAGGAAACGACTGGAAGTAATTGGCTGCTGGCAGTAATGAACGCACTCCTCAAACTGCCGACCAGATTACCTCAGGCAATGCTCCCAAACAATGCACAGATTATGACTTTCATAAGTGACCATGGATGGAGCACTTTCTAGATGAGTAATACAAAAACCAACTTTTGATATTAATATTGAGGCATCACTTTAATCTTTTACTTGTATCATTTAATTTTGATAAGAATACAACATAATTTCAAGTATTAATGTAACTGGTAGCTGAGGCTTTTGAGCTTTTTGCACACATTTTCCGATGCACTATGATGTCTGGTATAATTTAAAATTGCATTGGTTCGTATACGAGCACTTCATATGCGAGTAAAAATGATTAAATGCATTTAGTTCTTTAATCGTAACTTTCATCATCATGAAACACAAACTATACTAAATCCACTGATTTTCAATATTCGAACCGAAACAACTTTCTTTTGAAAAACGCATGCTTCATATGTAGGTTAGTATTTGGCTCATTAGCACACTTAAGATGCCGTTCATAATGGCCAATGGGGCATTAAACGCTGCTTTCGAGACATTCTCCGATAATTCAACAGATCCAGCACTAAAAAATATTATTGTATTGTTAGGCTCTGGTTTTACTTCTGCCACACCAAGGCAAATGCGATAAAGTGCGTAGGCATAGGGTATTTCAGTTACAAAGCATAGCATCGTTGACTCGATGAGCTTCAAATACTGCTGTTCTCCAGATAGCGTTCGTCCAATTATCAATTTTCCATAATTTGTGATCTTGAGCTTCTGATATTTAGATAAGCTTCTATCATTGTAAGCCATCATATATGAACTACTAGGTACATGCTTCCATATTGAATATGTAGTGCCAGATGGCGGGCACACTGCACCCCACTCGTTAAAAAATTCATCAGATATAACGCCAGAGCATACATAAAATACACTTTCATTCTCGATAAATGAGCATTCGCGTAAAACGTCACTTGCCTTTGACTTGCAATATGCTAGTTGTGATTTTATTAATATGGTGGCAATCGCAAGCAATGCGTAGCGCCAAAACATATCCTCCAGATATAAAAATTTATACAAAATTTTTGAAAATTTTAATTCTAACAGAAGAACTTAAGTGATTTCTCCATGCACATATGATTAAATTATTTTGGGTTAGCTTTAGTCTTTAGTCAGTAGCTACGTTTGAAACATTTCCAGCTTAAAATATCAACATTAATAATCTGCACTAATAGCAAAGTCTATTGCGATTTGATTTTATATCATTTTTGTGGTAAAAAAAATCAAGCATTCCCATTTTTTATACGCTGAACCCATTGAAAATGGGAATTTGTGAAATTGTATGTAACAGGCAGAAGGAGAAGTCGCAGACCCTACAAGGTACATATATTATTGATCAGCAGAAAAAAATAAGTTGATTGAGCCCTGTTCGTCCGTACGTCCGTCCGTCCATATGAACGTCGAGATTTCGGAAACTACAAAAGCTAGAGAGCTGAATATGTTAGTTACGCAGCACGAGTTTGTTTTGTTTTTTTTTTGACAACTGATCCCATTTCCAAATTATCGATAAATATCGAAAATTGTATCGTTTACATTTTTTTAGGTTTTTTTTTGGCATAACTTCTACACCGTTTGAGCTAGAGACTTCAAATTTATACATTTAGATATATATTATGGATATGCAGATTGTGTAATATGCAAAAAACTCATTTGAAATACTAGAGACTTAAAATCTCGTATCTCGTAGTCGAGCCGTCTCGACTAGAGCCTTCTTATTTGTTTTTCTTTTTACTTTTGCTTACAAATATTTAAAATTATATCTAAATATTTAACATTGGAGGAAATATGAAGTCTGCTATTTCAATCACACAAAAGTTTTTTATTGCAAATTTAGAGGAAAAGGACAAAGTATCATAGGTTCAAAATATTTCTAGTTTTGCATCCGTATTGGTATTCAAAATATGCTTGAATTACACACTTTTAATGAGTTCATAGATGACGTTTGAAGAGTAGTCGCTTCTCTCTCCACTTTGTCAGATGTACAGAGCTCTGTGACTGAGCTTCATATGTAAAATTCATCGGTTGCCAAAGAGGGAAGTTTTTTTTTTTTTCTTCTTTTTTAAATATATAGCGAAAGCGACGCAAATCGTGATGTGAATTGACAAAGCAGTCAACGAGCAAATGGTTGTCGTTGCAATGCCGCACTGATAATTGCAGTCAGTTCTTGGCAAGTAAAATGCGTCCAATGTATGCAAGCCCATTGACCAGCTAGCCAAGCGCTTTCTATGGCCTTTGCTTAATGACAGTTTCGACAGTTTTGGTTTTGATTGCTGTCAAGCTAAAACAAAACAAAAAACAACATACGAGCTGCTGCCTACCCAATGGTAATGTGGTTGTTGACACTAATTATAACTGGAATTGCATGTGGCTGGGTGCCTGCCCCAATGCATCTGGCCAACCGACTGGTTGGCTGGCTGGCTGGCTGCCTGCCTTGGGCGTGCATTTCCACCTGCAGCAAGTCGGTCAGTTTTTCATTATTTTCATGCTGCATTTAGCTCACGTTTTAATTAAGTCGTCGCCGGAGTCGCCAGCAACTTGCGATTCGTCGTGATCGTTGTTATTGTTGTTGCTGCTGCCTTGGTTGGGCCACGGGGCATGGCTGTCGTTGTCGTTGTCGTTGTCGTTGTCGTTGTCGTTGCTGCACTTGCATGTAAATCTGCTCATCACTGTTGATGGCCATATTACAATCCAGTGCTCCTGGCACCTGATATACCGCATCACCCCACCGCCCCCACCCCACACATACCACACCACTCGCCTCTGTCACAGCAAGTGCAGTGAAATGAATGCGATTTGCAGTCGACGCGTCTCCGAGTTGCATTTGCAGTTTTGCAGTTTAGCAGTTTGTGCTGCAGACTTTGGCAATGTTTTTCTCTTTATGGATTTTCACTAGATTTCTGCTGCATGTCCGTTGACACGTAACGTTCAGTTTTTGGAAAATGTTGACACACGTTGTTACTGCTGCTGCTGCTGCTGCTGCTGCTGCTGTTGTTGTTGCTGTCAAATTGCAAAAATGCTTCGAAATGTTTATAGTCTGCTTTTTGCGTTACTTCAAACAGGCTAAACTCAACTGTAGAAGTGTATACACACCAGCCCGACCTACCGCACAGCAAGTTCTGTAAGCTTTGATCTTCTGCCTGAATTATAAATAAAGATTTCATCATCAACAACAACAGCCAGACAGCCTGATGGGCGTTCCGCTGCCAATTACTAAATATATTATATATACAAATGTATATAAATATATATAGATATATATATACGTATATAATTGGTGCATATAGGAAGACATTTGGAATTCACTTTGTAATTTTGAATACCTGACACGTCTTGAAACTCAAATGTAAATGTGCACTTGATTATGACAGTCTTTATGAGTTTTTAAAATGCAAACGTTGGTTATTTTTTGTTTTATTTTTATTTTTGATCATGTTTAGCTTACTTCCTATGACATTGCTTACTTAAGAACTATAAAGATAAAGCGCCATAATTGTATTTGTGTGTTGCATAACAAAATTATATATTTATTCAGAAATGATATACAAACAATATATATTTAGAAATTATATAAAAACAAATCCATTTTTTAAATTCCATTATATTGAGGCTAGGCGTGATCTGTCGACATTGCAGGTAATAAAATAATTTATACAATTTTAGCATCAAACAGTCTTAAAGAAAAAATAAAAATAAATAAGTTAATAAAAAAAAAAAAATTAATACACTAAATACTAAATTAAAGCACACAAAAATAAATATTTTTTAAAGAAATTAATAATTATTAAAGAAAAAATTAATGCGACTGCATAGAATTTATACAATGAATATTTGATATATGTTTATTATTTTTTAATTTTTAAGTTAAAGTTTAAATATTATAAATACAATTTAATGTTCTATAAGTTTTTAATCATTTCATATACTTTTTAATAAAAACTTGTATATTCTTATTTTATTTATAAAACTATCTAATATATCTTCTATGCGTGATCTGTCGACATTACAGGTCATAAAATAATTTATACAATTTTAGCATCAAACAGTCTTAAAGAAAAAATAAAAATAAATAAGTAAATAAAATAAAATAAAATTTAATACATTACTAAATTAAAGCACACAAAAATCAATATTATTAAAGAAATTAATAATTATTAAAGAAAAAATTAATGCGACTGCATAGAATTTATACAATGAATATTTGCTATATGTTTATTATTTTTTAATTTTTTAAGTTTAAGTTTTAATATTATAAATACCATTAATTTTCTATGTTTTTAATCATTTCATTTACTTTTTAATAGAAACTTATATATTCTTATTTTATTTATAAAACTATCTAATATATCTTCTATGCCATTTTTCCAATCGTTCTTCTAATGCAGCAGCAGCACTTGAGTTGGCATCAGATAATTGCCCCAATGGCTTGTTTGGGGACTTGTGCCTTGTTTTGTAGACGTGTTATTGCCAGCCAATTGCCCATCAATGGCTAAACTGCAAGGCATGACCAACAAGGAAGAAGCGTCCGTTGAACGATTGCATCAGCTGCAATTGGAAAATTCACTTGAAATGGCAAAAACCGGACTAATTGAGGGTTCATGTACAGCATGCCAAGCAGGGCCGAGGGTGGAAAATGCAAATGCTTGCATGCCAATCGAACATCTATTGGCCTACACAGATAGCATTTGTATGGGGAAAATGTTTCGAGTGTCTCTCTCACCCTGGCACAAATCAAAGTGGCAATCAGAGAAACTGCAGATTGACATCTGTCCGATTTGCATCTACCGAAATTCACGTTGGGGTAGCCTTTCGACTTGGTCCAATCAATGAGGCAAACGAGACTCCCAGTTGGGTCATCATCCGGCGACCATAAGCGATTAAGTTTGTTGGTCTCCGGGGTAAAAAGTGAGCAGCAGCTACAACTCAACTTGCTGCGAGGGTGTTTCGTTAGCTCATTGCGAGAATGTGTTGATATTTTTGAGACAGCGAAACATTTTCGAAATTGAGTGAAACCGATTTCCCACAGGATTCATATGCCAAAGTGTCTGAGTCTGCCTGTGTATCAGTGTATCAGTATATCTGTGTGCCAAAGTTTTGCTGCCAGTCAAAGCTAAAGGACCTCCAACCAAGACCAGCCCACAATCGTCCAAATGAAGAAAATGTGGTTTCGGTTACGGTATTTCACTGTTTTGCTTCGCTTAGTCCTACCACCCACCCAAATCATAGAAAACCCAAAGCTTGTTTGTGTGTTTGTGCCCGTGTCTGTTTTTTTATGGAAATTTACGAAAAGTTTTCGTAGGCATTTTGTTTATTTCAGTTGCTGCTGCTACTAGGGCAGTCGAAAGCGGGAAACAAGGCAGCTGGAACAAGGATAAAACTTTCGGTCGGCCTCTTTCACTGCGGTTCCTGCTGCGTGGCATTCGTTTGCTGATGTAGCTGCTGCTGCTACGGCTGTTGTTGTTGTTGTTGTTGTTTATTTTATCATTACCATTGGCAATTTCTTTTAAGTGGTGCCAATCTTTTTTCACTTGTTATGCCCAACTTCGAGGGGATTACCCAGCACTGCCCCTCCTTGTCTCTCTCCCTCTTTTTGCCATTCGTTCTCCTTATCTCATTCCCTTCTGTATGTGCAAATTTATTATAGTAATTTTATTCAATCGACAAATCGGAAGTGATTTTGAATTCATTATAGCGGGTGGACACTCATCGCTCTTCCTTCCGCTCTATGTTATGGCAGAGAATGTTTTTCATACTCAAGGACATCTTTATGAAAGCTGTGAGTACATGAATGTAGGCGATTTGAAGTAGAACTTAATGTGAAATATTTACATGTATATATATTAAATATATTTGAATTGTTATTTTATAAAACTATAATCAATTGATGCTGTCTTAGCAATCACAGTAAAGTTTAATCAATCCAAATCAATCGAAAGATTAGTATCTTACAAGTAAAAAAAAAAAATGTAATATTTAAAGCTTAAACTTGTCAACTTAGGGCTGCAATTCATGTGGAAATAGATTCATGTTAGAAGATATCTTCAGCTCTCGCTAGAATACTTCATTTCTGACCCATTTTATTTGCCCAAGTTTTCACTGATATATTTTGAATGCAGAGTTGCATCAGTTGGTCAGTTGGTCAGGCTAAAAGGCAAAGACTGAGCCAAATGAGCGCATTGACCTCATAAATAACACTCGCACACACACACACTCGCAGGCACACACACACTCACACACAGTCCAGGCAGTTTGGTTAAGATGCAGCCCAGCCGCTGGCATTGGCGGGCGCTTGATGCCACTTTGGTGGTGGCATTTCCAGACACTTGCACTTTCTCCGCACGCTTAATGGACAATTAACCTTGATGGCGACTGCGGTTCGTTCCTGACCTTGCACCACAAATTTAAGCCGGCAGTGCAAGGTCGCGTGCTGGCTGCTGTGACCATTCTGCTGCAATTGCAACAATTATTGAGTCTTATAGCTGCCAAACTGCCATTTGGTTCATATGCATTATTACGTACACGCGCCCTGGGCAATTAGTGTCCCACCACCACCACAACCATCACCTGCTCAACCACGCGGCTTGCCTGCTGAAATTTCTAATGTCCAGTTTTGTCCGGTTCGTCTTTCCACTTGCCGCCTTTGTTACCTCCTGAGTTCCTTGCGAGTTACAATTATTTTACATTTATTAGACTTCTCTATGGCAAGCTGCTTTCAGTTTTAAGGCTGGGAGGGTAAACAAAGCAAGAGCTGAGTATGATAGAGAAATATAGCAATTGAATAAATTTTACAGATAATAAAAAATTAACACGAAAAATGCATTTCAAATAATTCCAATATTTTCTTACAAGTACAAAAATAATTCTTTGAAATTCTTATCACATCTCACATCTCTTATCACATGGCTTATCAGACAATAATCGCGATTATAATTCAAAAGGAAATTAATTGAGCACTTATGGCTGAAAACATTATTTGATTTGACTAATACAATTAGCTAATATTATGGCCAGTAATAAAAGTAAGTCATGTGCGATTTAGATGGGCTTTAGGTTTGTTGGCCACAATGCAATGATATATAGATCTCATAATGAAAAATGTAATGAGAGGCATTTATCAAAAATCGTTTGTTTGCAAGCGAAGGCATGTATCTTGTATCTTTACATCTTTGTATCTTTGTATCTTTGTATCTGCAGCGGCACACATAAAAAATATATAAATGTCTGTATGTGCGAGTATTTGATAATTTTGTGCTGTATCTTGGCCATGAACATGAATCTCTTGGCCAGCCAGCCAAAACAAAAGCGACAAAAAAAAAAAAAAAAAAGAAAAGAAAAATAATATGAGAAGCGAAACGAAGTCTTGAGCTTGTGGCCTTTGTATGCGACTGGAGCTCTGGGGGATCATCTTCAAGTTTTTTTTTGACCGACCGTCCGCTGGTCATAAATCTTCGTGTATATTGGACTTTTAGACGATATCAATGAAATTGTATCTCTTTATCCGCATTATTATAATATACGGATGCGAAAGCCTGAGACACTCTTCCATTTGTGGGTGGGTGTGGGGAGGCATCATAGCAACAGGGCAACAAGCCCCACCTGCCCCTCCGCATCAGTTATTTCACGACATTATGAGATATTATTTATATATTTTTCTTTTTGTTTTTTTTTTTTTTTTTTTTTTTTTCTAAATACTTACTTATGTATATTTCATTATGGGTCGCTAGGCCAGGCAAAACTGAAGCTGGGAAAAAAAAAAAATGCTCATTGCGAGTTGTGTGTGCAGAGCAGAGGGCGGACAAGGGAATTTCACGTGCGGGTGGCACAAGATAGATTGCCACCGCCTGCATATTTATGTGCAAAATATCGTTGATACAAGGCAGCAGCTCCTTATGGCACTCGCCACATGGCAAGGCGGACTCCTTGGTAAGAAAAATTCCATTAAACGAGCCAAGTTTTTCTCTAGGCCAGCTGTGGGTGGCATGAATGCTGTTCCTGCTCCTGCTGCTGCTGTTTACTAGTGAACCACCCAGCTTCTCAGCCACCCACTTAGCTAAAGCGCCCACTCATTGTCAGTGGCGGCAACAACAACAATTGACGACACCCAGAATCACAAATCATATAGATAAGAGCACACAAAGGAATTTATTTCTATTTTGGCATTTTTCGGTCTCTCATTTTGCTTGTAATTTTTTTTTTCTTTCTATTTGATGCTTGTTGTTTTTGTTGTTGCTGCTGCTGCTGCTGCTGCTGTTGTCCTCCATCGATATTTTCGGCTATTTTCACCCCAAAGTTATTGCGTTTTAGATTTTTTTTGCTTCTGCTGAGCTTCCGCCTACCGCCTTGGGCAGCCCTGCTTAGGAGAAGGGGCTGGGGGGGTAGAGAAGAGTGAGGCGGGAGAGGCACGCACCGGAAGCTCCGATAGCGCCATGTGTCGAGTGCGTGCGTGCGTTGCCTGCGTGCGTGTCCAGGGAGAGGCACTCGCAGAGGGAGAGTCTCTGTGAGTGTGTGTGTGTGTGTGTGGGTGTGGGTGTGGGTGTGCATGTTAGTGGCGCTGTAGGGTGTTGCCACATCGTATTTCACCACCCCCAACAGCACAGAGTCCCCTCCGCCCCATCCGCCTTAGCCAGTCGAATAGTAGGCGTTTCGCTTCTTTCATTTTAATGGCGCACACGCATTTGCTTTCGATACAATAGATATGAACATACAGCCAACAATATATATGATACACAATCTCTTAGCTATGGACGTGTGTGTGTGTGTGTGTGTGGTTTCTGTGTGTGACTGGGCGTAGTCGTATTTTATTTTCACTCACTTAGTGGCTTTAATATTTTTCATAATCATATCATTAGTTGCAGCCAATGGGCTTAGTTTTTAAATCACTTGGGAAATTTAGCGTACCGATAAGATAATAAACAATCAAGTCTTAAGACAAACATATGAATAGATTATCTGTAAATAATTGATATTTTCCTCTTGACTAAGGAATGTGTGAAAGATTTCAGTATTTTTACTTGAGAATAGAAATGGATTGGTTAACGATTTGATTCCAATAGTTATTAGAAAATTATTTGTTTAAAATTAAACATCACGTTTCAACAAATTATATAATTTTGTTATTATTATATATAATATATATGTATCTGTTATAATACGGAATATATTCTATTCGTTTCCTTTTTATTTATTTTCAAATTATTCTTTTTGTGGGTATAAAAATCGCATTCTATAGAAAATTAATAACATCATTAATGAATAATAATCTAATGAAAAAATCTAATCATAATTTTATATATATTTATTAAATTTAATAAATTTTACTTATTATAACTGCCTCACAGCTGTTTTCATATTTTTCCATACCAAAACTTCGTTAACAATATATTTGAAGTTTCTGCAAGATTTTTATTTTTGGGAATTGCCAAAATATGCTTATATAGCAAAGCATCAGCCTTCACATTAAATATCCTTCGATTTTGTAATTAAATATACATTTATGCAATTTATGCAAATAAAGTTGGCGCCGAAAAGTCTGCCTTAGATACTCAAGAGTTATATGTAATATTGGTATATCTATCAATTTGAGCCACATTACAAACTGTCTATGCCAAGTGTCACGCCTGTACGATGCCCGATGCGATGTGATCCATTTGAAATTGTTATGAATGGATATGTGTGATTCGTGTTATGGCAACACTTCAACTGGCATTACTCGAATGTTGTCGACGACAATTTGGGCCCCGTTGCTGTCATTTGGCATTGTTTGTCATATAATGTTGCCCGAACGAACTTAATCAAAATTGTTGCTATTTGGTACCGGGTAACAGCTACGCCCAACGCCCAGCTGCCACGCCCACAGCTGCGCTCTGCTGTGTGCAACAAAGTAAGCAATTGATGTAAGCTTGGCTCAAAGACAAATTATGATAAACGACCATTAAAATGTTGTCATATGTACACATATGTCTATCTGCTGTTGCTTTTATGGCTGTTGTTGTTGTTGTTGTTGTTGTTGTTATTGTTGCTGCTGCTGCTGCTGGCCAAAGCTACCGTGCGCCGTCAGTTGGCTTTTTATTTATTGACTCACCTGATCAACTTGACTGATTATTCGTTTGCATGCACGCTCTGTCACAGAAGCACCGCAAACAATAACAAGAACAACCTCAACTTCATTGAGAACAATTGCAAAAGCGAATGTCAGAAACTCACTTCTCAAACACATGACAAGTCTGAATACTCTTATTTAGAAGAGAACAACATAATATGATATGAAAATGAATATGAATCGAATAAAGTATTTTATTGAATCTTTTACTTGAAGCTCATCTAGTCACAAATAAAATTTGAAATGAAAGTTGTCAATTAGCAAGCTGAATATAACTCTGCACGCCGACAATTTAATGCCAAGATATTGTTTCATATATGTAGTATTGTAAAGTTTTCTTACATAGCAAGTTAATATGAAAAAAAAACTAATAACTAAATACAAATATTTTTAAATAAGAGAAACTTTTTGCCAAAAAACTCTCTAGTAATTAAAATAAATTTGATTATAAAAAATATATTTCTTCAAATATTAGAAGTAAAAGAACTAAAAGCTTATTGAAATCTTAAGTTTTTATACAGAAAAACTAAAATATAAGCTAAACAATTATTTTTAATTAATTTATTATTCATAAATAAATATACTTACTGAGCTTATGCAAAATTGAAAGGGCATAGATTGTACGTTTTCTTATTGAAATAACTCAAATCTGGAATATATTTTATCTTCCCTTCTGATTTGATATTTCCTCTCTCTTATATATACAAAATTTGATATATGTATGTATAAGAATGTACTTAAAAGTCTAGCTAGGTTTGTCAATTAAATATATAAAGTATCTAATTTAAATTAATTTTTCGTTTATATAAATATACTTCAACTCTCGAGTGTGTTTAGTTTGAATACGAAGAGACTTCATTTCAATCATATTATTTCTATTTTAATTATATGACATAAATGCAGCCTATCTTTATATCTACAAAAGCAACAAGCGTGAAAGAATGATGAAAATTGTTGTGCTCTGAGTGAAAATTCATTTTGTTTATACTACCTGCCTGAGGTAAACTAAACTTTCCAATCCACAAAGAGCAGATCAGAGCTGTAGAACAGATGTGGGAATGTGGGATTGTGGGATGGGGACGGTTTCGCTCGAAAGCAAAATCGAAGCGACATGCGAAACAATTCAAAGTTTCACGTCGTAAATTTGGCGGGCAACTTCATCGATCACTTTTGGACTTGTTGTTGTTGTTGCTTGGGCTGTTGCTGCAGGTTGACTTATTTGCCCGATTGCCAAGCCTGAGCAGAGGACGAGACTGCCTGGGTGCCAGGTTCCAGGTTCCAGGCTACAGGTCCCGGCTCCAACAGCTGAACGGCACGCGCGTCTTGTTTTTCTGAATGTCGTTGTTTCTGTTGTTATTTCGTTCTCGTTCCCGTTGCTGTTGTTGTTGAAGCAGTTTGCTGGAGCGGAAATGGAGACTGAGTGCGCCCATTGGCGGCATGTGAAAATATTTCCCAAGGTGAATGCCACAAAAAAGGACAAACCCAGCACAGACCGAGCCTCATCCATGGAAACACGATTCCAGCTGAGCCCCCGCCACAGCACCTTTCCGTTCCTGTTACCGTGCCCCTTCCGTGAGCCCCAATTGAATGATTTAGGGGCGCACAGTTGTCAAAGAGCAGCGATGCGTACGGGTCCACAGACGTGGACCTGTGGCCGAGGCTTTGGTCCTGCCATTTCTGTGTCGCACATCCCCAGCCCCAATCGCATAGTTGCAACATTGGTGGGGCGCCAAGTACGCTTTTAAAACCGATTCATCCGCTCATTTGATATTTATTGCAGCACATAATTGAGTGTAAAATTGTACGAAAGAAAGGAACAAAAACTTGAAAGCAGCTGCAATGCTGTGGAAAATGTTTTTAAATTTCCAAAAGAAATGAATATTTTATGTTATTTATTTTCATCTCTATTTTATAATTTTACTGGTTTAATAAATGAAATTATTCATCATCTAATATATTAAAAATTTTAAAAATACTTGAAAAGTTTTAATGATTCAAAATAAAAATGAACTAATTTTTAATTTTACAAATACTGGATATTAACTCAAATTTTGCCAAAACAAAATAAAAATATTTTACAAGACTATTATAATATATTTTATATTAATTTATTTATATCTATATATATTACTATATTCCTTTATATTAGTTGAATTAATTGAGACTGGATAATCTCGATTTAATTTTTCTAAGCTTTCAGCTGGAATATTTGTTTAAAAATTATTCAATAATCAATTATTTAATCTAAATGAAAAAATATTTATTTTGTGGAAATTTAATATAATAAATCGTAATTTATAATATTCATGATATTTAATTGGACTTTTAGAATTATTTCGAATATCAACAAATTCCAAAAAAAACTTAACCGTAATTGTAGCATTTTTGTCTGTGGTTTTCTCCTCATTCATAACAGACGGCAAATGGCCAAATGATTCTTCACTCAAAGAGAAGCCGTCGGGCCGTGCTCAGAGCGGTTTGAAAACGTTGGCAGCACTGCCGCTGCTCACGTTAAAGGCGGCAGCGACGTCGACGTCGACGCGTTCGGCTCGGTCGGTTCGGCTTGTTGGCCCGACTCCGTAAATTTATGTGAGAAATCCCATTGAAAAGAGCAACGCGGCCGCTCACGACACAATAAAGCAAAATAATGGCACATTCGTCACACTTAACGCGGCCGCATGCTGCCATCCCTGTCGCACGTGCGATGCGGCTGTCGTGCGCGCTCGCTCGCACACAGACACAGTCGGCGGCGTCATCCATCTTGGAGGCGAGCGAGCGCTGGTGTTGCTCTCCGGCAAGCGACAGGCGAGAATGCTTTATGAGCGCGCGCTGCAGCGGCTCCTCCCTGTTTGCGACGCGTTGCCAATTGGTGGCGGCGACGCTGGCCGCGACAGAGGCCGAGGCAGCGGCAGAGCTAGCGCAAAGTTGGCCAAGTCTCATCACTGTTGGAGTCGAGTATGCTGTTTTCAGCAGCATGTTGCACGTGGTGTTGCATAGTGTTGCAGACACACAGCAGCTGCTGCTGTTCTCTTCTGCTTCTTCTTTCTCTGCCTCTGCCGATCTCATGCTCGCGCTCACTGCGGCCAACAGCTGTGGCAAGAGAACAGCAGCCGTAGCGAAAATGCGAGCAGAGAGCAAAGACACTGAGTGAGAGAGGGTGTGAGAGAGAGAGAGAAAGATGCTGTCAAGCCATTTCGCTCATTCGGGGTGGTTCTGCGTTGCCTGCTTCTATGTGTGTGCGTGCATGTGCGTGTGCTTGAATGTGTGCATGTGTGTGTGAGTGAGTGCGTGTTGTTTCTGTTTTGCGGCGATTGTACGCCATGATTGTTGTGCCGTCGGCAAACAAAAATTTCAGATATCCGGCAGCCATAATTCTTCACAGCGAATTGCTCAAAATATGAAATGCGTTGTTAACCAAATAGATTTTATATTTATTATATATATTTATTAATTTTATTTTTATGATGCAAATATTTGATTTTTTCAAATAATTATAATTATTGTAATAATCATTCTAATTGGGCTAAAAGTTAATATTGATATTCTTGTTTTTTATTCTCTATATATAAATATATCTTCATAACTATTTGTAAAATTTTATAGTATACAAATAAGTAATTCATAAATAAATAATTAGACTTTTATATACATATATATTTGATTGTTATAAAGGTCATACTTAAATAATAACAATAATACTAATAATATCATATTACAATATATTACTTTTCAATCAGATATAGATTATTAAATAAATAATTCCCTTAATTTATGGAATTATTAAATGGAATGAAGGTTAATTATTTGTATATACTCAAATTTATCTGTTTATCTTCTGTTTGCCTAAATATATAAAATTTCTTATTTATCTACTTTAAAAGTATTTTAATAAATTATGTAAAAGCTTTACGCTTATATAAAAAATTCTAATTATAATAAAACAAAACAATTTTTCAATGAAAATTAAAATGAAAATTTAACGTACCAAAATAAGAACTCAAAAATATTTCAAAAATTCGCATTTTCATCGAATTTAGTCCAGCTTAGAGGCAAACTCGCTGCACGAAGCCGTCGCAATTGCGACTGGCAAAAGCCGCAAGTGGCCGCTGTGCGAATGTGAACTGGCAGCGGGCAACTGGCTGTGCCACAAGCTGTGGAAGCTCTCGCAAACGTAAATTTCGCACTCATTCACTCATTCGCTCAGCTCTGGAGCTCTGGAGCTCAGGAGCGCCGAATGCGAGCAGAAGATACATTTTTCTTTTTTGGTATGTTTGTTGTTTTTCGTTTCGTAGTGACTGCAGATACTTTATGGCCGACGCTAGCGTCGCCGTCGACGCTGGCGTTAGCGTCGGCAGCGTATGGCATAAATAACGTTGGCAGCGGCTCGACTGCGGTTCTCTCTTTCGCTGCTTGCTGCTCGCTGCTCACTGCTCACAGCTCGGCGCGTGAGTTTCTTATAAGATTATTTATATACTGTTTGGGGGGCAGTTCGCCGCTGCCGATGTTGGCAGCGCTGCGGCAGCGGCAGCGAATGGCGCGTCGCTTCTGGATTAATAAGGAGTTCTCGCTTGGATTTTCACATGTATATGCTTTGAATTGAATGCTTTATGGGTTTAGTTTGATAGAAGTCGTAAAGAACTCAACATCACACAATACAAAAACGCACCCGTGTGCAGTGTAAGCCGTGTATGCCACACGTTGTCCGCCGTCGTTGTTGTTGTTGCCGTCGTCGTCGTAGCTATCGTTGTCGTTGTCGTTGTTACTCTGGTTGTTATTGTTGTGTTGTTGGGGGGCACCATCTGAGCAGGAGCAGCAGCAGCAGCAGCAAGCAGCAGCAGCAGCTGAAGCAGCGGCATCTTTTGGGTCTGTTTGCCCAAACTATTCGGTCGCTTACGGTCGTCGTGGTCAGCTCGTCGCAACGCCGCCAATACGCCCGCCCGCTACGCTGCGGCCAATTGACAGATCGTAAAAAAATCGTTAAAATCATAAAAATTATCATAACAATAATCGTAAAAAATTAGAACCGCAACACCAGTCGCACATTGGCCATAGCCACAGACACAGACACAGCCACAGCTACAGCCAGAATCAGAGTAAAAGCCAGAGCCACAGACGCAGACAATAATCGCAGACAGAAGAAACGCGCGCGTTTTCTCATACTTTCTCTCTCTTTCTCTCTAACACTTCTTCTGCTGTTTTTTTTTATGATGTTGACCCGCGTAGATACTTAAGAGCCCATAAACACCTACCGTTCCAACGTCTGGCAGGTGTCTAACTCGGCAATCAAATTGTGCAATAAGTGAATTAGTGTAAGCATTACACTTGTTACACTGCCCAACCAAAAAGAAATAAAAATAAATAAATAAATACATCAAGTGTCTCACGCTAAATCATTGTCTTGACTTGGCTGTAGCCAACGCGAGTGAAGTTCGTATAACATTTCTAGTCCCAAAGTAAGCAATATCTATACAAACCCAGCAGACAGCCAAAAAGAAAAATAACGAAGAAGTTGAAGAAAGTAAAGCAAGTGCAGATAAAAACATAAAAGCAAAAAAAAAAAAAAATATATAATAAAAAAATTGGAAAAGAAAAAAGTTTACAGTGCAAAAAGTTTCTGAGCACGTGCACAACTGCAAGTTGAATTCGTAAGCCAGCCATAAGGATCAAGGATTTGCGCAGTCAAATTCGGATTTAGTCGGTGAGTTGCAATATACGAATTGAAGTTGCCGCTTTTTGCGGCAACACTCAGTCAACACTTCATAACTCATAAGTTGCGGTCCACAGTCTCGTTGCACATCATTCAAACTGCAAACTGTTGACAGGCTTATTAGACATTTGCATAAATTTGACCGGGTAGCAACTCTATGTTCACTTTCGAGTGTCCAGCGTGTGCAGGGCTCAGAGATAGATTCTGGAGTCTGAATTAGGAGCTGGCTAGGAGTAATGGTCGCTTTGAACTTGGAATCGTTTTGAATTATTGCACATATCCTGGGCAACATAGTTTCACTTCCGCATGCGGCAGCCATTGCAGAGTGTGAGTGCACTCACACACACACACACACACACACACACACACACACACATGGACAAACTGCCTGTGCATAGAAAATTTATGCGGCCATTGTTGCGGCGCATCGTTGTTGCTGTTGTTGTTGTTGTTGTTGTTGCAATTGTCCTAGTTGTCTGCCTCCTGCATATTTGTCGCACTCTTTGTCTGCACTGCTACCTACCCTCTCTCACTCTCTCTGTCTCTCAATTAAATCCCTGTCTCGCTCTCTCTCACTCTCTTCTGTCTCCGTCTCGTGCTCATTGCACTTGCGCTGAGATTTATTTCATTTTGAATGTTTAATTATTGCTTTTATTTTATATAAATAATAAAAAATATTTGTTTGATTCGCTGTTGATTTTCTGCTCAATAAAAACTCTTAATGAACACGCGAGCTCCTCTCTATTTGTTGTTCGCGCACTTGTTCCATATAAACAAATGGAGTTCAGTTTATTTTTAACAATTTTTGCCATTAGCAATGATATTATTTACTCATAATTTATCGATTTAATCAGCCGGAAATGTTTCACAGCTGACAAAATCATAAACTCAACAACTACTACGATTGCTCGATCTGCTCTCTGTTGTGTTTTTGTTTGTCTGGCAAAAAGTTCATGATTTATTACTCGGACAGCAAGGACGGACGAGTGGGTGTCAGACAGTCACATTGATGCACTTCCAATTGTCACACCAGTTACAGTCGGCTTGATTGCAGAATATTTTGATAAATATTGTCAATCAGTCAGGATTTTATTTAGACTTGATAAAATCTTTATATATAAATAGATGTATAAGTAACTGGAGAAAGACATCGTACTTTTAAATATATCAATATATCAATATATTACATTTGTTTACAGTAATATCTTTCATATATTTTAAATTGATAAAATATTTTTAAAACCATTAAACATATTTCTCTAAAGATTCGAATTATATTATTCCTTCACACAAAATTCCATGAATATCCATTTATAATATCCTTAATCCATTCATACATTTTAAAAGTGTTGGAATTACGCATAATGATGGCATTCGCATTAAACAATTTCAATATCTTCATTTCACTCTGCCCAATTCTTGAATGAGTATATGAGTAATAGTTTTCTCCCCATCTGCTACGCATAATCGAATGTGTTCACATTTTAATCAAATTCACACATTGAGACATGATTTATATATTTAATAATCCCGCATAAAAATGGCGACAACTGTTTTGTAAATGCATTAATCAACGCTGCTCGGACGGCAGAAGGAAACTAAAGCCGAGCTAAACATACAACAATAACAATAGCCAAACAAACCAACAAATAAATAAATATATATATATATATATATATATATACATACATATATACATATTTTTAATCAGAAACAAAGAGCTCAGAGAAATAAAACAACAAAGCAAAACTTGTTTACTTAAAACAGATGCCGTGCATTTGAAATTAAAATTATATTCAAAATCATTGATAAATGGCGACACGAATCGGCTAATTAATCAAATGCAAAACTCCAAACGAATAATGAAACAAAAAAAAAAAATATATATATATACATATATATATATAAAATAAATGAAAAGCATAAGAAACCACAAAAAACAACAAATTCAAATGCCTAAGCCCAAAAAAAAAAAACATAATTTCACGCTGATTATATTTAAATTCAATAAGTTAGTCTTAAAACGGTATTTCAGGCTGATGAATTGCTAAATTTGTATTTTGTAAAAGTTCACAAAATGGCGCAATAAGTCAATGATAAGAATTCGACAACAATTAATAATATTTATTTATGTGATATTTTCGAAGAAACCTAAGCCTAAGGAAATTGTTAGAAATCAACTAATGATCTTTATGCAGAAGCTTTTGATATGAGTTGATTTAATATACATGAACTTCAAAGTTTCAAATGAAAATCTTATTGTAGTACATTCAATAAAGTAAATATTCTTGAATAAATATTAATAAATATAAATAAATAATAAATATTAATCAATATTCTTGAATTTTAATCATATACATATGCAAAGCCTTTTGAGTTCGTTAGCCTATTTATCTAATTATAGTATTATATTATAGGCATCGCTTTCTTAACTCTCAATATACCAAAGTTCTGAATATACAGATTATAGGTAGATTTAGTTCAAACCACGTTTAATATAATCATTCTTTTTTTTTTTTCATTTTGCCTCTTTAAACTTTTTAATCCTTGAACTTGGTTTTTAATAATCAACAATTTGTCTATCTTAAATGTTTCCACTTTAGCTCAACAATTCTTATAAACACGTCTCGCTTTTTACTTCGTTTCATTCTTTTTCTTATGCGCTGCCAAAGTCTCTCAAGCTGTTCACCCGCTCGGGCGAAAACTGTTTAAGCCAACGGATTTTCAGTATTGTACGAGTATTCGCTTTTTATATATTTATTTATTTTTATTTTTTCCCATTTGTTTTCTTTTGTTTTGCCACTTGTTGTGGTCTTTTTTGTTGTGCTATTTAATTTCTGTGCGGATTTTGATGTAGCTGCAGTAAAACAAGGACTAAACAGCCCCCAGTTGCTCAGCATTGGGTGGCAATTTGCTGTGGCTGCAGTTTGTTTTGCCAACTCTGTCTGTGTATGTGTCTGTGTGCGTGTGTGTGTGTGTGTGTGTGTTGGGGGTTTTGGGTTTTTGGAGCTTGCAGCTCAGCGACTTTTGCGAGTGCACTCGAACTGCGCTTGTTGGCCCCAGCACGGACTGAGAGTTGCCGTTGCAGTCGAAATATAGGAATCGGAATCGGAGTCCGAGCCAGAGCCAGAGTCAGAGCTGGGGCCGCCCAGCGGGGCGCTCTCGCAGTGACATTGCGCCGAGCGGGTGACAATGATTTATGGCAAAGAGATACGCGACAACGAACGCAAAAAGACAGCAACCAAAAATAAGGAAAAAGAAAGAAAAATAAGAGAAGAGAATGCAAAAAGAAACGCAGTCAGAGAGCCAGAGTAAAAGAGTGCGAGAAAGTGTGCTGTGAAAATGCACAGAATATTTATTTTATTTTTTTGCCAAAACTCAGTGGAAAATCCATTTACCTGATCGAGCGAGCACCTTTTAAGTCTCAAATATTCTTAGTTTTTTTATGCCAGAAATGTCCTTGAAATTGCAACAACAAGCGGGCAGCTCGAACGAAAGTGAAAACCTGCTGCGTGATTTTTAATATTTTACCTTTTTGTCACTTGCCGTGCGGCTGCTGTGCGCTGCACATGTCAGAAAAGGCCATAAAGAATTTTCCGAATTATGATTAGCCATTAGGAAGTCACCTGGCTGAAGGTCGTACTCAGTTGACTCTCAGGTTATGCAATAGTCATTTGCAACGGCCATAAAAATTAATATGCGTCCTTCGCACTGGCAATTTGGTGCGCGTATCTCGGCAAATGCATCTGCGGGCCACAGCATTTGACTTTGAACCGCTCCGGAGAGGCTAGCCATGCCGCTAGCCATGCCGCTGGCCCTGCCCCTTGCCGGGCAAAGCGGACATGACTTTTGGCTTGACTTCGTCTTCGGTCTCAGTCTCTGCCCATTGTGTGTGTTTGAAGGTTACCTGTTCTTACAGTTGGCCATGCCGCGCTCCTTCTGCTGCATCTTCTTTCCCTGTTTTTTGTAGTATTTAGTTTTTCATTCTCAGTCTGAAATTATTATTTATGAGTTCGCATTGTTGTCGCCGTTTTGAAAGTGATCTGAATCGCCAGCATCGACCTGGGCACGGATCGTACACACATAGTTATCTGCTGTTTATCTTCTGGTATCTTCGGCAGTTCGCTTTGCTTTCAGCAACAACAAGATCAGCTCCGAGCGCGTTGCATTTGTGTTTTTACTTTCAGTTGGAAACGAAAATTCGTAATAAATCAAATCATTTGTATGCAGTTCAATGTGTCATATGCACATAAATCAATTGATGCTGTTTAGAATCCTGTGCTCTTTGCATTGTGCAAAGGATTAAGATTGGAAAAAAAGAGAACTGTTGAACAAACTGGTACGAATATATTAGATGAATCATTCGCTGTCTAGTTAACTGAAGTTTACACTATGAAAATTCTATTTGTGATATTTATAGAAGTTAATTCTTAAAGGCATGTATGTGAAAGAAGCATAAATTGAATTGCAAAAGTCGTATACCTAGACAATTTTGATGTTGCTAAGTCAGACTCATATTTCATAGTTTTCATACTAATATTTAAATAAATATCAGTTAAACATATTTTAAAGTATTTTTTTATGATTCTGGATATATTTTTGAAGTACTTTCACTAAATAAATTTTTCTATCAACTGATGATGATTATAATATAAATTAGTATCCTAATTTTTCATGAAATATTCTTTTTTCATCTAAAGGATTTCATTTAAATATTAATTTCCAACCTCGAGCCAAGTTGAGCAGCTTCATAGCTTCCTTCTCTCTGGATTTCATTTCCATTTGTTTTGTCACTTACAACTGGGTTTCTCTTTTGTTCCTTGCTTTTCATCGTTTTTCTTTCGGGACTTCAATTACAAAACCCTGAGAATTGTGCTGGATACGTGTGTGTGCGCGGGTGAGAGCATGTGAGTGTTTGTGTGGAGGACTGAGTCGTCGCGCCATAAATCACATTCACTTCTAATATTTTCACAAACACATCACAATGGAGAAAATTTGTGATTTATCTGTGTGAAGAAGTCAATAACTCATAAAAAATCCACATAAATCTCCGTTTGCGCTGCAAGAGGCACACAGAACTTCGCAGCCAGCGAGACCCTTACAACAACTCGGCTCAGTTGTTCTGAGCTGCATTGCAATTGTCTCAATTGCGAGCGGTAGGAAGTTGAGGGATTCGCATCGCTCGGACTGACATCGCCCCGATGACGACATATGTTGCATAACATTTGCATATTGCAGCGGCAGCGGGAACGGCGGGAGTTCCCGGAAGGCGCGGGTGTTGAGCCGTCGCGACGGTAGCCGAAGATGTCTAAACAATGACAAATATGAATATCAATATGGAAATATTCTGGACTTTTCTTTTGTCAGTCAATTATGTACGCTCTACATTTGAGAACATTTGGTACAATTGCTGAAACATCAGCTCGCTGCGTTCGACGAATTTCAAACGCACCGGCAAAAAAAAAAATTCAAACAGCGTGAGCTGCAAAAAGAAAAAAGCAAACTTAACAAAACTCAGACAAGAAAAGTCCGAAGAGCACAAAAAATAAAATAAAATAAGGCAAGCGCAGGAACTGGGCGGCAAAATTTGCAAAATATAAAGGAAAAACCAACAACTACTACAATAACAAGAGGCAAAGGCCAAGCGACGAGGTCTCACATAAGCATATACATACATACATACATATGTATGTAGATGTCGACATATCTGCGGCCGTATCTGTATCTCGCATATGAATCTGTATCTAACTTACCAGCCACGGGCAGTTGGCGCTTTTTTGTGTGAGTTTCGCATACAAAAACATGGAAATAATTCGTTTTGTTTGCCGTTGCTCTAAGCCCGAGTCGGACGAACTACACGAAAATGTCGGCTGGCAAAACTCAAGCACAAACAGCAAAAAAAAAAAAAAAGTAACCAGAAAAAAAAAAAGAAAAAAACAATGTCACACATGTCAAAGTTGTCGCAGAATGACACAAATGCGGCTCTCGAATTGCTCACTAACCCGCACAGACCCTGGCCCCGGCCCCGGGACCCGAATCGAACCCGTACTTGGATCTGAGCCCACAATAGTCAGCCGTGGCCACGTCGCCGTCGTCGTCAGCGCTTCGTCTGCCTGGCGGAATCGTGTCAGCCCCAAAAACACGAACCGGGTCCAAAACTCAAAGCTCGCGATGCGCATTTCGTGGAAATTTCACAATTAAAAAGGCACAAAAATCTTAGGAAAGAGTTAACCGGAATATGAGAAATGGTGTCAACGTCAAAACCCAACAACCGCAACGAGTTCAGTTTGTGATCTGATTTTTCTTTGCCAAAACCCTCTGTCCGAAAAGCAAAGGAATAGGGCAACAGAAAAAAGAACAAAAACAGTTGACCATCAAAATTGCTTCAAATCTGTCACTTGATACTGATTTTTGATTTTCTTTTTTTTTTCATATTGGCTTCCTAGCATTCCTATGTGATATGAAATTAGAACAGTCTTTCTTTCGCTCTCTCTCGATGTTCTGAGTGGGAGGTAAGAGGAAGAAGACAATCACGTTCAATGAACAAGTAGATTAGGTTGTTCGCTTAATGAGAACTTTAAGATTTGTTTTTTATGTGACTTAAAGGAATTTGCCTTACAGTAAAACACATCAATTAAATATATGCAATGTTATGATAACAACAGAATGTTTAAAGCGAAGAATCTATATATTTAAATGGCATATGACTTGAGAAATGAATTAAATGAAAATTAAAATTTTAATTAATTTATTACATATCTATTTAGTATTATAATACTAAGCTAATGCTGTGCTAGTCTCCTGCTGACAAGGGAATTGCTTGTTAAAATTTAGCGCCTAAATATACTGAATAAATATGAATGGTGTTTCCTCGTTTTCATACAGTGCAGTGAAGAGAGCGTAAGGGACAATCCCATGTCAAGTGGCATGAAGAGCGGCCATTGATTGTAGTCAATGGAGGGTGAGATATTCCTCTGCGAGAGCTAGAGCGAGCGAGGGCGAGACGCAGAGATGATTAAGCAGAGTAAAGATGGTTGAGCACAAAAAAAAAAAAAAAATATGAACCAAAGTGAAAGAATTTCGTTAAATCGAAACTTGCGGGTGAGACACAGAAACCCAATACTAATGCATACTCATGTGAGGGGCAGGGCAATCTACATACATACACACACACACACACACTCATACAGAGCAGCAGCAGCAACGGCAGGGCTGTGTCTACTTCGACGATGAACAAAAATTAAGGCCCATTAATCATTTTGACTTATTTCTTTCCTTTTTTCGTCTAAAATTAATCTTGATGCCAAGCGTTGCCAGGCAACGCGGCATCCCGGGCCCGGGCAGCAGTCGGTTAGAGTGAGAGAGCGAGATGGCATTAGTGCTTGTTGTTGTGCGGATTATAAGGGCAGCAGCACACAAAAAAAAAAAATGTGAAAAAAACCAAAGAGAGAAATATGAAAGCCAAAAAGATGCGGATGCATGAAGGCAGCCCAACTGGGAATCAACTTTGAATTCGCAACCAAAATATTCGAGTTGACTCTGTAACCACCTCCCTCTACCATTCCCCTTCCCCATCCCCCTCCATTACCACTTCCCTTGTCCAACTGCTTAAAGCATCGCGCGCCCAGATTAGCGACGACGACGGCGACGGCGACGTCTCTTGTCCATTGTTTGCGCTCTGCAAATTCCCAAAAATAATTTAAAACAGATTAAACCGTTACGGCTGCCATTTGCACCACATTGCGTCCACACACACACACACATACACATACTCACGCCCACTTTTGTGGGCTGCGTCTAGTCTGGTGGTGCAGAGGGCTAAGACTCTGGCACACATGCCCGGGCCACTGACATTGTGGCCCCCGCAAATGAATTTGAATTTGACCAAATGTCTTGCGAAACTGTCGCCCTGCCGTCCTGCCGTCCTGTCGTCCTATCGTCCTTTCGTTTTCGTCCTGTTCCCTTTTTGTGCATATGCTGCAAATTTGCCACTCTGTCCGGATATTGGGATGGGGGGCAATGCCGCTGTCGAGTGGCATACTTAAGGGCGCGTCAGCAGCAATGAGAGAGTGAAAACAACAGGGCGGCCATAAAACCGTTTAAATCAAACGGCTGAACAAATTGGTTTCCTTCGAGTCGAAGGCTTTATGCGCCAGACAAACGAAATCCGATGGCTGCCCCTGCTGGGTGGTTGCCGGACGACCACGACGGGGTTGGAGTTAAGCTTAAGGGTTGGCTAAGTCGTCCGCATGTGCCTCTTGTACTTCACGATGTGCTAAAGAGGTGTGCAGCATACGAAATACAACTTGCGAAATATTTATATTAAGTGAGCAAATTTACTGAGCAGATTTTTGTATCATTATGAAGAATGGGTAAATCTCATGAGAACGTTGATATTACTTATAGTAATTAAAATATGTAAAAATATTGGGAAGAAGAATAAAAATAATTTATGACACATACATATATAATATTTGTTATATATTTAATAGTAATAATATTAATATTATTATATAATTGAGAGAATTGTAGAGTTTATAAGCAAATTTATGTTTTCTGAAATATGTATTATTATTATTATTAAGAGTTCTATAATATGCAGCTATCATCTTGAGTATTTCCTGATCATCTGAAATACAAATCTAATAAAATTGAGCATTCTTCAAATAAACTCAAAAACTTTTAAATATATTAAATTTCCCAATTTTATATACGACTCTTACTATTCTAATTAAGTAACTTTAAGTTTAACTAACAATTTTAGTTTAAACTCAAGCATAAATTTATGTTCAGTGATTGCAAGTTTAAAAGTTAAAACGGCATACGAAGTTTTCAGCTGTTTTAATGCTTTTAAAACAATTAAGCAGGAGAGTCATGTGAAGCAATCAAAGAATATATATTTAAATAAATAGTTAATCATTTGTTCATTGCAATACTTTGATAACTCTTTGCTGTTCACCTCATAATATTCCCTACTCAACGAAAACAATGCTGGCTAAGCCCACTTAGTAGGCTCAGTAAACATTGCTCAATTTGCATGTAAATTGTCTAAGGAAGTGATAAACGATGGTCAGCGAACTGTACGAACGCGAACTCTATAAACTGGCCTCTGTCATTTCCATGAAAATCTATTAAAAATTACGTTCTTATGGCTAGATACACACACACGTAACCACATATATATAAGCTTGTATATATGTTTATGTAATGTGTAGACTCTTTCATTTTGTGACTTGACAGAGAAGATGACAAATTGTCAGACAGGCTGACTGACAGGCGCAACAGCAACAGCAACAGCTAAAGCGACAGCGACAGCAACAGCGACAGCGGCAACAACAACTTCCAGACACTCAAGTCGCAACTGCACTGCAATTAGTCAAAGTGGCCCTTGCTACAACAACAACAGCAACTACTACTACAATAAACAAATAAAGAACAGGCTACAGCTACATACATAGTTAAATCAAAGACATTTTGGCTGCAAACCAATAAAAAAGCTGTAAAATTATGAGAAGCCATCGCGGGTAATAAAAGTGCGATAAAATTTTGCTTCCAAGTATAAAACAAAACAACAACAACAACAACAACATGAAGATGAAGAGAATGCTGAAGGTGGCGAACGTTGGTTGAGCTATGCAGCCAGTGGCACGTAGCTTCACGTGCGACGTGCGTCAACTGGCGGCAATTATAAAGTCCGTGTCCACAACGTGAGGCACATGCAACGCCGCCGGCGCTCAGACCAGGCCCAGACCCAGACCCAGACCCAGACCAAAAAAAGACATTGGCACCCAAACGTCATTTCACTCCAAGTACTCAAAACGCAGAGACCAGAGCCCAGAGTCGCGACAGGTGTTGGCTGGTACCGGGATCTGTAGCCCGGCTGTCGTTTGAATCAATAAACTCTGATTAGACACCGACAAGGGCTCTCGATAGAATGGCCCACAGACTTATCGACCGTTGCAAATCGTCTGCCCAATGCATCCGCAATAAAAAAGAAAACACCGTTCGCTCCTGTGCATTCCAACTAGCCAGCTTTAAGCCAGTCAGCTAGTCGGCCACAATTATGCAATCGGCGATCGGCGATCGGCAATTGCCAATTGCAAATTGCCAATTGGTCAAATGTGTCGCCGCTGCGTCACGTCGTCGATGCGTGGGGGTCAGGGAGCCGGACACTGGGCGGCACTACAAATCGCTGGCCACCGTCCAGAGATTATCAATGGTAATAAGGCAATAAAATGGGCATATGCAGACGGCGTTCTTTGGGTCTCTGGGCTTTCTCGTCTCGCTGGTCTCGGCTCTTGGCTGCCTACTCAGCAGCTCGTATCTTCTATCATCTAAATCATCTATGCAATGCCAAGATAACTAAATACTTGTTTGCTCTTATTTAGTTTGTGCTCGACAGTGCGTGAGCGACAAATATGATAAAAAGATAAATATAAATACAATTTATGTAAAATAATATAAATATTCAGTTGCATTTTTAACAGCTGCGACTTTAATGGAATAAATTCCAATTTATTTATACAATTCTTGTAATATTCATATGCATTTGATTTTAAAATATATATTTAGGCATATATTGAAAAACATCATCTGTTTAGGTCGCTGTCTGCTGGTTATAGTGCAAATGGAATAAGTTTTCAATGTGCCTTGATTCCTTAAACAGAATTTGGATGTGTAATATCATATATACTTATTTATGAAGTGATATATCCTGTAGCATTTGTGTATCTCTTGCCCTTCGAGAGAGAGAGTGAGAGAGAGGGAGTGATATCATTTGACTTCAAAGATAGGAAACATTATGATAGTTATGATTCGAATAAAAATATATTAGTAAGATCTTGTTAATGAAACATTCCGTTCATTTGATCAATATTTTATTTTTATTAATATTATAATAATAATGTTAAGAAAATTGAAATATTATAATAAAATTAAATTTTATTTACATGTTTTATGTCTTGTTATTGTTTTTTAAATTATTTACGCATTAATGGGCAAAGTTTTATGTATTCAGGGCCGCAAGTTTCCCAACACAAAAATGAAACATGTCAACACTCGACGTGATCAAATGAACATGCGCTATTGAAATGAGCTGCGAAGATTTCGTAATCAATCAAAATGTAAAACGGTAAATTGTGCGTGAGCGAGATGACAATATGAATGTGTGAAAAGAAAGGGAATGAAAGAGGAGCTGGACAGCGGGCAGCGGACAGCGGGCAGCGGACTGCAGACTGTGGTCGTGCTTCACTTTGGGGCATTCAAATGAGATATGCGATATTTTGGCTTGTCGCACTTGTTTCACCTGTTCTCTACCTCCTCTCTCGCTCTCTCTCTCTCTCTCTCTCTCTCTCTCACTCACTCTCACTATCTCTGTGTTGCTCTCTTTCGCTGCGATTATTTGTATGTTTCGCTAGTAAGCGGCAATAAATCTTGTAATCATAATAATTTGTTTCAATGTTAATGCCTTCAAAATATCTGAAAACTCAATAAATAACAAAACTACATGTTCGTGTGTGCTGTTAATGTCATACCATGAGATACTTCATATATCATTCCGCTTGCTGCTGCTGCTGCATTGGCCAGGCAAAACCTGATGCCAGCCCTCTGCCAGGTAGGTGACTTGTGCCTTGTTTTTTACTTTTATTATTCTTTTTCTTATTTATTTTTTTTTTTGTATTTTGTTATTTTCCGCTTTGCCTTTTGTGACGCAACAGTCGAGAAATGCCGTGGATCCATAAACTGCAACGCATCAGGGCATATATAGGGGCCGGGATTGCGATTGGGGATTTACTTGACTGCAGAACAAATTAATCCAAAATCAGCAAGAGACAAGCGAGAAATGAACCAAAGGACGACAACATGGGCCACAGACAGAGAGAGAGAGAGAGAGAGCGAAAGAGAGGCAGCTATGGGACCAAAGACTTTGTCGACGTCTTCGCTTTGAGGCGCGCCCTGAGCCAGATGAAGCTCAAGTGTGAGGCCGGATGACAACGCTTGAGGCTCGATATCGATATCGACTTGCCAGCAACACCCAATAACAACAGCGACGACAAGCACACACATGTACCTACACACACACACACACACACAGAGAGACACACACTTGCAGTAGACGCATCCAATGCTGAATAACTCAATTAATTTCTGTCACCTGATTTATCACCTTTCGTGTATTTTCGGTGTACGCGTCGCCGAACAACTTTTAATTTCAATTTTATTTATTTGCATTTTTATGATCTCACTCTCAATAAGTGCACGCGGGGTATGCACAGCCGCACGAGTAGGTGGCCCATGCAATGCAATTGCAATTGAGACATTGCCAAGAACGCGGCCCGAACACCAAACCCATCCTCATCCTCATCCACAGCCACAACCCCAACCCAAAGTCATCGTTGAAACCCGTTTGCGGCCTGCTTCGCACTTGAAAATTAAAATGTTTTATCTCTCGGATATGCTGAGGAACATGTTATTAGCGCAGCCTCTTGTAATTTGCATAAAAAAGGCAAAGCTAAAGAGCGTGCCTTGCGCTGGGCTGGCTATTAAAACATTCCGCTTAACACTTCCTGCGACAAGCTGGCAGCGGACCTTACGAATCAATTGCACAATGGTTGGCCGGGGCAAAAGTCTACACTTAAAATTCCTGACTCTGCGCCATTTGAGATAAACCGCAGTGGAAACGTAGAAACTGGAACCTTTATCAGTGCTCCTAAAAAGAGGCTCTTCTTTTTGTTTGTGTCCGCATGATTTACAATCCTCTGGGGTAAAGTAATTTTCAAAATTGAATTTGGTGTTTTTACTGCGAGCAGATATTTCGTTTGAGTAAGACAAATGGTTTTGAGTCTAAAGCATTCGTAAGAATAGCAAATATATTTCGGATATCATATTCCAAAATATCGTCATCAATGCCTAATTTATATATCATGTAAGGTGTACAATATATATGTTAGCCGAAAACTCGTTTTCAAATGTCTCCAGTATTTGTTACTTGCTCCACTGTGCAGCATTGGGAGACCGAGCCTCTAGACATCTTCAGCGATGTGAAACTAGTTTCTCAATTAAGCAGTTGGGCATAGGCACAGAAGATTGGCACACGCACACACACGTCCACCAATGTGTGTGTGTTTGCAGCCATCAACGACGGACGCACTGCATCCGTCCAATTCGTCAAGGAACAGTTGCAGCACGCCCAGTTTGAGGCGTTGAACGTGCGATTGGCTGCGTAGCCGCCGATGCAGCCACAGATGTCGGATGTCTCGTAGAAAGCATATTTATGGCTGTGGCATGTTATGAATACACCCAAGAGACATTTTTCTTCTTCTCACTTGCTGCACTGAGACGCGCAGCATCGATGCGACTCAGACTGAATGTGTGTGTGTGAGTATGGGAAACGGGGGGCTGGGCTGGGTGCATTGCACTGGGCGCTTGAAAACGAAAAGAAAATCTAAAAATAAACAAAACAACAACAAAATAAACGAAAAACCAAAAACTCAATTCAAGGCAAGTCGAGCTGGCAGAGTGAAAAGAAAAACGCGTGCAACGTACGGGAAATTCTTGATCAACCATAAATCTTGGCACCCGAGCCATCCATCTATCTCGCTTGGCGCGTTCCGTTCAGCGCCAAAGTTGTTTTCTATGTTGCACTCTCCTTCCATCTCATCACGCCACCCGCCCTCCCCCTCCTAGCCAGCTACAAGCTGGCAGCGTCTTGTCTTGTTTTGCTACAAATTTCATTTTCAAATATATAAAACATACTTCTTCGTCTGGTTTCGGTTTGGGCTTTTAACTATATTGTTGTTGTCTTCTGAGGTTTTTCAAATGAAAAACAAAGAAAATCAGGCACGTGTGTGCCTAATTTGACAACTAATAGCATATGGCTTTATGTAAAGCAGATATAGATTTATCACTGAAATCACAATGGAAGCTAAGCACATATTAAAGATCTATCAACAAATGAAGTCCAAATATTTGCTTGAAAGCTAAATGTTTTTTTTATAATTTTGTAAAGTTAAGAAAATACATATTTCTTCATTTATTTTTTCTACAATTTTGTTTTTATTTTAATTTAATTTAATGAATAATATACCTTTAAAAATATATTATATTTGATAGCAAGATTAAATATATATACAAATTTTATTTATTTATTTTATTTTATTTTTTTTTTTTTTAATATATTTATTTTGAACGAACTTACGAATAAAAATTTTTGTTTCAAGGAAATTAATTAAATACAAATACAATTATTATGAATGTTGATTCGTTTATTTTATATTTAAATGTAAAAGATTTTGTGAATACTAACATTATTTAAATTTTCCATTTTGAATACTATATAAATAACCTCATTGTTGTTTTTAGTTCTAAATAGCAAAAAAATATATATTTTGAAAATAAACCTTACGCTCAAATATTCAGAAAATTAAAGACCTCTAGCATGCTCATGCCGCAGTCAAGGCAGCTACTAAAAAAATCCAGTTGAGCTTTAAGGTCGAAATTAAGAACTCAAGTTCGTTTCATGTTTAAGTTCGTAATTAATAAATCATGTCAGCGTCGGGCGGGAGTGCGGGCTGGAATTAAATGTGTCAAATGCAAACACGCAGACCCCCAGCTACATCAACGGCTCCAACTCCAGGGAAGCGCCAGAGCCAGAGCCTGCCCAGGAAATGTCAAGAACGAGGTGAACTGAACACGAAAACAAAACGCAGCCAAAAAGGAGGCAACATTTTCATGTTAAGCGACAACTGAAGCCAAATTCCATAGGACCACGAATCAAGGGGTTGTGGAACACGGACTGGGTTAGGTTAGGTAGCTAGAATTGACATTTAGGCGGCGGGGGTGTGGCTTGCACGCACCTCGGCCAAAAATCGCAGCTGACGCCGAAAGTTTTAATAAATTAAATTAAAGCTGCGTGAAAATTGCCTTCCATCTAAATACATACATATATACCTGGCTAAAAGCATATACAATCTCTATATATAATAGAAACAGACGATGCGCAAGCGAGATGGCAGACATGTGCGAGTGTTTGGCAAAGGAAATGATAAATGGCGTGGTAATATAAAAAATGGGGGAAAACAGCGGGCGGCAGCAACAAAGAAAATGAAATAAAACAAAAACAAAACAAAAAAATTCATATAGAAAAAAACAAAGAAAATAACAAAACAGCAACAAAAACAAACAACCAAATCGCTTGCTGTGCAGACAAAAAGCAACAACAAATGGGAAAAAAAAAATAGAAAACCAAAGTTGATTTTCCAACTTTTCTGGTCAGCAGCGGCAGCAGCAACAAAAAAATGGGCGCCGCATTCAAAACGAAAATGGTGGAAAATGGAAAAAAAGAAGCGAGAAAGAAAAGCATAGAATTTTCTACTTGGAAACATTTTCGGCTAGTTATTTGCTGCGCTGTCTATTGTCGCAGCTAGAGAAATCGCCCGCTTTCCTTTCGGCTGTCTGTGTTAGCGGGTTTTTGTGTTACGCAATGGCTCAAACCCAAACCGCACCGCGCTTGAACCCTTGTATGGCCCAAAAAACAAACACACCCAGTGACCCTAATTTTGGTCCTCAGAGAAATGTCGCTGGCATTCGGACCCACACTCCTTTGTTTTAATTTCATTTATGGCTTCCGTTTGCCGAGTTGTTTCTTGACTCAGTTCGCCAGCTCCTGCTGCTGCTGCTCCTTCGTCCTGCCACAGGCACACTCAGGCACTTTTTGGCCTTTTGTGTGATTTTCGGCATTTATTCAAATGTGGCAAAAGTTAAGAACTCTATTAATTTCATCAAGAACATTTGCGTTTTAGATTAGAGCCAGGTGATAAGCGCCAGATGAATATATATACATATATGATATTTGATTTTGGGAATAAGGCAAGGCAACTTCTACTTTCATTCTGTTTCTTTCGATTAGCACCTAGCTAAATTTGATTCAATTCAACATTAGTTTAATTCCTTTCTATAAAGTTCTTTCACATTTAATTAAATAAATTTCACTTCTCTCCCGTTAGTTTTGCGGACATAAAAGCAAAGTCTTGGCTATAGATAGATGGAATTAATGGCAAAAGCTATATATATGCTGAATATCCAATTAGTCTTATTTTCCTCTTTTTTTCTGACGCAGCAGAGCAGATGAAACTCATAGCAGCCTACTCTTCACTCCACTGCTCCCTGGAATAGCTTCGGTACAGAAGAGACAAGACAAGAGACATGAGTCTAATAAATAAGCAGAACGCTTGGCTGGCTGGCTGGCTGGGCTGGCTGACTGGTTGACTTGGTTGGTTGTTTTGGTTGCTTTGGCTGCGTTTTGGCCAGCAAAGTGTTTAGGGGCGCCTCTGAATCAGATATTTGAGACTGAGCCACATCCTCGGAGCTCACTTATCTGTCCCGTTTTATCGGAGCGAATGCGAATGTGCAACGCATGAATGAATAAATGCCAAATGGAACTAGCTGGCGTTGGTTATCGACAGGACTCAAGGCGGCCAGGCTGGCCTGCTGCTGCTCGTGCACCCCCTTGATCCTTTGTGCTTGCAAGTGTTGTTGCTGTTGACGAGCGTTCGTCTGGCACATTTAAATTGCCTGCCGCAGTCTTCGCCTCGCCGTTGATAAGGCCCGCCACATTTGCTGATAAGCCCAAGGCTTCAGAGAGAGAGAGAGCGAGAGAGAGAGAGAGAGAGAGAAATGGAAGCAGAGGGAACGAGTCTTGCTTCCTGCCATTGCCGAGAGGCGAACAGCCGAAGCGCAACTGCCACGCGTTTCGCATAGTTTTGCATTGAAACTAGTCGCTCGAGCGACCTACACAGCGCCCTTTCGAGAAGCAGTATGTATGCGATATCTCATTTTTATAATTAAAACACTTGGCAGGACATGTGCTGCCTGCCAGCATTCCACCAAACATGCCAGCAGTGCGCCCAACCATCTATTCCCGTCTCCGTACCCGTCTCCGCCATTGCCCCGGGCCAGTTGAGGGGCGATGTTTATCAGCTGCACTGTGCGGCTCAGAGCCCGCGCTGTTGTCGCAATGCTAACCTCGTATCCATATCCTGGCCAACAATCTAACCAACTGACTTCAGGGTAGTTGAACTGTCTAACCGAGCGTAAGGGCTGCAAATGTGAAGACAACAAACGAATCCTTCGCTTCCCGTAATACTTGTGACTGCGAGTTGTGTTTCCTTCACGAGCATTGAGTTGATTATGTTTTCTATAACAATCGATTTCAGGGTATATTTGCAAAAGACTCGAGCCATTTCATTGAAGAACTCTACTAATTTCTATTTTAATTGCAAATCTGCAGCAGCAATGACAAACTTTATTCAACAATATTTTCCACGCTCTATAGTATTTATTATATTCAAATAAATTAACCAAATTTCTCTCTCATTGCAGGTAAGTGCTGGCAATTAACACAGTTTTTAATAAACTTATTGGTGAGTCAGGCTATAAGCACGGCTAAAACAATGCCGTTAAATTCATTTGAACTTTGATTCAGCACACAGTGGAAATCTCTTCTTCTTTTTTTAAGGACAACTTTACAGGCCATAAAAAAAGTGCAGCACGTCAGAAAGGTTGGTGCAAAATTTATGAGTGCAGTTAACGGTTAAGTTTGAGCGCCCCGGGAGCGCGAGCCCGGCCAAGTCCAAGAACAAGCCCGAAGTCCAAGCCCCTACGGCGCCAGGGCGAGTTTATTAATTTAAAAAGGAAATTCTCATTTAGTCACCTTTTGATTTAAGTCCGTTACTAGACGCTTCACTACACCGACTGCTCCTTAGGGGAAGCAAAAAGAGCTCTGCAAAGCACTAAGCGTATTTGTTGGCTTGCACAGTTGGTCAAATGATAGTTAGGCCCAGTGAAATGGAAATGGTATTGAAGCCGAAAAAGGAGCTTGTTGAGAATTCGCTGGCATTGGCAAATGCTAGCCAAAAGCAGGCCACATCCAGGCAATAGGCATGCACAGTGGAGCGAGAATTGCATAAAATTAATAAAAATAATAATAATTATTAAAGAAAAACTCCAGCTGGGCAAATTTTGTCAAATACATAATAAAATAATGAACAAGGCATTATTCCATAATTTATTTTAGCAAACAATCATTATATATAAATAGAAATACTTTTTTTTATAACAAAATAGTTTCTTGATTATAATATAATACCAAATTCAATTTGCAATTCTAAACAACATGGGATATGCTTAGTAGGAGAATTTATCTAGCATAAACTTAAATAAATTTTTTTAAAATTATATGTATCAGTTAATTTCCATTTAAAGTCTGTTTATCATACTTGTTTGTACTTTGTACTTGTTTGATTATTTATGAAATATTTCTTGAATTTAACTTGATTATAATTATTTTTGGCTCACATCTTACCCACTGTACACTGTGGTAGGCTTCGTATATGGATCCAGAGTCATAGCACTCGTATATTGTATTCGAATTGTTCATTTGTTTCTCATTTCGGTGACCCTTTCTTTTGCCGCTGCGTTGAAATCCATTCGTTTGTCGTTGCTGGGTGGACAGCTCGGAAGGGGGCTCGGTGGGTGATGCAGCTTTTGGATATGGTCATGGCGAGTTCATTCAAACTCATTCACTCACTCGTGCACTTTGCAGGCATCGCTTAAATATGCAAAAGTTCGCAGTGAATGCAGCTGAAACAAAAAACCACCCGACAGCACCTCCAGGCAGTCTCCCACCCAACAGGCTGGCTGGCTGGCTGGCCTGGCTGGGGGCGTTGCACTGCGGCGCTGTCTGCGCAGCGCAGTCATCGCAATTGGATAAGGGGGTGGCTATGGCTGGAGGGTGGCGTTGCCTGGCCTGCTGTAGTTCCACCCCCGCAGATTGCATGCAAATTGGTTAAAGTGTGAATTTATGTGAGAAATATTGTTTGGTCTTGTTCTGCGCGCACATATCTATGCACACACTCACACACTCACACACACACACACATACACAGGCAAACTCGAGGCTCGACAAAATGATTTAAGTTCGTATGCAAATTGTTGCCGACTTTGACTGACATTTGCCGCGTTCGCATTTGAATTGCAATTGAAGTGCTTTTACCCAGATTTGTATTTGTTCCTTATTATATATATACGTATATACATATACAGAATATATATATATATATAATAGTATATATTTGGGGTGTTCATTTATATGACATTATTATTTGTGGCATGCAACGTTTGCATATGCAATTTGGTCGCTGCACATAAATCTTGCGCACATTTAATGTGCTCTCACATTTATTCGCATTATTCGCATATTCATATTCGCATTTCAGTTTTGCGCTCAGTGCGTCCCGTCGCAATAAACACTCAATTAACGATTTCAAAATTAATTTTTCATAATTTCGTGTGCATTTCCTCATATGCTGCGTATTTTTAACCTGACCACACGGCCCAGCCCCTGGCCAAATTAACAGAAATAAAATTAAATAAATGAAAATGCAGTCCGGGTCAGGCGAGCTCCACGCCTCTCGCGCAGCTCCATCGTTGCTGGGCACACGGAAAATGCGTTTAATTTATGGCCCTGGCCCCGCATTCGCCTGGCTGGGACTCTGGCTGTGATTCGGCATCTGCAGCTGCAACTGCTTCTGTTTTTCCCTTATTTTTTTATTTATTTATTTATTTTTTCTCCTTTAAATGTGCGTGCCCGCAACATCGACTGTCCGAGTTCATATAGGATGGCAACTGGCGCCAATGCAAATGCACTTTACTCTCCAGATGAAACACGCACATATTAAATGCTGAAAGAGACAGATAGTGTGTGTTAGAGAAGGAGAACATAGTGAGAGAGTGGGGTAAGGATGACTGCAAGACATAGAGCTATATAACAAGGGTTGGCTCTGACTTGAGAATTTTTGCTTGAATATCTTATCAAGTAGAATCTGTATTTAATTTTAACAAATTTTGATAAGGCAAAAAATTAATATAAATAATTTTACTTATATATTCAAAATTTACATAATTTTATGTTTTTCAGTTTTATAATAAGAAGAAATCACAATAATTATTTTTAATATTTTAGTTCATTATTATTGCTCCTGTGCAACACATACAGGTTTTGTATAATAATATAATGTAATATAATATGAAAGGATTCATTAGATTAGTCAAATCAAAAAACTCTAAATATTTTATGAATTTTAAAGTTTTTTGGCCAAATTAATAGACTTGGATTCTGCTCCATCTTGGATTATTCCCAACGTAGTTTGAACTCACTTCGTATCACTTCTCTTTGTTGCAAAACTTGAATAGATGACTCGCCAGAAATTGAAGATATTTATTTGCAGACCTATATATCAGGTTAAAGAAATTGGAGCATTACGGAGTCTAGTATTATGAAACTATATTAAAACATTTGTCGAAAAACTCCCGTCTTGCTTTTATATTAGTTTCTTCTTAATTTCACTAATAGGCTTGATAACAATTATTAGTTATATATCTTAAGTATTTGTCTTGAACATTTCAATAGATTTCAATGTAAGCCAAAATCATTTAATATTATTGCATCGATAAGGGCTCTATAATCATACTTTTCACATCTTTTTAAATTCAGTTGTTTCTGTAGCATCCTAATAGAAACCTTAATAATGTATCCAAACACACATATATAAATATACACAGAGACTGTGTAACGGTAAACATTTCAACACTTAACGACCAACTTGAACTTCACGGAAAATATTTTCCATGCACAGGCGCAGACACGACTCGCAGTCAGGTCCCTGCTCGGGCGCCACAAATTAAAAATGCACACAAATTGTATTTGGCACCTGTGTAAGACCCCCTCTCCATCTCTCTCCCATCTCTCTCTTTCACACATGGTTGCAGCGGAAGTCAACACACACACACATACACAGAGTTAAATGAAAAGGTGTTGATAAATGAGGCAAGACAGACGATGTTGTTTGTTGGTGTTGCCGTTGTTGGCCACGTTGAGCTTGGACTTTGGCTGGGGCTCAGGCTCACAATTGAATTAGGCAACCAAAAATATGCAAAGCTCGCCGGGATCAGCAAAACACTGCAAAACGAGGTGTTTGCCGCTGATTTCACTTGAGCCGCGCAAGACGTGCAACATGCAACGGCTCCTTTGAGTGGCCGATTGCATTTTTAATTAGCACACACGGCAACACGTTTGCTCTAACAGGTGTTAAATAGTCGAGCCCACCGTTAGCAACACGCAATTCCAGTTGTAGTTGAGCTTGCGCTTCGCGAAGGGCGTTGACAACCCTACGGCCGACCAGAGGGTTGTCAACTGGCCTGGGAAAGTCGAATTGTCTATGCCGTGGCAAACTAATGAAATAACTACATAGAGAAATCAATTGATTGGCATGCAGATACCCTGTAATGCATAATATAGTTATTAGAGTTTTACTTCTATTTCAATACTTATTTAATTCATTTACTCGTACAACAAATTGCGAGCATTTGGCTGGCTTAAATTGAAAGCCAGATAGCATCTGATAAATTTACGTTTTATTGTTTCTGCCTGGCTACACACATGCACATGCACATGTACATGCATGCCCTATCTCGCATCTCAAGTGCTGGGTATAACAACAACGAGAGCAACAACATCCGCGCGTATATTCAGCAATTTTCCACTTGAAGTTGCAGCCGTTGCCGTTGCCGCCGCCTCTGTGGCTGCTGTTGTAGTGCACAAGCAAAAAATGAAGCAAAACAAAAGCTCAGCGGAAAAACAGAAATGCGAAATATAAAAACAACAACAACAACAACAACAACAACAATGCAGCCAACGGCACAGGCATGGAATTCGAAATCCCTCAGCTGTGGCAGAGGCGACCCGTCGCAGCTCTCGCGTTGACACTGCGAGTGTGGACGCTTGGCCTGAGGGTTAAGTGGCATACACACACACACACAGGCAGACACACAAAATCACCCACACACACACACACACAGGCACACAACACCCACACACACACACACACACACACACACTGAGAGATATCCACCCACTGCAGCAGCAGCTGCCGCAAGCCTCTTGACACACCTCCGCAGACCCTGCGCTGGCCATTGCCATGCGCATAATAAATAATTGCAACGGCGGCAAACATTTCGCGTTGCACTTTCTGCAACCAAAGCGAAAAAAAAAAAAAAACAACAACCACAACAACAGCAACAGAGCGTCGGGTCCTGCAACCGTGGCCAGCAGCAGAATGAAGAGATTTTTATCGGCGATTCTCACTGATTTCATGGCAAATAAATCGCTCATTTTCGCTTAATTGGAAAATTATGGCTTTTTGGCCACGAACAAACGAGTGAAAGGCAAAGAGAGCGAGAGCGAGAGAGCGCATGAGATAGAGAGAGAGAGAGAGAGAGAGAGAGAGAGTATCTATATATACCCGCATGCATGTAATGCATGTCTGTCCACATATAATTGCATTTGCATATATTGCATTTGTATCTGAGTGAACTTTGTAGCTGTGGCTACTTTTAGCTACAAATGCTGCACACAATTTAATTACATTTTGAAAAGTATTTTCTAAAATAACGCAACAATTTCAATAATTTATGCAATGAACATGCTTAATTAGTTGCAATTTTTCGTGGAATATTTCAAATTTACAGTAAATAAATATTTACTAAAATAATTATTGAATGTGGCATAGTTAGAGTAAATAAAATAATTGAAACAAGTTGCTTAAATAATTTTCCCTTCTTCAATATCTCAGCTAGCGATCTAACTATACTACCTAGATTTTATTATTATAATTATTTACTATTTTTTTTTTTTTTTTTTTTAATATTGTTTTTGCTTTATATATCTATCTATTTCTATATTCAGTCTACAATGAGATTGAAAATATTTTAAAATTTAATATTTAATAATTAGTAACATATTAATACAAATACAATTAATAATAACAAAATAAACTATATATAAAATTTGCTACCTCTTTAGCTTTTTATTTATTCAGAGGACCAATCCAACTGTTTAATTCAAATCAAAAATTAAGCTAATTAAAAAACTTTGACTTTGACTTTGACTTATATGAAAAGCTCTACTAATACCATTAGCTCCAGTTATAAAACAATTCATAGTCATATAACAAATTACATATGAACAATATATCAAAATATGCACTCATATATATGTATATATATATGTATACTATAATTTTTTCGCCCATTCTATTTATGTATGGGAAAAGTTCCAATTTAACATGGTGTCGTCTCAGCTATGATTTATGAGCAAGCCAAAAAGCTGAAACACTCCGACATTGCCCGTTGTGCCTCTCACTGCAGCTCTCTCACTCTCTCTCACTCTCTCTCTTTTACACTCTGATGTGTGTGTGTGTGTGTGTGTTCTCTGCTTTGCCTTGTTGAGGGCATTTGCTGTACGCTTCTCATTTTCCACCACCGCCGTTGCTGTTGCTGCAGCCGCTGCCATTGTCTGCTCTCCTCGCTACCTACACTTTATTCACCCCTCTCTCTCTCTCTCTCTCGCTCACTCTCTCACTGTGTGTGTGCCTCACCTAACCGCATCTGTTGGACGCTATCGCCAAGCGGCACTAAGCGCTGGTATCATGGCCGCCAACCTTATCGCCAGGGCAAATGGCCGCCCGGCCACGTGTTGTTGTCCCATTGCCAAGGACTCGAATTAGGATTTGATTCTTTTCCCTCTACCCGTTGGGCTAACGCCTTTTTCATTTGCTGCAATATCGTATTACACTAGCATCGATTTCAGTATCAGCTGCTTCAGCTGCAGCCTTAGCTAAGATCTATAAATAGTTTTTCCATTTAGCCCGCTTCAAATATCAAAAAAATGAAGTTTACCTTATAACAAGTTGACTCGCACCTTGGCACCAACCAGCAGAGAGCTGGAGTAAGTCCTGTATGTCCTTCGCCTGTGTGTAATGTCCGCATTGCTTGCTCGTGCACAGTATGTGTGTGTGTGTGTGTGTGTGTGTGTGCGTGCATGTGCGACTATGATTAATTACTTTTGCATACATTTACATACAAATTTGTTGCCACATTGTCTGCCTCGGGCGCTGTCCGGAGCCTCCGTCTGCAGCCGGCCCTTGGCCCCACCCCGCCGTATTCTCGCATCCCTCGACACGTTGGGGTTATTTTTTACACATGCTGCCGAGCCACGGGGTGGGTCAACAATACCCAGCCAGCCGGGTTAATTTTATATGAAATTTTTCATTTTGTGCAACCAGAACGGAAGGAACTTGATTTGACAAAAGTTTTTTTTTTTCCTCTGCCCGCTCGTCGTCGTCCTTGCTGCTGTCATTTCTGATTTTCATGCCTCGGCGCTCTTAATTGCATTTAAATATTTTATAAAATTTGCGTTAAACCAAAAATGAAAATGAACTCAAACAATGGTATTACGGCGTGTTAATTGGCCATTCGAAATGTTGTGCCTCGCTCTGCAGTTGATTAAAAATCTATTTTTAATACGCGCAAACTATTAAACTTCATTCGATAATTATTTTTAAAAAATATGTTAATTGATTTTTTTAGAGTTATATAAAATGTATGATTGTCAGCTAAAATGAAAGACTGCCAAATGCATTTCATGGTATTTTATATTTTGTTTATTATTTAATTTGTTTAAAGTCAGATTGATTATAGAATAAAATAATCAGAAATTTTCTATGCAAATGACTTTAATCCCAGTTATCCCAGTTTATCAATTCCCTTTTCATTAGCTTTCAAACTTCCCATTGCATTCGACTGTGCTTTTGCTGCAGCACAAAGCAAAATATGATTCATATTGCAGTCAACCCTTACCATATACCCCCCTATATATATATATATATATATTCGCCTTATATATTTTACTCATACGTAATGCTCAGGAGGGCAGCCAGCAGAAGAAATGCAGGAAACGCAAAAACGGAAAAACTAATTTTAGTAATTATAAACTCATATAAATGGTTACATCAGAAATCTCTGTTTTTGCTGCCTTTAAATTAACACGATTTTTCCGCTCTGCTACCCTGCGGCGCTTGGACAGGAGTCCAAGTCCTCTGCACTGAGGTCCACACACGTGTCGCCGGTGCCAGAAAAGGGTTCAGCAACACAGGGGCTGAACGGGGTTGGGTTGGGCTACATTCACGAGTCGATGTCTAGTCCTTGCAACGGCTCGTAACTCCTGTGCAGCAGCTCCTGCTTCAGCTCCAGTTCCAGTATGTCTCCAGCTCCGTTGCCGTTGCTCCTGCTGCTGTTTGCTGCTTGCTGTTGTTGTTGCTGTTTTATATAATAAATGAGCTTGGTGGGTTAAAGGCGTATTTCTGTCTAGTAAATTAGCAAAATACACGCAGAGGCGACACACACATACATATACACATCCTCACACTCACACACACACACACACCCCTGGAGCGTTGAGTCTCTAATGGGCTGCCGTGTTCTGATTGAGCACGGCAAATTGGGAGCGGAGCAGCTTGAAGCATGCCTAACTCATTCATGCGACTCCAGCAACCCCTTAGCACTCACACACACGCACATTTACATACATGTATATGTGTATGTGTTTGTGTGTGTGTGTGTGTGTGTGTGTTAGGGGTTCCCAGTTGTCGGCTTGTTAAGTTTAAATAATGCTTTTTGCCATTTCCTCTATGCCAAGGTCATTCAAAATTCAAACCAAGTGCGCTCACATTTACATGCACATTTACACACACCCACACACACACACCCACCCAGTCAAATTGTTGTTGTTGTTGGTGTTAGTGCTGCCCTCGAGTTGAACTGTGGCATATTTCGCAAGTCTATCAGACATTGTCTGCAAATTTCTGGCGCGTCATAAGCTGAAGTTAAATGAACTAACTTCATTCAACAGCCTCAACTGAAGTCCAATTCCAACACCTACACCAGCCAGCCCAGCCAGCCCGGTCACACAGACAAACACACCCACACACTTACACCATGTCTCACACACACACACACACACACACACACACAGACACGGCGACATTTGCACAGATGTCGCACATGCAATTTATGGCAATTCCAAGTCTCAATTGGAGCTGAGTAGAAATTGAAAATGGTCGAGCCGAGTGCAGCCTATAAATAAATTTAAGATTATTTCGATTGCTCCAGAGCGCTGTGAGCTTAAAGACCAGCTAAATTCAGCAAACTAAATCGAAACTTGCCAAACTATTTGAGATTTTAGCTATGAATATATAAATACTAGAGTATATATGTTAATATATTTATATAAAATATATTATTATATTATGTGTAGTTTAAAGAAATGAATATTGAATTAAATTATTTTGTATTATTTTTAGATATAACAAAATTCTCTTATCTAATATACATAATAAAAATTAACTTTTATATCATTTAAAAGACTTATTAATAAAAGGGAATTAGAGAGAAAATTAAGTATTTTTAATGTTATATTTAATTGCTGAATAGATTTTTCTGTAAATAGATTTTCTGTGGGAATAAATTATTTGTAACACTCAGCAAAAAATAAAAACTCCTCAAAGCAAAAATTTAATTGAATTCATAATATTAATAATATAGGAAATGTTATAAGAAATTGTCTCAACTCTATATAACTTCTTCGACTCATCAAAAGTCGAACCAATTGCAAATTGATTTCTCGCTTAATTGAAAGACCTTGAACAGCTGAAACAGCTTTGAGTTCATAAATCATGATGATCAAACTTTGATTGCTCATCCGTCAGCTGCTGCCAGCCCACGGAGCCCGCTGAGGTTTGGCCCAACCGCATAACGGCAATCACTCACGCACTGATTCGCTGAATGGCCGCCATTGTCTTTCAGGTCGACTTATGAATTCAGATTAGATGAGCGGAAAGATAATCCGCCACAGCTCAGTCCAGCTCGGATCCATTGGTAGTGTCAAGTTCGCGGCGCTTGACGCGAGTGTCCATGGCGAGCATTGTACGTTGTTGTTGGGTATGTAAAGCAATCACTTACAGTTAGAGTCCGACTCGGTATCATCTACAGCGTTTAGCCCATATACAACAAAAAGAGCGAAAAAGCGAACAGCGAACAGCAAACAGCAAGAGGCAAAAAGGCAAAAGGCAAAAAGCTTTTCATCTCGCCCGCTGCGTATGGAGCGCTAATTCTTATCGCGATCACACGCCGTAGCTGGACACGATGAGATTCATGGCATGGCGTGGCCTGGCATGGCATGGCGTGGCATGGCTTCACTTAGCTTAGCTCAGCTGTGCTCGCAGCTCATAGTCACATCATGTCCGACAAGCTAGAAAAAATTGAAGTCAAGTTTGACGTGTGATGTGATGTGTGAGCGGCTCTTGGTTTTTGAGTTTTGAATTTTGGATTTCGGTTTGAGTTTGTGCTTGGGCTTGGACTTCAGCTTGGGCATGGGTTTGCGTTTGGGGTTGGCTTTTAGTTGCGGGGAGGTTGAGGTCGCTCCATTGGCGCAACAACAACAGAAGCAACAAAAGCTGTCCGACACATCGTTCATTTTAATTTGTACAATAATTCAGTTTGGCAGCCAAAGGCGTAGCACAACAAAATAAATATACTTATATATTTTATTTTATTTATTTTTTTTTTTTTTTCATTTTATTTTTTTGTTTTTACTTTGCAAAAAATGACAAAAATAATTACCAAGCTGCAAAACAGAATGCGAGAGCCAGAGGTTAATTTAAATTTCCAGTCACACAAGTCACAGCGAAAAAGTACACGCGTTGCCACGCCCCACACCAAACGCCCACAGACATTTGAGATAGTGTCACTAAAATGACTTACAGGTAGCTCAGCGTCCGTGTCCGTATCCATGTCCGTGTCCGTTGTCCGTTGTCCATTGTCCGGGGCAAACATCTTTCGGCTTCTCGCCTGCAATCCATCAAAATGCAAATCTCGTTGGTCAACTCTTTGGACTTGGCGTAGCACTTGATTGCCTTGCCCGCTCCTTGGCCCCATCCATTGTCAATGATGACGCTGATGACGATGATGATGAAGATGATGAAGATGATGATTATTATTGTTTATTAAGTGTCGGCGCGCACATAAAATTAAAGGGAAGTTCATTTTTATAGCCTTACATTTTGCGCTGGTTTCTGTTTCCATTGTCTCTCGCTCTGCTCACATTTGTTTATTTTTAAATTATTTATTTAAATTTTATTTGTACTTTTGTTGTCTTGTTTTGGTTTATCTCTGATGTGTCTGTGTGGTCCCTACAACATCTAGAGAACAACTACTCGGCTGCATGTAGATATGTTTACGTGATATGAGACTCGCAGAAGCAGAGAACGAATCGGCATTTGTTTGATTTGTTTTGAGTTGAAATATATGTGCAATTAATTTTAAATGTTTGCTGCGTCAATTTGCTTAAAGATTTAATTGAAAAAATTCAAATATTTTTAATTTGACAAGCATAATAAAATTTGAAATAAAAACAAAATGATAAATTACCATTTAAAAAGATTCATAAATTTCAATTCATTGAAAACAAATTTTTAAACATTTATTTTAATTAAAATCCATTTTGAAGCAATTTCAATTATTTCTCTCATGATTTTTGTTAAATGAAGACCTTTATTTAAACATTTTGAAATATAAATAATTTCTGTTTAAGTTAGTATATTTACCTACGTATAAGACCTTTCAAAGATATTATTCGTTTACTCTATAAGCTAGATTATAATAGGCAACATTTTAGCAACCTATCAACAGTGTCTCACAGGGTGTTTCAGTTTCATGACCAAATGTTCTATTCCCACAAAATCCTTGCTTGCGCAAGTAATTTCCCAAAAGGACATTTATGCATAATTTGTTCACAAAACTCCACGAGCGGTCATTGCTTGGACTATGTACACGAAAATGTCCTTTATTAGAGCAACGAAAATATCCCTCACAAAAATGTCCTTGACAGTATTTTAGCCAAGACACATACCGAGCAACAAAATCCTTTTTCTATTACAATCCCACCAAAGCTTTCGCAGGATAATACCTCAATACTTTTCCCTGCACGCTAGCGTCCGCTAGATGGCCGCGCACCAAACGCCATCTGCCGTCGAGTTGCAGCACTACCCCAACGACTCTCAAACTGTGTGCGTCGAAGCCGAATAAACAAGAAAAAACAAAAAATTAACGAAAAATTCGCTTGGATAGATTCGCTATTTTTATACGCTGCAAAATAAAATAAAACAAAATTAAAATAAGAAAAATGTTTTCGAGGGCTGCGACTGCGCATGCAAATTGCGACTGATTAGCGCGTTGGTCGCGTTGTGCATAAATCAAAAAGCGAGTCGGCGAGGGGCCACCCAGAAGTTGGAGTGACAATTAATTAGGTATTTTGGGCACAGAGCGCGAGTTAAGCGCCCAAAAAACTATTTTCGCCTTTAATTTTACGATGCGCTGCGTCGCAGCTTTTTACGGTTTTTTACGACGCGCCTGCCATAAATTCGATTTGGGGGCCCCGTAGCGAAAACGACAAAAATATTTATGGATGTTTTGATGTTGGGCGTGAGCTGCCTCGGAATCTGCCAACGCCAATCCATCAGCTCCAAGCCAGCGATCGACATGCATTAGACTCCCAGGCCCCGTCGCTCAATTACGCAGCTGGGCAAATATTTTCGCGCAAATCAACAAACAGGCGCATAAATATGCATATGAATTTGGTTGCTCCTACGAGTAGGTGGCCAACAACAAGCCGGCCCCGCAGCCAGCGCTGCACCCCTCTGCAATCCAAGGGTACTTGAATTTATCATCTACGTGCCCTGGAGCATGTCTGACGCAGAGCGCGTGCAGATTTCTAATGGATATGGATATCTATATATTCATGATGATCGCCACGGAATCACTTTCTTTTTCGGCTATGCTAAGTGGCTGAGAATCGTTTATGGAGGATGGTTCAAAGATCTTTGGCACATACATTGATTAACAGTTGTTGTTGAAAGAATATTTGTTGGAGATGTAAATGAAATGATCAGAATATAAATGATAATCAATTCGATTTCTTTTTATAAACAAACATAATTGATTATGATAATATATTTTATTTGTTATAAGAATAAATAGAACGTCTTTGTTGTTGAGGTAGGCAAAAATACTTTTGGATTCGTCAATCAATATAAAATACAAATTAAAATGTGAAATATATTTTTAGTAAAATTCAGAAATCTATGATTATAAATAAGTATCTAATTATTTTTATAATATTTAAAAACTCTTAAGTATATATTAGTATTCAGGAAATTTCATTTGTTGTTGCATTCACAATATCTATTCTCATTGCAAATGCTCGCAGATCTCTATCATCCTATTACTCGGCACCCACAAACTCTCAATGGCAATGCCGCAAAGAAGCGAGCAGCAGCAATTTGAGGATCCGTTGTTATCGCCGCAATTATTTCGATATCCATTTTAAGAGAACGGCGAGCATAAATGCTTCCTGCGCGAGCTGCTGACATTTTCCCACCTTTTAATGTCAGCCGAGCCAGACGACCCGGAGGCTTCTGGTCTCAGCCGAAACGAAACGAAGGGAAAAGCCAGAACAGCCAGAGCAGTCAGAGCAGTCGATGCCTCCTGCGGGCAACGGCAATGGTCATAGCCAAACTGGCATTGCTGCTGCGACCTGTCAGGCTGGCTGCTGTCATATCCTTTTGTGGCAGAGCCAGCCGCAGTGTGGCAGTGGCTCGGCCCAGTGCAAAATTTGAGCGCGCTTCTCATTCATTTGCGCCAAATGTCATTATTGTTGCTCGTTTGTTGCTGCGCTGCTGCTGCGGCGGCCACTTTGCTGCATGTTGCTGCCAACCGCCACCAGGTTGGGGTCTTTTGTAAGACTCCCTCGTTAAACAGATTATTTTCACACCCGTCTTGGCGTTGTCGTCGTCGTCGCCGACTCGCTGCCAATTTGAGCTCTGCAGGCGTTAATAATGCGATTTCAATGCATTCGCTGGCCAAATTCAAAGGTTTTCTTCAGTTCTTTCCGTTGCTTGCCCGAAAGTGCGAAGTGCCCCGGCCTGGGAGAATATGAAAGCGGCAGCCGCTGCAGCCCGTTGCGACTCGAGTGACACATGTATGCACTTGGTTTAGACACAGAAATCGAACTCGTGGCCTAACAATGGCCAATGGCCAATGACCAATGGGCAATGGGCCATGGGCCAGCACAATCATTGCGATCACCTTTTGGGCTCTGTTAATTGCAAATGATGCATGCATGCTTTGCCCTGAAATGAACTTTTATACGAAAATGTGACTGAGCTAGGGGCGTAGATACATTTCAATAAATATTATTGGAATAACAATTAAAGGAGCTGCAATTTGTTTTTAAATAAACCTAATTTCTGTGTCATTTGAATTACAATTAGAACAGAAAAGTTTGATTGAATCAAAAATGTTAAAACTAAACGAAAGAACAAAGGAATATTATTATATTGAAATCAGATGAATGAAATTTTAAAATATTTCCTTGAACACATTTTATATTTATTTTTTGAAAGAAAAACAGTCGAGTAATTTATTATACGTTACAATCTCATTAAAAATAATATCAATGAAGAAAACAAATATATTAAACACAAAATAATTTTTGTAAACTTATGAGTTTACAACTTATGACTTTACTTATGAGTTTACAAAAATTATTTTGTGTTTAATATATTTGTTTTCTTCTATGAATATCGAAGCAAATGTAAAAAATGTAAATTTGTGTTTTGAAGCTCTGATCATATAAAATTAATTAATATTAATTATTTATTTAATTGATTAATTAATAACAAAAATGTTTTTACTTTTTCTTTATCTTATATTTGCTTACGACATTTATTTTAATATTTCTTAAAACATACGAGTTTTATAAAAATTAGTTTATCTAAAACTAAACAAGGTTTATATCAATTAAAGTTTTAAATTGAATATATTTAAGTTTAACTTATATAAATAAAGATTCATATTAATTTTAGTGCACTATAAAGAGAATAAATAATTAAGCATCTTTCCATTAATCCCGAGACATTATAAAAGAACTTTCCCCTTGCTTGAACAACATTCTCAGATCAAGCGAATGCCTCGCAGATGATGCGCAGCTGGGCTGAGCTACGCCCGCCTGCCGCTAGAGGGCTGCGCGAAATATTTAATGTATTTGGGTGCATGCTCTAGATTTTTGGTTTGTTTCTTAGTTGAGGGAAATTTGAATTTGAATATTGAATGAAATAGTAAACGAAACAACTCTTTTCTTTTGTACTCTTTGCAGCCGCATTTATTGGATTATCAAACTAGCAAATTGTGGATTAGCTGTTCGAGCGGAATTTATGGATAACCCACACAAAAGGTAAGCAAATTATACGAATTGGCAGCGATAATTCGGGTTAAGTTGCGAATGCAAACTGCTTAACCCATGCGCCATGCTCGGCCACTGCTCACAGACAGAGCGCGGCCTATTAATCCTAAGTGCTTCCTGTGATTTTATGCAAATTGAACATATCGCCGGGCAGCAAGTCGTTCCTCCCCTCCCTCATTGCTCCCTCCTCGTTTGCGCAAGACCTGCTTGTGGCTTTGCAGTCCGCGCATTCAATGTACAAATGACAGTTGACTGTGACATAAAACAGCGGCTTAAAGCGCAGCCTGGGCCAAAAGAAGACGTTAAGAGTGGCTGCCGTTGCATGTCAGCAACAACAACACGACAATTTTCCGTCGACAAAAGACATTTTCATTTATTCATTGATAATGTTTAAAGCCCTTAAACAACCGGCGCAGACGGCGACGACGACGACGACGACGACAAAGCGCGGTTAAAAGGCAATGAGAAACGAACAACAAACAACGAGAAACGAAAAACATGCGACAAAACAACATAATTTAAATTTTGCGCATGCATCAGTCTCGCGCTCGCTTTGCCCACTTTGCAACATGTTGCTGCAACACGCCAACAAGCAACAGCCTCGTAATCCGGTAGCCGATGCTGCGTTTGACTCCATTCGATTTGCTTTGAATGAAAACGAAATTATCGCATTATTAACTATGAGAGCCCAACTCGACTGCAGTTTGCCAGCCCCCTTGGGCAACCAGGCGGCATGCAGCCCAGATGCTGCCACAGACAAGCCTTGTTAGCCCGGCCAAAGCGCTGCTTAGAATCATCTGCAGCAGCCGCAGCAGGCACAACATGGGCATATTTAACAATAAAATGAATTGTTAATTCTCTTGCACTTTTTCCTCATGTTATTCTTGTTGTTGTTGTTGCTCAAGTTGTCTGCCCAACCGGCTGCTTAGCTGCTGGATGCGGCTGCTCAGCTCGAGCAGTTGTAATGCGCAAGTGCCTTTATCTGCGCCACAATCGCGCGCTCAGCTGCGAGGCACTGCGAAAGGCTGAAGCAGCGGCAGCGGCACACTGCACAGTGGTTCAAATTGCTGCACAGTTGAAATGTTAATAAAGTGTTTGAGTGAGAGTTGCGATGTTAATTCAAATGGGAAATAATATGAATTTAGCAGCTGACTGGGCAACATTAAGAAATTATCAGAAATACATAATAAAATATTCATAAAATATTATTATTTTCTTAAAAATTACGATTTATTATTATTATTCATTTATTTATTTACTTAAGACAGAAAATCGTATATCTATGTAGTTAGCTTCTGGCTTAAATGAAGAAATATTGTTGAATAATTTTAAATGGAATGCAAAATATAATATTTTTTTAAATATTATTTTTTCTTCAAAATCATTTTAGTATTTATTTTTAGAAAAATTGAAAAAAAAAAATCGTATTAAAAAAGAAACTGAGAACTAAAAATACACATAATCATCTGTAATTTTAAATAATTTTTGTATATACATTCGATCTAGCGTATCTTTTTAGATAATATCAATACAAATTGTAAATATTCAATTTTGAATTTATAATTTTATTAGTCATATGAAATTGTGAGAAATGGAAATCATTCAATATATGATTTTCATTCTACAATTTTCCGATACTGAAAAGTCAACATGAAATGAACAACGAATTCATAAATTTAAATATAATATAAATTATCATCTATTTATATATACATATCATCTATAATCTATTCATTTGTACTTAGCTAGCTGCTTTAAGATTGATATTTCGATTTGCCAAAAAATAATATTTCATATTGAAAAGTCGAATTTGATAATGTTTTCAAACTGAACCACTGTAGACTTTCAAACATTTGTCTGGGGCACTTCTGGCGGTCTGTTCAAGCAAAATGCCGAACTTGTTTTAACCCAAAAACAAAAACAGAAAAAAAAGAGAAAAAGAATAAAAAACGAATGGTCAGAACAATTGTTAACGCGTTCGCTAAGTCGGCGCGTTCTCCATTCACAATGAACGTCTGGAGCTGGGGCTGAGACTGTGCCTGGGTCTGGGACTGGGCCAGAATCTGGGTTCTGCTCTGGTCACATGGGCTCTGGCTGCTGGCGGTGCGCAAATGTCTTGTTCCATAGAATTTGAAACGGAAACATTGAACACTTTGTTTTGGTTCTTGTTTCACATTTTCCTTTTCTTTTTTTCTGTTGTTATTGATGTTGTTGTTGTTGTTGTTGTTGTTGTTGTTGTTGTTGCTGTTTGCTGTTTGCTTGAGCGTTGCGTTTGTAAGCGCGCGCATGCGTAGCACTCGCATTTGGCCAGTCACGCAACATGGCCTGGCAGCGGGGCTTGGCGCTTATCCAGTGCACGTTAGCCAGCGGACTTTAGTCAAAAATTAACAAGGCTCAAAACACAGTTTCCACTGCATGCAAATTCGTTGTCAAAATAAGAAGAGGAGAATGGCATGGAGCCCGAAACCAAATCGCTGCCAGCCAAGGGGCAACAGCTTCTCCATTCCGTTCGCCAAGTCCAGTTAAGCGATAAATGAGTTACTGACGTCTGTGCATGTGCATGTCCAGACGCGATCCGATGCCCAGCAACAATAACGCTTCAGGGCACTCGGCAGCCAGGTGCAGGCAGGTGCAGACCTGCTACCTCCTCTCTCTCTCTCGCTCTCTCTCTCTCTCTCTCTCTCTCGCGCTCTGTGGCTGCTCTGCAGGTTGCATTGCAGCATTTCAACAGCCTTCAATATCATTTCCAGACATTCTCATATGTAAATTTATGCATTGAACCCAACGTCTGGCGGGGGTGGTCATTGGAGCGGAGGGCGGGGGGCGTGGCAAGGCACTGCCTGCGGCTGCAAAAGATGAAATATGCGTTGGGCTGCATAAATCTACTAATTGATCAGCGGCTAACATGATTTTTATCTTTTGAGAACTTAATTATTTTCTGTTCGCCAATGTTCTCAAAGTGCGACTGTCGACTTCCAATTGGAATCGATACGTGCCCCAGCCAACTGACAGGAACAACTCGAGCCAGACCCGAGGCCCGAGGCATCGATGTGAAGGAATGCGAAGGTTGTTCGACTGTCTACCCAGAGCTCAAGTGACTTTGGCTGCAGTTAAGGCAAAGTCAAATGCCTGAAGGTACACATATGATATAACTATATCCATAGAGAGTTCTCAGCTGATTGATTGATAAAGACGATTGTGGAATGAATGAATCACGAAGATCTATACAAAGTTGAAAATTTGAAAATTAAATTCAAACAAAATGGCTAAGGAATCTTAATCTAATACACGTAGAGAGACTTTTTAACTATTCTTTCTTCACTTTGATATTACATTATAACTTTTGAGCAGGATATCTAACTTGCATTTGAAAAAAAAAGTTATAAAAAGCTAAAGTTAAAATTTAATTATGAAAAAGATTAAATTAAATATGTGTAAAAGATTAAATTAAATATGTGTAAAACAATTCAACATAAATGTTGATATATGTTTTGTAAATAAACTAAATATAATGGAACTTGTAAGGTTGTTGCCAGTTTATATGTGATTTAAATTTAATTAAATATATAATTTGTCTATATAAAAGTTTATATAATTTTTAAATATATATACATGAAGCAGAAGCAAAAACAAAAGCAGAAGCAACATTTATTATCAAATTAAATTTTTTTTTATATATTATTTAAAATGTTTTAAAATTTTACATAATTTTTTTTGCATTAATTATTTTAATTAAATAACTCAAATGGCTTAATAAAGTGTTTCCTTCTACTACAAATTTTTTTTTTAATAGTTGTTTTCACTTTAAATAATTTCAATTTAAAATACTTTTTATTTTAATAAATATATTTTCTTATTCATTTTTCTTTTTACTTATTTATTTTATATATTTTTTATTTATAATCATAATAATTTGAAATATATTTCATTTTCCAACCAAATATTTCTCTCAGTGTTGCGAAAAAGTTGTGCTCGATTGGCTCAGCAAATGGCAAAAAGTAATTAGCTGCAAAAGGGTCAAACGTGCCAATAGCCAATCAAAGACATTTGAAGCCTGGCATAGCACACACACACACACACAGAGATATGTACACACACCTAGATTGAGTCGCACGTGCGTGTGCGTGTGTGAGTGCGTTTGTGTGAGCTTTGCCGATTGCCTTTGATGATCGCAATGTTTGTATGTGGCGCCGTTTTCGGAAGCAACAGCAAAAAATTTATGTTAATGTAATTGAACTATAAATAGGCGCAGTTCCAATTATGTATTCCATGCAGGAATGATCACTTTTGTTTTGCGAAAATATCCACAAGTTTGGCACTGACATCAAATATTTGAGAAAAACAAATGCAAATTCAAAAAATTTGAATTCAAATTGATATTGGAATTCTTTTTTGGATTCCTTTTTACCGTCAACTTGTTTCGTGTTTTCCAAGACAAACAAGAGAAAGAGAGAGAGAGAGAGCGAGAGAGAAAGAGCACTCAACATTCCAGGCAGAGCAGCATGGCACTGGCACAAAATTGGCGGGAAGCTATGCAGCTGTTGCGTGGGAGCGAGATAGCAGGCATGCGAAGAGCGCATGGAATGATAAAACAGGATAAGAGCATGGCTGTACGCTCTCTTTGCCACAGCCGAAATACTCTTCGGCCTGCGCAGCTGTTCGGCGTGCGCGCGCTCTCTCGTTCTAGCTCACGCTCTTTCCTTCAGTCCATCTCTTGCGCTCTTTGGGGTGCATCTGACACATATGCCATGTGTTACGCTTCAGCCATGGCTGCTGAAAGTATCTTCGAACTGCCTTTCGATGGTGGATGATGACGAGCATTTAGCATTCGCCACTCAAAGTCTTCGCATGGCAGCCCGTTGCCAGGCCGACGCTCTGCAATGGCTGAAAGTGGAACACAAATTGCCGACGGCAAATCATGGCCGCTGTGTTCCATAGGCTGCTCGTTCTCTTTTTTTCGTGTTTCTATTACCGTTGTTCTAACTATGATGTGTGAGTGAGTGAATGCTTGTCTGTCTCTTTGCATGTGTGTGTTTGTGTCTGTGTGTGTGCCTCGGTTTTTATGGGTTGATCAATGCAGATTGATGTGCTACATATATGGAGCGGCCATTACTCATTTCTCTCATCTCGAGCAGCAACAAGAAGCAAATACACTGAAGACAACTAAAGTGTTTATTAAATATATCTTCATTATCATTGATATAAAGTAATTAAAAGTCAAGCCAAATTACTTAACTGTTAAATAAAAATAGTAAATTTATGTATTTATGTGTTCATAAATCTTATTTTCATTAGCAACAATTTTTATTAACTACAAATTGAATTTCCCATAGTTGCGTTAAATTTTATCAAGCTCAATCAATTTTTTTTTTTTTTTTTTGAATTTACGATATTTCTATGAAATCAATTCCATTTATTTGATTTCCATATGGACGCCTGTTTTATATCGACAAGACTTTCAGCATATCTTTAAGAATGATATACTTTATAATATTTTTTCTATATTATCCTATATAAATGCTCTGCTCAGCACTTTGCACTTGTCTTCAAATTGTTTTTTGTTGTCTTTCAATTTGATGTCGAATCGATTTTTTTTTTTTTTTGTATTCGAATTTTCCCCCAGCTTTGCCCCCTGTTAAATGAAATGTTCATGTGCGCTGCTTCTTCTTCCTCCTCCACTTCTTCTCCTTCTTCATTCGTATTTTTTTTTTCGCTTTTTGTTTGCGTTGGTTTTTCATGTGCTTTTAGCTGTATTTTGTTGTTGTTGTTTTGTTTTTGAAGGAATTGGCACTTAAGTTACTCAAGTGGAAAAAAGTTTTTGTTTTTCGTTTACTCGATATAACTATATATATAATATATATGTATGCTTACACACACAGACACAGATACACACATTCACCATGCAGACACAAACATCATGCCACATTCTGCTTCAACTTTTGCTTGGGGTTCTCTGTGCGAAGGGCTGTCAGCTGGATTTCTTCATGGGGGAATTCTTGGATCTCTGTGCGTTATTTCTGTTATTTTCTTGTCTTCTTTTTATTTTTATATGTTTTTTGGTTGTTGTTCTGCTTTCAGTTTTGTCGCTGTTTTGTTTTTCCAAACCAATTGAAGGCTGACAGCAGCAGAATGAAATCAAAATTCATTATGAAATTGGATCGGTGTCAATTGAGCGAGCGACAACTCGTTGCTCACATTTCTGGGTCTCGCCGGCTTTAATGTTTATTAGATCTAAATTGCCAACACCTGTTGTGTGCATATTTTGAACGCCCTTTTCCATAATTTTCCCTTTTCTACCTGGATTTTTCACATCAGCATTTGCCGCTACAAAACGCCGCTGATTCGGACTGCCTTGGAGTGTGTAAAGTGAAAACCGGCGGAGAGATTCGAATGCTATGCAGCCGAGTGTGCGCCTCAGTGGCCACCCGGCTCCAACAGCTGTGGCTCAGCCCCCTCCCCACCTTCGCTCAGTTCCACTTGCAGTTGCCGCAGTTCATAAATTAAAGTCAAAGCTGCCGCCGTCCTCGTCCGAGTCCGCAGCTTCAGCTACCAGCTACCAGCTCGGTTAGCTAGTGATGTGATAATTGCGGCTTGGTTTATTTTGTTCGCCATTTAATTGTTGTAATTTGTGCGTTTGCCGCTGCGGCAGCTACTGCTATTATTTTCGTTTTCTTCTACTGCCTTTTACTCGTCTCTCTCGCCTTAAGTTTTCCCTTTTCATTTTCAAGACAATTTATTCGAGTTTTCGCCTCGAGTTTAGCGAAATTGTTCAACAAATTCTCGCTGGCACGCATTGCTGCATGCAGATACTTAGCCACACACACACACACACACACACACACACATAGACGTGCTCGCTCTTGTGTTGGCCATTTGGCTGGTGGCAATTGCAATGAATGTTGTTACTTCAGCCTCACTTGCACCTTTACGCTTCGTGGTTTGTGTCTAAGCTTTGACGTGCACTTCCTTTTCATGTTCGCGGAAGCGTGACACAAAACAAAAGCCGGCAAAAAATACAAATGAGAAAACATATAGAGAAAAACTAGCATAGCATGTTACACACAACTACTTTAGGCCAGGCATACGCGATGCTCAGCAGCTGAGATAAAATATTAATAAATTTGTACAAATTGTGCACTAAAGGCCAAGGTGAATTATTAAATTCCACAGTTGTTGCTGAAGCTATGGCATACAGTCTATCACAAAGTGATTTTTTTTTAAATTAATATGAATTTATATTTACTGAAAAGCAAACTCGACAAATGCTTGAAGGAAAACTCAAGTTGATCTGCATTAATTATGTAATTATAAATAATTAGATAAACCAATATATGTTTTCTCGTTCTATATGCATATCGATTGCAAACCTCCCTTGAATGTTGTATATAATAATTACTCTGCGTATTCCACATACCTTCATTCTGTATATATGTAAGTACTTCATCTCTTTCATTATGGCTGAGCAGAGAATAAACTTGTATTGAGTGAAAAATATATAGAACATACATTCCGTTAATGATATTTTGCAATTATCTTAAAATATCTATTACAACCATAGCTCGGTTGATTACAAATCTTATCAAATTTGATAAAGTCAGGCTCAGTAATTATTGAATATAAATACTTCTCAGTATAAATACATATGTATATATTTTATTTTTAATCATTTATATTTTGTTCATTTATTCTTCATTTAACTAATTTCTTAATTTTCTATATACTATTGCGCAGAGAAGTTATTCATATCCTTAGCTTAGGCAATTTATAATGATTTAAGCCTAGGCTTTCAAGTCAATCCAATTATCGAAATATAATTATTTGCTAGCATTTTAGTATAATAGATAATTCAACTGAATCCCATTTATTCCAAAGATCCGCTGTCATTGACATTTCCTGTGAGCCAGCCTAAACTTGAGCTGCTTTTTCGCAGGCTCTCGCAAGCTAAGGCCAAGGCTGCTCTCTTAAGCTATACCTATACAGACATAAGGCACTGAGCTCAAAACTAAAGACGACATCAGAAAATAAGAACAAAACTCAGCCAAAAAAAATGCTCGTGTGCTGAATTCCCTAGCGAAGGTTCCAAGAAAAACGAAAAAAAAAAAAATGTGTACCAGTAATGTGTATATATGTACATACATATGTATATATATTATTTATATATGTATGTAAATATGTATTTGTTACCGAGAACATTTAAAGAACCTCGGAGACCGCAAGAGAAGTTTGACATTTTCCTTTTTGTGATCAACGTCTCCGCATCTGCAGCCGCTGCCCCTTTGCTGTTCCCGCGCCCTCTGCGTGCCTCTCCTCCTGCTCCAACCACCAGCTCAGCTCTGTCATTGTGCAGAACGCTTTCATGTTTTTGAGCGCAGAAGTTTTTGGGATTATTTTTGTGCGACTTTTCGGGCATGTGAGAAGCTAAAGCTATAGCTATAGCCAAAAGCTAAAGCCCCGAAGTTGATGCCAAAGTTGAGGTTGACTTTTTGACTCTTTCGCAGAATAACATGGACTTTTGTTTCATCTTTTATTGTGGCCCCTGCGGTTGCTGTTTGCTAGCTGCAGAGCTGTCAGCCGCCGGGTTTGCATGTCACCGGCTGAAGACCCCAAAAACTGGCCATTGTTGATGTTTTTTTTTTTTTTTTTTTTTTTTATTATTATTTAGTTCTGGCCCATTTGCCCCCGCCCTTTGCCATTCTCATTCTCATTCCCATTCTCATTCTCCTCTTCCTCCTGACCTAGCCTTCTTTAACAGCTGCCATAATCGCGCTAACAACGAACTGACCTTTATGTGTGTGTATGTGTGTGTGTGTGTGCGCCTACTTCAGTTGCAGGACATTGAAGTCGTTGACGTTGGCTCCTTATGCCTGCATTTGTGTTTGATTGTGTCCCCAGCGAGGCTCTGGGCCATAAATCAAAGTCGCCAAACTACAGCAAAGTGTCGGATGTCTGAGTTTTGCAAATTACTTGGAAGTGTGCCCCATGGCCGAAGCCATTGCTCCGCTTCGGCCCCTGGGAATCATCCAACTCACACACACACACACAAATACCAATACACTAAAACATGCCAGGACTCTAGCTAAGTGGATCAACATATGTGGGTGTTTCCTTGTTAGTTGAGATGGCTGCGTGAGAAAACGAAAACAAAACTATTTTCCTACTTGAGTGAAAACTATTTTTACTCAAGTCAAACTACGAATTGGAAAATATTTACATTAGATCTATATATATGTATACTATTATTTTAAAATTTATTTCTTGTTTTTTTTTTGTAAAAGACTTTTTAATGAATGAGAAGCTTTGCCAAGAAAATCCGAACATTTATTATTAATATGATATACAATGATAAATGTATTACAGTTTGTAACTAATTATAGAAATAAATGCATTTATAATTTATATTATTTATTATTTACAATATTCTATTAACAACTATAAAGTAAAAAGTGCATTTAATATTTATTTAATTATGCCTCTTTATACATATATAAAGAAACGTTTATAACACGAAAATCTGGGCTCTAAATTAAAGAGATTTAAAGCTGGGATATGAATTCATATATATTTTTTTTTATTATTGCATATATTTTACATATATATGTATTTGTATAAGAGTTTTTTGTTGAAACTTTTCAGTTTCAATTTATAAATATTTACACTATTTATTCTATTTAATCAATTAAAGTTCACTTAAGGAAATATATAAAAAAAATGTATTAAATATATTATTGACATTAATTTACATTTTCCCCAGATGAATTGCGACTTATATACATATGTAGATATATGTACGTATGAATGAAATTTCTATATAATCTGTATATGCTAGTGCGTAAATGGCAATTAATAATAATTGCTTTGAGCTCAGATGTTATCCGTATTGAACTTTCACATATATATTAATATATTTATATTTATTTGTTTATTAACTTTTTTTCTTTAATTTTGCTGCATTTTGTTTGTTTGCTTTGTTGGTTTGAAAATAAGCGTAAGCAAAGAACATGAAATCGAAGCAAACTTTGATATTGGCATCGAGGCAGTTTCACCATCCGGAAAATTAAGCTAATCAGTTGCTCTGCTGGCGATTGTTGAGGCGCCTGCCTCGAGTCACAGAGCCCGGCGTGCAGACTCAACAATAAATAAATAAATCAAATCAACATAAGCGAAAAAAAAAAATGGAAAGAAATAAACAAAACAAATATCGAGTAGAAAAACTTGCCAAGTGATTTGGATAAGTTAAAAAGCCGACAGCGTGGGCTCGCTTATGTTTGGAGACTTGGGTTGCCTTAGGGCAATGCGAGGGTGGCCACAGCAATTGCCGGGCAAATATTTGACATTTCTCCATTGGCCATAAATCAGTCAGGGAGCGTGACATGATTTCTGTGCGCCTTTGTGCTCATAATTAGAAAATTAGTTGGAAACCGAAGCGGCTTAAAATTGCGAATTTGTTGTTGTTGAATTTGTTTTTGGGGCTCGCCTTGAAGTGGGTTAAGGAATGCCCTGCTCGGCGCTCTGAGCTGGCTGTAGCTAAGTGCTAAGTAGCTGGAGCAGGCGGCTGACAGGGAAAATGGCAGAAGGCAGGAGACATGAGGCAGGAGGCAGGAGGCTGCAGCTGGAGCTGACTGACAACGGCGTCGGCGATGGTGCTGGCAGCCACTTTGACAGACTATTATGCGGGAAAAGGTTTCAGTCACTTTCCACTGCGACGGGGCGCGGGAGCGGAGCAGTGCAAAGATGTTCGTTGCTCGCTGCGGAACTGTCATTTCCGTTTTACTTGTGAAATGAACATGGAAGTATTTGAGGCAGCCGACAAAGTGGCGTACAGGCGGACAGACCAAACCAGACCCGAAGCCCTGGCAGGAGCACGAATGCGCGCTAAAGCAGCAGCAGCAGCAGCAGCAGCTGACGCTGACTTGTTATATACTAAACTGCTGCCTGAGACTCTCAGACTGAGTCTGAGTCTAACTCTGTCTCCGACTCCGACTCTGACTCTGACTGAGAGAGTGGGACAGGCGAACGGAAGGATGAACCAAACTGGCAGACAGACAAACAGACAGACACAAAGGGGAAGGGCACTCGAACTGAAACTGAAACTGAAACCGAGAATGGGACGGACAGCATTGCGTTTAACGTATTTCGCAAAAGTTTCGGTTTCGTGTGTTTTCGCAGCTCGTCTAAAGGAAATTGCCAGCAGCCGCAGCAGCAGCAGAAGGAATGGAGAAGGGAAGGGAGGTAATAAGGGGCGGCTACGCAACCAAGCATTGCACGCTACTCTCCCGACCCTGAAGGTAACAACGCAAGAAAATGCCAGGCAGCAAGACAGGCAGAACTGACGTAAAAAGATTTCTGTATGCTGTTCCAGCATGAGAGAGGTGTAAGGAGCTCTGGCATCCCGGCCAAAGCAGCCAGCCAGCCAGTAGTCCGGGCTGCTGCTTTCACTCCCTCGCCATTGGGGGTGTCTGCCTGCCCTCCCCTCCTCCTCCTCCTCCTCCTCCTGCTGCTGCTGCTGCTGCTACTGCTGCCCGCTCAGTTGGTAATCATCATGAAGTGTTTGCGCATTTTCAAAATAATAAATGTATCTTTAAACGTTGCGCTGAATTCGATGCTTTGTTTATTTACTACCTGGCGCAGATTGCACAAACAAATGAAAGCAAAAGAAATCAAAATGAATTGAAAACGAATTCAAATGAAATGAACTGAGTATTCGTTACAGAACGTGTTACTATGCGGCATGGCCAGAACTGAAACTTGTGAGTGTGCCCAAGGCGATCTACAAAATGTAGAATTATATTTTTACAAAAATTGAAAGACAGAATTGCTTTTTTACATTAAATATTATTTACTGATTTAAATACATTTTTAGATTTCTGTTAGGAAAAGTCTCAATTAATATTCGATTTTTATGATGTCCTTAAAGTATAAAGAAATAGCGTTAATAGAAGTAGATCTATCTATATCAGCTGGTTAAAGTTTCAATAACTCAGCATGAGAGAAGTCTAAGAAGCGAATGAGAGATTTTCGAGTATTGGAAATTCTTTAATTAAAAATGATTAATTTCTGTAAGTAATTTCCCAAGATATATTTAATTACATTTATTGAACTTTTACACCACACACACGCATACATACATTCACAATATGAGGGCGCCATTGAGCCGCAATTCAGTTTGCGAAATAATTTCATATGATTAAGGGCCCGCATATTTGAAACATAATTTGCGAATCGAGCGCAAAAACCGCAAATAACCGCAATCAATTCAATTCCATGAATTACTAAAGCTTATTAGGCATAAGTTTATCGGGAATTTTGACGGGCAATTTATTAAACGGGAAAAGGATTCAATGCGAACGGAGGCAACGTGAGGCATGTTTTTCTTTGACTATACAGAGTTGATTCTAAATTGAATTTAATGTCAATTTAATTTGAACATTCTTTAATTATGTTTCGCATTTAAGGCTTTCTGCATCCTGAGTTGCATTCCTTGCTCTGCATTTGACACATATCCTAGAAGCTGAAGTTTTTCACTTGCGTTTGCAGAATTTTCTATTTTCCATTACGCTCTCTCTCTCTCTCTCTCTCTCACTTTATATACAACAACTATTAAAATTGGTAAATTTTAATGAAAAATCTAGCTGCATGCAAAAGCCACTTCAAAAGGCTGTCAGACATTGTCTCGCCCCCACTTTGGCTTGGACCCCCTGCTTGCAGGCAGCGCCGGTGACATGAATGCTGACAACGTGTCTTAGTTTGCACAAAACGAGCTCCACATACACACATACATACATATATATATCTACACATATTTATATATATATATAAGTTTATATATGTATGTATGTAGTCGCTGCCAGTGGCAGTCCAGAACATGGTTACGCAGCACGGACACGGATGCTGACACACACACACAAACACATTGAATCTTCAAGGCAGCGCCAGTTGTTGACTCCTTTGCTCTCCCTGTATGTGTGTGTGTCGACACTTTTGCCAGGCATGTCATGTAACAGGAATTTTAATTTAATTACGCTCAACAGAGACTGCAAAGTCGCTTCGAGATTGAGGCGCCTGACAAAATGCCATAAAATGGAAATGCGCATTAATAGATTAGCCACCTGATAAGAAATCAATAATAAGAATAAATATCTGCTTGGCATAAATCAGGCGCCCATTTACGGCCTGTCTGTTGATGCTTATCGCGCTGTTGTTACCTAAAGCAGACACGCCCCCCCGCCACCGCTCATTACCTGCCTCTAGGCACAGGTGAGAGAGCGACGACGCAGGCAAATTCAATTTCAATTTATTCATAATTTGAGTGGAAAGAATTTTTGGCCAACGGCGTCGCGACGACACAAAAATCAATAAGCTAAATTCTTGGCTTCTTCAAAGCTGGAAAACTTTTTACAGGTAATTTTGCGGCGCTTTGTCATATCAATAGACTTGCCGCTGGCAGATCCTTGTTGTTGGCCTCTCTTCCACCTTCACTGCTTCAATTCCCTCTCTCTCTCTATCTCTCTTATTCTCTCTCTCTCTCTCTGTTTCCCTCTCTGCTTCTCTCACTTTGGCACAAGGCCGTTCCGTGTTCGTGCCAAAAAATAATTTCCGACTTGCAGACGCGCGGCGACTTTGCTGCACTTATTGTTGTTATCAACGCCTGAAATATGGCATTTTAATTTTATTAGCTGCCTTGCCAGCATACACAAACACACACAAACACACACACATACACATACAAAGAAACACAACCAATTCGCTGGCGTTGATGGCAATGGCGTTGACAAGGCTGGGCAACTTGCTGCGCACAGTGGAGCAAAGTGTTTCAAAATGCGATTTATGTGAAATATAATTGTTGACTTGAAATTAGAATAAATACAAACAGGCATTCAAAATTAAAATAAAATAATAAAATTAAAATAAATAAATAATATTTATATAAATCAATAAACTTAAAAATAAATTATATGCCAGATTGATTATGTTTTTAATAACCATAACTTGTTAATGATATTTGAAAGCTTTTTATTTTTTGAATGCACTACAACAAGTGTTTACAAATATGTACAATGATATATGCTGTATGTATGTGGTATATCAGCGATAGATATATAAATTATTATCGGAATATAGAAATAAATTCTAGACAATACAAAACAAAATTCCAAACTATGTGCACTCGTCCACAGTGCACGTTCACTCTACGCTCAAATCTTTTATAATATTATAATCACATACTTTATTCTTGAATCTCAAAATTATATAAATAATAGTCTAAAATTGAAAAAGACAATTAAAAAAAAAAAATAATAATAATCATTAAATATAAGTTTTCATTCAGTTACTATGAATATTCTGTGTTTTTTTTTTTTTTTTGAAATACTTCATTAAATATTAACAAAAATTATTTTTAAAAACGAATATTAAAATTATAATGAATAAATAATGTTGATTAAAAGCTTCAACTTCATTGCCTGCTGTATGCATATTTGTGCCCTTAGCTTTCAACAGTCATTCCCATTGGCTTTCATTGTATTCTCGCTTTGTTTATTGTTATTATTGAATTGTTCTTGCAACAGCCTGTGGCTGTGGCTCTGGCTCTGGCTGTGGTTGTGACTGTTGCGGCAGCCAGCTGAGAGTCGCCATGGCAACTGCGCATGCTGCGCACGCTGTCTGCGATGGAGTTAAGAGAATATATACTTTGCGGGCGCCCATCGAAGAGTCATCAAGTAACAGTTTAGCGTCTAAAATTAAGTCGTTTAGCAGTGGCCAGGCCAAAGCTGATTGCCACTTAAAGTTGCCTCATAATGTTGCAGCTCTCAGCGATGCTCTTAAGCCGTATCACGGCAATAATTTATGCCTGATGTGTTGCTCTTTCAGTTTTTGGCCTGGTTTACGCTTTGGACTGCTTTTCTGTTGTCATTCTGGACGCACGTTTGCCTTTTGTTAAGTATTTCGTCTGAGCGTTTTTCTGCTCAGCGCCGCTCGTTGAGCGTTTTTTATTTCGGCTGGCCCCCGACACGGAGGCGGCTAGTTGGCAAATTGGCGGCGCTGCGTGCGGGGCAGTCGAAGAGCTTCGAGCGCAATAAACAACCGGCGAAGAAAACGCCAAATTTTCCAGTGCTTAGTGTCATGGAAATTGCCCTTGGCCACAAATTGCCGACGGCAAAAACGCGCTGAAAAGTAAAAGTCGTAGTAAAATCATTCTCGCTGTGCTCTGTGTCTATTTGAGTGTATATCGAATTCGTTGTGGTTGCGTGGGTCGATCGCAATGCGAAGCTGGCGCCAATGCTGAAGCTGCCAATCTGCAATTGCAACCGCGATCATGTGCTCCACAATGCAAACGAAATTGTTGTGCACAATTATTCTGGAAAAGCGAAAACTGCGCCTGCGAACCAAGCGCAAAAAGTTTCAGACATAACGAGCAGCAGAGCCTCAAGCAAACATCCTCACGGTTTCAGCTCTAACAGTTGAAAGAAAGTAAAGATTGCTACAGACACAGGTGAATAACAATATGATATAGACATATCAACAAAGTGTTTATGATATACAAACAGCTTTGCAGTCAAACAACTAAATTCATCATAATTCTGTGTTGGACTTCATTAAAGTTTGGCCAACTTTGAACTTTTGAAGTTGTTTGCTTTGCTGCAGCAGCTGTCCACAGTAAACATTTTACAACTTTTATTTCTTGCACTTGGGCAACTGTGAAAGCCAATGACAAACTGTCGAAATGTTTTGTTGCCGCCTTAACAATTTACAAAACCGATTTGCTTTTTGACTGCGACTCGTGCAGCTGTAGATCTGGTCGAGTGCATTGTCAAAACTTTTCTGATGTTCATGGCCAATATGGCAAATATTTGAAGAAAATATTGTCTTTGATTTAATGGAGAAAAAGATATGCCTTTAATACTTTAAGAAAGTTATATTTTAGTTTTCAGTGAAATATATAAATATTTTTTATAATCAAAAACAAATTTGTATTCCCCTGGATATATATTTGAGAATTTATGAAATTTGATAATAGATAAAATTTAATTTAAATATGTTTTATTTAATAGTTTTTAATGTATAAAATAATATTAAATTCATATATTAATATATGCATATATATTAAATTCCAATAGGTTTTTACTTTGTTCTATATTTATTTCTATATCAACAATCGCAGCTTGATCACGATCCAAAAGCCCAAAGAGGTCGCATCGATCTATTTTTTCATGATTTTCAATTTTCGCGCATAAATCACAATCTAAAGCATTAATTGTTATATAAATGGCTCGATTCAGACTCATTTACGTATAATCCAGGTACAAATCGATGCTCAACATTTTCGCATTCAAGCTAGAAAGAAAACGCCAAAAGTCAAACCGAACAATGCGAAAACCGCAAAACAGCAGCCGCAATTTTTCGCAGTTCGCAGTTCTCAGTTGGCAGTTGGCCGCGCGTATTTTATATATTAATTTGCGAACAATCGAGAATCGACATGTGACACGCGTTTTTTTAAATTTATGCCCTACGAATTGCATTTACAATTTTTTTGTTGCCCGGCATCGGATGTTGTTGTTGTTGTAAATGCATTGCCATTGAATGCAAAATGAGGGACGAGGCAGCCCTTCAGTGTATGTGTGTCACATGTAATAATCGCTGGGAACTGGGAAATGAGGGGGCATCGGGTGGGTAGAGAAGGGTATCTGCGACCTGCATATGCGCGCGCAACATATCAAAAACAATTCCAGCTCATCAGCATCATCGTCATCAGGCTGGGCCCGCGGCTATGTCGAACCTTTGCTTGCCTCCTAGAGTCCATGGAAGCCGCTTCTCCCCCCGCGCCAATACACTTTTTTCCTCTTTTTCCACACACGCCATAAATCAATGTTCGATTTTCACAACAACAGCAGCAGCAGCAGCAGCAGCAGCAGGGAAATTCGCAAAGCAACGCAGCAAAAAAGAAAAAAAGCACGGACAGTCGGACGGACGGAAGGGTATGGCAGGCACTGGCAAGGACACAGGACATTATGTTCGCGCCATGTTTAAAATTTTTGCTGTTGCTTCCTTTTTGCTATTTTTATTTCAACTTCGTATTTTTTTTTTTTTTTTTTGTGATTTTCAATGCTTGTTTTTGTTGTCCTGCGCTGCTTTTCATCTCATGCGTTACACATTTTATTGTTGTAGCCGTTGTTGCTGTTTCCTTGCGGCAATGAAATGCATTAAAATTTGTGACATGCGGGGCGCCAGCAGAGCATTTGCCATATTATATGTAAGCAGGAGCAGACAGAGTACGTGGCGTGCAGGTAAAAATGAAATGCGACAAATGTTACAGATTCCAGATGCCATTCCGGAATCTGAACATTGAACAACTGCGGGTCGATTATATTCCATTTCGCCTAACCACACAGAAATGATCTTGCCGAGAGAGTGGAGTGTTTATCTTGAGAGAATACAATATGGTACGCTGAAGGGAGAGTCAGTATTTGCTTTAATTGAAAGCAGTTTGCCTTCCTATAGGCTGGAATTATATTATATGACTCTTGAATTCCGTTGTAATTATAAATATCTTTTGAAGACATTTCAAATCAAATCCTTAAGGTGATATTCAAAGAAGGTTATTTATTATTTAATAATATTGAAGGAATTATACATCAGTTTAGTCAATTATTTGAAGAGTGATAAATGAGAAGTGTTTTTAATAAGTTAAAAATAATAAACATATAAAAATAATAATATATAATAAAAATAAAAATAATAAACATATTTGCAAAAACAAAATTTTTTTAAAATTATACTTCTAGATTTTTGCACTTAACGTTCTTGATTTTATTTTAAATATTTGTTGTCAAAAATTCAATGAAATATAAAATATGAATATTATTATTAAATGTTAAATATATATATTCAATTACTTTATATTAATAGTGAATAATTAATGAAAATATTATTTTGATTTTCTATATATAATTTATTTATTTCAATTAACCTTACTTATTGTTTTTTAATAAGGTAATACGAATAAATATTGGGATTCAATTAATTGATCAATCTGAAACATTTTTATGCCAAAGTCGGACTCGTTCTATACTTTATACATAATCTGAAAGATAAATTTTCAAAATTAAAATCTGATAGGTATATAATCACAGATACTGAGTTTTTTTTTTTCAAACATTTATTGCTAAAGACACTTGTTTACAGCTGCCACAGAGTTAGCAAAACAGTTCAATTAGAAGCCTTTGCCTTCGCTTCTAGTTGAAGTCGGAGTTGGAGGTGGGATAGAGCCGTTGGGCCTGCGTCTTTGGATAGGCATTTGGCAAATGAATTCATTTATTTCGCATTGCGATGAATCAGCTGCGACTTGCAATTGCCATTTTATTATGATGGGGGCGGTTCGCAGTGAGGAGGCGTGCTGCGACTGCGACTGCGACTGCGACTGTGATCGCAACTGCAACTGCTAAGCAAAATGTGAAACTCGACAAACGATGCTGCGCCCTCGAACTGCAAACCGGCTGCGAATTAAGTTGTGAATCGTGAAGTTGCGACTGCGAGTGCGAGTGCAATTGCAAGTGGATGAGCCGAAGACTTTTGGTCTGTGACTCGATGCTGCCCTGCCCGCGGTGATTAATCCATGAACTCTGGACTCCAGCAGATTCGCAAAGGCAGATACTCGATGTGCTTGCAACAGATGCAACAGACGCGCCTTCCACCTGGCCCAAGCTGAAGACGCAGATGCAGACGAAGACGTAGTCAGAGGCCCTGTGGCCTGCTGCATTGAGACGAGGAGCAGGCGATATTTAACCCATGATTACAATGTTTGTAAATTTTGGTGTGTCTCGCACTGGCAGGCATCTCCTGCGTCTCCTGCTGCAGCCTGCCATCTTGTTTTCACCTTGCGGCCAATTTGTTCGAGAAACTGTTTGGACTCTGCGACTCGACAGCGCGCAAAATGCAACTAAATTGGCCCCAGCCAAATAATAGAGAGAGAGAGAGAAAGAGAGAGGGCAAGCGAGGGCGGAAGCTCGGAGCAGCGGATGTTTGGAGGCATCATTTGGATGCTCCACTCGCTGGACTGCCGCACTCGCCTGGTAGTTGAGCAATTTATTATTGCCGCAAATTGATTTTTATCTACGCTTAATCGATTGCTGGGCACGTATGCTCCTAGGCCACTCACATGTGCCCAGGGTGCAGTCGGGAATGGAAGGAGGCGCTGCAGTGGATTAAGGAAATTATTTATGTTAGTTCACACGTTGTTTTACACGTAATTTATTAACAGCGTTTTCTAGCGCAAACGATCCGACCTTGGGGCAAATGGGCATCGATAATGCCGCCGTGTTAGAAATTGTTGGCAATCACAGTCGCTGCTGCTGCTGCCGTCGCGTCGCTCGTCGCAGTCGAGTCTCTGTCGAGTGTTAAGGTGATTTACAATGGGTAGGTGTGCATGCATGATTTGGCCATTTTTCAGCTCGCTTTAGATATTTATGACAGAGAAATGAGCGCCAATTGCTGCAATTACCGGCGCGTGTTCAGCTCGAGGTGATTTTCTGGATCGGCCACAGCTGATTTGAGCCAAAATGTATTAGCCAGAGGATATAGATTGCATAGAGCTGGCCACATTCCATTCCACAGTGGCGTTTGCGCTGAAGTAACAGATCTTTCGATTGCTCTCAAATTATTTTGCTTAAATCATTCTGAAAATTGTCTAAAATATGAATTTTTATTTATTGTTATTTTTTTAAATGTTTTATTTCATCAATGCTTGACCACACACACTCTCTCTCTCTCTCCAAAAATTATTATATATTATATATTAACTTATATATTAACTTCATTCATAATGACCTTTTTATAACTCATTAGAGTCTCACCACATTCATTTACAAATCCGTTGCTTAAATTGTTAAAGCTAAAGCCTCGAGAGTACGTTTATAATGCTGCGAATATCGACAGACAGCAACAACGTAAAAAAAAATACAAAAGAGAGGAAAAAGTCGACATGCACTTTTATCAGAGGGTAATAATTCATTACACACTTTTTTTGCGGCTCCTCCCCCTGCGTCATCCAAACTCCGCTCTGCTGCTGCTGCTGCTGCTGTTATTTTACGCCTTAAACCATCAGCATTGGCAAAGTCGGGCAGCAGCAGCATCGGATGTGCTGCATTTACCGCATTCGACATGGCCCTGCCCCGCAGTCGCCTATCCGTAGCCCTCCTACATGTGAAAACGGGAACGGAACAGAGAACTGGAATGGTCAGTTGATTGTTTCTTGTAGCTCGCGTGATGGTGGGGCAGAGACAGCGGCCGTGGCAGGGGCGGCGGGTGCAAGATGTGTTCATCAGCGTTAACATGAGACTGGCAGCTTTTAACGGTTTCACGGCTAACTGTTTGTGATAAGGCCAACACGCATACGCACCTATGTGTGTGTGTGTGTGTCAGGGCAGCGCACCTGGAGGGCTGGCCGGCGGATAAGCCACTCGCTCGACCAGAGCTCAATTAACTAATTGCACACAAAGGACTGCAATCAAGTTTGGTGGCAGAGCCCGGCGGAATTGTGAATAATATACATTAATTGCGTACCAGTTAACACACACACACATACACATACACATACATATATACAGATGGAAAAAAAGGCGCTGCCCGGAATGGGGGTTGGGCCGACATCATCATGTCGCTTGATGGATAAGATTTCAAGCGGCTGAAATGGGTCGCAAAAGGACTCGGGACCAAGGAGCGAGTGCAAGCAGGCAGGCAGGCGAGCAGCAGGCAGGCAAGCCAAGCGCCATAAATCAATGTAACTGTCAACGTCATCGGCATCAGCAGAGCGTCAATATTAGCAGCAGCAGCAGCGGCAGCGCCAGCAGCAGCAACAGCGACGACCAACCCCCGAAGTATGCAGCAGTAATCAGAGCGCTGGCCTAGCCACGCCTATTAACTCATGCGCCCATCGGCCATGGCTGCGACTGTGTGAGCGAGTGAGCGCGAGAGTGAGAGTGAGAGCGAGAGAGATACAGAAAGCAAGAGAGGGAGAGTGAGTAGGGTAAAGCCATGCTGTTTAGTTTGGGTTTCATTTTGCATAGGCAACACTTTTTCTAGCGATGACGTCAGCAAACATGCAATAAGTAAATTGTTTCAAATTGTCAACCCACACACACTCACTCACACATACACATATTTGTGCGTGAATGTCAGCTGCATATGTATGTGCGACTTCCTCGTTCACAACGCGCAGCAGACAGACAGGATATTACAAGCTGCTTGCGGGGGAAATTAGATCTTCTAACTGCGTCTTAAACACACGACAATCTCGGAGAATCCGAGCCAGACTCAATCCCAAATACACACACGCACACACACACACATACACCCTCTTCTTGGCTGGGCTCTGTAAGTGGAATAAGTCAGAGAACATGTCCCCAGAGGCGCCAGCAAATACATGTTGCATTTAATTGGAATGATTCCGTCTGTGAAATATGATTTTGGTTTAAAGTTTTTGGATACTGACAGAGAGAGAGAGAGAGAGAGAGAGAGAGAGAGAGAGAGAGAGAGAGAAGAGAGAGAGAGAAAGAGAGTGGGAAGCAGAGGGAGATAGAGTGGGGAGAGAGTATGGTAAGGTCGATACGACATATCGAAATTCTTGAAATTTCAGGCAGATATAATAAATTAAAAATATAATTTAATATGGGAAAGAAAGGGAACATAAAGTCGAATAATTATTTTAATAATTATAACACTTTCTCACAAAATGTCAGAATTAGAACGGTAAAATATTATCACAGTGAAAATAAAAAATAAATTTTAGTATTTGAATAAAACTAAATTTGACTGCATTTAACTTAAGCAGTTTTAATTTAGTAAATATCGATTTCAATACTATAATATACTCATATACTAATATATATAATATACTAATATATATAATACTACAATATTAGTAAATAAATTTAAATATTGAACAAAACGAAATATTACAACAATTTAATTTATTCCCTAATTTGTACATCTAATATCTTACACTTCGCTCTACCGCATATTCATTTGTCAACAAACTCCGCTTAGCTAATTAACTAATTCCCGATTCTTTCGGTAAGCACGCAAATGGCCATGCACACCTGTTTAGAGATTCATGTGGCTTTTCAGCTATGTTGGCCAAGTTTGACTGTTGGCTCTAGATACATTTCAAATACCTTAAATGCGCATGCAGCATTCCTGCAGTCGCCTGTATCTGATTTCTGTCAACATTAAAATTGCAGACTTGACAATGCACAGGAACAAAAGCAGCTGCAACAACAACAACAACAGCAGCAACAGCAGCAGCTAACTAAGTAACCCACAGATACTCAGAGCAACTGACAGACAAGACGCAGACTGTGGTGAGAAGGCGCAAACACCAAGACTAAGAGTGAAAGATGTTGTTGCTGTTGCTCTTGTTGCTGTTGTTGCTTTGTTAGTGCATGTATCTCAAAGTGTATTCCTAGCGATAACACAAAAGGCTAAAACGCCTCAAACTGGCTGACTGGCCAAGCGAAGAGGGGCAGGGGGAGGGGGCGGTGGCGGTGGCAATGCAAGTTTCAAGAGCGAGAGTCGAAGCCAGAGTCAGAGTCAGAGCCGTAGCCATAGCCATAGCCAAAGCCAGAGCCAGTGAGTGGCAACAGAGATTATAAATTGAAATTGAGTTCATAAAACACGAATCAGCAAAACGTTTAACATCTTTATTTCTGCGAAATGGCACAGACAGCAACCTCAACCTCTACCTCAACCTCACAGCCGGCAACCGCAAGAGTCGACGATGCGACTGCATCTGTGGCAGCAGTGGCACCAGTTGAAGCCCAAGGTGCGAGTTCGAATGCAATCAAACAAGCGTAAGTCAATTGCACAACTATGCTGAATGCTGGCTTTTCGGATGGTTGTTGGTTGGATGCTCTCAATGCTGTATGCCGTATGCCGTATGCCGTATGCCTCGATGCCGCTGAGGCACGCTGCCAAACCCAACCCAAACCGAATCCAACCTAGCCAACAGCCCAGCAAATAGACAGACAGATGTACGCGAGTTGCAAGCTGCCAAACAGCCAACGCGTCGCAATGTCGACCGTCGACGCAGCGCATCATTGAACGATGGGCCACAAAGTGAGATAATCAGTGATATATATGAAATATATATACGAGATATACGAGTAATTCGATGGAAACTATGCATGTTTATGAAGAGATTTAGAAAAGAATTTCTTCACTACTCCATTCATAGAGGTGAAATGGAAATGATTTCCTTCAAAGCTGAGCTAAACTTATTAACGTCATATGAGACTTAAAGCAAAGGACATATAGTATTCAATAATATATTATAAAATTAATATTATTCTTTGCTTTAAATATTTACAAATTGTCTCACAGTCCATGCATATTTCATTTTGCCCACAAATGCAACTGTTTTATGCCATTGTACAATGCGGCGATGCTGTGAGCGCACAGAATGTGGAATGTGCACGCGTTGAATTTCTTGTAGACGTGCGATAAAAATTTGCGACATTGCAACAGTTTGGCGAACGTGCGAGGTGGAGGTGCCTCCGCCTGCCGGCAGAGCGAAACCCCTCCTCATTGTGGAGCGCTGCCAGCTGGCGTGCAGCGAGGCACTCAATGCCCAAGCTCTTAGCCATAAGCCGCAGCGCACAAAGCAGATGACATGCCGATACTGTTAATCTGCGTGAATAAAAATGTAAATGAATTGAAGATTGCGCCGCCATCGAAGTCGACGTCGCAAGTTGCAAGTTGAAGTCGAAGTCGAAGTCGGAGTCGGAGTCAGTGTCAGGGGCATCATGGGGCAGCAGCATTATGAGCTATGGCTGTGCCAGGTTGGCCACTTAGGTGCCTACAAAACTGCCAGAGACATGTGACAAGCGAGATTAGGCCAGGCTATCGAGCTGGCAGTCGTGGACAACGTTTAATAAGCCATGACGTGCAGGTGAGCACATCAGCTCAGACTCTGGCCTCAGCTCCGGTTGAAGCGCAGCTCGCGTTGACTTTAACACAAATGTTGATTGAACCTTTTGGCCAATGGCTGCGCATGAGGCTGGGTGTGAATGTGTGTGTGTGTGTGTGAGTGTGTCAGTCGTAATAAAGTGTGGACATGCTTAGCACCAAATGATGGCCAGATCGAGTGGCCCAGCCGCTGCAAAGGATGCAGATGGAAGACACAGACGCAATCACAGCCAAAGTCCACTTTAGCCACGTACCGACAATATACTCTGGGAAAGCTAACGGCCAAGGAGTTGTTGTTGTTGTTCTTGTGTGTGTGTGTGTGTGTGTTGTGGCTGTTCACAAACATGTTTCAAGTCCAAGTTCGCCACACGAAAACCAAAAACACAATCAGCAAAAGGCCAGCTGCGTTCAGTGGTGTAGCTGAGAGTATAAAAGGGGAAATAATGCGAGTTTGGATAGTGAATCCTTTAAAGAGATTATGAAACGTAAAAAAAAAAAAAGAAAAACATAAGTGACTAACACCAAATATTTTATAAAACTATTTTTTATGCAAGACAAGCTTTGATTTGTATAGGAAAAATTATTTTTAAAAGTTTCTAATTTTATATTTATTAAAAATATTGAATGTATAACATTATAACAAACTAATGCTATAGTAACAAGAATACATTATATTTAAAATAAATTGTAGCTAAATTTAACATATAAAAAGAAAATAGTTCAACTTCGCTTTCAATTGAACTCATTCTCTTCAAACTACGTCCATGGCTATAAGCCATGGCTGAGCCATGATTTCCCATATAGTGATTGCTGCTTGCGAGTAAAGTGTTTGTCGATAAACCATAGCAAATGTGAGGGATGGCTGAGGCAGTTTATATATGGCTGGAGTTGAGGTTGAGGTTGAGGTTGAGGGAAGGCGAACGTGTGCGATTGACCAAAGGCGCATATAATAAAAATTAAATCGCACAAAATAAAAATGTTGAAGTGGCGAGTCGGAGGCACGAAACCGACAGCCAACCGGGAAAAATGAAGATGAAGCTGAGTTCGAGGCTGAGGATGAGACTGAGGCTGAGGCTGAGGCTGGGGATGCTGTGAAGAAGAGATCGAAAATGTAAGCGGGAAAAATCGAGTCACGAACATTGAAATATGTGTCCACAGCTGATGAGGAGGACATGGACATGGCGCATTGGCAGACACCGACACCGGCTGATAAATGCGTGGAAAATGCAACAGCTGCCAGTGCTAGATGCTGGATGCTGTACGCTATACGCTATATGCTGGATAACAGCAGGCACCAGCAGAGTAGAGTAGCAGGAGAGAAAGGCCGCGATGCGCTGTTGGTAAACAAATCATTTGAAAGGATTTTCACACACAATCTATCTTCGTTGCCTTGGCTCAAACTGACGTCGCAGAGCGAGCGCACTGCCAAGCGGAGACTTAAGAAATTTGTCAGAGCACAGCGGGAATGGGAAATGGGAGATGGGATGAGAAATGGGAACAGTGAATAGGAACCTGTTTACATGCCAAAGACAAAGCAGTCGAATCCTTTTGCAGCCTGAAGCAAAGCGAAAGTGTCCGCCAGCAGGACATGCGGCAGGACAATGGGCACACAGGATTAACTACAAACACCGGCAGCAATTGTCTTGAAAGAGAAAGTTCTATTGCATTCTGTAGGCGTACTTGTTTTTATTATGCACGCACATTTGAATAGCCAAAACATTTCAAAAGGTCAGCTGAACTTATGTAACCGAACTGTCGAAGAATCGGCATTTAGCTGCAGCGACAAGGACACACGCAATACATTAGCCTGGCAGGATCAGCAGCCCTCAAGGCGATTGCATATAATATTATGCAATGGCTCGCTACTTGGCCATGTCAAGGCCAAGGCGGAAAGTGCAAGCGACTCTCCTAATGACCTACAGACAGTGACCATTTAGATAACCTAGGCGATTGCCAGGCCACGCCCCTGCCTTGTGTGCGGTTGCCAAAAGTGTAGCAAGGTCAACGTCTTAGAAATTCAGTTTCATTTGCATTCTTCTGGCCACTTATCCATAATGGTTATTATCCCAGTAATTAGTTTTATGGCTCAGCGTGACAATTTTGAATATAATCAGATTTGTGATGCAATATTACTTTCTGCTCTCATTTGGCACGCATGTGTCGGCCGATCTAGGTAATTTGTTGGGTTTATTTCATATTGAAATATGCATTTCATATGCTGCAATGACTGTCGTCTGTTCTGCAAATCTCCATGACAGATGCCATGAGTAGTTTGGTTAAATACCAAAATTGCATTAAATACTAAATAATACTGTAATATATTCACTCAAAAATTATATTACTTATTCATATATTATAAAAATTTATTTTATTATTATTTAAGAAAAGGTGTGGTTTTGATTTCTTTAATAATTGTGAATTCTGTCCATAATATCTATCTAAATATATAAAGTTAAAGTCTCTAGGTGAAACGGTGTAGTAGTTATACACAGAAAACCTAAAAAATGTAAACGAATTTTCGATTTTTTATCGATAATTTGGAAATGGGACGAGTTATCGAAAAAAACAAAATAAACTCGTATTGCGTAGGTAACATACGAGTGTTCATGTGAAATTTCAGCTCTCTAGCTTTTGTAGTTTCCGAAATCTCGACGTTCATACGGACGGACGGACGGACAGACGGACGGACGGACAGACGGACGGACGGACAGACGGACAGACGGACAGACGGACGGACAGACGGACAGGGCTAGATCAACTTATTTTTCGATGCTGATCAAGAATATATATACTTTATGGGGTCTGCACCGTCTCCTTCTGCCTGTTACATACATTTTCACAAAACCATTATACCCTGAATTCCCATTTTCAATGGGTTCAGGGTATAAAAATATTATTTTATTTATTAATTTAAGAAATAGGTGGTTGACTTTGTTTAGATTTTCAATTTCTGTATTGTTCAAATATTAATTTAAATTTATTTAAATAATATTTCAATATAAATTACAAAATATATAGCAAAAATAAAATAGATTTTATTTTTTTTTTTTTTTTTTGTATTGTCAAAATTTGTATTTAAATTTATTTGAATATTTTAAAATAAATAACAATATATTATCTCAATAATAGGTATTATAATATATGAAAAGTAAATCCGATAGCCAAAAGAACAAACAAAAGATTTCATATCTGCCTTAAATCGATATCCAAAACATTTCCTTTTCTAGCATTCCCTTTTTGTATTCCATATTAAAAATTGCGAAAATATTTTAAATTCTTCAAATCGCGCCGATCTCTGGTGCTGGATTGAGTTCAACTATTTAAAGTTCTGGATGGGGTCGTGTGTGCCTTCTTCTTTTTTTAATGGATGTGAAATTTCGTTTTGTAATTTACACAAAATTAAATTCAAACTGTCCTCGTTGCAGAAGACAACGGCGAGAGTCCTGGCGTGGCAGTGCTTCGCCTGGCAGCAAATGAAAAAATTCCAATGCAGCGTTTGAAGCTTATTGGCCCATAAATAAGAGATGGCCCAAGCGAAGGAGGACGCTCAATGGGCGACAGCGATTGACAATTTGATTAAAAAGCGAGGCGGCCAATGAATTGCATGCAACAAGGACAGCGGACAGAGGACAGCAGACAGAGGACAGTAGTAAAGGATGCGTTTCGCATTAAAGTGAAAGTGTGTGTACGCAATTTAATTCCACAATGCAAATTGCCAGCCATCCGCTCTGAGTAATTGTTGCTAATGAAAACGGGGCCGGGCGCGGAACGAGCGCATAGGAGAGACAGAGAGGAAAGGAGAAAGAGAGAGAGAAGGGTCGTAGTGCAGCTGGCGCATTTAAGTGGCTAATTTCGCTGGGGCCAATTGTCAACGCAATGGCCAGGAATGCGCACTATGCCAGCCCATAGTGAGGCGGCGCTCAGTGGGTGTGGCACTAGACGGGCGTACAGCATACATCGGGCGAACAAATGAAATTGCGGGCGATGCACAAAATGCAAATGAAATGTGCAATCGCCCAGGGATGCAGGACAATGCGAATGTGTGAACATCCTGTGTGCGCGTGCATGTGCATGTTTTACATGAGTGAAATGTCCTGCCCTGCATGCGCCTGTCTGTGTGTGTGTGTGTCGAGTGCTTTACAAATTTCACATTTATTGCCAGTGACAAAATATGATACGAAAATTAATATTATTGATTAAATAATTGAAATTGGCATGCCAGCGACGCAACATGAATTATTATCTACCCACACACACACACACTAATTACAACAACAACAACGAATGTCAAACGGCATTTGTAAAGCATTTGCATCTGTGTTTGAGGCCTTGTGTGCGCGCCTTTGAATGCATTGAATGCGCGAAAATATATTCGAATTAATTTGGAATGCCTTTGCTAGTCATTTGCAATGGCTATGTGATACAAATTGAATGCTTTAATAAATATGATTGAATGAATCATGAAACTAGTACAAACTAGCATTAGATTAAAGTCAAAGACTGATTAGATATATTTATTGCTTAAAATTACTTCAATTTGAAAATTAATAATAAAAAATTAATAAATGCATTTACTTCTTATATTCCATATTTATACATAATCAAGAAAAATTTTTCATTAAACAACTTCATCTGGTTTCGATGTAGCAGGATGTTTATATTATATATATACTATATTATAATAATCAGTTATCATATCTCAATCAAATCCTAATTATATAAACTAAATCTTCTTCAAGATTCAATTGAACAGTAATTTAAAATGTTGAAATTTCAGTTTATTGATGACGAATTCCCAGTATCTATAGATAAACAATAGTTTCAACTTTAATTTAAGATAGTTAAATCTATCTTTGAAGTGATTTCTATTTAAACTTATAATAATCTTAGTCTGCTTTATAACCCTCTCTCTCTCTCTCTCTCTTACCCTCGCTCTCACTCTCACCCTATCTATCTCTCTAAATCAAACTCCTTAACCCACGACCTGTCTGCCATTGAAAGCTTTTAAAAAACAATCAAAAATTAATTTTCTTGTCGTTCACATTTCTCTCCCTCTGTTAAGAGACAAAAGTCTCTCTTACTCTCTTCATCTGTTACTTCCTCCTTCTGTGCCTGACAGACAACGCCATTGTGTATCGTCTCGTGTCATTTTGCTTCAGTTTTAATAAAATATTTCATAATTCCTGCGCTGTTTTGCTATTGACACTTTCTGATGGCATCCTTCGCTGGCTGCGAGGCATGCTTCTTGCCTCCCACCCGCTGTGCTTGCCAACGAGTAGGTGAAAGTTGGGCTGCTACAGGGGCCGTGCCCCTGCTGCCTCACCTTACGTAACTCATCAGCAATGCCAGCAGCAGATTCTGTTGTGCTGGTGGTGGTGCAAAGTGGTGCGAGTAGGGGTGCACTTGGTGGGGCTGGGCAGGCGTCGGTGGTTGAATTGATTTCAACGTTGATGGCGTTGACACAAAAAGCTTTTACGGCGCCCTCTGCGGTCGCGTACCGTTGACCACCTACGGCGCATCCGCATCCTGTGGCTGCTCCTGCGGCTGCTCTCGTTGTTGTTTCTGCTGGTCCTGCCGGGGAAGCTGCTCGAATGATTTACATACAAAGTGAACATGCCCAAGCCTGAAGCTGAGTGTGTTATGTCTCTCTATATGTATGTGTGTGTGTGGGTTTGTGCATTTGGCTGGTGCTTCTTTTTGCTGTCCTGCCTCGCATGAAGGAAGTCCTGCGGCGGTTGGCTCCAAAGGGCGGAAATTAAAGTTGTGACACGTTTAACCAAACTGTTGTCTCTCGAGTGTGAGTCCTCACATATTTTTGGTAATTCCCTCGATTTTTCTGCATGCAAAGTGTTAAAGTTCCCCATTTTTGTTTTGTTCGCCACTCAGCGAAATTGCAACCACCGAATTCTTGTTGTTGTTGTTGTGTAATTGTTGTTGCTGCTGTTGCTGTTGCCGTTGCCGTTGCTGTTGCTGCTACCTTTCGCTCGAGCGCACAAAGGATACGGCTGGTCCTCGGCTTGTCCTGGTCGTTGCTGCCCTCCAGCTGTGTCTGTATTTCCTTTTTAACCAGCCGCCAGTTTCCAGTTCCAAAGTTCTCTGTAGCCAGTTGCCAGTTGCCAGTCTGCCGGCTGCCGGCTGCCATTGCCATTGCCACCAACACCAACTGATTCTGTTGATTTGGTAGTCAGGTCTCCTCGCTCCTCGCTTCCCGCTGTCACCATGCCTCCTTTTTTGCCGCCCTGTCCAGTTGATTTGGCCTCGAAACCATTTACGCCTCTCCGCACCTTCCACAGCAGTGGCTCTGCCCAGCGTGTATTCTGCTCTGGCCACGTCAAAAAATATCCGCCCGTGTCTGCATCCAATTCAAGCGTTGCTTTATTATTATCATTATTTTTTTTTTCTCCTACAGCTTCTTCTTTTTTGTTGTTGCTTCCTCTCAGCAGGCTTGATTTTGGCCATGTTAAATGCTTCCTCCAGTCTGCTCCAGCCTTTCATAATGATTGTATTAAGCGAGAAGAGAGGGAAAAGTTAGATAAAAGTAAATATTTTATGTATATTAATTTATTATTATTATCGACGATTTGTATATATTCAAAATAAGAATCATATTCTAGAATTACAAATGATTTATCTATCATCTGTTTATTATCTATATACTTTCCTGTCTACATAAATATTTGAATATCCATTAATGCATTTATATATCAGCTGTCTCTCAATACATCTATATATTCCAGTCTATTGAAGTATCTCTCTATCTACTGATTTATATTTCCATTAAATTAAATACAATATTGAAAGAACTTTTTAATGAGCTTCAGCTGTTTTCAATGGCTGCCCCCAAGAGAATTCTTATTGCTTTTCCATTAAGCGTGACAGAATTAAAACTTCGGTCTCTGTTATTTCCTTCTCATTTCATATGCTTTTTAACGCAGCGCTGACCTAACCCAAGCTCGTAAAATCTCGTAACCCGAAAGCACTTCATAATCTGCCCATAAAACATAAAAGGCGTTAAATAATTATTTACTTATCCAGTTGGCCATTTAGCCAGTTGGTGGCATTCGAGAATTTGGCACACTTTTTATTGGCCGCTTAGCACATGGGAAGCATTGGAAAGATTGCCCACATACTTGGGTCGCGTACATCTCATAAATATGTGCCATAAAACGAACACTCCACAAGAGCATGAGAGTGAAAGGAGCCAAATCAGAGACAGTTGCAGAATAACGTTCATACATACAAAGATACAGAGCGAGAGAGGCAGAGAGAGAGAATGTTGGAGTGGAGAGAACGAGAGAGTGAATGAGATAAACGTCGACAAAGCGATTTGTATCTAATTTTATGAGGTCATAAAAAGCAATCATTTTACCATTTGGCCCCAGACTCAAGCCCAAATCCAAATCGAGAGACGGGCCAGACCGCAGCTGGCAGCCATGCCCATAAAATGTGGCCCAGCCCAGCGAGAGAGCTGAGAGCTGGCAGTTGAAAGGTTCTAATGCGGCAGTTAAACGGATTTTATGAGCTCGACGAGCATGGTTAACTGAATTACATGAATTGGCTGCTTATTGGCTTTTAATTGCCCCATCTTGAGTCGTCGCCCGGGCAGAGGGCGTGGCCAGAGGGCTTGTGGGTCATCACCTTCTGGGTGGGCGGAAGCATGGAGTCGGGCTAGCTTTTCATTTCCGCAGATCAAGAACAAATGCTCTGTAGATAAGCGTGTCACATAATTAATTGAATACAATGAAAATTTCAACTAATTAGCACACAAAAAACCAAAAAACAACAAGTAAAAACGAGAAACAAAAATGGAAGGAAGCGGGGGAGGAAACGCACCAAACCTGATGGTTCCGCCGCGCTGTGAGCCGCGAGTCTCGATGAGGGGGGTCGAGGTTGTCTTTGGGAACGTGCACGAAATATAAATGCGCAGTAAAATTTAATTTAATGAGTTCATAAAATAATAAACACAAACACAAAGCCAAAGTCAGAAACCAAAAACATTTCAAGGTTCTGTGCACAGCAAAGGGCCAGACAGAAATTGTTGTTTTTTTTTTTGTTTTTGGGAACAGCAGCAACCCACAAGGAAATAAATATGAAGCGAAGCAGGAATTAACAATATTTTCAGCTGAAATCAATTTTGATAATTATTAAAAATTAGATACATATGTTGCGGCGCCAGCAGGCCGAAAAGGGGGCTGACTCCCTGTGTGTGTAGGGATGGGCGGGGCAAATTTCATGAATGAAAATCCAGGCCAAGCAGATGTTGCTGCTGCTTCTGCTGCTGCTGCTGCTGCCTGTGCACCTTTCCATGGGCAAGCAACAAAAATGTTTTGCTGTCCGCGGTATCCGGGTTCGATTCGAATTCGGGTCCAGCGCCTCAATTTGGGCCCATAAATCAATCGCAGCGCTCCAAACTTATCCCAAAAGTCTCCGTGTATGCATATATACAATATTTTTTTGTATTTTGTTTTAGTTTCCAATATATGATCACGACAACTCATAAAAATTGTTGCCAAACACTTTGAGAGCGCTTTCAAGTATTCCTTTTAAATATATAAATATCTAAAAATATATATGTATATAATGTAGCCATCAGTTTTCCCATTTTTCTTTTGAGTTTTTCCGCTCTTGTGACACTTTGCGAGTGCTAAAACTGTCAGGTTCGCTGTCTTGTCATAATTAAAACGCAAATTTCTTCAACAAATTTTTTGCTCATAAATAATTGTCCGCTCTCCCAAGTTGTTCATTGGGGGAGTGAAATAGATTTGGCAGAAGGCGTTGACGGCTGATTTGGCCGACAGCCGAAAGTAAATAAATTTTAAACCTACTCCTCCACAGGGCAAACAATAAACCAGACAAATAATATCTTTTGCCTAATTTATGTTGCCTTTTTAAATACCAAAAGCTTCCATTTTGTGTTTGTCTTCTAAAATGTTTGGATTTGTTTCAACTTAACCGAATTGACAGCTAAATGTGTTAACAAATATTGGGAATGCCTGAGAGAAGTTGATAATATTTGTTATACAAACTGAAAATGAAATGATTAGTTATAAAATAATAAAAAAATATATATAAAAATAATATAAAAAAAATAGAATTAATTATACTTAAATTATGGAAATTCTCTGCTTATGAATTCAATTGCTTTTATTAAAATTTATATAAGAATACTAAGCCCAAGTGAAGGATTTTCAATTACTTCCCTTCTGGTCTCTAACTGCTTCCTTCTTTCTAAATAGCTTGAATGGTATGCATTTTAACAATTTACCAAAATTCCAGCACGCATAACTATATAGTCATATGAATATATTTATATGAGCGAGTATATACCAGGAATTACAACACACACACACAATTAGAGCAATGCTCAAGTAATTTCTCATTTCGGAGTTATGAATGGTTCTTGTAATTAGTGCAAAGCGCACTACATGATCCTTATCTTGGGCAACAATAAAACCCGATTTGAAGCTGAATAGTGTGTGCAGTGGACTCCTCCCCTTGTTAGGGTTGGGGATTGTTGTTTATTTTAATTACGAATACATTTTTAAATGCTAACATGGCATACGACGAAATGGAAATGAGAAATGTTTGCACGCACATGTCATGTCAACTACAAACGCATAAAATTTATGCGGAACACGCAAATCCAACAAAGAAATCAACACGAGCCGCGCCAAAAACTGAAACTGAAATAACTGAAACGGGCTGCCCAAAAATTATAAGAAGAAAATCAGAAACAAATAATAGAACCCCCAAAAATGAAGAGCACGAATTAAATCGAGATCTATTTGAAAATTGCTGGGCCCCCTTTGTATATATACAATATAAATAGCTTGAATGTCTGAAGTCTTGGGCAATGCTGATGGCCGAGTGCAAGTGATTGCCAGTTATTATTAGATGGACGGGGGGCGCCAATCTGTGCCCCCAAATCAAAGTTTCCGAAAAGCCCAGCGCTCGACTTGAATGAAAGGTGCAATTTTTATGATTTATCGCCGTTATTATTATGAAAGCCGCAAGAGGTGGAAACGAAAGCAAGTCGAGCCAAAAGAATTTCACAGCGCTAAATTATTCAAAAACGAAATAGGAACGTGGGCTGCCCTCGCCGTCGTCGTCGTCGTCATCATAAGGTAGCACTCTGTAATTTTCTAACCTAATGCCATCTCGCTTCAGCTGCCCTATGCTCTGTCTCGCTCTGGCAAAGCGCTCACAGCGTACATAGTCGTCATCGTTGCTTTGGCAGCAAACCCTGGCGTCGGCTCTTCACTCAGCAAAAACAAAGGAAATTAAAGCGGCTTCAGAGCAAATGGAAGTAGAACTGGAAGTGGAAGATGGCGCGTCAAACATTAACATATGCAGCAGTTCACACGATATATTCACCCACACACATACACACACACACAGAGGCATTCACACACCCGCACACACACTCCGGCTCTGACAGGTGCCAAGGCATTGAACATTTAATGGCAGCACGAGAGACTTGGAGCACTTGGCCCGCCATTTGCCCACTTACAGCTGCTCGCAGCTGCCTTTAATCAATAAGCGTTTACGCCAAGTAACTGTAATTGCTGTGTGCCTATCGCGAATCTATCGATAATTTAGCCACAATTTGCGCCTCGCTGTTATCGCCGTGCCACACAAAGCCCCCCACATAACGCAGTCGCTGCGATAAGCCAATTTAGGTGCATAGCCAGTGATCAAAGCTGACCAGTTCGAGACTACGCAGTGCGCCCCCTCTCTCTCTCTCTCTCTCTCTCTCTTTCTCTACCTCTCTCACCCTCTCTATTTACGCTCTCTTTCTGTGTGCCAGTTGCACGACGCACAGCTGCAGCAGCCGCTGCACCACAGCCCCGACAGCGACAGGCAGCGGCAACTCCGAACTGCAACGCCGGTGGTGCTGCCAAACGAGTAAACAACTCGAAAGGCAATTCACAATGCACTCCGGCTGCGAATTGTTGCTGAAATATATTACATTTTTAATTTTATTTCAAATATTTATATAGAAATTTTATAAAAATATTGCAGAATATTTTACTTGATATATGATATTTTTTTTAGTATTTAAGATTGAAAACATAAAAGATGCAGTATATATGAAAGACATTGAAACAAATTAAATAAAATATTATGATAGATTCCTACTCAATAAATTAGTTGTATATTAATGCTTGCAGAATATTTTTATTTTATATATAATTTAAAATTATTTTGAGTAAATCTTTGACATTATCTTCATATACATATGTGATATAAAAAGGAAATTAATTTGCAGGAAACATAATGTAAACGGGAGAAAATTTGTACAGAATTCCATAAATATAAACTATGCACAATTCATAGATGTTATTGCAAATTTTGATATATTTGCTCCACTGTGCATGCTCGCCATTAGATGGACGCATGACGCATGACGGAGACTGGCTAAAGCCCGGACCAGACACCAACACACATGTGAATAAAAGCACGCAGGGCATTTGACTGACATGCACGGTTAGAGAGCTCAAAACATGTGTGTGTGTGTGTGTGTGTGTGTGTGTGTGTGTGTGTGTGTGTGTGTGTGTGTGTGTGTGTGTGGATATGGTAATGTGTGCCTGCGTGTGCAAGTGTGAGTATCTAACTTGGAGCACTTCGGACAGGTTGAGACACACGCGTAAAAACTACACAAATTGACGGGGCAGTCGGCTCAACTGGATGGCAAAGCGGGGGCGCCAGAGAGTGGGGGCTTACGCTGTAGCGGGAATCGGAGTCAGAGACGGAGCTGCAGGCCACTAATCGCTTCAACTGCAGCCCAGGGCAGCCAGGCAGCCAGGCAGCCAGACGAGCCAGAGAGGTTTGACTGACCAACTGCACAGATCATAGACGGCAGATAGCAGGGCAAGCTGTGAGCAGGAGCAGGAGAGGCTGCAGCAGGGACATGTCCATCCGGCGGCTCGGACGGCCTGGCTGGCTAGCTGGCTGACTGGCTAGCCACGTTCGGCCAATTCCAGGCAATTCTGCAGTCAAAGCGTTCGTATTTTGATTGATTTTAAATGATTATGGTTGACATTGATTTATGTGCGCCTCATGCATATATTGGGCCACAAGATGGCGATGGCGCGAGCTCCAGAGACGGCGAGACGAGGCGACGTGGCAGGAACAGTTGTTGTTGGCGACTTTCAGCGCATGTGAAAGGTGGCCGAGGCCGGTTCAACTGATTCGCACGCACTCGGATCGGATCGGACCGAACGAAACGGAACCGAGCTGGACGGGATTCTGATTTGGCTTAGAGTTGCCTTAGAAGGGGTCTCCTACAGTTCGAGAAACTATTCAAAGCACGTTCCTGACCTAATATAAGTAAAAACGCCCACCAAATTACCACAAGCTGCGAACTTTTTTCCTTCATGTTTGTGCCTTGATTATGGGTTTCAGATGGCCCATAAGTGTGTGTATGTGTGTGTATGTGTGTGTGCGAGTGTGTGTGTGTGTGTGTCGGTCATCTTGCAGACGGTCAGCTTTCTTCCTTTTCATATTATTTTCTTATTTCTTGGTTTATTTTTAACATTTTTGGCAATCGTTTTGGGCCTGTGCCACGCTATTGATATTGGCAGCTCTTCGCCCTCGTTTCAGTTGGGCTTTCGGATTTGATTTTAATGAATCGATTTGAACTGTCCGTTCATAAGTTCCGGGAAGCGGCCAAATTGGATTACCATGTTAGCTCTGGCACAAGGAAAAATAAAATACAAAAGGCTGAATCAAATTCAATGACGAATGAAATATTCGCAAGTAAATGACACAGAACATTGGGTTGGAGCAATTTGAAATGAAAGGAATATAATAACTATGAACGTTCCATATCTGTTCATATTACGAGTCCAGTCCTCTCGATTGCTCGTTGATCAGTTGTCCCTGCCAAACCCAGACAGCCCGACCCCAATGGACTGACCAAATATGAAAGCAAGAATTGCAGACCTTGGACAATTGAGTCGGCGAATTGCGTCATTTCTTGTCAGAGTCGTGTCACAATCAAATCAAATCGCAGCGCGTTCAATCGTATCGAAGTGCCGCGAAAAACTGTAACAACTTCATTCGCAATGAGAGCGGCAGATAAATTTGACTCGAAGGTGCGTGGCTTACAAGAAAATGTCATAAACGGCGTACCAAACCGGTCGACCAGCTAACAATGAGAAAAAATAATACAGGAACAAAAAACAAAAGACGAGCAAAAAGCCGACAAGAAACGCAACAGGTTACCAAACAATCATCCCAAGACCCAGGCCAAAGAAATAAACAGAGCCAGAGCCATAGCCAGAGACCGATTCGCAATTGGACTTAGAGAGTGCTTCGGGTGGGTGCAGTGGCAGTGGCAGCAGCAGCCAGTGGCAGTGGTATATATATCATAAATACGCATAACTCGTGCGCAAAAACGTCAGACGAATAAGGCAAAAAATGCCACGCAACAATGCGCGGGCCAAAGCCAAAAGCCAAAAGCTGCATTAAATTCATTAGCCGGGCTCCGGGCACAGTTCGACTCGCAGCTCAGAGACTCGGGCCCAAGTTGGAGTCAGAGTCAGAGAGGTGTTCCACTGCCCACAGCGAGTACTCGACTCGCACTCGCACTCGCACTCACACTCGCATTCGCACTCACACTCTTTGTAACGAATGAGCGACACACGCTTGCACGACAATGATGTCTGGCGCACGAGCAGGCATCAAGTTGAGGCTGCTCGGTCAAGGAGTGGAGGGAAGGGGGGTTTTAGTTAGGGGCAACAACAATGGGTAACTGGGGAGCAATTGCGCGGCGGTGGCGGTATGGAATTTGGATCAGCGATTGAGTTATAACAAGGCACAGACGCAGCACTCAGAGACGAGGCTGTCCAATCTGGACATGGGACATGAGACAGGGAACATGGCACATTGTTGTAAGCGCCCTCAGATCAGATCAGCGTCGCTGCACCAATTCCAATACCAATACCAATACCAATGCCAATACCAATAACAATTCCAATACCAATTCCGAATAGCAATTCCACCTGATGAAGATGTCGAGATCAATGATCGCGGCGAGTTCATAAATTTGTTTTATGAAGTGCGAGCGACATTTGTAACGAATGCGATCTGCCCCGATTACAGAGGCACGTTTTCATTTTGTATTCGTATTTGTATTCATTGTGTTCAGATCGGCTTTATGATGCCGATGAGCGACATAACTGAGTGCGCGCTGATCGCGTAATGAATAAGAGGAAGCTCTCATTGAGTATATTATTGATATTTATGTGTGATCAAAAGAAATACAAGATTGAACTATTAAATTAAACATATAACTAAATATACTCGTATAAAGTAGATCATGTAATATATTAGGAGTATTTCTAATAAGTTCCTTGAACTATTTTTGAACCACTTCATCCATTTATTTTGCTTTAGCTTCTGCTTCAACCAATCTATATATACAACATGCATCATACGAATGGCAACTTTGTCAGCAACAGATTTTCAATTGCTGCGAACAATTTATTTGTGATGAAAAAAAAAGAAGAAGAAGAGCGACGAAGAAACGCTGGAAAAACATTGCAAATAAACTGAAAAGTTAGCAAAAATGTTGCCATTAACTTTTCGCCAGAAATCGAAACTGTTTCCAAACATTTCTCTGCACTTTGCTATTGTTTGCTAGCTTTTATTTCAGTTTTTTCGTTTTCTGTTTTGGCGAGACGGCGACGTTGTTCTCGTTTCATACTCTGCACCAAGTTTTGGTCCTGCGTTCAGCTGGGCTGTTGGGTTGTTGGATTGTTCGGCTGCTGGCAACGGAAGCAACCCACGCTGTTGGCGTCGCATCGCCCTCCGAGTGAAAATAATCGAATTACTTTCAACAGAATAATTTCTAATTGAAAAATATTGTAACTCATGTATGGGCGAGGACCATGAGCGAGCGGCCAAAAGGGACGCGCTGCAGACAAATCCTAAGCGCCAGCCGCGCCCCACCACAAAAGTTGCTTTGCAGACTGTCGGGTTTTCGGACTCCACTGCGAGGGGCAGCTGGGGCGGGCGCATTTGTATGCCAGTGACATTGTTGTCATCTGGCTAAATGTCTTGACCGGGCTGCTGCTCGGGCTGCTCCACTTGGGATACTTCTACGGGCTGATTTCGGGCATTTCCCTTCAAATTATGCCTTTGGTTAAGTATAGTGCGCAATCACTGGGCGCAACGCTAATAGGGGCATTCCGAATGGCGAGATAAGGAAACGTAATTCAATTTTTTGTCGGGGTCACGTGTTCGTGTGACGAATTTTTAAGTGCAGTTCACTTGTTTACATGAATTTCTCCCAAGGGAGCTCTGATTTGTTCAAGCCACTCTAACAGCAAACTTTCTTTCTCTCTCTTTCTAGGTACGATAAAAAATGATTGTACATGAGAAAAATACTGCTTGAATACCGTCAATGTAAGTGACAGCCAATTTATTTATGCATTTTTGATGTGGGAAAATTATTGATATAGAAATATGAATATGAAATTATTTGACCACTTTCTTTATTTTAATACAGTAAATAGTCTTAAGCTTCTCTTCCAATTAATAATTCTCTAAATCTCTAGCCTTTATTTTAATTGGAGTTTCTTTATGTTACGTATTATCCAAGTCTATCCAAGGGAAACCCACTAGCAGCTATCTTCTAGCATCTAGAGTCTAAAGAATAACCCATTAGTTTGTCTATACAAATATATGTATTTACTTCATCCCAATTTCTCTCAGGCGTAACCAATTAAACTTTTGTTAAAAAAAAAAAAATGCTCAAAACCCAACCCAAAAAAGGCCTACAAATTATTCATGAATAATTTTTGAAATTTTAGGTATTCGCGCGCTTCCCTTCCCTCTCTCTTTCCTCTCTCTCTCTCCCTCAAGCGAACCGCGTCTCAACACATTTCGCTACGAAAAGAAAAAACACAATAGAATTACCTACAAAATGGAAAAACTTTAATACACCGTCGCATTTCCATTTCCATTTCCATTTCCATTTCGATTTCCACTGCGTGCGCTTTCGACTTGAGTGCGTCGCGAGGCAACAATTAACATTTTCCATTTTCCGGTTGCCAGGTTTTTTGTTGCAGAGCTCCCTTTTGTCAGCGTGGCTGTCTCTCTCTCTCTCTCTCTCTCTCTTCGTGTTGGCACCTTTGTCTGCTGCCAGACAGCGCACGCAGGATATTTATGAATATTAATCAAAGTGCATGTCGCGGAAATGAAGCTAAAGTTTGCCCCATTTGCATTTGCCTGCCAGGACCACCCCCAATCTAAAAGCGCCTACGCACAGCATCTGCGCTGTCGCGGCCTCCGCCATTTTGTAGTTCGCTCGAGCAGCCCATTTTGAAAGCAATCAATCCCAACACTCTGGCCATACCTCGCCTGCACACACGCCATTCAAAAAATCCTATTCTCTCCCGCTCTCTCCATCTCTCACTCTATCTTTTGCTCGCTGGGAGTGACAGTTCGTCAGTTGGTTTGCCTAGCTCCAGGCTTGATTTTTGACACCCTGTCGCCCTCGTCAAGCCGCCATAATGACAGCAACAGCAGCAGCAGCAGCAGTTCGTCATCTGTCATTGTCCGGGGTAGTTTTCTGTGTTTCTCTTCTTTTTTTTTTTCGATACACGCACCGAAAGTGTCCAAAAATCTACCAAAGACAACTCAAAGCAGCTCTGCGCCTGCAAATGTATCTGCATCTGCATCTGTATCTGTATTTGTAACTGCAGCTGTAGCTGTCCAGCGTGTGTTGTTCGCTCAACAGTTTTTTTGGTTGCTGTTCTCTCACCCTCGTCGGACAAAAAACCGGAACACGTTTCTAAAATTGAAATTCTTTTTTCCAAGCCAACAACTAGCAGCAGCAACAACTACTTGCAACGGACAGCGTGTAAGTGTAATCATGCCATGTACAGTTTTTGTTTCCGTTCGCTGTGTTCGCTTAGATTGGAACATGTGCGTTGCCAACACCAGGCCCAGGACAACGCCTGTCGCATGTCCTTGCATCGACAGCCCTGTTACCCAGGCACCCCTGGCCCAGAGCCTAGCTGCGTGTCCCTTTTCGTATGTCGAAATTGATATTCGTTGCAACGAAAACATTTCAATTCTCACTTGATGTTGGACTTGTTCCACTCCTTGGTTACTTGGCTTCCTTGGCCAGCGGGGGCGTGTAGCTCATACCTAGACGGGCATTTCTATTGAAGGTGCTCGTTGAAAAATGAGTTCTTCAAATGACGACAGGTGTGATTTATTATGCCCGATAATTATAACATTATAGCAACTGCTGTAAGGAAACGGAATAAGGAAAGCCAAACTGGTAAAAAAAATATACAAATTTTATATGTAAAGTGGAAATTTTTGTTTCTTCTTTATTAAAAAAAACAACAAATACAAAAATATATATAAATATATAAAGATCTAATAAACTTTATTATTGTAATATATATTAAATTTTTATATTATGAGATTTTTATATAATTAAATACAATAAAGTATTATAATTTAAATAAATTATTTAATAAAAGTTGTCAAGATTTAAATTCAATTTGATTATATTATTCATTATGAGAACTAAAAATTATTTATTATTTATTTATTAATTTTTTTTTTTTTTTTTGCTATGAATTTTAATGATTTTAATTGAATTGAAAGCTGACTTATGAGCCTATTCTTATGAACCTATTCCTCTTCCTTTGAAGCATATTTAATATTAAATATAGAATAGTATTACTCCACCGTTATTTAAAAAAATATGATTCATATCGGCTTATGATTTGGTTTTACATTGTTTTAGCTCAATAGTCAAGCTTCAATTTAAAACAAGCCAAACTGATCTGATTATTTCGGACCGTATTTATCCCGCCAAAATGAATAGCAGAAATACCCAGAAGTAAATTGATTCTAGGGTTTACATCAACTCCTCAACCCAATGGCCGTGCCATTGTTGAGCGGGATTCTTGTTGAAAGCCATCATTCATCTCCCACTCGAATGCAGTTCGATGTTTTTGCTCAACAACAATTCTATTAGCGTTAATTAATATTCAGTCACTCGCTGGCGACGCGGCCACCGCAACAACAATTGGATGAGTGAACCACAAAACGGCAACCACGTTGCAGGACTCGAACACATGACATGCCCATAGCCACTACACACACACACACACACACACACACACATATATATATCTATATATATATATATATATATATACACCCACAGCAACTGGGGAGCAGCAGCCGCCCTTCAAACTGCCATCGGGGGTAAGCCTGATGCCATGTCTGTGGCGCGCTCTGTGCCTGCTGCGGGCACAGCCTGCTCAATGCCCGCTGCCTGCTGGCTGCTGCCTGCTGCCTGCTGCTTTGGCCGTTGCCTGTTGTCGTTGCTGGTGATGATTACAATGATGGCCGTTGGTTTCCTTTTGCCTTTGCTTATTTTCGGCTGTTATTGTGAGCTTTTGTTTTGTTGCTGCTGGGTTGACTTTGGATCTGGATGTGGATGTGGATGCGGCTTTGCCTGACTGCTGCCAGGCGAGGCCTTTTCGCTTTTTGGTTGATAATTTTTTGTTGTTTCGTTTTTTTTTTTGTTTTTGTTTTTGTTATTTTTTTAGGTTTCACTTGGGCTTTTGTTTCGTCATGTGTGCATTTCATTTCATTTGATTTCCTATGGCGGCGGCAGCGACGGCGGCGGCGACGATGGCAGCAGCAGCAGCAGCAGCAGCGACGGCAACGCTGTGCGCCCATGTTTGTTCTTTTGACAGGCAGTCAACCCGTCGTCATTTCATTTGTTCAGCAGCGCGCACTCAGCCATGTTCGCCCCGCTAGCCACCACCCGTTAGTCGAGCTTCGCAGCCAGAGGCTGAGAGGCAGTCGGCAGAGGCAGAGGCAGAGCAAAACGCCGTTTCCTTTCCCTTTTCAGTTTCATTTCCCGTGTGCCTGCCGCAGCCAGCCTGTCAGTCTAACCAACACACAGTGAGAGCGAGGGGTTGAGTGAGAGAGAGGGTTGGAAGGGTGGGAGGGCGAGAGGGTGAGAGAGCTGAGTGCGGCGTCCGCTGGCCCGCTGTCCCGCTGTCCGGCCATTTTGATTTATGTGCGTTTCATTTCGTCGTTCAATACTCATATGCGGAATGTGGAATGTGTTGCGGATATGGGAGTTTTGGAATATCTTTCGCCCTTTCAGCCAAGTGCGAGTGCGCCCATTAGCTGTGCATGGGAGGTTCTAATTTCGAGTCTAGTGGCTGCTGCCAGGACATGCGCCACGTTACGATTTCTGATTTTCGTCTTTGTCAGCTTTGTGCTCGGACAGCGCTCAACGGATGAAGGATGAAGGGCGGACAATGGTGGATGGCGAATGGAGGACAGCGGACACTCGAGGGCGGTGGTGCTGGCCTCGTTTCGGGTTTTTCGGGTGCGTAAGTTGAAATTTCAATTCAAACGGATTTGCCGGGAATTGTTTTTGATACGCTCCTCTATGCTGGCCATTGTCTTGCTCGTGATTTTCAACTCTGGCGTGGGCAGAGCTCTGCTGATGACGCCCCGCGTCAATGTCACTTACTAGAAGCCGAGGCAGACGCTGCCTGCTGATGGGGGTGGCTGGGCGAATGTGCATAGGATGTGAATGCAATCAAGAGAATTGCCTCGCCTAATGGATGTTAAATGTGCTCGAAACAGATGCCCAAATAAATTAAATTAACAGTAACCGAAGCACATTAAATAGAAACGTACAAAGTTGTTACCAACTTCTTTTAATTGCAATGGCCTAAGTGATTTCAGAGTCTGGCTTCCATCAGGGAGAGGCTCAAGGTTTGTGGCGAATATATTTATGATCCTGAATTAAGTTGCAAAGCTTTCAACGGGGCAAACAAATTATTATGCTAATAGTACAATAATAAACTTTAAAATATTCCTGATAAATTTAGTTCGTTTCACTCATTATCAAAAGCAAAAATATTGAGAATATGCTGGTACCATTCAAGAGCTGATAAACACAGTCAAATATTATTAAGCATTAGGCATTGTTAATCTTAAAATTTATGAATCAGAAATTTATATTTCACTCCAATTTTGTTATATTTACTTCGAGCTATTTTTTATTAAATTTCTAAACTTATATTTCATTAAATGATTAAATTCTTTCTATAAATTCTCTAAATTTTGTTCAACTATTTGCTGATATTCATTTGTTTTTATCGCTTAGTAGCTCTATGCAGCTGCTGTTAGCCGTAGGCTAGATTTGAAATGGGCCTTTAATCAATTTTAGATGCCACAACTCCAGCAACAGCAACTGCTACAAAAACAACAACTGTTGCTCCTGCGGCGTTGCAAATGCATTAAATAAAGTTATCAACGTCTGGGCTGTTCCCTTTTTTTTAGGTTTCATTATTTTGTGTAGTCAAATAAAAAGCAAGAATTTTAAATTTATGGCTTCACGCAATTAGCGCTTAAATGTATGCAAAGGGATATTGAAATCAGAAATTTTTGAAAGCAACAACAACAGCAACTGCAAGAGAGCAACCGGGCAAACTCGCCCCAGGACCTGAGTCTGAAGCAGGACCTTAGTATAATGAAGCCATTCACGTGGCCTGCTTGCAGTCGCCGCTGGCGTTGACCGACCGAGCAGGAGTAGCAGGAGCAGCCGCACAACAACAACAACAATAACGCCAACGACACTCTCGATGACTTCCACGTTTCCACGCTTTTCACTTTCAATTGTAGCTCAACTTTTTACTATTTCATGAGGTGCTATCTCATTCTCGCTCGCTCGCTATCTCTCTCGCGCGCTCTTAACAATTGCGCCGCCAAAAGCAATAAATCTTTTTGTACAAAATAAAAAAAGCAACAAAAATTTCGTGTTTGTTGCGTGCGCTTTTGGCGACGTCAGCGCCGCAGTCGACGCCGATGATGGAGACAGCAACGGCGACGGCGACGGCATATTTGTATTTCATATGCATGGCGGTAATGTCTGTGATTATGTTGCTGTTGCTGCTGTTGTTGTTGTTGCTGCTCACAACTGAATTTCAAGTTCAGCCAGTTTCCCACCAAAAAAAAAAAAAAAAACAAAGTTGAAAGGGTTTTCGGCTAAACAAACAACGCAGAGTCGTGTCGCCTCTGCAACCCAACCCCCCTGCGAGTAGCACAAAAATTGAATATATTTTAGAATATTATTATATATTCATGACAGCAATTATCGGCACCAAATCAAACGGCGCCACGCATCGTGCCTTGCCACAATTTTGCATTTTTCTATTATTTATGTCTATACGATTTCCAATTTCATATCCATTTCCATTCCCAATTCGAATTCAATTTCAACTTTGAGTTTTATAAACGCTTATCGATGCATTCCCAATAAGCTGGCTATTGTTTGTATTTATTAGTTTTTAATTTATACCAATGTGCAATTAATTTATTGACTTTTCTATATTTAATTTAATTATTTACTTTTTTTCTATTTAAAAAAACAATTTTTTTATTCTCATTCACTGTCAAATAGTTTAACTGCAATTATTTCGTTATTTCTTCATTTGCGCTTCGGCAACATGCAGCCAACAAGTTTGTTGCGCGAGCACGCAACACCCTGGCAACATGTTGGCAACATAATGACAGCATGCCTACAACCAAATGTTGCCAGGCTACTATGCCAACCATAGCATATAAAACGATGTTTAAACGAGGCTTAGATAAGTTGAAAATGCTGAACATATATTTATTATACTAATGAGCTTTAACAATGAAAATTAAAAAGAAAAATTAATAAAAAATAATATAAGACAGAGACATTTTTTGATATGTACATACATTTTAAAGAATTAAGTCAGCGAAATTTTAATTTTTAAAACATAAATTTTAGAATATAAAATTAGTTAGTTATATTGGAGTATTTACAAAAATTGTTCTTTCTTCAAAGAAAAAGTTTTCTTCACTCAAACTTATTTTACTTATCCAAACTGAATACTAGTCCCATACAAATACTCTTTACCAAATACAATTACTTGATTTGCATACACATCCAAAACTTTACTCCACATGCTCTCAATGTGAGTTTGTTTCTATACACTCGTCCAGCACTGTACGTTTGAGTTGCCGTTGCCCAAAAACAATGCCGCCATTTATCATATTGTGTTGCCGGCTCGCTCATTCGCTAGCTCGACGTTGGCCGTTCGTGGGAACGGGGCAACATGCTTGGTGCGCAACATGTTGCTGAGCGTGTTGCTGTGTATCCGTAAGTTTGTTTGTGAATCCGAAAGATACATGTTTACGAGCATTTACGGTTAGTTGTGAATGAATGAACGTGCCAAATAGACGTGTTGCCGCCGCCGCTCGGGTACTCGTTCTCGCGAACTTCATTCCAAAACTGACGTAAAAATTCGCTCGCATCGAGCAAACACACAACCAACAATAATTATTGCGTATTTGTATTTGTGCATTTAAAGGAAGTTTTTCGAATTGCCTTTCGTGTTTTAATTCTTGACTTCTCTGACATTTTTTGGCAAATAAACATTCGTGCCAGTTTTTTTGGCGCAAAATGACAGAAGGCAACGCGTGGAGCCGTATGCAATATAAGTTTGCGCGAAAATGACATGGAAAATACGTAGAAAATCGTATTTTTTGGACTGACAAATCAGCCGCCAAAAATCCAAATTAAAAATCAAATTCAATTAAATACGTTTTTTTTTTATAATTTTGCAATAACAACTGCCGACTGTCTTATCAGCAGTAATAGCAACTGAACTCTTGTGTCTGCGGGGGCTGAGATGTCATCGGCAGTGGGACATCGACATCAACTTCATCAGAAGCAGCAGCAGCAGCAGCATCGACTCCAAATCTCTGCCAATTTTTAGCGCTGGCTCAGCAAAGAACGCCGAACCGAAACTCGAACCTGAGCCCTGTACGCAGCTGATAAGGAACGTATGCTGATAAGCACGCAGACCCAGTTCCAGACGCAGTATTCGACGACACACCGAATTGATTTTGACCGTGCATAATATACCAAATATTTGTTGTTTATGGGTAGAAAACGCAAGTCGACCCGTCAACATCGAAATTATTTGCGTTTGCGTCTTCTCGTCCTTTCGTTTATCGTTCTGATTGCCATCGTTGTGGCGCGAGTTTTGTTCATTTTGCTTTTGTATCGTTTGCAAAATTTCAAGAAATTCAAAAAGTTCATCTCCGGATTCGACAGCAGAAATACAAAAACAACAACAATAACAACTACAAATAAAAAGCTCGAAAACTCAATAACAAAACATTCGCAACGTTTCATTTGGTGATTCTACATTGTATATATGTATGTGTGTGCGTGCGTGTATATATACATATAATTATATTTATATAGAAATTGAAATAAAAATCGTGCTTAGTTATACATATATATTTATTTAAAAAAAAATCATAAACAACAACAATTGTGATTCTAATTTTTGTAAATACAACATTATATAAATTAACGTAACGGAATCATTTAAATTAAGTGTACATCTAACAAAACGTCGACGTTTTTAAAAAGAAATTGTGATATTAAATATACATATAATAAAGTAGAGATACGCGAGTTTTTAAGCAAACAGCAACAAGAGCACACGTCGATTTGTATATATAGAAAATCGAATAGGCAAAAAAAAATTTTAATTTAAATATAAAAAAATCATCAATATTTACGCACTAAAACTAAGCTGAGCAGAGTACACAACATAATATAAATAAATATATATATATATATAGTAATATATATACACTTATATATTTTGGGCACCGATTTTTACACAATCAAGACAACAACCAACAACAAGAAGACAACAACAAAATTATATCGTAAAAGACACGAAAACAATCACAAAAAACTAAGGTAAATAAATTTAGAAAGAAAATAAATTCAATAAGGAATCAATATTTTAAAAGCTAATTTTATATACATATTAATTAAATAATTATTATTATATATTTTATTTGTTTATGAAATCTATAAATATTATTACATTTAGAAAATAAAACGATCATGAAATTGATGTTACAGTATATTTTATATTTGCCATGTTCTTGGTATATTCAATGACATAAAAGAAATGTTGCTTAACTTATTTATCAGCTTACATCATTGCATTATAAGATCGCGAACCTATTAATGTTTGTAGTTAACATCAATACTTATAGCAATGCAATTTCTCAGTTTGCCTTTGCATTTGCTTACACTTAACGAATCACAATTTTCTCATGGCTCTTCTTCTTCTCAAAGTAAGCAACTTTATTGCAATTTAATTATCATAAACGCGTGTCGATAATTCATAATAATCATCATCTACTGGCTGCCCACAGTCCCCTGCATCTTGGCCCCCCTTTGATCGAAAAGTTTTGACGCATAATTGATGTGGAAACGAGAAATGACAGCGAGACGAAGTGAAGTGAACCGGCTGATGATATTCATGGCTAGTTGCAATTTAATTAGATCATTAAAACAGTTCATAAATCTTTTCCAACTTGCCAGCAGTTGCCAGACAGAGAGACCACGAAACGTCAGAGAGGCGGACAGACGGACACGTTTTACAAAACAAATTAGTTGTAATCACAAATCGCGAATCACAAATCGCGAATCGCAAATCGTAAAACGCGAATCGCGAATCGTAAATTGCGGGTTAAACACTTGCCCAGTTCAATAATCAAACAAGTTGTTCTAGGTAAATGCCAGCAAATGACACAAATGTATAAAGTGAGTAAAATGCATGAATAGACAATATGTGCACAAGCCAAAGGGATAAAGAGAGACAGATAGCGAGTGTGTAAAAGAGAGAGAGAGCGAATCACTTTACAAGCATATGAAATAATTAGCGCATGTAGATGAAACGCTTCCAAATGTTGAACAGATAAGAGAGCAGTCCGCAAACGTTCCATCTACCCCACTCACAGCCAATCGCACTTCCAACTGCATACACACACACACACACACACACACACACACACACAGTGTGTGCTCTGTGGCTGTTGTGAATGCCATAAATCATTTCTCGTTCATATTTTGTGCATATTTTTAAGTTTCTTTCTGCTGTTGAATCTATTGAGTACCATTCCGAGTGTGTGTCTGTGTGTGTGTGTGAGTGTGTGTGTGTGTGTGTGTGTGTGTGTGTGGATTGTAATAATGATGTGCCACGACATGGCGTCAAGTATTTATGCAACAATAACAATTACATTAAACGCCAACTGTATAGCGAATAAACTTGGAAATTATACGAATTTATTTGTTTAACATTGCAAATTTATTTTAAATGTTTGTCTAAAGATATTTTTCATATTCAGGCAACATTTTCAGACAGCTTGTCGGCGATTATCTTAATAAACTGACATTTTTGTTTGTAATGCTTAACATTTTACTATTACTATTTCAATAGAGATAATAATGTGGAAAATGTTTAATCTCTTCATTACAATAAGATAGACTTCATTCTTGAATTAGTTAAGAGTGTAGAGTGTAGATTTAAACATTTAAAATTTGTAGTAAGAAAAGATCTGTTTTGTTCTCTGGTTCTTATTGACAACTTTGTCACTAGTTTATGTTATGTATGATCTTGTATACGATCATTTTGATTAACATATTTCTCATATGTTGGCTTCATGGGTTAAATAGCCATTCCTGATTTCATTCAATTGATTTCAAATGTCCTGTACTTTTTGGTATATCCCATTTCATTAAGTTCTTTAAATTTTAAAAATAATTTATTTATTTTTCAATTTATATAAATTTTCCCAACATTTATATTTTACATAAACTTGTTTACACTGTATAAAATATATAAAATATATTATTATATATTCCACATTTTTTATTTTAAAAAATTGAAATCATTTCATCTTCATTCACACGGCTCCATTTATTTTAAAAACAATATTTGCACTTTCATTAAGCAAACATTCTGTCCACTGTCATGGGCAGTGCGATATATGTACATATGCGTATGAATATACACATATATATGTATATTTGTATTTATAGAGAATATATAGAATTTTAGAATACAGAAGCTCTGCCAAGGCTGGACAACAACTACAACAAAAGCAGCAGAAAAGAAACAAAATTGCCAACTGTTTGGCAAAACTAAACCAGGCTCACAACCTCCAGACGTGTGGTCAAAAGGGGAGCTAGGGTAAGGGGGCAGCCCTCTGCAGCCCCTGGGCGAATGGACGAGTGGACAGGCGACCCAGTCAGGCAGCCTCTTTTGTTGCTGTCATTGTTGTTGTTGCTGTTGCTGTTGCTTGGTGTTGTTGTTGTTGTTGTTGTTGCCGGTTGTTGTCTATCGGTTTCATAAGTTCTATGAATAAATTTCCATAAATGTGTTTATTTTTTGCCGCCACTGTTTGGCAGCAGTCGCAGCTGGCAGCACAGAGGTAGCACTCACGCATACACTCATGAGTACTCATACTTGATACCCATAGACTCATATACCTGATAGTCAGACCTGATAGTCACATACCCGACGGATGCAGCGACGCGGCCCGTGCAAAATGCAATGCAAAAAAAAAAAAAAAAAACAATTTTCAATATAAGCATCAAGTGACTAAAATTGCTGCAGTTGTTATTGTTGTTGATTCTGTTGTTGTTGTTGTTGTTGCGCGTGTGTTGGAAGCGACAGTTTGACTGACATTTTTCTAGCATATCGTTTACATATATTCGTTAGATTTTCCAGCAAACGCCGGCGAGTCAGAGCTTGTTGTTGCCCAAGCTGCTGTTCTTGCTGCTGCTGTTGTTGGTGTTGTTGTTGTTGTTGTTGTTGTTGTCAATGTTGTTGGTGCTGCCGTTGCTTGTTGCTTGCGTTGTTCAACATGCTGTTATATTGAATAACAGACGCAACTCGGCCCAAGCTGCGCTCCTGAATCGGAGCCAGGCACAAGTGCAGTCTGTCTGGCAGTCAAGTGCACTCCTAACTCACTATGTGCGTATGTGAGCTAGTGTGTGTGTGTGTGTGTGTGTGTGTGTGTGTGTAAGAGTGCGACTGTGACTGTGGGTGCTTGTGGGTGTCCTGACACCTCATGTGACTCCTGTCACTGGCAGTTTGTCGCACTGTGTCTGTGTCTTATTAAAAATTAATTTGCCATAGCCAGTTGTCCATAGACAGTGTGCCCAGCTGCTTGAGCACTCACTCACTCACACACACACAGACACTCACGCACATACGCTCGTACATCAGAGTAATTGCTTTATAATGAAGCTGTCATTGTCACCTGTCGCCGATAATCTCTAACAAAATATGCAACGACTGAGTGCATCTGCCTCTGAGGCTGGCAAAGTTTCTCTCATTGTTGCAATTGGCAAAGTTTAGTGCTCAAACTGAAGCTCGCTCTGAAATTATAAATTATATCAATTACATACATATATTCTGATTCTCTCTCCTTCTTAGTCTCTTTTCATTTCCCTCTCTCTCTCTTGTTGTCTGTCTCGCACATTTGCATAAGGCAACGATCGCGCTGAGAGATAATGCCGCCAACATTCAAGTATCTATTAATATGCGAGCGATGCCGATTCCGATTCCGATTTCGATTCAATCCGATCCATTAATTTCAATTTCTTTAGAGCAGGCAATAGAAATGTCACAGCGCTTAATCAAAGCAGCTTGGGAAGATTTTGCCACTCAGATTTCCGTGCGCCTTGGCCAACTAGTTCCCATTGTGGCCAACGGATTGGCCAAGCCTCAAACTGTGTCACTCGGGGTTTCAATTTTGCACAGAGAGAGGAAAGAAAAAGAAAAAAAATCAAACTAAAATTGTGAACAACTTTTGCAGACTCATTAATTTGCAGCTGATTAACCCCATGCTTTGTCAAACCCAATGCGAATTTTTCTTTTATTTTCTGTCCACAATCAGTATTAGCTTTCGCAAGATCTACAACTGAAGCAGACGTCTCGGTCTTATAAATTTTCTGTCAGCTGAACATAAAACTAATTATCAAGTGAATCGGACATAAGACTCAATAATATCATGCTGCCAAGATATATTTTATAGCCATTTCGTCCTATTTCATACTCAATTTGTCTTGTATGAAATTAATCTAGAGAGCCAGCTCTTCGGTGAGATCATAAAATGTCGAACAAAACAAAAGAAAGTTATTGTCGCTGTTTGCTCTTAATGCATTTCTATTAATTTTCTTTCCATGATCAAATATGAACAGTTTTTTGCGCATAGCTGCATAAATCAGCTTCAATAAAATCATGTATTCATTTATCTATTTTATTATTGAAATGAAAACGTAGTCAAATAGTTGCAGTCTGACGTAATCGACTGTCCGGTACTTGTCAATAGTCCAGCAAAAATTTTAGCAGGTTGTCAGCATAAATCGTGGATATTAATTGTGTCTATATAAATATCGCATATATTGTGATATATTTAACTAGATTACTATAGCTTGCAGAACAAAGTGTTTCGTCTCATTCCCATAATCTAGACGTTAATATCTTGGATTTTAAATATGTTAACAATTAAATAAATTTCAAAACCAACTTTAAGTACCTCAAAAATATTTAGTCCAATTATTGAACAGTCATAAAATTGGAAATATTTATTTAAATTATTATTTAACTTTCTCTCTCACTCCCCCTCTCTAATATCGACAATTTTTGCTCAAAATATTTCATAGATTTTACAAATCCTTTGTCTACAACTAAAATTCCCCATCTGGCTATTCCACTCCCACTTTCGTGCTAAGCTGTCGAAAAGGAAAACCACTTGAATTATTAGTTGGCAAGTCTTTAGGACACTTTGTTAGCTGGAAGTCCAGCTGGTTGAGCGGAGCCTTTTGCCTTATGCCTGTTGCTGTTTGCTGTTGTTCGGTTTTTGGGTCAGTAGCAACTGTCGCTGTTGTCGCTGTTGGCGCTTTTCTTGTTGCTGCTGCTGTTGCATTTGTTGTTGCCGCTGGTGTTGCCATTACCATTAATGTGGTCGCTATTGTTGGCTGCGGCACTCAAAAGATGGCCAGGGAAAAAGGAAAAGGGATTAGGTTTGGGGCAGCTGGAACAATGCAAAGGGCCAACAATAGCCAGGAAAGAAGCCACGTTAATGATGACACGCGCTGCGACTGCTGTTCCTGCTAGACCAGCAAGCAGCCCAAAGATCTCCATGCCAACAAATTAACATACAAGCACAAGGCGAACAGCAGCTCGCAGCTCGCAGCTTGCAACTTGCAACTGGCAACTAGCAAACTGGCAGCAGGCCGCCGCCAACGCAAAAGCAAGTGGCTCCACTAAATGTTGTTGCTGTTGTCGGTACAAATAAGGCGAGTGCACAATGCGAGCTGCTTGTGCACCTCGCCTCGACTTACCGGGGATTAACTCAATTGCACTCGAATGTCAACCGTTTGCCGACGGCAACAAGTTGCCAACTAGCAGCAAATAACTTAATTAGCCACGGGTGCTATTGTTGCAGTTACTGTTGCTGTTGTTGTTGTTCCATGTTATTAATGGGTCATTAGCCAGCAACAATGAATAGCCAAGGATTAGAATGCCAAGCAGCAATTAACAGTGCATACGAATAAAGTAGTACATAAACTAAATGAAATTAAGTTATTTGTCAGCATATTTCTTGTCTTATTTTTATATAATTTATGTGCATCATTTTCGATCGAATGTTATCCTCTTTTATTGTGGCTGGGTGTGGTATAAGAAAGACATTGAGAAATACATTTTATTTGAATCATCTTCTAAAATAAAATAAATAAATGTAAATAAATACTTTGCAATGATTTATAGCAAATTAAAGGAATTGGAATAGGTAGAAAATCGAATAAATAATTTGCTCATTAGCATGTGGCAATTCTTTTAATTTGCAATAAAACTTTAGGAAATAATTATTTATTTATTTAGCTTTTTTTCTATTATTGTTTTATTTATTTTCAATATTTTTCTTAACCAAATATATTTGTTAAAAATCTTATTAAAAATATTACATTTAATTGACTAACATATATCCTAATAAAAACTGCTTGGAACAAACATGAAAATTGATTAGAGAAAACTTTTTGAAATATTAATATTTTTTGTTTAAATTGTAAATATTTTTTATTTATTACAAATAAATAATTATGTGTTTATATTACAACTGGTATACTTTGATTATTTCTATTATAATTATATGACTATTTCAATCGACTCGATTCTATGACTACGCCCACATAATATCTCAATACTCTTTCAATCGCCATTTTCTTTTAAGACTTCTCCAAAGCTCCTCGGCTATACTCGTTGTTTCAGGGATTTTGGCTTAATTTGGAATCAAGTTTTTTTTTAGTGTCGCATAATTGTCGTTTTCCTTTGAACTGCAGCGCCTGCAATTTGCTTATCGCCAGCGATCGCGATTGCCAATGGGGAGCTCGACTTGGAGCCGACTTTGGTTCGTATATTGTGTACTTATTGTTGATATTGTTGTTCCTGCTGTTGTTATTGTTATTGTTACTGTTTTTCTTATTCTTTTTTTGTTTTTGCTGGCGCTGTCTTCTTCGCCATTGCCGTCGGTCTGCCGTGAGGCTCGAGTACATTTCAATTAATTAACATTCAGCTGCACATGCGCAGCGACGTTGGCGACGTTGGCGACGTTGGCGACGAGGCCTCAGACTGAGGCCTGTGACTGTGAATGTGACTGTGACTGTGAATGTGACTGTGGCAGTGTCAGTGCCTGCGCTGTGCTAGTGACTGTGACTCAAAGCGGATACCGAAAATTGCTGATTGCGCCAGATAAACTCATTTACAGCGGTTAAATGCCACCGGCGGCGCACATTGCCAACACTTTCGGGCGGTCTGCTTGTAAGACAGAGAGAAATAGAGAGAAAAAGAGTGAGAGAGGGAGAGCAGCGACGGTTTCTTTGGATGGAGACGTGGATGTCGACTTGGATGAGGCGGCATCTATTGCGCATTTCAAATGAGCCAGCGACCCAAGCGAACTCTCGGCTCGCAGTACAAGTGCAGTCGTAAATAGTAGTACGAGTATTCATACTAATCGTATTCATTGTTGTTGCGGCCAAGTGAAGTTTGTGATTGACAACAGCGAACCGATGATGCTTATCGCCGCACACGTTTCTTGCCTGCTGGCCTGGCCTGGTTGCTCCTCCTCCTCCTCCTCCTCAGATCCCCTCGGCCTGATGGACTCCTTGATTTCCATTGGCCTCCATGTTGGATTCATGTTCGTGTCGTACTCTGCAAATTGTCATGTTGTTTGTTGCTCAGCGCGGGGCTAGAGGTAGATGCCTATCGTCACGTCACGTTACAAATTTATGCCAAGCGACATTAGAAAAATTATTGTAATTAGCCCGGTAAAGTACAAGCCAACGAGCCATGTAAGCCACACACATGAGCAGTGGATTGCCAAGCGAAGAGAGTGCGCGGGGAGATGGAGGCAGAGACACAGAGAGAAGTTCTGGCTGTGGGTTGGCGAGTTGGACGCAGTTGTTCGTGGCTGCCGCTTAATCCTCAGCACAAACAGCCAACGGCGCCAATATCCTACTGTCTCTCTCACACACATACATATATCTATATATGTATATATATAGAGAGAGAAAGACACGCATGCAGATGAGAACATATGCCAGCGGCAGATTATGAAAGGGCAACCCCATGTAAAGTGTAAAGTGTAAAATGTCTTAATGATAAACAAACAGAAAGTTTGTGGCGCCCATGCCTGGTTAGGATTCGAGTGCATGGTAGTGGAAGGAGCAAGGGCTCGAGCAGGATTCACCATTGATGGAGGGCGTTGGCAAAACTTGCCACACATCGTTGAAATCTACCGAAATCTATGTGCGGCAGCTGAACTCAAAGTGTAAAGCGCAAAGCACAAAACTGTTTGAATGCCGTGCGACGCTTCGATTGTGTACACGTGGCGTATACGTAATATTTACTCGCTGCTGGCACAGTGGAGCAAATGGGAATGTATGGCAGTATTATGTAATATGAGACGTGCTCGATAATTACTTAAAAGTAACAATCAAACTGAGATCCCAAGTACTAAACATATACAGAAATTAAGCTATAGATAAAATAAATAAATAATAAATAAATAAAATAAAAAATAATTTGATCAAGTTCTATTTATGGTCTGATTAGTTATGAATTAATTAATTCAATTCAGCGATATTGCCTTTTTTTTAATTTGTAACCATTTGAGCATCGTTAAAAGAACCCTTTAGGCTCACCTTTTCTTTGTAAGTTCTTTGATATTATTTCCCATATATAGGCTATCATTTCCTTTTTTTAATCTCATTTGCTCTTTAGTAATTTTGCACCACTGTGCCTTGTCATCGCTTGGTTGCTATTTGGAAATTTATTCACAATTCTTTATAGACGAGTGTTGTTTTTTTTTTTTTTTTTTTTTTTTTTTTGGTTGTTTTACCTCTTGCCGTTGGTTACATTGAAATTGCATGTTGGCACGCAAAGGTTGTTATTATTGTTGTTGTTGCTGTTGCTGTTGTTGTTGCTGCCGTTGTTGTTGGCACTGTTGTTGGTGTAATGTCTTCTTATTATGCTGCGACACTGTTGCGGTTTTCCATACGGACCAGCCTGCTCTGGTCTATGGGGTGGTGCAAGCTGGCAAGCAAGCAAGGTGGTGCGGCGACCGCTCGTTGGTTATTGGTAAATAAAACGTCTAAGCGCGCAAATTTTGTATAAAAATAAAATATGGTTTCACTATCAGTGGAAGGGATCGTGTATGCGGCTAATGCTAATAACATGCAATTTCCACCGCAGCAACAGCACGCATGCATGCCACACGGCTTTTCCAAATAGGAAGCAGGTGAAAAGTATTCCATTTGCATGAACACCAGCCAGGCAACCACAGCTCCACCTTCTCTCCCATCGCCTCCATCAATCCGTGCCCAGCAACCAGCCAAGCAACCAACTTGCGACGTCGCTGGCAACCCGCAGCGGCGCACCAGAGGCGAAGGTGTTGAAAATTAGTAACTGTCTGTGAGCCTCAATCCTCTGAGTGTGGTGGGCAAGCGGTGCCAGTTACCATCCAAGCAGCAGCTGCTGCTGCTACTGCGAAACTTGATTGCTCGTAAAGCTCAAGTACAAATATTCAAATAGCGGCAAAAAAACGCAATTTCTATAAACTGATAAGCTATGAAGTAGATATACTATGAAAAGGAAATGTGGCTAGAATAGTTAGGGAGGATTTTGCTAACCATAAAAGATATAATTCTTGCAATTATTATATTATGTATGTATTATATTACGGAATTTATTAAAATAAAATTATTATAGACATTCAAAAAGTCTAGAATTCTAAATTTCACGCAATTCCAAATGGATTTCCATGATTTCCCTTTCAAGATTTTGCACTGATCATATTTGTATTTAGTGAGGAATCTTTACACTTATATAATTCCTCAAACTGCGAAAAACCAATCTAAACTATGCCAGAAACAATTCATTTAATCATCATCTCCTGTCGCTGATCAGCTAAAAGAACTTGGCGCTGAAATAATTTCATTTCATTTGCGTGCCATGGAGAATATTTTTGTCAAGAGCTGGGAAAACGGGCAACTTTGTGTGACGACAACTTTACAATGTGAGCAAAACGAAACAGCAACAAATGCAACAACAGCAACAACAGCTATGGACAGAGGCAGACGGAGGCAAACATGAATAAAATTTGCTTAAAAGTGGACACAACGAACAAATAAACAAGAATGAGAGCAACAGCGGAGCTGGTGCGAGGAGTGAAGGAAGCGGAGCAGAACAGAACGAGTATACAAGCGAGAGAGGCGGACAGAACGAGAGAGCGAAAGGGAGAGCAAGAGAGAGAGAGAGAGAGAGAGAGAGAAGAGAATATTTGAATTGGAGACAACGCTTGGACTTTGGGATGTTTGTAAATGCAGATGTGAATGTGGATGCTTAATAAAATAATGCGACAGAAGGAACGACAATGGCAATGATGATGATGGTGGCGATGCTGGTGATTGTGATTGTGATGGTAATGATGATGATCGAGTGAGCTGTATGTGTGTGTGTGTGTGTGAGCTGTGAGTAAATTTGCTTGTGTGTGGCGCGAACTGAATTAATGGCTTAATTGAAAAATTTGTTCTCACCACAAGAGTTTGCTTTGTGTCAGCGTCTTTACCGTGGACAAATTGAGCGACTCTCTGTAGAGTTGCCAGCACAACGAAGGGATGGCAACTCTATTGAAATATATGCAAGTGACGAAGCACCCAGCATCAACAATTTTGATTCCTTGACACCTTTCTTGTTGCTTCTTTCTTTAAAAAATCATTTCTGTTAAATTAGCATTTTTTTGTTCGCTGCCCAATGAATTATGGAAGGCATTCAGTTGTGGAAATCACAGAGAGAAAGAGAAAGAGAGAGAGAGAGAGAGAGGGAAGAGGTGAGGAATCCTGGCATGAAACGAGTTTGAAACTGTCTTTGCCAGACGATCGTCGGCAATGGCTTCGTCTTCGTCTTCGTCTTCGATTTCGACTTCGTTCCACTGGGGCACTAATCAATTTCATATCAATTTGTAAATTTGCAATAATTACGATAATTAGCTGCGAGTATCTGACGATTCCGATGCTCCAAGCTCTGCTCAACAGGCAGGCAAAGAGACAGGGAGACAGACAGACAGACTGGCAGGCACAGAGCGAAGCTGGGACCTGTTTTGTATTCGCCTCCAAATGCATTCAAAGAATGCGTCGAGGTGATAATGAGATTTTCAATTCAATAAAACATCAACAGCAGCAGCAGCAGCACCAGCCACGTCCAATCGCACTGGCCATTCGCACGTTGCCAATTTTGGGCTCGCGCATCGTCGCGAAATCTCTGCATGAATATTTCATTCAATTTACACTTGGCTCGCAACGTTTTTGCTGCCATGGTCCGCGTGGCCAAAAGGAGCTGGCCAAGGATCTTGCAGCAGCTAATTAAGTAATTTTTTCATTTTACTCTGTATTTGTCTTGGCAACTGTTGTTGATTTTTTGCCCTCTCGCACCCAGCCTCCGCCCCATCTCACTCTCGCTCGCTCCCTCTCTCTCTCTCTCTCTCTCTCTCTTTCTGTTTATGGCTGCTTAATCAACACCCTGTCCAGCTGCTGCGAAGTTGAAATTGGTTAGCGGGTCTGTAGTTGACTTTTTCTTAATTGCTTCTTACAGCTGATTAAGTGCCACAGCCGTGGCAATTGAGCATTCGAATTGGGTGCAATCGAGCTTGAAATTGTAGCCAGAGTTTCCCGCATGCCTGCAACTGTTGAAATTGGCCACATAAACAACTTGCCTATATATCGGGCATATATATTAATATATTTGAAACAAACTAGTACAACAATTTTGAGCAACCTTAAGTTAATACTCAATATATTTCTCAAAATAGTTACAAAAAAGCTCAAGCATTAAAATCGCATCTATTGAATGCTTCAAGAACTTGAAATTTCAATAATTTGAGTAGATTATAAATAGAGTAGATTATAATAATTAAATTAAATACATTATAGCTTTCCGATAGGCAAGAATAAGTAATTCTTATTAATAAATTTAATATATATTTGCATTGCTATAATATAAAAGAATGGCAGATAGAAACGACAAATATATTTTTGCTTAATAATATAAATAAAAAGTAATATATAAAGATTGTCTCCTTTGACTATGAATTTAATATATGTATTAGATTTTAATGATTAGTCAAATTACTAAATAAATAAAAAACTATTTTCATATATTAACATTATCTTCAAACCATTTTATCTTTGCAGGTAAAACTTCAATCCGAATTCGTTAACCCATGTTGGGTTCAGTTGAATCAACGCTCAAATCAAAGTAATGTAAGAAGAAGAAAATAAATCTTTTCAAATACAATGCGAAAATGTTGCCGTAGATTTGTGTAATTAAGTAAATGTGCATTTGGCGCCCTCCCGCCTCAATTTGAGATTTCGCTATGAAACTGATAAAACTTCAATAGAATAACTTGCAGGCCGAGCAAATGAAAACCACCCCACGCACACACACACACACACACACACATAGGCACATACTCACACACATACAACTAAGGGGCAAAGTTACCCTGTGGACGGGGTTGTTTTTCCGTTTTGCGCCATGCGCTTGTGAAAATGAAAATGAAAATCCACCCGAGCTGTGCGTTGCTCTGCGATTACGATGTTTTAATGCCATTTTTAGTTTTTCATCCATATGGCCGACCCGCCTGGCCAGCTGGACGAGCGTTTCGGCTTATCGGGGCTGGTCAAGCCAGGCCAGGCCAGGCTAGGCCAGTTCAGGCTAGGGTGTTGTCATTAGATTCTTGGCAGCATTGCTTGTTGCGTTGGTTATGGTGCATTGCATATTCCTCGTTACGGGTTTATCGCAGCACACACACACACACACACACACACACACATACACACACGGCATTGACTACTCCCGTGGGCAAACAACTTAATCTGTGTATCTGTATCTAATGTGGGGACAAGCCGATGGCCAGGACTATCGAGCATATTGTATCTACAAGTAGTTGCTGCCACCGAGCCACCAAAATTCGATAGCTAAATTGCAGTTAAAATGTGTTTATCGATTTAACAGCTACGTTTCGCAGAGACGAGTGCCAGCATTTAGAGATTGATAGGGTTTGATTTTTATTGAATTGAGCAACTGAATGTTGTGAGTGTTGATTGTTGTGCTAAACGCAATGCAACGAATAAGTTTGCCAAAGAAACAGCACAAGCTTAAAGCAGGAAATAATAATTGATTAATAGTAAAGAAGTTCAGCCAAGTATTAATCCTGCCTTAAGAAATGAATTCTTGCAGCTATCCTTATTTATAATTGTAATGAAACATTAACTTTCTCCAAAGAGATTGATTTAGTATATTTATCATATATTGAAAGCGATATATATTTTTATATATTTCTGCATATTTCAATTATTGTAGAAAAAGAGAAAAGAATATATGTTGAAAATATTATGTTTTTGTGAAATTTATGACTAGAGCAAAGTTCATCAATCACAAAATTCATTATATAAAATAAATAAATTTGTCTCTTCCCATTAAAGAGAAAATCTCGCAATAATACATAAAATTATTTCAAAATTTTCAGCTTAATTTACCTGCATTAAGTTGCAAATTTAATTAAATTAAACTAAATTGTGAGTGCATTTAGAGTAAATACTTTTGCCCACGGCCATTTGTAATAATTAAACTAAATGCCCTGTTGGCCGGGGCTGGGCTAACAGTGGGAGCAGGAGGAGCAGCAGGAGGAGGTGGAGGAGGTGGAGGCAGCGAATGTTTCAGTTATTTTTTTTAATTAGCAGGCAACGCCAATGCCAACCGCTGCCAGCCGTCGCCTATGGCATCAAGCTCGACGTCCGACCGCGGTGTTGCAACACGTGCAGACAAAAGCTGAACCGAGGCGTGGCCAGGCCCCAGCCCAAAGCGAATGCCAAGCCAAAACCAAGGCTCAGCCCACAGGCCGCTGGTTAAATCCCCAATGGGACCTCCACGTTTCATTTTCGTTTTCGGTCTCGGTTTCGGTTGCTGTTTTGTGGCTCTGTGAATTAACCGCGCGCAGCAACAGCGAAAACTACTTTGGCAAGGTGTCAGCTGCGCATTAGGCACAGGCCGCCCCCGCTCACAGCCGCATCTAGCCATTGCCCGATTCCCGACGAGGCCTGCTAATGGGCATGCTTGTGGCGCAGGGCGGCTGTCGCGCTGGCAGCTCGTCATGTTGCCAGCTAATTTCATGAAAGTTGACATAGAAGCACATGTGAAATCAGGCAGAGGAGCTGCAACTAGGAGAGGCCTCAGGCGAGAGGTGGGTGGCTGAGTGTCGGGGGTATCCCGCAACAATGCCCAATGGAATTGTTTCATTTGTTGTTGTGTTGCCTGCGCTCTGCTCTGGCTTTGACTAAATTAACATTGACGTGTGCGTTGTTCTTGTTGTTGCTCCAGTTGTTGTTCCAGTTGTTTTTGCCACATGTGCCATTTGGAACGTTGCTCGTTGCTACGTTTCTGCATTTATATATATTTTTTGTTATTTTGTTGGTAAACCAAATGAAATATTCACACATTTTCCATTTTATATTTTGACTTGTAGTTGTCGCTCCATGTTATACTTTTTGTATCCAGCCCCGTTCCTTCCGACAGTGTTGAAGTTTTTGCTGCCCCTATATGAATATAATATTTGATGTGTGTGTGTGTGTGTGTGTGTGTGTGTGTGTGTGTTTGCTTTTTGAGGGCAGCATATAATTATCATATCATAGAGCAGAGTTCGGGTTAAGCAGCACAGGGATTGAGTCGGTGAGAGAAACAAGTCTCGGGAGTGCAATGAGAGCGTCCTTTTAAAGGGATTTGGGGGCCACACACATTAGCATAGATAGAAACAAGTGTGTTTAGGTTGGGGCTGGCGGATTGCTTGCTTAGCTTCGGCTGACTTAATGACAATCAAATGTAACTCGAAAACAATTTCGCATAATGGGCTAGGTAGAGCTTAATAGAGTTTTAGTTATAGTTATGTTAAAGTATTATAAATGAGCCTTATGTATCAAAATATATAGAAATATATATAAATATGTTAAGTATGTATAGATCTATATTATATATGCACAGAATATTCCCAGCCAATTTCTACAGCTATCAGGCCATTGCTTATTAGCATCAATGAATATTTCCTTTGGTTTAAAATTCAATTGGCGCCTAACCAATTTAAAGTATATCTTTTATTTTTGGGTCAGCGCAAATGAAATCAATTAAAAGCCGGCTTGCCGCAGCGCCAGCTATCCGATACCAAGATACAAATTGATATGGATACAAAGATACAATTATGAATTGCTCAGCTCGATGCGAAATTAGGCCGCTTGCATGGCTGCATTTTTCACACTATTCACTTAGGCAAACACTTCGAGCAGCTAAAGACACAGTTGCTGATGTAGATACAGATGCAGATAGAGATGCACTTGTGTGTGAGATTTTCTTATTGCAGCTGATTTCTCAGTCAAGTTCAGTTTGCAATTTGTTTTTGGCGCGCATTTGATTTGCATTGTTGCTGTTACTGCTAGTGTTGCTGCTGCTGGTGTTGCTCTCGAGGCATTTCACGCTGCGCTGCATTTTCTTTTTGTCGTTGTCAGACGGCGGCGCCGACGCCGACGCCGACGCCGACGCGGGCGCGCCCGAGACGGAGCCAACGAGCCATTGCCAGACGGAAAGACGAGCTGACAGGCGGAAAGATGAACGTTTCAGGCGAGAGCGAGGAGCGAGGAGCGAGCAGCGGGGCAACGGAGAGCGAGGGGTACGAGGAACTGACAAAAGCCAAGTCAACTCAAGTCGTGTCACGGCAACGAGTGCTGGGCGGGTAGGCGGTGGGCGGGGTGCCTGCTTCTGGGGCGGTCGCGTTTTCCATTTCGTTGAAGTGGAAAATATTTTGTAAATATTTTCGTGTGTCTGTGAGTGTGTGTTTCTGCTTTTTTTTTTCGCTTTTCTTCGCTTGTTTCTTTGATTTTGTTTTTTCGTTTTGTGCGGCTGCCTCCGCAGTTGTTATTTTTGTAAAGCTGCGAGTTTATTTTTTGTGTGGCAGCCCCCACCGTCAGCCCCTCGACAGGCGCGCCTCGGCAGCCGCTTGTTGTGTTTTGTATTTTTACAAATATTTTGTGTAATCTTTAAAGCAGACAATGATGACAGCGACGACGATGGCGGCATTTTGTGTCACATCCTGAAAAGTGTTCTCTCATTTTGTTGCTGCCAAAGTATTTAAGCACGTGCGCACAGTGGGGCCAAAGACGGACATGTATACATCTGTGTGTGTGCGTATTTGTCTGTGTTGATGTGGCCCTGGGGCGGCGCAAGCCGCCGGCCACATCCCTTTCACCAAACGTATCTAAGTATCTGAGCTGCTGTGTATCTGTATCTTACGCTGAATGGACTCATATTTCGCGACAGGGCTGTTAGTCAGCAATTCAGTTTGGCCCCGGGCCCCGAAGTCAGTGAGCCTGTCATGACATTCACTGGCTCTGGCCGACTCTTTTGCGTTTTGTTTTAGCATTTCTGCTCAAACCCTCTCTCTCCCTCTCTCTCCCTCTCTCTCTCTCTCTCCGTTTTCTCTGAATAATGCGACACAGTGTGGAAGACAAAAAGAACAAAAATTGTATATAGAACAAAAGTTTTGCTCATGGCCTGTCGCTGTCAGAGAAGTGTCAGGCGGCAAGTTGAATAGGACAGGGATAGAGACAGGGCGACAGCATCAGGGCAGTCAGCAGAGCAGAGCAGGAGAGCAGGCGAGCAGGCGAGCAGGCAGGCGGCATTCAGGCAGTCGACATGCGATGGGAAATGGAAATGAAATAGTTGGTTTTGGGGAGATGGAGGAGGAAATCTCAACGATTTGAATAAGTAAATAAGCATCTATATGGATCAGACAGTGGAGCGCACATGGCTGCAGTTGACGGTGACATTCTTAATAGGACTAAAGATGAGCGCAAATAACGCTGAGTAATCAAATACCCTGTTGAAATGGCAAATGAGATAATAATTTTAAATAATTATAAATAAATCTGAGAATGTAAAGAAATTTGGATATATATATTGACAGAAAAAAAGTCTCAATAAATGAGAAACTTGTCTCAAGAAGGCATTGGGATAGTTTGTTAATGGCAAATAGAATCATACATGAACAGATATATTGATAAATTATGACTGATGATATTGAACAGATGACAAACTATGGGTAGATAGATTGGCAAGTACGTGAATAAATTCTTACTGATATTGATTGTAAATAAATATATAAATACACATATAATTGATCAAATATAATAATTATAAATAAATATATTAAATATACTAATCGATACTTATACTTATACTTAAAGAGCTTAAGAGACGTATGCAAATTTATATATATATATAATATATATATTATATTTTATATTTATGTAGATAGATACAAATATATCGATCAATACAATGAACTAAACTTTGATCTTCTGGCCTTAGTCTTTCACAAACTGTGATTCCCACACACTCATTGTCTAATTGGTCAATAAGACGTCATCGCAATGAGATACAGCTTGTTCGATAGTAATTTAATTGCAGGTTGCTTTCAATTAAATTAAATAATGTGATAATTACGTGTGGTTTTTATGACAGCTCCTGGTCAGCAATCGCACTCTGCGCTCCGATAATCGCAGCCACTAACTGACAATTAGGCAAAGACTCGTTTTTTTTTTAAATGTAACTGGAATGACTCAAATGAACGTGGCTCTATTCGTTTGTGCCCTAAAGGCAGTCGCCGTCACGTAGGCAAGGTTAATTGCTCTATTTTGGGCCTGTGTCTGTCCAATTTCATGGCCTGCACGCCTCAGGTAAGCTATGCGCACCTGTGGCCCACAGTGCTCGAGGCCTTGGCCGTGTCTTACGCAATTTTCTCTTGGAAAACCCTCGAATACAATTGCATAGGTTACGCATTGCATTGGTTCTTATGCAATGGCAACTTTCACCTCGTCCCCCGCTGATTTGTAACGCTCCGCGGGAGGTCAGATTTCTTGTCGAAGGCAGGTTCCTAACTGCTCTACATTTGTATGTATCCTGGTTACTCATATTTTTGTTCAGCTCTCAATCTTTGTTTTTCAGTAGTAGTTAAAGTTAATATGAACAATAGTCGAAACGCTTTGAGAGTTGAAGAATAAAACATTAGGCAATCAAACTAAAAACTTTTAACAGAATTTGAATTAATTATTTATTTGATTATTTTATTTATTTATTTATTTATTTTTATTTATTTATTTATTTTTTTTTTTTTGATTATTTGAATTGATATTATTAATCATTTTTGTTGTTTTTGGAATACTTTAAATATATTTAACTTAAAAGAAACTTCCTGAAACTTTCGCATGCTCAAAAGAAAAGGAAAAGTGAAAAGCGAAAGTCTGCAATTCTAATGCCTCGCTCTAAGTGATATTTTTTTGTCAAATATTTTGCTAGCACAAAAAAAAAAAAAAAAACATACAAATTGTCACCTTCTGACCTTTTGCATAACTCAAATGTCTAACTGTTAATGCGCTAACTGACTCGCTCGGCAATGCCAACACAATATCCGAGCTGCTCATTAATTTGTTTCGTCTGCCGTATTTCAACCATAAAATGCGTTATTTATGGTCAGTGCCTGCAGTTTAATGTACCGCATTAGCTATAAGCCAGAAAGAAATTAACAAAAAAGTATTAAAAATTATGTTCACTTTCATTTGGGCAATAAAATGAAATTTAATTAACACTTGAAACTTGAACAGGCTTGAGAGAGAGAGGGAGAGAAAGGGAGGGAGAATAAAAAGTTGCTTGCAAATTGTTGACAACATTTTAAGTAGAGTCTCTGGTCAATGGTCATGCGGTGGTTCGCTGTGGTGCGCACTTGGAACTGCACACGAAATTATAATTTTCACACGCAATCGCAACTGGGCTCTGGGCAGTGGGAACTGCGAACTGGGAACTGGAGTTGGGGCTGCTTGGAATGGTGTCTCTTGTAGCGATTGCTGTTTGCTTTGTGTATTTCCTTTTTCTTTTTGCTGTGTTTTCGTCTTTTTCTGTTTTTTTTTTTTTTTTTTTTTTTTTTTTTGTGTCTGGCCCCAAACGCACTTAACAATTCAATTGTGGCAACGTATTACGAGAGCGGGCAGCTGCCGGGTACTTAAACGTGCTCTCTCATTATAAGACACCAACAACAACAACAACAACAACAACGGCGACGGCGACGACGACGACGACAACAACAGCAACAAAAAAGATGGAGAAACAGACGACAAGCGTTCGCATTTGCACTTAACAAACACTCGATAAAGCTGCAACAGATCTTAACAGAGTGCCTCCCGCTCACAACTACCAACCCCCCCCCCCCCCCTGTCTGCTGCCTCCTGCCTCCTGCCAGTGTCTGCTGTGCGTGAGCTGCAGCGTGCGTGTTGTATCTGGCCCTGGAATTGTGGCTGCGACTCCAACTGCGGCCATGCGCATGCGTGCGTTGCGTTTACGCATTGCTCGGCTTGTAATGAAGGCATTCCTCATTACAACACTGATGGAGGACAACAACAGAGCGCTGGTCATGTTGTTGCCAATCAATTTCGAATAGGCGAGCATTGCTCTCCTCCTTCTCTCAGTGCTGCCAATCAACGGCAACAGATGAAGTCCAGTGTGGACAGTACAGACAGCGCACAGGCAGCATTCAGCATCCAGCATCCACTTGACTTGATCGTTGCCCGGTTCCCTGGCGTGTTATCACAACGGGCAGCAGCAGCCAGAGCAGCAGCGAAAGATTGATCGATCGCTCGATGCGACGGGCCGTGCCATGTTTGCGATGGATGATTCGATATGATCGCAAATTTATGTATTGTGTACATTGTCAGCATTTTAGGCATAATTACGAGCAATGGCAACAATCGTCATGTCTGACTGATCGATGGACTGCCCCTCCATCTGCCTCCCATCTCCCATCACCCATCTCCCATCTCTCTGAGCAGCGATCATTAGCAATGCAGTTCACTTTTAATTGCACGCACTCACATATTATTGGCCAGCTTGGCTGGGCTTTGGAGTCATGTCAATTGTCCTGGGACTGGCTGCGGCGCAGCTGAAGTCTACCGGCGCAAATGTGTCAATTAGATTTATTATCAGTTCTTGTTCTTCAGGTTTTGAACATATTCCCATATTCCCAACTGGGTTGCAGTTGGGCTTGCTGCAGGTGCTGCACACTGGGCTCATGTCCATTAGTGAATGCTAAATAGGGCCAATTAAACGTAAGAAATACGTCTTCAGCCGTTGCTTCGCTTAGCCAAGTGCATAGAGTGCTAAGCCAAGGTAGCTTCACTTTTCTCTCTCTCTCTCTCTGTCTATCTCTCTCTACCTCCGTTTGGCCTCGCCCTTTTCCTCTTGCAGTTCCTCTTTGCCAATTCCCAATTTCCAATTCAAATTCAAAAACTTTATTTATGAACCGGCAATCGTCAAGCGGCTGACATTTTTATTATCAGCGGGCAGCGCGCGCGCTCCCAAAACCGAAAACGTTGCCAGCTGTTGGCCACTTTAGCCCTTCCTAAACGGCCAACACAGCAGCAGCAGCAACAGCAGACGTATCCCTCCCCGTCAATTGATAGCCGGACTAGCCAAGCGTCGCGGACGGCCGCGTTGACAAGCTCAATTTCCAATCGCAATAAAACGCAGCACTCGAAAAAAGATAAATGTGAGAAAAATGCAGGCCTCGCTGGCTCGCAGTTCTCATCGCGTCCCGCTCCCTGCTCTCTGTCGTTTCCGTCTTGATCGCCGTTTGCCTCTTATGCTCATTCGTCTTTATGCAACACCGTCGCTAAATCGCGTGGGCTTATCCTCCAACAGACCAGACCAGACCAGACCAGACCAACCAAGCCGAGCACTCGACGAAACGAGACCAGGCCAGACCAGACCAGACCAGGCCCGGCCAGGCCAGGGAGAGGACCTGCCGACGCGTCTGCGTTTTGGTTCGCTTCAAGTGCTGAAATTTATAGTGGTAATAAAATTTTATTTGCTCCTTTAGTTGATGGCACAATAAACTCTTCTGGCATTCGGCCTGAGCACGTGCTTCGCGTTGCCAGTTTCTGTTTTTTATGCCCTCTTAACTACTTACAAGTTGTTTTTTGTTTGTCCGAGCAAACATTTTGAGCAATATTTCAAGGTCATTTGCTTACCGTTTATTGATAGTTAAGATAAATAAATGCGTGGGCCTAAAGATGTGTTAACTTACTAGGAAATTAGCAAGGGAAGTTTTCTAAGGGCTACAAAATAAATGGAGATTATTTTGAATCCTTTTGTCTTTGAACTTTGTTTTTCTCCTGAACGTAGATTGTTTTACAGTGGAATTTTGATGGATTATTCATATTTTTTCTTGTAATTTGTATCAAGTTTTTTATCATGTTTATTTATTCAAAAATAATAATTGGCAAAAACATAAACATTCTCTCTTGATCATCTGCTTAAAGAGAAATTCGCCTCATAGTGTTAACGTCCTAATCCGTAATCAAGGTAGATCTTAATAATGGGTTTGTTTCAGTTGGCCCAGCCAATTAGTTATTATTTAAATAAAATGCTAAACAGTAATTTAAGCAACTGGCGCAGCCGAGCAGAACGCTTTCAATTTGGCTTAATTGAGAGGCTCTCGGGTACGTCTGGCCTCCATCCTCCTTGTGTAACTCGCACTAACTACCTTTTGTACGATGACCGTTACCTTGATTCATGACTCCTCTCTCTCTTCCTCTCACACACTTTCCGACTGCCTCTATCTATCTGAAGATGCCGACAAGAACAGCAACAACAACTGTAAATAACAAGGCGACGCCTTCGCATGGCCGCTATGCAAAACTATGAAGAAGAAGCAGGCAACAGCAACAACGACAGCGGCGTTGACGCCGACGCCGACGCCGACACCGACGCAATCGTAAATCAAAATGGCTGCAGCTGATGGCTGAAGAATGAAATCATTCATTTTCATTCCATTCCATCATGAGACAGCGCATGCGTGTGAGTGAATCGGTTTCGGCATCGTGTTGATGGCTGTGTCTGCACGTGCCTGTATGCGTGCCACTGTGTGCCTACATATGTACATATATTTGTGCATGCCTATGACTGTGTGTGTGTGTGCTGATTAACTGCATTGCCGAGCTCATGTTATTGTTGTTGCTCGTTGCCTTTGATGGATTGGCTGCCATATGCGGTGCGCTGCTGCTGCTGTTGTTGTTGTTGTTGTTGTTGCTTGTTCGTTCAGGTCTCAAATCAGCTGTAGAGGGGCCTCCGTTGTCGTTGACGACTTAAACAGGTAACGGTACTGCCCATATGCCATGCGCAATCCCGTTTCTTTTGCGAGTGTGTATGTGTGTGCGAAAGTGGGCTGGGCTTGAAACTACGGTTGTTGTCTTCACTAATTGCATGAGCGTTTGCACAGTGGTTAAAAGAGCATGATAAATGCTAATATTTTTCAAATTAAAAAGAGGCATACACTTTAAAATATTTATCTGACGAGCAAGCACTGTTCGAAATTAATATTTGAAAAAATTAATGAATCATATGTTTCATTACATAACATGAAAAATACAAAAAATTGGTTTATATAAGATGAGTTTTTTTTAACATTTTATTGTCTTGAAATGAGATCTTTAATTTGAATTTTTTTTTTTTTTTTAATTAAATTAAAATTATGTTTAAATTAAAATTATAATGAAATATATTTTTATAAAAACAAAACGTTTACTTTTTCCGTTCCTTGAACATTGCATTTAGCAGACTGTCAGCTGTCAAGCTTCGTTTACTGCTTAAGAGGTGGCGCCACATATCAGTCAACCTAAAGCGACATCTGTCAATTAACAATCAAGAGCTTCAGTTTGTGGCCGCAAGAGGGCATAACACTGCCCGCCTGAAAGTATGCAATAGAATTTGTATGCTTTTTTTTTTGTTTGCCTAACGAGAGGAAATATATGCTAAGGCACATAATATTTTGAATGGATTTTGGATTTGATTCCAATTTGAATATTGATTTAATACTTTTGACTCAGAATGAGAATCCATCGAATTTAATTTCATACATCTCATAGATAAAAAAGAACAATTAAAGCCTGGAGTCAGTTTTATTTTCTGTTGAAAATCTTTTATTGCAAATCAAATTTTAGCATTTGTTCGCTTGAATAAATCACATCAGACAAACATAAATCATAAAGTGAACACACGCACACACACACACACAGCAGTAAGTGGCATAGTACAACAACAACAACAACAACAATAACAACAGCTACGTCCACACAAAACACACATCAGACATTATTATCATCTCGCTTGTGCTTGACTGAATTTCTTCGCCCCTTCAGGCAGTCACGCCCAAGGCTGCTGTCTCGCTGGCGGGCGCCCTTCCACATTCCTCTCCTCTGCTTGCTTCCACCTCAAGCACCACATATCTGATAACCACCTACATATCGTATACTTGTTTATAGGCAGGCATCTCTATAGGCAGTGCGACCCACCAGTTTTCCCGCATCCGTTAGCTATTGGGTGGCTGCGCTGGCCTTTGGGCCGGGCGCAGCATCCTTCCGGCTGGCATTGTCCTTTCGCGCCGAGCATGTCCTCCTGCTCTCCATCAGCGGCCAATGTGTAATTGAAAGGGAAGCTTTGGCTTTGGCTTCGGCGACGCCAGTGGCAGCGACAGCGGCAGCGGCGCAAGAAATTATTTCGTTAACAAAAGCGAAATAACAGAGCATGGAAGAATGGCCGAAGGAGGAGCAACAGCAGCAGAACACAATACAAATACAAGCGAGGAGGAATGCCAAAACGAAGGCCGAAAGCGATGAGTAGTGGGCGAATGAGGGAAGGGGCAAGAGTAAAAATATGCAGGCAACGCTTGTCGCTGAAATATTTTAAAGTTTTACATTTTCTCTGCTCTTGCGCTTCGGCCATTTCGCAAAGTTGCAAAAGTTTCATTTCCGACAACAAGTTACCGTTAGTTAGTTTTTCGGCAGGGCTGTCACCACCATCAAGCGGGAGTGGGCGTGGGAGCGAGAGAGGCAGCTGCATGCATATATGCATGGCATGTAACGTGTGTCTCTGTCTATCTGTCTGACATCGCCAGCCTCTGAGCGAGTGTGTGTGTGTGTGTGTGTATGTGTGTGTGTTGGTCTGTCTCTGTCTGTCTGCATTGTTCGAGTTTTGATTTATGAGGTCAGAGACTCGTGATAATGAGCCAGGAAATTAAATCACTTTGACCGGAAGGATGTCAGGTCAAAGGGGGATAACACAATTGATTTCATATTCATAAATTCAACGAATGTTGTCAGCCTGTCAGCCAGCCAAAACCAATGAATGATATTTCAGTTAGGAATGCCAAAAAGAAGCGCCAGCAACATTAATAGCTATAAGTGGGAGCGAGAAGATGCATAGAGCACTCTCAATAGTTGCCTTAACTTTTTCCTATAGCAACTTTACCTCTTTTTGAAATTTGTGAGTAGAAAACATGCAGATTATTTCTAAATAAAATAGGATACTCTTAATTTGTATAGGTTTTCTTTTAAATTAAAGAAATATGAATATTTTTAAATGTCATACTTATTTAATAAATCCATTTGCATAAATGTTTATTGAATAGTTTTGTTTTGATTGATTTCTGACAATTTCTTGGCTCCTACTGCTATCTCTCTCTCTCTCTCTCTCTCTCTCTCTCTCTCTCTCTCTCTCTCTCTCTCTCTCTCTCTCTCTCTGTGTCTCTCTGTCTCTCTCTCTCTCGCTGTCTCTTTCTATTACTTGTCTCATTCATTTCTATTTATCAAGAGCTTCTGATCACTTTGATCAGATTTTCAAGAACTTTTCAAAGCGTAGCATAAACAATTTATCAGAAGTTTTGCCAACACAGAGCGCGAAGCACATGTTGCTTCAAGCTCCACGCATATGTCGTCTCTTCAAATATCGAGCGGCACTTTGAATAAAAACTTTGAGCGATGAACAACGTAAAATCAAATAAGAATTTAGCTAAAGACACAAATGCATTTTCTTCGTCTAATTGCAGAGTTTCAAAATCAAAATTGAAGATAACAACTAGAGGTTAAGGCTACTTAAGGATTTAGGCAACAGCAATTACAACACCAACGGATTTTCTACCAAATTAGGAGGCGAAGCGAGGAGCCAACACAGCAAACAGAGGACGCAAATCAATTTATACCTCACCCCCTTACTCAAACACTCAAACACACAATCACACACACTCACACACTAAGTTTAAGGCGCAACTGTACATTGTACTTAAGTGTTCAAAGGATATTTAGGTGAGTTTACATATGAAACCATAAAATATTTGCATATATTCGACTCAAGTCCCTGCAGTTTACTTTGTATATAGGAAAGTAGCTAAAAGCACACGGAGTCGAGTCACAGTCACTAGCAACTAAGTAAGCGCTATCTACAGTAACAGTTCGAGGCAACAGTCAGGAAGGAGTTAAAGCGACAAACATGACGATGAGTACAAATAACTGCGAGAGCATGACGTCATACTTCACAAACTCGTATATGGGAGCGGACATGCACCATGGCCACTATCCGGGCAACGGGGTCACCGATCTCGATGCACAGCAGATGCATCACTACAGCCAGAATCCAAATCAGCAGGGCAACATGCCCTACCCGCGCTTCCCGCCCTACGATCGCATGCCCTACTACAACGGCCAGGGCATGGACCAGCAGCAGCAACAGCAGCAGCAGCACCAGGGCTACTCGCGCCCAGACAGCCCCTCGAGTCAGGTGGGCGGCGTTATGCCGCAGGCCCAAACGAACGGCCAGCTGGTACAGCAGCAGCAGCAGCAGCAACAGTCACAGCAGCAGCAGGCGCAATCACAACAGCAGCAGCAGCAGGCGCAACAGGCGCCGCTACAGCAGCAGCATCCTCAGGTGACGCAACAGGTGACACATCCTCAGCAGCAACAGCCCGTCGTCTATGCCAGCTGCAAGCTGCAGGCAGCTGTCGGCGGCCTGGGCATGGTCCAAGAGGGAGGCTCTCCGCCACTGGTCGACCAGATGGGCGGGCATCATATGAATGCGCAGATGACGCTGCCCCATCACATGGGTCATCCGCAGGCGCAGGTGAGTAAAGTTCATGTCATAGAGGTCTGGTGTGTAGCTCGTATTGGTTGCTGCTTGGAGAGCACTCCCTTGCATAATCTTAGCTTTAAGCTCAACATCTCGCTTATAACATTCTAAACGCTTCCTTCCATCTCTTCCGCCTGCGCGCTCCACAGCTGGGCTACACGGATGTTGGCGTCCCCGATGTGACAGAGGTAAGCGCCAAGTAACTGAATTTATGCTTTTACTCACTCTCCATTTCTTCTTGGTGCTGGTTACCTTGCCTAACCCACGATCAATACACTAATCTAGATGCATTCGCAGGTGCATCAGAACCACCACAACATGGCTATGTATGGGCAGCAGCAGACAGGAGTGCCGCCGGTGGTGGCACCGCCGCAGGCGATGATGCATCCGGGCGCTGGACAGGGCCCACCACAGATGCATCAAGGACATCCCGGACAGCATACGCCTCCATCCCAAAATCCGAGTTCGCAATCCTCAGGGATGCCGTCTCCACTGTATCCCTGGATGCGAAGTCAGTTTGGTAAGTGTCAAGGAAAGTGATCGACAATTCCACGAAACGTATTAAGTGGAATTTTTCTTCTTCTTATAGTAGTGGGTTGCTGTAGTTAGTTATTTGAATGTAGTTTAACTAGTCATAGTAGTAGTTGCATACAAATCAAACAAACAATCAATCAAAAGAACCAACAACATGTACAACAACTTTTTTATCAATAACAAAAACAAAATTTCATTTCATATAATTTCCCTTTCAATTAAAGGAATTTCTCCTTAATACAAATTTGACTATTTTTATGCTAAAATGACATTGGGTGAATGACAGTTGCTGCAACGATCTTTTCGTCGTTTTACTTGCGTGCACTGCTTTTAGAGCATACTTCCGAACTGCTTTGGCAAGCAGTGCAACAGCTTTATATTGAATTTAGCTGCACTGCTTAACGAGCTATATTCAAATGGAAATGGATGTTTGAATTTGTCATATAATAACTGTAGAAATTTGTATAAAATATTGCAAAATTGAGCCCCAAAGAAATTGAATTGCTCAAGCAATATTTAAAATAAATTATATTTTTTTGTTGGGCTATGTGTGTATTCTTATGAACGAAATGCATTCATTATTATATGGAGTAACACAATAAGATTTGTTATTTATAAATACTTTACTTTTTTAAATAATAATGCAGAAAAGGCAATTTATCTTTAGTTTTCTTGTTACTTAATTCTCCTGCAATTCAAAAGATAAATTTATTTATGTCTATTCAAGTAACAATTGTTTATAATTTCTAACATTTATTGCTACTCAGATATTTCCATTTGGAAAATTTATATTCATGCAGCATTTGTTTATTTGCAATGCCAAAAATCGAAAATGCTTCACGACCTTGACACGTCCGAGTAATTTCACTTTATTGCCTTGGCCAATCGCTCGCATTAGTCGTAATCCATCTGCAATGAACGCAAATACACCGTTCCCTTACCTGACATTTGGGCAAATTTGCAAATTTCCGACAACGAAATCGATGAATGCACTGGCAGAAATAAAAATAAAGGCTGCGACAAATGTCACGCAGTGTGAAAGAGGTCGAAAGAGGTACAAACATGGGTCAGGCTTCGACTTCGAGTTCGACTCAGTTGTCACAGGAGGCGGTCTCTCGAATAATGCAAATTGACAATAGTTTTGAAAACGAAAGCGAAAAGGTTGCAAAATCGGAGCGTAGCTAATCCTTAGACAATTTCCGTAAAAGCCTCTAGACTCGGACATAGAAACAGAGCAGGCAGCAGGCGGCAGACGGCTGAGCGAAGGATGCGAGTGCGAGTTGCATAAACACAGCTCTAGGCAGCTGGATTTGACAAAATCAAATGTAGAAATTCCCTTTTCCTTTTCTGGTGAGTGAAAGTGACGAGAGAAAGAGAAAGACAAAGAGGGAGTGGGAGTGGGAGTGGGCGAGTGTGTTTAAGTGTGCTTTAGTGTTGGTCTGCGGAAAGCATTTCCTTTTCCTCTAGTACAGCCTTGCCGTTGGTCATTACTAAATCGCCGCCGAATTGTTTGTCCACATCGAGGCTCAGGCTCTGGCTCGGCTCTGACTCGGGCTAAGGCCTAGCGTTTTTTCTCGCTCTTCTTTTATTTCGCTGCCTTGGCCAGATTGAGATGTAAAGCAGAATTGATGAGCGCCATTAGTTACACGTTATGTGCAATGGATGCCATCAATTTATTAATCTCCAGAACACGCTGCGGCTCCACACTCCACACTCCACGCTCCACGCTCCACACTCCACACTCCATGCTCCATGCTGGCCCATGAATGGGTCCGACCTGGACCTGGCCATAGCCAAACACTTCGTCGTCTTAATCCAGCCGTTGCTCCTTCACCTCCTACTCCAGCTCCTTCCCTTTCTCCTGCTGTGGCGTGCAAAAAATACGAGAAATAAGAAAAAATTGTGCGCCTACAAAAAAAAAAGACAACCAGCCCGCTGCGGTGACATGAAGTTTCTGCTTCTTTCTATATATATTTTTTCTCTTTATATTAAAAAATGAAACAGAGACAACGCCAGGCAGTGACTCGAACCTGAGGCCCAACAAAAAGTGTCTCCCGCGGAGGGTGCGGCACATAGTCCGACTTAGATCTGAACTCCAAGTCGAACATAAAGTTGAAGGCGAAGTCGAAGTCGTAGTCGGAGTTGGAGTCGAAGCACTCTGACTGTGGCACAACATGATCTCGAGCTTAAGTTACGATGATTAAATGCATACGAGTTTCTTTTTGCTTAGCTTTTGCCTTCAACTTCTTTTTGTTATTGAGCAACCAACAAAAATAGTCGAGACAGTGGGTAGAAAATTAAATAATTACTTAGTTCGATTGAATCGTGGCTAGTGACATTAATTGTGAATTTAATTTATAGAAAAAAATATTTGAGAAAAAGAAATTCAGTAAATGGCTTATATAAATATTTAAAAATAATTTTGTCCCTTCCTAAATGAGCTCGAACTCTAATTTTAATGATGCCTAATTTCAATACCAGGCCTAATGGATCAACTACAACTTTTAAGCTAAATTTTAAATAATCATTATGATATTTCACCCCAGCTCTTAGTTAGCATGTCCAGTCGATTCCACTGTAGCTGCTCTGAAACTACTTAACGCCTCGTCATATTTCACGCGGGCATTAGGCAAATAACTAAAGAGTGCCGATCGTGACTGGCGTCCTCTAGAAGCTCTCGCCATTCACAGCTCACAGAGAGTTCCGATTCGTGTTGGGGCGAATGCATTGTCGCTGCAACAAAGCGCGATTTCAATTAAGTTGTAACTCATGAACACAAAGAGGAGCAGGCAGCCAGAAAGGGCGCAGTCAGCTGCGACAGCAGCCCCAATCGCTGCTCCATAGCAATTCCAAGTTCAAGTCCAAGTGCAGGTCTCTGCCCCTCTCTCTCTCTTTCTCTCTCGCTAGATTGGGATTGCATTTAGCGGCTGGCCTCGTGGTGGCTGTGTTAATGTTGTTTTGATGCTGTATTGGAGAGTTGGCAAAAGTTTTAAGTTGGTTTTTGATAATTTGCTCATAAGCAGCAAAAACTTGCTGCGGCCTTTGGCTGCCATTCGCCCCAACTGCTGCTCTTGCCTATGCTGCCTTGGCTGCCTTTGTCGCTCCGCGTTGGGTCATAAATTTAAGCGACAGTCAACAAATATTTGCAACAAGTGGCTCTTGGTTCAGGTCTAGCCAAATGGCAATGCCTGCCGGCGCATCCTTTACACACACAAATAAAATATGTATTTAGACATGTATATATATATTTGTGGAGCCAAAGAATTTTATTTTCTGACCTTGCTGCGCTGTTTATCTACATCGTAAAAGTGTGTGAATATTCCGAGATTCAGGTTATGGCTCTCTAGCCATATTGCATAGGAGTAAAGAGCTTGAATGCAAGGAATGAGATAAATGGCATCTTAATTGGAAGTAAGATGGAAACTCTGCGATTTTGATCAGTGCGTAAAGAAGTAAAGAAGTAAAATATAATAATGAAATATATTTTAATATATATGGATAATGACAGTATGATCTGCCCAATCCTGAAGAAAGGGGGTGATGCAAACACAAACGCAACAAATACCGTTGGCACAGCTTCTTCCCGCGCATTACAAGGTGTCTCACGAAGTAATGTGTGAAGACTGAAACCATATGCTGAAGCATGAAGGTCCTTATCAATGCGGTTTCCGTCCTGCAAGTCTAACATTGACCAGATCTTCACATTGCGCCAAATCCTGGAAGAAAACACACGAGAAACCATTCGACACTACCACCGTTCGTCGATTTTAAAGCTGCGTTGATTAGCCACCACGGCGAGATGCCTGTACGCTACCCATTGTCTGAGATTGGTATTCCTGCCAAGCTAAATACGGATTTGTAGCATGACATTTGAGCAAACCATCAGCTCTGTCAAGGTAGGAAATGACCAATCCGAAACCTTCAATACCAAGCGGGGTCTCAGACAAGGCGACTCGCTGTCTTGTGTGCTCTTCAATTTACTTATGGAGAGTATAATAAGGAAAGCTGGAGTGCATCGGATGGGCACAATACTGGGATACAAAAGTGTCCAGCTCCTTGGTTACGCTGATGATATTGATATCATTGGTCGTACCAAGCGTGATGTAACTGCGGCTTTTGAAGCTATCGAAAGGGAATCAGCTAAAGTTGGTCTTGCAGTAAACATGGGCAAAACAAAGTTTATGGTGTGCAGTACTAGGGAGTCGCGGCGTCTTGACTCTTACCTTACTGCTGGAGACTATAACTTTGAGTCTGTCAAGGACTTTGTCTATTTGGGAACTGCAGTGACCAACAAAAATGATGTCAGCCTGGAGATCAAGCGGAGAATTACACTTGCCAACAAATGTTACTTTGGGCTCAGTAGGCAAATGAACAGTAGAGCCCTCTCTCGAAAGACAAAGGTAACCCTTTACAAGACACTCATCATTCCAGTGCTGCTTTATGGAGCGGAAGCCTGGACCGTGACGCAGTCAGATGCAGCTGCTCTTGGTGTCTTTGAGAGAAAGATTCTTCGCAAGATCTTTGGACCAATTTGCGTTGGCGAAACCTATCGTATCAGATGGAACGACGAGCTGTACGAGCTATACGGCGATGTTGACATTGGCAAGCGAATTGACATTCAGCGTCTTCGTTGGTTGGGTCACATTGCTCGTATGGAGGAAAACACTCCAGCTCGTTCGGTTTTTGATGCGGTAGTTAGAGGAGAACGAAGAAGGGGTAGACCTCGAACCCGTTGGAAGGACCAGATGGAGGCAATCCTGAATGGTGTTACCAACTGGAGAAGCTGCGCACAGGACAGAGAAGCGTGGAGGCAAATTGTGCATCAGGCTGTGCTCCGATAGGGGTGTTATTGCCAATTATATATATATATTGGATAGTCAGATTTCAAAATTTATATTTATTAAAATTTCTATTCAAAGAATTCTCATTTCTTAAATTTCAACTAGTTTTCTTAATATTAATTTTCAATTTTAATGCGTTTAAATGTTCTATTAATAATTAATTCTATTTACTTGAAAGTATTATGAAACTTTAATTTACTTGAATTTGTTTTTATAGTGAGAAAGTTTGTAATTAGTAGGAAATAATCAATAATTATTATTATTAATATTGATTTCAATCAATTATGTTCATATAAACCGATTTGAAGCTTTGTTTTAACAACAGTTTTCTAAGCAAATTTATATATAGAGGAAATCTATTATATTAAATGAGCTATTGGCGTAGACTACAACAGACAATTCAGTTCGTTGCTATTTATATATAGAATGTCATCAAATATAGATTAGGTATTTGGTGCACTCTCCACTTCTCTTTATCGTTTGCACATCTATTTATTGTATATGCTTTTGATCCAATTGGTAAACGAAGAGTTTCTATAGCTCATCTGTATGCCAGCTCGTTGAAGGCGTTCGGGTGGCAAACAAGTTTTCAATTCTTTCGAGTATGAAAAGTGCACTTCATTGTGCGCATTATGTGCGACAGCTCCCAATCTCGCATTATAGCCTTGCCCCAGCTCCACAGTTTTGGTTCCATGTCAGTGTCAGAGGGCGCAGCACAATGAAAAGAACTTCTCGCCAAAAAGTTGCACATTGGATGTCAACCCCGTCTTAGCCCCGCGCTGTCCGCCGTCTTGTCAGTGTAGTCTGTTGCAAAAGTTTTTTACGGCTCCATGACTGCTACGTAAAACGTTGATCCCCGGCCATCATCCGCTGGCAGGGCAGAGGCCCCGCCCCGATCTGTTCGCCCGCTCGACAGCCAGCACTTGGCGCTGGCTTTGCAAACTTTTGCCGCGCTCCTTCGCAACGACTTTGTTGTCTGTTCTCGCTGCACTTAATGTGCCCTAGTCGAGTCCTGGCCGGAACTGGCGCTTGAGCTGGAGTTGGAGTTGGAGTTGGAGTTGGAGTTGGAGTTTTGCTAAGTTGAGGATTTGCGCGCAAACTACTTTTCGATGGCAGCGCGAGACATTTGAGACAACAACTACTTAGGCAGGCGATTGCCCTGGCTTATGGCGCTGTCCACTGGCTGTGCGCCGTGTAGCCAGTGCCATTGTGTTGACGCATTTGCTGCCAATCCCCGAGTAGCTGCCACCTTCCGGCGCGCGATTGAGGCGTGCGGATCAAAAGATAATTTGCCAAATGCGTGAAGATTTTTAAAAAAATATAAACCGTAACCACAGCCACATCCACAGCCACAGCCATCGCCACAGCCACATGGCTGCCCGCACCACCAGCTCAACCACTGGCAGCTGACACGGCCTGTCAAAATGTAAGCGACAACGACAACTGAGCAAAAAGAAAAAAAAAAAGCCAGAAAAACAAAAAATGACACAGGAACTTTTGGGATTTCCATGTGCGGCAAAAAAGTTTAATAAAGCGCAGCAAATGCGAAAAGGAAATTTCGCTTTTATTCCCAGTTCCCCGCTGCCCACTCCCCACTCCACACTCCACGGACTTACCCGTGAACAATTCTTGGTCAGCATAGAGGAGTAGTACAAAAATAATGGCAACAGCTCGCAAAGGTCCTCGGGGTATTGCCCCGAGGCGTCCACAAAAACAACAACAACAACAACAACAACAACAAGAACAGCAGAAGTTGCCTCGATTGTGGGTGTTGTTGCTTTTGTTCGCATTCATTCATTTCGCTCAATCGCAGCGCTGTTTTTGGATTCCGCTTCTCGTCTTTTTATGTTTTTTGTATATATTTTTTTATTTTGGGATTTGGCCAACCTTTTTGACAAATTACGAATATTATTCATGCAGCAATGAAGTGAGGTAGCTCTCTCGTGGTCTGTCCAACAACTTGCCCAGCAATTCGTATCCGTATCCCATATTCCTCTATCCATAAGGTATACAAACCAACCAGAACAGCCAGCATCCTCAATCAGAAACTGAGAACCAATCCAGCTTAAAATTGTTGAGGCAAATTGAAATACGAAGACAAATATATCGATGTAAAGCAATTAAATAAAATAATACAAAATAATAGTTGATTATTTATGTTTTAAATCAAATTTCAAATACAAAGAAAAAAATATTAGAAATTCAATACCAATTAATTATTATTGAACGATAAATTGGCAAGCCTAAATTAAATGTGAAATTTAGAAAAACTAATTCATTTTACATCAAACTCGTATTAATTGACAATAAGCGGGTAAAATAAGAGAATTAATTTAGTTGAAAAAAATCCAAATCATTGAGCTTAAAAAAACTAAATTTTTTCTATCTTATTTCATATTAATTAGAAAACAGCATAGTGCATCAAATTACATAACTTTTTCTAAATATTAATTTAATTATTTTTGGATCAACTTTGTTTTATAATATTTGATTTTATGTAACTCGACTAAAGTTCCGTCATACATACCTATGCAGCTAATAGTTTAGATAGTTTAGTGCATCTTCAAGTCCTTATTCAATCTGAGACTTGTTAGTCGATCCGCGTCGTCGTCGTCATCAATGTCAAGCCACATGTTTCATGGTTCCGCTCGTTTCAATGGCCGACACTCGCGCCTGCCATGATGGAACAGGCGCTCAGCTGCTTGACCGACAGCCAGCGCAAGAGTAAGCGAGAGGGAAGGCGAGCAAGCCAGCAGCAACGTAGAGCGAGCGAGAGCGAATCGGCTCTCGGTATGCCTAGGGATATATGAGTGCTCGTCGCTTGCCTGTCTGCCCGACGGCTGCCTGCCTGACTGCCTCCCCCGTTTCCCCTGAGCTGGTGCTCGTTGCCGTCTCGCATAGCATGTTTTAGTCAGCTGTCAAATATTTTGACATGGGTAGCCGTAGCCAGCCATGCAGCCCGAATCCGAATCCGAATTCGAATACTCGAATTCAAAATGGGGAACATAGAAAAAAAAAAAACTAAACTCTTCGCCAAACAATATTCATAGGTAGCATAAGAATGACTAGCTAAGAAATACTCTGTAAATCATTTTCAAAGAGAGTATATGATTTGAAGTTATTAATAGTGCAAGTGAAGATAGAATGGGAATAATAATGATCATTAATCAGCTATATTCGAAATAAAATGATAAAAATATATGAAAGTTAGGGTTAGAATATCTTGTATTACCTATTGAATAAAGTGAACTGAATTCAATCTTTAATTCGTGTCACTGACTTGGTAATACTCTTTAATTAAAATATAGTTTTTAAATTTATATGAAGATAATCTGTACTAAAATCAAACAAATTTTTATTGCCCCAACACTTATAAATAAAAAAAAGTTTCTAAGCAATGAACTCAATTAACAGAGAAGCTGTCACAAGTCCCCTCCAGTCCCAATATACCCCATGTGAGTAGGGTAGCTTAGTTTATATAAAAAATGAGTTAAGCCACATAGTTTATCTGTTTTGCCTTTGTTTAAGCGATAACTAAATAAAGTTTAAAGTCCCCACCGCCACCCCGCTGCCCCATCGCTGCCCCATCGCTGCTTTATGCATGCAAAGACGTCTCTAATGAATGCATTCATAAGCCAGACTCCTTGTCCAACCTATTTTATTTTCTTTTGCGGTCCTTTATGCTTTATGCCGGTTGTATGTGTTCCTTTTTTCCGTTTCTGTCAACTTTTGTCGATTTTTAACCCTCTTAAGTGCTTAACAAGTCCCAAATTAAAAAGTCGCAGCGTCTCTCGAGATTATGGCCAGCAAAAGGGAAAATGAAATTAAAAATGTTTATATAATAAATGCTCTGCTGGTCAATGGTAATTTTTAATTGTTGACGTTTACCTCTGCTACCTCCGTGCTCTTTGGCTTTAATTAAAAATAAAGAAACTGTAGCATGCAAATCTGTCCAGTCATCAAATCACTCCGCAATTGGCACACCTCGAACTTTGCCTCGGACGAAGCCCAAAAAATAAAGGAAAAAGGGAAAAAATGGAAGGTTTTCCGGGGCCAAGGGCGAAAGTTTTTTTTTTGCGGCAGCAGCTGGAAAATGTCAGAATGCAGAGAAGCGTAATGAAAAAGTTCTCCTATGCAGATATGTGCCTCCACGCTGAGGTTGCGCTAATTGGCAACTGTGTCAGCGACTGCTGCTCCCCGCCGCCAGGGGGCGCTGCTTATATAGTGCAAGCTCATCGCCTGACTCGGCGAATTTGGCTGTGCTGTTGACATCACAAGCAGCAGCGACAACTCGCATGCCACACACGAACATTCTTGACTCTGGGCACAGAATTTATCAACTCGCGGGCATAAACAATAATAATTTGCAAGCATTTGTTGTAGCGGCTCGCGCGTTTGTCCGTAATTTCCGCAATTAAAAAAACATTTACTCGCATTTGATGTGTGCTTTTGACTTTTTGCTGTATATTACTTCTCAGTTTGTGTGTGTGTGTGTGTGTTTTTTTTTTTTTTTTTTTTTTATTTTTATATTTTTGTTTTGTTTTTGCTTTTCACCTTTTTGCCAAGTGCATTCGCATTTTTTACCAACTGCCGGCGCATGACATGCAAGTTGGACAAGCTCTAAGCAAACGACCACCAACGTTGACAACGCCAACGACGGGCTTTGAAGGCTCAGCAGCTGAGCTAGAGGTTATAGCTTATGCAAATTATTAATATTAATATTATTATTATAATTGTTTTCATAGCTCTTGTCTCTTGGCAAATGGCATAGGCAATAAATTATGTAGCTATTTACTGGAACACTTGGCAGCTGTGATCAATGAGTGATTTGTGTAACAGAAGATGAGATGGGAATATGGGGATTGACAGCCTAGAAAATAATATGGCCTGCAGCATAAAAAGATATATTTATATAGAGTGAATCATTTCAATGAAGAAGATGCTTAGAATAAGACATCTCTTATCAGTACGAGAAATTTGATCAATGTCTTCTTTACAAGTAAAAGTATATAAGTATAAGAAACTTATTACAAATACAAACCTGATCATATATGCATTTCATTTATTATTTTAATCAATTTTGTCATTTATTCATTTTAAAGAGCTTTCAATTTGCACTCCTTTCTACACAAAGCGAATTCTAATTTGTATTTTTATTATTGTTTTATTCATATTTTTGTTTCGTTATTTTGTTTTTAAATGATAATAATTAGTTTGCGACTTCAACGAATTCCATAAAATGTTGTAGTAATTATTTTAATGATTTCCTTTAAACGCTGCGCGTTGCAATCGCTCACACACACACGCACACACACACACTATAATAGTAATGTAATTGTGTGCGCATGGAGGAGATGGAGGAAGTTAGACTCACAGTAAGAGAAAGAGAGAGAGGGAGAGAGGGAAAAAAATGGAATAAAATCCATTATGGAGCAAGAAGTAAAATGGTTAAAATGGTGGCCTAATCGCAATTTAATTACAATACGCTTTCATATCAAAAAGCATTAATGCCAACGAAACAGCCAAACAGCCAAACAGCCAAACGGGCAGTCGAGTGACTGCTGACCGGTAGTCAGCCGCCTGGCCGCGGGGTGGGCGTGGCACACGAGTTGCGCCACATTCGGCGCCCCGGCCACAGCTCAGTTGAGTGCGTATCGCAACTCCTGTTCATATTAATTGTTTCACCTTAATTATATTTTTCGTAGTTGATACGCAGAGCCCGCCCCAGCGACGCACAATATGCCCCAACCCCCCGCACTACAGCTCCATCTTCAGCTTCAGCTCTATCTAGTGCTTGCTCAAAGCGCCATTAATGCGTTTATAATAATTTTTCAGTACTCAATTTTGAGCGCATTGTAAACTGGGCGCCGCACACTATCAAACACAACATATAAAAAAACAAATGTATATATATATACATATATCGTATTTTGAGTGATGGCCGCATGAAATGTGCAAAGGCATCATTAAAAACTAATTTCAAGCAGGCAAGAGGTGAGCGCGTTCGCTCTTAAATTGCCAGTGACCAAACGAAACGATATATAGCCCCGATTCCCGACTCCCCTGCCTCCTCCTGCCAGCCTCTCTCTCTTGAGCGTTCCCAGTCGTCATCGACTTGTGAGCCATGAAGGTGTTTTTATCAATTAAAGTAATCATTTATTTGCGTTGCATGAGCCGGCGAAGCCATCATTCCTGGGCACCGGGTCTGCCAAGGGGTCTGGGCCGTGCGCTGCTAAATAGCTTAAGTTTTTGCTTTGCTTCCGTTGGGGGTAAATCGTGTTGCGAATGAGAATATCATAACAGATCGCTCATAGCATTATTCAAATATATTTTTAGCAATAACTGAATATGCCTTTTATTAGTTGGGATATTCAAGCACTCTCCAGTTTAGTTGACTAAACTCTTTCTAAGGCACTTAAGGCTCGCCTCAAACATAGCTGAATTCAGGCCAAGTCGCCAGCTCAGGCGGCGTCTGGCCAAGAGAAGGGTAACAAGAAAAAACACGCACGCTTTTTACCACAAATCTCTCAAGTTTTTTCCTCTCGTTTTTTTTTTTTTTTTTTTGCCGCTCGTCTAACTGATGATGATTAAATGCGAACGCCTTGGGTTATAGACATGGCATCAGTTGTGTCATTTAAAAGAAGGTAGCTGCCTCCCTCTCTATCTCTCTCTTTCTCTCTCGCTGGCTCAGCAGCTCGGACTGCCTGCGGCCGCCATGGATCAGCCCCCCCTCTTGGGCTATGAATCGGATTCGCGCGCATTAATGGCCGCCGCACAAAAAGAGCTTATGATGTAATGACCCCCTAGCCAGCAAGAGCGGGAGAGGCGCAGAAAAACGCATTGAGCAAGACAAATGCTGAAGATGTTATTAAAAAATAGTTAAGCAAGTTGAAACGAGTCGAGCCGAGCCGTGCCGGGCCGGGCCGAGTCGAGTCAACTCGAGTCAAGTCGAATCGAGTCGAGTCAAGACGCCCCCGTTCGAGCTCTCGAGTGTTCTTCAGGTGATTTTCCACATCTCAGCCATTTCCCTTTCCGCTGACCCGATCGAGGGTGTACCCAAGCGCCACCCAAAGCTCTCACGCTAGCTGACCATTTGCCAAGGTGGATGGGCAGTGAAGGAGGAGGGTGGGAGAGGCGCCAGGGGCTGGGGCAATTGACAATTATATTAGTTCGTATTATTTTTGACATATTTTGTGGGGCATTTGTTATGCTTTGCTTTCGTTTTTCTGTTTGAGCTGCGTTTTTTTTTTTTTTTTTTTTTTTGTCATTACGAAAATTATAATTATAGTAAGTGTCATTAGGCGCTGAGCTGGTTTTTGGGGCGCTGTAATTATTCCAAATTGTTTTACAGTTACTCGACTACCGTCGACTGTGTTTTGCATTGAATCCGCCGCAAGCCCGTGAAACCGCCCGTAGACCGTTCTGTTTTTTTTTTTCTTTTTTTTTGTAATTAGTTAGACTGCTCCCCCACTGCCCAACAGGCCAACACCACAACTGCAACTGCCCCTTGTCCGCTTGTCTGTTTGTCCATGAAATCTCTTTCTCGGCCTTAATCCAAAAGAGCTAAAGCGAACCCCTTCACTGTCCCCTATCGGTGCTCGTTGGGTTTCATTTTGACAAGTACAAATATCTGAATTCGGTAAGGTCGTCTTTTAATCAGGCTCGGTCTACGCTGCGTGCGTCTCGCATCATGTGGTTTCCAGGCCCGTGATTGGGCTTGGGTCTAGAACAAAGCCCGCAGCTACAGGCGTAGCTACAGATACCTTCTCAGATACCTTCTTCGATACACACATGTTGATTGTGTGCCTGCGTTTCAGATCACTCTTTGAAGTTGTTGTTCGTCTTGTTGTTGTTCTTGTTATTGTTGTTGTAGTATGCATTTTTTTTTAGTAGTAGTATTTGTTGTTGTTGTTGTTGTTGTTGCTGCTGATGATGGCATTCGTATCATTGTGCATTGTGCGTTGATTTTAATTGTGAACTTTTTGTCTTTCTCGCAACCAACAGAGCGCAAACGCGGCCGTCAGACCTATACACGCTACCAGACACTGGAGCTGGAGAAGGAGTTCCATTTCAACCGCTACTTGACGCGCCGACGACGCATCGAAATCGCGCACGCTCTCTGCCTGACCGAGCGCCAGATCAAGATCTGGTTCCAGAACCGACGCATGAAGTGGAAGAAGGAGAACAAGACGAAGGGCGAGCCCGGCTCCGGCGGCGAGGGAGATGAGATAACGCCACCCAACAGTCCCCAATAGATGCACAGACTAGAGCGATAATTATGGGGTATACGTTCATGGTGGAGTAGTCCAAGTCCAACTCCAACTCCCACTCCAACTCCAACTCCAACTCCAAGTCCAAGTCCAGGTTGAAGGAGGAGCAGCGAAGCCAGCGCAAAACTAAATGAAATTTCAAGCTAAATACAATTTACAATTTATGAATTTGTTTTGAACTATCCGAGAGAGGACTAACTATCTGCGGCGTTGCTAGAGTGCATCCGAAAGAGTACACGAAACAACACTGAACAACACTAAACTACAAAAAATACTACAACTTAGTTAATTGTTATTATTTTCTTATTATTATTTAATTTTTACAAAATGCAAATGGAGAAAGCGTAATAAGTTAAATAAAAATACTATTAAAGCGTAAAACTCAACAAAACCAACTCATGTGACCTCAGAATTAAATAAGCTATATATATATAAATATATATCTATATATATGTGGTATATATGTACATGCATATGTATATACATGAATATATTATGCATACTAACTAATACAATACGATATAATAATAATAATAAAAACTAAACCCATATATATGAAGCATATATACGAGCAAATACTATATACACACAATAACATTAGATCTACGCGTCCTAAGTGTAAAGCATACTTTAATACATATACATAATATATATGATTAATTTATATAGTGTAATACTGTATACCACACATAAACCTATATACATACGTACGTACTATAACATTAACTAAATTCAATGTTTGTAGAAACTTTTAGCGCAAAATAAACTCACAACAGCAACAACAATTTCTGAACTGCAATAGTGTGTTTGATGGATGTGAATGAATGAAAGAGCAGAATACTAAAAATATCTAATCCAAATCCTTAGCTAGCCATAAGTGCTGAATGTCGCCGGATTAGACAAAAGAGATACCAAAACCATGGAGCTTGTGGATAAATCCAAGCAGATAATACAAATATTAAATAAACCAAAAGCAAATCGAACAACATTGGCAAATTAAAATGAAAAATGAAAAATTAATAAAAATTAAAAAGAAAAAAACTTATTGAAACTCGAGAAATGTTTCGGCCGAAGCCGATTCGAAATGATCTTTCCCTGAAACTGCCTTTGGCTGTGGAAAGTTTGTTGAAATATTGTCTCGCTGTTTTCATTCTATTTACATTTATAATTTCTTGTGCAATTTTTCTTTTATAATCAATATTTTTATTTTATTATTTTGAAATTAGAAATTTTTGTAAACAAGTTTCTTAAATTACGAAAATTGCAAGCACTTGAATTAGTTCGTAAAGGATATAAAGTATACCGACAAAAAACAATTGGCAACATTATAAAAAAAAAGAAAACAAAAAAAATTATATATATTATATATTGTTAAAGAAATGTACCCGCTGTTTTCAAAAATACTTAAGTGTAAACGAAACGAATGAAATAATCCATGTAAAGTAGAAAAATATAAAAAAAAAACACGAAAATATTAACAAAAATAATTCAAATTAATAACAAAAATATATATATTTATATATATATATATCTGGCATATATATATGTATATATATATACATTGAATGTATGTGCGTAAAACTCAACTCAATTTCTACATACAAACGCTCACGAATCGAGAGGCGTGACGCGAGCAATGTAGACATCTATATACCAAAGTTATAAAGAAAATGTAAAAGTAAAGAAAAAGATAAAGAAAAAGAACATCTTACTATGTTTATATGTAGATATATATATACATATATACGTATTTAAACGCAATATTGTGCGTGTATATTGTAGAGGATGTTTCGTTCTGTAAATCCCCCCTCTCCTAACCCAGCTGTAGCCAGGCAATAGCAAAAAGATACGTAAGATCCCAAATACTACCCAATAGAGACAACATTTGTGATTCCAATAGAATGTCGAGCAGAGAAATGTCAGGCAGACCAACGGCCAAGTGTGCTATTCACAATGATTGCATCCACAGCATTGGCGAACAATTTCAATTCAATCCAGATACGTAACTTTCGGCCTCGTTCTGTGAGAAACACAAAAATGAATAATAATAAAAAAAAAAAAACAAAATTTAATCAAAAGAAAGCAAAATTTATTGTAGAAATTCACGAGAAAACAAAATGCACATGCGATCTACATACACATGCAAATAAAAAGGATATGAATATATATATTTATAGATGTGTCTGTATGTACTTAGAAGAGAGAAACACACAGAAACACATATATACACACACTTACATTTCACAGCGAAATTTGAATGTGGCAGAAAAGCAAAATAATTTGTTGTAAATAAACCTTAAATTTAGTGTAAACAAGAAGGGGACGAAGAGAAGAATTGCAAAATGCAAAAATCTAAAAACAAACAAAAACAAACAGCAGAAAATGCATAAAAATTATAATTAAATTACAAATGAGATTTTGTTTTTATTTGTAATATTTATAATAAAATATAGTATTTAAAAATTTACGAAATTCGTTTTCTTTCGGGTTGGCTCAATTCATTTATTACAGAAAGGATCGTCAGCTCTTACAGAATGAGACTTGAATTTTCTTGAACCAGGTGCGTTTTTGTTGATTTCTTGAAAAACAAATCTTTAACTTGTCTCTGTTTTGTAGCTATTCATCTCCAGCTCCAGCTCGAGTTCAGTGTCAGAGGTAAGCAAATGCTGTTGCTTGTCAGATACGGGGATTCATGTGAATAACATGTTTGGCTATTTGGCCGCCTTGCAGAGACCACAAAACGCGCCATTTGGAAAACGATCTTATTAATCTGACATCATAATAAGCCATTAATCATCTGGCATTAACAAAACACTGACCAATGGCCACCTGAAACTGAGGCCAGGCCAGGCCAGGCCCAGGCACGACTCACGGATCAACATTCGCCAGCCGCAGCGATTCTGATTTCGATTCAAACGATTAAGATTGCGATTGCGACTGCAACTGCGACTGCGAGTGAAGCACATGACACCAATGTAAGGTGGAGGAGCAAGAGCGAGAATGAGGAGATTGGAGGCTGCAGGCTGGAGGCGTACTCGATCTCTGGCAGCAGCTTAAACAAATTGAATTCGCATTGTTCACATAATCACAGGCCATTTGTAAGCGGGGCACAGAATGTGCTCACGTTTATGTCACAAAATCAAATTAATAATTTGTGTCGTATTTTTCTCTGAATTGAGACGCAACAAGCAGAAATATTCTCAACAATTTGAGCGTCTGGCACTTGCAGCAGGCGCGCGAGAAAAAGGCCTCGAATATACAAATCGTTTTTCCGCAAATGCTCGAAAATGTCAACATTTGATTGCACCACTTGCACCACTGGCACCACTTGTCCCCGCTGCTTGTTGGCTGTTGGCTGTTGGCTGTTGGCAACGCCTGAATGGCTGCTTCAAGTGCATTTCACATGTGTCCCACACTGATGATGGCGCTGCACGTATTCCGAAATATCTAGAGATTCACTCGAAATAGTTCTTGAGCAGCTGCCAACCAGAGTTCGACAGGCAACGCGGATGCGTGGATGCATGGATACGTCCCTTTGCTAGGTGGGGCGAGAGCAAGATTTTCTGCAACAGTGAATCGAGCTTGAGTTCTTGTTGGCTTGTTTGCTTTTCGGTCTGTTGAAATTAATTAAAAACGTTCTTGTTTGCCCAAACGAAGCACCTCAAATAGAATTTTAATTGAATTCGTTACCTAGGCGAATGCCAAATTTTTATCTGTTGGGTGTGATGTTCTGTTTGAATGCTATATTCCTCAGACCTACTCTCTATATACACAAATATAAATATTTATATAAATGTGTATATAAGCGATAATATTTATCTGCATCTATTAATTGCCTGCAAATTGCCCACAATATGAATGTGATGCGATTCAATCTTGAACGAAATGATTTAAGAAATTATTGCAAGCAACAAATTTACACTGAGCGAAAGAAAAGAATTTTGAAATGTTGCTAGCATAATGAGTGGAGAATAATGAATTATATATAGTTGTGTATACATGTTTTTAAATATCACAATGTAGCTATTTAGATTTATAATTTGTAGATCCATATCAATTATTATATATGATTTTAGTTTATTTTAGGTTAGGCAAAAATTGTTTATTTGTTATTTACATTAAATATTATATATATTATATAGTTAAATAAACATGGATTTACTTTCAAAATCTATAGATGAATTGAAATCTTTTTCGTTCTAGCAAATAATATAAAAGGCAACGTTAATTTGATTTATGAATATTGTGAAATTAATTTAGGAGATGAAATTTTCTGTTTAGTTGAATATTTTGTTAAGCTAAAGACAACATATTCCAAATATATTAACTATTAGAGGTAACTTGACATAAAAGTTCAATCCTAAAGAATATTTTAGCTCTCATGTTATTAAGAGTTAAGTAAATTAAGTGTATTAATTCAGCTGTTTAGGTTATCAAATTTTAAATTGTTAGAAAATATATACGATTTATGCCTGTATCTAAAAACTCTACTATAAATAAAATAAATTATTGATTTTATAATTTGTAATTAAATGTTTGATATTTTATGTTCATAAGTAAACTATTATAATTATACTCATCAATTATAATGATTTATATCAAACTAGATAACAAAATTAATAAGAACTAATTTAAAAAAAATATTATTTCAATGCATTCTTTGCTATGAAAAAGGAACTCCAACTAAAGACATGATCAAGATTATTTAAGCTAAAGCTGTAAAATATGTTTCAGAAAAAAATAATATACATATAATATTTTAATATATAATTTGTAATACCCATAGCCGACGCCATTTGCAATGGACCAAAATCGAATGTGTTTGAGAAAGTCTCACATATTGAGGCTTAACGCCAGTTGGAGACAGACAGTCGGAAAGAATCATTAATAATCGATTCTATGGAATTGAGACAACACTCGGCGAAACTTGAATAAATCATTAATTACGTACAAATTGAAATAGGCAGAAACATGAACGCCATAACGAGAAACAAAGCAAGATGTCAGAAATCCACTTGAGGTACGCGTAATGATGAGGCCTAGACAAGTGCAGGCACATTCCCTCGCCCTGGCCCTCGCCCTCTGCCGGTTCACACAATCCATCAAACGATCGGCTATCCATCAAGGTGATATCGAGACTGCGCAGCGAAGGCGAATGATAAATTTAAAATGGCCAAGACATAAATCATTGAATACGATAATTAGCAGATGCAGACGAAAACCGAAGAGGAAAAAGCGCCGAAAAACAAACTCAAATTGAGTTGTCCATTCCATTAGACAGATGGAGCGAAGGAGACGGAGCGAGAGGGATGTCTAGGGCATTTGGCAATGCCAATCGCAGTGCAATTGACCCGGTTAAAAGCGAAATGGCAATCACTTGAAAATTGCACTAGTCGCTCGAGTCTCCGTATCCTTGATGGCAATCACACAAATGAGCCTCTAATAGAATATTAACTCCCGAAGAGCATCGATGGCAACCGCTGCCGCTGCCTCTGCCTCTGTCTCAGCCACAGCAGGTAAACCTCAGTTGGCGTCGAGCTGGAGAACTTGTTCTGGACCTCTTCGAATAGCCATACAACAGTTATGAGAGAATGCTCGAAATCCGGTTTTGGTCGAAGTTCGAAAACCCACACACATTCATGCGAATCGATATCGAAATTCGAAGATCTCGCCGGCACCAATACCAATGCATTCGCCACCAATACACTCACAACACGCGAGAGAGCCAGCAACCAGTTCGAATGCCGCTCGAGCAGCAACCATCGTAAATTTCGAAATTCAGTTAGTTTTCGAACACAGGCCGCTGCACACCATGGCTGTGAATTCCATAGCACAGCACATGCGCCATGCGTCCATACAAAAGGGAGACGAATCATGCAACGCAATAGCGCTGACTGCTTGCTCGCTCACACCCGCATGCGCACTTGATGGCGCCGCTGACTCCGCCCACAATTTTCGAAATACTTGAATGATTTTCAATATGGCCGCCGTAGCTGGCAGCGTTGTTTTTGTTGTTGCTTCTGCGAGCGCTCGATTGCCATATGCGCCATGCGGAGCCACCGGCACCGGGACCCTACACATGTTACATGTGTACCAAATCATGCCGGCGGTGCTTTCAATAAATATTTGTGTATAATTTAAGATTCCGGTGAAAATAAACAATTATTTAAAGTGATTTTATGATTTGTTTTAATATTTCATTGTATTTTTTGTTTGTTTCTTTTATTTTTGTGTATTCTTATTTATTTAAATACCATTTTTTCTTCTAAATATTTAAAAAATACGAATTTTCAACAAGTTTAATATTAAATATAATTTTATACAAAATATAAACAAAGTAATTTGAAATAGATTTGAGAATTTTTTAAAAAGATTTGCATTCTTCAAATGTCTAATTTCTCTGAATGTTATAAAATGTCTAATTGAAAGCATTATTTTTGGAACTATGCATACCTTTAGATGCCAATTGTTTAAATGCCAACTAATTCCTTTAGAAAGTATCTCATATATAAATAAATAATCATACAAATTATCTAGATCATTTCATTTTGCTTGCTTGCCATATGTCAAATTAATTCAGTTAGCGCTCAAAAGTCAAAGAGTTGTCAAAAATCACTTAGTTGGTAAACTCTTAATCTTTGGGTGCGTTATTGCCAGCCATTGAGATTAAGTAATTCGAAGACAAGCGGCAAAATATTGTCACAACATTCCAGTAATTACCCGTAATGCCTAGAGAACACGACGAGACCTGCTCGGGGCCGCTAATGATCGAATCATTTCGGATAATGTGCCCAAGCAGCGACAGGAGCAGTCGGAGTAGCAGTCGCAGTAGTAGTAGCAGTAGCAGTAGCTGTAACTGTAACTGTAACAGTAAGTGTGACCATAAGCAGACCCAAAGAAACCAAACGACCAGAACTCAAGGCAAAAGTCAAACTGAAAATTGAGCTGCAGATGTAAGTAAATCAAATAAAATCACGTGTCATTTGTCTCGGCGGTTCATTGAAAGATAAGATTCCAGCAGCGGCAACTGCAACCGTTCCGATATGAGTGCGACGAGTGTTGGCCATAACTTTAGGGCAGGTTAGTTAGCTAGGGACATACAGACATGTGAGGCTGACGCTGACGCTGATGCTGCTGGAGAGGCTGAGGCAGAGTCTGGGTTGCGTGGCAATCAATCAACGCTTTACTAAATTTAATATGCGGTTAAAAGTGCTAATGACGTTGGTCTGGCAATCGTTTAAGCCTGCCCCTAATTCTCGCTCTCTCAGTCAGTCAGTCCCGGTCAGGACTGCCTCTCTTCGCCCACACAACGACCGCCAGTCCTAGCGTCCAACCAACCAACCGACCAACCGACCAACCGACCGTCAGACGTAGCAGTACATAAAGTTTAATGAGAAACCACTTAACACTTTCAGAGCTTTTTACGTTTTGCTGTCATTAGAATGATTTTTGCCACTAACTACGATGCTCGAGTGTCGCTCGACCCCCTGCTCGCCCGTCCCTGACATCAGCTTCTATTGCTGACTGCCCCTGCGGCCTTTGTGCCAGTGCACATTTCCTTCCGAGTCGTCCTCGTCCCCATCGTCCTCATCGTCGTCGTTCAAGCCGCTGCCGTTGTCGTCATTATCCGGCCATGTTCGCAATATTGCACTCTCTGCCCCGCCCACAAGCTGGCAAACTGGCACTGCCACCGCCCGCATGCGGCATGCGGCAAGCGGCCTGTGGCACGAGAGCCTCTCGCTTCCAGCTCGAGGGCAGCGCAACGCAGTGTTCCGCATTGGCGAAGGCGTCAAACTCAAAGGAGAGCGAGCGCGTGTATTTCCAAAACAAATCGGCAACAATTTCATTAAATGAGTATCATATTAAATTTAATGATGCAGCCGTATTTCAGTTTTCGTTTCGGTTTTTTGTGCACGCCGAAGAGTTTTTGTTCTAGCCCAGGCAGGCAGCCGGAGTGGGAGTGGGCGCAGTCGACGTCAACGGTAGCTGCCAGCAAATCTTCAGCTCAACTGGGCTGGAGTCGGAGCTTGCGCTTCAGCCTGAGCTCAAGCCTCTGCCCTGAGCACTGAAATTGAAGTGTGATGCACACTTGTCAGTTTGGAATTTCTATTCGAAAAGTTATCCATATTCCTGTTCGCCGCCTCTACCGACTCCAGCTCTGGCTTTGGCTCCCTCAGATGTGTGCCTCTGGCTCGTCTCGTGTTGTGGATGGGCACGATGAAGAGGTCGTTGCTGGAGCTGTGCCGAGTGACTGATTGACAGCGAAGCGCTCAGCGATTATGGATTGTAATTCATCTACAAACTTCTATATCCAACTGATGTTTATCTTGCGCGCAAGTGTTGCTCTCTATTGACTTTTAATTATCGTCTGCCAGGCAATACATCAATTTACTGCGAAGAATAAATATATTGACAATTGGACTAAGTATCTGAATGGGTTTTATATTTACATATATGTTTATTTGATTTTGTGTGTTTTGTCACAGAGCTTAGCTCATTTATTGCATTCAAGGCAAGTTTAATATAATTAATTGTTAAGCCCAGAAAAAGAATGAATTTTAATCTAGCTTGCCAAAGAATTTTTCGAAATACTTCCATTATATATTTTCTTACAGCTGTTTGATAGTCCATTGTGTAGCTATGAAATGCAGGTGCGCCTATAGAATAAGGGTTTCCCTTTGCAGACCTCTGTCAAATAACTCGCTGAGGTCGAATACAATATGCAAGTATAAATAAATGTAAAATATTGAGCTCATAAGAAAATTCCCCTCATTCTCTCTTTCTTTTACCTAATCGGTTCATGACAAACACAAAATATACAAAAATTTATATTATAAACTCTAGTTAACCCCACTCTGGTGGTGCTAATAGAATCAACGATTGTTGTTCTAATTTGTGTTTGTTTAATTTAATGGGGACTTCCAGCTGAAGACCGAAACAATTTTCTTAAAATAAAAAGAAGAAAAGCAACACAATAACGGAGCTGAGGCCAAGGACGGAGGAAGGGTGTGAGAATTAAGAGGACAAGGAAACAGGAGTAATGCATAAGCTCAGCCAAGTCCATTACCAGAGCCAGGCATCGATTGATGGCTGCACAACAATGGCTGGGGGAAATTAACCAATTTATCTTTGTTTTCTGCACAGAACACAGAATAGCACAACGCACAGCCAAGAAGAAGAAGAAGAAGAAGAAGGAGAAGAAGCTGAAAAAACGCACTCTCCCGAAAGGAAAAAGTTTATAATAAAAAGCAACACTGAGGCGAACCAAACAACAATTCGCACGACAAAAGCAAAGGCAGCGCCAACGCGTAGGAGACATCAGCCACGGCGACAATGAAGGAGCCGAAAGGAAGCCAAAAACAAGAAGAGGAAAACGAACTGAAAAAACAACAGGCGGGACTGTAGCTGCCCTGAAAGGATTCAGCCATTACGTTTGAAAGCATCAGAGTGAATAGTGAAACAAGAGCAGGAGGTGGCAGAAGTGTTAGTGGGTGGAGATGGATGTGGTTGGAGAGGGGGCTTGTCGCCAACGTGTGACACATTTCTGCTTTTAAGGGGGATTGCATTTGTTACGCGTGCGTTGCTCCGTTACGGTTCAGCGGCAATCGATCAAGGGTAAACATTTCGGCTGCCGTTGTACTCTGCCACTGAAAGGTCTCGAAATTTAGTCAGTCTGAGTGAGTGCAGCCATCTATTAGCCAAGTGTCTCAAAGCCGAACTCTACTCGCTTTTTGCCACATATGTACATGTGTGTGTGTGTGTGTGTGTGTGTGTGTGTGTGTATCTGTGTTTGTGTCAACTTTTTGGGTAATGCGAGGAACACGCATGCAAAATGCAAATGGAGCGATCTCCTGCAGTCGAACGGCACACTTCCCATTCTCAGTCCGTGTGCCCCTCCTGCTGTTGGTGGCACGCAATGTTGCATGAAATTTGCTCGGGTCGAGCTAGGCGCACTTTCACTTTTTCCCATCAGCCAGCAGCCATCAGCTAGGCTGCTTATGTTAGGTAGCTTCTGGCTGACATTAGGCTAATGCTATTAGGTCGTCCAAGGGTCGCAGGGCCATTCCTCATTTTGTTGCAGATGTGCTGACAGGATGGCTGGGCCGCAGTAACAAGAGCGCAACCGGAATATTACATGTAGCACTTCAAATTTCTCTCGCATCCCTTTGCCTCGACTGCATTTGTTATGCTGCGCCTGCGACTTCGTCTGCCTCCCGTTCCTAGAGCTGCTTGTTGACATACTATACACAGTCTACACTAACTATACACATGCTAAACAGCGCCGCCCACACATGAATATTCTGCTGTAGCTTCTGTTGTCGGAAGCACAACTCTTACCGAATGGCTTTAGCACGGCTCGACGCCTTGCATCGAGCAGGCAACAGCTCAGGAAATTAAAACCCATAAATCTCTCGTCGTTCATAAGCTCATGTCCTCCGGGCACAAACAGCCGCGAGCTTTGCACTTTTTACTCTGTCTGAATTGTATCTCAGCTGGCTAAGCATGGGCTGTGTGCGCTTTTTAATATCATAAGTGAGCCTGCCAGGCAACAGGTGGTGGAACTTCTGCTCAGATCGGAAACGCATGTAAGTAAACGGAAATCAGTTTAAATTTGTACTGAAAGTAGATAAAAAGCACAAGCCGAGATATGGAAAGTGAAACAAGTCCAGCAGTATCAAAGATGATAAACAATTATATTCATTCTGTGTATAGATTTTTCCCGATAAGAGACATTTTAATAAGGTCGATATATATACCCGATTTGTGCATTGATAATATTGAATTGTTTATATTCTTCTATTTGTTTTAGAAAGCAGTCATAATTTATATTTCTCTCCCGGCGCATTATCTACCAAATGGTTAATATCTGCAGTGTCATTTTAAACATATTTAAGTTTAAATATTTGTATAAAGATTGTTTATAATATTTGTAAGATTGTTTTTAATATCAATGTCTTTTGATACGCGCTTGCTTGACACAGCGGCAGAGATCAAGCCACCGAGACGGCAGTCGAGGCGGGGATGGGGAGGCTTGATGGGGTCGGCAATGGTGCCAGCAATTTGGTGCCGCTGCCAGCGGCCATCATCATCATTAGAAACTGCGAAAAATCCTCCAAATACTTAACCGGTGGTGGCCTTAAGTCGTTTTTGATGCACGTCGCTAACAGTGCCAGCAAACGCCAAGGCGACTTGGACAGCAGCAGAGGCCATCAGTGGGCTACGAGATAGATATGTGTATGTATATGAGGAGAGAGGGCGAAAGGGGGCATGGCTTCGACTGTAGAGAAGTGAATGCCTGAAATGGTAATTGGCATTTATTATCCACGCACTTTTGCGGCATTATTCGATGATCTGCAGGTGCCGATGAAGGCACCAGCAGCAACTTCAGTCGAGCGAGGACGCTGTCCGGCTTCATCTGCAACTCTCAGATAATGCAACTTTAATTGCTGATCAGTCGTTAATTGTGGCAAATTATAAGAGAAATTGCACAACAGACACCAAAGCAACGAAAAAGGCATCTTTTAATTGGCCTAATTAATGGCAACGCTTTTGACTGCCTTATATGGACTGCACACAAACATCTACGCATAATCTTGCACTAAATAATTAAAGCTTGAGCTAAATAATTAAAGCACAGAAGAGTCTTTACATTCAGAGTGGCAAATGTAGACTTGCCCGAGTAATTAACAGAGATTTTTCTGATCTTATTACTTAACTATCTTTAGATGATTAAATAGATTAATCACATCATGCAGATATGTATTATTTTTCAAAACTTTAATATCTAATAGCTAAGTTCTAAGTAAAATTTGACAAAAAAAAAAAAAATAAATAAATAATAATAATAATTGTATATTTAAAATTTTCAATTATATATTAATATCATGTTATATATTATTTATTATTGGAATCATTAATAATTAATTAAACTTTTTTCAGTTGCCTTATGTAAAACGCAAGCAAAGCCAAGAAATAAGAAAGACTTGATTAATTTAGTGAGAAAGTCTTAAAAAACATCATTTAATACATTAATAGCCATAAAATGGAATATAATTTTGAGCGATTGAGCGATTTGATTTGATGTTCGGCTATCAAATTTATTCACTCAACACTTTAAGTTTAAGGAGTGAAATTTTTGATTGAGCTGCAAGCAAATGCTCGTTATAACTGTTCCCAATCGATCGGTGTGCGTAGCCCATGTCCATGGCGCATCTGTGCCCCAGCCGCAAGAGAGAGGCCCAATAATGGAACGCGAACTGCTGCTCGGGACGATGAATTTTAAAATCTCATTAATATATCAACGCGTAGTTAGATGCGTGCTAAATTGCAATTGGGTGTGTGTGCATGTGTGTGTGTGTGTGTGTGTGTGTGTGTGTGTGATTAACAAGAATGGTGGCAATTACAGGAAATTGCTTCCTTGCACCTTCCTTCCGCCTCACGTGTGTGTGTGTGTGTGTGTATGAGAGAGTGTGTATTTTATTATGGTATGAAAAATGTGGCTGCACTTTTTACTTAATCACAAATTTGATGCATGCAAAATGAAGACATTGCCGTCAGCTGCTCTCCCTCTCTCTTTCGCCCTCTCTCTCCCATATCCCCTACTGACCATAGGTGGAGAGTAGGGCTCATTTTGCAATCACTTTAAAAGCCATAATAAGGGTGAAAATTTAATGACTTCATTATGGGGTTTTCGCTGAACACAGAGGCGGCAGCAGAAGAAGTTGCAACCTATGCGGCTGCCCTTTGCTGTTGACACTGTTGCCATTACCCATTACCCATTCCCCATTCCCCATTCCCCAGCTGCATGATCCCAGTTCCCATCTCCCATTGCCCGCTGACCGTTTAGTGCGTGTTGCGCTTAATTCGCATGGAGCGTCCCATGTTTTACAATATAATTATAAGAATTTTCTTTTAAGTGGTTCACAATATTCGTGCAGCAGTCGAGTTTTGCTGTGGCAAGTGCATTAACCTATTTCCAGCCATGTGTCCAGTGCGCGTGGCCATTTTGAAATGCAGTCGCAGTTGGGATCGAGAGCGGGATTGGGATTGGGAATGGGAATGGGAACAGGCGCACAATCAAAGAAAAATGCCTGTTTATCTTGGTTGCCATTAAGGTAGCCTCATCTATTGACAGGTAGAAAATTTATCGACTGCATTCTCCGGCATGGAACCATCGCAGGTTGCAGGGGATCAGAGTTCAAAACTGGTTCTCAGCTGCTCGCCCACTGTGAGGTCAATGGCTGATTTGGGTTTTTGTTTTTGGTCGAGTTTAATTACAACGCTTAGCACGAATCTGCATGATTTGAATAAAAGGTATGCCTAATTCAAATAGTCTTCCTACTGTTCGTAAATATACAAGGTTAGGTAAAAATATTAGAATATATATATATAAATAAACTCTCACAGAGTCTTAAAGCATATGACTTTCAAGGTAATTTATAGAAATTTTTAAATTTTTAAATTAATTTTGAATCATTTAATATGTTTTTCTTTCAGATTTTTAGCTAATACATTTTTAAGCATTCGAAGTTGTTATTGAAATTCCAAATGCCGATACAAACTAAAAATTAAATTACATATACAACTGTTATTTATTTTAATATTTATTTATTTTTATTTTTCATACATCAAATTCAACTTTTCCGAATTATCAAATATTTATTCAGCCTTTTCTACTTTGAAATACTCTAGCTTGGAAACTTTTATACTTGAAAACAAACAAATTCTATTCAAATTTGTATTAGCTTGTTTTTTTATTTGAATATCGTCAAATTGAAATTGATATTTGAATATTATGCTATACAATGAGCTTTGCGCGAATGCTGTAGATACGATTATTAAAATGTTCCCGAACTAATTGAGAGTAATTATTATGGTCATAATTAAAAGCGAATTAAATTTAAGCACAAGACTCACACTAATGAATATATATTGATAATTACAATAATTATGCAAATGTGCAACATTTTCACGCAACGCGTTGCGATTCAACTCACAGACCCAGACCCAAACCCAACTCCACTCCGCTCTGCCACCTCTCTTTAATAATTGGCCTTTGGTTTTGGGGTGCCGTCTCGCAGCAACACGAGCTAGCTGAGTGCACTGCGTTGGCTGAGCGACTGCCCAACGTAGCTTCCACTGAGCAGAACAGTAAAAGCTAACAATCCGAAAGGGCAGGCAAATTAAGCTGAGAAGCAGCTCAGACCTTGAGTCGATTTGCATGCATTAGTCTATGGCATATACTTAACTCCATTTTCAGGTAGTTAGCTATTATCTCTCTCTCTCTCTCTCTCTCTCTCCGTCTCTATACACATACTCTCACAAATCTCTTTGAAAATCGCACACATTCAACATGTGCTCAACACTTTAAGGTCTATTTACTTTCCTGGCTGCGTCCTTGACATTTTCCGGATGCGTAACGGTCTCGCATATGCAAATATTGGCACTACAATTGTTCGGCAATCGTTTGTAATCCTTGCCGCGGGTAGTCCCGCTTCCAATCCAGTCAATCGTCATCGATGACCGTCATAAAACTTCGCCTCTTGCTGCGTTGATGTCTATTTGTTTTGTGTTTTGACTTTTCACTTTTGACTTCTGACTTTTGACCATTTATCCTTTTGTCTGGCTGCTCAGTTAGCGGCTCGTGATTTATGACATCCGACTTTGGCGGCCAGCTTAGCCCAAGAGCCATGTATATTGGATTCACTGTGCAGCAGTTCAGTTTCGATTTCCATCCTGACACAAACGGTTCATCAACTAAACAGAATGCAGCAAATTTGCTTAGGCCTTAAACTGAAAAGAGATTGGCTCTGGCAATAGATCAATGAATGTGAGTAGAGTCCAGGAATTTGTTAAAATCAGTTTAATTTAGTTTTGTAAGTAATTTATATATATTGTTTAAATATTTGTTAAGAAGCATTTTTCCACTTCAAATAAGTTTGTGCATACCTTAAGCCTTTTTCTTGAATATATATCATTAAAAAACTATGAACTGCCCTCGGCTAAGATAAAACTAAAGCCAAATACATTACTTGATAAATATATTAGAGCTGCAAGAGCTTGTTATTTTTAAGATTGCTACAATTACGACTACTCTATGCTCAAAAATGTTTATACTTTCTCGAGCAACGAAGTGTCTGTGTTTAGTGTTTTGGGCATTAGGAAAGTAGCCTCACTTTGAAACTCATTCAATTAATTATATATTATTAATTGAATTTGTCTTTGCGTGTGGCCATGGCAGAAGTCGATTCCATTTCAATGAAAATGCGCTGCAAACAACTTTAATCAACTGCAATATATTTAATTATTTTTTCATATCCATGAACGAATTCTGCTAATGGAAGTTTCGCTCAGTTTAATTGAGTTTGGGTCGCGCGTGACGATGATCGATTTGGTGGTCAGGAGCAGCAGCAGTCACTGACAGGATGATCACGTTGCCAGTGGATCGAGCTTACGCCCAAGAGAGCTGAGAGCCAGTGCAACCACCGGCACCACACCTGTTGGCTCTGACTGGCCCCGCTCATTTCGATGGATTATTAATGGCTGGCGATCGATCGTGAGCCGATCGCGCGAATGCGCGCCTACAAAAATAGCCACAGAAAATTGTGTCTGGTAGCCGAGGCGGGACGAGCGGAGGCAGGGCGAGGCGTTTAGCGTTTAGCGTTAACGCTAACGTTAACGTTAACTCAATCGACCTGTCATTTGCGTTTCAGTTGGCTCCTCGCATAATTGCCACCGTCACTTGAAGCTGTTCCTTGGCACATCATTTGTCAAGCGATGCCCAGCAGCCACAGCGGCGCGGCTCCGACTACTATTTATAGGTGTTGGGTTCTTTTAGTGGAATAGAAGTCTTGAGCTCTTGAGCACTGCACAACACGATCGTGTTCGCATTAGAGATGGTTAGAAAGTCGATGAGACTGAAAGTCATGAACACGAAAAAAATTCTATATAAATTATTGAATCTTGAATTAAATTTGAAGATGTAATTAGAATAACTTAACTATATATAAGTATTCTTTTAGAAAGAGAACTTATTGCTTATATATACTAGCTAATTTATAAACATATTTCGTGCATAGTCGTGTCTGCTCGTGTCTTCGCCCAACTATCGACACGCGCCCAACTCAATGTCGAAGACTGAAAACTGAATTTGCATTGGACTGTTCGCAGTGGCTGCTCGCATTGGTAACGATTTATCAACATTTACTAGAAATTAATTACCTCTCGGCCGAGTCTGTCTTTAATTCGATTTGTATGCGATATCTTTGGGTGTGAAACCACGTTTGGAATCGATTAATCAAGCGTGCAGCTCGAACAGAATCGATCAAACAATCGCAACGTGTATCCACAGTCGCCACTCGAATTGACTCGACAGAGAGTCTACTAGTCCCAGTGCTGGATACGGCCTGTCTCTGGCACTGCAGACTGAGCGGTTCCAGCTCCAAATATTGCCCTTGGAAATGGGTGGCCCCTGCCTCCCTCGCCGTCCGCCCCTGCTACTGGGCCAATTCGCTGCTCCGTCATCGGCACACTTTTCAATTGTTTATTGTTTTGGCCTTTGTTTTGGTATTGCGGTTCTCGGTGCTCGTCTCTCAGTTCACGGTATTTTGGGTTTGTTTTTAATTTGGGCATGCGTTTCAACAAAACTTCATTAATTTTCCCAATAACATGCAGGACAGCAGCCCAAAAGTCCAATGCCCGTTGCCCGTTGCCCGTTGCCCGCAGTCCGTTGCCCGCAGTCCGTTGCCCGCAGTCCGTTGCCTCCTGGCCGTTGTCCAATCGTAAAGCCTGTTTCTGGGCTGGACGTGCATTTAGCACATCTTTGGAGGCTCTATGCCTTATCCCTCAGTCTGTTTCTGTCTCGGTCGAAAGAAGGCATTCATTAATTCAATTCCCGCAATCCGCCGTCTTCTCGTATTTTGTTATTAATGATGTTCAACAAAACGGCGGCTTGTTGCTTGGCTCAACTCGGGTCTCGCCTGTGACCATCGATGACACTCGGCCCACTGTTGATTTGCGGGTGGTTCCTGTTTATTCTGCATTTGTACTTGTGTTTGGCTGTCTTTGTTGTGTGCCATGCTTGCCCATGATCAGTTTACGACAGGACTATTAGCTGTTTGCGGAGGACCCCATACACGTTCCGCTCCTCATATTTTATAACAGTTCCCATTCCAGTTGGCTCAGCGCGTATCATTACGGAATGTTGAATGATGTCGAGTGTTTGTTTTGACATCGAATGTTCTTAGGTGCTTGTTATTAAACATTTAAACGCTTGATTAATGACTTCTCAATGTGCGATGCCTGTGCTATTAACCTGTACTCTGCATCAGCACAGTTTTGTGGCAAGGATTCAGGATAGTAATTCTTTCGAGTTGAATCTGTTGCAATTATCTTAAAAGAGTCATTAGGCACAACAAATTGTGAGCTGAAAAGTGTTTGTAAATTATATTTTGATTTAGAAACTGTAGTTAAATTAACAAATTATTTCAGATAATCATATTTTTATTTATAAATCAATAAAATAAGATCTATCAGAACAATTCTCAAGCCAAAGAAATGCAAAGTAACTCTACTATACATACGACCTTTACACATGCGAATCAACGTCCTTTGTTGTTTCCAGATCTGTGCTTCCACATCACTCAGTCAGCTAATAAACAAAAGCCAAGCCAATAAACATGACTCGGCGAATCGAGGGGCTTGACATGAATGCAAATATTTGTGAATCGAAAACACTTAACGCAAACACATTTAGTGATTCCTGTTCCCAAACCGATTCACATACAATTCACCAAATGTGGATTAGGAGGAAGTGGGGCTGGGGGTAATTCGCGTAGCTGTGTAGCCACCCCAACAGAAGCCAGCAAGTGCCTAAGGGACGCCCAGAAGCCAATTCTAATTCCGAGAAAATGCTTTTCATAAAAAAATGAGGGAAACAACGAAAATATTTGACATCAAATTCGTCAAACTCATGCGTTGGCCGACTTCCGTGTCTTGCGGCATAGAATGGAGCTGGCAACTGAAAGGCGGCAGGGACAGGGAGCGGGGCCTTGTGGGCTTGTGGGCGAGACTGAAATTGTGGGCGAGACTGACTTTTTGGGCAACTGACTTTAAGGCCAGGGCCAGAGTCAGGGCCAGGCCAGGACTTTCTGTGCCTTTGCTCGCGCACTCGCGCATTGGTCCCGCTTTTGCTTCCATTTGAGGCTGAAATGGAAAACGAAAATGTCTGACATTGACAAATGTCATCCGTCATTGCGAACACAAGATTGATATAGATTGGAATGTGACACAAAAATACGCACAACTTCCACCACCACCATCACCACTGCCAGCACCACCATGCGCCCCTGTAGCAACCACTGCTGCGGCTCAAGCCAAAGACACAATGGCGGCAAGGCCCGTTTTTGTTTCCCGCATCCCTGTCTCTGTCCCTGCCCCTCTGCCCATCCGCAACCTTCTACGTTCCCATACGACTCGCAATTGTGCGTAGCTGGCGATGGCACAAGATGACGAGCGTTGATGAAAAACGTCGTCAGCGTTAGCGTTAACGTCAGCTCCGTCGACGTCTGTCCATCAAGTCAGCCACCCTTGTTTCGCTTGCCTCGCAAAAAGGAAAAAAAGAGAACACAAAAACCAACAATGGATTCCATTTCGGGGATGAAAAGCTGCATTTTTTCACGCTTGTCTTTCGGCGGCAGTTCGAAATGTTTGCAAAGTATTTATAAAATTCTAATATGCACATCCTTAAAAATAAATTTTTAGTGAAGTTATTTTTATAAAATATGAACGAGTTATAGTAGCTACAAATTATAGTATTAATTATTTTGTATAAATCATTCAATAGAATACGAATATTATTTTATGTGCAATACAAATTGTGGTTTATCTAAAAAAATTTATTTAACGAAATTCTTGAATGTAAAAATGTATGCATATATTATATAATGGATTTAAACTGAAATCGAGCCCCTATAAAAAATGTTAATTCGTTGGATATATCATGACATTTCTGTAGGACCAAATTTTCATTTAAACTATTATTAAAGAATGGAATCTCAAGCAGCTCACAGCTTGATATAAATCATGATCATGTTTATATACAGACATGAAAAACGATATCAATTCTATTGTTATGTTTAATTACATTTATTATATTAAAATATGTATATTTTTTTATTTAATATTTAATTATTTATAATGTAACTTATTTATATGTTACTTGTTTGTTTTTCTAATTTCATAATTTGATTTACAGCAATTTCAAGTCAAGTCAACTCTTTATCAATTGTGTGCTACAACTCTTCGAACTTCCCCTTTTACACTACAGCAATATTTGTATGTGTTTGTGTGTGCGAGTGTGTGTGTGCATGTGTTTTCTTTTGTATCACAAAGTTTTATGTGCGTGGCACATAATAATGGTGGATTTTCTTTGTTTGACGTTAATTTTTTATTCTTGTTGCTTTTGTCTCAGATTCTGACGCTGCCAGCGCCCTGCCCGCGCCCATTGTCAAGGCCCGGCAAAGCTGCACTTAAGTTTATTAGAAGAAACAATGGCGAAAAAAAAAGCCAGCGGAAGGGAATAGGCATCCCGCTAAGAGCGTTAAAATTTGATAAATATATGTTTGCATTAATCTTGCGCTGCAACTATTTCAACAATTTGCATCCAGGCCGTTGGCCAGGTCCCTCTTCCTACTGCTGCTACTGCTGCTGCTGTTGCTGACAAGGACAAGACCCAAATCTGTTTTTAGATTGCAACGAAATAGTTGGAAGATTAAAGCAATGCCTCCCCTGTTGCAGCTTAAACGAGCACACAAAGTTTGAGCCAAAAACTTTTCCGTCCTCGCTGAGCGCTCCCCGAATAATAATCAAGTGTTAATTATTTTATGGTTTTCAAAAGTTAAAGTTTCGTCAAGCTCACACCGCAAATCATCATTCGAGATACGCATCGATTTCCAGCACCGCATGGCAGGTGGGGCAAAATGCTGTTAGCTTCACTCCGTAGGCTTCTCCTCATTTCCTTGTGCCAACTGTAATGAAACTTCCGCTCTCTCCACGTCCTCCTCTGCATTCGTCGCCCGCTCCATAGAGCGCTCTGCGTGCCCGTCCGGCAGCTGGCAAACTAATGCGCTGCCATCAGTTGACGATGGCATTCAGATTAAGCTGCTGGCAATGAATGAACTCGATGCGGTGATAAAAACATTTATCAAACAAAAAGACGAATAATCATGCCTGCCAAGCCACGCGGCACGAGCTGCTACTCCTGCTCCTGCTTCTGCTTCTGCTCCAACTCATGCTGACGAAAACCCTTCCTAAGTTGGAGCTCAGTGTGAGGACAGCAGGCGGGGCACATCCTGTAAATGGAGGCTCGAAACTGCTAGCTAGCTAGCGAGCACGTGATTGCGTCATTTGTAGGGCACTTAAAAATCAATTAAAGTGTTTTCCTAAAGCTGTAATTAGAAACATTCAAATGAACAGCGAAATAATCTAATTGGCATATGTTCCTCATTCATCTAATAATTATTCTAATATCAATAATAGAAAAGTGATGAATATGTCTATCTAATATGCAAACTATATATAGTCAGGGCAACTTATTTATTTATTTGCCAGAGCTACGAACCAGACAAGAATATGAGGAACAAATAAAATAAAAATTGAAAGTTCAACTTCAAATCTTTCAACTCAAAATAATTTGGTATACAAAAATTATACTGATCTATTAGAAGTTCCTTCATTAATTATGAGCAATTTTAGAAAATATCAAACTGAAACTAAAACTATATATATTATATATTACATCAATATATATTATATATGTAAAAACTTGTACTTCCTAAAACGGGTTTCTAATAATAAAATGTATTTGTAATATTACAGAGCAAGAATATCATCAGCTTATCGCCTTCTCAGTCTCATTTAAAACCCAAAGACAAGCTAGTTTAATTCACCAAAAAACCTACCAAAAGAACAAAGCCTAAAATTGTATTTTAAAAATCTTTGTCTAGAGAGGATTAAAATATAAAAAGCTTACAAATTGCGTTGTCTCCAAACAAGGAATGCGCATGGGTTCATTTAGCGATGAGCAACAACAATGATCGAAGCGAAGACGACACCGAAGCCGAAGTCGAAACCGAAACTGAAACCATTTGGAGAACAAGACAAAATACATAATACGGAACAAGATCTTCGCTTTAGCTTGTCATCGGAGACGGGGGTGAGCTGAAGAGCGGCGGGAGCGGCAAGTGGGAAGGGAAGAGCCAACTCTAGAAAGATAATTCAGCGTCCCACTGGCAATGGTTATTAATCAGTTTCCGATAATGCAGCTGAGCGAGACAAGAGTTTTGAATAAATACACCCGCAGACACCTTGCCGCGCCCCCGCAACAGCAACAGCTACAGCAACTGGCAGTCGTCTCCCACCATTGCCGATGATCTCAGAGAGCCATACGAGACACATACAAATACATACACATATTTAGGTATAAGTGCGAGCGTGAGTACGAGTACGATCCGAGTGCCTGAGTGCCTGAGTGCTTGGCCGGGTATGTGTCATAGTCACACTTTTGTTGTTAATTAAACGTGGCGACTGCACGCCTGTGCCTCAGACTCTTGCCCAGATTCCAGCGATCCCGCTAATGCCGGATCCATGATAAGTGGCATGCTTGTGAGATTCTGAGAGTCTAAGAGTTTCGTCGCTCGTCGAACTATTCATAGTTGCGCTGCCATTGGACCTCGGCATCGTTGCCAGCTCTTCCGGCAATTGATTAATCGCCGCGAGCGACGCACTTCTGACGCCTAAGTGGCAGGAACTTGAGCGATCTGGTTGCAGCATTGCAACTGAGGTGAGAGAAAACTCAAATCCAATTCCGAAGTCGGCTCACTTGCTGTGGGTCTGGCTGTCGCTCTGGCAAAAATAATCGCTCTTGGCCAAGCTCAGGAGCAAATAAGCCAGAAACCGGAACGCAGAAAATAAAAAAACACCAAAAGGAGGAGGGAAACAATGAAAGGAGATTCACCAAAAACGTTAGCTGGCTGCTGCCTCTGCCGCTTGCTGCTGCTGCTGCGGCTGCTTCTGCTTCTGCTGAATTTTCGGTTGGTCGTCATGTCCATCGAGTGATTTGATGAATTGCTGTCATTAATCTATGACGTACGCAACTACCAAAGGAAATGCCATCATCATCAAAAGCAGCCCAGGCAGCAGCAGCCGAGCTGAGGGCTGAGGGCTGAGAGCTGAGAACTCACAGCTCAGATCCGGGCGCAAACAGCAATGGCCCGCAGGGAGCTGGAGTCAGAGAGTCAGGGCATAGGCAGACTGCTCGGGGCTGCTGAAAAAGCAATGCGTAGCAACCCAATCCAAGCCAGAGACTTCAGCTGGTGCTGCTCGAGTGCCGAGCGAAATGTAACATTTGGGAATTTGAGAAGGTTTCGCTTTCATTTTGCAATTTAAAGCTTTGCCCTCTGCTGAATACATAAATAAGAAAGAATTGGATGACTAGAAAAAGTTTCAGCCTTTCCTTAAATTACAAAAACAAATTGAAAATCGGAGATGCAATGTCGATATATCAATCAAGGTAATTCGTGTTCTCCCTTTTTTATAAAATCAGTAAAAATAATACAAAATTATAATATTTATTTTTTATTATTATTATTTTTTTTTTTTTTTTATATATATTGCAAGACACAATTCATTTGCTATCATAATATTTTACTACAATGATTAATCTTAAATGACATTGTAACAATTTCAGTTATATCTATATTCAATCGCTGACTATCGTTGCTTTCAATATGCTTATCTGATTAATCTGACTATAAATTTAATCTATGCAGTCGTGACATTTTTACAAGCAATGCAAATGGTTTCTACAACTGAATCACGCCCGTTCCACTATTTATTTTTGCCAAAGAGACGGCATGAGGGGCGGGGGCGCATATATTTTTACATTTCAACATAAATGCATTTCATGTTTACATTTTTCCAGTGACAAGTGTCTGAATCACACTGCAACGGGATGACTTATCGAGCCAGGGGAAGCCAGCGACACTCAGCCGACAATCGATTAATCAGCGAAAAATAATAAGAAACATCTCCCAGGCAACTTCTCCGAGCCACATATGCTCGAGAGGAGATTGGAGGTTGGAGGCTGGAGGCTGGAGAACACAGATGCCAACTCGAATGCGGAACTGGCGCTGGAAAAATGAGCGACTTCAGCGTTTTGGCAGCCAAATAAATACGAAACATCAGACGCCAGACAGAGTTTCATAAGTTTAGAAATTCGACTAAAGTTCAGAAATGAATAAAAAAATACATATATGCATGAATGTCATTCACTGGGCCGATTTGCCTCCCACACTGTGTTTTCATTTCATTTGTTTTTTTTTTCGAATTCCACTTCGAATACGATAATTAACACAATTCAACATACAAGAGAAGTGCGGGAAGTGGTTTTATTGAGACGGACAAGGGCTGGGGGGAGCAAAAGTGTTTAACAAAATTATTCGGAACGACCCTCGGAATGAAGACAACAATGAAATGTCAAAGCCAAATGACTGACCAAAACTCATTACAACAAAACTTCAAATTACCCAAATTAATCTAATTTTCAGTTTATTGTTGTTGTCGGCTAATGCTGTTGTTGTTGTTGTTGTCTTTATTCAATGTCAATGAGTTGCGCGCGTTGTCAGTTGTTTCATTCAAATCATTTCTTTCTGTTCACTTTTTCGTTCTCCGTGTTGTTTCTCACACAATTCTCACATAATATAGAATTGTGTCTGTCATTTGTTAGCCTATTCCTTTCATTCAGAGAAACCGAGACGAAAGCATACGAAATGCCATCAGTCAGAGTCAACCTTAAAACTAGCGGCAAACAAGTTAATTGTAATTGGATTATCCAGACTTGTCTGAGAATAAATATATATACTTTACCTGAGTTTAGATATAAACTTTATTCTTGTTAACTCATATATAAGTTTAAGCTGTTTGTTTATGAAGCTTTCTCAAGAACCTCTCAGTTCCATCATCAGCTGACTCTCTCTCTCTCTCTCTCTTACTGCTTATTTTGTAGTATTATATATTATAAATATCTTAACATTAATTGAAGTTTACATCATTTGATGTACTTTTTCACATCCTTAATCAAAATCAAACTGGTCGAGTTCTGAAAATGTCGCGCCTTCGGCCGAAGTGTCAGTCAACGGAAGAGAGCAGCCAGTGCCTGTGTCTTTGATCTCTGCAGATCTATATATATATCTATCCGAGTGTCTGTCTATGTGTGAGCTTGTTTCTGCAACAGTATGGCTGTGACGCGTCGTCGACATTATAAATTTGTGCTCGCTTGCATTGCATTTCGAATGGGGAATTTTGATACGCCTTTTCCTTTTTTTTTTTTCCTTTTTTTTTTTGGCCAGCGCCTGGGCTTGGGCTTCGGCATATGGCGCGGTTTCATGGCGCTGCCTCTGCAACTGCCACCGACTCATTTGCCCCCGTTGCGACGTTTCATTTTTATTTTTATTTTGGCATCACGTGCGCCTGCTGCTGCCATTGCCTTCTGGCTGCTGCTGCTGCTGCTGCTGCTGTTGCTGTTATATTTGACATATTGCCGACATTGATAGCAGGAGACGTTGCAATGAAATTTGTTGTGCTCGTCAACGAGAGTCGCGGCCATCACTCAAAAGGCCCAACAACGTTGCATAGCGTTCAGTCGTAGGTGAAACTAAAGTGTTGCCGCCCAACATATATTATAAATAGTTTCACTCTCTAATTGTTAATCAACATGCTTTTCGGCTGAAAACTGAATAAATTAGAAATATTTATATATAAACTCCTATATTATATTTACAGTAGACTATTTCACATGTCGCCAAAATGGGTTTGAGAAGCTTTAAACAATATATTTTATATACAAAATAAAAACTTGAATTTCAAAGAGTTTAAATATTCCTAAACTCAAATATATATCATTTTATTTCTTTTAATTTTATTTACTTTTTTTATTGTTGTCCTCATTTTGTTTGAAACACTTCGAAAAACTTTATTAGTTTATAATTGTTGCTTGCGCAAACTCATTCAATGTTTACTTCATTTATAGCAGAAAGCTTTTGCCAATCGAGTTGTATCTGAGTATGCCTGAACTTAAATTTAATCTCTAGACTTTACAGGCCAATAAAAATGCATTAAACATGCAACGATAGTGTAACTATTCTAAAGACTTCCCAAATTGCGATCTAGAAAGGAAAAATATTAATTTGTTCAGTCAACGGACAATTCACATATTTTATAATGATGAATAAAATAGTTCAAAATTTTAGTAATTAATTAGAAATTATATGTTTATATATGTATTGATGTATATGCAATGTTCTATATATATATATATGTTCTATGGTATACATTACCTTGTCCCATATTAACATAATTTTCTCTTGGTTGTAGGCAATAAGTCCAATTATTTGGGCGAGCGGAGCTCACATTTTCACTTTTCGATTAACAAATAAGTGCGTAATTTCCTCACTGAGCCAGCCACGCATAAAATGCAATTTTTCACTTTCCCTTTTTCACAGCGGCAACTTCAGAGAGAGAGAGAGAGAGAGAGAGAGGGCAAAGTGAAAGGGAGCTAGGGGGTGTTGGCTCATCGAACACTAATTGCAAAGCAACATCAAAATAATTATGCCCACTTCGAGCACAATAACTAAAGAATTTATACCTGCCAGTGGAGGGCAGTTTGACGAGAGATTTGCTCAAATTGCTTTCACATTAAAAACACTCACACATCTCACCCACCACTGGCAGCACCACCAACCTGTCTCTGGTCGGTGTTCCTCCATTCCACTATGGTCATCCGATCGGCCTACCTGGCTGCCGGCGTTAGCAATTAATACCTTTCACTCTGTCGTATCGCTTGATGTTCCCTGTCCAGCCTACGTCCAAATCCCAATCCGAAATCCTGCATCGACTCCTATCCAGGTCTGCCATTGACCGGCGGTCATTTGTTTATGTCAACGCTTGTGTGCTTGATGCTGCACGGATTAGAAAGTAATCAGTGCCGATAAGAAGCGTCCAGCGTCTCCAGAGACTCTGTGTGGGAGAATGTGGCTGTGGCAATGGCTGTTGGTGGATGTGGTTGCCAGGGACAAGCTCAAAATTGCGTGGAAGCTCGCAATTTAAATTACAGTGGCGCGGCTGTATCCCAGCCTCAACGCCATTGCTAACCAACTGCTGGACCCTGGCCGGGCTTTGGGCATTGGGCATTTTGCAGTTCGGTTACAAATGTCCATTGGGACTTTGCTAATCTGTCATTCGCCATGATGTGCTCCCGAAGGCGGCCTTTCGTTTGGGGGTTGTGCACAGCCCCGTCATACACATGTGCACACACACACACCCACACACTCACACACACCCTCACATACCCTGCTCACCCACTGAGCAAGAGAGACACCAACTGGCAATGAAAAAGGACGAGTGTTCATATAAATGACCAAAATGCCACGCATTGACCCACGCAGAGCCCGTACAGTACCTCCACATCCTCGACTCGCCCGTGGCATCGACGACATGGCAGATAAAATGTTTCAATGTCCAATCGAGCTATTTGTCAAAATACTCGCACCGGATGGAAGTGGACATCCGCACGGACATGGATATGAGTATTTTGTTTTTGCCGCCAAGACGAAATGTTGTTGTTTTTAGCTTTTTGTGTTTGTATTGTCCTTGAAGATACTGCTTATATATAAATGAATACTTGCAGCCCATTTGATCAGAAACAACAATCAAATACACATAAAATACAATGGAGGAGAAAGCGGAATATGTAGAGAATGGACTCAGATCTTAACTTTCCTAACCAAATTTCTTTAGAACGATTTACATAGAAGAAATTTCGATCTCGAAATTTCATTTCAACTGTTTACTATTAAAATTATTAGACTAAAATCACATAAAATTTGAAACACAAAGGAATGAAAATGAATTATTTTTCTCATTTGCAAAATATTTTCTCTTAATAATTTGTTTTGCCTCTGATGAGCAAATTCTTGAAAGTTGACTTCTGACAACTTTTTCCTTTTTACTAGAATAATATTTATGCTAAATTTAGTCCCACTTCAAACGATAAAAACTAAATATGTTAATAAGTTTGCAAAGGGAAATACAACATATATAAATACATTTCAAAAATATTTAAAAATAATCAAATATAATATTCTCAAAAATCAATATTTTGAACCTTTTGATCGAGTTTTTCCATAATTCAACTAATATCTACAAATTCCTTAATATTCACATCAATTCTGAAGCATTTCTCCCAATTGTAATCCAGCACGGGAAAATGAAGCGCATGAAGATCATGAAATTTGGAACATAACCTTCTGGTGTTGAAAACGCTTTGCTATTTCATATCGTACTCGTATATTAAAACATTTTAATTACACGCTTCGGTTGATGGGCTAGGCAAATTGCGAGGGATATTTTAGATTTGTTCCACGCATCGCTACGTGAATAAAATATAATGAAAATTTCAACGCCGATGATGGCTAACGTCGCACTGACAGCAATGACGGAATGCTGCCAGACAGTGAGACAGTCAGAGAGTCAGACCGTCAGCTAGATAGAAAGATGGCATTGGCGCTGCTTGACTGCTTGACGGACAGACTATTGGACTGGCAGCCTGTCGGCCTGTTGGCCTGGCTGCCTGCAGCGTGCGCACTGCGAGTATCCTTTTCGCCTGTTCCAGAGCCTCCCTTATGGGCGTACATGATAAATGGCGACGAATTCGTCAATGTCAAAATCAGACTGTTACAAACAGCGCTGGGACGGCAACGGCAACAACGACGACGACGACGACGACGACGCAACGTTGCGTAGAGGTAGAACCAGGGAACTGACTCTCGTTGGCTCTGGGTCCAGGACGCGTATCCACGAATGTCAGGAACGGCAATATAATAAAAACAGTTAGATTCATATGAATATGGCGCTGAGTCTGCCCACATCTGCGCTTCACGCTTCCAATGAGAATGCGTCCGCTGAAAGCTGCGCACATTGTACTCCAATGTATTTTAATATGAATGCAAATTTCTTGTTCTAGTTTCTGCACATTCTGCAGTTTTCACTTATGCAAATTCATATATTTCGACACACAAATTTGTCTCGCACCCATTATAGCATTATGGAAAATTATTGAGTGGAAATCATATTGACTAATTGTTTGAACATTTGTCAAGTATTGCACAACAATTATTGGATAAGCAATACATTTTTACTTACATTTGCAATAGATCCTCAGATAATCCTTAACTAAGGTTTAGGCTAGTCTAGCTGTGTGTCGCTTACAAATTTTGGAAACATGTATGCCCATGAATAAATATCAAATAAAAAATGTGGTTGATGTCTTAATAATATGAATAATTCAAAGATTTCATAAACATATTTTTTTTTAATATTTGTTTTCAGTCTTTTTAAAAAATGGCGTTTCAATGGAGTCAAAAATACTTTCGGATATATGTGATATACACTCGAATATGAAAATAAAATGAAATATATATAAACAAAATATCTATAACCCATTCCTAAATGATGGGCTACCTGTTAAACCTGTTGGGCTGTTAGGGACTTTCTTACTTACATGCAAACGAGCCAAATATTAATTGGGTTGTCAACTTTAATTTTTCCCTTTCATTTCGTGGAGACTTACATTTAACAGCTCAATTAATTTGGGGCCAACGGCGCACATGTGAGCTGGGCCCAGGGACCGGGCCGCGACTCTGATTTGAGTTATGCGATCCATTGACATTATCTGTGACAGGCGGCAACTGATTCATTCTGCGATCGGGCCTGGAGTTGAGCAGCAAGCCGATGGCTGGAGTTGGGCCCGGCCAGGGCCAAGGAGGTGGCTATCGGTTTTCGAAGTCGATAAAGATCTCAAAAGGATCTTGTTGACTTTTTTTGTTTGGTCGACAACAAATGGGGGCCATTACAGCGCGACAACTTTTAGTTGTGGTGAAAACGACTTTAAGTCAGTTTTAAACTGAATAATATTAATTCGCGTGATATAGCGGGTGATCGTGGCGATTAATCAATTAATTAGTTTACCTCTTGTACAAAATCCCAATGTCTCTTTGTCGCCATTGCAATAGAGTGAGACGGAAAGCTAGAGAGTGGGAGCGGGACGGCACGTGCAAGTCGTGTAACTGAATTATAATTGTCTTAGGAAGGGCGTAAACATTAAATGCAAACACAAACAGCAACACAAACACAGCAAAACAAATGTAATTAATGACATAAAAAAAAGGTAGGAAACGTTGCTTTGCGGCACTTTTATTACCATTATTTTATTTTTTTTTTTTTTTTTTTGATTCGTTTTGTTTTGTTTTGTTTAGTTGTTTCTTTTTTTTTTATAATGGCCAGAGAACAAATAAAAGAAAAATGTCGTTCTGATTGACGAATTGCGTGCGTATAATTGTATCTTCCAGATACTTTTTGTATACTTGCGCCACATACAGTGTGTGGCTTTCGTTGGCTCAAACTTTAATTGAGCCACAACTGTAGATACGCTCGCACATGAGTGCCGCAAACTTTGCGGCTCACGCGACCCGCAACAAAATGTCGGATATCTTTGAAGCTCCGCACAATGGTAGATCTAAAGTACCTTTGTGCAGACACACAAGTGAGTATATATGTATATAAATATACATAGATATTTATATATTTCAACGTATTGCGTGTGTCTGCGAAAACCCATTCATGTTTTGTAATTGAGAGCAAGCCGAAAAGGAGTGATTGCTAAGGGCATTGTAACAAATGTAATGAATGAAGCATATGAAGCTGACTCGTACTTGATTTCAAAGAGTCTGGCCTAAGCGTTGAATTAATGAATTGCTTCGGAATCAAATCAAATCAAATTAAGCAAACTTGAAAATTAACCTATTCTTATATGCCTTCGTAGCCTTAAGCTTGACTTGAACTATAATTGAACAAAAGTTTAAGCGTAAATATAACTATTATTTATTATCATATATTTATTTATTTTATTTTATTTTTATTTATTTATTTATTTTTTTTTTTTTTTTTGTATTTGTTATCTATTCGCAAATACTTAAATGTTATTATTAATATTGTTAAGCAACTAAATACTCATAAATAATATAATGAATTATCGCATTGTGTATCTCAGATATTTGTTATTTAGCAAACTCAAAAATCTAAGTATATTTACTTTGTATAATCTCTTCTTACTTTATCTTTATTTTTTATTATTATTTATTTTTAAAGCAAATATGATATGATATGCCTTTGCACTGCTTTCTGCTTTCAAGCAGCACAATTAGAGGTCGCACTGCTTGCTGCCGAAAAAGTTCCTTGTCCATTATGGTTGTTGTCTCCGCTGCGCGAGCAATGCCAAATGGAATTGAGTGAAAGCCGGAAAATGTGAGTTCCAATGGGAATACCAAGCCAATTTGCAAAAGCAATATGCAACATTTAGATGTTGATGCTTACAAAATTGGACGGCAGCTGGCGCTGCGACCCTTTGTAGACGCATATAAAATTCACTTTTGTATATCAAAAGCTATGCCAAAAGTGAAAAAAGTGAAATAAAGTCATGCGGCGTACCGCTCGCTGCCCGGCATATGTTTTTGGCGGCCTCTTTGACGAGTTGTTGTGGCCTGTGGAAGTTGGTCCGCTCTTGGTTCTGGCTCTGCCCTTAAATCATTTTATGCTGCGCTGATTTTGTGTACATATGTTTGATTAAAAATTAAAATTATCATTTACGGCCCATTTAAACTAAACCGACCAGAGATTTTTCGCATGTCGTTCTCATTTTCGAAATAACAAAATATTCTGCGCCGACAGCATTAAAAACAAATCTAGAGAGGATGCGGCTATATTATTGTTGTGAGGCCTGTCTATTGTATGAATAACTTAATATGTGTGCTACTAGAAGACTTATTTATAAACCACCAAGCATATGTACATATATTTAATAAGTATAACCTTTCAATTAGCCATGCGAACGTGCATACGTATTGCGTCTATACAAAGATGTACATATAGATGTACATATAGATGTATACAAAATGTGTGCTCCATTTAGAAACTAAATATTGCCTCTTTTTAGTTAGCCATAGTCAAAATAGGATAAAAAAAAAATACATTTTGTATTTTAATTTTTCATCTTCATTTATAGCAATTTTCGTCATGGCATCTTCATTTTCGTATGCTATGCGAAATTTTAGTTTGCCTTTGTCTTCGTTAATTTCCCAAATGTTGTCAAGTTATCTTCGCCGCTGGACTTCGTAGCCTCCTTCTCTTCGAGGAAACAGCGGAATAGCCTGAAAAAAATAAAGAAACAAAAAAATATTGTGACAGTTTTCGAATTCTAGGTCTAGACCTTGACTACCATAAAGTCAGTTTCTACCAAAATCGCTGTAAAAATGTGGAACAAACAAAAAATAAAGCACACAAAAAATGTTTCAGTTCTAGTTTAATTTTGAGAAAACCTCTGTGACCGGAAGAAAAAAAATGGAACAGTAATATGCGCTTGGCACAATAAAAAAGATATGCAATAAAAATGTTTTAGACCGAATTCGCTTTCTGTCGCGCATTTTTGCTATTGTGTAAAAAATTGAGCATTTTTTTCACCGTCGACCTCATTTTTTGCCCTCGCATTTTCCATTTAAAATGCAGGAGAGACAAAAGTTTTTACGGATTTATGAGTTTATCGCTTTACAACCGCGTCTCAGACCCAATAAATGTTTATTGAGCTGCCTGACGGTCGCGGCCGTGCTCGAGTTTCCTGACCGTAGACCTTATTTGGTAGCCGCGAAAACTGCGAAAACTGTAGCAGGGCCATGGCCCAAATGCTGCACAGAGCGAACTTGATCCCGATCCTTGTTGCGAATCACTAGCTCAAGGACGTGCCGGTTATGCAAGTCTATGCAACGGATGGGCTTGCATAATAGGTGCAAGTATATTGACTTTAAGCCGCCCGCCGAACCCAAATTGCTCTACTTTGCATTGTTCAATTGTTGACACTCTATTGTTTAGCCAGAGCAACGCCCACGAGCCCAGTCAGTAGATTGCAGGCAGGTCCTTACGCACCTCTTACACAATATTCCACAATATGCGCCTAAGTCCGGGGATTAGTTGCCTGTCTTCCGCCAACAATTATGCCTGTCGCCTATTGCTCTAATTTAAATTACCAGGACACACTCCCTCCCTTTCATTCTCTCTCTCTCTCTCTCTCTCTCTCTCTCTGTCTTGTTCACTCTGTAGATTCTCCCATTCTTTCTGATGGCTGCTTAAACATTTCCTAAAAACTTACCCAGTTTTTGCGGCAGACTTTTGTTTTGACAGTTCCGCGCTCGAGTTTCGCAGCGAAATCTTTATGACTTTGCAGAAAGTTCTGCGAATTTTTATTATGATCAACTTTGCTGTAAATGCTCAATTCTTTTTGTTACAATTTTTGCTTAACCTACTTTTGCAAAATATATACTCTACCGCAGAGTTCTGGAAATCATCAAAAAGCGTGGCTTATTTGAAACAAAGGAAATTCGATTCTGGTGAAATTTTAGTAAAGGGATTTTTACCAATTTATAATAGGCGAAAATTTTATAAATATTTTAAATATAATTGATTAAAATATATTAAAAATTTTTCAAAAGATTGAGGAGTCAAAAAATAATGATTAACTTGTTTATTTGTTTTATTTTTTATTATTGGTATATGAAATTCATATTTATATTCGACTTCGGTAAATATTAAAAATTATTTTACTAAATTTTACTAAAATAAAGCTTAAATACCAAATAAAATTTCTCAAATTAAGTATACTCTAAGCTCCATGCTGGGCATGGCTGACTAAAAAGGAACATGGATAATATAAAATTTCGAAAACATTAAATAATCATCAAGTTTTCTATATAGATATGTGTGAGCGTAAAGGAACAAAGCAGCTCGCCTTTTTCAGCTGAACAAGAGATCAAATATTTATAATTTATGTGATGACAAAGCGCTTTGGGATCTTGCACTGTTTATTGAATTTAAATTTTCAATAAGTTTAGTTAATATGTTTATTTATACAGCTCGATGTATATGTATGTATATGAGCCTAATTGCATTAATTAATGTATTCTCTTCGCTATTGTGAATAATACAATGTGTTTATAGCTCGATAGCTTATAAACTAAAAATCCAATATTTATTCTGTTCATTGCATAAGTTTATTTCTTGAATAAAATATGACATGAGGTGAGTCGAAAGCTCTAAAGCAGCTGATCGTGGCCTATATCTGCGTATTTGCTCAAAGCGTCCATTACAAAAATGGTCGAGTACAAGCCGAACCAAATATAGTTAGCTTTCTATCTTTTTCTATCCCCTTTAATTATTTAAAATAAATCAACAATATTTTTAAAGATCTAGATATATTTGAATATATATAAATTGTAAAGTAATTTTACAGGTAACTAAAGCTATCACATTTAATATTACATATTTGCAAAGAATATTTGCTTCTTCTGTAATAGGAGCTGAAATTTTGTTTTGAGTTTTATTGAAACAGTTCTTGAATACATGAGTGATGCGTATTTCCTGGTCTTTCGACAGGGGCGGGAGCAGGCGTAAACTTTGTTTAGAGTAAACAGAATCCCTTCGACTGGTCGATCGGTCAATCAAGGACTACCTGAGCAGTGCGACGCGTGTGTCTCGCAGCGAAATGATGTCTTGTTGACGGAGTTCGAAGGACGCGGCTCGCGCGACTCGACTCGACTGTTTATGGAATGTAAATGTACCGTGTCATGGGTCCTTAAACATCTTAATTGCGCACGTATCCTTCGCTAGCAAAGCGCAATTGGTTTCCATGGCGGAAATATTATTGCCACGTCGTAAAACTATAAAACTGTCCGCAGGGGGCGATATGCAGTCCAAACTCTGTTGGCCAGTCGAGTTCTCTAGGACACAGCTCTTCTGCGTCTTCAACTGAGAACTTGCGATCGCCATCAACAAATTCGCTGAATTCAGTCGAACGCGCGCGACTTCGATTCCCGGGCGTACGACTCGTCAACGAAATCGCATTGAAAATTTACAAAGAACTCGTGGGTGGCCCATAGTATTCCATAGTATGTTGTTAATGAAAGCAATCCTTATTAGCTGTCGATACAAATCGCGCATTAGGTAATTCCATTTCGAAGCATCTTGTTATAAGGCAACAAAATGCTGACAAACTACGAAAAATATTACCCGTTGCCAATCTAAGCCGGAATAGAAACTGTCAAATCATATGAGTTAGTAAATAAACATCATATGAATGTTATGAATAGCACTGAATCGTTGAGGTGATTTTAATACCCTAAGCCCATTGAAAATGATTATTCATAATAATATAATATTAAGTATAATGGGTTTATGAAAATGTATGTGACAGGCAGAAGGAAACGTCCCAGTCCCCACAAAGTATATATGTTCTTGATTAAGTTGATATAGCCCTGTCCTTCCGTCCGTATGAGCATCAAGATTTCGGAAACTACAAAAGCTAGAGAGCTGTAATTTCACATGAATACTCGTAAGTGAGTTACACAGTACGAGTTTATTATGTTTTTTTTTTTTTTTTCGATAACTCATCCCATTTACAAATTATCGATAAAAATCGAGAATTAATGTACTTTTTTTTAAGCTTTTTGAGCATAACTTCTACACCGTATATATAGATAAATATTCAATATTTGAATATATTTAACTTAATTTAAATTTAATTTGAAAAGCTTCATATTGGAATGCAAGAAAGCAGAACTCTGCTGCGAATTGATATAAAAATAAATATAAAATATATTATTTATATACAATTTGAAAACTTACAAAATAGAATAAATTAAATATAATATAATAATTAAATATAAAAAAATAATCATTTAACGCTAAAAAAAATATATATATATAATATCGAAAGCGCATTTATCTTAAGTTAAACAATATTTTGAAGGAGTAAAAGAAGTCCTAAATTTATTCAATAATTAAAAAAGTATAATTTGAAATGTCAATTACAGTTTGTAAGAAAAAATAATGTATATATTCACGTAGATGTATATAGAAAATTAACAGAGTTGCAATTACTCCAATTTGATTAAAGAATAGTTTATAAAAGCTGAAAATTGATTTTACATCTTTAAAATGCAGATCAATGAAATGTCAAAAATATACTTTGTTGGTAGAGAATTATTTGATTAAACGTATAACAAGTTTACGATTCGCCAACCTACCAAACTTTAAGAAAAATATATAATTTCTGCAAATTCTGATTAAAAGTATATAAAATTGTAAATTGTCCTGATTAAATTGATTAGTAAATTTATATTTAAGCCTAATATAAAGTTGATCTCTCAAGAGATCGAAAATTTGTTTGAAAAACATTTGTTTACTACAGCATGTGGGAAAATCATACAAAATTCAGAATCAATTGACATTGACTCGATATGCCACCTTTTCCCTTTGGCAAAAGCGGGCCAAGCTGCACGAATATGACTTTAGAGTTTTTTCCAACTCTGATTTAATTTTAGTATCTAGTAAATTTGATAATAATAATAATAAGTAAAAACTGTAAGAGTATTTTAAAAATTTTTTCAAGTACAAAATGCAAAAAGTAATTATGATTTCCATTTGTGAATGAGAAATGGAGATGTCTTTGTTCTCATCTGCAATCGTGAAGATATACATATTTAAATATATTGTAACACTGAGTTTATCGCCACACAGAAGGTGTTAACATTGTCCAAAGATTGTCGCACGATTCATGTGTGGCCATAAAAAAGAACAAAGCAAGAGCTCGCTGTAAATGCATAATTCATTCCAATGCAAGGACTTTACGAGCACCTCATTATGAAGAGTACGAAACAATGCGAATAAGTGTGACAGAAGCAATTAATGCGCCAGGGAAATGTCAACACGAACGCAAACACACTCTGGAGGATGGCATTGCAGGCAGTATGACATTGAGTTTAAATATCCTAACGACAGCCGAATAAAGAGAACAGAAGCCGACAACGACGACGACTACGACGAGAGAGACGAAGGCGAAGACGACTAGCCAAGGTCGACGCCGACGCGTGACGTATTGAGCGAATGTTTGTACACACTGAGCATGTAAAAGGAGCACAGCACACAGGAGTGGTCCTTAGGAGTTGCCTTGACTTTGATTGGTGCCGAGCTCTGATCATCTCGATTCCGTTCGCATCGTTCGTGATCATCCAAGGTCAGCTCACCCACGCTGGCTTTTCCTATTCGCTCATTCAGCACTCGAATGACTCGTATGGCCTCGACTGGACTTTGGCAGCATCAAGGCCAGTGAAATTGTCCTGTGCCCGAATGAGGCATGCCGAATGTGCCAGGAGAGTAGCCAAAGCTGAAAATTGCTTCATTTGCGATTGCGAAGCAGCATAGGCTAGCCAGCACCTGCCGCGCCTACGCTCGAATATAAATGAATATATTCACAGCCAAAATCGAGACGTGTGCATCTCAATTGTTAAATCAAACAACATTTTGAATAATTTTCCCTCTCTCCCTCTGGCTTTTCACAAATTAGGCAGCGATTGAGGCAATCAAATTGATGGCATTTCAACGGTCTAGGATTGGTTAAAGATTTTCGATTGCCATCCGAATCGGTATGGTATACGGCGAAAGACTCACGCTGCGCTCAGATTAGACGCTCTGACGCTTATACTATATATAAGACTGACTAAAATAAGCACTTGAAGTAGTTTGTTTTTATATATATGTTTTAAGGAACAGCATAGCTGTGGGGTCTTATCACTATGTCATGAAGTTGGTTGCATTTAAACGGCATTATAAAGCTTTCAGTGATTCTCTAGCTTTTCCAATAAAAAATATATATTTTTTAATTATTATTTTTAATGCAAAGTTAAATGAGTATTAATTTATAATTAATTTATTTTTCTTTTTATTAAATTCCATAGAACTTTATAGGAATTGGCTATTATATTACAGAAAGTATTACATTACAAGCTTTTTAAATGGTATTGAAATAGGGATTTAAATTCCTTCAATCTTAAATCATAGAAATTGAATATTTACATTCAATTAGACTCAATATTTCAGTATGAAATCAACTAAAAGAGTATCTGTATTCCAGCATTCTCTACATAAATATTTCATTGTCTTATTTCTTTGCTTGCTGATCATTTTTTCTCAGCTATTTTGATTTTATACGCAGCTTGACGTCCCATGTTTCGGTCTGATAATGAGTGGCGATGTTGTCGATTGTTGATGTTGTTGTTGCCGCACAATTAGCATTTGGAGACGGCGTAATGAGCAATGAGCTATCTGCGACTCCCAGAGGAGATTCAGCCATCCAACTTCAAAGACACAGCGTGTGACCCTGGGCCTAGTAAACGAAGTCAGCGAAGAGGAGAAATAAACAAACAAACAATCGCACGATTTGGAGTATCTTAAGCGATACTTGTGTTATGTAATGCTCCAGCACAGAGGGGGAAAATTAATTTTCAATGGCAATTTGTAATACTCAGTGAAATCCTTTGAAGTTTAAACAAATCCAAATAGAAATCGTAATCATATGGCTTAGAACTGAGCATACTTATGAACGTTTCTTCATTATCATCGGGAATATATGATTACAATTAATGATTCCTTGGGCGCAGTTGATGATATTAACAGCTCGTCGCTGTGTATTAACACATTCGCCTACTTCAGGCGCGTGCCTGTTTCACCTTCCAGAGCATTGAGAAAAACTCCCAAACTCCAGTGTCCAGCATTTGCCAGATCTCGGATGTTACCCTCATGAAACTGCCAAGGGATGATCCCTGGCTTGGAATGCAGGAGGCAGCAGCAGGCAGCAGGCAGCGCAAAGGATGGGGTAGACGATGCGGCACGCTCGCACAATGGGATGGACCCGATTCCACTGTCAAGGTAATTTATTAATTCGGCAATAAAAACGCACGAAACGCTCGTCCCCTGGCAACGGGCAACGGGGTGTGTTGTGGTCGGAGCATTCGCATGTGGGCCTTACAACTCAATTATTGCTGCCAAAACTTGACTTCGGCTCAGATTTTGTCAGCATATCGTTTCACTTTTCCAAGTATTTCATTGGGATTATAAATTCAGTTGAGCGATAAAACTCAATCGCCCAGAAACGCAGCGTTGAGTGTCTGCGGTTGCTGTCAATTTAAACTGCACCTGATTCAATAAATACTATGTGAAATATAGCGAAATAATTATTTGGTCAAGTCATTTGACAAGCTGACGAATTGCTTAACTAGACTGAGTCGTTTAAGTAGAACATGTCGACCCACCCGAAGAACTAAGATTTCTGCATTTGTTTGAGCTCCAGAAGGCGATAGAGATACACTAAATCTGATTATATTTGTAAATTATAAATGACATGATGATTAATATAAAGCTGCTTTCATCATTGATGCTAGTTTATTATTTGAAAACAAATCCATCCATTCTTATCCCAAGAATAAATTAGAAAATATTTTAAATAGAACATATATGTACCTTTCTTTATCACATGGGTAAAGTCACCAGTCAATGCCAAAAGTTGTCTAATCAAATATAAATATATCTATCAGTTAAAGTACTTTCTTATAATAAGAGTTTTTTCAGTTTCCAGAGGCATATGCGCTTAAGTATATTTATAAAGAATGTAGGAATACAAGTTTTATGGCTTCGTATGTTCTCTACAGCTCAGCCCAAATTGCCTTTTACAAGAGAGCTGAGTAAAGAACGCTTTATTTGAGTATCTGTTACCAACATCGATATCCTAGGTCTATAGCTTAGAGAGTGTATATAGAAAGTGGGTTGTCGTGGGTCGTGGGTCGCGTTCGACCGTGCAGCGTCCTGTCAAGCTGAAAAATGCCATAAATTTTGGCCCGGCTGTCAGGGAACGTGCGCGCCGCAGCAACAATAACAATGGGCGAGGTAGAGCGAGTGCCGAGCACAGTTTGGGGCAGGAGCCAGAGCAGCCGAGGGTAGCCGCACAATTCGCAAATGCACAAACTGCACACATATGCCAGCCAATCTATTGATATCGCTTGATAAGGGTGCCGAGGGTGGGCCGTTGATCGAAGTCGGGGGTGGCTGTTGCTGGCTCGCTCAGCTTCGACTCTGTTTCGTCTGGCTAAGCGGATAGAAAAGTCGTGTAAACTCGCCTTTTCGGCCAGTCAATTTAGCTGAGCGGCTTACGGGTCAGCTATGCAAATATGCGCAAGAGTCTCTTTCGGAGCACTTGCCCAGGCCGCAGGAAAACCCTCGCGAGCAAACAAAAAGCGCAACACGCGACGCAACAAAGGATCTGCTTCAAATGGGTCTGGGAATGGAATGGGTAGAAGCACGCGCAATATTATCCTTTCGCAGCCTTTGCGCCTTCTGCTTGATACACGCAACCAGTTGCAAGTCCAGGGCTAATCAAGCACCGATAGAGCCTTAGCTGCAGCGAATACCTTGACGATTCCTGGAACAACTGGCAGCAGCTTCGCTTCCCTTCATTGCCGGCCGGAGAAATTTTGATGAATTTGCTGCTGCTGCTGCTGCTGCTGCTGCTGCTGCTGCTAAACGGGCAAAAGGAAAAGCCTTTTGTGCCAACCGTTTTTAGCAACGTTTACAGTTTACAGTTTACAGTTCTGTTTATGTCTTTATGATTATTGCAATTAGAGGAGGGCAGCAAACCAGCCGCTGTCCCGCTCGCCCACCTACCCGAGGCTCGACTTAATTACGCGCCTGTGGGACGTCCAGCGCACGTCTCAAGGCATCTCAAGGACGCGACTCGGCGCAGGGGAAATGCACGGATAACTTGCAGCAACTCGCGATGATAATGGGCGCGATGGGTAGGTAATAAGCAGGCGCAGCAGGTAGGCCGGCCTATGAGCATTCGCACTTGGCCGGATAAACATTCCGTTTGCCGAGCCGGATAAACTGCACGCTACCCCTGCGAGCCATAAATCTGGCAAGGTCCTGGCCGGAGGGGTAGGGCGCGCAGCATGTGTCAAAGTGTCATGCGCAGGGATATTTATGCGCTATGACGAGCGCGTGTGCCAAACATCAAGCGCAGCTCGGCTCGGCTATATTAAGGCAGGATCATAGAGCAGAGCAGCTCATTCGCAAACGCAGCAGCGTCGTGCACACATCGTTCATTTCGTTCACAGGACAACACATAGACGCAATGGCAGCCACCAACACACACTACTATGCCGACAGCATGTACAACATGTACCACCACGCCCTGCCGCCCACATACTACGACAACACGAGCAGCGGCAGCAGCAGCAGTTACTACCAGAGCAACCAGAGCTGGCAGCCAGCGAGCTATCAGCCCAGCAGCTACGCCCACTATAGCCAGGAGGGCTACAGCGAGAGCTGCTACTACGCCAGCTACCATCATCAACAGCAGCAACACCCACAGCCACAACAGGAGCAGCCATTGTGCCTGCCCACTCTTGATGCAGTGCCTCAGTACCAGGTGCCCACAGTTGCCGAGCCCATCATTGAGTCCACCTCCCCTGCTCCAGCTAAGAGCCGCAAACGCAAGGCCGAAGAATCCGCTGCCGACATCATCGCCGCCGTAGAAGAGCGTCCCAGCACACTACGCGCTCTGCTCACGAATCCCGTAAAGAAGCTCAAGTACACCCCCGACTACTTCTACACGACAATCGAGCACGTGAAGAAGCCCAGCAAGAGCAGCTCAGCCGGCGAGCTGTCGCCCTGCTACGAGCAGGACTACGCCGTGCCCACGCCCTCCACACAACAGACGCACATGTCACCTCAGCGCAGCACCGGCGAAGATGTAGACTATCTGGACGTCTATTCGCCTCGCAAGCCCGCCAAACATGGCGACTTTGTCACCCCACCACCAGCAGCCACCACGCCCGTCGATGGCATCGGCATCAGCACGCCACCCCAGTCGCCGGCCGAGAAGTCGCATGAAATCAATCATCGCATTGTGACAGCTGCCAATGCCAGCAACGAATTCAATTGGTCGCACATTGAGGAGACCATCACATCAGGTAGGCATCGCTCTCCCTCTCCCTCTCTCCATCTATCTATATCTCTCTGTCTCCCTCACACACACCCTCACTCTCGCGTAATGTAACTGTTACTTATTCTCTGTTGCTTTTCTTTCAATTCTTGCAGATTGCAAAGACTCCAAACGCACAAGGCAAACCTACTCCCGCTACCAGACGCTCGAGCTGGAGAAGGAGTTCCACTTCAATCGCTATATCACTCGCCGTCGACGCATGGACATTGCGCATGCGCTCAATCTGAGCGAGCGCCAGATCAAGATCTGGTTCCAGAACCGACGCATGAAGTCTAAAAAGGATCGCACGCTCGAAGCCTCGCCCGAGCACTGCACCGCAGCCGGCTATGCCTCGCTCCTGCCACCGTTGGATGCCACCACTATGCCGCCACAGACACAGCCACAGCCACAGCTACAGGCACTGCCACAGGCACTGCCACAGTCACAGTCACATCTACAGCCGGCTGCTGCCATGCCCTATGCCGCATACCCTGCCTACTTGCCCGCCACACAGCAGAGCTATGATTACCCGCAGCAGTCGCCGCCACCGCCACCGCCGCACTTCGCCCAGCCGTACGATGCGCAGTACACACCGCAATATCATCAACAGACGCAGCAGCAGTGCAGCTACCAGCAACAACAACAACAGCAGCAAGAGCTGAGCACCTCCAACCAAGCGCTGTTTCATCTGCCCTAAATGAACCCGCACACACACACACACACACACACACACACACACACACACACTGACACACACAAACGCACAACCGTAACGAACGCGCCACGAATTCTCGACCATTTGCCGGTGACACGCAAATGTCTAACGAGATGCTGCGCAGTCGCCGTTGCCGTTGCCATTGCCGTCGCAGTCGCACTCCCTACGGTGCCCAGGACTTGGGCAAAAGGACGAGTGCGCATGTGCGGCTCCTCGACACCTCAAAACCCAGTGGCTGGCCATGGGTTACCCGTTGCCTGCTGTCTGTTCACTATTCTCTGTTGGCCAGTTGCCTAGCGCGCTCGATTATCATTGAGCCCGTGGGCTGTGGCCAGGCATCGATAATGCAACATGAACTCAACTTGGAGACTGAAGAATGATTTGTTTCTATTGTACAGTTAATATATAGGTCAATTATTAAATATTTATTAAAATATATCTATCGAATTTAACATAAACAAAATGACGTCGTTTTTCTTCATATATATTGTATATTATATTGAATATATATTTGATTGAAATATTTAATTGAAGAAATAAATAAATAATGTATAATTATTTATTTCGGATAGATTGTGTCTAGGACAACTCAAATTATAGTATAGATAAATAAAATATACATCATTTATTCCATTTAAATTTGAATATAGAAATGTTATTTTCCATTTATTTGGCATTTTATTTCAGTAATCTCTTGACATTCTTATACACACGACTCATAACTTTTAAAATTTTGATGCACACCATTAATAATTCATCCTTCCCCATCAATTTTTCTTTTACATTTTATTTGTTAAACTTTTGGATCATTAGGAATCCTTTGCAACCACCCAAAAGTGGCGTAGCTTAAGCCTATGAAGAGAAATGTTTTTGATATCGAGTCTAAATTTGAGCAGCTGCAATTTGCAGCTCCCCTCGCCCTTGATTTTGACTTTTCTATAAAATGCACTATTTTCGCAATGGAAAAGTGTCACATTTTGGTCGCTTTGGCTCTTTTCCACCACCAGCGAGCGAAGCGCAGCCTTTCCGCCTTTCGCTGTTTGCTCATCCATTGAAGTGAGACATGGGCCGGTCATTTTTCATTGCTCGCCTTGACAGCTATCGGCAACGCAACCCAAGAGCCATGTGCCGATGCCTTTTGCCGGGCGGCATTTATACGACTCATTAGATCAAAGTGGACAGTGGGTAGTTGCCGGATCTGCAAGGATGGGTAGTTGCTGGCATAGCCACGTATTTTGATTTTACAATAAGGCATCCGATTCTACAATCGTTCAAGTGTTGAACTGATCTGATGCTTGGACAAAAGAGCACAAACTAACTGAAATGATATTGGTAGAATTCTTCTTTAAAATCATTGTCATCAAGCTCATTATGACATTAAAAACTACATATCTTAATTTAAATATAAGCATATATTTTAGTTCTACAAAACCAATTTCAATTTGCATTCAGCGACAACTATTCCATTTATCCATCAGCCTGAAACTTAGTCTACATTGTCATGATTCATAAAAATATTATAAAAGGCAAATATAAATAAATATAAATATGATTTTTAATATATTTCTAATTGAAGATTTAAAGAGATTTTTCATATCTAAATTTCAACAGAATATTTGCAGCCTATACATATTGTTTCATATATATTAATATATATAATTTTCTATTACAAAAACTCCTAACTAAATTAGGAAATTTAAGTCTTAACTTAATAACAGTAAATGAATAGGAAGCAGTTTTAAGATTTCTCATAATATTTTTGCTATAACAAAAGTAATGCAAATTTCCCACGAAAAGTTTTTAGCATAACATATCTATCTACCTAGAGTCTTGGCTAACATTAAGTCCAAAGCTATTATGATGTGGATTTTTTTAGAAAATTTCTAGAAGTCAGTCTGGTATTGTTTATTTTTTACAACTTCTGGGTGAGTGGTAAAAGGTTTACGTGCAAGTTGCGAAAGAGTTACGTTAACTCTTCGACGTCCTTCGCGGAAGCGAAGAGTTTTTCTATGCCATTCGCTTTATTGAAATCCCAAAGGTCGCTTTTAACTCATTCGCGAACCATAAAACCCGCACTCGGACGGATTGGCAAGGCAAAGACGAAGACGATGACTCTCAAGATTCGCGGAAAACTTCATTGTGGGCGTGATCGTTGTCTGACGTCGTCTGATGCCGACGAGGCGGCAGTCAAGGTTGCAAAGTCAATCCTTTAGCGTAATCCTTTAAATAGTCAAAATAAAGCCCGCCTTTGGCAAAACAATTGTGCAGAACTCGTTGGTCACTCCTTTTGGCCATCGGATGCGAATCCGCAGTGCGAATAGGCGTTCTATTGTGTCCACTTAGCTGGACATGGTACCTGCCTCCGCCTCTGCCTCTGCCTCTATCTGTGCCTCAGCCTCAACCTCTGCCTGCGCGAATAACGATCGTAAAATTATCCTTTCGCAAACACGAGCAGAGACAAACGCAGCCGCCTCAGAAGGATCGTCGCCGTCTACCGGGCGAAGGAGTTACAAAGTCATAAAAACAAAACACCTTTGTCTGAGCATTGTCGGTTGGCGAATTATCCTTTCTGTGACGCTGCCGTGTCTCTAATCCCCCTACCCACTACTTCGATTCGCAAATGACTAAGCATGCTGCGGAATACGTACTGCACGGCTGTTAACTGGAAGGGATTAAATAACATTATCCTTATGTCTAAGATAAACACAAACACCAGAGCTCGCTGATCTCAGATGTGGCATGGCTTTAAATTAACTTTCACCATGACGAAAAAATTGAGCTATTATAAAGTCAACTCTAATGCTAAACTACCTAATATGATATATATGATATGTCATATATGTAAGAGAGTTGATTTGATTAGCAGCTGCCAAAAGAAAAACACAAAAATTTTCAGAAATACATTAGTGTAAAGTTTCATCAAGATTGTGTGGACAGTCTAAAGTATTCTCGTGAGTGAGTACCTTGATGTTGTATTATGTATATATAAATATATTTTTTTTTTAAATTAATACTTATATTAAAAGTTCTAGCAACTTGTGTATATATCATAGACCTGTCAGACCTGTCCCTTACCAATAAACAATAATGAAATAAAAATTAAGCATAGTTTAATTTGAACCAACTTAACACAAAATTGAACATAAATTTAGCCTTAAGGAAAGCAAAAGGAACTTTATTGGAAAAGAATGACCTATATAGCAAAAGGTACCAAACTAATGATATTTCATTGATTTAAATATTCTCTAACGATTAAGCCTTGCAAAATTATTCTTGAGATAGAAAACAAATTGAATGCTCTGGCAATATTTTAAAATTGAGCAAAATATTTTAAGTCATATCAGAAAGATAATTCCAACTCTCAGCTGTTATCACTTTTAGTCACTTGCCATTTCTATAGTTTTAGATTTATTGAAAGAAACAGGTTGACAATAAACAAATTCCAGGGAGATATAATAATTAGCTTGTGCGCGTGTTTAGGTCAGAGCAAGAGCCACCCAGTTGCCCAGTTGTCCAGTTAGTCAGCTGGTCAGCTACTCACTTTCTCAGTTGCGGCTGTGCCCTTTGTTGTGATTACCACGTTCGAGGCTATATTTATGGCGCTCGAGAGCCAATTAATTGTGACCCAAATCAACAGTTTTCGAATGGTTGGCAACACCAGCAGATCAGGGCCCAGTCTAATGGCCCGGCAAATGCGCCCGATCGAGACTCCGAGCAGCAGAGCGTGTGAGCTGGTCAGGCGCAGGCGATGGCGCTGACTGCTCGAGTCGCACATGAGTTATGGCCGCAACGGACAAATGTCGCTTTAAATGCTCCATTGGCATGCATAAATTTTGGTTTTTACAAGCACCGACGCGACGTGCTCTTCCACAGAATCCCTGGCTCAATCCACAGCGCCAGATGAAATCAGCGCCAAAAGTCGGCGATCTACGAGCCAACGATTTAACTATATCTACACATATACATAAATATGTATCTAGACTATAGCTGACCGCGTTGGCGGCTAGATCAGTGCGCCAACTACTGCGTCGATTCACCAACTAGCCAAAACATTAATATGTTAATGTGGGGATCAGGGTGAATTGGTGGCTCGGCGGCTTGGCGGGTCGGTGGCGGGTCCAGTGGCTGACAACGACAACGACAACAGCCACCGCCACCGCCACAGCCACAGCCACAGCCACCGTCTGTGGGGATTTATGGGTTCAACAAATGCTTTATGGTGTGTCGCTTTGACTAATTTATCTGGGGAGTATTCACTGTAGACTCCACACTGTGGCGAGGGCGACGCTGTTGGCCACGAATTTTATTGTTAATTTATGATTAAGCTGATTGTGTTCGAAAAGGTTTCTGGACTTGTTTTTTAAATAAAATATTCTATTCTTTCATAGAGCATGCAATTATATTCGGCGGTCTTTTTGAATATTGCCAAAACATAAAAATAAAAACAAATAAATAAAAACTCTTAGATCAGCTCCAACAACTTTTCATAACTAATAAATAATTCAGCTCACCGAGTTGAATGTTTCAGATTGATGGCGATTACTAAAATGATTACCAGTTAAACAAACAAAGTTTTTGTTAAAAATATAAAATATAAACAGCTTAAGTTCAGATATTTTTAATTAATGTGAGATTGAAAAAAAACTTATCTATAATTTATTTATTTATTTAATTTTGTAAGCAAATATCTAAACAATTTTAGAAATCAGAATTACTATACTACAAGAAATCGAAAATACATAATATATACCAAATCAAGTCAAAATGTTTTCAGTGAAAATCGAAATAAAAAAGTTACCTTTATCTGTATCTTAAAACAATTCTGCTTTGCTGCTGCTTTTTTTAGCTTAGGCAAACGAATTGAGATATCAATATGAAATGAATGTATAGACTATCAACATTAACGTGATATCCTGTAATACCGTAAGACTTTTCAATCGAGACACTTTTCATGCAGGCGGATGTCAAGGAAACGATTTCATTGAGCGTCTTTCACTTTAGCTGAGGTTTTGCATTTAGAATTTCAACAACTGCATGCAATATGCGTTTTAGCTGGCAAACAAACAATTTTGAGCCGCGCTGTCGGTTATTAAAAGGCATAATTGAATTTCTTGCAAAGAGTTGTTTGTTTGTGAAAGATGTGGCCTGAACATGCAAAAAGGCCAACCACGACCCCGGCTCCGCTGTATGAGGGATCCGGCTGGCGCTGAAATTTCGAAAGTATGAAAAAAGCAATTAAAACTGAAATAATGAATTCTTTCTTTGCAGTTTGCCATGTTGCTGTCTGCTGTCTACTGTCTGATGTCTGATGTCTTAGGGCCTGAGCCAGGCCAGCAGCGCATCGGTTGGAGCTGCTCGAACCGAGCTGCTTGGCTGCCATTGGGTGAAGGGATCGGCAATGGAATCGACCTCGTAGCTGGTAGCTGCTTGGGCTGATTAGCATGAGGCGTAACAGTTTTTAATTGCAGCCACATTTGACGTCGGGCCGCAATATGCCAAAAACGAGCACTTATCTTCCCATCAGAAAGTTGAAAAACTTTTACCACGCATGGGTATGGGATCTACGGGGCTACGGAGCTACGTAGCTATGGGGGAATCTGAAACAACATTTTTTGTAATAACAATCATAAAAGTTGTTGCACAAATGATTTCCATTTTGTCGCTCGGTGATTAGCGTGAAAAAAAAAACAATGGAAGTTCCGTAGCTTTGGGTTAGTTGAAGGAGATTTTTTACAAAACATTCATATAGAAGTTGGCTAAAGAAAAATAAAGTAATTGAATGTAGGCAAAGTGAAATAAACTATATTATATAGGAGATTTCTTAAAACTAAAAATATTTTCTTTATAAATTAAAATTAATCGACTGCTAATGTCCACAACAGCATTTTATATTGGAATTTTGAGTATAAATCAAAATCAATATTAGTATTATTTGAAACTGAAAATAGAATATTTATTTACATATTTTAACATACTTAAATTTGTTTATTATATAAACCTACAAATTTATTCACACTCCAATATACAGCTCCCAATACAAACACATTATATATTTTTAATATGTGTTTGACCTATTTTCTGGAATATTTCTACGTCAATTATGCACACATTTTTACGCCTTTGGGCTACGCTCTAGGTGTGTGTGAGCGCCGGGTCATTAATTTTGATCATGCCCAAATATGTGCCAGTCAGACAGTCTCTCAGTCTCTCACTCTGCCCGTCAGTCAGTCAGTCAGTCAGTTCGTCGGGCAAATTTACCCACCCAGCAGCCAGTCCGTCGCCAGTCCACGTCAAAATTCCCATTTACAATCAACCCGGCCTACACACACACACATACGCCTTTATGGGTGCATACAATATTCAAATTAGGCAAGGCGCCAACCCCAAGCCCAGGCACATCCGTCTCCATCCCCATTGCCTCTGCCCATGGGCGCACCCGGAAGCAGCTGCTGCTACGGTTGTGGGGTCTGCATATGTGCCGAAGAGTGTGGCGGAATTTTCTAATTTATTTTTTAGCAAATGGTTCAAGGCCCTTCACGTTCTCGAGGCGACGTTTCAAGTTCGCCAAACAAATTGTTAATGGAAATTCACGCGTTTCGAATTATCGATTTTTGGGCCCGCCGAAAACTTTCTCTCTCTCAATTGACATTTGAATGGTACAAATTTGACGTGAATGAGACGATGACGATTAATGGCCAAGGTCGCTGTTAAGTTTGACAGCTCGCTGTGAGCGAGAACATTAAACTTGCTCAACTTTGTTATTTTTAGATATTTTCTTAAATTTGCCTACAATGTAGATTTGTTTAACTCGACCCAGGACTTCATATTAAAGAGCTACAGCAGCGACATCTAGGAGAACTATGCAGCAAAAAAAAGGATTTGCAAAATAATTTTCCAGTTGGAATTTTCCTAACTGCATTTTGCTACTTTTCCGATTTGCTGCCAATGCAACTGGAAAGTGCAAATTTCTCTGGACACAAACCAGAATGCATGCATTTATGTCCAGCTGCCTGGTAATGCAGTGCAAATCGCACTGCTTGCTCAATTGGATGAGACATGCACTGCTTGGAAAATGACTAATACATTTGAATCGAAGGAACAAATTTATATATAGGCCAAAAAATGTAAATAAAAATATAAAAGGAAACATTTCGAAACTACGAATATAAATTTATTAATTATTTATTTATTGTTACCAAGCATTAATTGTAAATAACAATAACAAGCCAGGGCGACAGAGGCCTTCAGGTAACGAACATAAATATCGAAACAAAATATATAAAAGGGCTACAATAAATTGTATTTTTCATAACAGTAATATTGAGAGAATGAAATTCATTTAAAAATAAAAAATAATTTAAAAATCCATATTAAGAAAAACTAACTAAACAAAATCATGTGAATAATTTATTGAAAAGCTATCCAAAACGAAAGCTATCTAAGAAATCTATCTAGAAAGAATAATTCTCAAAAATAATATATATATAGTTTTCATAGGATTATTTTCCACAAGCGTGAATAGACTATTCAATATTTAGACAATTTTTGGCGAGATAAAACATGACAGAAATACATAAGACATAATAATTACATAATCGCAAACCAATAATTTCTTATTCTTTCGCCATAGTTTCCGAATTACTTTGAATGTTTTAAAAAACAAGTTTACGTAGCAATATCTTTAATATTCTGTTCACTCTTATTCAAACTAGTAATAAAACCTTTAGACTCTAGCAAATTTGATTACGGAAATCCAAGTTGACATCGCTGACAATTTACCTGTTCCACACGACCGTGACTAAAGCATTTCTTCACAAATGTGTCCAGATTCAGATACTGATTTAAATCCTAGTTTCGCATGCGCATTCACATTCGCATTCGCTTTAATGTGGCCTTGATGAGGTGAACTAATTAAAGCGGCGCTGATTACCAGCAGCGGGAAACAGACTCAGTGCCAGAGGCACAGAGGCCAGCACCAGCACCAACTAGCTAGGAAGTGCCCACAGGGGCACATGTAGAGTTAACCCATATACAAGTGAATACCTCATTGTTCACACGCATAATGTGGGCTAAAGGATTTGGCGGCGCGCCGCAGGACGATAATGAACACAAATGAGCCGAGCGAAAGGAGTTTTTGCAAGCGCTCACGAAATGGCAAACATTTGCCAAAAACCAAGCACACATTGAGAACAATGGCCAAATGCCGGCGGACCTGTTGGTCCTCTGTGTACGGCTGTATTTGGCTATGTTTGGCTGCAGGAAGGAAGGACACGACCTTGGCGCATTGGTTCAAGAGCGATGCGAGTCGCTTCGACAGACCAGACTGCCAGTCAACCATTTATAGAATTCGGCTGTGTATCTATTGTTGCAATCTGATTGATTGCTGTCATGCGGCTGGGAAACTGAGCAAGGAACCCCTCGGCATGTTCGAGGGTAACGGCTCCTGGCAGCAGCTGCCAAATGGCTTCTTTAGACTACACTTCGCGACGCCATTTTAAATTTGTCTATTCTAATTTTAGTAATTTTGTTGTTTTACTGACGATTTAAAGACCTTAAACTGTTGTTTCTCTTTTGTAGGTGGAGCCACTTTCCATTTTCCGCCTCCATTGGCAAATTAATCATTCGCATTAAGTCCGCAGCTTGTGGGCCAGGACATGCGCAACAGTCGTGTGTCCTCTGGACAGCAGCCAAAGCGAGAGGCATATATGTATGTATTTACACACACACACACACACAGACAGCAGAGCTTTTCGTTTCAAAAGCTTTGTTATCTGGCTGGCCACACGCTGTCTATATATACATATATATATTTCTATATACGATAGTGTGTACATAATGGCTTTGGGATATGTGTGCAAACCAAATCAAAATGGCGTCACAGCCGGAACATTTTTGAATGCCTCTCTAATGATGAATTCAGTAGCTCGCGTGTCGCTTTGCCGCAGCTGTTGTCTCTGCAACAACAACAAGGACATTGCCTAATGTCTCCCAGCTCCTTGTTTTTTGGCCGCCATCTTGGCGGCTAAGTAGCTCATCGCCTGACAGCTGAGACGCGTTTATCATAATCAAATGCGGATGGACTCCAACTTCGACTGCGACTCCAACTCCGATTTCGAGGGCAAACAAAAAGGTCGGAAATTAATTTAAATTGCCTTTTGATGTAAATGCATTCCTCAATGCAGCAGCAGCAGCGCCAGCAGCTTCTCCTTGGAGTATGTGCTCCAGATTTGTCTTGCTGCAGTTATCGTTGGCTCTCTAAGTAGCTGCAACTTTTGCGCTGTGTGTGTTTGTCCTAAATGGCAGAGATTTATCAACTGCCAGTAGCAGCTCCAACTGCCATCCCTTCGCTCTTGGCCCCCTCCGCCAGTGGCTGCCTGGGCTGACCATTCACTAAGCTGGTTTTTAGCTGTGCAGTGCGTGAAGAACTCAAATGGCAGGGTATTAACGAATTGTCGTGAGCTCAGCTCAACCCCGTTGCCGTGGCATTGCTATTGACCATTTTTCTTGGGTCGATGGCATGGCGTTTAATTGAAAACTGCTGCAGTTCCGCAACTGGAAGCATGTTGCACAGTTGCACAGTTGCGCAGTTGCACAAGTTGCACAAGTTGCATGTGGCACTACTTCTATGCCCACATTTAATTTGAAAATTCCTCTAGTTTTTTGTTGCCATGCAGCAGACGAAAACAAAACTACAAACGCTGCTGATTGTTTCATATTAAAAGCATGTATGTAACAGCAACAACAACAACAACAACAACAGAAGCAGCAGCAGCACAACAACAACATCAATATTAACAACATGCGAACGATGATGAAAAATCGCCTGCAACATGTTGGATGCTGCTGGGCTGAGCTGCCTCTCAGGCAAAGAGGGCTTCCGCTCCATCTGCATCTCTGGCTGAGCATTTTTGCTGCCCGCTGGCAGCTCCGACATCAACTCCAATTACAGAAGTACACGAAGGCGTCTCTCTTATGATTCCTAGTTTTTTCTCTTTTCGTTTAGTTGATTTTTCTTTAATCTTTTTTATTTTTATTTTTATAATATGGGTTCCCTCACGTCGTGCGGGCTGGAAGAGCAAACGAAACAGTTGCATGTTCTTATGGAATTGGTAGCCATCTGGAAACCAAGTGAAGGCAACGACAACGCAGTGCAATCAATTGCATGTGCCCCACAATTTTCAAATACGATAAATACAAAAACACAATTCAACTATTTATTTTTTAATAAATGAAAACAAATATGAATTAAATTACATGCCATCTTTATATTGATATAAATCTCTCAAATATAATGATGTAAACAAGGGAACTTTTTACTCAGAAGTAAAAGAAAAATCTATTTATTTTTTGTCCTCAATATTTTATGCATTCAAGCTCAAAAAATAACCTTTTTTTATGTGAATTTGCTTAATTTGAGTTATATTTGTTTCTTTTCTTTAACTGTTTCTTTTGCACTAGGGACAAATGCCGATTTATACATAAATCAAATTTAATTTATTGACTGATTAAAAATCTAGATATTTTTTGGAAATCGATTTTCTTGTTTGGAAATTTGAATGGGAAGTCCATATACTTAGACTTTTCCAAAATGGAACTACGGAAATAAATAAGAAAATATAACAAATACTGTTGGACTTTATGCCGCTAAATCGGTGTTTGCGCCCATAGTGCATTGGTCAGCGATGCACTTTGTTTTTGCCAAAAAAAAAAAGAAAACAGTTTTTTTTCTGTATGTGTTGTTGCTTGCGTTGATCAATGACGCAGTTTGTTTTGTGTGTGTGTTTTTTTTTTCCATCTGTTGCTGCTGCGTTGCACTATGGGAACAAATGTCGATTTAGCGGCATAAAGTCCAAATTAAATATATGGACTTGAAATTTAGCAAATATGCTTAGATTACTTTTTAAAGATTTTGGATTTTCTTGTTTTGGAAATTTGAATGGGAAGAGATATTGTTAGACATTTCTAAAAAGGAATTAAGAAGGTATAATAAAATAATTTTGGACTTTATGCTACTAAATCGACATTTGTTCCCATAGTGCATTGGTCAGCGATGCACTTTGTTTTTGTCAAAAAACAAAACTTTTTTTGTGTATGTGCTGCGTTGGTGTGTATGCAAGGGTTGTTTTCGCGGAGCAGGGTCAATTACGATCTATGATTCTATGTGTGCGGTTGTCAACAAAATTTGATAGCAATGTGCAGCTGAATTGCTCTATTTGACTGTCAGTCGAACGGGCATTTTTGACATTGCATTACATATTAAGCGAAAGGCGAAGTAATTTGAACTGCGAAAATATGTAATAAAGTCCTTATTCTTAATTAAGCCTAAAATTTAAAATGTAGTATTTATTATATAAATATTTAAGGTCAAATCAAATATGAAATTGGTTATTAATTTGGCCAAATAACCATGAATAAATATAATACAACGATTAAGATAAGTCCAGACTTCTTGTCATGCTATCCCCCCACCCGTTTGCTTACTTTTTATTACCAGATTTCTTCGTTTCTGTATATGCACAACAAAAACTACATGCAACGACACGCACGCACACACACACCCTTGAATAACAATATCCCATTCACACAAACAGCAGCAGACATCAGACAGAGGAATAGGCAGACCTACAGTTTACACAGACACGCACCACAACTACATACATATAAAGGGTCACCAACAGAGCGACAACACAGAACAGACACACAGTTATAGAGACAGACAACGACAGACATAGGGACAGACAGATAGACACACAGTACATACACAGACAGATATACACACAGACAGATACAAATTTATCTACACGCATGCAGACACACATATGAACAGACAGACAGTGGTGACAGCGGACGGACAGCCAGAAATGGCTATAATCAACTTTTTTTTTTCTGCTGATCAAGAAATTTTATACTATATGTGTCATCCACGCCCCTTCGGCCTGTTTAATACCTAATCGACTCTCTGCTCGTCGCCCTGATCAAGATATATAATATATATAATTTATATATCTTGTCCATCCTACGCCCCCTTATGCTGTTAATTACATTTATCAAAACCATAATAGTTTGATTTCTTATTTCAATCAGGTTATAATTAAAAGCAAACACACAGCAACACAAAGCAAACACAAACAAACACACAAAGCAAAAACATATACAAAGTTTTATAAATGAGGATTTAGAAATAAGTCACAAAATAACTCTATGTGGTGAAAGAGTAAAAGTATTACTCGCAAAATAACTCTTTTAAAAAGAGGAATTGCCTGAATTCCTCCATGCCAAACACTCAGACTAGGAGTGAAAAAAACGAAAAATATCTCTCCTACTCAGAGGAATAAAGTTTGTGTGCGCCTTTTTTCCTGTATCTCTCAGAAATGAATGAGACAAGTGAGTCGGGTAACTGTTATTCGGGGTCTCTGACAAAAACACAATTCAACTATTTATTTTTTTATTTTTTTTTTTTTTTTTTAATAAATGAACACAAATATGAATACAATTAGATCACATTATATTGAATTCATATTACATAAAATTATGAAATGTGTAAACAAGTGAACTCCTCTAGATTTTACTTACGAAGCTCAATAAGAAATATCTATTTATCATTTTTGTATATAGAAGCCAAATACCTTTATTACATTTTTCTCAAAATCAAAAAAATCGCTTTCCAAATAAAAAATAAAAAACTTTTTTTTTAATTCGAATTTTCTTATTTCATTTAACTGTAATTATTAAATCCCATGTTCATATTTAACCCAGAAATTATTATTAATAAAGATATTTAACAGCATTGACCATAAAATAATTAATTAATTAGATATATATCATTCAAATTTTTTGTTATCTCACTGAGTAAAAGGATTATCAAAGCACATTGCTTAATATTTTGAAGTATATATTAAAACTCATTGAACTTAAATGTGTTTGCAATTTATGTCTCTGAACAAATTATATAGCTTCAGGTATATAAATAGTTCAAATGTTCTGACATTTAAACTTAAATAGAAAGCAAATTTATTAATCTACTATCGAACAAATATCAAAGTACTTAAAAAGCATTAATAATATATAAATAAACTAGTTGTTGAAAAATATTCACATATAATCCAGTGCCTTATGATTATTAATATATAAATAAATATATTAGCATACATTGCATATAAACCGGAATTCATTTATGAAATTATTTGGTATACCCATTTCAGAAATATGTTAATTAATAACGAATAGAATATGGTCATAATTAGAGTTATGTCAGATAGATTCTTAAGCAAACTTCTATATGGCAGTATTAAGTTTTTCCCTTGACATCAACAATTTATCTTAACGGATTCAAATGCAAATCTCACACGAAAAAAAAGTGTATATGTATGTATATATTTCTTGTTTTGCTTAACTGGAATTTGGTAGCAAGTCCAAAATTGATTTTTAATTAAGGCATTTAACCAAACACACTGCCACAGCCGGACCCAGCCCAAAAACTCGTGAAGCCATAAGCCGTAACCTGTAAACCGTAACCCGAGATCGGGCATGAATCATAAGAGCCTCGAGACGTCGCCAGACAATGTGGTCAATAAATTTAAATTCCAATTCGAAACCACGTTCAAAATTCGAGTGCAAACGAGCTCATTTTAAAGAGATGCAAACAAACCAAAACTTGGAACAAAGTAGAAAAAAAATATATATATACATAAAGAGAGAAAAAAAAAACTCATTTGTCGCCTGTTTTTCTGCGACGTTTTTTTTTTTCGTTTGTTTGCAGAGCGCGCTGTAAAATTTCGAACGCAGCCAATAAAAATGGAAATGATGGCGCACAGAACGAAACGTTTATAAAATAATAATGCGAAATAATAATGTGACGGTGATTTAACGGAACAGCGCCACGATTGAATACAGATAAAGTGTCGGAGTGTTGGGGGTGGATGGTAGAGGGATGCCAGTGGTTGGTGTAGCGGGACGCACTAATCTAGGATGATTTCTGCCTAATCTGGAGCAAAAACAACAATGCTGCTCCTGCTGCTGCTGGGCTCAAAGAGAGTTACAGCAGTGCGAGAGAGAGCGCGGGGTGCGCTGATGTTGCCGTTGCTGTTGACGTTGACGTTGACGTTGAGTGGCAGGCAATCATCTGCCTCGTCCAGCGTCCAACTACCTGTTTCTGTGCCGTTTCTGTATGCCAGCTGTGGCTGCTGTGGAGCAACCGCCGCTGTCGCCGTCGCCGTCGTCGCTGCTCCGCCATAGGCCGTTGGTCCAGGCCATGCGGCACCCCCTGAAGCATAAATCAAAGCAAGAGGCGTGGCTTAACGTGGTGCAAGCGAGCGCGACTGCTTTTCGAACATGCGCACACTGTGTGCGGCTCGCTCACACTCACTGTGCGCTCGCCGAATGATTTACAGTTTTCGAATACCCATACACTCGCGCACTCGCTAGCACTCGGACTCCACTCTGGCAATCGCCGAAAGGCTCGGTCAAACGTGAATCGAACGTGGCGCACTCAAGTACGCCAGCTGCGCGCTCGGTACCCGGTTAAATTCAAACTTAATCAAACTTTCCACTTACTAATGAAAATAGTCGTGTGTCGCGAAGTACTGCATGTCCAACTGGGTTGCTGATTGACAGACAGCTCCAGCGACGGCACAAGTAAACCAAACTTGAGGAATATTTCGTTTGCATCACATTTTATCTAACGGATATTTTGACGAGACTCAGGCCTGAGGATAAATGCAATAACATAAATCCCAATTGTGCATTTTTTGGCATTTTCTATGCATGAGCAAAGTTTTCAATGGGCTACAAAGCTTTCAAAATGCCAATAAAATTGGAGAATTGCGTAAACTAATCGAAGCAAGTGTTTAAATGTATTCAATACATTACAAATTGTTGAGTGTACTACATAAGTAGCAAATACAATATATACAATCATAAAAGTGCAAATATTTGAATAAACAACGTTTCCGATTGGATTTCAATACTTTCAGCTCTTAGGTAAGCAATAGAACAAATACTTATTTAAATCTTGTAAGCTCCACTTGCAATGCAGAAATAAAACGGTTATATTCAAATGGACTTAAAGTATAAGTAATCAAATAATATTGTAAAAGACTGAGAGAATTTTTAAAATACAAAATAAATAAAGCAATAACACTATACAAATACGAGGCAACAGTAAATTTGAATTTGATATACATAATAATTAAATAACACATTGTCCTTCAACGCCTTTAAAATAGTTTCCTAAAACAAACTTTAGCTTTCACGCTTGTTATCAAACTTATTTGAAGACTCTTAAACACACTCGCACTCAATTGCCGAATTCGAAATTCGAATATTTATAAATTGAAGCGATCCCATCTCAAGTGTACATGAGACACACGTACACTGTCTGTGTGATCAATAAGAACAGTCGTGAGCAGCAATTCGAAATAGAATGTGTTCGCATTCGAAGAGCGAATCTGAATTCGAACTAGCTCTCTTTCGAACTCACCGCACACATATACGCGCTCGTCTTACTTGCGGCTACACATTGCTGCGCCCGCAAAGGTAACAACAGCACAGCAGCGACAATGCGTGCGAGTGAGACAACAGCAACCGCATTTAATGCTGTCTGACTGCTCTAGCACATATGAACAAGTTCGAATTTAGTTTTTTTCTTCTTCCATTTATTCCACGAGTGTTTAATGAATGCACTCGACTGTGTGTTCGCCACTGCCATGGCAAAGCGGTAACTATGTATGCGTATGTACGAATGTGTATGTGTGAGTGCGAGTGTGCTTCGACTTGCTCGTACTCGCAGCTACAATTGGCGGCGCTGGCGCTGCGCGTTGCATGAGTTTTTTATTGATGCTCAGATATTTGAATTATGCCCGAGCAGTCAAAGTGAGACATTGGCGCTTCGAGCACGTATTCGCGGATACATTCATCGAAACAGACACTGAAACAGCAACAGAAATAGTAACAGTAACAAAAGCCAATACCGAAAAACTTTTGACCGTGGCTAAACAATCCCTCAATACGTCCGCGAAGCGTGTGGCTCTCGACGGCTCACAAATAAATACAAAAATACAATAACAAAGACGGGCATCCGTTGGATACAGCGACTGCCACAGCTACAGCCACAGCCACAGCTACAGATACAGATACATTGAACGACGCGCTGACTTTGAGCGATAATAACAAAAGATGGATGGGCACCTAAGTGTTTGCAGTGTCAGTGTTTTCATCGATGACGTTTAAAATACATTCGCGTTGATGGATACCATAAATTCGGTGTGAAACTCGCTTTCCATAGAATGCGAATCGGCGCATTTACGCCGCAGCCCAACTAGAACTGTGACAAATCAAGTGCCTGCCCGCTGCGGCTAATTACGGGTTTAAGAATCCGCCAAACGTCAAGTGCAACAGAAACTCACGAAAGTGCAGGTAAAACTAAGCCGTGTCAAATGTCGAGATGCAAACGGATTTAACTCTAAAGATGCGGGCCAAATCGACTAACGATAATTAGCTAAAGGCCGCAAGTGATTGAACGCGAAACTATTTTCGCACTTAACTCCAGTTAATATACAATTATCGAAACAAATTTTCTCAATACGGAAAGTGCTCAAAATTTATATTTATATTGTTTACACCTGTTCTACACTAAACGCTGAAAGCCGTCGGCTAAACTTTGTTCTAGTGAATGCAATTTGTGAGAAATTAAACTGTTATTGTACTTAACGGAACAGGTAAACTAGCGAAAACAAAATTGAAATAAATAATAATGAATATACAAAATAATGAATATTTCTTTTACGAAATTTAGAATGTTGAAGTAAATAGCAAAGATGAATAATAACTGCATTATTATAGAAAAGAATTCAATTCAGAAACAAGAATAATAATAATGAGAATATTTGATATAAAAAAAATAAATAAATAAAATAAATAACTAACAAACAATTTTAATTCTCTTCATTCTCAATGCTCAAAAAATATCTATCTATTTAAATGCAAATTCATATATTATTATTATTTAAGACAGCATTTTTGAAAAAGTCAGGAGTCTTAAATATAAATAGCTAAATTTTTTGTATTTATTTATTTGTTTGTTTATTTGTCAAATACATATTTAGTTACTCAACAGTTTCGAAAGAGTTTCCAAATTATCAATGTATTATAGAAGAATAAATATACAAATAGAAAGTTAAATAAATAATATTTAATAATATTTAATAATACTAAAATGATAAATTAGGGCTTCAGCTAAAGTTCATTTCTTTTTGTTTTTGCCTTGTTAACAAATATTAATATTTATTTGTTGTCAAGCATATAAAAGTTCTAAATACACTATTTTATAATAATCACAAATTTAATAACTGTTTTAACTACTTTGTTAAATTTTCAATTAATAATTTATAAACAAAAATTAATTTTAATAAATGAACATTAAGAGCTCAGTTCTACAAAAATCAAATATTTTCTAAACATTATTTTTATTAGAAAAATTTAGTTTCCAGTGATATTTATTTAAATGATTCAAACTTATTTCAGAGAACGTTACTTTCGATACTTCAATATCGTCCACTCTAGCCGTAGCTAAAGACAATATCGAGTTGATGATGTGTTTTAAATATCTTATTCATATATTAAATGCTCAAATCGAATCGAAATGGAATACAGTAGCAGAACCTTCAATTAAAGGGAATCCCATAGTGCTATAGCTACTATATCAAATTGGGTTTGTTGAGTTCCGTATTTGTTGTTGTTGCTGCTGCTGTTGTTTTGGGTTGCGTGCGCGATATCAACGCAAAGAATTTTCACTTCATTAAAACGAATGCAGCCGTTTTTGAAATAATTAAGAGCCACAAAGGCGAAATGTCACAGCGAATGAAAAATGCCTAACAAGCAGCCACAATCTACCTACTAAAATATATACACATCTGACATATTTGTACATAACATTATATATAGTATATTATATATGGTAGATGATGATGTATGCATTCGAAATGTAAATAGTTTTTGGGAAAGCACAGTTTTTGTACATAGGAATTGCGTGCTCGGCCATCACATGGCCGGCCGGGAACTCATGCTGGCCGAGACCGAGACTCGAATTAGATTAAAATGTGAGTTCGAGCTGCGCCCAGCAACTGCTTCTTCATGTTCGTCTTTCTCTCCTTGTTCACTCTCTCTCTCTGCATACGCATTGAAATGGAACGAAAGTGTAGACCCATTGAGGAGGGTCCACTGGGCGCCCATGGTGCGCCTAGACCAATTTCGCTGCATGTGCACGTCTTCTTCAGATCCCTATATACAATTATGTAGTTGCCACCCCCGAGCACTCTCAAGCACATGGTTAAATCATATTGCCGCCACTTGATGTAGGTCACTTTCATTTGCATTTACATTTGCGTCCAGCCCGTCTCTGCCAGCGTGTGGTCCAGTCAGATCAAAGTGCGCTCAATGGGCTATTGCATAATGTGGACACAACACCAACAGTTGCTGCCGCTGCTACCCGTTGAGCTAATTGGTTGCCTAGTTGAGTCCGAGTACAAGTCCGAGTCGGAGTCCGAGTCACAGTCGCAATCTGGATTTGTTTGCAGTTCTTGCTTGGGTTGTTAGCGCTTGAATTTATGCCATCAACATTCGCATTTTGGCTGCGCCTGGAGCTCACATTCATCATGGTATGTGCGCTGACCCAGCGGCGGGCCAAAATGCCATGATGATATTTCAGCCTAACTTATTTATATTTATAAATCAGAATACCAAAAAAAAAAAAAAAAAAAAAAAAAAAAAAGTACAACAAGAGAAATAAATGTATGAGGCACGCAAACTTTGCCGCGACAACAGCCAGAACACAATGAATAGTTGTTGCTGTTGTTGTCGAGGAGTCGTTGATCTATTGGAGCGTCGGGCAGCCATTTGCTCAACTTTGTATATGGATGTGTAGGTACAATAAGTGCCGGGACACATTTATTTTCGACGACTCCAAAGGAGACGCCAACTTTTCATCCTGCCATTGCGATTGCCAGCGCCGATTTCTATGCCGTGCACGTTGATAACAAATTTCTGATTTATATTTATATATATATATATATTTTTTTTGCATTTTTGCAAAGCGAATTTGAAATGTTGTAGCTTTTGTTTGCAATTGATAAAAAAAAAAAGCCATTCGATTTGTTATAAATTTGTATTTATTTAAGAGAATTTGTAATGCTTTCATTAAGTTAATTAAATTATTATTGCAGCAAAATATAAATAATAATTATTTAAGGCTGGCTTGTTAAGCTCGGATTTAATTACCGAGCTGGTATCTTTATAATTAAAAATATATATTAACACATTGCAATTTCAGTTGTTTACTCAATCGTACTAAATCTGCATAATCAATAATATCTTTGATATATATAATATATCTCAATAATATATATGAGATATATAAACTTTAAATTAATCATAGCAATATCTAGTTAAAATACCTTCAAATAAACTTTTTTTAAATCCTTTAAAAATATTGCAAAATTATTAAATAAAAATAATACTTGAAATTAATTTTTTGATAGATTTTCAAAATTTCCTTTCATAATAAAAATTGTTTTTACTTATCTCACAATTACCTTGAATATCAAAAATGAGCGTGGACAGACAAGAGTCAAGCAAATTATTTTACACAATTTCATTGTCCTTGGCTCTCATTTAGAGGATATTGCCATAGATAGAGCTATGACATAATCGATCGTTAACGATGTGTAAAACACAGATTGTAGGGACACAAAGGGAGCAAACCGCAAAATCTGAGGCAGGCGACAACTGTGTTTGAGTACGTGTCAAAAGGTCAACAATGGCCGCTTGCAGTGAGGATCGAAGACTGGAGAAACAAATCAAAAACTCATAAAAATTATGAGAACCGCAAACAAAACACAGACGAGGGTTCAGACCAGAAACTGTAGCAATAGCAGCAGCAGCAGATAGAGAGAGATGCAGTGATGAGCGAGAGAGAGAGAGAAGAGCAAGTAATAATATTTATGACTACTTTTATGAGGTGCTTACAAATTTTTATGAGTTTTTAATGGGCCCACTTGCATGCGTGTGCGTTTGTCATTTCTTTTTGGCCCATTGTTGCTCTAGAGAATGAAAATGAAAAAAAAAATATATATATGTATATGTATGAGAGTGAGACAGCTGGAGAGGGAGACAGAGCCAATGAGTGTGACTGCGCGTGCGCAAATACCTTTTAGAATTGTGCGAGTGCGACCTCGTCTCGTGGGTCCCTTTCATGTTTACATACACACGAGCTACGCCCATGTTGACAACAAATATTAAAAATTATGATTTATGACCAGAAACCCCAGTACCTCGACTACAAACAAACAAACAAGGCGCGCTCAAAATCTGTAATGGTGACGACGACGAAGTCCACGACGACATTTGTAAAAGAAATACATGTAACTGCTTAGGGTTTTGTTTTCATTTCATAATTAAGAGATGGCTGGCATATGGCTGCGCCAGTTGAAGATGATGAACAGCCCAGTGCTTAAAAATGGATGACAGACCAATATTTTGTACAGAGTTGAGAGTTGAGCGAGAGAGAGAAAGAGAGAGAAAGATTTAAGATGAAACAAAACTGGTTTGACAGCTTGAGCTTAAGTTTTCTACATAAGATTTTTTTAATCACCTATAACAAATACTAAAATTTAGCTTAATGGAAGATTGTTCACTTACTAAAGGCATTTGAGTGCCCTAATTGATTCATATACGTTTTGTTTTGACAACAAATAAGACTTCAGCTGACTTTTCAAAATATAGTTGATTTTCCTTAAAAGTAATTTCTAGATATAATATTTGTTTTATCTGTAACGTAATTTTTAATCTGATAAAAGCAATTCGCAGTTGATATTTATCTTACCTTACCCTAAAATCTCATCAATTTTATATGATTATAAATTCAAATTACAAAAGTCAGCTAAAAGCAGCATCTTTCACAACTCTCTTCTATGGGCATCTCCCTCTTTAAACAACGATTATGCATAAGTTAATCATCATAATTATAGGCGAGCAACCCTAGTTATAGGATCATTTTCCTAAGACTTCTGCCATTGTCTTCGAGTTTTTACGAAGAGTTGTCAAGGCACGAAACCCTTTTCAGCTGTCGCATCGACCACAAATTGATTTATGGTGGCATAGAGTTCGTCCTGGAAGAGTAAGGGGAAAGCCCCTCCAAGAGCTGCGCATGTGCAACTCAATTGCTATTTATTTACTCGTACCTTCGGCCGCTTCTTCGTACATGCAGCAGCATTGAGCATTTACCTGTGCCCAAGTCGGTTCAACGTTTTTGGTAGAAGGAAATTCGTTCTGCGGTTTAAGAGTTCCATACGAGCATTTCACTCCCGTTTCGTGGGCATATCAAAACTGTTTATACAAAGGCAAAGAAAATGCCTAAAGGCCGCGCAAACGCCGAGACAAAGGAAACTCGCTCAGTCTTGTTCGCTCCCTCGTCTCAGAAATGTCGCTGGCATAATTTATGGCCTTCATACGAGGCGACAATCAGCCAAGCGACCAGCGCCAATCTAAGACAATAATTGTATCCACTCTCTATATAAATATGTATTTATGTGTATATATAAATAAATATATAGAAATATTGTATATATGTGTGGATAGGCAGCCCGCAAATTCGGTTTGCGTTTTCATTATTCATGGATTTAATTAACACCAATTGAACCGCTTGTCGACTCGACTCGACTCGTTGGTAAATAATTTCCAAACTCGTATAATTTATAGCTTTTATTATTTCCGAATTTTTAATTTGCCGTTAAGTGATCGAAGAAAATAAACAACAGGCGCCGGTAGTGCGATCAGCGCCCATTCAATTAATTGTGGCCAAAAAAATGGAAGCTCTCTTAACTGTGACTTGACTTGAGTAACTTGAAAGAATTAGTATCTCAATTAAAATGAAATGTAGGCTTGCTTTTTAATCTCATTTATTCTTTAAAAGGAAAACTCTAATAAAAATATAAATAGTTAGATTAAATTAATAAGATAAAATATAGATTTAATATTATTAAATATCTAGCTCCTGGTCCACAAAGGATTTAATGAAACGCTTCATCTTCTCTATATATTTTCATAATTTTACTCTACATATATTATTATTAGTATATATTTAAAGATTCTATTAAGTGCATTTCAATATCTGTTAACAGCATTCAATCTCGATAATGCTAGTTCTTCAAACAATTTTGATTTGATAATTTGGCTTTATACTTTGGGGTTAAATAATTTGCCAATGTCTACAAGTCGTCGGGTCATTGCAGTTGCTTATCTAAGCGTATAATTTCGATAATCAAACTGTTTTGTGTGTCGTTGCCTCTGGGCTAATTCAAAATCGAAAACTTAAGCGAAATGCCGTTACAATTGCTTTAAACTCCATAATCGCCAAATACCCTGGGCTGAATGCGAGCTTACAAAGTTTTTTTTTTTCTTTCTTCTCTTATTTTACTGAAACGTTGCTCATCAAATAAATCTCTGTCGAGCACTGGCTGCCCGGCTGTGGACGGGTTTTTTTTTTTTTTTTTGGTTGAGAAACCCGACTTACTAGGGTCGAGAAGAGGGACAGGTGGAGGTTAGGTGTAGGTATAGGGCCAGGGCCAGAGCTCAAGTTGAGGCCCGTACGCCGATTTAATTTAAAGCTTGAACTCCTTTCATTTGGACAACATGCTAAAGGGTTAAATTGCCCACTGAATCAAAATTATTGGTTTCATACGAAGAAGAAGACGCTCCAGTACAGAGAGTATCGACAAGAAGAAGAAACTGCATCGAACGAGAGAGAGAGGGAGAGAAAGGAGGAAAGAGAGAGCGAGAGAGAAAGCAGAAATACTTGCTGTGCTTGTTGCAGAGGTCGTTGCATTGTTTTTGGGCAATGGTCGTCTCTCTTCGTTTACGGCCATGTTCGTTGGCTTCCTGGTTGCTTGCTTGGCCAAGTCTTTGGCATTGCGTTTTACACTTTTCGGCTTTGGGGCTATGTTTTTTCTTTTTTCTTATTTTGGTTGGGCGCATTTGGGCCCAAACAAACGCTGCAATCGTGCATGCTTTTGCTGCTATCTCCGCAATACGAGTTTTCCGCCATTCAAACAAACGCGCTGCCGCGTCCGCTGTATCAGCGATGGTGTCCAGCGCCGAGCCGAGGTCTCTGTTGGTGTCCAGGTCCGGCCACAAGTGCAGCAAGTGTCCATTCAACGAGAGTGGGCGGTGCTGGCATTCCAGCCAGTGCCGCGCCGTGCTATGCCACACCAAAATTGCATGCACGTAATGCCAATGCTTAAGCATATCCGCGCCTGCCCATCGGCTCCAGTGAAATCCAAACAGCTGCCCGCTGTTCCGCTGTACCGCTGCCGCCCCAAAAAAACAGGCAAATGGGCCGTGCTTTTGGCCAGGGGAAATTGGGTTCTTAGCCGCTTCAAAAATAATTGTAATAATGATGCTCAGTAGGGAAAATACCAGACCAAAAAAATACAACTGTTGAGTAAGCAGAAAACATAACAATTGCATAAATTGTTAAGTCTTTCTTATAATAGATATATAGAAATAATATTAAATTAATATACAAATATATTATCATTTATTAAATATATTAGATATATATTAGATATCTAAAATATGTCTAAAATAAATAGTTAAATAACAAAAACAAATCAAAAACTAAATGAATATACAGACGATGATTGTGCACGTGGAAAGACTCTTTTTAGTTTTTTATAAAAGCACTCGACAGTCTAAACATTTAGAATATGAATCTTTAGCTTTTTTCACTGCATAGAGCGAGCTGCGCTGGCAGCTTCGAGCCAAAGCTATGCCAGACACGCAGCTTACGCCTTAGACGTTTGCAGCTTGTCCTTGAAGCACTGTGTAGGCCCGACTTCTGATATATACACAATTTGCTGCTTAATTCAAACCCCGATTATATTTCAAGATTGTGCATAATTTTAAGCGTACTTTCGTCTGCAAATAATGCTAATGCTCAATAGCTAGGCTGGGTGAGCACAGAAGCTCTGCGAGCTGCATAACTGATCGCGCATTGGGATCTGCAGTGGGCGGGTATTTGGTAGACTACACCTTAAGCCATTTTATTGCTATCTTTGGCGGGCATCTGGCCGCCTCTTGCTGTGTCGTGGAACTGTTGCATTAACCGCTTGCATTTCATTTCAGATACGAATCGTAGCGTTGTTCCGGCCACAACATGGATCCCGATTGCTTTGCCATGTCCTCGTACCAGTTTGTCAACTCGCTGGCCTCCTGCTATCCGCAGCAGATGAATCCGCAACAGAGCCATCCGGGCGCCAATGGCAGCGGTGGCAACAGCGGCGCGGGCGGAGCGAACGGACAGGGCAACTCCGGCGGTGCGACGCCGGGCAGCAATGATTACTTTCCAGCGGCAGCCGCATACACACCCAACTTGTATCCAAACACACCGCAGGCGCACTATGCGAACCAGGCGGCCTATGGGCTGGGCGGCGGGGGTGGTGCGCCGGGCGGTGGACAGTCCAATCCCGATATGGTGGACTACACACAGCTGCAGCCGCAACGATTGCTACTGCAGCAGCAGCAGCAGCAACAGCAACAGCAGCAGCACGCTCATGCGACGGCTGCCGCAGTGGCACAGCAGCAGCAACAGCAACAGCAACAGTTGCCGCAGCAGCAACAACTCCCGCAACAACAGCAGCAACAGCAGGCGAACATCAGCTGTAAGTACGCCAACGATCCGTCGACGCCCGTTGGCAACAACAACAACAACAACAACAGCGCCAACAGCAACAACAACAACCAGTCGCTCGCCAGCCCGCAGGATCTCTCCACGCGTGACATCTCGCCCAAGCTGTCGCCCAGCTCCGTGGTAGAGAGCGTAGCCCGTTCCCTCAACAAAGGCGTGCTCGGCGGCAGTCTGGCCGCCGCCGCTGCCGCAGTCAGTCTGAACAACAACCACAGCGGCGGCAGCGGTGGCGGCGGCGGTGGTGGAGGTGGCCCCGGCCCCGTCAACGTCAACGTAAACGTGCCCATGCACAGTCCGGGCGGCGACTCCGATTCGGAGAGCGACAGCGGCAACGAGGCGGGCAGCAGTCAGAACAGCGGCAACGGCAAGAAGAATCCGCCACAGATCTATCCATGGATGAAGCGAGTACATCTCGGGCAGAGTAAGTGAAGAAATATTCTATTTTTTTATTATATATTATATTTATATTAAATTAATGGAGATCAACGAGACGTTGAAGGAAATATTCGATTGCAAATATTATTATTATATATTGTCATATAAAAAATACTTTTTTTTTTCTATTCATTGCCCTTTGTATTGTGATGAATGCAATTCTATATAGCAATATTTTAATTCATAAATTAAAATTTATTCAATTGAACCTCTGACTCGTAATAAATACATTATTAAAAGTATTTTGTATTTCAAATAAACCAGTTTGTAAATATATCATTTTCACAGCTAAATTTCCCCTATATATGCCTTAACTATTGCAAGTACGAGCAATTGCCTTGACTTGAAATGAATATCGATCGAAGAGCAAGATCCCATTATAAAGTTACCTAACTCAATTGTTAATTCGCAATTAACAATTACGAGTACCTCTGCGAGAGTTCCCAAGAGAGACAGACAGGTAGACAGAGAGAGAGAGAGAGAGAGAGATCGAATAAGGGCATTCAGAGTATCTCCAGCACCAAATTGTCTGGCAAGCTGAGCGCGCGGGGCAGCTTGTCAAAATACATAAACAATAACAAAAGATTTCCCTCACACACCAACACTTTCCCATTTTTCTTGCGGCGCTGCGTGAAAAGTCGACCGCGAAAATCGCTGCGCGTGAAATTGTAAACAAACGTGTGCCGCCCCCTGTCCCCCCAGCCCCGCACAGAGGCAGCCGGCACCCGCGGCTAATGCCGACAGACTCCCACAATAACTCATAACACCGAACACCTAATTCTAATACAGATACGGCTACAGATGGAAGCACAGGCACTGCTATAGATACACAGATAGAGATACAGCTGGTCGAGCTTCTATTGCCATGAATCTCGCACCTCTCGCTCCGTTTATATTTAAATTCTCCAAATTTCATGAAAAATTGTTACGTCTCGCGCGGCCTGCTGCCAGATACTCTGCACTATTCTATAGATACACAACACAATACAAAAATTGTGAGACGAAAAATTGTTGTGCGATTTTTCATCGTGTCAATGTGCGCGCCCAGCGCACACAGATTTTTCTTTAGCACTCGAAGCCATCTCCCCGCCCATCAGACAATCGTTGCCTCTTCAAGCATCATCAAAATTTATTGACTTTAGCCAAAATGTCAGGCCAGTTATCAAGTGTATAGTCAGGCACTATGACTTTGCTTATTAATCAATTAGTAAATATCTTGAACCTTTATGCTGTTCATAAATCAAAAACTTCACTTGGCATGCCCTGAACAACTTCTCTCTCAGCCAGAAGTCTCCATTTGTAATTAGTTTTGCCTAAAATCAATTGGCAAGTTTCCTGAATGCCTATAAACTTTTATTAATATCCATGAAAGAGCTGTCATCGATCAAACGCTTCACTGAGCTCTCTTTAGCCAGCGCGGTTCATAGCTGATTGCAGCCAGTTGGCAGGCCTGGCTAATTGCAGTTGCTCTGCAGCCAGAAACCTGTATTATCTAATTATAGATTTAGTATATAGTGGATTATAGAAATATGTATAATGATTTCACATTTAAATAAGACTAACAGGCCCGAAAAAAAAAAACTTCTCTTAAAGCTTTATAAGTAGACTGTTTATTAACTGAAGTGGAATACACTTGGTATTTAATTCTCTCATTGGCCCACTTATTCAGTCTTATATCTCAATAATGCCTCTATATACAAATTGGCAACAATAATTGCCAGTTGGCAGCTGAAAACTTGACAAGCCGAAATCACAACATGTCAGCCAATTAAAGAGTCGTTGAAAGCGTCATTTCGCATGTTTTGCATTTGCATTTGCATTTGCAACAAACAAACAAACAAGAGCAACAACAACAGCAATTGAGTATACATATATTGATTAAGCAGGAAAAACGTTTTTGCGATTTTCCATTTGTATAAAAACTCGTTTCATGCCGATTCCAAGTCCAATCAATGGGGCATATTGTTATTATTATTTGTGTATCTGTAACTCATGGCAGCCAAACAGCAACAACAACAATGATAACTGGAGAACAAGTGCAAAAAATAATTATAGCGTAGAGCAGCAAAGCAAATTGGCCAAGATGCGTATTTCTCGTATCTGGTAATTGAAGAACATGAATGAAGCCAGCAGAATGCAGACACATGCAGACGTAGCCAATTTTAGCGTCTACTCAAATACATTTGCATACGATCTTGAGCATATATATAAACTATATACATACATATATATTCATGTATATACAGGCCAGCTAATTTATGTATCTGTTTTTATGCATCGATGAGGTTTAATTGCATTCTATCCATCTGCTGTGAAGCTCACTCGTCTATGTTCACGAGCAGGCATGAATACGTATGAGTGAATATGACTGGGTATGTATGAGTATTCGTGCATGTATTCATGAATAGACGCGTTGCCAGTGGTAATTAGTCCAACCCTCTGCAGCAGCGTTAAAACCATGTTTACTCTTCGAATGAATGCCGTTTATGTGAGTGTGTAGAGCCAGTTATGTTTATTTATGTTCAAGTGAGGAACAAAAAAAAAACACAAGTGAAGTTATAAATTAAGTGAAGCAAATTGTTTATTTTTATACAGCAGCAATTATCATAAGCAGAAAGGTAATTGCAAGTGCTGAAAAAGAACTTTCTTGCTTCACTTTTTTCATTGTTATTAATTGCATTAAAAATTTTGATTTGCATTTATTTATATTTAAATTGTTTAACACGAGCTCAGGTAGAAAACATAAATACTTTGAACGCCTTTCGTGTATTTAATTATATTTTATTTCTTTAAATTCTTATTTAATTATTCAAATAACAAGACAAGTCTTGAACCAAAAATATAAAAATTATAAAATAAATTATATTAAATATATGACAGAGACTGGATTCATTGATATACTCGACTGATATGATAAAACTCTTGATGTTAAAGTGAATGTTAATTTATTATGACATTTAGGTTTGTTCCATAAAAATATTCTATGTGAACAATTAATTTCTAGTATAATATTTCAAGCAGAATTATTTAAATTTGTGAATGCAAGAAACTTACTCGCCAACAGCCATATAATTGCTCTCAATGAGTGCTCTATATATTTAGCTATATTATTATATTTTAACGAGCAAAGTCAACAACCTTTGCTCACATAAGACCCTCGCATACCTGGCTGCCAATTAAAAATCAGTTGTTTCAAATGTTTCTTATCGCGCTATAGCCTCTGTTGTTTCTCTCTCGTGTACAACTTAATTTTCGATGGTAAATGTCTTCATTAAATGCCAATGCGCTGCACCACACATATTGCCATTTGAGTGGTTACATTAAACCACCCAATTCAGCCCACTCGAAGAAGAATAGGCAGCAGCAGAGGCAGAGGCAGAGGCAGAAATAAAAACAGAACTGGTATTAGAGAAATGTTATTAAAATGGACCCAGGTGCCAAGCAGAACAAATACAGTAGAGCAGGGGTAAGGGTGTGTGGGGCTGTCTACTCAGCTACTGCATGTTGAGGCGCTGATTAAAATCCAACAGCAGCAGAAGCAGCAGCAGCAGCAGCAGCAGCAGCAGCAGCAGTGAACAACAACAGCAACGACAATTACAACAACAGCATGTTAACAATTATGCAAATTTGTGTGCATGTTGAAAGTGCAACAACAACAACAACAACAACAAGAGTAACAACTACAACTACAACGTTGATGGTATATAATCACGTCAAGCTTTTTTTATATTCATATTAAATTAAAGTTAAACGCCATCTTCGAGACGCGCCTCAATTAGGCGGAGCACGCGGAGAGATCGTCAGGCGAGAACGAGTGAATTCTGTGAAACACCTTAAAAGAGACTAGAGAGGGGAAAAGAGAGAGAGAGAGAAAACAGCCTGAGTACGCCAAGTTGCACTTTGCATTTTGCATCTAGTTAAAAATGGCTTGGCTTAAATGAGCTCATAATGGCGCCGCGTAATAGCAGAAGATGCCCAGGCAAAGCAATAGATATAGCTATAGATATAGGGCAGACCATGATGCAGATTTACAGATTTCTATTCGCATATCGCTTGGAATCTTGTGAAGTTGTTGTCTAATTGACAAGACCAAAGCTGGCGACGTTCCAAGCAATTTCGTAGCAGATCATCAAAGGTCTTTGCGCATCATCGTTCGCCCACAAATCGAGAGCTAAACGCATCTATGAGATACAAATGCGCTTACCTCACTGCACACAGAAATGTCAAATGCTTATTAGCTGCAACTGGCTGCACCCCGCTCGCCCTCTCGATTGCTACCACAAATTGTCAATTTAATAAATTTGTGAAGCGCGTCACAAATGCTGGCGGTCCACGAGACAATCGCGGCTGCCCGGCTGCACTCTAATTAGTGGGGCTTTATTCAGACGAATTTCAATAGCCGAAAGAAAAAAATTAATGCAAACATCTGGGCTAAACCAGCACAGCAAATAAATGAAAAAAAAAAAAAAAAACATCAAAACTGTTTCCATTTTCTAAAAAAAATATAAAACATTTTTACAATTTTCAAATAGCAATTTCAACAGCGAACAGAATGACAAATCACAAGAAATTACATAAATAAAATTGTTTAACAATTTTGTCTTTTGTATTATCATCAACGGGCCATCAATGAAGCATAGTTAACAAATAGAATATACTTTATTTAACAAATAGAATATACTTACAACAAGTTGAAGAAGGGTGATTTGCTAAGTCGATCTGCCTTGATGATACTTGAAAATCTATTGAATTCTGTATTTAAAATAGTAAAGCTTTTCAAAGCATCTTCAGCTTCTTCTCGATCATAATAGCATAAATATCCCTTTATTCTACTGTAAACACCTTACGGTATTTTAGTTATTATATTCCAAATATTAAACAAAATTGCAATGGCCAAGTCGAAAAGCCATTTGAAGTTTTTCGTTTAACTTGTTTGTGCCGTTCAACCCGAAGGCCACATTGAGATGCAGGATGTTATACAAAATTAATAGTTCGCAAACGAGTTGAATGTCAGATATGTACAAGATATGGCAACGATGGCTGCAAGGCAACAGCCGCAGCCACAGCCACAGCAACTGAAACAACAAAAGCAACTTCAATGTCTGTTCTGGGTCTGGCTTTGGATCTGGGTGTCTGCTGCTGTTTGTACTCCTGCTGCTTATGCCTTTACCTCGTCCGCCTTGCTCGAATGCTACTCGTCTATGTGGCGGCGGCTCCTGCGCACGATCATTCCATGCAGCAACACCACAGACCCGAGATCCGAGACCAGAGACCAGAGACCAGAGCCCAGAGAGCGAACCCCTAGAGACGGCAAGCAGTGCCAAGTGGCAAGCCGAAGAAGCAGGCCCAGTTGCATTCGCTGGTCAATTACATTTTCATTAACTTTGGACACGACTTTTCAAATAGCTACGTTTAATCATAATGATTGTTATTATATTGCTGGCCGATCCAACTGCTTTCTAAGCCACAGCACAGCAGGGTAATGCATAAATGCAGCGCAAGGTGCTGAAAATGTTGTGGAATATAAATTAATTTTCCGGCACAAGGTGTTGCATGGCCAGCAGTTTTAGCCATTGTAGTACATAGAGCTGGGCTAAATACATATACAGTCAAGAAACTTTCCTATATGCTAACTACATACATATATGAAAAGTTTTCTGATGTCTGGCACAGAGCAAGACATCGCCTGTTCGTTAAAATGTCATCTCAAGTATTTCTAACAAAGCGTGAACATTTTGGCAGCAGACAATGCACAGATATAAGTATATAAGATATATATACTATATATTCTATCATACATACATTGAGGGCTTTGAGTCACATCTGATTGTTCATAATGAATTCTGGTCTCATTCATTCCTGCGGCTCGCAGAGCATGAAGTAAATTGTGTCGGATGTGAAACTCAGCACTTTGCTTGAATTAAAATTCATTTGCTGCGAATGCAGCGCATTAGGGGTATGCATGAAATGAATAATATTTCAAATATATGATTATATTTGAAATTATTATGAATTTTTCAACAAATTTGTATAATATGATTCAGCAGACTTGAATGTATTTTTACATAAATTTTCAATTTTTTTTTTTGTATTGCGTTTTATTGTTTGTCAGCGGCAATACCCATATTGGTTCGCTTGCACTTTAAGTACACATCACTCATCATATTGTCTAAATCAATAGCACACATTAACAGTTCCATTCCTAACTCATTCTATAAACTTTCTGGAGCTTTTATACAGAAAAGATGAATGATTACTCGAGCCGAAATTGTTTATACGAAGCAGCATAAAAAAAAAACTTTGATGATGAGGTCTTCAAGTGGCTGCAGCCGCATTTTGGCCAAAGTTAATAAAAGCGCATAAAAAGCGCGAGGCCAGCAATGAAAAGGAAGAAAGTGAGGCATAAAGAAACAAAGATAACAACAATGGCGCCACTAATGACTGATGATGCAGCAGCGCTGATAGATGCAAATGCGGCGCACTTGCTCAGCTGCATAGATACAGACACAGATATAGCTATAGCTATAGCTACAGATAGCCAGATCGCAGCAACATCTATAGCTAAGCGATTCATTATACAAATACGCAAAAATTGTATACACGATTAGTTCATTAGTCTATGATATTCTCTAATGAGTGCACCCCCTTTGAGAATTCAGAGAGTTTTTTGTTTATCGCGCAATTGTTTAGAGAGCAAACAGCTCAAGCAGTGCAACTGTGCCACAATTTGTATCTTGCGGATACTGCGATTGCAGTCGAGCAAATGAAATTGCGAATAACGCAAAGTAATTGCGATTTGAATGGTGAAAAAGTGCGAGCCATAAATTCAACTGAATGTCACGCCGGACCGCATGCGAATTTATCAAATTCAGGCGCAAATTGGCGCACATCTGCAAATTGCCATTACCCGACTGCCCGGCAAGCCAGCTCCCGATTTCCCCTGGAATGGCTCGACTACCTGCTTGATAACGCCGAGATACGCATAGAATATTAATCTACAGGCGCATTAACTAAAATGAAATGACGCAATGGAGATAAACGCCAAGCCAAGCGATGCGCACAGTGGGCTAATCCTCAAATAAAAAAAAATTGCGTTGGAAATGCGAAAATTGCATAAACATTAATATTTGTATATATTCAATATTTGTAAAATATTAAATAATAATTTGATTGGATAAACGTTTTTCAATATTTTTCATATTTTATCATAAATCATTCTTTTATGTATTTTATTCATAAATTTATCAAGAGAAGAAGAGAGTGTCCCAATATTTTAGTTTACTTCATAACAAAAATAATAATAATAATAATAATAATAATAATAATATTAATAATAGAAATAATAAAAAAATAAATAAAAATATATGTTATTAAAATAAAAATAAAATAAATTAAATTAAAAATATAATATAAATAATAATAATTTAAAATATCTATATACATATTTTTTGTATATATTTACATAGTTTATTCATATTTATTTGTTTCTATATATTTATCGCTCCATACTCTCCACTGTTCCATAGTTGACTTCACCAAAAAAATAAGGTGTAAAAAAGTAAAGATTAAAAAGAAAAACCGAAAAAGAAAAGAACAAAAACAGCAACAAGCGGCAGCGCAGCGACGAGGTCTCGACGCGTCGTCTTGGCTTGGCCAATGCCAACTCAGGCAAAAGCTAAGCGAAAAGCATCACAAATCGCATACAATTCCAGATGAAATTGTGAATTATTAATGCAGGCGGCAAACTATTTGACTGAGTAGACAAACCCACGACTCGTTCCCATTTCGCCCGGCAGTACGTGAGCTGGCTGCCCGCCCATTCCATAGTCATTCCTAGCCCTCGCACTTTGTCGAGCTGCTTGTCCACCATTGAAAATTGAGTTACACGCGTGGCCTCCAGTCGCCCTAGTATGTGTATGTGTGTGTGTGTGTGTGTGCTGCCCCCGCTTAAGTGTGGCAACATGTATCGGGCAGATACTTTTGCCGGCATTTGTATCTGGCTGGTTGTACGTGCAGCAGTGCCTTACATTTTGCAGATTAAAACTACACACACACTCAGACACACATGTAAGGAGAGCCGCTGCCACCTCAAGCCAATTCGATTTAAATGTCTGGCATTTCCACTTTGCTTTTCCTGGCCATAATTTTCCGCAGTCTCTGCTTGATTGTGCTTGCATATGAAATGAAAGGATTGTTGTAGTTGCTGTTGTTGTTGTTGTTTTTACTCTTTATGGTGTGTTAAACGAGTTAGAGTTCAGGGGGTCAAAAGCTAAAACGCTGCAATGAAGACATGCTGCCACGAGGCCGAACCGCAAATAAAAACTAAGCCGCAACAGAAACAACAAGCGAGGTGTGCTCAGCTCTGTGTGTGTGTGTGTGTGTGTGTGTGTATGTTTGGGTCTGGCCACAAATGACAGCGCCAATGCAATGGCAACAATTGCAATTTGTTCGCAGCCTGCCCTTGGGCCAGACCAAGGAACAGCACTGCAGCTAACTGAAACTGGAACTGAGAAACTGGAACTTGTGCTCGTTGTTGTCCGTACAGTGGGATGCATTTGGCTTACTTTACTTTCAATTTTGCCCTCTTTCGCATTCGCTGCACTTCGCGCTTCATTAAAAGGCGGGCGGATGCAGTCGCGGCAGCCAGCACCGAGTAAAATACCCTTTACCACAGAGCCTACCGCTCAATACCCCCCTGCTTTTGGCTGAGTACAACAAATTTGCAGCTCGGCAACCAAAACGCTGCGTCGTCGAAATTAAAAGATTTTTTAAGACACCTTTGTAGCAAGTTTAAAACTTGTTCCGCGCCTGACTTCACCATCTTCATCTTCATCAGCGCCGCAGCTCCTCAGTCCTTTCGATTGGTTTCTGTTGTTGTTTTCTTTCAATACTCGTTGTTGTTGCTGTTGCTTTTGTTGTTACTGTTGCTGTTACTGTTGCTGTTGCTGTTGCTGTTCTCTTGCTGGCAGCCATGTTGAATACTTTTGTTTTTTAAAAACGTCGCTGTAAACGTTTTTAACTTAAATTTCAAGTTAATTTTGCTGTTGTTGTTGCTGTTGGCACCCAAAACAATTCTCCACTTGTACCCATTTGTATCTGATTTTGTAGTTGTCTCTGTTTCTATTTAAATGTCTATTTAACGCGAAGTGAAATAAAACCGGTAAAAATTCGATACACAAGTTGAACAAAATAAATATTTAAAAAAACATACAATTTTAAATATGCAAAATAAAATAAGGTAACATTTCAATCTTCCATAAGCAGAATACCTGTTTGCACTGCTCCCCCTATCGAAATGCTGCTATATTTAGCATTTGCCACACTGCGGACAACAAGCAGAGTGGCGCAGTGGAAGCGTGCTGGGCCCATAACCCAGAGGTCCGAGGATCGAAACCTTGCTCTGCTATCCGAATTTGACTGAGAAAAAGTTTGATTTTCTCTATTTTATATATTTTTAAATATTGTAAATAATTTATTTTCTTTAATATTTTAATTTGTATTTTATTTGTATTGAAAAAAATGTGTTTAATGCCAGAAATAATTTTTTACCATTTTTAAGAACAATAGTTATTAAATAGTGCTAATAACCAATGTGTTGCTTGACTTTTGTAGAACTATTTTAATGAATTTCCGTTGCATCACCAACACATCAATCTCTCACACTTCAATAGGTGTCCATAGAACAGTTGCAAGTGCCATTAATATAATTTCTTATCAGCGCAATTTGCAAAGAAGAGACAACATATAATGGAGATTGATTGAATTTATTGCATGGCTAGGTCAGATCTAGTTGGTTTAAAGAGTCATATAATATACTTATTAAGCAATATATTCTCATTCGCATTAGCGATAATTTCATTTAAATGCATCATCAAAACCATAAAAGCTGGCAAATTAAAGACCATCGCTCAAGCGCCAATTGAGCAGCATCCAAGCTCTGACTCCATTCTGGTATGAAGCGGAGGCCTCAATCGAAGCTATCTGCAACAAGCAAGATTCATAATTGAAGCTAACGCCATTGCCGTTGACGTTGAGTGGACAGTAGCTGGCAAAGACCAGCAGTTAGCTGCGACTATATATATATATATATGTGTGTGTGTGTGTGTGTGTGTATGTGCATTAATAAAGAATTCATCACAATTACAACAATTGCCACAGGATGCAATTTACAAAGGAAATTATTAATGGAAAGTCAATGAATTCTTTTTAAAATTCTGTTTCGTGCTTTTGATTGATTACACGCTGCCTGCTGCTGGCTTCTGGCTGTTCAGCCTGCCTTCTTCTTCTTCTTCGTCTTCTTCTCCTCTTCAACTACTCTTCGGTTTTTTGTGCTCTTCAGCGCCATTCAAAGACCTCGCACTTAATCATGGACATGGCGAAAATAAGTCCAGAAGCCCAGACAACGACGAAGACGAAGGCGGCGGCGTTCATTCAACTGCAGACGACAGGACACTCATTAAAAATGGGTGCACAGGTACTCGACGGTGGGCCAGACGGCTCTTTAGACGCTCTTTACATGGCCCATAAGCTAGAGAGAGAGAGAGAGAGAGATGGAGAGAGGAGAGAGGGAGTGAGGGAGAGGGCAAGATCTGAAGAACTGGTTTTGTTGGCGCGTCAGCTAATTTATGTGCGCATGCGCGACGCTCGCTCCCTACTCGGGAGCCCCATAATTAACTGAGGTAGTCATTTTGAATGCGAACATGCACACATACAAACACACACACACACACATACACACGCGTACTGTTTCAGATAGAGAGAGAGAGAGAGACAGCATCTGCCGAAACAATCAGCCAACTTGGTTCTGAGAGGTCCTCTCCTTAAATCAAAGATAAACGATAATTATCTGCGCGAAAATGCGCGCATAAATAATTTGCAAGAAGCCACATTAAAATTGTATCTAAAAGATACGCATCGCTTGATAACACAGCAGAGCAGCCCGCTGTCCAACTCTGGCCATGTTGAAAGGAAGTTTGTTGTGTTGGGATCCCAAAGAATAACGAGTACAAGAGTTAAACAAACTTTCTGTGGCATTCGTCTGTTTGCAGTCGACAGTTGGCAGTTGGAAGTTGGCAGTTGCCTGTTGGCGCTGCCTGCGTCGCGCCATTAAAAATTAAAAGCTCATTAATTAAGCAGATAATTCATTTATTATATTTTCAACACAATGCGCAGGCAGTGCCACAATTTGTTACCCAGCTCATTATGCTGCGCGGCCTCACGATTGGGCCAGGACCAACCGAAAAAGGTGAGGCAACTGTTTCAAATCGAAAACAATTATTGCTTTCGAGTTGCCAGTCGTCTAAGGGTGGCTTTCTATCGCCAGGGGGTGTGAGTCAAGCACAGACACGTGTCTCGGGGCCAGCAGAGCTGTAACTGTGGCTGTGGCTGTGTCTGTGCCTGTTGGGACTTAATCCTACCAAAACAGCACTTAAATTTCAAGTGCCCAACAACCTGTTGAATGGGATTAACGACATTTAATTTAATTATAAAAAATGAATTATTTGAAGCAAAAGAATTTTCAATAGAATTTTAAAATTTGCGACTTATAAAATATACAAAATAATTACTCAGATAAATGATTAAAGTTGAATTTTCCCTCAACAATAATTATGTTGATTAAAGCTATAAAATAAAATTTAATTCAATAAGAAAATAGCTGAAAAGTCAAATATTAATACCAAAAAAAAATATCAATATATATAAAATAACAATAAATATAAAATATTTGTAAACAATTTTTCTAATTTATTTTGAACTTAAGCTATCAATATTTAATTTTTTTAATGTAATGAAATGTTTGTTTCATTTGAAAATTCTGAAAAATTGTTATCAATTTTAATATTCAAATATTTTAGTAAATGATTTTAGCCACGAGAGGATGAAGACTCTTGCTCTTGCTTTAACTAATTTACATTTGCCATTCATAACAAGTTAAAGCCTCTTAAGATAATCAGATATACAAATAGATTGTTACTCTGTTCAGTTCTGTGTGCATTTGCTAACAAATTTAATATATTCTGATTATTTGAGGAATAAATTTAAAAAACTAACTAAAAGCTAACAGCTAACAGAATTTCAATGCACATGTTGACCAATGCATTGGCTAAAGATTTCAACCACAATTCATTCAGCGCCTTTTTTTCACACACTTGAAATGTGAAACCTGCTGACTGAGTGGCGAATGCTTCTTCTGCTGCTCTGCTGGCAAGTGGACCAAGTTCTTGGCACCGGAAACCATATGCTACGCATTGTTCGGGAGGCTGTGAGGGTTCAGAGCGCGCTTAATTTGGCTTGGCATCAGCTGTTTGAGCTGGGCGAGAAGTTCGGCGTGGCACATGATGTCGTTTCAGTTGAATGGCTTTTGGAAAACAAAAAAATGAAATGTACAAAAAATGGAAACAACTGCCATGCAAAAGGCAGGCAACTATTGTTGTTGTTGTTGTTGTTGTTGTTATTTGTGGTGCTGCTGACGAAACTGAATGTGTTCGTGTTGACAACAAACACGGAATATAAATTGAGAAATGCTTTAAAGCGAAATAATCAATTTACTTCTTGACATAATTTCCATTTTTCACGAAACCAAAGGCAGCCACGCGAGCTAAGAGAAAATGCCAAAAGACGCCGATGAACAGCGAAGGAGAAGAAGAAGAAGGCACGCACAATTCTCACAAAAACGAAGAAAACGAAAAAAAACGTGGCTAGTGAATAATATAATAAAAACAAGGCTATAAGAACATGCGTCTCTAACCATTTTTGTGGGTGTCAATGGCCAAATGCAGATGAAGCCAAACAGCAGCAAGGGGGAAGGCGAAGAGCGGCAAGTGTTGTGGCAATTGCTACCGTTTCTTGCTTTTTAATATATTGAACATTTTTTATGATGCTGACCACCGTCTGACGGCTGCAGCCCTCTTTATTTGGGCCGTGATTAATGATGAGTGCCGGCATAAGATACGCTACAGATACAGTTGTTGCTGTCGGCCGCTGGCTGACAATTGCAGTTGTAACTACGATTTAATAGCGCTTTAATGGAGTGTGAACAAGGAATCCTTCAGCCAAAACACCTGTTAGCACACACACACACACACACGACTATCTCCTGTTCTCCTCCATCCCCTATCTCTCTCTCTCTCTATCTCTCTATCCATTCATCATTCAGCCACATTTATTTGTAGCTCGTGCTGCTGCAACACTTTCATTATCACAAATGTCACATCATTTGTCGCATTGCACAAAACTGCCCGCTCATCATTTATCACTAAAGGAATGTGAGGCAGACACACACATACATACACACGCACGCTCTATTATTGCGGCTATATATTTGATTAATTTTCCTTTTCCGAAAGAAATTAACCCGCTGCACATGTCGACCCCAGCGGCCCCTTTGACGCGCCCCTCGATCGCAGCCGCAGCCGCCGCCTCAAGATTTATCTCTTCCAGCATAGCTCGAGCATGGCCAATATGACCCCGCCTGCCACGCACGTTTCTTTCTCCCGATTCCAGTTCCAGTTTACGTTCTCTCTCTCTATCTCTCTCTCTCTCTCTCTAGCTGTCCCTTTCACACTTGTTCTGTGCCGTCTCGCACGTTGTTTTCAGATTTATTTATAGATTATTAAATCAAATAATTTGCAATATCTTAATTCCGCCTGGGATTGAAGAAATAATAATTATTATAATTATTAATTGCATAAGAAACCTAATTGAATTTGCAAAAATACTAAATACTTTGCAAAAATAAATATTGAGTGTTAATTGATTTTTTACATTCATTAAACAAAATGTATTCCATGTGCTTATATCTTTCCTCTATAGTATTTCAAACAGAAGAGTAAACAAAACTCTTTCGCTGCTAAACACAATTATTTTTATTAATTTTAAAATCAGTTTTCATTTATTTCTATTTTCTTGTGAATGCCTATCTATTTTTACCAAGAATTTTAATTTAACTGCTACAAAATATATTTCGAAATTGAATAGATAATTTAAGCAGCATATTTGATATTTCTAACAGTTGGAACAGCATTTTTGTTGTCCCGCCGCGAACGTTGCCTCGCATTGGCTTATGACTGATGATCAATTGACTGCATTTTGACACTGATAATGGTTTTTAGTAAACGACTCATTAGCTGAGTCGCTAAGTAGCTGCTGCAGCCAGACGCAACAAGTTGCAGCAAGCTGTGGCATTAAGCGCTTGCGTAATCGGAAGTGCGTTGATTTATGAAGTTTTAGCCTCGATCTCGAGCGCAAAATTCTGATGCGTTGTTGTTGTTGTTGTTCTTGTCGCATTTCGGAGCAAAAAACACGCTTACAATGTTGTTGCTGTTGCTGTTGCTGTTGAGCGATAAGATCACATTCAGCTGCAAACTGCAAGACCGGTGACTGGACTCTGGCGAGCTGAGCTACGTGCCGCACACGTTGCGGGTTGCGGCTGATTACGCTGACGCTGACGCTGAGGCTGAGGCTGACGATGTTCGCCTGTTCTTCCCGCAACTGCCAACTGCCTTTGGAGCGGGACTGACGCCGGCCGTTGACAAATGAGCATTACAAGTGTTTGTGACAAGCCGCAAGCGTTGTATTTATTGCTACGAGCCAGAGCCAGCAGCCGACGAGGCAAAGTGAAAAAAAAAAAATTTAAAAAAAAAAAAAAACGATTAAACTTTGAACCGTTGGCTCGACAACAGCCACGACTGGAGATTCGCCTGGCATTTGCTGACCTAGGCCAAGGGTTTTGAGCTTAACTTTGAACCTGCATGCGTATGCTAATTCTGTGTCAATCACAACATGATCAACTGTCTGTTGCCCTTCCTCTCCCTCTCAGGTATGCAAAACGTGCCACAGACAATGGCAATTTGAATTGCAGAATTGCTGTCTTCTTCATCGTCATGTGCTTCTTCTTCTTCTTCTCTCTCTCTCTCTCTCTCTCTCTCTCTCTCTCTTTCACTGTTCGCTGTGGCACTTAATAAATTCTGTTGCACATTTTTGCATGCACCAAATTTCAAAAAATTTCAACTGATATGTTAAGCGGCTGTCAGCGTTTGACTTTGACGTCATCTTACATGAAAATTAAATGCAAAAGATCAAAACAAAAGACCAAACAAAAAGTCAAATATAAATATAAATGTATATATGTATTCAAGAGTGTGTGCGTGTGTGTCAGTGTGTGTGTGTGTGTATGCAAAATCCAATATATCTATATAGTATTTCACGATCCGCCTAGACGGCCAGCGAAATGGGCACAAAGTTGTAAAACGCTTCGAATGTTCGCTCATTGGCGCTGTCAAGAGTCGACATACCCATGCCCATGCCCATGCCCATACTCATACACATATGCTACAGGCCATGTCCCCTGCTCCGACGATAAGTGATATGACATGCCAGGTGCCACAGATGCCGCCAGTGGAAGTGACTAGCGATCGCGGCAGTGCCTCAGCCAAACTGCTGTGCTGTCAACTGATGGGGCTTTGCGCCTGGCCATGACGACAAGCGACAACGATGCGCTACTTATGTAGCCATGTAGTTAGTCCCCGCTCTCATTCCCATTCCCATTCCCATTCCCATTCCCATGTCCATGCCCATGCCCATGCCTATACCCATCTTCAATCCCTGCCGAGTCTTGTTGACATTTGGTGGTTCACTAAACGGGTTGCCAAGAATCTGAATCAGTTCGGTTTCAATTGGCTTAGCCATGTGCTGATCTTTTAGCTGGAAATAAAAGACATCTTAAGCGCAACATGGGCCACAGAGTGCCCTAAAATAGTAGCAAATCAAAAGAAGACTAAGACTAAAGACATAATTCTCAAATGGTTCATAATGATATATCCAGCCATATAATTCGTCTCTATATAAAGCTTTCTGAAAAAAATAATAATAATAATAATAATAATAATAAAAAAATAGGGAAAGATCTAAAAATCATAAATCCACATTCATAATAATAAAAAGAATATCAAAATTAATTCATCAAAATGTTCTCCACATTTAATATTCATTTCATTTAATTAAAACATTCCAAATTATTTCCAGTGTTTAATATTTCCCCAAACTCGCTTAAGCAATGGTAGAATACTACTCGATTCAGCATTCTGCATTCTACAATCCCCCCGATGCTTGGGCACGCATTCTCTCAGATGTTTTTCACGTTTTAATACGTTGAGGCTGCGACTGCGACTGCGACTGCAGCTGTGAGTGTTTGTTGCATGTGTAAACAAATTGCAACATCATATGACAGCAGCATTTGACAATTGTAAATGGCCCTGCCTCGGGCAGACTTTATAGGAGCACAGTGAAATGTCCGCCAAGTGTGCTCGGCGGACAATTCATATTGATTTTCCAACACACAGTGCTCGACTCGCTACGGAGGAACTGGGCAAGGTCAGCAGCGTATGAGAGATAAGTGCAGTCTGAAGCTGCGTCTGCACTTCATACATCAAACGCCACTGAATGTTGTATGAAGCCGTCTACAAAGTTGAAACCGACAGCTCGGACTAGGGTCTAATGGCTTGCGAGAGATATTAGTTTGTGAATCAAATTTGATAGTTGATAATCTGACTGACAGCGCTGCTAACGGAAGCAAAAACTGGGTCAGGACTTGCGCTAAGAGTTTGTGCGATTCCATTCACTGCCTAAGTGTCGCACTCTTTCTCTCTCTCTCTCTTGCGCTCTTCCTGTGGCTCTCTTTGTTGTTGATCCAAATGAATGATGAAGTTGAGGTCGTTGTCTGGTTACTGTCTGCTCAGCTGTTTACGTGGTCATTAGTTTTAACCCGTTACGGCATGACCAAAAGGCTGAAGGGACCTGAACTAAAAGCGCTCTTCAGGTCTGCCATACGTGTGGGTGTCTCTGCGTCTGTGTGTGTGAGTGTGTGTGTGTGTTTTTGGCAACCGCCGTTACGGCATTTGCCACACTCAAATTCACTTTAATTAAATGAGCGGTAATTAATTTCAACTTTAATCAGAAATTCCATTTAGATTTCCTACTGATTGATGTGAACCGACATCGTACGACAACGTCACGTCGAACGCTAAACCAACAAAAACTAAAAAACTAAAAAAAACTTTTGTTTCGCGCATCCTCAACAGACAGAGACAGCTACAGTAAGAGAGAGCGAGTGAGAGTAGTGTATATTGAGTGGAAAATGCGAGCGAAACTTTATGTTTATTTAAAATTTAAATTGAACAGAAGCGGGAGCAGAACTGCTATAGAGCAAAGCTACTTTAACATTTTAGCAAAATAAACAAAGAAAAAAATAAGAAAGAGATGGAAAACAGGAAAAAAGAAACTTAAAAAAAAAAAAAAGATAAAATGATAATCAATAAAAAAATAAAATAAAAATAATCAATATCTATTATTTCTATAATTTATCATTATAATTTATAGATAATTTCAATTATATAATACATTTTAGTTAATTCTCTATATTCAGATGATAATAGTTTATATTGTTTATATATTATATTTATTGCTTATATATAATCATTTCAAAACTGTTTCCAGTTGATTTAGGCGTTACAGATATTTGGACAGACCTTGAGCCAAGTTCTTGAACCCATTCAAAACTCTTGCATCTCTTGTCTTCCAAAGAGCATTTGCAGTCGAGCAATGCAAATGAAAGAAATGAAAAGACAGCAAGCTTGTAGCGCCAATTGCCGTTTAGCAATGGGCCATGACCCATATAGGTTCGTTGGGGCGTGCGAGGGGTACAAAAACGAACATTTGTCGGCTTTCCCAAAGTGCTGCTGACAGAAACGCTCCTCACTTGGCCTGTCTATCACATTGACTGACTGCCACACATTTCTCCCAGTGTATGTGTGTCTCATTCTCTGAGTTTCGTCTTTCTCTTTTTTTTCTATTTTTTTGGTTTGGTTTGTTGTTTATTGTTGAATACCGGGCGGGCCAATTGAGTTGGCCATAATAACACGCCACGGTAAATGGCTTTTAAAAGTCTACTTTGCCACAGTCCGCCCCCTCATTATGAACGACGCGTTACGAACGCCCCCTCGGGCAGGCCCAAGAGATGACAATAGTTGCTGGCGAGGTAGGAGGATCGGAATGAAACTCGGAAATTGTCATTATCTCTGGCCATCAGAAGTGGGTGGAAGACAGTGAAATCGAGCAGCGTCCCCAACCGCCGTTTGGCAAGCAGCGACAGCTGTCTAAGGTCTACAGTCTACAGTCTGTATAGCCTAGTCAATATAGTCTAGAGTGATACTTCACGTGCTTCGCCCCCCTGCTTGCCCCCTCGCCAGCTCCGCTCCGCTCTGTCATTGTTGATTTTTCGACTAACCACAATAAAATGAAAAATCTTTTTGGCAGTGAAAACCAAATTGCAGCTTGACACGTCATATTTATGAAATATGACACGTCATATTAATGAAATGCGCAACGTTGCAGAAAATCACAAAACAAAACAAGAAAATTAACTGCCTCAACGGTGCCTTGTCCACTTCAGCGTTTCACGATTCCCCAGACAACAACCCCCCATTGGAGGAAGGAAGTGTAAAGCTGTGAAATAAGACTACGAGCTGTAAATGATAGCAGCTTGTCTTAAACTATAACCATACTGATAAATTTCATTAAGATTTGGAAATAATGAAGAGTCAATATGCATTCAATTTTCGTTTAATGAAAGAAGTCTTCTAATTGCTTAATAATTTATGTAGCCAGAGATAATTTATCAATCATTTGTTCACAATAATTTATTTGCATAATTGCAAACTACAATGATAATGATGAGAATAGAGATAGAATATTGAAAATATTGCTATTATTTTTATTAATATCTTATTATATGATGATGATTTGTTTGTTTTTGTGGGTAAGAAAATACTTGTTGCCAGGTCGTCGCTGCGATCGATGTAGAGAATTGCCTATGCTGTCCCACACAGTCGATCGCCTGCTGTAATTATAATGAATAATAAATAATGACATATTGATAAAAAATAAAATAAAATTTACAAAAAAAAAAAAAAAAGAAGATGAAATGGACTGTATTTATGATATTTAATTATATAAATAATAATTATGGAAACGATATCTAATTTCAATTAAATTTAAGCTGATGTTAAAGATTATTTCAATTAGATCTATCTCTCTAGAAATGCTCATTTAAATTTGTACTTCTCTTCGATGTTGCAGGTACTGTGAATGCCAATGGCGAGACGAAACGACAACGGACCTCATACACCCGCTATCAGACATTGGAACTGGAGAAGGAATTCCACTTCAATCGCTACCTGACGCGCCGGCGACGCATCGAGATCGCACACGCGCTCTGCCTGACGGAGCGACAGATCAAGATCTGGTTCCAGAATCGGCGCATGAAGTGGAAGAAGGAGCACAAAATGGCATCGATGAACATTGTGCCATACCACATGGGCCCCTATGGCCATCCCTATCACCAGTTCGATATCCATCCGTCACAGTTTGCGCATCTGAGCGCATAGGACGCGTGGCACTTTTCGGGTACTGGTTAGAGACTCAATCAGTTGTATCAGGAACCATATCAGGCGGCGGCAGCGGCCAGCGTGGCCGGCGGCTATCAGTCACAGGGCGCTCAAGATCCGACCGCATCGGCATCGGTGCTCGGCGCCAACACCAACGGCGGATCTGGCAGCAATATTGGCACCGGCAACGGTCCCAATTCGCTGTTCAGCTCCGCCGCGGCGGTGGCCAATGCCAGCAATACCAATGCCGATTGCATTAAATATCCTCAAGAGTTCTGATCTCAGGTTATCATCAGGCAGCAGCAGCAGCAGCAGCAGCAGCAACCACAGCAGCAGTCGCTCGATCCGCTGATGGACTCGGACTGTGATCGCGACTCAGATTTGGGTCTGGAGCTGGAGTACAAAGCGGACATTGTTGGCTGCAATTTGTTCTGCTGCTGAGCCGGTGCCTGCGCCATTTGCCATTTGCCACTGCCTCGCATTCGCATCCGCAATCCGCATCCGCAATTCGCAATCCGCAATCCGCCATCCGCCATCCGCCGCCGCTGTCGATCAACCAACATCAAAGACGATGCTTCTTGTTTGCAACTGATTCGTGTTAAGCTGAGAAATGAGCCGTAGCTGGAGCGCGGCTCATTTGGGTTTATGATACTGGAAAGGGAACCGTGCGCAGTTCAGTCTAGTTCTCTCTAGACCTCTGCCTGCACACACACACACACACATACACACACACTCTCTCACACACACACACGAACCTTGGGCTCGGAGCTGAGGCAAGGATCTGGAGTTGACTTTTGATTGCTGCTGCCATGGCGACGTCCAGTATGATAAACTTCTTTCTCTAAGCAGTATTCGAAAAGCAATTAGTCTTAAGTCTAGCTTAAATTTTAGCTCTAAGTCCGCACAGAAGAATAAAAAAAAAAAAACAAACAAAAACTAAAACTAAAAATATAAATAAGTTAAACAAAAACCAATTTAATACAAACGTAATATTTGCAATAATTTCAAAGTGATTTCTATTAAAATTAGTTTTCGTTTAATGCCTAATTCTAATTCATGTACTTAAAAGCTACCAGCACATGGCATATATGTACATATATGTATCCTTTATAAGGCTTCGTTCAGTTTGTATATAGCAGAGCGTCTCACTCTCAATCGGCGCCTTATTATGTTTGTGTTTCATTTTTTTAAATATATAAATTGTTTGGCTCGAGAGCTACTTAGGTAATCGATAAACGTTTTGCTTTGCTCATTTTGTTTTTTCTTAATTCGTAAAATCATTTCACAATTTGGATAACAAATTCGGAGATGAAACAGGGAATTTGGCTAGCGGTCAAAATGTGGCTCAATTTCAAATACTTAGAACAATTTCTATAGCAAAGCCCCAACCAGACGCTCTCTCAATGTTATCTTTTATTCGATTCGTATCACTTTTATGTCTGTAAATCAAAAGAACTATAGAAAGTCCTTATCACATTGTCTCCTAGCTTAAGTGTGCATTACAACAACCTATATTAAGCAATGCGCAAATTGTTAAAGCCTAAATATAATAATAACAAATAAATTTAAACAAAAGCGATGGAATACCCATTGGAGCAGAGAAGCAAACCTATACGTAAATGTAATGTAATTATTTATGCTGTACTTTTTGCTAAGCTAAGGTTAGTGCATTCTAGAATCTATCGATAGTCTATGTGAACCTAGCCCATAAGCCTAAATTATATTGAATTAGTATGACAAATTTTAGTAAAAAGTAAAACTATAACAAAAAAAAAAAAAAAAAAAAAAAGAAGCCCGCGCATTAAAATACGAAAGCAAACAAAATTAAGAAAAGAAAAAATATCAAAAATACTTAGCACAAATTATATAATTGTTTTTTTTTTTTTTCTATTTTGTTTAAGCTATACAAATATATATATATATATATATACATATATACTATTTGTCCAAGCAATATGATTTTCCAATCAAAATACAATACAAAGTTTGTAGTTCGTGGTTAAGGGGCGCAAAGAGTTTAACTGCATTCCATGTAAAAATAAATAACATAAATAATTTTTAATGAAATCCGTACTTATGCAATTATATGGGTTCTATTGCGAATGCAATGTTTATAAGCTGTAAAACCACAAATGCATACGAATATAAAAAAGAAATCAAAACAAACGACAACATATGTAAACATGTACGAATATGACATAAAAATAAAACTATTTTAAAATGTATAAAACTTCTGTTTATTATTTGAATACATTTATGCTATCAATATCTTATTTTTATATATATTATGATTTGCTTAATTTAAAGCTTTAATATTTATTATGTTTTTCATTTTAATTTTGAAATTGGTTGAGCAAAGCTGTTTCACAATATGCCAAGCAGTATCTAGAACATTAGTATTGAAAACTGATTAGAAGCAAGCAGTGTATGGATGTGGAGCAATAATAATTCAAGCAGTACATTGCTAATTTTCAAAGTAATAGACATTTTCTGTATCTGTGAAGCAGTAATTAGATTAGAAGAAAGCAGGGGTTCGGCAAGCAGTGCACAGCTGAGGAGCAACAGAGAAAGCAGAGGATTAATAATTTGGTACACTTTCAATGACACTTTTGGTACATTTGGAACGCCCGCAGATTATGCTAGCCAATTCCATTGGCATCGCGTAAATGAAACACTTGTCCATGACAGGTATTGTAAATGTCCACAGAAAGAGTATAAGAAGTATAATAGCAATGGGTGCAATCATCTTGAGATTCGACTTTACGCGAATTGCTATAACAAATTGTTCTTGACACATTGATTGAGCGTAAGCAACTGAAATCTTCTCTTCAGCTCAGCTTGACAAATACCTATTTCCTAGTAGTATATGTAGATGACGTGATAATCCAACAGATAAGGCTAATTTCCCTCTCTCTCTCTCTCTCTCTCTCTCTCAAGGTTATACAGAATTATATATAAAAAAACATTTCAATAGAGTTCTTGTGAGTAGTTCTGAGTATGTAGGATATTTAGTCAGACCTTTCTTGTAAGTAATTCATGCATGTGTTACTTAGCTTTAAAGCTGAACTCTTTGCTAAGACATCAGTTATCCTGTTAAAGACACGATCAATAATGGGACACCACACGATCCCACATTCTTTATCACTCAATTACAATCAAAATCAAATTATTCTTGGGCAAAATATTTTTAGAGTGTAACCAAGTATTATTCACGCAAAACTTTTGTGGTTTTTACGTAATATGCTCTTATTTCTATTTTTCATACTTAAAGTGACTTGTCCGTACTAACAGTACAGTTAAATATTCAGTTTATATTTTGCTCTTGAAGAGAACAGTTCCCGTATTTTAAAAATCAACTCGAGTTCTACTTAACAGTTTTATATTATTTTATAATATATAGCGGCGCAATGAAGAATATCTTTTGTGCTATATTTACGTTCAGCCTTATTATAGCTGAGATCGAAGGCGATATTCCGGGCTGTGATTACTTTGATACCGTCGATCTGACGAATATCCCTCAACTCAGAAATGGATCCTTTCAATATGAAGGCATTATAATTCCAAAAGAAAAGACAGCAATATTCAACTATAAAATATTCCTGGATGGAAAAAAGGAAGTTGTTCCCTATATCCGAGGCTGTGTGTGTCATATAAAACCATGCCTAATCTTTTGTTGTAATCCGCCAAAGTCATTAGAGTATCAACCTTTGAATATAACGCTTCTCAACGGTCAAGTGGTACAGAAGGATCTTCTCATGGACTATTTAGTACAGCTAGTCTATGAGGACGAATGTGAAGCACTCACCGAAAGTGATACGAAAAATCCGTGGAGTTTATTTGAGGTTTGCTAAAGGCTAACTGGGTTTGTGAAATATCTACCTTGCTGTCTGTCCGTCCTATACCCACTATTGAAATATGTACTCGGCAGTTTCCCTCGTTTTACATATTGTTACTATTTTTCTCATACACCCAATTGGTTCTAGATAAATTGGAAAATGCTGTTGCTTAAAATTTTAGAAACTTAAAATTTTTAATACATACTCGAGTTGACAACCGAACATCAGAAAGATAAGTCAGTGGCGATTCAGGTAACAATGTATATTTTAAAGCCTTATATCTATATATTTATTAATCAAATAATTTACGAAGCTCTTTATTGATTTACGAAAAATTATATATAACGTAGTAGGGTAGGTTAAAAAAAAAAATATATTTATATATATATATGTATATTCCAATGTTTTGGAGCTGGCAGTGTTTTCATCTTCTGCCTTCTTACTTGTGTATAGAATGATGTACTATACGTTCATGGAGATAACGAGAGCTTCACTAAGCAGCAATATTGCCTGTTTCCGTTGAAAGGTGAAAATAATAACACCGATTACAAACTCACAATCAAATTGACTTTATCCGTGCCCGTAAATAAATTAACGCGTAAGATACTTTTGAATTGAGAACATATCAAAAATATATTATACATATAATATTTTATTCGATTCCAGTTACGCCAGACCAAGCAGTAAGAACCGTTTCAGTGTTCTGTATGGTCCTGACTATTGCGATATTTCTATATGTCAGAAAATACCAGACGACGTACAATCGATGTTGCATATGTTACTTCTCTTGCTTAACCATAATTTTTTTCTTAGCACTTGTCGAGTCGATTATAAACGCGACCTATGACTTCACCTATGAATTGTGCCTTGCATTTGGTAATATCACAAATTTCTGTAGCTTCAGCTATTGATATATTAATGTACCTGAATTATTAGCCTACGCATACTATTTTTTCTTTATGGTCACCTTCCTTTGGCTCATCATGATTAACTTGACGTTATGGAAGAGCTTTAAAAATCCTGGAAGATCTATGGAGAGACACATGTTCATGAATTATAGTATCATCGTTTGGAGCATAGCTGTTGTATTACTTACTCTCTGTCTGGTGGCTGATCGATACTTAATTGAGAAGGTTCCTGACCATTTGAGACCTGAAATGGCTCAATATACTTGTTTGGTCAAAAGTAAAAACATGTCTCATAATATTTATTAAATGCCTAAACTCTAGCTTTTTTATTTTAGCGACTGATATGGCATTAATGATCTACTTTAATTCTCTCATATCGGTTGCCATTCTAATTAATATTTTGATATTCGTGGCAACGACTAGAATAATAAATGTGGAAAACGAGTGTAACCAACGCAACGGAATCGTTATCGATAGTAAGAAGAATGTGGAAAATAGTATGAAAATCATGGAAAATCATGCTAAGTAAGTTATGAAAGTAAACTAAAATTGCCTGCCATATTATCTTAAATTTCCATTGCAGTTTCGCCCAATTTATCCGGTTATTCATTATGACAGGCTGCTTGTGGTTCATTGAAATTGTATCTTCCCTTTTAACAAAGGATAATAGAAACGTTTCATCGTATCTAAACTTCGTACCGAGCTCTCAAGGCGTGATTTTGTTTTTCATAACAGTCGTTAGGAAAAGCATGATTAAATCCATATATGAACGGTATTAAATATAATTTTGTATGTATTCTCTTACCTAATCCATTTATTTGTGTATATTCTATTTAGAATGCAATTTGGAAAAAGCAAACCTCCAATTTCCCAAGAACCGAAAACTGTTGAGGACTCCTAAAATTATTTATTTATATACTACTTACGAATTAATATTGTTAATATCTGATATGATCAATATTACAATTTAAATAATAAAAATAATATACGTATATACATATGTATGTAACATGACTGTCAATTCCAAGGAGAAAAAATGTATAATAGGATCTTGGCCTAGGTCTCCTTACGTGCCCGGGTAGCTCAGTCGGTAGAGCATTGGACTTTTAATCCAAGGGTCCAGGGTTCAAGTCCCTGCTCGGGCGACCTAGCTTTTTTTAACAAAACGTCTTTTTTTTATTTCATTGAAAAAAAAACTATTTTTCTTTTTAATTAATATATGTTATTATTTTTATAGCAATTCAACTTATTGTAAATTAGAAAGAAATTATTTAAACTGCTTGTTGTATCTGAAGCAGTTTATTAATAAATACACACATTTTGTTATGAAAGCAGTGTGCACACAAGCAGTATAGGGTGCACGTGACGACGCACATACCTTATTAATATACCAGTCTTTGCTCCCATGAAAAATATTATGTTTCCATATGTGACGATAAGCACTTCATTAATATACTTCCCAGCATTTAGTTTTCACATATTCAAATAAATGCAATTTGAAAATAGTTTAAGTTCGAAAGCAGTTATTTTGGTAAAGCAGTGCAGTGTTTCAGGTCTGAATCAATTCAGTTCAGTGACGTGACATAAATACGTCTGTAGAAACAAATAAATCGACTGGAAGGTTGGCATCTTCTGTAATCACGCTTCTGTGAGGTCTGATTGTGGGATGGCCTGAGGCTGGGGATCACTGTGTAGTGGGCCAGCCATGTTGACGGAACGTCCGCACTAAGCTTGCCATCAATATGGGTGCCGCGGAGGAGTCCATGGCATTCAGGTTGGCTAAGGAGGGATGAACCGGGCCAGGGGTGAAAACCAGCAGCCAAGAGTTCCCGTGGTAGGCAGTAGTGGGATAGCGTACCGGAGTGGACTGCCATTACCAGCCTTGCCAATTGTTGGACCGCAATCTTTTTGCTGCTGAAAATATTATTACCAATTTATTCTTTTCCTATAAATTTAACACGCAAGAACGTTTCAGATCGGTACTAACTGCCGAATACATTTTTTCCATTTGTCAGCGCTCATAGATAAACCAAATATCTATTTAACAATAATTTTTGGAAAATCAATATATAAGAGGTCTGACAGATTTTCCCGAATTGGGGGCGTACACATACATATATTAATTTGCCTAATTCCGTAAAACGGTCTAAGGTATCGTAACGTAATGAAAGTAAAAGGGCATTTGTCGTTGACCTCCGCCCTTGATAAATAAATATTGTCTATAATAATCTCTGAGTATTTATATAGTTACTATTGCTAGTGCATAAAATGTATAAACCTGGAATAAATTCAATTAATTAAAATAGTATAATAATTCTTTCTATTAATATAACGCTGAATATTCATGCCAAATTTCAAGTCTCTAGTGTCAATAGTGTTCAAAATATAGCACAATTTGAAATAGTCGATTCTCCACACTCCCAATGGACGTAGACATATAACTTTTTAATCGATCTTCATAGAATCATAACATTAACTCACATGCCAAATTTTAGCGTTCCAGCTTTAAAGGTGTAGAAGATACGTTTTTCCCGATTTGCCACGCCCCCAATGGGCGTAGATATATCCGCCATAGCTTTTCGAACTTGGGCTTAAAAATTGCAACTCTCCAGCTCATCAACTAGTTGATTATTCTCATACGGGCGCAAGAATTTTCCGATTTGCCACGCGTGTGGGCGTATCGGGAAAATGTATATGTTCAAAATTTCAAATCTCTAGCTGTGATAGCGCCGAAAAATATTGCGTTCATACGGACAGACGGACGGACGGAGAGACGGACAGACGGACGGACAGCAAGGCATTGCACAAAACCAATAGACTCTTTTTCCTTTTTGGGAACAGAGTCTAAAAATATAGCAAACTATACTTAGACCATAACCAAGTATTATTCACGCAAAACTTTTGTGGTTTTTACGTAATATGCTCTTATTTCTATTTTTCATACTTAAAGTGACTTGTCCGTACTAACAGTACAGTTAAATATTCAGTTTATATTTTGCTCTTGAAGAGAACAGTTCCCGCAATTTAAAAATCAACTCGAGTTCTACTCAACAGTTTTATATTATTTTATAATATATAGCGGCGCAATGAAGAATTTATTTTGTGCTATTTTTACGTTCAGCCTTATTATAGCTGAGATCGGAGGCGATATTCCGGGCTGTGATTACTTTGATACCGTCGATCTGACGAATATCCCTCAACTCGGAAATGGATCATTTCAATATGAAGGCATTATAATTCCAAAAGAAAAGACAGCAATATTCAACTATAAAATATTCCTGGATGGAAAAAAGGAAGTTGTTCCCTATATCCGAGGCTGTGTGTGTCATATAAAACCATGCCTAATCTTTTGTTGTAATCCGCCAAAGTCATTAGAGTATCAACCTTTGAATATAACGCTTCTCAACGGTCAAGTGGTGCAGAAGGATCTACGCATGGATTATGTAGTGCAAGTAGCCTATAAAAGACAGTGTGAATCATTCAACAAGATTGATACGGGATATCGGTGGAGTTTATTTGAGGTTTGCTAAAGGCTGGGAGTATGCCATGCTTGCAGTATTTATAAGTTATACTCATTCACAAAGTGGAAGAGTAAATTTGTTCTGTGCAATGTCTGCCTTGTTTTTCCGTCCGCAAGTCTGTCGTCATAGATAGTTCGAAGACTTACTGTTGTATATTGTTGGCCTTCTTTATTTACCAATACTTTTATATAAACAGCCCTTGAAGATGGGACATGTCCGAAAATCGATCTCATTTCAAATATTCCATGTGATTTGAGTCAGCTAGCTAGAGTGGAAAGTTTGGAAAATATTGACTTTTGACTTTACCGTGTTTTCATAGAATGATGTGCTATACGTTCATGGAGAAAACGAGAGCTTCACTAAGCAGCAATATTGCTTTTTTCCGTTCAACGATGACAATAATAACGCCGATTACAAACTCGCGGCCGAACTTCTTCCTCTAAATAAATCAGTCAATATGAATAAGTGTAAGATATCGAGTGAAATGACAGTGAATATATGACATAAATATGTAAAGTTGAATTTTATTGTAGTTTCTCCAGCCCAAGCATTAAGAGCCCTTTCTTTGTTCTGTTTGGTCCTGATAATTGCGATATTTCTTTACGTCAAAAAGTATCATACAATGTACAATCGATGTTGCTTATGCTACTTCTCTTGCCTATCAATAACTTTTTTCTTGGCTTTTCTCGAGTCGGCTTTGGAGACTCCCTATGATTATTATAGTTATGAATCGTGCCTTACACTTGGTAATATCATAAATTTTTAAATTTATTCATATATTAATGTACGCAAAATATTAAAATGTAAATGTCAGCCTACCTGCATTACTTTTTCGTTATGACCACCTTCCTTTGGCTCATCATGATCAATTTGGAATTATGGAAGAGCTTTAAAGAACTTGGGATTAGGCAAGGACCCAGATTCAGGAAATATAGTATCATCGTCTGGAGTATAGCTTTTATATTACTTACTTTCTACGTGGTGGCTGATCGATATTTACCTATGGAAGTTCCAAAGAACTTAAAACCTGAAGTTGGAAAATATAACTGTTTGGTCAAAAGTAAAAATATTTCATATTATAATATAATAAATGCCTTTAATGTAGCTTTTTTTAGCGACTGAGATTTCAATAATGATCTACTTTCATTCTGTCATATTGGTTGCCATTCTGATTAATATTGGGTTATTCGTGGCAACAGTTAGGATCATATATGTGGAAAATAAATATAACGAACGTAGTTTGACCACTAGTGAGAGTAAGAAAAACGTGAAGAATCAAGCTAAGTAAGTATAGGAAAAAGAGAAATGTCATAAGAATAATCATTCGTATATTTTATATTATTTCTCATTACCATTTCAGTTTCGTCCAATTCTTACAAATATTTGCTATAACAGGTGGCTTATGGTTCACGGAAATCATATGTTCTGAATTCGTAATTGATGTTGACAAAATTGCAACGTTTATAGATCTCGTACCGAGTGCTCAAGGCATGCTTTTATTTTTCATAATAGTCCCTCAAAAAAGCGTGATAAAATCCATATATGAACGGTATTAAATATCATTTTGTATATATTCTTTATACTAATCCATTTCTTTTTGTATATTCTGTCTAGAATTGGGGGCAACAAACATTCCAATCCTTCTCATGTATCTTCAACTGATATGGATTCCTAAATTTACATATTTAACTATAAATGACCTTCGAAAAGCGACTGCTAAATTTACTACTTATAACTAATATATATAATATGAAAAATAATGTGAATAAAATCGAATTATTATATAAGATGTTATATTTTATTTTAAACATTCCTGCATTAATCCCAAAGAGAACCAGCTCATGGCTGGAATTTGGCTAGTGGTGGTTATATGCCCGGGTAGCTCAGTCGGTAGAGCATTGGACTTTTAATCCAAGGGTCCAGGGTTCAAGTCCCTGCTCGGGCGACCTAGCTTTTTTTAACAAAACGTCTTTTTTTATTTCATTGAAAAAAAAAAAACTATTTTTCTTTTTAATTAATATATGTTATTATTTTTATAGCAATTCAACTTATTGTAAATTAGAAAGAAATTATTTAAACTGCTTGTTGTATCTGAAGCAGTTTATTAATAAATACACACATTTTGTTATGAAAGCAGTGTGCACACAAGCAGTATAGGGTGCACGTGACGACGCACATACCTTATTACGATACCAGTCTTTGCTCCCTTGAAAAATATTATGTTTCCATATGTGACGATAAGCACTTCATTAATATACTTCCCAGCATTTAGTTTTCACATATTCAAATAAATGCAATTTGAAAATAGTTTAAGTTCGAAAGCAGTTATTTTGGTAAAGCAGTGCAGTGTTTCAGGTCTGAATCAATTCAGTTCAGTGACGTGACATAAATACGTCTGTAGAAACAAATAAATCGACTGGAAGGTTGGCATCTTCTGTAATCACGCTTCTGTGAGGTCTGATTGTGGGATGGCCTGAGGCTGGGGATCACTGTGTAGTGGGCCAGCCATGTTGACGGAACGTCCGCACTAAGCTTGCCATCAATATGGGTGCCGCGGAGGAGTCCATGGCATTCAGGTTGGCTAAGGAGGGATGAACCGGGCCAGGGGTGAAAACCAGCAGCCAAGAGTTCCCGTGGTAGGCAGTAGTGGGATAGCGTACCGGAGTGGACTGCCATTACCAGCCTTGCCAATTGTTGGACCGCAATCTTTTTGTGCTATATAATAATTTTATAACATTATTTTGTATTATTTTTTTAAATATATAAATAAATATGCAAGAACTTTCCTGAGAGTATTTTTTCATTTAATTTTTTAAGAGTAAAAGACGAAACTCATTGCGAGAAATAGAGCTTTTCATATTGTTGAAAGCTTTAAAACATGAATTCTCAGAATGAGCTTTTTCGGCAGCAAGAGACTAAAGGCTTATTGGCACATTATTGACAAGTGCCCGGGTAGCTCAGTCGGTAGAGCATTGGACTTTTAATCCAAGGGTCCAGGGTTCAAGTCCCTGCTCGGGCGAAGTATTTTAATTTTATTTTTATATTTATTTAATATTTAAAATACACTCAACTAGTCATCTAAAGAAATATACGATTTTAAATACTAATATAATAATAAATGTATTAAAATTCCGAACTGTTTTTTTAACTAACCTACAATAGAAATAAAATTCGAAAAGAAATCGTACAGCAACCGAACGTCTAATTAAACCCTCATGAAATTAGCACCTTTTATTTGCTTTTTCATTTACGTTCGAGTCGTGGATATACCCAAATTGTGTGAAACATGCTCGAACATCGCTATCTGTATCTGTAGCTGGCTCTGCATATCTACTATCTGTATCTATGTTTGCTATATACCCAGCTATGTACCCCTGTATGTGTGTTTGTGTGTGAGTGGGTATCTCTCTGTGTCTGTTTGCTAAGCTACAGCATACAGCTACATAGCCAGCCACACAGCTCTGTCGGGCATGTGAGCAAGGTTTTGTTTCATGGATACGCCTAAGAATTTTGACACACTTTGTTGCCCTGGCCATTCGAGAAACATTCAAGTTGAACGAATACATAGGCAACTGGAGTTAGATTGTGAAGGAGGGGGAGGAGATTCAGATGCTGTTTGGCTGCCAAGTGAACTAGAAAACGAATGCGTTTAATTAGCATTCATTACGACAAATCATCAAATTGCCTCCGCTGAGGCACTGCAACAATAAATACAAACCGAACTAGTTATTGTGCGAGAAACATTCGTGCTAATCAACTAAATAAACGCAAATATTGATATAATTAGAAACCTGAGTCAAATATATTTCGAAAACTGTTCCATGGCGTTGAGTAAAAAGAGAAATCGACCAGTTTCATTTCTCCGACTGTACAATAATTTTATGGCATCTATCAGGGCTGTCTCGGCGGACCTTTGACTATTGCAAAAACGTGAAATTCAGGTAGAATAGCCAAATATCTATAAACAGCAGGAAATATGGGTCATAAATAATACAACTTACTAAACAATGGAACAAAAATTATATTTCTGTTGCTTGAAACAGCTTGATGCTGTTTTTTCCGAATTCTTTTTGTTTTACTTACAACTGCGAATGGTTTCTTGTGACTCTGCTAGCTAGCCTGTGTATATACTCAAGGTTGCCAATTTTTGAGTTAAATAATTATTTTTATCAATATCAAATTTTATATTTTAATAATTTGGGCATGTATGTATATTAAAAACAAGTAAGAAAGCTCTAGTCGAGACTACTCGACTACGTGATCCCCTGAACCCTTCTTCGAACGAATAATATTCCTATAATTATTCGATTCATTTCTGCACGCGTAACAAACTATACATGCACAAGCACGCGCACACATACACGCTGATCTACGCTTGTACTCATGTATGTACGCATTACAGGCGTCTTGTTGTCTCGCTTGCTCTGCCGCGTGGATTATGTTGCAAGAACTTATTTCTTTGATTATTAATTCGTAATACAGTTTTTCATTTGGGGGCCTGTATCCTAAATCTGATAAAACCCGAAATTAGTATCTACATGCATATATACATACATATATGCAGAAGACTTGGAGACTCTAGCAATAAAGATGAACGAGATATAATTTATAAGCTAATTCTCTAATAAATGTTTCAATAGATAAATCTGAAACAAAAATAGTTATCGAATTTCTGAAACGATTCACGAACCTAATACAAAAACAATGAGATCTCTGTCTCTAGGTCTCTTATATCTTTGGAAATCGGCGCGTCTTAAAATACGGACCGACAGACAGATGGACAGACGAACGCGACTATATCGACTTTTCTCGTCACCCTGATTAAGAATATATATACTTTATGGTGGGTCTGTCACGCCTCCTTCTGTTAAATACTTTTAACAAAACCATTAAACCCTGATTTCCCATTTTCAAATATGTTAATCTCAAATCAAATACTGGAATTTGCAAATATAGGATAATTATATGACTCAAGCAATCCCTTGCTCAAGGAATAGAAGTTATGAAGCGAATTAAAGACACATATGTTTTGCAAATATGTTCATATATTTATGGTTGATTATATACGCTATGTATGCATAGTATTTAAATATTTATTTATTAAATAAAAATACTATTCAGTTGATTTTCTAAAATTAAGTGCATTGAACATCGTGTAATTATAAATGAAACAAATTTGAACTTAATTGCTGCATTAACGCACTCAAGTTGTGAGCCCCGGAGCTGTGGGGCACTCGACACTTCGCATCGCTGAGAAGCTGGGGTTTACTTCTGGATAGCTGGCGTCTGATTAATGAGGCTTTAAATATCCCACTTTGATTTCATTTTGAAGGGCGCGGAGCGTGCAACAAAGAAGTTTCATTGACTCCAGTTTGGTGAGCATGCCACAAGGATACTCAGCCTCGAAAAGTATCCCTCTCTTCTATCGGAGAGTTCTTGCTCTGCACGCATATGAAAATGTATTCAGCTTTGGAAACACAATCCACAAAGTCTACACGCAACCAATGCTGTTCTGCGTGCTCTCCCAGGCTCACATTACGCACACTAACTAATATATACACGTCTGTATATATGGGTTTATAAGAAGTCATGTCCTAGAAAATGAATGAATTGTGAAGCACTACAAAAAATAACGGAAAACTTGTAAGGAATTATAATTGGATTTTGTTTAGCAAACATTGCCATTGAGATATATTCAATTTAATTTATTTGTTTAATTGTATTAAACAAATTTTATTCAGTAATAATCGTCAGTCTTAAATTGAGAGTCTCAACACATTTGCTGCAATACCTCATTTCCATCGCACACTTTTTTCTGAGTGTATTCCTAGTTACGCTCTCTTACTCGCACACGCTCTTTTACGCAAGGTGCTAGGTGGTTGTGTTACTCACACATGCATGCGCGCACATATACACACCAATACACAAAAAGCAGCTCGCATGCACGCACACAACGGCAGCAACATGGCTGTTATCAACTTTAACAAAAAGCACCGTTTGCCTGCTGCGGCTGTTGTTGTTGCTGCTGCTGCTGTTGCTGAATATCGCAGACCCAGGAGGAAATGCAAACGTGCAAAAATATACAGAAATATGAACATAATTTCTATTCTGCTGAGTACATGAAATTGTTTAATTTTATATACATAAAAAATGATATATTTATGTAATACCACATTAATTGTAATATTGAACTGATAATATTTTTAAATATATTATATATAGACATTATTTATTCACACTTCATTAATAATATATATAAGAATATTTTTTCCCAATACACAAAATTTTATATTTGTAGTGTTTCAATGTAATATGAGCACCATAAATATTATTTGTTTTTCAATATATCTCTCAATTCATATTGGTATTGCTTTTTAAATAAATTATAAGATATTATTTTTTTTTCCACATATACATATTTCAGAAATGTTTCTACTACCTACATTACAATTCCGCTTCTTCTCTTTAAACACGTTCCACTGCTTGAGTGACTATTCACAGCACAGTACAGCGATGATTTCCTACTGGGTGACTCGGGCTTGGAGGGTCGCATTCTCACTGGGTTTTAGCTGCGGCCATGCCGGGACAACTGACTTTAGTTTGAAATTTGACGCCGAGCGCAGCAGTTCGTTAAAAACGAGAGCGCGGCCATTGCCAACGACATAGTCGCTGTCGCTGTCACCGTCTTCGCTACCGCCACCGTTGCCGTTGTCAGTGCTGCCGTCAGCCCTGCCATTGCCGTTGCCGTTGCCGTCGCCGTCGACGTCGCTGCCAGCTCATCTTGCAGCCCAACGGCTGCCCAGGATGCTGGCAGGCGCGCAAAAGCGCCAACCTTCAACAATGTGCAAAGTGTTAACATTGAAATTGACGAGCGTTTGTTGTCTCAATGCAAAAAAGCGGGGCGCCGCTGAACCAGGTAAACCAGGTAGCTAATCGCCGCAGGTGAGTTCCTAGTGCGCACTTTATTAAATTGCTCAACTGCAACTGAAATAATAAAAAGCCAAATGAAAAAGGATAGCAAAAACGAAGGACAGCCGCCAATGCGATGCTGGCCATTTGTTAGTACGCATGTGCCAGAATTTGGGGCTCAGCGCACCCCTTCTCAGGCCTTAGATACCACCCAGTGCCTGCGTCTGTCCTCATTTTGACTCGTTGACTCTCTGCATGTATGTGTGTGTGTGTGTGTGTGTGTGTGCGTGAGTGTGTTGTGCGCGCCCGGAAATGTGCAAAGCAGGCAACGCCAGCGCCTTTCAACCACTTTTCATTTGCGCAAAAACAGCAATGCCCCAGCCCCAAGCTACGTTGTCGCGCTATCAGCCACAGTCGCAGCAGCAGTAACTAAAACAGCAACAACAACAGCAGCAACAACAACAACTTGAGCAGCAATCAACCCCCAGCCAAAGTTCAAGTTGTGCGTTCTATGCTCGCTATAAAACACTTGTCCCGCCATTTAATGCATGGGTTAAGTAGTATACCGAAATATTAGTGGCAATTGCCAAAAACGGCGAGAGCTGCCAACACTCCACATCAGCTCCTCTCGGGCGGAAGGGCAAGCAGCTTGGACGCAGCAGAGCTGAAGCTGAAGCTGAAGCTGACCCAGCCCGAAAATTGCAACCCTGCTGCATTTAATGTATGTGTGTGTGTGTGTGTGTAAGGTGCGGGTTTGTATGTGTCGCGCAATATGGCGCGATGCCTGAAACCCAATTTTGGCTAAGGTCACAGGACTCGGGGCAACGCATTTGCTGCAGCTGCCAGGACTTTGACTATGACTACGACTACGATACTTGGTAGTGTGTGTGTGTATGTGTGTGGCATGTATCTACACCAATTACGAAGCACTTGGCTAAACTGCGACTTTTGTGCAGCCAGCTTAATGTGTGGAAAATTGTGAAATTTCTAACAACGTATCATCAAGGACATTTTCACAATGATTTTTGCAGCTGATTCACTTTATGCAAATTGAAAAGCAAAAAATTGATCTACAGAAATACATACATACATATGTATATATGTACATATATCTATAAAAACCCAATAAACTGAACAATTAAGTTGGCCAATGGGCCAATCGCTTTTATGTTTATTTTATGCATTCGCTCATCTAATTATTGAAATCTTTTTGGAACTTCTTTTTATGACAAACTTGGACTTGACTCCCTCTACTGCCATAAACTGACTCTGTTTCTTGACCTGAATATGTCGCACATATACATATATATAAGTATATATTATATATATATATGTATATACATGTATGTATATGTTCATGTATATTCACATACCAAGTTATGAGCATGTTATATTTCTTTATCGTTGTTGGCTATTCAAATATTTACGTTCAATACAAAATGCATGCAATTCCTATGGATATGACCCAAATTCTTTGTTAGGGAAAAAAAAACGATGTGTAGTGAAACATGCGCGATTTTTATGGGAATAAACCATGCAAGAACTTCTATTACTGAAAGTTGATGCAACATTAAAATGAGAAATACAAAAGTAGTTAGCAATTTAATGAAAACAAAAATAATATACATATAAATAAAAAAGTGGTTAACAATTCCAAAATAAAAGCAAAACGTATTTGTTGAATTTATATTATAATTAACATATTATAATGATTAGAGAAATCAAAAAAGTAAAACGAGTTATTGGCTTTTTGTTAGATGTTTTAAAAACGTTTATATAAATATGTATATATTGAATATATATGCATATATGCATGTGTATATATGTATGTTTATAGATTTATACGCAATATTGAAATAAAAATATGTAATGGAATATTAAATTTCTCGATTTGTGGATTGCTTATAGAGAAATATACATATCTTCTCTACAGAAGGTTCTATTCTTTATATATACTTTAGATAAGAGTAAGTTCAAGTAGGAAAACTCAAGCATGTTTAATAAATAGATATGGATTTTCATATAGTTAACCTGACTAGCAGATACTCCAAATACGAAAAATTCAAAATTGTGTAAAATAGATTTGTTTGATTTATAATACTTACAATATGTGGAGCCAAAAATAATACGTAATCAAGATTAGATCGCATATGATTAACAAGAATCGTATTTATAGTTGGCTAGCAGATGGCTCTGCGTGTGTAGAAAACATTTACAGGGTATTGAAGGCGATTCACTGGGTAACGCTCAGCTTTGGTTAAGAGGGTAAATTCTGTAACTTCTTTTAGTGAGCAATGGGAACTGAATGCATTATTGGTTCAAATTCCTGGCAGACTGCACTGGCATATTTATTCGAATTTCATGCAAATTTCGTGTGTTTCTCTGTTTGAGCTGCAGCTGCTCGATAGAGAGGGAGAGTGAGAGAGAAGAGAGCTTGTTTGTGGGGGTTTTCTGCCCTTGTTGCGAGTGCTTAACCATTGTGAGAGCTCATTTTCATTAAGAACCTGAAGATAATACAATATATATATATATACATATATGTGTAGAGAGGGAAAGAGGAAGGCGCGTAATTTTGTAAACAACAAACAGGAACTTTGGCAAAGGCACCGCCAGCAACATCAACATCATCATCATCATCATCATCATCATCATCATCAGCAGCAGCAGCAGCAGCAGCAGCAGCAACGACGACCGGTATAAAGTATAAATACATATGCATATACAGATACATATATATATATACAAAATGCCGCAACTTGCAGGTTGAGTACAACAACAACAACAACAAATATGAGAGCAAATATAGCTAAAGGTGAGGCGAGCCGTTTTGAAATTGTTTTTATTTCTCTTTAACTTCTACCTGCACCCATTTTCGTAAACTTCTCGCGAACAGCGACAACAACAAGAACAACAACTGCGAGCAGCGGAATATTTCGCGCTCTGAAACAGAAACCGAAATTCGTATAATATTATAAAAGGAACATCAGCAACAACAAGAAGAACAGCAGCAGCAGCAGCAACAACCTTGGCCTCAAGCTCTCTCCTCTCGCTGGCTTTCGTATCCAATGGTAGAAAGGCCGCAACTCGCTGCTAAGTACAGTGTGGCAAAGCCATTGAAAATGTGCATTAGTTAACACTTTGGAAATACCTTTGGGAACAGTTTGTGGAATCTTTCTATTGCTGACACTGTGGCCCTGTCGCCCGTTGTCAGTTTTGATTTATGTGCGAAGCTGTCTTCTCTTAATTCGCCAGTCATCGGCCCGTTTCCTTTCCACTCTGCTAGAGTGGGAGGGAGGGGAGCGGACACACTGAGCGTACTTTTTCTCGACTCACCTTTCGTGCACTTCCGTTCGGATTTACTGTAAATGCAATGAGAAGCATACCCTCGCACACACTCACACACACTCGCATGTTATACAACTATGTTAATGTTTACCCAAGTCTATATTGTGTATATTTGCTATAAAACTTGCGCATTTGCCGACGCACTGATAAAAAAAAAATAAACCAACCTAAATTATCAACGCACTCGGCAAGAACACCTTCCGCCTTCGCAGCCTTCAATTTAATGGGTCTCCAAATTTATTTCGCTACTATTCATCATGTTTATCTTAAGATAAGACTGGGTGCCGTTACATATAAACTGAAAATGATTATGGTATCTGCGTTGTTATTAGTGTTCTTGCGTCTAAAGCAAACATTACGCTTAGAAGTTCGACAATAATGTATGAGAATTAATATATTAAGAATTAGACGTTTGTTTGGGGTATATGATGAAATATTATTGAATTTATTGATTGATATTGAAAAGTTTTAATAAAATTTAAGTATTTAAAGCATATTTGAAAATCATTTTAGAGCAGTAAAACATTTAATTTTCTTTACTCTTTTATGCAATAAAAATATGTTTACGAATTTTAAATTAACTTTATGAAAATTTTATGAACATATTAGATTCAAATAATTTATTTATATTTTTATATTTTTTGGAAGAAAAATTCATTTAATTTTGGAATTTTTTTGTAAATTTATTTATATGCAAATAATTAATATATAGAATATCAATTATGAAGGGCAAGCTGAGAACTTAATGAATATTTCAAGCATATTAATTGCAATTTCTGAAGTAATTTAGCAAAATATATTTAATTTCATGAAATACTAGAAATCTCTAATGTTCGCTTGGCCATCACCAACAATTGTCGGTATTAGCCAGATCGGATTGGTGCTAACAACGCGTTCCACGTGAAATCAATTAGCATATTAAATGGCAATGCGGTCTGTGGATTTATTCGATTTGTGCGCCTGGGCTGGGTCGATGATGTAATGCATTTTCGCGAACTTCAATTTGGCGGAGATGCGTTAATTTCCCAAGGTTAGTTAATTATTAGTATTTAGAGCAGTAGCCAGTGGCTAGCGGTACGAATCGTGCTCGTCTATCCTCGAAAGCAACCACCGGGGGCAAACGGCAATGGCAGCTCATGTACAAACACCCAGCTGCCTCTGCCTCTGCTGCTGCTCCTGCTGCTGCTAACGCTGCTCACCCTGTTCTGTTGCTGTGGCCCTCTCTCGCATTTGTGGATTGTGTGTATACCGTTTGGAGAGACGGAGAGTGTGCGAGCGAGCGCGGATGAGGGAGACGGCGCGAGAGTGAGACCAAGAGTGAGAACAAGAGCACACGCAGCCATTGAGGCTGCAAAAAGGACAAACGCAACCACCAAGAAAAAAAAAAACAGACAAAGCAGTAGCTCAGTCAATGAATGTGTGCGTGTGTGTGCGAGAGAGCGAGAGCGAGCGAGTGAGCGCGAGTGTGTGTAAAGGATAGGAGTTGGTTCGCCTGCCTTCCTTTGTTTACGCAAGATTTGTTGCCATTACTGAATTTAATCCGGTATCTCAGTCGCCGTTGCCTACGGCGAAAAGGTTTTTGACTCTAGCTAGCTTGACTTTGCGCCCAGGGACGCGCCCCTTTTTTCTAGCAGCTTAGGGGCGGCTTAGTTAAGTTTAGTCCTAGGCGATTAGTGCTAATGAATAACGCTAAAAAGTCATTAATTAATTGTTTCGAAAATGCTTTGCTTGCAGGACACTGGAACACTCGCGCACACACACACAGGCACACACATACATACATATGTCTACAGATAGGATCTTTTGAATTACAATGCCCAACGACCTTGCACAATGGCAATGATTTGTTCCATATTTCAGTCTCGTCCTGCCCGCCTGCTGCTGCTGCTGCTGCTTCTGTTGACTCTTCCATTATTCAGCAGTATTGCGAATGCTTATGCTGAATCATCACTGAGAAGCAGAATAGATGGAATGAGGGGACAGCAGCACAGTGGCAACTGGCGCTGGGGGGCTTAGCAAAGGGCTTTGCCACATGGCGCCAACACTGTCGTCGCCTGCCTAATCGACGCTGGCGTCTTAACCATGCAAACAAATTTGGCTGAGTGCAGCCATTGGAATTAAAATTCGAATTGGAATTGGAATTGGCGGAGCTCGTAAACTACCTGATTGATTCCTGGTCTCAAAACAAACACACAAAAACAGACAAATACACATTTAAAATCTATCTATCATTCATTTAATGTGCTTCCCTCTTATCACAGGCGACAACAACAACAAGGTGGAGAGCAAAGTCTCCGATGTCCCCGACTCGATATCGATATGAAGAAAGTGCTCTAATCCGTGCGCCATCAATTAGATACACAAAGCGCTAAGAACATGCGCAAGACATTGGAAGACGACAGCGCCTATCTTATCAAGCATTAAAATAAATAGATTTTGGGGCCGGGCCACCTAATCGAGTGCCCTCACCTGGCCGCCGCGTTCGGCAAGTCGTCTTCAGTTGCTGCTCCGCTGCGCAGTTGAAGACAACGCAGGACTTGGCTAGGCTGCTTCAAGGAGTCGCTTGCTGGTGTTCGTGACGAACGGGGAGTTTTCCATGTGCCTCCGTATAATTACCCACACACACACACACATACACTCTGTGTGTGCGCATTGTAATAATTTTTATGGGTCATTTCATAATATCGCATCACGTGTGGCACGACACAGAAATTATAGCCGTAACTTTATTCAAATTGTTCCTGCAAATTACCATTCACTTTTACAGGCTTCACAACTTTTCAACAACTTCAATATGAATTTATATATATATATATATATATATATATATATATATAGGTTTCACTTTGTTCCACGTCTACCCTGTAGATCCGAATTTGTTGTACCATAGCTTTAAGGACAAATTCGGTTCTAGAGAGGTTTATGTGGCTCATTGTCCAGCGAATCAAATGTGAATCAGTGTTAACAAAAGTGTTTAATTGCTAAACGAAACGACTACGCACTATAAATTACTATTTGTGCGCTCCATAGTTAACTGATTTGCTGACGCTTGTTGAAGCGGTACACAAATCTACAGATAAGAAGTTAATCTCAGCTAAATACGTGCAGTAAAAGTAAACGAAATCAGTTAAATTCCTATACCTATAATAAAAAAAAATATATATTTATATATATATGTATATGTATGTGTATAAAATGTTATTTCTTAATTATAAATATTTGTGCTTATCTAACGCATTTAAACATATGAATCATGCGTGTTTTTTTGTTCTTAAGTATTGTAGAAATCTTATCAAACAGCTAGAGATATAAGTGTGACGTTAAAGTGACGATAGTTTCTAAAATCTCAATCATATATTTTAGTACTACATTTATGGCCAAAAGTGCAGATTATTGTTAAAACAAAAATGTTGATTGATATATGTTTAAATTATATTTTACAGTTTTATAATCTACACAAAAATATGTTTTTATAAGAATTTTACTTATGTAAAATTAAATTTTTTTAGATAGATAAATTCTTAGTTGTGATATTATGATATATAATGCGATTATTGATGTACGAAATGTATGTATATATATTTTCTATTCGAATAATATGAATTGTAAAATAATACATTTAGAATTTTTATGTTTTGACTTTTAAACAAAGAATATCATAACTAACCAATAATTATTATTGATATAAGTGTTTATTATAAATATTAAGTATTATATAAGAATATTACAAATTCTGTATTTCTTTATTTAAAATAAGAAAAAACTGTAATAAATAATAATAATAAATATAATAAAAATAAAAAATTATCTTATGACTATTTCCATTCCTCGCAACTTTTAAACTCTTATCAATAATAATATTTTTGTACATTACGAACAATTTGTGTTGACTCACTTTTAGATCAATGATTCTGAAATAGTTATAGATGATGACAAGCCATCGTAAGCCAGCAAAGTCAACTAAAGAAAAGTTTATTCGATTTCTGAAATCGCCATATAGAAAACTGTTCCGGTATTTATGCATTGTTATTATCGATTAGTAATAAACAACAACAATTCGTGACAGCTCTTATCCTTTTCCCATATTTTCTAATTTATTGTAAAATTTGTGTATATTCTATATTTTTGCACATACATATATTTTATATGCATTACACTTGAAAAAATGTGGCTTTAGAAGACAGTTGAAATATTTCTACTTTGCCGACTTTAATTTATGTGCCGTGCAGCTAAAATTTACATATGAGAGTTTGCATACAAATTGCCAACACGATTCGCTTTGAGGGAGCTCCGGCTCGGCATTTGGGTCAATCGTCTGCCGTCGATTTTGTGGCCCGTTTGCAATTTAGCTGAGCTTGTGCAAATGGCCGTGCACTGAACGCTATTTGCATATGCCGCCCGAAAGCACATCCGGTGGCCGATGGGTACCGTCTGCACTGCCTACAGGTTCCAGTGGCTGTCATCCTGCCAATGAATCTACTTGTCGCGCCCAAATGCAGACTTTTACATTCATAATACACTTTGCTTTGCTGAGAGTTTGGTACAATCTGCACTGCCTATAATGACTGTGCATCGCTTTCGTAATTTCTGACTGTACACATGCATGCGAAACGGAACCAAATTCAGGGCTGCTGAAGTTATTTAGATAGCTAAAGAAATCGTATTATCGTAGATAACAGAAGTAAATGATGGGCCTCTGTTTCCATGACACAAAAATGGCTCACAATTAGTTGATAATAATTTATTGATAAAATAATCTACTTGCCACGTTTGTTAAAAACTTTTGATAAAGTGCAAAATGATAAAAGTGAATTTAGTAATTTTTTATTATGATGTTAACAAAATGCTCGCATAGCAACAATTGGATACACCAGTTGTATGAATACAATTTACAAAATTGAAACTGGTTTTAAATATATACATATATGTATATGTTTATGTTATTCAACTCTATTGTTTACTTTTGAATTTAATATGATTATTCCATATTATATAATTGGCTACTAATTGCAAAAGTAAATAGCTTTGATAATATAAATTTCGCAATATTTGTTCATCATTTTGCTGCAATAAAATAATGCAAATTACGCTAATTGAATTATTATGGCATATCTAATTTCTAATTTCCTACTTCATGAGCATCCACTTTTTAAGTAGAGCTTCCATTGGAATTGTTTTATTATGTTTTATAATTTCAAGTTTGTAAATTTTGTATGTTGTAAGTCATGCGTTTGTTGATTTTGTTAATAATCAAAAAAATTACAAGGCTTAACAAATAAAGTGATAGTACGTTAATAATTTCAAGAATTTCGCGGTTTCATCAACAAAAGACTTTTCCTTCATCTTCGTCTCCTTGTTAATGTTATTAAGCAGCAAGATGTTTTTTGTTTATATAATAGATTTAATAAAATAAGTTATCAATTATATATTAACTAATGTAATTTGTTGATTCCATTCATCAAAAACTTATAATAGCAGATGCCATAGCTTAAAATATCTTTTTGATTAGTAAAACAAGAAATGTGCCTTAACAGAGCTCTGTAAATAGCAGAAAATGTTGGTAGTCATCGATAACTGTACCATTTCTGTTATTAACAGTGGACAAAAAGAGACAAATATAGCGCAGAAAGCAGCACAGCTATTAGGCATGCCTGGTTTGCGTCCATGCTAAATTGTGTGTATTTTAAAAATCAACTAGCTACTAGCCAGTAGATGGCGCCAACAATATAATTTTGTTATTACGCCAAGTGTAATAATTTTTTAAAATATGAATATACAAAATAAAAACAAAAAATACATATACATTATTTTCTTTGTAAGATAAATAAGATATAAAAATTTAAATAAAATATTACAAATATATTAATATAAGAACAAAAATTATATACAATACATGTATATGACTGAATAAATTTTATATATATTATATATATCGGTAATAATTTTCTTGCCACATTCACTCTCTAAATATTCGCTGATACTTTGAGCGAAAAGATGGCTAGGCATATAATTAGTTAATCTTTCGTTTATTAAATATTTGCTCAACTTTCTACAAAATAACTTTAAAGTAAAACTGTATCTTAGCCAACAAAGAGACTTGGCTTGGCTGTGACGTTGGCCATTTTGACTGGCAGCAGCCGAAAAGAAATGGAGTTGGGAGAGAAACAGTTGGTTGGCAGTGCGAACATCTTGAAAACCTGTCAGTCAAATTTGATGAAGGTTTCTTACGCAGTTCGCCTTTTAAATGTTTTCGACTCATTTCGTGTTGTTGTTGCTGTTGTTGTTGTTGTTGTCCGTTTTGGGCCAACCTACGTTTCACGGGCTTAAACGCATTTTAAAACCGGGTAGGTAGAGCTGCTAGAGCGGAATCATTTTTCTAGTTTTAAGACGCAAAACTCGACACTTTAAACACCAGGTTCCACCCCTGTCCATCTCCTGGTGTGTGTGTGTGTGTGTGTGTGTGGGAATGAGGATTTGAGTGTCGCGAGGAGTTGTTAGTTGATGTTGGTCTTACCCCAAGTGGTCAGCGCTGGTTGCTGGCATGTGAATGTGATTTGCTTTAGTCCTGCCCTATTCAGTGTCGACACATGTCACGTTCAATCCCCTGACCCCCCTGACCAACCTGCTCCAACTCCTACTCAAATTCCAACTCCAACTCAAACAAAAACTCTCTTGCAATTGGTCAGTCCTCTGGGTTTGCGTGCTCTCAACAGCTGCTTAAGCACTAATAACGAATGGACGTTGGTCAAAACTCAACTTGAGCTGAAATTTGTCTACTGCTGAAGTCCTGTTTAATTACTTTGATACATCAACACTTTGTCAAGGTGCGTGGCAGAGACTCCCAATGCGTGTCGCACCCACAATTCCTCGTCCTGCTCTTAATTGTCACTGTCATTGTCATTGGGGCCAGCTGAGAGATGGGGCAGGCGAGAGTGTGAATGCCTCGTGTGAAATGGCCAATGATAATTACTTTCCCGCTGTTCCTTTATTCATGAGCTGTACCATGCCAGCTAGCATTTGTTTTCGTTTAATGGATTCCATTTGATAAGTCAAAGTGCACTTGGAGAGGAAAAGGGTGTCAGCTGTTTAATACCATTTCCAATAATTACTTAAAATGTCCAACTCAAAGAGACTCTAGAAGAAAAGCTAATAAGTATTTGTATGCTACTTCTATGCAGAAAGGATGTGCCTAATTGATGTACGCATGTACGCTTGAAAGAAAATCATAAATTAATTTAATATATTCCTTAAGAAAACCTATAAGCAAATGATCAATTATTGGTTGTTCAAAGATCTTAGGGTTCCAGTCAAACATTCCGAATTCGTATATATTTTGAGCATAGCATGCAAATAAGACTTATCTGTTTGAATGCTCTCGTTCCACTCATGAGTGAAACAGAAAAGTATATACAGAGGCTTTTCTCTAAGCAATAGAATTTGTTTACGTTTACGTCTTCTTCTGAGAGTTTTGCGTTGAGCTAGTCGCGTTATACTCTTTAAAAGAGCCTTATATCGTGAGTAAAAAGGGCAATGCAGATGGATTTCATTATTTTTAGTTTTATTATAAAAAATCATAAAAAAATGAATATATTTATATTTAATTTAAATTATATATGTGCTTTCTGTTAAAATAGCTTGCAGATCGTTCACAGAGCATAAATTATGAATCAAATATGAAAGCCTTAGGAAAACACCGACCGATCAAAACTTAATGAAACAGCATCAATGAAACTTACTTTGCAAGAGAATGTAAGTAGTTTGTATATAAAGAATATCTTACTATATATGTAGGTTAGTAGATATAAATAGCAATGTTTACGAATTGATATGCAAATCGCAACACAAGCCGGCTACTGCAGCACCCACGACTCTGGCAATAATAACCCGAGTGGCAGAATGATTTATATTGTTATATATTATTATATTACATACATATTCTTTATTTGTAATATCTCAAATTTGAATGGAAAATCATCACAAAAGTATTTTAGCCATTATATTATAATTTATAATATACCATTTCATAATATATGCTCGGCTTTAAGAAATCAGCTAATGGCATGCGTAGGTTCGTATGTAAAATAGCAGCTTATTTGGTCAAACTGCCTGCTGACAATGGATTGGCATGGAAAAGCGACGAGGCATTGTTTTCTCTTGAAAACTTATTTTACGTAAAATTCGACTAGGTTGGCTGTGTGTGTGTGTGTGTGTGTGTGGATGAGCGCTGCCTGCTGGCGCAGAAATGGAATCGAGGCGCTGGAGACGAGGCGGATTATGTGCCCAAGTGTAACTAAAGAGAATAAGGGCGAAAATCAACGAATCATTAATCAATCCTTTCATGATGTGACGCGGTGCGTGTCCTTTTATGTGTCAAAAAAAAAAAAAAAAAAAAAAAAAGAAAAAGAAAGAAAAACCCCGAGCGAAAATGTGGGGAAAACGAAAACATGCTCGCACTCACACTTTCCGAAGAAAGCGAAAAGCAGCATAAAAATAAAACAAAAATGCAGAAAAAGAAAAAAAAAAAAAAACAGAAAAAGAAAAGTATCTTTTTGCAAGAGTTTGACAGACAGAACGACAGATACGTCAGAGGGCGAGGGAAAGAGGGAGAGCGGACGAGGGATAAAAGTGGATGAACTGGCATGGGGGTTGAGCCGCGTGTCAGACAGAAAATGGCGACAATATTTGCTGTAGGATGCGCCTGTTTACATTTTGAGGCCGCGTTGATTAGCTGAGTGCGCGTGCATCTCCCAAGGCCCCCACTACCTGATCCACCCATACACCCATCCACTCACCCAAAGCAACCACTCAAAACCCCAACCAGCATCTCGGCCACACGCAGGCGACAGCGCGGGCGGTCGATAAGAAATGGAATTATGCTAAAGAGAGAGAGAGACTAGAGTGGGTGTAGGAGGTGAGTGAGAGAGAAAGCGAGCGAGAGAGAGGGTAATCGAGGGGCAAAACGTGGCCTGTCAACTTGCTGTCTGTCAACTTGGTGGCTTAAGGTGGTTCAGCGGTGGCAGCACAGGCGAGCATGAGTTATGGTGTTCACGGTGGCTAAGCAGATGCAACTGCTCTTCCTCCTTCCTCCTCCTTCCTTCGCTGAGCACTGCAGCTCACATATCGCTGGCAACGCTTATCGCAGTGCTCAGCGTCTGTTCAGGAAAGTCTTTCTTTTGCGTCTCGCACGCACATCACGTGGCCGAGAGATAGAAAAGTGACAGTTGCCGGAACACAAGAAATTGTAAATCCCAAAATCTAAACTCTGGCTCTGTCAGCCCACGGATATGCAGAGATGCAGGCGAACAGGCACTGCAACTGCCGGACAGGCCGCACAGCCAGAGACAGAGGCAGAAACAGAGACAGAGACAGAGTCAAAGACGTAGACCTACACCAATGCGTGAATATGGAGCAGATCATTAATTATGCGCCAGACGAGAAGACAACGGGCCGGTCCAGTCAACCAGGCCAGCCGAGGCGAGGCCGGGCCAGCCAGAAAAACAAAAAACAAGGCATGCATTTTCGAGACCGATTTATCTGACAGTTTCGTATTGAAAAGTTTTTGCTCTTCCTGTGGATTTCTTGAAAAGTGAAAGAAATGCTTCTCTCTCTCATCTCTTTTCTTCATCTACTTTGATTCCCTCGAACTGATCATTAGTTTTCTTCGTTCACATATGTAAAGACATATAATGTACATGCAGACAAGCCAACACCTCCCAAAGCGCGCTCAATGCACAGAAAGAGTCGCAATTCGATTTGGTATTAGGCCTCGGCTTTGTAATTGTAACAATTTTCGATAATTGAGCTGTTGCTCTGAAGAGTTTCATTTACAGTTGAGTTCACTTTGATGGGATTTGATTGTCTCGCACTACTCGCATTCCCTAACAGCGACTTCTTGTTGCTAATATTTAATATATATGTGCTATAGATTTTATATATATATATATATATTTATATTTATTTTCCTATAGCTCCTACATCTTCAATTTAACATTAACCAACATTTTGGCAAGATGTAGAATAATTTTCATTTACTTTATGTTACAGAAGTCAACACAATTTGTCAATAAAAAGTTCTTCATATATATAATTATATATATATATTTAAAATAACAGATTCTTTATATAGTATTTGAAATATATTCACAACAAAACTAATTGTCTTAACGTATTCCACTTATGAATTTTATATTGAATATTAAATGTTCTATTTGCTTAGGGAAAACAATAATGAAATTTAACAAGCCTCAAAAGGAATTTAAAATACGAATAAAATATCATATTCCAAAGAAAAATTAAAATTGTAAATATCAACTCCGAATCCATTATGATCTATAGAAGAGCTCTACACATTGTAAATTGTCATTAGTTGATAGTTTTGCTCCGGTTATATAAGGAATTTGCTCAAGTCAACAGGTGATAGTTGCGAGACATAAAAATAGAAGAAAGAAAACTATGGAAAACAAAATCCCCGATTTAATTTGCGTATCTGTCTAGTCTTGAATCCATTTAGTTGGCTTAGACAATGAATCATCAGGCGCAAAATTCAAATGAAAATCTTACGAATCATGGCAAACACTCAAGTTCGTGACTTGTCGAAGCGCGCAAGTGCAATACGGCCAGAAAGCGATTAGGGGTTCGATTCATTAGGCGAATTGGTGAACTGCAAAATCTACAACTCAAATCGCTTCATTATGACAACAGCAAACACCAAATTAATTGATCAATTGCGCAGTCTAATGATAATTGCAGGCAAGCTCGAAGCAAAGTAAACTGCTTATGCAACAGAGAGTCGAGTGGCTTCTAGCAGAAAGTTGAACTTGGATACAGACAACGGCTCCAGGAAGAGAGCGGGTGGTGCAGCGAGCAGGAGAGCGAGAGAGGTGTCACCTTGCACACTTGCAGTCAATTAAAAAGGCATTTATTAGCCAGAGCCACTGCACAAAGCTGTTAACAAAGCCATTTGGCCAAAATGGAAACGTTCTGGTTCTGCTGCTCTCAAAAGGTGCCTAGGTCCCAGATGTGATGTGCCTCAGAGCCTCAGCTTGTTGTTGGCAACGAAAAGCTATAATTGATGGTAGGTTCAGGACCCACACACTCACACACACACACACACACACACACACAAATTCTCAGGCACATGTGTGTGGACAGCATGGAGCCCATATGCAACTCGATTTGGTCTGCCCGATGCTGTTGTTCGATTTCACGCATGGAACTCAGTCGGCGGCCAGTCTGGCAGTCAAACCAAATCCAGAGGCCCACTCACAGTCGCAGTCACAGTCGTACTCACAGTCGCAGTCGCAGTCGCAGTCACAGTTTTTCAGTTCCCAGTTTCGAGTTCCTCCCGGGCTATACATAGTATATTCGAATTGAATTTTGGCGCTGGCTTCATTAATCATTATTTCAATCATGATCACGAAACAAATGTGCTCTTGGTGCTGATGGTTGTTGTTGTTGTTGTTGCTATTGTTGCTGTTGCTGTTGCCAGCGTTCTTGTTGGCTTTGTTTTGCGTCTTGTGAAATGTTGTGTCGAAGCGTATCGATACTCTTGCCCCGCCCCTGGCCCATGCTGGACCCGGCCTCAGCCAGACTCAGCCGGCGTTGGCGATGGCGATGCGCTTCAAAGATTGATAATCTCTTGGATATCTTTAAATTTAATTAGTCACATTCATAACAGACCGCCAGCAAGCTACATGCTCGCTGCTTGCTGCTCGCTGCTCGATGCTGGGTGCCGCGCCGTATCCGATGCCATCCCAAATTACATATTACAACAAACTGTGCGTCGCTCTTGGCCATCTCCGTCTCCGTCTCCGTCTCCGTCTCCATTTCCCATCTCACTCATGCATTGCCTGGGTTGGCTGTGGCTTCAGCTTCGACTATGGCTCGTTACAAGAGTGCTCGATATACTCTTTAAGAGACTTAGGGTATTCCGAAGCGAGCAAGAAACGAATAATGGTATTTATTTTAAGAAATTTAATCTAAGTATAATAATGAAAATTATAATATATTTTTGTAATGTCTCAAATACCTTTATAAATATCATTAAAACTCAGAGCCAATTTTAAGCTCCAATCAAGAAAAGATGATCTCTTGATTATTTTCTATTTTTTATTCATTTTATAGATCTTATATGTGCTCACACTCTTAAATATTTATATCTATATTTCAGTTATTTAATGCAGATGTCTTCAATGCTTTCAGTGTAAATTTTATTATAATGAGTGAGTGTATCTATATTTCGACTTAATAATAATATGTATTATTTTCTTAAAAGTTTTGTTGTAAAACTGGTAAGAAAACTTGTTGTTTTTATTTATTTTTTAATGCCAAGTGGAGCTCCCGAGCCACGCACATGTGTGAGAAAGTCGATTCTGTGGGCATTCCAATGTTGTTCTTGTTGTTGTTGCCGTTTACGTTACGTTTAGGTACAATTTTAGAGGCCCTTCAATGAAAAATCGACGTTGTTACTAATTATGATTGACATAGACGTAATTGGAAATTTGAGCAGAGCTTTGGGCCGATTGGCATCAACATTGGCGCAGGCAGACAGAGATAAAGAGAAAGAAGAGAGAGAGAGAAAAACAAGAGAAACATCGAGACAGTGAGACAGACGAGTAGTCGGCATCGGCGGTCTTCAAAAGTTTCACTAAATTAAAGGGTTAGCTTAAATACCTTACCTAACTTTCTTTGATGGATAAGCGCAAGAGGCGTGGGGCGCTCAGGTTCTCCCCAAGCGTCGATCTTCTGAAGTTACATTTGGTGTGAAAATTTGAAAGAAAGTTTCGTCAAATCAAATAGGTTTTTAAACTATGTAAGCTGAGATTGCAAGCAGGTTTTTATTTCCTAATATGAATAAGAAACCTCTTGGGTATTTTACATTAGGTTTTTACTGGAAGATCAAATTTGGACTGAAAGTCTGAGAGAAATGCATTGAAAAAGATGCACCTCCAACGTGATATTTCTTTAAGAGAAACAGTTTATTTCTCTTAGTCTTGTACATAAATTAAATTTATCTAAATATATTGAAATTACTTGAAACATTTAGCTTCATATTCTTCCTTTCATCAAGAAATGCATTCATAAATAAAATCTTCAATGAATATTACATGTATTTTTGTCACTACTATTTCATTACTGAGTCATATAATAATATAGTTTGAAGCTACATAAAAATACTTTTGCCCGAAAAATCAGTTTTCCAAGCCTGTGAAATTTTATTTGTAGTTCGTTGCGTTCGCAGGCAAAAAAAAAAAAAAAAAAAGGTGGACTGCGGCCATCATTAAACATAATTTTAACAGTTTTCCTAAATTTCGGCTAATGTGAGGCAATTACGAACCCATCTTTCAAAACGTGCGCGCATTTAACATTTAACCAATTGGCGGCAAAGGCAATCGAAGTCGCAGCCAAAGTCGATGTTGAAGAGGTCCAAAAACGAAGCATTTTGGCCCCGAGCCAAGTTGTTGGTCCATATGTGCAGCCGCAGCCTTCATTATGGCCTGTGCAGGGGCTAAAATGAAATCAATCAGAGATAATCTGTCATGGATAATGGGTACCTGTGCCATGCCATGTCCCCATCCAGTCGCGGCTCCCTCTCCCCACACCACTCCCCCTCTGGCCATTTAAGCTGTTCGTGTAATTATTTTAAACAGCCGCAGTGTAAATTTTGGTTAAACACTCTTCTCGCTCCCAATCGGGGTCTCAGTCGAGTGTATATACATGTGACTTGTATCTGTATCTGTATCTGTATCTGAGTCTGGGTCGCCGATTTGAGCATAATATGACAGCAAACAGTTGAGACAGTTGATAAATGGACAATCGTTTCTCCCAATGGCATCCAAATGAGATACACATACATACACACACACACACGCACACACACTTAATTGGCCTTTAGTCTTGGTTATAATGCACACATGTCGGCCACAAAATGGACGATCCGTTAGTCGAGCACTTGTCCAATTTGCCAACTTTCAAATCATGTTCGAGACTACAATTTAAAGCCCATAAAAGTCACATTTCAAGCTTTAATTGCGTCGCCAGTGATTGACGTGAGGCAGCACAGTCAATCATTAATCACTCAATCAATCATTGCAATGCCTCCACAGATAACTCCAGCTCCAGTTTCAGCTCCTGCTCCTGCTCCTGCTCCTGCTCCTGTCCAGCCACAAGCTCATCGCCTAGCACTGGGTAGCTGACTGCGATAAGGCCTATGCAGCTAATCAGCATTTGGTTCCCACACTTGTCGCCGCTTTCAATCTCACTTGTCAACATGTCGTTAAACCAATTTACATGCTAAACAGAACGCAGGGAGTGCGGATTTTAAACTGAAGCCAGTCGGGCTTCGGCAATCAATAAATACTTTAATAAATTCTAAGGCAGGAACTGGTTGTAAGTTCCTTTTCGGCATAACTATGTGAATTGATATGATTTATGGAAAAATTATTATGAAATTCTTTTCTAGAGTGCTGTAGGATTACTAATGATTATTGGTTTTGTTTTGTTTTTCATTACTAATTTAATAAGCGACTCTATAATTATCTTACTAATAATACTTTAAAACATAAATAAATGTAAATACTTAAAGTTAATCTGATGAAGAAGACAGCAGTTGAAAATAAGAAATGACATATTGCATGGAAAAAAATATAGCATATATGAAAGTCTTGCTTAATAGAAAGCCATAATTTCTGGTACCCTAAGGTAATGTTTCTTTAAATCCGTGCATGTAAAATAATATTAATTTAAGAGAATACTCAAAGGTGCTTTAAAAAATTTATGGAGTATATACAGTGATTTAGAGTTCAAAGTTTAAAATTATAGTTTTTTTATTCTTACTAAACAAATATGCAAAATAACAATACATATGAAAAAAGTCAGCATATAAGGAAATGTAATTGACTTCATGTGGGTAACTCTCATATACATAAAGCAATGTAGTAAGAAAAAGTTCTCAGGTTGCTTAATTTGATATAAAAATCTATTTGATGGGTAGCTTAAAGGCGAACGGGACACAGTGAAAGAAAGCGAGAAATGGAAGGAGATGAAACAGACAATAAAGAAGAGCAATACGAGTGAGCATACGAATGCGAACCCAAGTCGAACTGCGCCTCACGACAGGGCACACATAATGTGGCTCGCATAGAACCATTAATCACATTTGCCTTGTGCAGCAAGTGAACTTCCTTTGCCGCCTGACAGTCGCAACTGATTGCTGGCTCTGAATTGGGATTTGGAACTCAAATGCTGTGCAAACAGCCACAGCAGCCACAGCACCCATCGCCATCGCCATCGCCATTCCCCCAACCTCGCCTCGACTCATGCCAGACACAAAGCTCTTTCTGTGAGCCACCCCCGCCTGTCTTTCATCGGTCTTTCGATTTGTGTAGTCGGCGAGCCCCATAAAGGAAACTCAGTGGAGCAGCCACTAATGCGGTTACTCCTTGAAAACATCAAAAGCAGCTCCACATCACACATAACATGAGAATAGACGCACTTAAGGCTATGTCAACCCAGAGAGTTCTTGAATACATTTTAACTTTCCCGCAAATTTCCATAAATGTTGACAACTTTTAAGAGTCCTGAGCTAAAGTTCTTGATGCGAAGGAAATAAGCTAAAATATGAAGTGCTAATCCCAGAAGATATTCTATTTTATCACAGTAGGTTGATAGAAAAGCAGTCAAGTTCATGACGTCTACTATTGAGAATAGGTAGTTCCACGTTTATGTATATTTATTAAGGATATATCAAATCCTAATATTTATAAGGAATCCATTAGCAAAAAAGGTATTAGAGATTCTAATAGAGACCCCGAATAACAGTTACCCGACTCACTTGTCTCATTCATTTCTGAGAGATACAGAAAAAAGGCGCACACAAACTTTATTCCTCTGAGTAGGAGAGATATTTTTGGTTTTTTTCACTCCTAGTCTGAATGTTTGGAATGGAGGAATTCAGGCAGCTCCTCTTTTTAAAAGAGTTATTTTGCGAGTAATACTTTTACTCTTTCACACATAGAGTTATTTTGTGACTTGTTTCTAAAATCCTCATTTATAAAACTTTGTATATGTTTTTGCTTTGTGTGTTTGTTTTGTGTTTGCTTTGTGTTTGCTTTGTGTTTGCTTTTAATTATAACCTGATTGAAAATAAGAAATCAAACTATTATGGTTTTGATAAATGTAATTAACAGGCAGAATGGGGCGTATATGACCATATAAATTATATACATATATTCTTGATCAGGGCGACGACCAGAGTCGATATATGTATATAACAGGCAGAAGGTGGCGTGGATGACACTATATAGTATATATATTCTTGATCAGCAGGAACAAAATTTGATATAGGCATGTCTGTCTGTCCGTCCGTCTGTCACACTGTCTGTCTGTCACTATGTGTGTCTGCCGGCGTGTCTATAACTCTGTGTCTGTCTGTGTGTCTATCTGTCTGTCCCTATGTCTGTCCGTCTGTCTGTCTCTATAACTGTGTGTCTGTCTGTGTGTCGCTCAGTTTGTGTGACCCTTTATTGTATGTATGTCTGTGTTGCGTGTCTGTCCCTCTGTCTGTCTAACTGTATGTCTGCCTATTCCTCTGTCTGTAGGCAGACGCCTGTCTGTATATCAATGGGTGTGTGTGCGTGCGTGTAGTTGCATGTAGTTTTTGTTTTGCATATACAGAAGCGAAGAAGTTGACAAACGCACACATCGAATTATATGTAGATCGTAATTGATCTGCTCCGCGAAAACAACCCTCGCATACACACCAACGGAGCACATACAGAAAAAACATTTTTTTTTTCTTTTTTTTTTGTCAAAAACAAAGTGCATCGCTGACCAATGCACTATGGGCGCAAACACCGATTTAGCAGCATAAAGTCCAACAATATTTTGTTATATTTCCTTATTTATTTCCGTAGTTCCATTTTAGAAAAGTCTAAGTATATGACTTCCCATTCAAATTTCCAAAACAAGAAAATCCAAATTTCTAAAAAAGTAATCTAAGCATATTTGCTAAATTTTAAGTCCTTATATTTAAATTTTGAGTTTATGCCGCTAAATCGGCATTTGCTCCCATAGTGCAACGCAGCAGCAACAGTTAGAAGAAAAAAAAAACAAAAGCAAACTGCGTCATTGATCTACGCAGCAGCAGCACACACAAAAAAAAAGGCTTATTTTTTTGTGCAAGGCAATAAAATAGCACACTGAGGACCGCAGAAAAACCCACAGTTTTTCTGTTTCTCACAGAGTAAAAGGAGTTCTCCTAAGCACATGTTGAAAGAGTTATTTTGAGAGTTTTATTTATAAAACTCCATGTGAAACACTTATTTGTGGACTTTTTGAAATCCTCAAGAGTTATTCGGTATTACGTATATAGTTCATAAAATAGTTTATACTTTCATTCTCTCAGAAGAAAGAAACACACTCTCTTATTCTGAGTAGGAGAATTGTTTTTTTTTTTTTTTTTCGTTTCTGACAATTAAGCGTTAAGGAATTTCCGTTAGCTCTTTATTATTTGTTTAAGAAAGCTATTACGCGAGTAATACGGTAACGGTCAACTTATTTTAGGACTTTGAAAAAATCCTCAACAGTTTCGTGCGAGCTCTGATACTAAGACAGAGTTCGAGAATCTAACACAAAAATACATACATACATTGCAGACTAGTCTTTGGATAATTATAGATTGCTGATTAATAAATAGATGAATATAATCTAGGAAAATAAGATTTCATATTCGAATCAAAAAATTAAATTTTGTTAATTTTGTTAATACATATCTGAAATGGACTATGAAATATCGAAATTTAATAAATAAAATAAAGTTAAATTAAATAAAATTATTTAATTTCCAAATGGAATTCAAGGAGCTACTAAATTTTATAATATATATGGGTAAAGTCTCAGAAATTTGATTTGAGGAATTTTAAAATAAAATTAAATTAAATTTTTATTGACAGTTATCAATGCTGATTTTCTCTTTCCATAAATTACTCAACAATGATAAGTAAGTGTATATAGTTTTGTTACACATGTACATATCAAATTAAATCTGTATTAAATTGACTAGCATTTAAAATATGTAAATTAACAAGCATTAGTTGTTCAAAAAAGTTAATTGTTCACAACTGGATATCAACAATTGTGGGGCATTGTTAAGCTAATAAATTTTGAGTTTTATGCACTTAATGGTCCTAATTAACTTTTGATAGCCACCATCAAAATCGAATCAGCTGGAAGTCGATTAATTAGTAGTCACCCACCCACACTCACACCCACAGGCACACGCATAGACTAATACAACAACAGGCCAGTCTGGGCAAAGCACGTGTGCTATTTGGAAATGGGTTTAATTATTCGGCAATTAGACGATCCAAACACTCACCCACAGTTATATACCTAGTGGGCACATGGCAGAAGTGTGACTCACATATTGGGATTATGGAACAACAAAGAATCTCATTGGATGAAATGTGTTGAGGATGCGTTTGTTGTTGAACGAGAAGAGTCTAAATATTTAGGTGTAAGAATATTAAAGCGTTTAATGTTCGACCTTCTTATGTGCATTATACAACAATCATTCTATCGATTTTTCATGTGTGTGCCCGCCTCATTTAAATATTTGCCAGTCATGCTCATCATTTCATCAACATTTTCAGCAACAATACAAATCACGGTAGTAATGATAACAACAACAACAACAGCATCCTCCCTGCCTCCCCCCACTCAGAGACTAACCACAATAAAAATAAAACATTGCGCCAAGTGCGATGATATTCATTCAACATTCAATGGCAATGGGCAAATATTGCAAGTCAGCCAGGGCCTATCGAACTTTATGTGTATATGTGTTTAAGTAGAGCCTCTCGAATTGAAATCGGTAGCCAAAGACGAGCAATTCATATCAACACCTCACAAACAGTCCCGTCCCGAATCGCATCGGCGCGATCGATACGATTGTAGTAGACAACACAGTCTACGATTGCATCCGTTTATAGTGTATGGAAAATAAATGGTCTGGTCTGCCATACTCACATGCGGGATCGATGAAAGGCAGACTGAAAAGTGGGCGGTGCTTGCTGGCCACGCATGCTGTGAGATGGCGAGGGCAGTTTTTCGTTTTTTTCTTTTTTTTTGAGCGTGCGCCATGGCCGAAGACCCCAAAAGCAACATCCATACTCACGCTCACGCTCTCACTCATATTCACACTCACTCGCGCTCAGACAACAGCAGACTCTGTTTTCTTGTTGTACCATCAACGGCACACAGTCGACGTTAATATAGAGTGTACGCCGTTGTTTAACAGTTGACTCCAAAATATATATGTAATGATTACACAAATATAAAGTCAACATATCATGTCATTTCATTGACATCAAGTATTGATAATATGGTTTACAATTTTATGTTTAATACCTATTATTTAATTAGCGGTGTACCATTATTCAAACAAATAGAATTTTGTATTTATAAAAACCAAACAGATAAAAAAAATTTTGTCATAAATAGCGATTGAAGTATACCTTAGAGTTTTTATCTCGCATATATTTAATGAACGTTGAAACATTATTGCAAAAATAATATAATTTTTCAATATTAATATTACATTTTCAAATGTCCTACAAATAATAAATATGAATTTATGTTTATTTTTAAATTATAATTAAAATAAAATATGTTTAGTTAAAATATTAGTACATTTTCATAATTTAATAGCAATGCCTATTATTTTGGCCAGACCTGTAGAGTTCGCATCAACATCGTCGAATGGGTGTGACTAAATATCTTGTCATCTCGCTTGCACACTATTATTCTCCACTCTACCAACTCGTATGTTTCTCGGTGGTTGAAAATGGCGTGCAGCCATGGCTACGAAGTTCTCTCTGCGTGTGGGCTGTCCTTTCGTTGCTTTTGTTGTTGCTCGCAGTGAAATGAAAACCAAACCAGTAAATCGAGTTTCGAAACTCGTCGACGTCATCGCTGGCTGTCAATGGCAATGGCGATTTGCACGCTGCGCTTCGGCAAAAGAGAGAGACAGAGAGATATGATGAGAGAGAGAGAGAGAGAGAGAGAGAGGCGAAACGCAGTTGAAGCAAACGCGGACAAGGAAAACAGAAAACAGAAAACAGGTTCGCTCGCGCTCAGAGCGCTCTTTCGTATTCATAACAAAAGAACGGCTCGAATTGAACGGTTCGCTTTCGCACTCGTGAATCGGACGCTTCGTTTTTCGGTATTTTTTGAATGTTTTCTGAACGCCGCTGTAAAATTGTTTGGAATTTTTATTATTTACGACGCCGCTCGGTTTCTACGTTTTTTACGCGCCGGTTGCGCGACTTACGTGCTGTGTTTAATAAACAGAGCCCCCGCATTACAACAATGCTGGCCACAATCCAAATATCGTGATCACACTGAAAAAGGCATAGTGTGCAACAGAAATTGAGTGCCAATAAGTGAATATTCAAGTGAAATATGTGCTCAACGACTAGCTGAGCTGAGCCTGGCAAGAGTTTAAGTTTTATCCACGATACAAACACAGAAACTACAATGAGCTCATTCCTCATGGGCTATCCGCATGCACCACATCATGTCCAGAGTCCCATGTCCATGGGCAATGGACTGGAACCGAAGTTCCCGCCGGTCGCCGATGACTATCATCACTACAATGGCCATTATTCCATGACCGCATCGACGGGTCACATGGGCGGCGTTGGCGTCGGTGTCGGTGTCGGTGGCGGCGGTGGTGGTGTCGGTGGTGGGGGCATTGGACTTGGTGGTGGCGGCCCTGGGATGTCTGGGCACCCGCACGCTACGCATCCGGCGGAAATGGTCAATGATTACATGGCCGCCGCAGCGCATCACCACAACCATAACCCGCTCCCGCACTCGCACCACCACACCAACAGCGCGCTCTCTGGCCACCATCACCAGAACGCGGGCTACACCACGAACTATGCCTCAACGCCGCCAACGCATCATCCGCATTCACATCCGCATCAGAGTCTGGGCTATTATGGCCACCATGCTGCGGCGGCGGCCGCTGCAGCTGTGCATCACGCGCCCGAATATATATCGGCCGGAGTGGTGCACTCTGAAGCCGGTTACGGGCCGCCGCCGTCGGTAAATGTGTCAAACAGCAGCAATACTAACGGCTCCAATGGATACTACGGGGGTTACTATGGCACCACCAATGGCAGCGTCGGCAGCACCCACTCCCAAGGCCATTCGCCTCTCTCCTCACAGATGATGGACCTGCCACTGCAATGCTCCTCAACGGAGCCACCAACAAACACCTCGCTGGGTCTGCAAGAATTAGGTGAGTCTACTTAGATTTCAATGAAACATACATTTTTATATAATTCTACAATAAATGTAAAAGCTAAGTTTAACTTAGAATCTGATCAATAAGAAATATAAATCAGAATTAAGTATATTTATGCAAAAACAATGATACTAAACTATTAAATTATAGTATCTATAATTGTATACGAATAATTTATGTAAATATTTTCTTACAATTATCAGCTATCTGGACCTTTGCAATATTTATTGTAGTTAATTGAAAGTCATTATAAATATTACAATTTTTAAAATCAGTTAAAGTAGTACAAATGACAGATTTTTTATCAATGAGTTTTTTCATAAGCTGTGTTTCTTATGCTTAAAAGAATAATTGTTCACGCTTTTAACTTTCCATAAAAATTTTATGAAACACTTATTTATATTTTGGTATAGTAGTACCCTTATCGTAAGCAAAATTTTACTTTTATACAAAGATAAATAATTATAAAATGAAATATATATGTATATGAATATATGTATAAACAATATATATAATTATAAAAAAGACTAATTATAATTATATTATGGATTTATGAATTTAAATTTCGTATACATATATATAACAATCAACAATCAACAACAAATCTGGAGCTATCATAGAGTCATTTCCTATATATATTTATCCAAAATGGTTTGGCTTAAATAACATTGTTTGAATATTTAGTTTAATGAATATAATTCAAAATTCTAGCCAGACAGCAACAATCAGTAGAAGAATCCATTATTAAAATGCAATTTATCCAATCCAACCTATGAATGGAATTTGAAAGTTAAATTGGGATTTGAAAATATCACAGATGAATACATTCCACAAAAGTTTTAAGTAATGCTATTATACAAATTTCTAATAATATATAATATAATAATAAAAATCTTCAAATATACTTTAAAGTCTACAAGATATTAAAATTGTAATTCAAATCATAATCTAATTGTATTTTACATCAATTTAGATTAAAATTATTTATTAATTATTAGCTTAACATGTTTATTCATTGTTCAATAAAACATCGCAAAACTCTGCTACAGGTTTAAAACTAGAGAAGCGACTCGAAGAAGCCGCGCCCACTGGTCAGCAACTACAGGAAGTGTTACACTGTGATGATATGGGATCGGAAAATGTAATTGAATACCGAAATAGATTATTCAAGTGTATAAACTAATGTAAAATTTCCTTGACTTGTGCAGGATATGTCGGAAGAGGACCGACTGATGCTTGATCGATCCCCAGATGAGTTGGCGTCCAACGACAACGACGATGATTTGGGTGATTCAGACAGCGATGATGATCTGATGGCAGAGACAACCGATGGAGAGCGCATCATTTACCCCTGGATGAAGAAGATTCATGTGGCGGGCGTTGGTAAGTCGAACTCCCACAATCACAATACCCAAAAAAAAATATGCACCCATCTCAGACAACGTGCCCCATTTTTGTATGCTAATTAAATTACTTAGCTGCCAACACCCACGTGATCCACTGACAGACTTTGTAATGCTCGAATGCTCGACTTTGGCAAAATTAAAATGAAAACTAAAAAAAAAACCAAAAAAAAAAAAAAAAAAAAAAAAAACAACAACTCTGCACGCTCATTAATCAAAATCAAGAATGGCGCGCCTTCTGCCTGCTGAGGGCTAAAATGTATATGGCGAGTGACATATTCATACTATATAGCTAAATACGACATACATATGTATCTATGTTTCTGTATGCATCTGGCAGTCGACTAAATAAGGCCTCTTCGGTGCTCTTTCAACACTTGCAGTGTCTTTAAGTGGATTGTCAAAGTTTTCTTGTATGGGTAACAATTGCGCACTCAAAATGAGTCTTTGACTAGATGAAAACTGATTCAAGTCCTAATAAATGAAAATGAAAAAAAAAAAAGATTAAATTTATTAAATTTATTAATGTACTGTTTCTTTAAATGTAATAGTAAATATTATTTAAAAAAAGACAATTATTTGCAAACGTTGATATTAAAAGTTGAACCCATATGAATATTCTGCGATGAAGTTGAAAATAGTGGAATTATAATGTGACTTTTTGAGACTTTAGAAGAATTGTTCTAACAATTTACTATAAATAACTAAAGCAAAATTTATCAATGGAATATTAAACAAAGAAGAATTGGCAAAAATTATCAGGCTATAATTAATGCAGTTTATAAAATGCGTAACTAAATTTCTCGGAAACTACGAATTATTTCTATTATCTCCAGAATAGTTAGAGAGCAGGCTTTCTTTCGGTTTTCTTTTAACATCAATAATATACCCTACTCAGGCTGCTAATAAAATGATGTAGATCATTTATTTGTTCATTTTTGTTGCAATTAAATACATTAAAATTTAATTGTTACTTCATAGTTTTTAAAAATATATTTAAATAAAAGAACTAAGGTACAAAAAAGGAAAGTCTGAACTAGACCTTTTGTTCAAAGATTCCCGAAACGAGTCTAAAATTGAAAACTGAATTTTATACAGCGTTTGTGGCACTGAAGTCATATATAATTTCTATATACTCGCTTGCACTCATTTCTTTATAAGTAATCAATCCAAAATAAATTTCAATTGAGTTAAACTCATAAATGCTAGCATACATATTTCAAAAATATATAAAAGACCTTACTTTGCTTAGCTTTGTTTATCCATACCTGAAGTCAATTATCATAGTTATACATCTAAAATTTTTCTACCGCACACACAATATTCATAACGACTTTTATTCTAATTACATATTTCAAAGTGTGTGTCGATATATTTTTTAAAATTTTCACACACCAAACAACGAGTCGAATGTGGGCTGCAGAAACAGGTTTCCATTCACTGATCGATGATCGAATGAACTTGGCTACCAACATCGAAGTGGTAACACAAACATACAGAGATCTACACACACAAATATGTATTAATATGTATATATGTATTTGTATATGTGTGCGGTCGAATTCGAATGTCAGCTCCGATAGATAATTACCATTAATTGTCGCGCCGGTACATTAACGCGCCTAAAACCAAATTCATTGAGCCATGTGTTGAGTTCTATTATCAAAACGCGTCGCAGCGTTTGTCAGCGCTTATTGTTTTAATTCTCTTCGAAATTGGCTACCGCATATCGAACTGTATTAGGCCCTGGGGTAATGTCAGTCGAACAGCTGACAATTGGCTGACAGGCTCAGGTGGCGACTGCATAAACCCAAACACAAGCACAATCATAATCATCATCATCATCAGCATAATCGTAATTATGAGCATGAGTGCATGCAGGTCGCGCTCGGATTGGTATCTCGGACTCAGCTGATGGATGACTTTTTAATTAGTATTATACTTGCTTAGTTGAAGCTACTATGCAGCTAGGCGCTGCACTCCAATTAAACACAACCTTGACCCTAATGGGCAATTATAACATTAGGTTTCGCCACGCGCTTCAAAACTCACTCCTGAGACAATCTCGACGTCGACTCAACTCGACTCGAGGGGATTAGCTATGCTGATGAGCATCAAATCGAAGTAGTTCGGCAGGCAGACAGACAGACAGACGGACGGACAGGCGGACGGACGGGCGAACGCTTGAGAGATCGCTCAGGGGCAAACGCAAAACTCCGACTGAGTGACGGATGGTCCGTGTCATTTGATGTTAATGTTGTGACATTTATCATGAGCGCACGACTACGAAAACAAGACGAAACTTGATTATCGCCAGTGCATCATCTCTCGTTATGCGGAATGTGGCTGTCCCCAGCCCCAGTCGCAGCCGCAGTGCCAGGTTCTCGGCAACAGTTCCAATCGAGTTGCCTGTTGAGCTGGTGCCTCGTTGTTCTTGTTGTTGTTGTTGCTGTTGTTCTCAGCTCTTTTACAAATGACTTACACTCGGTTAGCGCTTGCCTAGACCCAAAAAAAAACAAACCTATAACTACACGGCGTGGCGTGCGTATCAGGTGGCGTGTGGTCCGAGAACTGGGACTATCCAATTTGTTTACTACGCCTTTCGACCACAACAACAACAAATTTAGCCAAATAACAGCTAGAGGCAGAGCTATAATTTGCGAAAGTTTAAGTATTTAGGAAAACATTTGACATTCCTACACTTTGTTTAATAGTTGCAAAGTGTTGACAATTTTTTTCGAAGGTGTAGACAACATTCATAGTAAATTATAGCTTTGCAGCAATAATAAATGATTTTGTAATTAACAGACTCTCTAAATGATCATAATTATTGCCAGAAGTTGAGCTGTAATTACAATTTAATGCGAAATATTATTGTTAAATTAATTATTTGATTAGTATTATTAAATAATATTGCTATAATAATTAATAAAAAATAGTATCTAAATATATATTATTTTTATTGGTATACTTTCATTAATATCATTTTTTTGCCCAATAACTGTAATTTTGTACTGAATATATTTCTCCTTCACCTTATTAAAAAATCACTTGAACTGCATAATCAATTTCCCATGTCGCTTATGCTAATCAAATGAATGCACTTGTGCACTCATAAAAACACTCACATACGAGTATCTATGAGCATAAGTAGCATGAATATGCGCGCGCATATTGATTTTATGCACGAGAGCTCAGCTAATACGACCAGCGCAAAGATGATCGCCAAGTTCACGTTCCACATAACATTCAATAACCAGCAGCAGCTAGTATTCAAGCACTCACACACACACACACACACACTCACACAGAGTTGCACTCGCATTCGCACTAGTATTCATATTTATGCTCATAGAAAAACAAGCACACTGGAAACGTGGCCAGCCTTGTAACTGAATTTCAATGGCAAGTCCACGATTAAGTTTCCAATATGCCGCCGCAGAGGCCAGAGACCACGCTAGGCTCTCGGCTCACCACTCACGGCTCACGGCTGGCAGTCACAGTTACCCGATGACTTGCGAAAAACCTCATCAGCATCTCTCACCTCCGTTGAGGCGGCGAAAAAAAGTGCAAACCCAGACCCAGACCCAGACGCAGACACAGACCGAGATGCTGTAAACCCAACATTGAAACTGAGCAAGCTGCCTTTGCGAAATGCGACCCAGAGACCAGTCCCCCAGAGCGGAGGCCCAAGCCCAGGGCATGACAATGATGAAAATGACGCAGTAAAAATTAAGAAGTTCGCCTTTTATGACAGATGAGGCACGAACAGCTGAAGCTGCCACGCCATCTGGATCTGTACAGCGAACTCATATATGTATGTGTTCATATCAGTGGCCGTATCAATATCTGTATCTGCCTCTGCATCTGTATATGTCCAATTTATGCTTGTATCTGTTCGAGAACAAAGCGTAATTAGCGTCCCAATGCAAAAACAAAAAAATCACAAACATGTGAATGGAGCCTAGCATTGTCAGAGTATTTGCAGTTGGCTCCCAACTCAACTCAACTTTACTCAATTCAACTCCCTACGGCTTGCGCTCAATTTGCGCCAATAAAACTCTAGAGCTCGCAACTTGCGTGGAATTATATTGAAATTGGCATTAATTAGCGATGCTTTTATTGGTCCTACTCGGCAGACCAGAATAATTCCATTCTGCAGCACACAGCAACGGCAACGCGCAATCAGAAACGTTTCGGGTTTTTTTTTTTTTTTTTTCTCAGAGTTTTATATTTCTCTTTTTTTCTCGAAACGTTTCTTCAAGGTCGCGTCTATTGTTAAAGTCTTTAAAGTCGTGAGCTTCTTAACTTGTTACTGTTTGTCTTTCGGCTTTTGGTCAGAGTTTATTTTATTTTGTTCATTTTTTTGGCTTATTTGCAACTCCAAAAATATCTTTTAAAATCGCTTTAAGACAAGTGCTAGATTCAGTTTCTTTGAAAAGCGAGTTTTTTGCTCATTAGCTTCGCTTCTGGTTGTGCCTCTATGAAAAGTGAAAATCAATTGTGAATGCGTTGCGATTGTTGTTGCTCAGCGTGGCAGATCAAATGGAAATACCATACGAAACAACAAAAAACAGTTGCCATAGCAAACTATAGACTCGATTTACTTACTAAAGACTATTTATTTACTATATAATAACTTTGCTAACGAAATGAAGTCATGCAACAGATAAACCAAAAGTAGTTAATGTGAAGTTTAGTTGAATATTTATTAATTTTAATCTAAAAACATTTAAGTTAAATTAATATTTTAAGAAAATGTAACTTATATTATTATATATTATTTCTATAATATTTATAATAATTTATTATGATGATTGTATAGAGGCGAGACTTTAACTGAGTAAAATTTCTGCAAGTATTCGCGCTATTACTAAATTGAATTCACCCAAAATTTGTTATTTGAGAAATTTGTTTAAATATTTAATACCTTAGTATCATATTGCCAGCTCACTAATGAACAACATTTGTTTTGGTTGACATCAATCATATTGGTGTCTTCCCTGCAATTCGCTTCTTTTTTTTTTTGCTTACCCGCCACATTTGATTGAGTGGCTTCTAGCATTGGGATTAATTTCGAAGGCTCGCAATTAACATATTGTCTTTAGTCTATTTTTGGAGTGCAGTAAAAAAAAAAGAAAAACATAATGTTTTAAATGAACGATTCGAGTTGTGTTGCAGTCTCCCAGCCACAAGTTCAATTGCTTTGGGTGCTTCACATTGTATCTTTGTGGAATATGCATATGTGTGTGTGTGTGTGTGTGCAATTGTTTTGTAAGTACATGAGATTTGTGTTACGCATTAGTGTGTGTATGTGTAAGTAGCATGAGCTCATGTTTATTTTTATTTGCCTGCCACAAATTGCAAGTCACTTGACAAGCTGCTGATGCAGCTCCCGCTGTTGTTGAAATGCTGATGTTGACTTGCCTTTTTCCATGAGCTCATGAAGCACACACAGAAATACACACACACACGAGCATGCCAAATAAAAACCTTACCCACACACAAGCTGCCGACAACATCAATATTCAACTTTCAGAAAAAAAAAAAAAAAAAAAAAAACAAACCTGAAACAGAATTTAGTTTAGAATTTAACTGAATGCTGGTCAACGTTTCGTATGCGCAATATGCGCCTTGCACTCGCCTGCAGCTCGGCATTCATTAGGGCGGCACTTGACGATTGTTTGCATAAGCTAAGCAGTGAAAAAATATTATTATTTGCCATTTGTTAAAGTTCATGTTCAATAAAAGTTTTCCCCTCACATAGTTTCTAATGGGTAAAGCGTCAGCTGAGAGGAGACTTTCGGGTATCAGAAACGGGTTTGGCACTCGCTTTGATGAATGAGCAGCCGAATCAGAGTTGACAGACGTAAAAATTTTTTCATGCTTGGCACGAGTCAAATTTCTCGATCGCAGGTCGTGCCCCGGCCACATTTCCAAAATATTTACACACTCTCGCCGCACTGTGGCAATTAATCAACTAGGGAGCAGTTGGTCGCAGCTACGCGAGGACTGCGCATGAATGAAAGTGGAGCTAAAGCCCGGAAGTCGTCGGATGACCGCACCTCAAAGGCAGCGATCAGTTTAGTGGATTAAACCGATATTGAGCAGATCGCTGGGCGGGGTCGAGCCAGAGCTGGCATTGACTGTTGAGCTGAGGCACAATTGTAGCCGCCACCGACACAGCAGATTATGATTATTAAGTAACGTCTGACATAGTTTTCAAACTCGATATGTTCTCTTTACTTTTCGTGTACGAAACTAACGTCCCGCGTCTCTGCACATGAATGAAACTGTAGAGTCACAAACGCATGATAAATCATGCGATGGGACAAACATGCCGACAGCCGTGTATGAGCCAGGGCCAATTATAACCTTCACATGAGCGACAGAGAGAGAGCGGAGACAAAGAGAGAGTGAGACAGAGAGAGTTAACCTACCTACGCACTAATATGCTTAGGCAATGCCGCCAATTCCCCAGAGAGCGCCAATTTTCCCAAAAACACAAAAAACAAACATCTACAAACATGCAGCTTGCTCTTTAGCAGTTTCACGCTACGTTCCTGCAGTGCTGTCTGTGTCGCTGCTCCTCCTCTTCCCCCTCCTCCTCCTGCTTGGCTGCTTGTGCAATCTTGATTTCCTTGGCCTTGTATGATTTGGCATTTTCATAAATTGGCTGCCAGGCAATTGCAATTGGCACTCTTTTGGCTGCAATGACTCGACGCTTTTGCGGCCGGCGAGACTTTGACTCGAGCTTGGAACTCACCCGGCCGCAACTCGAAGGCCGCTTCCTGGACATGGACAAAGCTGAACCCCGCCTCTCACACCTCTCTCTCCCCTCAGCGTACACTTGGTCATTTCGTTGAAATGTTGAAATGAAATGATACGCACTTATTAAAAACGAATTAACGCAGCATGCTGCCAGCAGCGACGCCGACGCCTACGACGACGCAGCAGCTGACGTTGCGTTGTTTTGCGGCCATTGGCTTGGCTGGTTTCGTTTTCATTGTTCCTCTTCCTTGTCTCCTTGTCTCTTCGCTCGCTTCATCTGTTCCTTTGGGCTTTGTAATTGATATTGTTTAATTTTTATGTTTTTGTTGAGGTATTGTACGTAGTTGTTATTGCTTTTTTTTTATAACTTTATCAAAACAATAATTCATTTATGAATTTGTGTGAAGTTTGTAAAGAAGCCTTGACGAATCGTAAAGGAATTCTAAAAGAATTTGTGCTTGCGATTGGAGAGTAAGAGAAGTGGAGGCAGAGATAGAGAGGGAGAGAGAGAGTGTGATGATAGGAAATTATTTCTTTTATATATTATGCGAATTGAAACTTAAATACAATTAAACCTGTCTTTAAGAAAAACAAAAAATGAATTGATGTTTATGTTAAAAACCTTCCAACATGTGATTTAATATAGATTTATATGATTTTAATTATTTTGAAAAGACATATTCTACAACTGTTAAAATCTTCTTGAGATCTATTGTAATTCCGTTCTGTAAACGTGAAATGATATGTTGAACAAGAAAAAACAATAATGTAAAAGAGAGTCTATTCTAATGAAAGTATTCACAAAGCTTGTCAACAGCTCTTTAAGTCTAAGTATTTTAGCACAGTCTCAAGAGAAAGAGGGAGGGAGAGAGAGAGAGAAACCCTTGCCCGTCCACCCAATTTCATTTCCCCCTGCAGCTGTCAGCAGCCAACAGTGCACGACATCATTAATCTAGTGACTGAGAAGCGGCAGCGCAGCAGTTGGGATTGAAATATTTATATCAAATCGAAAGCTGTCTGTCACAGTGCAATGAAATTTTTATAAATTACAACTTGATGTGCGCCGGATATGATTGGTCAAGGCAGGACCTAGCAGCAGAGCAGCAGAGCAGCAGCCATAGCGATAGAAACATCAACTCCAAGCCCCAACACAAACCCAAACACAAACCGAAGCCCCAAACTGCTCGATGGTATTGCAAACTGGCCAAATTGAAATTGATGGAGCGAATATAAATTTGATGGGCTGTCCGTTAGCTGTATTTGATGGAATCATAGGCCCGAAACGAATCGAGTACGGCGGGGTAGCAGGTGTAGCGCATAAAAAACGGAACAGGAAAAGGATAAAGCGAGGGCAGCTGCGGCCAGAAATGTTGTTTTAGCGCTCGAGGAAAAACTAAATGCCAACGCGCAATGTTGTCCTTTTTTCCGAGTAGCGGCCGCGCCGTTCGATAGGCAGACGGGCAGACGGGCAGACGGGCAGACGGAAGGACAGGCAGTTGTTTTACTTGATTTTGATTAATTATCCTGGACTGGCGCTGTGCGAGTGCAGCTCTTTCATCTATCCGCTGTCACTGCTGCTGCTGCTGCTGCTGCTGCTGCTCTGCTTCTTTTTCTTCCACAACTACCCTTCGCGTCTCAAGGTGTTGTCAAAAGTTTTTGGCGCGCTTTTTGGGGTTGTCAACTTATCTGGTGAGATTTATTGAGCCGCCCGCTTTCTGCTTATTATGAAACTAAATTTGAAGTGTATTAATTGTGGCGCGTTGCGACTTAATCGGCATGCCGCTGCCCTTCAGTTGCTGCCCCTGCCACAGCCCCAGCCCCTGCCATTACGACTGCTCCTCCTCCAATTCTCAATCATTAATTATGCATCTCTTCATGCTCTCGCGCACTTTTTTTTCATATTTGCAGCGAATGGTTCATATCAGCCAGGCATGGAGCCGAAACGCCAACGCACCGCCTACACACGCCACCAGATACTCGAGCTGGAGAAGGAGTTCCATTACAATCGCTACCTGACCCGACGGCGGCGCATCGAAATTGCGCACACGCTGGTGCTGTCGGAGCGCCAGATCAAGATCTGGTTCCAGAACCGACGCATGAAGTGGAAAAAGGACAACAAGCTGCCCAACACCAAGAATGTGCGCAAGAAAACGGTCGATGCCAATGGCAATCCAACACCGGTAGCCAAGAAACCCACAAAGCGCGCCAGTGCCAAGAAGCAGGCCCAACAACAACAGCAGCAGCAACAACAACAACAGCAGCAACCACAACAACAAACGCCGGTGATGAATGAGGTGAGTTGAATGCGCTGCATAACAATCAACGGCGTAGGCACTTAAGCCACGAATGACACCAGCTGAAAGTTGCATGTGCAACAAAAGATTAATCCACAAAGAGAATTTTAGAGTTGAGGCTTTTAAAAATGCAGTTATAGTAAGAGAGGGAGAGAGAGAGAGAGAGAGAGTGGTACAAAACTAAGGATAGAGAATGTTCTATATATGCCTTGAATAAGCTTTCCTTGCATAGAGCTCTCAATTATTCTATTCTACAGAATGTATAGTTAAGCTCTCAGATATTTGCATTAGCTTCAAAAGAGCTTTTAATTCATAGCTTTTAATTCAGCTTAATCCTATGCTCTCAAATATATAACAACTTACATCAGATATATTATTGGAATTTGCCGAGAAAGTACGAAGAATTCTAAATTCGAAACGGAAAAAATATTTCAAACTATCAAAGTTATGTTAATATACTTATAATTCATATTAATAATGCTAAATAATTGATATGACGTTAAAAAATTAGTTTCTTTCATTTTCACATAGAGGCCACAGTTGATAGGGAACTTTCAGTTTAAGAATAGGATACATCCAACGGAGAATATATATAATCTTGTTTTTTATTTATTTATTATTATTTATGATTTAATATTCTTTTTACTAATCCTTAATTTTTCTCTTTTATGTGCAGTGTTTACGCTCTGATAGTCTTGAGAGTATGGGCGATGTCAGTTCCTCGCTGGGCAATACGCCGTATATACCAGCTGCAACGGATTCGGCGAATCTGACGTCCTGCGGCAATGGCAACAATGGAAATGGCTATATTGGATCTCAGCAGCATCAAGTGCATCTCAACAACAACAATAACAACAACAACAACAATAATAATAACAGCAGCAACCTCAACAACAACAACAACAATAACAACAATCAAATGCATACGGGTCTGCACAACCATCATCAACAGCAATCCGATCTCATGAACAATTTGCAGCAGCACATCAAACAGGATTATGATCTGACGGCGCTTTAGGGAATCTTCGACACGCGTACAGCTCAGCTTGTATATTGAGTCCTTTAGTTTGAATTGTTTAGTTAGCCCCGCAATACTTCTTTAACTGGCACCAACTTCTCTAACTTGTAAGTCTTAATGATAAATGCAATCCCCATTTTTGTACACCCGTCGAATCGTTGACCGGGAAAATTCGGAGTATACAGTGAAAGAAAAACTATATCTAGTTAGTTAGTTAAGCATCAAACCAACGACCACTGAGCCACAACTCTGGCGTTCCACAATCCTTCACCATCTGGAAGGAACACACCCTGTAAATTAGCGGTACTTAATTAGAGGTACATTTTGTATAAAGCATAGCAAATTATTTGTAAGCGAAAACCCAATTTGTCATAGTTGTAAGTGGAAAGAAATGTAGGTGTAAATGTATAATTATCATTATTATATTATTATTATCATTATTATTATTATTATTATAATTATTATTATGACTATTATTATTGTATCCAACTAGTTGCATCTGTTGTGCGTAGATATTAAGATAAGTTCGAATGTATATTTTATGGATACAACAAACAAACATGCTTAAGTATATAAATATACCTAGACAATATGAAAACCAAATAAACCGAACAAATTTTACTTGGATTTTACAATTGTATGTGTGTGATTTTTTTCAGTGTACGAAATTTGCTGAATATTTTGAAATATTTGCCGAAATTTTCAATTAAAGCCAGTAACTTTTTTATTTATTTTCTTCTTATTTTATTTAAATTAAAATGCATATATTTTTTATGTATTTCAGAGATAGTAAACCAATAAAATTATATTTATTAATTAAGTTTGTATTAGCAAATTTAATATCGAATTTCAAAATATTTGTATACATGTGGAAGTGCGAAACGAGCTTTAAAGACTTGTAGCACAGGATGCTCGCTGAACATTTGAACTTAACGCTGATTCATCGTTCATTGTCATCTAATTAGGACAAATTTAAACATCATGGAATCGCGCTGCTGGGCATGGCTGCTGCCAGACGAACAGACATCCTGTTGGCGGCCTTTGTTGCGCTGCCCAGGAGAATTCAACAAGCCTTTGTTGGCAATCAGCGTCGCTCATGTGGAATGGCAGAGGGGTTAGAGTGGAGTGGGCAGTATGGAGTGGCTGAGGAATTGGGGCTCAGACTCAATGAGGCACGAGATGCGCTGGCAGCGATAGTTGGCAAATGCTAACAAGAGTTCTTAATTAAACATCGATTCGCAATGATTGATCACAGCCCATTGGCACCTGTTGGCTTCTGGAAATATGTTAAACAAGGCATCATCTTTCAAAGTGGCAGCACAGCAAATTCTGCCTGCCTGCCTACACGCAGGCTCCCTATAAGAAGGCTAGAGCGGGATCGAGAGTGTTAAGAACTGGTCTGAGCCAGCTTTGCGTCTGCGTCATATGCAACTTCCCTGAACCGGAGCTGAGCTCCTATTGCAAATTGTCGGTGCTCACTGAGGCAGACATCGCGTTGACAGTGTGCCCATAAAGCCAAAAGGTAAACAGCACACATGTGACAAGTTTGGCCTGGACCCAAGCCCCAGCCCGAGCCTGAGCCTTGGCCTGTCCAGAAGCTTGCCACAATCAATCTCCCTCGCCTGACAGTGGATTGTCTTGCAGGAACATGGAAACACTCTTAGCGCTTAATTTATCATTGCAAAGTGATCTACGCGCATTCGACTCTTGGCCAACAGTTCCAGCCCGAACCCGAGTCCAGTCCTGCGTCGCATCGCCCTGCGGTGGGGAGCAACAGAAAATTGTGCGCACTCGCCGAATGCGATAAAAAAAGGATTAAGACCTACTTACGGCTACGACTGCAGACCGGAACGGGGAGCCAAAGAGGGTCGAAATTAGCAGCTCGAAATGATTACGAGCACAGCAGCACGTGTTAAGGAAACAACGCACCACTAGAGACGAGACGACTGTCGCGAAGCTCCCCTCATCCTAATTAGCGGCAACGGTAGCCCCGCTTGTCACTACCTTTCGACTGCGACTGCGAGTGTCGTTGCATGAAGAAGCCACCCTGAACCAGTTGAACATATCGAAATGATCTTCAAATTATGTAGATCATGTTAAAACATTATTTGCCAGATTATGCCGAACAAATTAATAAAAGAAAAAAAATAAAGAAATAATTCAACTTGTTTTTATCTAATTACCATAGGATCTATAATACTTTTCATTTATATAGAATAATTTATTGTATATGCTTTACGTTGATTTATAGATTTGTTGATTTACAGATTGGTGTTGTACTGTCTTTAAGATAACTTAATCTGAACAGAAATTATGAATAATAAATATTTATTCCTAACACTAATTACAATCACAGAATTAAGTGCTAAAGAGGAGCAAGGAGATGAACGTTATAACCTAACGGAACTTCAAGGGAATTTACCAGAGACCCCGAATAACAGTTACCCGACTCACTTGTCTCATTCATTTCTGAGAGATACAGAAAAAAGGCGCACACAAACTTTATTCCTCTGAGTAGGAGAGATATTTTTGGTTTTTTTCACTCCTAGTCTGAGTGTTTGGCATGGAGGAATTCAGGCAATTCCTCTTTTTAAAAGAGTTATTTTGCGAGTAATACTTTTACTCTTTCACACATAGAGTTATTTTGTGACTTATTTCTAAAATCCTCATTTATAAAACTTTGTATATGTTTTTGCTTTGTGTGTTTGTTTTGTGTTTGATTTGTGTTTGCTTTGTGTTTGCTTTTAATTATAACCTGATTGAAAATAAGAAATCAAACTATTATGGTTTTGATAAATGTAATTAACAGGCAGAATGGGGCGTATATGACCATATAAATTATATATATTCTTGATCAGGGCGACGAGCAGAGTCGATATATGTATATAACAGGCAGAAGGAGGCGTGGATGACACTATATAGTATATATATTTTTGATCAGCAGAAAAAAAAGTTGATATAGGCATGTCTGTCTGTAAATTCAATTTACATTTTCATTTTGATTTAAATGAATTGTCTTAACATCAGCAAACTGTATTGAAATCCCAATACAATAGCCAATCATCTTCAGTTGTTCAATTCTGCATCTTTCTCTTGATCATATATATACTCTATATATAACTTTTATATTTATTATATGTTTTTTACACAGTAGAAAACTTCAACAAGCCACATTAGTTGCACCTTCAGCGTTTTAATTTATTTTTTTACATGAATTAAATGCAAATATAAAATTTATAGTTTATGCAGCAAACCATTTTTTGGAAATTCCTTACAAAAATGTTTCTTTGCAAAACATTCTTCTTAAATATGTTCTATTCATCATTTTGAAATTGACTTTTGACTCTCTGATTTGGCCGACTGAGACACAGACCGTAACCGCCCTGTTCGAAGTCGACTTTTTGAAGTCGGCATGCCTAAAGGCAGAATTTTAATCCCGTCTCATCCTCTTTCATCCCGGCTAATCCCAACAGAAGTCACCGGACATGGCTCGGCCCACGAAGCTACGGAGCTGCAATCAACCCTTTTGTCCGTCAGGAAACAAAGAAAACAATTAACCCGTCTACTGTTGCTAATTTCAGAGGTGCCTCAGGTTGACTTTTCGGTACTTTGCATATGCGTCAGAGACACAGCGAAACGCCCCCTACACGCCCACGCGCCTGCCTCTGTGGCAATGGCGGCACCAGCAAAGGCTGAGGCCAAAGGGCTTCAGCTGAAGTCAAAGTCGAGTTGGAAGAATTGCCTCACGCTGGGCGCCGCTTACTCCTTTCATTCGGCCATGTTTGATACCTTTCGACTCTGCTGATGCACTTCCCTTTGTTGCTGCTCGGCTACTGTTTTGCATGTTACAGTTTTTCCAGAGAAATGCATTGGCCAGCGCTTACCTGCTAATTAGCTGGCAATATTAATGGCAAATACACACACTTACACACGTCTTCTGTTTGTCAAAATACTCGACAGCAATCAATTCTCATTAGGCACGAATTGGAAACAAATTTACTCGGCCCACGGCATAAATCAAAGTGCAGCCAAGGCCAACGCCGAGAGAGCTGTGATCTCAGCTCTCTGCCCACTTTCAATTGTGCCAACAATGCAGACTCTCAAGTGTGGCCGCAGGAATCAATCAAGGCTCATCACTCACAGCCACTCGAAAAGCATCGACAAGCCCTTCAAGTCCGAAGTTCTCTCGTGTGTGTGCGTGTTGTTTTAATTAATGTGTGGCCATTTATTAAATTGGCAGTTTAGTCTTGACGTCACTTTTGGCCAGAGTTGAGAGCGAGAGAGAGAGAGAGAGAGAGAGGGTCACTTGCTTGCGGTTGGCCATTTATATACTTGGCTCCCTCTGGCCTCTGTCGCAGCTCCCTGCATGCATGTGTGTGTGCGTGCGTGCGGCCGATCAGCCTAATTTGTAACCATTAACCGAGGTATTATGTTTGGTCAGGCGAATGCATGCTGTTACCCATGTTATGAACACAAGAATGAGGCATTGATGCTTGCAAGGATGGCTGCATGCATGGATGGATGGATGGAGGATAGCCGTGATTTTTGTCTATTAAATATCATTTAAATAAATGGCCATTCCATTTATGCTATGCGCTTGCTTTGTGCTTCTCAAGTGCCCGCACATCCATATCCAAGTGTGAAAAGTTAGAAATCATTTAAGTCCACTTGCAGGTGCAACGCTCTCGTTATAATTAATGATCTCAAAGCTATTCTATAAATATTTATGTATATTGATTGTATATATATTATATTCACTACTCAGACTGAGACTGTGATTATGGTAAGCAAGGGATTATAGTAAGTAGAGTTACAATTAAATGTGATAACAGAGAGTGAGGGAGTGAGCGAGAGGGAGATAATAATTGTACCTATCAAGAATTTTGCTCTTTAGTAATATATTTACGTTCATATAAATTCAAATACTTTTTATCATTGAGAGAATTCCAAGTTGATGAAAAAAAAAATGTATGATTACTGTGGCAAATAATGCTTATACTTTCATGATCACATTTCTTTGGTCTTTATAGAATATAGCTACTGAGAAAAATTTGTATAATATAATAACTGGAAAATATTTGTGGAAAATGGAAATTTGTGTAAATTCCTTAAAGATTTATGTGGCATACATTTCAAATAGCAATTGAAGGGAATTTTGCATTTCTAGTTTAGCTGTTCATTGATAGCTCACAGAATTGCATACTCTTTGATTATTGTCTCAAATTCCAGTTCTATGTCATTCCGTGTTCCAAGAGCTCCGCCTGCAGCATCACCAGCATTCGGTTTGAGTTCGCCACGGGAGTTGCTTCTCTCTCTCTCTCTCTCTCTCTCTCTCTACATGTATGTGTGTGGGGTGTGTAGAGACGAATAGATGTGTACATGTGTGTGTAATGAGAAGTATATGCAGTAATTGACATTCGATCATTAATCAAAGTGCACAATGCAGACATTTCGTTTCGAATTGTATTTAGTTTTGTATTCGTGTTCGTTGCCTTTTTTTTTTTCGATTGCGATTTTAGCACAGCCGCCGAGCTGCCCGCTGGGCCAGAGCAAGCAAAATGCGATTGCGGCAAAGACTTAGACTTCGATACTGATCCGGATCGGAGTAAGCAGCCATGTTCCTGATGCAGACAAGAGCTGGACATTAACAACTTTTGGCTGCAATTGCGAGCAAGTGGAACGGCCTTCAACACCTATACGTAGGTGAGCTCAAGGGGCTTCTGGCCGCAGCGCTACTTCTTTTCAGCTGCGCATTATGGCCGCCCGTCCGCCTGTCCGCCTGGCGCTACTGAGTGCTTTGTTCTTTGGCTGACAGCTCTTGACATGGTGCGTCAGTTGTCCTGGCTGAAGAGCCCGCAAATCCTCATATATGATATAAATGTGTGCTATGTTTCAGTTACTCACCCTCACCCTCTCTCTCTCTCTCTCTCTCTTTCTGTCTCTCTTTCCCACTGTGAACCACCCCGGCTAGTGGCACACGAGCAGTGAAAGTTCTCCATGCGTGCAAAGGACCAAGATGAAAGTAGCAATTTCTTCCATTTGCAATACATTTTCCCATTTCCACCCACCCCAAGTGTGTATATATGTATGTGTGTGTCTGTCTCTGACAGTCGCATTTTGATGAAATTTTATTCTGTTCACATAGCCGTCAATGTCATTTCTGCCGCTCGCTTAGTCCTACTGCTACTTCGTTTTTTATGCCATGTCCTTTTATATATAAATATAAAAAAATTATTAGTTTTTGTTATGGACAAAAGCGAGTTGAATGATTTGTGGTGCGAGCCCTAGTAAAGTTCGCAAATAATAAATACTATTTGCTTTTAAACTATCTCAAAAATGGTATGGGGTGAATCTCATGTCCGCAGAATAATAATAAATAAATAAATATACTGATTGTTCTGTGTGCCTGTATAGCACATATTTATATATATATTACTACTATGCTACAATATTACTTAGCTGCAACGCATTATTTAAAATATAATCATAATTTAAAATCTCTGTTTTCAATAAGATAAACTACCGCCATTTAGCTATTATTAAATAGTATAACGATGACAGTTTTGTTTAATATATTTTACTTGAAAAATTTATTATTCCCTATTTGACAATTGAGAACCTTAGAAATAAATTATCATGTTATATTTAAATTTCTTTGCAAACTCATTTTTACAAACAGGTTCCACATTCTTATATCGCCATCTACCGGCGAGCAGCGTTTCGCATTTGATTGGAGTCTTTGCTTATGTACTGCATATCTGCTATCTCGCTTCAACTTAAACAGGATGCCAATAGTGTACTTAGCCAAAAATCTCACCCAATGGTTGGTGTCATTGCTAATGTTAAATTTCTTTATCGATAAACGAAAATTCTGTTAAAGTTTCAATCAAATCCTGCAAGTCTGTTAGCGTTTCTATTTGTAAATATTTATTAAAAATATCTTTATTTCTTGTAGTATAAAATAATATAAACCTATTTACATACAAACCAATAAACATTAATATATAATATAAGCATAAGACACGTATTATCACACGCATGTTCAAGTTAAACACACAATTCATTCATTACGTTTCCACTATGAATATTTGTACTTATTCCATTTGTTTCGTTTTTGAAGCTAGAAACTTGAAATTTTAAATATGCATTGATAAAGTTTCTCGTCTTGGAATATGTACATATATACTGCTCTGAGCAACTTAGCCTCAGCTGCGTGAGAAATATGTCTTCTTTGTATTCTTCTTCAATTAAAATAAAATAAATCCCTCAATAATTTGTAGCTCAGATTGGCTTCTGTTCAAGCAGAGTATAATTAACATAATCTGTTTTATTTTATATCTTAATGTATATAGGGAAATCAATTATCAAATTTAACATTTCAATGAATTAAATCGTCTGAATTGTCTTGGCACAATTGTGAAATTGATCGTGAATTGACAATTCAATTTATTGGGAATTATGGATTCTGCTTAGAGTTAATTTATTTGTCTGGGAACTGACCTTAACAATTAACAAAAATAAAATAAAATAAAGGAAGAAGAGAGGCAGAGACGGCCCCTTTAGAGTAAGAAAGCGGAGGATGCCATTCAGTTTATGTTAATCCAATAAATATTATTCGTCTAATGTGCTGCACAGTGGGCAATCAATTTTGTTTGGAAAACAATTTGTATTTGTTGTTTGCCGGTTATCGCAATCGTCGTGGCGCGTCCTGCTCCTGGCTGGCCTTGGTCCTGCTGCTGTTTGTCGGGCTTCTGTTGCCAGGACAGCGTGCAACAAATTTAAAAGCTCAATTTGTCCATTTATGTCAACTTGTCACGCGAAGTAAAATAAAACGAATTAATAAAATGTGCTCGGGGAGAAGGACTTGGGCAGGAGACAACAGGCAAGGATATGGAGCAGCGGGAAGGCGCAACTAAACGCGTAAAATATATTCAGCAATTGTTGCCGCTGTTGCCGCTGTTGCCTCTGTTGCCCCTGTTGCTGTTGCCACTGATACAAAGATACTTTAGTGGCAAGATACGGATACACCATCATTCATCGCTTATGCTTCGCCACATCCGTTCGTCCTGTCCTACAGTTTCTATTGCTCCCACTTGCCCAACCTCCTTGCTTCGCGTCCTTGTTGGCGGCGTCGTTGCAAACAAATGGCAAAAACTGTCGCTCATTCGCATAAATCCTGACGAATGATTTCAACGCGCGGCCAAAACAGTGCCACGAGCTGGAGGCAGGAGGCAGGAGGCAGGAGATAGGCGAGGAGGGCACGCAGAGGATGAGGAATGTAGTATGAATGTGGGCGTGTGTGTGTGTATGAGTGGGCGCACAACAAAAGCAATTATATGTGCGAATCATTTTACGAGCGAGCGGAAAAAGAAAAGCAGAAAACAGACAACAGGAACTGCGCTGCGCTGCGCTGTGGTGCGGCGACTGCTACTGGCATCCTTTACCGGCAGTGAGGCGCTCTCTTTCTTCTAACAAATAAAAAATAGCTGTGAGTATAAGTAAAACAAAGGCCAGGGCCACTGCAGCAGCAGCAGCAGCAGCAGCAGCAGCAACGAACAGGAGCAGCATCAGCAGTCAACAAACAAGCGACGACAAGCAACAGCAATTCAAATGGCAAAGAAATTGCCAACTCAATGAAAGGGACAGGAGAGCCACCCACTCACCCTCCGCTAGACACACACCACACAGATCCCAATATGTCGCACACTAAAGCACAGCACCACATCACCACATCACCACTCTGGTGCCCCACCATAAAATCAGCAGTGGAGAAAAACGCGCACGACCAAAATCAAACGATTGTCAATGCGAAAATAAATCGCATTCCTTCGTTTCAGCTGCGTGGCATGAGAATACCAAGAGCTCCGACATCAGCATCTCTTTCCCTTTGCCTATAATCCGATGGCCCACCTCCTCGGTCCCAAGTCCCCAATGACGACAGCTGCCATAAAAAGTTTAGTTCGGCATCGTTTGATAAAACGTGCGTCAATTTTTTATCCCAGCATTCAGACTGAGCAGAACTTCACGTAAGTTGAAGCGAGCCAAGCCAAAATCGAACTCAATTTGCACTTTGCCGAGCTATTAAATTGATCAAGAAATATTTCAAGATATTATTAAAAACCGAATCAGGTACAACAATATATGAACTCACTTGAAGAAGAGCGACTGCAAGACCTCGACTGTCGCACAAAAGACAAACTTATCTATTTAAACGATTCAAGCTTACGGAATATATTTGATAGAGAAAAGTAAGTAAATAAGTCCAAAATGGTTAAGAGTTTTACTTTAATATTTATTTCTTACTAGGTATATAAGTTTAATATTAATAAAATCCACAAAAGATAAAGTTAAAAACTAGGAATTAATATAATTATATAATTTAATATTTTGTTTGATTCTTCATAATCTTCTTTTTTACATGTTAGTTAGTTTTCTTCTTTTTTTTTTTACATATTTAAAACTTTAAAACAAAATTTCTTTTGGTTAAAAGCAGAATATAAAATTGCTATAATTTTTAATTTATTTAATTTCAATTGGTTCACAGTTAACACATATAATATTGATATTAATATTTAAGTATTTTCTAATTTATTTTTTAGCACAAATCATAGTTTAAATAGTTAATTGTAGCAAATTTATTGAACAGAATGACGACAGAAGTGTCTGTTTTTTTTTTGTTTTTTGCATTTAATGATAAATTTACATATAATTTATGAATCAGATCAACATCATAAATTCCCCAAAATGAATTCATAATAAAGTGTTTGGCCAGAAACAAATGTGGAATACTAATGATCTGGCACGTAAAGCCCAACGGAAGATAGCAATTTCGCTGCTCTGGTTTGTATTTCGTTTGCTTCCATTTTGTTTCTTTTCTTTGCTTTTTGCGAACGGGGCATCAGACATCAAATTTGCCATTTGAGTAACATATTTTTTATCAGGGCGCAGACAGGTTGAGGCTGCTGCATGCGGCGTATACTTAATGCCAGGCATAAAGAAATAAACACACAGCGGAAGAAAAAGGAAATGAGAGGGAGACAAAGAGACAAAGAGAAAGAGAGAGAGAGGGAGATATTAAACGTCATCATAACAGGCCTCCGGCAGCAACAGCCAACGGCCTTCCAAATCGTTATTTATGTATGGGAACGTGCCAAGCCGCTTTTTGTTTCGTTTCGCATACCTTACAGCCTGAACAGCCTTGCCAGCCCGGCAAGGATGTGCCACAGCTTCCTTTCATTTCAGCCACCTCTGGCAGCTGATTCGCGTCTGCAGACAACGACAGCCATTGCTTTGCTGCCCAGAATACACATTGAGCTCTGTTTATGTGCGTTCGCCTCTGTTGTTGTTCTTGTTATTATTGTTGTTGTTGTAGTTGCTGTTGCTGTTGACTGTTGTGATTTTCCCCAGATTTCCTCAAAGCCATTGTTGTTTGTTTTCCTGCACCTTATTGTTGTTTTCTTGCACTTTACTTTGCCTGGCGCCAAGCATCCCACACTCCCTGGCCCTTCCTTGCTCTATCGCCTGGAGCTGTTCGTTAAGTGACGCCAACTTCTACGTGAGCCTGAATTATTAATACACGTTAAAAGGCACCGCCAATTGTTGACGCCTGGACAAGCCAAAGCCTGGTTTCTGTTTCCGCTTCTGCTCTTGTCCCTGTGGCTGGCTTCTGTTCTCCTCTATCTTAACCTGCATCAAAGTTGACTTGATGTTTTATGTGCTAAGTAGTTGGTAAGTCACCTGCGACAAGTTGAATGCAAACATAGTTGCCTGCCCTTCTCCCCACTGCAACTGTGGTTCATTCCACTAGCTGAAGCGTAAAATGCTGCTGAAAGTCTTAAATAAGCTACAAATATTATAGAAACCTTTAGTGTAATTAAGTCATAATTTACGACCTACGGTATCCATTAAAATTGTTCTTTAATGAAGACATAATATTGTTAGCTGTTACTCAGTATTTCTTTAATTAATTTGATATTAATAAAATTAATATAAAAATCGTAAAAATAGTTATAAATAATGCAAATGCAAGTAACTATAAATTCTTTATTTAAATATATTTTCATCACCTAATTTCGGAAACATATTCAACCAGTTAAACAGGCAATATGCTAAATATTGTTATCCCTTAGTTTCCCATAAAAATGGTCGAGCAAGCTCAAACTTTAAGTGATTTAAAGTTGTTCGGCTTCTGCATAAACTTAATACATTTATACTGGTTGCTTATCACAGTGAAAAAGTTAAAAAGGAATAACTTAAATAAACCTGTAGCCATTGGGACTGGCTCAGGAGGAGCATAAAAACTTTGCCGAGTTTTAAAGATTCTCAAGATAAAGAAGGATGTCTGTCATATAAGAAAAAGAAAGTTATAAATATAAATAGTAAATATGTAAAGAGATAATATAATATTTACTTCACTTTAGTTTACACATGATTTAAGATTCACGTATTCGTTTATTGAGTTGTTTCTTTCTACCCTGTGAGATACCTGTAGAGACGAGCTTCTGATAATTGACAATGGCATTTGCATGCACTATAAACAAAAGCCCGGAACTACAGGGTAGGTCACGGGAGCGTTTCTGTTTAGCACTGACCACAAAGTATTTGTATTCTTTATTACCTTACTTTAAGCACATAAAACAGAATAGTCTGGCAAATGTCGAGGACGGCAATATCGCAGCCTTTCATTGAAACCAAAATTCGGTTTTGCGTTCTTGTTTTTCCATGTTCCGTGGCAAGTTTATAAATGCCACGCACCTTGCGGCTTGGCTGGGCACAAAAAAAGAGCAGCAGTAGCAGTAGCAGAAGCAGCAACTGTAGATCTAACAATAACAAGTGCCATAAATACAGGGCAAAGTTTTTGCAGTCCGTATCTGCCTAGAGCGCTGAAAATTTTCCTGAAGTAAAATAACAATTTGAGAAACAAGACAAACAAAAACGCATCGAATACTTGACGCCAAACTTTGCCCATTGCCAAATGAAATTGCGACAAGCGAGCAGATGTCCTGCTGGGCTGAATAGAATCCTGCCCCGGGCTGAAAATATTCCTTAACGTGAATACCCAACATACCTTTGCCATCGCCGGCTCTCTGCTCTGTCCATTCGCATCGCATTTAATATTAAAATTGTATGCATCCTTAACGCACAGCTACAGGAAATGGCTGCTCGACTGCTGCTGCTCATAATGCTTCTAAGCTGCAAATACATAATGCCACAACATAATACTTAATATAGCACTTATTTGCACTCGCCCCAACAAATTGCATTCACAAATGTGCAATTAAATCAGAATGAACTTATAATTTATATATCAGCCCAACCCAAAGGCAAACCCAACACCCAACTATCGGCAGTCGCTCGAAGAGTTCTGCTCGTTTGCCAACCATTCGGATTCACATCCGTATTCACATGCACATCCTCATGTATAACCGCATCCGCATCCACATCCGCATCCGCATCCGCATCCACAGCCGTATCCGTGTTCGAGCTCCCATCTGTCCGCATCCGTGTCCTTGCCACATGCTGCGCCCAGCTGCATTTTAGTTTTCATTATAATCTGTAATTTACAGCAGAATTCTGTTTATTTATGGCACTCGCAAATGTGCGTAATGAGATTTTCTTTGCACAACGCTCAACTAGATAAATACACAAACTAACGAACAAATAACCTCATTATCAATTCACAAATTAATAATATTGTTAGCTTCATGGTTTATATATATGTATATACATGCAATTTATAGTCTTTGGATTTAAATCTAAGCAATTTCGAGTTTAAACTACATCTGGCATGAATTAGTTGTGGCTAAGACAATGCTCCACTCGAATGGAGCTATAATTTAAATTCGTTTTAGTTGATTTATTTCATTATGAATTAAGTTTGAATTCACGGATAATTGATTCACTTAAATGTTTACGTAATTGCGTACATTTAAAGAAATCGCAGCAAAGTTCTGAAAATTTTTAATTTCTACAACTGCCTAAAAGTATGCAACATTATTTTGTAATCATTTTAGGATAATCTCTTTTGTAAATGATATTGGTTTATTCTGTTTAATTTCGAATATTTATCAATTAATTTGAACATATTATGAGGCTTATTTAATTAATAAAAAAAATTACCATATCAACTAAGCAAATATTTAAGTGAACTCTATGAAGAAACCAAGATTTATAGAGTTAATTTATTGAGTTATAAATTGACTGGAGCTAGGCTGGGCAACCCAGGGCTCAATCAAGTTTCACACAGTTTCAGCTAGGCGGCTAGACTGACAACGCATCTAAAACAACAATATATACTAGTTGGTCCTGTAGCTAACTCAGTTCAGGCTTAAAGCTAAATGCATCATAGACTCTTAGACAATCAGCTTTTCTTAGATAGTTGCAGATAATTTATATAATATATATTTATTGAGACTCTTTATTTCATTTTCGTTCATTTTCATTCGCCTTATCATCTGTCTCATATTTATATTACTAATCCATTATATAGAAATCTTAACAAAAGTGAACTTGAATAGGATATATTAACATATTATTGGAGATATATATTATACTAAATATTATTTCCAATGCTTTGATGTTTTTTACTTAAAATCTATGTTTCTATCTATCTATGTTTGCACGTAGCTCCACTTCCTCATCTTCATATCTTCATAGATGCATTGTCCCAGCTCTCATAAAAACAGAGTTTTTATTAAATTGTCTACAGACAACCATTAGGCTGACCATCGATTAAAAAGATTATATCCACACGAAAATCCAATTTCGTTCTCACTTCTGCATTATGACTGGCTTTAAATGAAAACCATTAAGTTTTCCTGATATACGTTACATTTTAATTCCAGCCTGAAAACTTCTGCTGGCTTTATGCACCTGGCAAACTCTGCATTCATAATAATTTGTATAAACTTAATTGGATCCTTTATCTGTGCAGGTATGTAACTGTCATTCTGCTGCTGCTGCTGCTGGTGCTGGTGCTGGTGCTGTTGCAATTCGCTTCCGGCTCACGAGTCACGAGACTCTTTTTGGGCGAGCACATAAATTGGGCAAGTCATGTGGACAAGGATAAGAAAATGGAACAGTGCAGAAGTTGTTCAGGAATTCGCATTTTGTGCGCTGCCGTAAAGTTTAATTAAATTAGTCCAGCGATTTATCATTGCTTGGCAATCGCTTAAAAAGCACAGACGCAAAACGAGGCAAATGCTTAAAAGTCAGCCAGTTGCCATTGGTATTGCCGTTGCCGTGTCCTGGCCCATGTAGTGGCCCGTGTTGCAGCCTTGTCGAGGAATTAAAAGGTCTGCCAGCCACAGTTTTTCTGCCAGCTCTGTTTCTCCGCTTTCATTTGGACTGTGCCGGCCAGAAGGTCAATTCGCTGTGAGTTATGGGGGCCAGAGGCATGGCCGGCTGCCACAGGACTTGGCCACGTACTCTAATGGGCTGCATAAAATGCCACGCGAGAGGGCCAGTGGCGGGAGTGTTACGTTCACTGCCAAAAATCTAAATGAAAGGCCAGCCGAGTAAAATTGTAAAAATTATTTTAGCCTTCTTTTTGCACTGTTCTCTCTCCCTCTCTTTCTCTCTCATTCTTTCTCTGTGTTTTTCTGACGCTATTTTAAAGCCAAAAAGGCCTGCGCGTCATTTGTTTTCAATTTGCGCTGAGCATTCCATTTGAAATTTCGTGCCACGCCCACAACAGTGCGGGAGAAGCTGAAGTGCTGCAGTGCATTGAAGGGGATGGGGGACTTGGGAAATCTAGTTGGTTTCCGCACGCTCATATTTTCACTTAGCCAGCGTGCTGGCGAAATGGCTTCATCGGGAGCGGAAGACGACTGTAAAAGACGCCATGAAACTCACGCCTTGAGCCTTTGGCTAAGAGGACCACGCGGAGCGATTCGCACGGAACTAGATGCACCGGATGCACAAGTAATTTTTAGCTGCCACAGTCGCTCGCTGTGCCATGTCCTGGCTGAGAGTTTTTGAAGCATTTTTATGTTGCCTGTTAAATTAACTGAGTGAGTGAGCGTATGTGTGTGTGTGTGTGTTTCGCATAAATTCACAGTGGCCATGGCCAACTTTATTTTATCCGCTGCTGCTGTCGCAGCGTGTTGCACATAAATTTGGTTTAAATTAAACAAGCATAATTGCATCGCAGTCTGCATGCAGTTTCAGCCAACAGATACAGAGATGCAGCAGCAAACGCAGATACAGCTATAGATATAGATGCAGCAGTTGCAGCTGCGCTCGCTGCACTCACATACTCAATTATGAATTAGCATTCATTCAAAGTGTAATTAAAGTCCCAAAACCCCATCTAAATGCCCACGCAGCGACCAGATAATGCTAGCCTCAATAAAGAGATTCCCGCCCACCCGTTTGATACACCCATTAGCCATATCTATAAGTGTATCTGGGGTGCACTTCTGCTGCATTTCTCACTGAATTTATGTAAATGGCCCCAGTGCATATCCACTGTGAACTGCGAACATAACAAGCGAGCGACATTAATGCAAACGACACATTCGAAGTGCATTAAAGAATTAATTAGTTCGCATACTATATGCGAATGCGTAACTACATATAACCTGTGACTGATCGGAAAATGCAGTCATTGATTGAACAGTTGCTAAATGTGCAGCAATAAGAGTTTCATTTAATTACCGCTGATCCAGCTAAAATTTAACTGCAAACGAAAGCTTGGGGGCAAGTTCCTTCTTTTTTTATTGGGCAGCATATTTATTTTTGGAATTATGTTAAAATTCTTAAAATTCAATTGAAATTTTATTTAAAAAGCGCGTCTATATACATATATGATGATGTTAGAAGCCAAGACTACAAATAAATTATAAGCGAATTCTAAAGCCAAGTCAGCTTTGTCCTTTGGACTGGCTGATATCAAAACATCGATATCACATACAATAGCTTTTGTAAATACATATTAAAAGATGCAGAGTTAAATTTTTAATTTTAATAAATATGCATATTAAAATAGTTTAATATTTGGAGTTGTTTCAACTTAACATTATATCCCTTTCAAGCTATAAGAATAACCATTGGACTGCTCAATCTGTACTGAAAAATAACTCAGCTTCCTTTGAGACTTTACCCTTCGTTTGATCGCTCTCAAACTACAAATAATATATATATGTATATAATAGTTATACAGTTGTCTACGTATATCATTTAATTGGGGGCGTCAATCTGGGAACGACATCTTCGGGCTGAAACAACTTGCTTGATTCTGGCGCTCTATTGAGCTATCAATAAAGTGGCTCACGGAGCGGCATGTAGGCGCTGCCACGCCCAGCAGAAAAGTTAAATGCGATGTGAAAGAGAGAGAGAGAGAGAGAGAGAGTAAGAGAGAGTGGGAGAGGGTCGGGAGAGAGTGGATGTGGCGGCAGCTCGCCGGTGAAATAAAATAAAATGAACGCAAATTATATGCAAATTGTATGCTTCGGCCTGTGGGGTTTAGCGGAACGACTAGGACGACAAGAAGCAAAAGTGGAAAGTCCAGACACACCTCTAGCCCCATGTCCAGGCAGCCAGCCAGGCATCCAACCAGCCAGCCAGCCAGCCAGCCACATCGGCATTAGCATCAGACACAAACATAAATACACAAACATAAAAACAGACGCAGACAGCTCTACCTACTCCCACGCAAACGCAAACCCAAACGCACCCGTTCCCAACTCCCATTTCGTGTTTTAAGGACTAGCGCAGCAATACGCAATTGCAGATGCGACGCCCAGGCCGGCGATTGCGCCAGTATATTTATATATACGGGTGCACAGGATCACACTGTGTATGCGAACAAGGTTTAGATTGGGATTGAGATGGGGACTGGAACTGGAATTGTGATAGGTATGGGTATGGGGAGGGAGATGCGGATTGGCATTGGCCGCCCACGCACACAGCATTGGCAACGTTTTAATGTGGCCCAGCACATGGCCATGAATCTGGTAGCATGATGCGGGCTAACCAAGAGCCAAGTGGCAGTGCGCTCTACGCAGCACACAGGACACAAGGACATGGTGTACTTTGATGTTGATAGATACAGTGGCAGCAGCAGCAGCAGCGGCAGCAGCAGCAGGTCCAGCTCCAGCACCAACACTAGCGCAACCTTGCGCAGCGATAAAGAAGAGCGTGCGATGCATGTTATAATGAAACTCTTAAAGCAAATGATGTCCTCGCCACTCCAGCCCACTTTGGGTGCTGCGCGGGTTTATGCACGCGCATAAGGATATCACAGGGACATTCATTACACAGCAGATTTCGCTAGATTTTCGGTAGATAAATTGCATATCATTTGGCATCGGATTTTGCGTTTGGCTTCAGAAAACTAAAAGCTGAAAGCTGTAAGCCGTAAGCTAGCTGCCTGACTACATCAGAATCTATGCTTGGCTCGACTAACCAACGAATTTTGACTAAAATGGACATTTATTTGATTTATGTTTCTCAGAAAATTGCTCAGCAAAACGAAAAAAACAAGCTCCACATTTAATTTGGCTGAGTGCGAACCTAATTTCTAGCTAAAGTTATAGATTTTCCTTTTACTTTTATGTATACTAATAGTTTGTCATTCTTATATTTATAAAATAAAAATATAAATGTAAGTATATCGATTTGTAAGTCAAAATAAAGGAAAGAAGAATTTAATATAAAAGTAGAGCTAGAGTGCGAGAGATCTTGTAAGAGTAAGGGTCTGAGCCGATTATCCGAAACAAATTGTGAGGCTAACTGAATGAATGAATACGTGTGAGTCTAGTGAAGCGACTTTCAAGGATATTTGGCTTTGTCATCAATGCTTTTCAGTTTCAGGCTATAGCAATAAAGCCCTTTAAGTCACAGCAGCACATAGTTGGGCAATACATAAAAATAAAGCTGATAAATAAATCTATTTCATTTGTAATATTAACTACTAGGCTTATTATTAAAAAAAAAAAAAATAAAATAAATACAAAATATACCAAGTTGCAAAAACTAAATTCATTTCAATTCTTAACACATATTATAAAAATAAATCGTTATCAAGTTTTATTACTAATAATTTACATTAATTTTTCAAATATCTGTTTTAATAAAATACTACATCTTACAAATTTCAAAGTCGTTCCATCAAGAAAAACCAAGTTTCAAATATAACTGGGCGGCTGCTTACATTTGTCAGCTTGTTCGTCTAACTTTCTAACAAATTCGAAGCTCATTAAGAGCCCATTTCAAGGGAATTTTCCCCTTTTTCTTTTGCGTGGCTGTGAAAATCTTTCAAATGTCAAGTGAGTGGTAAATTGTACTTAACGCAAATGTTGTAAGTAGCTCATTCATATTTGTGTTTATTTGTTAAATGTTTCGTACGAAATGCTTCTTCGCCTTGTCACTTCCTTGGACTGCCAAGTCGAAGTGCTCGTCCTTCGTCCAAACGCAATGCGCAGTACACAAAAATGGCGGTTGCACAAAACTTCCGCCACGACACGACAACAACAACAACAACAGCAACAAGAATGAGAACAAAAAGAAGTAAAGAAATGGGCTACACCACAGCATGAAGCTCGAGTCCCGCAACCGAAACCGACTTCCGCTGCACGTCAGCAAGAGGCGTGGCTGCGGGGCGTGGCAGCAGGCGTGGGCGGTAGTGATTTTTTCTGTTGGTAGCTGCTATTAAAATAAAATGCGCACAGTGCGAAACTCTTAACATGCAAATGCGTTGGCAATGCGGCATTTGCACTGCCGTACCCCAAAAATTTTATATCTTTTTTAATTTGGCGCAAAAAAAAAAAAAAAAAGAGAAATAATAATGTTAAAGGGACGCGTAGCGAGCGAACGTGATATCGAGGCGTGCAATGCAGATAAGTGCGTCCCAGCTGCGCTGACGATTGTTACGCCCACTGGCCGTCAAGGAAAAGTTTTAATTTGAGTTGGTTACAGTTGGAAAATCGCAACCAACGGCCCCGCCTGCAGCGAACGCATCTGCATTTTAATTGCAAATGGAAACAGTTATCTAAATTGGTTAAAATATTAAAACAATACGCGACACTTGTTTTTTCTTTATCTCTGGCCAAATTGCAGTTGCTGGATATGGCCAAAAAAGGTTTGGCGCCCCATGTGGCCCAGCAAAAAGGAACAAAACCAAATAAAAAGTACAAAACTCTGACTCTGTTTGTTTGTGGCTGACTAATAGATATGCTCTACCAAGCGCCAGAACAACATAAATCTATTTGGCCAACGCATTTGCATAGGAACGAAATAGTTTCCGTTGTATTTATTTATTTTGCTTGCAGTTTGGTAGTTTGAATTTATTTCATTTTTTGAATAAAGCAACAATCCAGATTTCCAACGGAAATTTATGATTGCATATTAATCGTAATGGGGCAGAAGCTTTACGAAAGGATTTAGCTGTTCTAACCGTTTTAAATCAAATATATATTAATTTGAATTATAAATATAGTAAATAATAATACAAATCATGACTTATTCTTTTCAGTTCATTCTAAAAAATATTAAAAATAATTTAATATATTTTTTGCCTGTACTATTCTTATCTTTGACTTACTTTCAATTTACTAAAAGAAAATAGGCAATTTAAAAAAAAGCAAATAACAAATTTAATCAGAATAAAAGTTTTGAAATGAAATCAAGCTCATAACTGCCGCTGCATTGTGTTCAATCAAGCCTAACTCGTTTGATTACATACACATAAATATTGTATAATAAATATATAATAAATGTATTCAAACTCAGTTTCTATGAAAATCTTCAAAAAAACAAACCAATTCAGTTTACAGCAAATGCTTTCGTAAGCATTTGTTACAAAAAATGTTTCTAAGCAATATTTCATACTTTTATCAAATTGCATGAATATTTCTGTCCTCCTAAGATGTCCAATAATGTGTGACCCAATTCATATTGGCTCTCGAAAACATAGCCAAACAATTAATTAAGAATTTAACTACTAAAAGTCGTCTCAAACTGAGTTGGCTAGAAAAACATTTGTAGCCAAAATGTTTCATATTACCCATTTCTTTCGCTATTTTCTTGCATACCTATTAATTTAAGAAATGTGTATTCCCTAGTTTGCTTTGGCTCTTTTTTACTGTGGTAGAAAAATGCATTACGAATTCTTGGTGGGTTGCCAAAAATGTTCCATTCGCGTGCTCACATTCACATTCACATTCCTGTTCGAGTGCATTCAGAGCCGCATTTCATTTCCAGCTGCTGCAAATGGCAGCGCAACGCCCCTTTAAGATTTCGACGCAGCAGCAGATGCCTGGCCAAAGAGCTGGGCAAAGTTTTCATTTTAATAAAGGAGACAAGTTCTGAATGCAAATCACAATCATCACAATTTGCTGCTGATGTTCTGTGAAAGCTGCGGAAGCTTTGTTTGCCAATCGCCAAGACAATTAGTTAAATTTATTATTTGAGCAGACACCGCAACCACAGCAGAGCAGTAGTAGCAGCAGCAGCAGCAGCGCAGGCAGCCAAGTCCAAAATTCAAAGCCAAATTCAAACCAAACCAGAAGCCATGTGTCAGCGGCAAAGCAGCTTCCATTTGTCTCCAAGCGCTGGGATTAATGACAAGCACCGAGCCGAGCGACCCACGAGACAGCCTAACTTGCTAGGACATGCATGAAAATTGTCATCCAGCCAACCCTAAGCCCCTCTACACCCCCTTTGCACCATTACCCTACCCCAACACAGCTTCGTAAATATTTGGCTTTAAGCATAAGCGTGTCGCAGCGGCTCCGGCTAATTCCATTTTATGCTTTTCGCATAAAATAAAATATTTAAATTATTATTTATTGATGCACTTTTTCATGCAACGCAATTTGTTTGGTAATTTCATTTTTTTTATTTTTATTTTTTCTCATTTCATATTTTTCCAACGCTTTTTACCGTAACTTTTCATCTGGTGCTCTCTGTGTGAGTGTGTGTGTGTGTCAGATACTGGCATGCTGGAATGCATTCATCTATAAATTGCGCATCATAAATCAAAGGCGAGACTTCAATTAATGCTCCACTAGCCCCATCGATAATTCATTACTAATTTATCTTCTCCAACACAAACAGATATCTACATTAATTACAATGCAATTACTTGTACCCACGTACCGTTACGGATGCATATACATATATATATATATATACTCAATATGACCATAATTAGCCTGGGGGTGGTGGGCGTGGCAATTAACATTTACATATGCAACTTATCAAATGCAAAACAAAAGACCACAAAAGATAGCATAGCTGAAGTCAATGCGAAAGGGAAGAAGTAGCTTCTGATAAAAGAGTTGGGTGACATTAGTATATTGAGTGCTATTTTAAATGAAAAGAATGTAGTTAACTGAATCACTTAATGAGTTATTCAAATGCTACATCCATCACCTAATTTCTAAGACAATTAAACAATAATATTTATATTCAAGTTAAAGATTTTCATCTCTTTGGAGAATTTCTAGTTGAGAGATTCGAAGTTCTAACTAACCTTCTATAACTTTGAATCTCTCAACAAATAATCATATTTTTAATATACATAGAAATTAATGATAAACTATTAATAATGATAATATACCTAGATTTCCAAATTTCAATGGATTTAAAGCATTAAAATACTAAAGGTGGGATTATGTTAAAATTTGTAATCATTGAAATCATAAAGATAACTATTATGTTAATTATAATAATTTTAGATTTAAATATTATTCATTGGGAAAATACTAGTAAATTTAATTAAAAAATACTACATTTTATTGTAATTTTAATCATTTAAAATATACATCTATAATTCATACTCTTAATCATAATATAAATTTAAATAGATAATTTAAAGAAAATAATAGTATAAATAAATTAAATGATCTTTTAATGTAAGTATTATTTAAATGAAAATTAGAATTTCTTAAAAAAAAAAAATAAAAAATAAAAAATAAATGCAAGAACTAGTTTTTTATATTAGAAACTCTTACCTCTATATAAGTCTTAAATTGGATAAAGCAGAACTACGAGATCACCTCAAAGGCCTACCCCTAAAGCTCACATATAAAGCTTAGTGTAAGGCCCAGTGCATGCTAAATATAATTTCTACAAGTCAAATCAAAATATTTAATAACTAATGATATAGTTTTTTTTATTCTTGAATTAGTTGACCAATAATCTAAGCAAGGTTTGGTTTTATATTTCAATGTAATTGATCTCACTGTATTTTATTATGTGAGCAAGCACTTGAAGTTCATAATCAGATGATATCCAATAATTTAGTTTACGTTTATTATTAATTAAGTAAATATCAACTTGAATAGAAGCTCAAAGAAATATTTTATGATTCACATTTAATTTCTTATGACACGTTTTCTTTAAATTAGTATTAATAGTCAAAGATTCCAATCAAGTTTAAAAAGAGAATTTAAAAGTGCGCGTGTTATTTAAGCTGTTTAATTTGATCACTCACTCAAGCAATGCGCACTCAAGTATTTTTATTGGCACTCAACTTTTGGGAATGGTTTTTTATCTTTTGTTGTGTTCTTTCACTTGAAAGTCTTCAAACGAGCTACTCACCCAATGAAATTTATACATTTGGTTGCAGGACGTTGTCGGATTTTATTGTGATGACATCTTAGTGGCTCTTGCAGCTGACAACGGGAGTCGGACATTGGCCATCGGCCATCTGCCATCGAGCATCGGACAGCGAACATCGTAAAAGTCAAAACACGCCTTTTGTTTACAACTAGAAATGGGCGCCCATAGAAGCTGGACAGTCGCTGCGTTGCTGGGTATTATCGCAGGCACATCGTAAAAGGCGAGAGCACAATAAAAACAAAGCCCGGAGTCGTGGGCAGCACAACAGCAACGGAAAGTTTGGCGCCGCGCACACGGCAGCTGCATCTGCCGCGCCAGGTCCAAGTCGAATGAGCGTGCATGTGGAGGCGTTCGAGCCGTAACCAAAGCAACGCGTTTCATTCTGTGTGCTGGAAGACCGCTTGGATTACGTTCCACGTTGCCCCAAGTGGAAGCCAGAGAAAGAGAGAGTGCTCAGCATCCCAAAAAGGTAAACAACGGGACAAGATGCGCAGGCGCTTGAACTCTGAATGCTGGACAGGCTACACTGCACGCAGTTGAGCTACAGCTGAATCTCGAGCTGAAAGCGGGCATCGCCTGCGGCTGCGATTGCAGCGCATACGGGTTTCACTTTTGCCATTTTGCTACGGCGGGGTTGAAAGCAAAAAACAACCCCAAAACGAGAGCAATCATGTGGCAGAGAGAGAGAAAGAGCGAGCGAGAGAGAGAGTGCAAAGGATGCTCAGCACTGGTTTCACTTGCGTTCCAATCGACTTTTTGCGGGTGGTTGGACAAAAAATCAATAACGCAGACATCCATGTTGGCCAGCCACCCAATCCTCCCGGTCCCGCTTCCAGAGACTAGGCAGACAATGAAATGATGAAGCCGACGGCGTCAACGCTTGTAACAGCGCACGTGTTGTCTCTGTTCCTGTGTCCACGCACCCACCAACCAGTTCCGATGTCCTGCTCCAGGGCCAACTGGTGCATGTGTGCGTGTGTGTGTGCGTATTGTTAACGGCAACAACACCAATTACAATATAGACAGACATTTACTGTAGGATTGCATTTAGGAATTGCTCCCGCTGCTGTTGTTATTGCTGCTGCTGCGGCCCCAAAGGATCATACACATGTGCAAAAAATGACTATGAAAAATGTTGTCTAAATGTATTTAGCAACGAGTTTCTAATGGAAACAATTAAGTCATTAGCAAGTGTTGATTTTCATGACTGGCCACGAGAGGCAGCCAGGTGGGGGGAGGCTGCCAAGAGGGAAACTGCTGCTGGTAAACTAATGCGCCCGCTCATAATGGAGTTGGCATCCGCAGAGACATCGCTCATGTGGTTAACTGCCCGCCGCATGGCACCCTCATGAGCCACGTGCTTAGTAGGCAACATATAGTATACATATATGTATATACATCTGTATGCATACATATTTACTATATGGTATATATTATATTTATTCCTGCTCGTCTGTGGTTTTTGCCAAGTTTTTGGGCCAAAAAGGCGGCAACAGAGACGACGACGACGACGACGACGACGACGACGACTCTTTGGGTCTGGCTTTACAAATGCCTCGCATTTCTCTCAATTACAATGAACAACTTACTTGGGTGAGTGGATGCATGTGTGTAGGTGTGTGTATATGTGCGTGTGTGTGTGTGTGTTTGGGTACCAAGAGGTAAACTAAAGTCCATTTTTAACCATGATTGAAGAGTTAACTGTTGTGGCAGTTTGAACAGCTCCAGTCAGCTTAACATAAATGCCAGTTCCCTCTTACACACACACACTCCCTCTCTCTCTCTCTCTGTCTTTCTCTGGTAGTTAGATAGAAAATGGATTTACTTAAAATTGCATATATAATTGTTATGTTCTCGGAATAATGGCAAATAAAAGATAAAATTTAAAACAAATAAATAAAAATTAGAATTTTCGCATACCTTGATCTTGATTTTATAGACGCTTCGAGACAGAACAAAATGTTTTATTTTCTCATATTTAGGAATCCATCAAAAATAATATATAGATCTGTCCATTATGAGTACTCATTTCAATTGATTAATTATTATTTAAATGAATTTTGCGCTTAGTCTAAGGAGTCTCTATAATAATTCAAGCTCTATAATAATTCATTCTCAATCAGATCTAGCGTGAGTCCTTCAATTGAACAATTATTATCAAAACGTGATCTTCACTCAACCTAATAGATTTGCTTAGCTCTGAACTCGAAGCTATATATGTGTATGTATAGCTCTTAGCTCTTAGCTCAGCTCCACTACTCAATCAATCATCTATATTCAAGAGCTAATCCTTATCCAATATATCATAGAGTCGCATACAAATACCAATGGGAGCTATCTCTATCAATCAAAGTGTTTATGAAGAGCCGTCACGAAACTGCATGTACAAATAGTTGATAACACTCTCTGCTCTCTGCTGTCTGTACTTTATTTCAGCTCTCTTCAATATCGAAATGCAAGTTCGCTTATCTTTACGACGACAGAGTAAACATCCCTAAAAAAACGGTCGACACGATGATATAGAAATGAAAAAAACAACAACAGCAACAAGCAAGCACATAATCTCGATTCGAACAGGAAAGAAGTACATATATATATGCTTATATATTATTTATGAATATATGTTTATTTGTATGTGGAAAGCGCTACCCAGGCATGAGAGGCAGATAGGCAGCGAGTTCTCAAGGCACAAACATTCAAACGGAATCAGAGTTAATTGAAAGAATCATTAATAATACGACTGGAAGCTCTTGCCAGACAATTACGTACATATGTATATGTATATATACTATATATGTATGTGTATATCGTATATAAGAACATAATACCAAACAATTGCCCAAAAAATTAAAGTAGCAATTCAAGTCTTGTGTGTACGTGTGTGTGTGTTTGTGGGAATCTCCGGATGCGTCTACCACGCGGGCATCGGCACGACGACCTGGAAGAGGTGCAGTCGGGCATCGGCATGGCCCAACTTGTTGGTGGCATTGCAGAAGTAGTCTCCGTAATCTTCTTCCGAGACGCTGTCAATGCGCAGCACCGAGGTGGTCGTCTCCGACGCCGACGCCGTATTGGAGATCTCATAGTTCCGACTAGACTGTAGCTGTACGCCGTTCCTGAACCACACCACAGTCGGCGCCGGATAGCCCTGAACGCTGCACTCCAGATTCGCTGTGTGGTACAACATCTGCGCCACCTTGGGCCGGTGCACGGCTATCTGGGGTCGGAACTCAACCTCGACGCGGATCAAACGCTTGTCCGGTTGACCCTCTCCGTTTCGAGCGATGCAAAAATAGCCGCCACGATCCATACGATTCACCTCCTTAATCCTTAGCGTGGGCTCATTCAACACATGGCCGCCCCCAGGCAGCAAAGCGTGCTGTTCGCGCTCCCAGGAAATAGTGGGCTTCGGAAAACCATCGGCATGGCAAGACACCTCTAGGTTTTGTCCCTCAGTCACCGTAGTGCTTTTCGTCGTCGACTCAGAGATGACGGGCGGAGTTTTGATTAGCAGATTGAGTTTCTTCGTTACCTTTGCAGTGGAGGACACTATCACTTGGCATTCATAGGGTCCTTTGTCATTTGCCTCGATCTGGCGTATGCGGAAGCTATAGACGGCGCTATCCTGGTCGGGATTCTCATGCACGGTGATATTGTAACGCTGATCCGGCAGGCTGAGCATATTACGCATACTGAGCACCACGGCCGAGTTGGGCTCCGACTTGGCCCAGCTAACTGTCATTTGACCCACATGCTCCACGGTGCAATTGAACTCAACGGTATCGCCCACACGGGCCACCACATCCGGGCTGATATGACTGATAACTGGCTGAGCGTTTGCACTGGCTAAAGAGATGCAGCACAGCCATGCCAATAGATAAAAGCGGTTCATTATTTCGGTGCTGATAATTTGCCAAAAGATTCGATTAGCTTCGAGAGTTCAATGCGCTGCTGATTGCCGATTGCCGATTGCTGACTGCGCTGTTGTGTAACAGTTGTTTGCTGCACGTTCGCCGAACGACGACTGACTCGTCTTCGGCTCGGGCTTCGGCTTTGAACTCTGAGCGGCGCTCAACAGCAGTGTTGCCATTTTAGCATATTTTAAGCTAGATCTAGCTTATTTCAAAATGAAATAGCTTAGAAAGTGGTTAAAATGCTTATAGCTTGAAATCTAGCTTATTTCAAATTTCATAAAGCTTATTTTGGCTTTAAACTAATTTCTATATAACAATTTTTTTTAGAGATTGTAAACTATTTTTATGATCAAAGCAAATCAAACCAAAATAGTATTTTTTATTAAGTGCTTTACATATTTGTATGACAAAAGTTATTTATAAAAAGAATTTTCGCGAATCGTGGACTAATTTAAAAAATGGAGGTTCTTGCCGTAGAAAACATATTACGTACAAATAAAAAACCGACCATATAATTCCTTTGTTGGAATTTCTTAATTATACAAATGTTGAAGAAACTGCTTCTCAATTCGGAAAAATCCGTTTAATAAATTGGGAAAAGAAAGAAATTACTTCTCAGTTTTGGGCCGAGGTCCTCAATTATATGGATGCCTGCGGAAATAAAACCTTTCAGCAGTTGTCATTATTTGATATACATATACTATCGCTTCCTTGGTCGAATGCTGTTGTTGAACGCGTATTCAGCCAATAAACATCGTCAAAACTAAATTGCGAAACAAATTCAATATTAAAGGTTTGAACGCAATATTACGAATAGGGTTGGTTTTTGAAATGATTAGTTATTTAGTGTATACTTAGTATACTCATTTTAATTTTGCAGATTTGGATTACGCCGTCATGGAAACTGTTGTTTAATGTTGTTTAATTAATAAATCTGACAAATATGAGGAAAAAAATAATGAAATTATTTAAATAATTTCAATAATATAATTTTTAATATATCAACAATATTAAAATTTCTTTTAAATGTTGTACATCAGTGTTTTTATAGTTAGCTTATTTTTTAGATTATTATTTTAAATTTTTAGCTTATTTTAGCTTAGATTTCCCTTCAATCTAGCTTATAAGGCCTCTGAAAATCTGGCAGCACTGCTCAACAGTGCAAGCTCTGCTTGCGTCAACGTCGGCGTCGGCATCAGCATCGGCATCGACGTCAGCGTTGACGTTGACGTTGACGTTGGCGTTGACGTTGACTGATCGCCTGTTATTGTTATCTCTGCGTAAAGAAAACACAAAATCGCTGCGAGAGCTCACGATCATATCTCTGCTTTCTTTTTATTTGCTTTCTCGCTATATTTTCGTAGCTATGTTTGCATATGAATGTAAGTGTGTATGTATATTTGTTGTGTTTATTAGTTGAGGTGTTATTGTTATTGTTTTTATTGCTAGGCAGCTCACTTATCAATGACTTTAACTTTGCTTTTGCATTCTTCACAATAAATTGATTTGTTTTGCCCGACTGCTGCCAGCAGCAAAGTTAACAGCGAAGGCGAAGGCGACAGCGAAGGCGAAGTCGAAGTCGAAGGCGAAGTCGAAGACGAAAGCGACGACAATGTCGATAGGCGAATATCCGTTACACATAACGAAAACGTGCCGAAATCGCCTCGAAGAGTCGCGACTCGCGAGCAACTAGATAAAACTGACGCCAAATTTTGAATTTGTGACGCCATTTGCCCCTGAAAAACGTTTAGAAGTTCGTGGAAAGGTGCTGCACGCACGAGCACACACACACATATACACATACGTTTATATGATGATTTATGACATGGCGCAGGGAACAAAGGACGCGACATGCTGGCAACGGCAGCGACAGAGGCAGCAACAACAACAACGCGTCGTCTGCTGGAAAGACCTTTCGCCTATGGAAATGCCAATGCTAGGTCGCGATCCTGCATGGCCACCATATGCATGCCATCTCTTTTGCGCTGAGTCGAGTTAGCCATGCTCAAGAGCAGAGGCGCGTGCGTAAAAACAATTGCAAAAGGGGGTGGAAACTGTTGAAAATTTTGCATGAATTTTGTTAATTTGTTTCAGACATAAATAAATTAATATAGACACTAAGGCGCTGAGTTAATATCATATATTCTGTATAGTACATAATATTATGTACATGGTATATATATTATATTATATATATTAATATTTTAATATTTTTTGCTATTAGACTCAACAAGCTTTACTTTTCGAGCATTAAAGATTAGAGATACATACATATATTGAAGGAGCAATTCCTATAAATTATTTATTCGGCAAACAATTAATAAATAGATTTTAAATTTAAAGCATTCAGCTTTTATACACTCAACCCATTCAAAATAGGAAGTTGGAGTGTGATCTAAAATATACAAATTTTTTAATAATAAAATTATTTGCAAACTATCTCTGCTTTCCGTTCCTGCTTTCCAATATTGTGCGGACTACGCAGTTGAAATGAAATTGTTGAAGCAGTTCCGAGTAGGATAATGCCACAAAAATTGAGTCTCTCCTCCGAACACAGCAAATTAAATCAGACCTTAAAACGTGACTGTGACTTCTGGTGAAATGCGGCGGATGTGGGAAAGGCGTCGACGAAGGCGCAATACGACTCAGAATCCGATTCACCTGACACACTCAGTCGAAGGCGGAGTAACAGTCAGAGTCAGCATCAGAGTTTGTGGCAGGAAGCAGATGAGAGTGCATCCTCTGCTCTCGGTGCACATTTGAATCAGATAATTGTAAATTGTGAAAAATAATAAATTTCGAGTTAACTATCTGTGGACCGCATAGGGCGCTTCTATTCATTGTCATTGCTGCGTTTGAGTTTCCCGCCAGCTACCACTGTTTTCCCGCTGTTTCCCTCTAGCAGTTGTTGCTGGCGTTGCACTTGCAGTATGCAATCCTGCAGTTCGCCTCATCATCGATGCTCCTTCTGCTATGCAGCAGGCGACTGGACATGGTTTTTCTATATGGATATGTATGTGTACACATACATACATATATTGAATTTATGTGCATTTATGTATGGGAGTGTGTGTGTGTGTATGCGTATTTGTACACTGGAACGGCTGGCTGTGTGCACGTTCACGGATCTGAAACAGAAAATGTCAAATTTTGTAATTTATTACCCGAATCCTGTTTCTGTCAGTGAATCTTTTGGGTGTCTCGATTCGGTAGGGGTCGAGGCTTTGCCATAGTCCTTTGTCCACATATTGCGTGTGAATTTGTGGCCCAGTGTGCGAGTGTGTGTGTGTGTGTGTATGTGTATGTGTGCATGTTTTGTTTGCTTTTGGCTGGCTGCCTGGCTGAACTGTGAATTGACTTTGGCTGCCAGTTGACACAACAACAATAATAACAGCAACAGACAGCTATTCCCATCCAAAGTCAACATGAGCAATGATCGGGTGCATATGAATGTATATGTATATTAGGTTAACGGTATTTAGTACATTTCACAGCTGCCCCATAAACTATCAAATTGGCAATGTTATCACTTTCAACAAAACATCTTCCCATTGTGTTAGCACAAATGAAAATATTTACAAAAAAAATAGAAAATATTCTACAAGCTAACATATATATTGAAAGGAACTACATATTTTCTAATAAAACCAATTTTTATAAAAAAAAAAGTCTTGCTCTAGAAAAGCTTTCATTACTAAAAAACAATTTTAAAAAACTTTACATTATCTATTTATTATTTACTAAAAAAAACTATACATTAAACTTATAAATACAATTTATAATATAAAATAAATACTCTTCTTTATTTAAAAATTTTATTTATTAACTGTATTTTTGTGATGAGTCAAAAGATGCATCTAAATTACTTTTAAATATTTGCGCCAATTCCATGCTCACATATCAGCGCCATCTGCATGCAATTAAAGGCACTAAATACAGCTCTTGTCTGGCCACATTCAATATTTTAAAGCGACACCTAGCGCTAGTCAACTATTTCTTTCAACAACAGCATTGCCACTCGATCAATTTCAAGCAATGTGGCAACATTTCGTCTATTCTGTTTTGAATTGTTGTTCTTCAGCTTGAAATAACGGTTGTTAGCGGATGCGATGTAAATGAAAGAAAAATGTGGAAATAATAAATTAGCAATTTTCAAATGTAACCGGTTACAATTTATATACAAATGAAAGATTAATTGAATTCATTCCAAGTGAAACGCGCCAGAATAATAAAATAACTATTTCGAGTGCTGGGTGAAAGGAAAATGGCGCAACCGCCGCCGGATCAAAACTTTTACCATCACACTTTGCCGCATCCGCATACTCACCCACACCCGCACCCGCACCCGCATCCACATCCGCACTCACATTCTCAGCATCCGCAGCTGCAGTTGCCGCCACAGTTTCGCAATCCATTCGACTTAGTAAGTTAAAAGTGCGACAGCAAGACCTGCAACAACAACATTTCATATCTTCTCATCCAAGCTGTTCGATGAACGCACGGGCGCCATCAACTACAACTACATACGTCCCTATTTGCCAAATCAAATGACCAAACCAGGCAAGTACACACGCACATACCTACATGCAAATGAATGTATGTATGCATATACATACATATATAGAATGCTTAGATGAACAGAGAGTGCATACATATGATTGTGTGTAAATATAAACATTGCGGACAATGAGTTATAAACTAAGAAATAAGTAAAATAAAATTCAGTCGCTTGCAATTATTGACAGAAAGCTCTGCATGCCATTATGTCCATATGTGTGCATTTAAATAACAGATGTATGTTATGCATGTATGTATGTAACTAACATATAAATTACAGATGCAAGAATGTGATTAACATATTTATGTATGCAACTAAAATGTTTGTATGAAAACTGCGAAATGCATCAGGATTTGATCTAATTTATGCAGTTTTTGGCTATTCGCGTAATTTATTGTGATAAGAAGATTTAACAAAACATTAAAAATTTACGAATAAAATATAATAATAATAATAATATATGATAGTATATAATAATAATAATTACATACCACAACAGATGTATTTTCCTAATTATACGCTTTAAGTGTCGATTAACTATATAACTATGTCTGAAAACCTATAATACCTTTAATTTAAATCTTTAATTATATATATTTTCTTTATATTTAACTGTCGGTTCACCGTCTCCAACCTCCAACAACCCGCACACACAGATGAGTTGTCCGACTCGCTGGTTATGCGACGACCTCGTCGCACGCGCACCACATTCACCAGCTCACAGATAGCCGAACTAGAACAGCACTTTTTACAGGGACGCTATCTAACCGCCCCCCGCCTGGCAGATTTGTCGGCTAAGCTGGCTCTGGGCACGGCGCAGGTGAAGATTTGGTTCAAGAATCGCCGGCGTCGCCACAAAATTCAATCGGATCAACACAAGGATCAGTCCTACGATGGCATGCCGTTGTCCCCGTCTATGCCAAATGTACCACAGAAAGCAGCCGATGCGGATCCACCGAGTCTGCAGGCATTAACCCTGGGTGGTGGCGCTGTCACACCCAGTGCTCTAACACCGTCACCCACGCCATCAACGCCCACAGCGCAACTCGTAGAGCATTACAGCGAGTCCTTTGGGGCGTATTACAACTATAATCAGCAGCAGCAGCAGCAGCAGCGACATGTGGCGCAGTTGCACGGCGGACAGCATAGCGGCCAGTATGGAGTCTCTTCAGCGTCAAATACAACTGCGCAATTCTTTCAGCATAGCAATCTTCATGGGCAGCAGCAGCAGCAGCTCCACCAGCATCCCCAACAGCTGCACCATCATCACATGATGTTGCAACAACAACAGCAACAGCAGCAACAACAACAGCAGCAGCAGCAACAACAACAATATCACCATTTCGACTTTCAGCAGAAATCAGGAACAGCCTGTCGAGTGCCCTTGATCAAGTGCGAGAACGAGGAAGAGTACAACTACAACGGCTCGTATTATATGCGAACGACAACGTCGGCGCTGGCTCTGTCCGGCAGTAGCAGCAGTGGCAGTGGCAGTGGCAGCGGCAGCGGCAGCATGCCCGCCGTCGAGTCGGGCGTGACGTCTGCTATGTCGCCCGGCTCCGAGGTCTACGAGCCATTAACACCAAAAAATGATGAGAGTCACAGTTTGTGTGGCGTTGGTCCGGCTGGCGGCGGCGTCAGCGTTGGCGGCCCATCTGCCATACCTGTCGGCGCCGCCGATGTCAATGACGACATGGACAATGGACCAAATAAGAAGACGACGACGCTACAAGTAAATATATAGATGTACATAAATCAATCTCATTCACATAAACGATTTTGATTCAATTAGAACTTGGAGCCACTTAAGACCACGAACAATGTGGTTGCAGACAAATCTTGTGACAATGGCAGCGATGTCCTGGCGGCCGGACTACTCACTGTGGCACGCAATAGTCTAATCGGGTGTGGTAGCAACGGCAGCAGCGCCTTTGGTAAGTTCGGAAAACTTACAACTCCACTGGCCACGCAGACGCCACCGCCTCCAAATTCTACAATGGAGGTCATGCACGAGACAAATCAATATCAATGCACGATGGATACGATAATGCAAGCGTATAATCCGCATCGTAATGCTGGAGGCAACACGCAGTTCGCCTACTGCTTCAATTAAGAGCATTCTCTATGATAGCATTTAGTATACGTTTATATATTATATAAATTGTAAAAACACAAATTTGAATGTTTGTGGTGTTCCCATAGCTTTAGAAGATATACGTTAGTTCCTGATTGTACAAAGATTTACTGATTTGTAGATACCCAACTGTAGTATTTTAAGGTAACTAACATTGTTTTAAATGCATTTAGTAAGGCTTAGTTTAGTTATAACTGCTATGGTTAATACATCTTCAATTTGTCAATATTCAATTGGAAGCCGCCTTTGCAAAATGTTCATTCATCTCACGTCTGTCTGACGGGGCCTTGCCAAAAGCCCAGTAATGCCCACCCAGACATTCTTGAGATAATATGGGCTTAACTGAAGGTTTTGCAGATGAAGCTTCCATAAAAAATTTGCCAAGTAGAGATTAAATTCATTTATATAACTTTGATCAAGTGGCATAGCAAACAAAGACTGTATTGATCTAAATGAAAAATGTTTCTCTTGCTGATAATCGTAGGGCTATTTGTCGTAATTTATCCTGCCATTATCATCCAAAGATCGAACGTTTAAACAATAATAATCATCAGAATATTTTGAAATCCCACTATGCCACAGTTTTCATGCGACAATCGAACATTCTACACGTGAGAAATGTTAACAAATTGTTGAAAATAACATGAAAACACAATTGAAGTTATTAAAATGAACCGTACAATATACTTGGGAATTTTTCAGTTTTTCTGACTAATTGAAAATGTATTGAGCATTTTAATCAGCTGCGGTTTGAATGGTGCACCATTCAAAAGATATTTTAAGCCAACTCTTTAAATATAACTGTTAAAACATAGTACATTTTGGAATATATTTTAGATATTCAACTGGATAATTCTCACTATGAATATTATAATAAATTTTACAAACCAAACAAATTTATATCTTAATGATTTTAAGATAAACAAATGAAACTTATAATTTTCTTAAATTTATTAAGTATGTACTGTCACTGTACTATGGTTACAGATCTTCGACACTTAAACATAAAAAAATTTATATGTAATATACTAAAATTTATTTGGCAAGAGATGTTTCAATATTTAACAATTTTATTTAAATATAATTTGTAATGTTTTGATAAGTAAATCGTGACAGCAACATTAGACATAACTAAATGTATATCATACTGTGGGTTTCGAGCGTGAATACTCATATTTCAATTGACCTCGTGAGCACACTTAGAAATTATTTAAATCTGAAAATTATTATATATTAATTTTACTTTGTTATATCTATATATATCTATTTTTTTAATAAGTGCACAACTTTATCTTGCGGACATGCATGTAGGCAAATTTGACACGTTCGAAAAATACGTGATGAAAGAAAAGTCTAGCTGGTTTTCCCGAAAATCTTATGAATTTAAAAAGAGAATCTTTTATGAGGCGCAGGCACATGTGTGCAATAAAATTCGATCCGCGAATATTCTACGAATTGCGCATAATAAAATTCGCGCTTAATTTAAGTCCACAACGACCAGGTGCCTCTGTTCACCTCTACCTGCCCTGCCCTGAACTACTTAGGTAGGCTGATACCCGGCCGGGTGTGCTCGAGTCGCTTCCTCTGAGGCGCCGTCCACGAAGACGCGAACTTAGACGCGACTCTTACCAAGCAGGCAACTTGTTGCAGCACATTTCTTTGATATAAAACATGGAAAATCCAGCATTTGCATGAAAGAATGAAACATGGGTTTCTCCCATATGCAATTTTATTGACTCGTTCCCTAATCATTTGTTGTTAACTGGAGGAACTAAAACGGGGGCGCGCATTTTGACAGATTATTACATATGTGCATGTGCAACACTAAGTTAAAAATATTATAAGTTTTAGCAATAATATTGTGTAATGATTCTTCATCATAGTGCATAATTATCCTTATAATTTTATATTAATATGTTTAATAATAATCATTATAGTCTCTGTAGATAAAAATACAAAATATTGCAATGTTAATACTTAACATATTTTGAGTTTCAGATATTTACCGATAAGCCCACTTAAGTGCGCTCATAATGTCATATATATTTTAAGCTGTATTAAGTTGTTATATAACCTTAATTAAAATATTAATTGTATATAGATCTAAATATTATTTTGTAGTAGAATAAATATATATGTATTTATAAGTATATATATTTTAGATTATACCATATTAATATGCCTGCTCACTTAAGATGTTTATTTTGGCAGACAATTATATTTAATTTTACAATAACAGACGGAAGCTTCATCCTAGCAAGGAGAATATTCTTAGGAATACCATTACCTATGGAAATGGACGTGCATATGTATATGATCACGTGCCCCGTCTATGCAAAACTGTACAGAAAATGTGTGTTATGACTTTGCCTTTGTTCTGGAATATTTTTAGCGAATTCTCAGAAATAGCAAATCCTATAGCGCCAGCCATAAAGTTTTGCAAACGCGTTGAATTCGCATATGATGGCCGAAAAGACGGCGACAGGCACAGGGACTGAGACCAGACAATCGCAGAGAAACAGGAACAAAATCATAGAGATAGAGCGAGAGAGAGAAAGGCTGAAAATGACAGAGATAGCAGGGGTAGGCTGTATTGTGAGTGTGACACACAAATAAAGTCATAAACTGTTAAATCAAGCATAAAACCCTCGAAATATCCTTTCGCGTAGAGCTACTTTCATGACATTGTGCAGGATAATTGTGGACGAGGCTAGCGACCAAAAGCCGCGACGCACAGGATACCAAATGCCGAATGTCGTATGTCGCCGCATGTCCTTGAGATTCACTTTCGTGGACGTCTCGTCCAAACAGGTGCTACAAGTTGAACAACAGAAGAGATCAGATCATCATCAACTATGGCAAGCCGACAGTCTAGCTATTGGCCAACCAGGCCTTCGGGCTTACCTGGCCAGCCAGATTCGGCTAGATCTGAACGTAAACGAGCTCACGTAACGTCAAATCTCAGGCTAGCCGGATTTCGATCAAAACAAGCCTCTAGATTGGCCCTGGACTTGGACTTGGCTAGTCTGGCCGGTGCCATACATACATTCCGCAGCAACCAATACAGAGACAGCGACTGCTACAGGCTGGCAGTCGAACAGTCGGCCAGTCGGGTCGGCCGGCAGCGTCAACCAAATACAAAAGGATTTATGGCCCGTGCGCGAGTTTAGGCAAATTTTGGCAAGCCCACCGACCGACTACCTAGCCAGCCTATATATTGCGCGAGTGCAATCGGCCAGGACATCACTAGCAATTTGGACAGCCAAGCAGCAACACACGCGAGATGTCATCAGTCATGCATTACTATCCAGTGCACCAGCCCAAGATGAACGCCTATTCAGCTCCCGTGGTCAAGTACAGCAATGTAAGCAGTAAGAATGCGATAAAGCAAACTATAACTTAACTAATCTCTCTTCTCGTACACTAGCTTCTGTATGGCCATCATCACAGCACGCCGCCAGTGACGATGCAGCAACTACAGCCAGTTCCAGCCGTGCCCACATACCAGCCGCCTAGTACGCTGCCTCAGTCTCTGGGCGAGCAGCCAGGCCAACAGCTCTCCTCCGATGAGAATATGCCGCTGCAGCCGGCGCAGGAGCAGCGCGTCAAGCTGAAGCGTTCCCGCACCGCCTTCACCAGTGTCCAACTTGTGGAGCTGGAGAACGAGTTCAAAAGCAATATGTACTTGTATAGGACACGTCGCATCGAGATCGCGCAACGTCTGTCGCTGTGCGAGCGGCAGGTGAAGATCTGGTTCCAGAATCGACGCATGAAGTTCAAGAAGGACATTCAGGGCCATCGCCAGCGCGATTCCAAGCCCAATGCCAAGCTGACGCAGCCACAAACGGAGCAGAGTGCTCATCGAGGCATTGTGCAACGTCTCATGTCCTACTCCCAAGATCCGAGTGCTGAGAAACGATCAACTTTGTTGACTCCACCCGCTGTTCCGACCACGCTGCCGAATCCCGTCCAGAATTTCTACGCACCGGCCAAGCCCAAGCCCCAATCGATGGCCAGTGGCACATCTGAGCTCAGCGAAATTCTGGAACACCTTGCTCAGTCCACAGCGACACCCACTTCGAATGTGCCAGCAACGAGCTCTGCTTCCAGCGGACACTATTCCTACAATGTGGACCTGGTATTGCAGAGCATCAAACAGGATCTGGAAGCAGCGGCACAGGCATGGTCCGTATCTAATACAGCGCAGAGCAGACAGCACTCCAATGAATCCCAAGAAAACTCCTCGATCTCCATGAATTTGTCCTGGGGCGAGCCCGTGGCCAAGTCGAGAAAATTGAGCATTTCTCACATGAATCCCTGCACATATGATTATCACAATTGATAACAGACGTTATAATTAATATTTGATATGTTTTAATTTTTTTTTTTTAAGTAATTTTTAAGTAATCGTCCCTGGTAATATAACCCCCGCCGACGCAAAAGGCTCAACTCAGTGAAATAAGAAAAGTCAACAATTAAGAAGCTTCTACTACTAAGTAACCCAAGAATTTCAAATTAGAATATCTAGTAAGATTTATAATATATAATAATAACAATCATAATTATAATAATAAAGCAATCATTGCAAAAAAATCTTGTATTGATAATATAATTATCTCTTAGTAAGTCATTTATTTTCAGTGTTTTGGATATATATTTTTTTTACATTTTTTTTTTTAAAATCATTAAGCTGTTAAATTGCAAACATGATTAATTTTTTTTTACAATGTCGTTTTTACCACTGAATTGTTAAACAAAAAATAAGTTAACAAGAAACATTAATTCTAATACGATAAAAGTATTTAGTGAATATTATTATTTAGCGAGCTTTTTATTATTACTTCAGTGAATAAGTTGATCTTAGCAGTGTTTAAACTTGCCCTTAAACTAAATTCTTTCACGTTGTCAGACAATTATACACCGAAGTAATTATTTTTTAAAGATTTCCTATTGATATATATTTAAAAATAACATTTTTGACTTAAAGCGTAACCTTTATGCTATATTATACGTCAAACATGCTTACGTCTCCCAAGAGAGTTTCTTTTTAAATGTATCAGCAACAGCCTATCCATCATTCCTAATGTCAAAGCGTTTAAATGAGCAAAGAGTTCATTTTTGTGGCATACTTAAACAGTGGAAAAAACCGATCCACTTGCCACTCTGTCCCAGCCACTCTGGGCAGGCTTTTCACTTTTGCATTTAATGTCCTCTTGCGGCTTGAGGGTCAAGTTGAGGAATTCCAGAGGCAATGGCAAAGGCACAGTCAAATGCTGGCTCGTCTGACCATCTATTAATGCAAGAGCAAAGTGTCAACCGCATTTGCCTTAAACGCAAGTCGAGGCTCAGGCCCAGTGGTCATCTTGAACATTTTGTCACAGAGAGTGCGGATGGGTCTGCGGAGAAGTACGAAGTGCTACGATTTGATTTATGGATATTTAACCGCACGCATTACTAGTACTCGTGTCGAGTTGTTGGGACACTTGTTTTTGGGCGACATCTTTGTGGAAATGCGACTCGACTGCTGCTGCTGCGGATACTGGTCCAAGGAATGTGCTCGAGTAGAGGCACAAGCACACACACATGCCACAAAACATGCTTAGTTACTCCGGCTTGAAGTGACTTTTGGGGTTTGGCCTGGGGTTGGGTTTGGGTTTAGGTTTTGGGCCGTGGCAAATCGCTTCCCCTGGGAGCAGGAAATTCGTCAGTGCGGAAATAGTGCCAAGGAGCTGTGCCAGAGAAAAGGGGTGGGACCTTGGAATTTTCATGCGCATTGTTGACATTTCCGAGCATGTGTCAGACGCGTTGCGGTAGCCAAAGGCAATGGTAAGTCCTTGACATCACATGTCCTTCGCCTGGCTCTCACACACACACACACTTATTTTACTGCCATAATGAATATAGATGTGATTTGGGCTTGGAGGCGTATTTGGGCGTGGCTAATCGTCTGGCCAGTTGAACACTGCTAATCAAAGCCGCATAAAACGCCATCTGCGATTACGCGAAATGCCATTGTAATAAACATGTCCAACAGATTGTTTCAATTGTAGTTTCCTTATGTCAATCCTGTCCATCCCGCAACTCAATCATTCCCAATTGAAGCACTTGCTCCACTTTAAATGTACGCAAAATATTGCCATTTTATTGCGCTACGGCCGCTGATGAGCGGCCTCAAGCTGCGGCAGATGAGGTCCTGCCTCTGCCTTGGCCTGGTCATAACAATAAATTCCAAACCACAATCGCTGACTCGAACAGCCCTGCCACGCCCCCATCCCTTCAGCATTCCAATTCACAGGCAAGCCAAATGGTTTCTTGTTAATTAAATTAAATATTCACTCGGCTTCTGCAGTTGAAGCTGTGGCTAGTGCAAGGCCCGTCATCCGAAGCCGAAGCAGAAGCCGCAGCCGCGACAATTTCTAATTAGATTGAATCTATAATTTTTATGGCTAATCGCAGCGCGCGTTTTCAGCTCTGAATTTTGAATTTGCGGCTTTCACGGCTCTTGCCAATTATTTCTTAAACGCTTTGCCAAACAGCCACAGAACTAGAAAATGTGTTTTGTGTGCTAATTAAACGGGCTCTTGGCTAACTACGTTTCGCCTCTGTCTCATAAATTAATTGAAATTGCAAACGAAAGAGTGGAAATATTTGGTGTAGGAATTTTCTGCCAACAGAATTTGCTTGATTTATTTTTAATGTATATTCAAACTTGAAATAAATATAAATAAAATATATATTATAATTATAAATATTATTTGATTTTAATTGTTTATTCCCAAATATTCAAAATAAACTGTCTGATTATAATAATTGCGAAATTATTGAAAATATGTAACTTGTTTATAAGCCTCATCTAGATCCAAATCAATAACTATGTATATGATTTGTATTGTGTCTATGAATTTGGGATCAAAGTTACAAGCCCAATAGATTTGATTCAATAAATAGAATTTTATGTCAATCCACACATTGGCCCATATTCATTTACTTCAACAGAAAATCATATTTTGGTAGTGACTGTGCCATAATATATTAATGATTCTTTATTTAGGCCAAAACACGTTTTATATAACTCTAGGAATTTTGTATTTATTTATTATAGTAAACATTTTATTGTTTTATAGTAACAATAATACTATGAATATATTAAGAAAGACAGCTGAAACTCAAGTCGTTATATTAATTCCTTTTTATCTTGCTGCTTTGGCATTGCTTTAATTCCTAATATTTATGAAAAAATAATTCATTTAGCTAATTTCAACATTTATCTTGCTCCTAGTTCTCTAAAATCCACTCGCTGTTTTCAACATTTGTTATGCTCTTTGGCTGCTTTCAGTATTTTTGGCACGTTTAAACGTTATGACATTTCACAGACGTGTTAGTCCCTCAACGCTGCCAATATGGCAACACCTGTCGTATAAACAGGCCAAATGTTTGCCCCGTTCCCAGTTAACAAAAAAAAAAAAACAAGTATGGAAAGTTTTTTCCGCTCACAAAATTTGCACATGGCAATGGAAGTGGAAGGGAGTGGATCCGAATGTGTAGACCCAAGTTGCATGGTTGGCTTCAGTTAGCTTCAGCCTCTGTCCTGTTTGCTACGCCGTGAAAAATAGTGGGCAAGGCCTTTTCATATGTCTCTGTGTGAAGAAGAATCGGGCTCGGCAGTTGGAGTCAACTGCTGTTACTCTGTGTTCCGCAGCAGGTTTTGCGCATGAAAAAAATCACTTTGGCATTTGAATGCCAATTGCGCACCTTTGGTCCTTCTGCACAGGATTGTCGCTGCCATACACCGCATCGGCACATCGTGTGCACAATACAAAGGTAATATTGTTTGTTGTTGCTGCCATAGCCTGAATCATGGGCCAAAGTCGTGAGGCTGTTGTCAGCATCTGTTGCTGCTCGCATTTTGGACTTTGCTCGGGGCTAAAACAATGTGCGACAAAATTTGAATATTTGATTATTTCCTCAAAATACGCACACGCTTCTATACAAAATATCAACTGATTGCAGCGCTTATATTGATAAAATATTTAAATATAATGTACATTTAAACGGTTTCATATTTGAATATTTATGATTGAAATGTTCAAGTTTCGACAATAGATTCTATCATTTTGTGCACCCATAACCAAGGTTAGCAGAGCTCGACACGAATCGGTTTGATCGGTAGAGTGAATCGAACCTTGAACTATTTGAATTCAAATAAGAGCAGCTGAGCCCTAGTATTAAGCAAATATTTATTTTTAAATAATTGAATATACATTTCAATTTAATGAAAATAAGTCTTGAATTATTTTATGGCCTCTCTTTAATATTTAAATAATAAGTTTCTTTAAAGATCAAATTTTGAACATTTATCGAAAATTGTATATAACTCTAACAATTGTTATAGCAATTTTAGAAATAATTTAATCCGGATAAACTGGGTATATATTTAAAATTTGTTCTTTTAATTTTGACGTTTAGAGCAGAACCCTTTTAATGCATAATTGCAGTTCCCTTAGCCCACTTCTTTGCTAAATATTTTTCGCACGTCTACAGGTTAATTAACATAAAATTATAATAATAATTGCATAATTAAATTGAAGTCTAATCAGTATGAAACTGTAGCTAGAAGGGGCGAGAAAGGGCGTTCATTCCAATTCATCATTCTTGTCGATTCACATGCAGTCAACAGTTGTTGACTTCCCAATAAGGATATATATACCTATCTACACTCATGCATATATATATATATATATACATTACATTATTATACATATATATTTTTACAAGTATGTACCGTCTCAGTTGGCATATTTATGAGCCAATGGCCGGTATATTTTTCATGATGTAAAACCCACAATTAAATTACATAAAATCCATTTGTAACAATTACGCCGAATGGCAATCTATGCTGATGACGCCGGAACGCTCGTCATATGGACACACACACAACAGCAGCTGAAGGCAGGAGAAAATAAAAAAAAAAAAAAAAAAAAAAAAAAACAACTTTTGAACACTTTGCCTAAACGCAATTCGTATAAAAATGCGATGCGTCATGTGAGCCATTTGGTCGGTCTGCTGGTTAGCGCGGGAAAAGGGGTTGCACGGAGGGATGTGCCACAATGGTGCCACAACCAGTTCACCGGCTCGCTTTGAGCTGCAATTATTTATTCCTGCATGTTGCCACTTGCGTGAACGGAACGAGCAAACGGCCACAGTCGAACTTAGCAACGAGCGTCGCTGGCGCTTAAGCATGTCCATGTCCGGCCAAAGCCAAAGAAAGAGCCATACTCAACTTTAACTCCATCTCCATGTCCATCTCCATCTCCAGCTCCGTCTCCATCTGCATAGCCTTTGCCATCGCCATTGCCATTGCTGTTGCTGTTGCTGTTGCTGTCGTTGCGCTCCTAAATGCTATGTGCACACGAGACACATATCCGCCGCCAGCTCTCAAAGTGCCAACACACAGGACGAGGTAATGTCGACCGACATGCACAACCAGTGCCAGAGCTCCAGCCAGCCAGCCATTGCCAGAGTCAGTTCCAGTTGCAGTTTGCAATGCCATGAAAGTGCATGACTGCAAGTTGGTTTGGGTCTTTGGCTGAGCGTTCAGATTGCGGCTCTATTATTAGATGCCATTATGTTTTATAGTCTATAATTGATCCTCTGAGCTTGGCATGCGTGCATTTCTTTATCTTACAAATTGTCTGAGATTAAATGAAAAGTAATATGAACACACATTGTACAATCTACTAAAACGCAAAGGAGTGTATGGTAAAAACCTTTCGCAGATAATCGCAGTCACGGTTAATATAGCAAAATCGCTTCAACAATCTAATGAAATATTAATACAAGCACTAGCATTTCGTGGAGGTCTTTAAGAACATGCCTTACATTTAAGATAGAAGGTCTATTAGATAGACCTCTCCTAAGCTCGTAATCGCTTGTAACTACTCCAGAGACTACTGAATGTAATCAAATTAATTATTTATTTACTCTGGCTATAATCACAGGTAAGGAATGAATTCTATTTGATGTAGAAATGCAGATATATCTTTCCATTGCCGATGTACATCGTCGAACTTAAACTTTTTTTTTTTTTAAGATAATTTTAAAAATTAAAAATTAATGATATCAATATATTGAAAGTTAATTAATCATTTAATCATTTGATACCCAAGAATTGGAATTATTATTTAATTATCTGATCTGATGTTAGGTTAGAATTTCTATGCAAATACCAAGTTATCAGGAATATATAAGATATAAGATACATATATAATCGAAAATAATATTCTCTCTGATTTTACCTGTATACCCATATGTATATAGTTGCGTGTTGCTAAGCACTCAATGAGTATCCATGGAGCACCATTGCTGTGGTTGCCATGCCATGGTTCCTTTTGTAATTGTTGTATAAACAAACGATTCAAATGTGAAAACAAATATTTACGAAAATTCGCTTAAATATTAAACAAAAGAATATAAAGTGCAAATATGTATTCACTAGAACATCCGCAAATGGACGAGAATTTTTTGAAACTCGATTCAACTGTAGACGAGGTTATGAATTTACTGCGAAGTATTATGAAAACAAATGAGTAAATTAACCAACTATTTAAGAGTAGCAAAATATCATATTAAATTAAATTACACTTGTAGAACGGAGACGGCCACTGAGCCAGAAGAGACTTCAGCCTGTGTTACAGATGACAATTTTATGGTGACTGTACGACAAAACCCGGAGAATACCTCAAATAGGTACAAGGATCGTTTTACATTTATGAGACAGGTGGAAGTGGACCAGGCAGAGCGCACCAAAGCACGCTTGGAACGCGAGAGAATTGCCCAGAAATTTAGAAAGTATGTGTCTATAGCTTTTAAAGAAGATTATATGAAATAATGCTAATCATCTAAATTCATATCTTAGGCTTGGCAATGCCGACTATCGCCAGGGCAATTACGAGAATTCTGTGCGCATGTACAGTCAGGCACTTGAAAACATTAAGGACAGTCCCATATTATATATAAATCGTTCTCTGAGCTATATCAAGTAAGTCCATTCTTCAAAGGATGTTTTCTATCAAACTTATATTAAATATCCCATAGACTGTCTCAATTCAAGCGCGCTATCATCGACTGTGACTTTGTGTTGAATAAGCTGGATGAGAAGAATATGAGAGCTTGGCTTTATCGCGCCATGGCCTACAAAGGCCTTAATGACGAGGCCAGCTACGATAACTGCATTAAATATGTGCGGAAATATCATTCCAAACAATTGGAATTCATAGACTCATTTATTGAAAGAATTAATAATATGCAGTGAATATTAAAGATAAATACCAAATAAATAGAATAGTTACTGTTATTTAAAATTAGTATAATGAGTATTAGTATACGCGAAATATGGAAGATATTACATTTCGGTAACCCCCCCAACATTATTTATTATTGAAGTGTCTAGACTTTAATGCTTGAGTTTGTCAAGTTTTGATCAATTATTCATATTACTTTGATTGTTTGCTAAATCCCTTTAGATTTAAAGCCTTATTGGCTAACAGTGTGCATTATCGATATTTAAAAGTTTATTCGAAGCTTGAGCCGCAAATAGAAACCGAAAACCCGCCAGCGAGGTAAATGCTAACTCAAGTGTTGTTTACATATGACAGCAGGAATTTTCATGTTGGTGTCAACGTTGTCAATGTCAGACTGCAAAGAGGGAGAGAGAGGAGCTGCGGAAGCGTGAACCGGCGAATAACTCTTTCGATTCTAATGCCATTCTATGGAAACTCGCAGCCCCCTTCCGTGGCCCATAACCCATTCTCACCCTGTTAAGGCAAACAATTCGATGGCGGTAATCAATCTTCCTCCACACTGTGCGAGCTGACAGCTCCGTGGTGTAGAGTCAAATTGCGATCTTTGTTTGTCCCGGTCTCGGTCCCGGCCAGAATCGAGTGCACAGGCCCCCCAATGTACCCAAGCGTCACACAGCGACACAGAGGGAGGCGCAGTGGGTGGTGGGGGCTCGCCTGTTCCTGTTCCATTTATGCGTGTCAAAGGTTGCGCCAGAGGGCGACAGATTGAAGCGAGGCGAAGTCAGCCGACACAAATGTTGTACTTGTCACGGTTGTTGCGGTAGTTGCATCTTTTCCTTCAAGTCCCGCTAGAGTAACAGAGAGTAAACGACAGAGAGAGATAGAGAAAGACGGAGGGAGAGAATGGAATAAGGGATGGGGCACATGCATGTCACAGGCTAGCTAAAATCTCACATGATAAATAGTCAATAAATACTTTTATATCTATATGAGCAACAAATACATATGTACATCTGTATGTACATATGTGGGTGTCGCTGCAAATGAGTCGTAAATTTTTTTTTATTCTTGTTTGTATTTTCGATTGATTTCATTGATTTCACTTGTCATTTAACCTTTTGATTAAATACGAAACAAAAGAGTTGATAATTAACTCGATTATTGCGGCCATAGATATCGTATAGCAACTAGATATTTAATAGTTATAAGAATAGTTCATCCATCAATAGAAAATGTTATTTATAAATGAACATCAATTATTGAAAATAAAGAAAAATTATTGAACATTAATTGCAATAGCAATGCCATGAAATAAAGAAAATAGATATAAAATTAAACATCATCCAAATTTATGAAATATTGAATGCACGGTTTAGTTCGATTTGAACATAAATATGTAGTTATATATACACTTACACACGTATATATTATCTTAATGCTCAACTTTTCTAATCAATATTGGCAAACTTTATCGATAATGAAATGCATTGCATTAATGTTATTGAAATAATAAAACTAATATCTGCCACAACAGCTGCTGATGAAATATTGTCCACAAAACAATCTGCTTCAAAGCGGAAGCAATATTCAAACTGGAGACATACACAAACATCCACAAACTCACGGACACACTTCCACATATGTATGTATGTATGTGAGTGAGTTTTCTTTGCCGCTCGAGCAAAATTTCAATATGTGGAAATTACATTATGATATGATGACACCGATTTATCTAAGTGAACAGCCGGCAAAAGGGCGGATATGAAAAACATTTGGCTACAATTTATAATACAATTGTGGTTTGTAGAAAATTTACTTTAATATAAATATTTTAAATTATACAATAAAATATATGATTCGATAAAATATATAATAATATATATTTGAAAATATCTAGTCTAACACAAATTTTCTAAGAGTGTTCATAAAACTTTTTCAATTTTGTTTATAATAATAAAAATAATAAAGTAGTAGTTTATTGTCAGTTAATTTTCATATTTAATTAACAAATTTTATTTATATATACTATATGCATATGTAATTATGCTATATGTTATTAACTACTATTTTTATTAAATATAATTTATATATTTTTTTAATTATGAAAAATCTAAATAAATAAAATATAAAATTATGGTGAAATAATTATTTCTTGAACTTAATATTAATTTAATTTATTTTACAATTAATACAAAAAAAATATTAAAGCTTCAGTTAAATTAGAAAATAAATTATGATTGGTCATTAATTATTTAATAATTGCTGTAGAAAATCAAGATCAACATCAAAAGATTCATACGGAGCTTCAGATGTTGACGCAGAATTCCAACTGGGAGCAAAGTTAAAGTGTTGGGTGTCACTTGAAGCAGCATTGAGATGATCGAAATTGTGCATGGATTCAAGTGATTCAAAGGAATCATATGAAGCGGTGGAAGAGCAGGCAGATGTTGTCATTGAACTCGGAGAATTCCAAGCCAATTGCTGATCTATCGGCGTAGTCGTACTTATTAACTGATCGATGGACGGAATATCTTGCGTTACTTTCAAATCTGCACTTCCATGCCATAAGTCGGCAGTGAACCAATTATTTTGCCACATGTCCAGATCATTCACACCAGGACTTGGCAGGCGATCAGAAAACTGATCTACATTAAAATCGAATTGCTGCTCGATTGAGACACAGTTCTCTGGCTGCTCGGGCACTTGAAATGTCTCAGGCTCTTGGCCCCCGCTCACGTATTGCAATAGGCGTTCGACAATTAGTTCATGCTCACTGAGCGGGGGTTCAAAAGCATCTTTGGATTGAATTGGAACAGAATTGGATAAAAATACTTTAGAGCTCAGCTGTCTATTGGCTTGTTTCTTGCTTTTCATGCGCCGATTCTGGAACCAAATTTTCACTTGTCTTTCGGTTAGCTGCAAACGTTGAGCGATGCCAATGCGACGAGGTCTGCCCAGATATTTGTTCTCATTAAACTCCCGCTCCAGCTCGAGCAGTTGATGGCTCGAAAAAGCGGTGCGAGAGCGCTTGCACTTGGTGGCAACGGGCGCATTAAAAAAATTAGAAGATTGAGGTAAGTTGATCTGTCAATAGAAAAAGAGAAATATTTATTATAGTAACAGAATAATAATATCCATAATATATCAAACATACCATGTCGTCGATCATCATATACGATTCACTTGTATTGTAGGTGCTGTACATTTCGCTGAGAGAGCTGAGCTGAGCTTCTGTCCGGTGACACATTTGTTTTTTAACTAGTTGCAATTCTGGACATTCGCTTTACTTTTATACTCTACAGGCAAATCCAGCCAGAAATCGGAAAACTCTTCCCGGCTGCTACCTGCACGGCGTCAGCCGCAGCCCAGCCGGCTGATGTTATATGTCGCGTCCCGTTTCTGTCTCCGCAAAGTCCTCGACACATTTGGCGAGTGGCGTGAGTCCTGATTGCGAAACGACGGCCGACGACGTCGTATATGTCTAATTATAATGCATAATTCAATTGACTCCTAAAAGACATTAGACGACCAATCGAAAGCCAGACACTTAAAAAATATATATTTGAGAGAAGTATTGCCTACACATAGAACATTTTTGAAGCTTCTTTTAAGGCATTAAACATAGAAGATGGAACTTGAGAATTCAAAGTATTGAATGGCTTATGCTTATTATTAAAAAAAAAAAAGATAATTAATCAAAAGAAAAATATTAGAAGAATATTTAATATTCTACTAAATTATCATATCAATACATTTTATTTACAAGCAATAATTTTACTCTAACTCGAACTACATCAGGAAATATCTGTGACACTTAACTGTCAAACAGTTAAAGCTAAACATGGAAAGTTTTTCATGAAACTCTGATGCCATAAAGAGTCATCAGGTAAAATTTCAACCTTAACACAGATATGAAAGAGAAATAAATTGGTTTTTCCACGGGTTTTCCAACAGAACTGTGAATACTTCGCCTTCAGCTACCTGTCTTACCTGAACAAGATCGCGAGCGAAACTTGATCCCCGCCAATAAAAATTGAGCTATCGCCCGGTGCATGTGTTACCACCTCGTATAAATATAAAGGTTTATGGTAAGGGGCTAAAAGAAAAGGGAATAGAGCGGAGGATTATGCAAAATAACGAAAGATCAGAACAGCCAAGAAATCTTTGGGATTATACTAAATAACCTACAAACAAGATTATTTCTTATAGTTCACAAATCCATTCTCAGTAGTATTTTTAGATACTACTTTATCAAATTGCGAAAGAGATTTTCCTCATATTTAATTATCATTTTGCATTTGATAGTCTGAAATATTTATACAAATATGGTCAATGATCAATTTATTTTTAAAGAAGAAATTAAAAAAAAATAAAAATATAAGTAGGGGCTTATCGCATCTGTTCTCAACAAACTCACTTCTACTCAGATAGCAAGGATCTGTTTTTGGGGTTTTCCACAATCTTCATTCAAGGACGTTTTTGTAGCGCTCAATGCAGATAAACATGTTTTTCTGTATGTGTTGGACTATATGCGGGAGTTGTTTTCGATAAGCACATCGACAGCGTGCATGTGCATGTGCGTGCATGTATGCATGTGTATGTGAATTTCATGTCATGAATTTGCCCTTTTGAGATCTCCACCTCTGAATAAGTCTCCCTAAACGAATGTATCGCGAATTGCTCAACGTAAAACTGTCAGACAAAAAAAAAACGATACAAAACAAAAAAAAACTGTCCAGCTCAGAATGAGAGCGTAAACTTTCTTTCTGTTTCCTTCTGAGTAGAATGAGAGAGCTATGATTAAAACACATTTCAATAACACCTATAAATTTATATTAATTATGTTAATGTGTGTATATAAGAGCATATAGAATTATGAGTGAAACGAAAAGTATTTCAATAGCCTTAAGCTATTGTAGAAAAATTTTAATAATATTTTAGTAACTTTTATATACGCACATATACGTATACGCACGTAAACAGTATATGTTGTTAGTCCGTAAACTTTTAACGGAGACTGTGACGCATAAATGAAACAAACAGCGAACGCAGCTAGCGATTGCCAATAAAAACAGAATGTGAAAAAGTGTGGCAGCAGAAAAACGAATGCCACCAAGATTGACAACATGATGGTTAGACAGACAAGAAGAGGCGCTCAAAACAAAAAGAAAGACGCGCAGCGTGCAAAGCGAAATGTCAAAAATACGCAGCGCCGGAGACAACAAAAATAAAAAGCTACAAAAACGAGATAGAGATAGAGAGAGAGACAATGAGAGAGAGAGAGAGAGACAAAAGAAATTGAAGCTCGTCTCCGCTGCGACGGAATGTGTAAATAACAAAAAGCAAATAAATTCCGTCACACGCAACACGTTTACCGTAAAAACAGCGCTGCAGCTACTGAACAGACAGCGCCGGCGACAAAGCCACAAAGCGACAAAGCAACGCAAACATTCACATTCGCTGCGACCAATCAGCGATGTGGAGACTCTACAGCCGCTAACTATGTGCATGTGTGTGAGTGCGGAGAGTATGAACGAGTGTATGTGCGACTCTACCGTCTACCTGTGTGCGACTGGCCCGGCAACTACTTTTGCCATCTCCAATGCGCATGCACGTCTCTCCTCTCCGCTTATCAATGCATGAGCCGTGGAGATCTAGCGATAACAGCGACAACAACATTGCGAATTAGAAGTAAACAAGAAATGGCTGTGAGCAAGTTATTAAGATATTATTGTTTAATAACGTATTAATATTTTGATACAATTTTGATTCGAATGGGAATGAAGAAAACTCCAATTTGTGCTAAGGTGCTAAGGTGCAATAGTATAAAATACTTGTCTTATTAAATTCATTTCGTACAACTTTATGAATTTTTATTTTTTGATAAATAAATAAATAAATTTAAATATATTTTGTTTATTCTTTATTTTACATTTCTATTCTATTTAATAACTTTACAAGAGCAAATTCACGACATTATGTTCGGAGCACGACTTCAGCACTCACGAGCACATCTCTCCGCTCTATGCAAACCACCCCAACTTTCATTGTGCTCTACCGCTACCTCTGCCACACCAACACAGCCAACAAAACCAACACACATACGCAGGCACCACAAGCCGCTTTAGACACGCCCCTCGTATTGGTGGTTGTGGCGCTCATCTTTGAATACACAGTCGTCCAATATGCTCATTCTTGGCCACTCCTTGCGACAAGTGCGGACAAGTTTTAGTGCGTTCGGTGCTATTGGATGAAATGGTTGGCTAAGTGTCGTGCCGCACGAAGCAACGTCGTATTGCCCATACCGGAGGGAGAGTTGCGCTTCTGAGTGTGAATCTCGACGTGAATAACTGACATATTGACGAAAGATTTGGCTGAAGACCTAAAACTATCTGTGCGAACTGTGCAATAAAATAGTGTAAAATATTTAGTTTTAGTAAATAATACAATATTAACGTGAAAAGCCAGCCATCGCTGCCGCAACAACAACTGAAACCGGTTCTGCGCACCGATACACGATAGCAGAGCCTACGCCGCAGGCCAGAGAGAGACAGCCATACAGGCAGCACATAGTTGGCGCGAATGTGTGGAAAAGTGTAACTTGTAACAACAAATTGCACTGCAACTGTATGTATGTATGTGTGTGTGCGCATGTGTGTATCTGTGTGTGTGTGTGTGTATGTGTACGCTGGCCATTGCAAGATCAGCTTCGGTGTTTTTTGTCGCTTTACCCAGGCCCTTAGCTCAGCTCACAAGCAAAACTTCAACTGAAATTGCCGTTACGCATACGCACCGTTGTGCCGCGTAGCGAACTATTGCATTATCGTGCGTCCGTCGTGCAGGGCTCTGCTCCCATTGTTGTTTTGGCACTCGCGTCGCCATGGGTGCCAAGGTGTGTAAAACTGTAGCTGTAGCTGGCAACTCGACATGATGGAACTGCCACAGTTTCGCTTGGCTAAACAACAGCGTTCGCCATCGCTATCGCCATTGAAATAGTTGCAGCGACGCGTCGCGCTTGTCGCTGACAACTTTGTGCCTGCTTGGCGGTCTTATCTGACCCTGTTCGTAAATATATATCGAAAAAAAAAAAGCAACATAATAATATTCAGTACTCGATTCGCATAGTTTAAATGTGCTGCTCATACGCGCCGAAACACATCAACAACCCGCATTGTGTCAAAGTGCTAAAAATGTAAGAAAATAAAAAATATCGCGCGAAAAATGGAAACTTATGAAATCGAACACTGCACACGAAACTGTCTCAGCGAACTCTAGAAATGGTACTTTTTATTTGCAATATTAACAATATCTTTAAGTTTATAGTCATATTATTGGTATTTAAAATAAACATTTTTTACCTACATTATTTCTATTCCTGTCTGCATATTGTGTATCAAGTATTTGACAACTTTTGTATTGTCTTGTAGAACTATTCAAATATTTTCTCTTATTATTTTAAAAATTTAGTTAGTTTAGAACTGGTATGTGTTTTCCTGTTCCTTACTTTTTGCTATACATAAATTGCCATTTGTACCAAACATAAGAAATATGTACATATTTATAAATAATTATAGCTTAGCATGCAAACAAGCTAAACCTATTTTCGTTTCATGCCGCATTGCCTCTGACAGATTATTTGTTGTAGCTTTTCCGTCGGCCATGTTGATGACACTAACTGTAAACAAAACTAAAGCATTATTATATTATAAATAATTATTTAATTATTTAACACTATATAAAATAAAAGTTCTTATAATTACTTCAAGTTTTTTGCATATAATAATCATTTATTTTATAGTTCTTTGATCAAATTAGTTTTTCTTATTATCTGTCAATAAATTATATAAAGTATTTATTGAAGCATCTTAAATTCTTTGATCAAATTCACTATTGGCTTTATATATATATTTTTTTTATGTTATTAACGAAACTACTTCGTTAAGTTTTCTAGGCATTTATTAAATTTTGTTGTAATTTTTTTGTCAATATTGTCATGAACTTGTCTGTTCCTAAAACTGAACTATCTTTGATAATGATGAAATGTGAATGTTTAATCAATTTTTTAAATGATTTCTCACAACAAATTTTGTTTTTAGATTTTTTCCGTATAACAAAATACATTTTTACTACACAACTTTAAATATTTAATAACAAGCTTAACTAGAAATATGTGAATATTTAATACATTTTTGAAATCAATTTATAACGTAAAATGAAAACTAGAAAAATATAATTAGTTAAGCAATTTTATATATAATTTCTCTCAATAATAATGTAATTATTATATTATAGTTGAATTCAAATTAATATTCTGATTTTCTTATCTTTTCAGATGCACAAGTAAAAGAACATAAATAAATTTAAAATCTACATACAATAAATAGACAGCAAAAATCCATAAGAAAATCTAGTTTACAATGCAAGAGGTGTGCAGCACATTGGACACCAACCAGATGGGTGCTCAGATCAAATCCGAGTCGCCATTGAATCCCCTGCAGGTGCAAACGGGCCAGACGACGGTGTCGGTGCCAATTGTGCCTGGAGCGGGGCCTCAAGGACCGCAGGGACCGCCGCCAGCGGTGATGCTTGTCAACAAAATGGCACCGAACTGTGATAAACGAGCCGCCGACACCGCCTACTGGATGGCCACCGAGGGGGGTTTCATCAACTCTCAGCCCTCGATGGCCGAGTTTCTCAATCACCTGAGTCCGGAGAGCCCGAAAATTGGCACACCTGTTGGCGTTGGTGTTGGTGTTGGTGGGGGCGTCGGTGGCGGATATCCGGTTAGTGTCGGCGGTGTGCCACAGACACCGGATGGGATGGACTCGGTGCCCGAGTATCCCTGGATGAAGGAGAAGAAGACATCGCGCAAGAGCAGCAACAACAACAATCAGGGTGAGTGCCAAACTATCAATAGGCGCAATCAAGTCCTCGGTTAGGTTAGCAGTAGATACAAACAACTTGCCACTTGCCACTTGCAACGGGTGTACTTGCAACGGCGAGATGAAAAGTCGCAATCAGCAGCGGGCTTAACTGGAAAATGCAAAACTCTCATTAATCAAGAAATCAGTGCAATTTAGCCTAGCATCGAACGGCGCCGCAGTGGCAGCCGTAGCCACAGCCCCTGGACCTGGCCAAGGCCCAGTCTCCAAAACCATATATAGATTCCAGGTCCCAATCAGGCCAATCCCAATCCCAGCTGGCCAATCTCATTTGTAGCTCACTCGATCAGCCAAGCACACGCAATTCGACTTCGTCTTCGTCTTAGCCTTCTACTTCGTTTCTGTTTCTGTTTCTGTTTCTGGGTTCGGCTCCTTTGATGGACAACGCGCCCCGAACCAGGCCCAAAGACCGGCAAAGATCTGTTATTTGCGATCATTTGTAACAATTTTCGAGAGTGGCCCGACGTCGATTCGTCAGTGCGACTGATGAATGCAGCTCAACGTCTGCGAGCTGGGCGCGTTTAGTTCTTCTTTTTTTTATATTTCTCTTTTAGTTGTTTTTTTTTTTTTTTACCCCAATGTGTCGATTTCATTTGTGCAGCAGAAACTACGGCCAGCCTGTGACTGTGGCAGCAGCGTTTTAAAATAAATGAGGTATCAAGGTTGTCTGGCCATACGTTTTCCTGTCCAGGCACAGGCACAGGCACAGGTACAGGTCCACTCTATCCAGAGAACAGGGTCGGTCCATGGCCACGCATATGCTCAGTCTCCTTTACCTCTGCCTCTGCTCAAGCCGCTGCTGCAGCTACTCCCTCTCCCCTCTGAGCGATTGCAACCTGTTATTTAGGTTCATTTGTCAAAATATTTTTCCTGTCCCCTGTCTCGATAAAGGGGGCAGGAAAACAGTCGAAAGCTGGGCAATGTGCCTCAGTATGAGTATGGCTATGGGAATGGGAATGGGAATGGGAATGGGAACGAGCAGGCATTGCACAACAGTTGCAACAGTTGCAAGTTGCAGTTACAACTGTCGTCGTTGCAAGCGCATACGTAAAAGTATATCCTCGGGAAATTTGCAGCGCATTTCGCATTTGTTGCCACATTTCGGGCATTATCAACATTTACTTCATGCCAATTCCATTCACTTGGCCAAACTTTCAATTAATCACAGCTGGACACAAGTCGAGCGCTTTTTGCAGTTCACTGCAGTTATGTTCAATACCTAAGGCAGTTGCTACGATTCAAATTTGATAGAGTTGGGCAAGCTATGGAATATGGAAAGAAATTAAAACACTGTGTAACTTGGATAATGCATAGTTTCGTATATAGAAATTAATGTCTTAAACAAGTAAGAAGGCTCTAGTCGAGACGGCTCGACTACGAGATACCCTGAACCCTGCAAAAAAAGTGATACTCTTCTTCTTTACGCACTTATAAGCGCGCGCTCTGCAAACTGCGCAGTTGCTGCTGCGGCTTGGGGGTGGGTTGGGCTGAACTTTGGACGCTTATAACTCCATTTCTAGATGGACGATCTTCATGAGAGATGGACGATCTTTTGAGAGTAGATTAAGGATATATGAATCTATGTATGTGCCAAATTGCAAGTCTCTAGTATTTGAAATGCGTTTTTTCCAAATTGTGGGCGAAGGGGGCGTGGCATCCAAAATCTGAAAATTACAAAACCTGCGTATCCATAATATCTATCTAAATATATAAATATATTAATGTCTCTAGGTGAAACGGTGTAGTAGTTATACACAAAAAACCTAAAAAATGGAAACGAATTTTCGATTTTTTATCGATAATTTGGAAATGGGATGAGTTATCGAAAAAACAAAATAAACTCGTATTGCGTAGGTAACATACGAGTGTTCATGTGAAATTTCAGCTCTCTAGCTTTTGTAGTTTCCGAAATCTCGACGTTCATACGGACGGACGGACGGACGGACGGACGGACGGACAGACGGACAGGGCTAGATCAACTTATTTTTTTATGCTGATCAAGAATATATATACTTTATAGGGTCTGCGACGTCTCCTTCTGCCTGTTACATACATTTCACAAAACCATTATACCCTGAATTCCCATTTTCAATGGGTTCAGGGTATAAAAATACTTTAACAGTAATGTTTGAAAACAAGAAAAATATAGAAATCCTCTAAGTATCTCAAATATTCCAATATAATCGCCAAGCTAAGATCGTTGATATGTGGGTTACGTTTTACAATCTAGTTTTAAAAAGAATTCAAATTTCAAGTTTAAAAGAATTTTCGTTGCACATTTTTGAAAATGGCAAAAATACATTATACGAACAATTATTAGACATTAACTACCTAAAACTACGATTAAATATTGTAATGCTTCGAAATGAGCCTAAGATGGTAACAACATTGAAACAACTTCATAAAAATAAATGATATGCTCTTAAAGTGCACTTACTACAAGGTTGCTTAGGTGTAATAAATATCTACTGTGTGTGTATGAACAGCATAGAGACTTCGACTAATACAATGCCAATTAATATCAACCACACCATCATGTTGACAAATGGCAACCACTAATCGGAGAGACGCTTCAAGTGTAACCTGAAATCCAAACACGTGGCTAGCGACATCTCAAATTCCCCAGCGAGTGCGGGAAGGCGAGGTCTGTAGCAAATCCTGAGAAGGATAAACCCAACTGAGTGAGTTCCTCTCCTACACTACGTCCGAGTGAAAGTGAGCCAATAAATAGCGTGAAACATTCCAAGCGCCGACACCACACTTGCACAGAATCTGTTGAAGGGTCAATACATCTTAGCTCCCACACACTCACACACACACACGCACACACAGATTCACAAAGGGCGGCATTCGACTGGGACTGTGGGACTACATGCTGAGCGATATGGATTACAAATGATGTTGTAAATGTCTGTCGGTTTGCCAAGCGGACGGCAAGTCGGACAAATGGACAGAAGGAGAGAAAACTGAGAACGTTGTTACGGCTTTCAGTTGACTCGACAAATGCTTGTGTGTGTGTGTGTGCTGGTTTAACAGTTTAATTTGTTAATGTTGTCAAATTAATTCCATGTCAGGTTGTATCCGCTTTGAAGTGTTGGCAGTATCCCACAGAGTCGAGGATCATTACAAGTGAAACTCATACTACGGACTAAGCCAACTTTTTGCAAAATATGTAGATCTGTGAAGTGAGCATTTAAATTAGTTTGTCAACAGCTAAATTAAATTAAAAATTAAATTAAATTAAAATTATAATTTTTCATTACCAATAGCTTATTCAAGACATTTATTTATCTTTATACGTCGCTAATATTTGGCTGGACAGAAGAATTTCCACATAAGCCTTCAGTTGCTGAATAGATTACCAATGCTCCGTAGATCTAGACTTTACTTCAAGTAAATCCATTTTATTTTATTGGTGTAATGAATAAAATTAGCTTTGTATTATTTTACTATATAAGTATGTATGCATGTAAATGTCGAGGATGAGAGTGATCCAAATGCAGCCCCCGTAGACAGTTCAGACTTTATTTTAATTGAAATTATTTAACTGAGGCACCAGAGAGAGACCATTTCGTGTTTCAAAAAGTGTCTTTCTTAAATCGCCCCACTCGGTGCTTTCCATAACTACTGCAGGTGATCGAAGCTTCTCTTTCACCATCAGACGTCGTTGCCTACACGTGTTTCAAAACACTAGAAGACTACTCCATGTTATTATCGTTGTCTCGTCTCTTTGAACCTCTGCTCTCTTACGCAACGTAATGCTCCATCGCCGCTCTTTAAAATAATGTTATTCCAACATTTAAAATAAATCAAATGAATCGTAATCGTATATATTTATAAACATATATATGTATATGCATTAAGGCAAATTTCAGCCTTCACTCTACATCTTCATGCTTTAACCCGCTTGTTGCGCTCACCGCAAATCGTTTGTTTCACATCCTGAATTTTAATGTGCGCGCGAGAGGAGTATGTGTAAGTGTGAATATGTGTGTGTGTGTGTGTGTGTGGCTGGGTGTGTGCTAAATGGTTGTTTTGGGCTTGAAGTACATACCCCGTTGGGCTGCTTTGAGCATGTCTGTGGTCCTCATGTGTGCGTACTCGAATACAAATTGTTTTGTCAATTTGCTGCTGCCTCTGGCGCTCATTCACTCACATAATTGAAACAATAAAATTTCGGCTTGAATAAAGTGTTAATTAGGCGTAAAGTTTACATATTTAATGCACTCTAGACGAAGTTGAGATACGACGCGTTTATGGCCCCGCAAGATGCTCAGTTCGCAAAGTATCTGTGAGATACGAGCAAGTATCTCAATCTTCAAGCTCTCTGCCTTTGTGGCCGTGTATGCAAAACTCTCTTCGGCTTTTAATCCCAGCGTGGCCATCAGTTAGCAAAACCAATAAAAAGAACAACGCGACCGAGTCGACTCGAGTCGACTCCACTCGGCTTGACTTGTTGTTCGCCCCTGTTGGAAGTGGCTATCGAATCGCAATCCAAATCCATTCGTGCGCCATCTGTATAATCCACCCACCGACCATATGTTGCGCCAGTTCATTCAGCTCCGGTTTTCTATATCCTTGCCTTGCCAGTTCCAGTGCCGTGCAGTGGCTCGAGTTCGGGGGCGTCGCTGCATAAAAAATGCGTATCGCACGACTCGAAACTTACCCCCTGCGGATTATGATTATAACAAACCATTTATCATAATATTTATGTTGATGCGTTGTACTTTTTCTCAATGAAGGTTTCGCTGTCTCAATGCCCCTGTCCAGGTTCTTTTGACTTTCGGCTTTTGACTGCGTGCCTTTTATTAATTTTATTTATGATGAGTCATTTGCACATTTATAATTTTAACCTTTACAGTTGAATTCATTCAAAAGCAACCGCAGTTCAACATAAAAGACCCAATGGAGTCGCTCTCAAAGAATCTCAATTCACAATAATATCATTCACCAGATGTATTTACATGTGTATTTGGTAATTTATATGTATGTAGATCAAACAGATATGCAAACAGATTTCATAATCGAGATTTTGGTGCGAAATTTTATGGCTTTATTCAATTCATCGCATAATAATGAGGGAGAGGAATCTTTATAGACTTAATACATGTACATATAATGAAATTCACACTTGGTATATGACAGAAAAATCTTATTAATTGAAGAAATGATGCTGCATCAAGCACCATATCAAACCCACTCAAATGCCCAACTTGAAAATGGAAAATTACATTAAATTAATTGCAGGCTCGTCAAATAAATTTTAAGCACTAATTATGCGTCAAACCACGCGAAAGGTGCTCAAACCGAAAGCTGGCTTGTTGTCTAAGCGATATCTTTAAGAAGGAGCCTCAGATTGGGTTAGGCCGGAGCCATTGAAAAGGTCGCGGCGCAATTAATTGTTACGACTTTATTATGGAGATAAGTGTGTCGAGATAGAGCGCCGTCTTGTGGAGGAGATCCAGGCAAACAAAGGGTTCTAATTGGCAGGCCGCAGGATATGGCCAGGCAGACGTCTCCGCCCAAGGGTGTCCCTTTTTCTTACTCATTTTTTTTTATCGCTCCCATCATGACTGTGAAAAAAATCTGTTACGATTAGTTAAGCTCGGGTAACGAGTGCTGGCGGCTGGCCCAAAAGTAAAAACTCAAATATTTTTGTTTAATTTTTTACTCATTTTTTTCTGCTGTCGCGGGTTTATCTGCGAACTGATTTGTCATTATTTTAAAGCGTTTTTTTTTTTTTTTTTTTCGAGAATTATGAAAAATTAATGTTTGTGCTATACCCGCAAATACTTCTGACCAACTGGCGTATTTTTTCCAATAAAAATTAAGCTTTTGGAAACTGTGCGACAAATGTGTGGGCTCAACTTTGACTTTTTATTGGAGTGAAGCAATAACAATGCGGCAATTTGTATAAAGTTGAATGGGAAATATTATAAAAATAGAAACGATAAACATTTAAAATAAAGCTAATGCCCTTGACTAAAAGTTTGCTCGATATTTCATTCAAACTAAGGCAGAGTTTTTGTTCTTCGAAATTGAATATTTTTTATTGATGAGTTGACAGGTCGATTAAAACAGTTTTACAAATCAATCATTATGAGTTTATGACAGGCAAACAAACAGCAGTGGGGACATATATTGTGGTTCATTGATAACACGCAGCTCTTATAAAAACTCAGAATGTCAAAATTTACCATGTAATTTAAATATCGCGCTATAAAGTTTAACAACCTGTTAAGGCTAAAGGTAAACAAAATAATAATGAATATTTGGAGAATGACAAAAAGAGATTATAATTTAATAAAAATGATGAACCAGATATTTGGTTAACATAAATTAATTGATTTTTATAAAATATTATTTTAAAAACTTGCTATCCACATTCTTAGCATACTTTACAATTTTATTACCTAAACGAAATTATTATTTATTTTAAATTCAGTTTCAATGCAAACCCAGCATTGTTGTCCCACGGTGCGTCTTGCTCATTTGCTGTCAGCGAATTAGAAAAGCAATGAGAACAAAAAAAAAAACTTTGACTATAGAATTAAACCACGTCCAGTATCGATTTAATTTTATTTCCGCTCATTTAGCTAAAAGCCAAAGGAGAAGGAAAATAAAAAAAAAAGGAATGAAAATATTTGTCCACGATTAAATTTAAAAAAAGCATTTTATGAAATGACTGCACACTGACACTGGCCTCGCCTTAGAAAATTTGAATACATTACGAGTGTGGGCGGCAAGTGCTGCGGTTTGCTGTGGTTGGGACTGGCTGTGTAACTGCGGTGGTGGGTTTGGCCCGCTGAGCAAATAAAAGTGAGCGGCAGCAGTAGCAGTAACTGGAACCACATCCCCCCATTGACAATTCCATTGCCCATCAGCCACAGCCCCTGCTCCTGGTACTGTTCCTGATTCTGCTCCTGCTGCTGCTCCTGCTGCTGCTCCTACTCCTGTTTGGCATGACAATGACACACAAAAGCCGCACACTTAATCGCCGCGGATCACATTCCGTAAAAAGCGCGACGATAAAAATTTTTTACGCTCTATTCTTGTGTACTTAGTGAAATGGAAGGCAGAGCCCGCCGCATTGGGTTGCGTCTCTTTACTGACTTAGTTTGACCCGCTTGTCCACAATTTGAATGAGTCTCTGTCCACTTGCTTCAGCTGCTTTGCCGCCGTGGCAATGTTTGTGGTAGTCGTAGCTGAGCTAACCATCATCGTAAAGAAGAAAATCAAATCCGAAATTATTTTCAATTTGTACGCGATTTATTTTTATGTCTTTTTCTCCTCTCGCCCAGTTTAAACGATTTGTAAACATTTGAATTGGATTTTCGGCCATAAAAATTGCTTGTTAGCAACGGCATTGTTGAGCGCTTTATCAAAATATCCGCTCTTCCCATTCTTAACTACTTCAGTTGCCGGCATTAGTGGCTGCGAGTGCGAGAAGTACAGTCAAGTGCTCAAGTATGCGTACACCTATTTATAACCGCATATCAGAACGTTAATCGCATTACCCACACTCGATTGCATGCGAATACAATTGCAGCTCACTGCGATAGAAGGGAGGAGCCACTTCCATTCTATATCTTTCAGCAGCTGGAGCTGCACTAACTAGTAATAATAAGTTCATAAATTATCGGATTTACATAAAACGACGCTTAGTTATCAATGAGCCACTGAACTACCGTAATTAGTGCAGGCAAGCGAGCGCAGCACAGCTAAGCGTAGGCGCCTACCTCAAGCCCAAGACAAATGACAGCGAAAAAACTGCCATAAATTACATGTATCATAGCTCGAGCCACAGACACCGATTTAGTTTTGTCTAGATAGATGCATGCGTTGTAACGCTTCGCTGATTTGAATCGACTCAGCCCTCGAAATCTAATTAGTTTAAAGACTCGTATCACACAGAAGCGAGCGAAATCACAAGTGTGAATTTTCATGAGCAGAGCATGCTCGATTCACACGTCTCTGATAACTTGTCGAGATGAGAGCAAAAGTGAAAGATGAACAAATATGGCAAGAAATATATATTTAATATGAGAGTTGCAGCTTAAACCAGGAATTCCAGTTTATTTGTTTTTGGCTTACATTGAAACTATTACTTTTGAAAATAAATATCCACACAAAAATAAATAATGAATATGAATTTGCTTTGGTTTTCAATAGAAATGTTCTCACAAAACTAAATAATTAATATGTAAATTCAAATTCTGCACAGAGTTCATCATGAGAACTCATTGTAGCTATTTATCATCACAGCAATGCAATATTGATTTGTTCTCAATTTTTTTTTTATAGAACTTCAATAATTTATTGCCAGAAATTTCATTTCCATTAAGTATTTTCAGAGACCCCGAATAACTCTTAAGGGATTTCAAAAAGTCCACAAATAAGTGTTTCGCATGGAGTGATATAAATAAAACTCTCAAAATAACTCTTTCAGCATGTGCTTAGGAGAACTCCTTTTACTCAGTGAGAAAGAGAAAAACTGTGGGTTTTTCTGCGGTCCTCAGTGTGATATTTTATTGCCTTCCTCAAAAAAAATAACCCTTTTTTTTGTGTGTGCTGTTGCTGCGTAGATCAATGACGCAGTTTGCTTTTGTTTTCTTTTCTTCTAACTGTTGCTGCTGCGTTGCACTATGGGAGCAAATGCCGATTTAGCGGCATAAACTCAAAATTTAAATATATGGACTTGAAATTTAGCAAATATGCTTAGATTACTTTTTAAGAATTTTGGATTTTCTTGTTTTGGAAATTTGAATGGGAAGAGATATTGTTAGACATTTCTAAAAAGGAATTAAGAAGGTATAATAAAATAATTTTGGACTTTATGCTACTAAATCGACATTTGTTCCCATAGTGCATTGGTCAGCGATGCACTTTGTTTTTGTCAAAAAACAAAACTTTTTTTTTGTGTATGTGCTGCGTTGGTGTGTATGCAAGGGTTGTTTTCGCGGAGCAGGTCAATTACGATCTATGATTCTATGTGTGCGGTTGTCAACAAAATTTGATAGCAATGTGCAGCTGAAATTGCTCTATTTGACTGTCAGTCGAACGGGCATTTTTGACATTGCATTACATATTAAGCGAAAGGCGAAGTAATTTGAACTGCGAAAATATGTATAAAGTCCTTATTCTTAATTAAGCTAAATTTAAATGTAGTATATTATTATAATAAAATATTTAAGTCAAATACAAATATGAAATTGTTTATTAATTTGGCCAAATAACCCATGATAAATATAATAAAACGATTAAGATAAGTCCAGACTTCTTGATCATGCGATCCCCCCACCCTTTGCTTACTTGTTATTACCAGATTTCTTCGTTTCTGTATATGCAAAACAAAAACTACATGCAACTACACGCACGCACACACACACCCATTGATATACAATATACATTCACACAAACAGGCAGGCAGACATACAGACAGAGGAATAGGCAGACATACAGTTACACAGACACGCAACACAGACATACATACATATAAAGGGTCACACAAACAGAGCGACACACAGACAGACACACAGTTATAGAGACAGACAGACGGACAGACATAGGGACAGACAGATAGACACACAGACAGACACAGACAGATAGACACACAGACAGATACAAAGTTATAGACACGCAGGCAGACACACATAATGACAGACAGACAGTGTGACAGACGGACGGACAGACAGAAATGGCTATATCAACTTTTTTTTCTGCTGATCAAGAATATATATACTATATAGTGTCATCCACGCCTCCTTCGGCCTGTTATATACATATATCGACTCTGCTCGTCGCCCTGATCAAGAATATATATAATTTATATGGTCATATACGCCCCATTATGCCTGTTAATTACATTTATCAAAACCATAATAGTTTGATTTCTTATTTTCAATCAGGTTATAATTAAAAGCAAACACACAGCAAACACAAAGCAAACACAAAACAAACACACAAAGCAAAAACATATACAAAGTTTTATAAATGAGGATTTTAGAAATAAGTCACAAAATAACTCTATGTGTGAAAGAGTAAAAGTATTACTCGCAAAATAACTCTTTTAAAAAGAGGAATTGCCTGAATTCCTCCATGCCAAACACTCAGACTAGGAGTGAAAAAAACGAAAAATATCTCTCCTACTCAGAGGAATAAAGTTTGTGTGCGCCTTTTTTCTGTATCTCTCAGAAATGAATGAGACAAGTGAGTCGGGTAACTGTTATTCGGGGTCTCTGAGTATTTTAAATGTGATAAATGTAAACCAAAGCCACACACAGGCAAACAAACGGAGTTGAAATATTTAACGGCATTTAAAAGAGCGTGAAAAGTCAACAAGGATAACAGGGACAAAAGCCGCACAAGTATGGGCTCGAACACATGCTCCTTTAGCCCGACACAAAGGTCGCTGTCGTATGTGCCCCGAGTCTCTCTGTATGTGTGTGTGTGTGAGTTTGTGATTTAAATAAAACTAATGTTTGTGTGAAATGGATTTTCTGTTTGTCATCGACTGGCACTAAGGGGTGTCTGTGTGTGCGTTTGTGTTTGTGTATGCATGTAGATTTCCCACTGCTTGATATTCAAATAGCGAACCACACGCAAAAAAAAAAAGGCTTCATGGATTCCGTATTCAAATGCACACCAACAAACAGATTTCAGATCGCATACGCTTAGCACGTGAATCCTGGAGCGTAACTCGAATCCTTGAGACCGCCTTCCGCCGAGTCATGCATCATATCTACGACAGGAGGACAGGAGGCCGGGGGGGCAAGGGTAGGTGGTATGCAGCGCGTGGATGACACGTGATTCCGTTGGTCGTAAATTTTGCGAGCACGAATTTTTAGTGCTTTGTAGTTTTAATTTGTGGCTTGTTGAAAATGTTAACAGAATTATTTATGCGATGAATGGAGCGATAAAAATTATGATACTGCAGCTACTAAAGAAAATAACACAAACTTTTGCAGCGGATATTGCCAGAAAGGTAGTCAAGCACAACACGTACTACCTGTGCGAGCGATAAGAATAAGTGTTTAAACGCAGAGAGCTCAGCTCGATTTTGCAACCACCCTGATATTTTAATAGACCTTTAACGGGAAAGCAGCAGCCGTAGCAGCAGCAGCAGCAGCAGCAGCAACAGCAGAAAATGTCACTCAGCCATTTCATTCATCTCCATGTCGATGATTTTGGGGTGTGTGTGAGAGAGAATGTCATGGCATCATCCATCATTTTGGACTTGACCTTTTTTTTTTTGGCTAAGCTTGTGTTTAGCGAGAGCATCTTTAATTTTGTACACATTTATCTGGGCGAGAGATGAGGTGCGTGCCACACATGCTGCAGCTACAGCTACAAGATACAAATACACACGTTACGGCTTTTGAGTTATTTTGGGGCCCTGCTGACAGCCAAACGTCACTTGGCAGACAGCACAGACAATGAGAGAGACGGAGATGGAATATATTATAGAGAGAGTCAGAGACTGTCAGGCAGACATGCCACCCCATAAGCGAGGCGAAATCTGCACTGCAATGGCTCATTGTTGATGTGGCGTTGATTATATGGTTGTTGGTCCACCATGTCGAGGTTTCACTCTGGTCGCCGTGTTAAAAATGAATTTGTCATCTCTTAACTGTAAACTGTGTGACATGTTTGCGAAAATCGCCAGGCAGACAGTCAGCCTGCCAGTCAGTCGGCCAGCCAGCCCAATCGGCAATCAACTGAAATCAGAAATCAGAAATCACAAAGCCCGGCCAATACATCAATGTTGCCCTTTCGTTCACAGTTCCAAGTCTGATTGATTTGCATCGGCACTTTTTCATTTTTTATTTAAACTGACATTTTTATTTCGGACGTCTTGTTATTGTTATTTCTCGTCTGTCTTTTTGCCAAACTGCAATAATTATGTCAGCCACATTTATCGCTGTGATCGATGGGTTACAACGAATTCAGTTAATTTGGAATTGGCCATTTGATTACGAGCTACACATTTCACACACAGCTTTCTTAGTATATATGTTGGAAATGTGAAATGTTTAAGAATAAACTATGCTTATTTTTATAAAAATTACTTTTCTTGTATATTTCGAATCTTGTGTATAATCAGCATCGCATTATTATTTTATAAAGATGAACAAGACAATTGAAAATAATGAATCAGTTTTTGAAATTTATGGAATAATATTTAATAATATAAAAATTAAAGGTATCATTTGTTTAAGAATCAGATAACTTGAATCACAAGTGAAGCATGTCAGTTTGCAGTCAACATCATATAGTTAAAGTAGTAGAATAGAAACTTTTCTCTATAGTCTTGCATCTGTGTATATTTTGCATACATGTATGTAAATTGAATACTATTCAAGCCTTCCATAAAAAAATAAATAAATAAATAAAAGCTCGTAATTAAAATAATTTCACACATCTGCAACAGATGCCAAAATAAATGCAACGTGTTGCATTTGGATTATATAGATTATGAATTGTCATTGAATCTAGCGCTTTATTGTGCAAAAATAAATGAATAACTGACATATGAAAACACAGGTTGCAATTCAATTAAACACACATCGAGTATCGAGTGTAATTACAACTGTTCAGTTATTAATTAATATGCCTACACGAGCCGTCATATAAATATTGTAATACGTGGGCCATTTATGAACCAGCAAAACAGTTCCAATTGGAGTCACATTAGCCGTAAACCAAACCCCCAGACAAATGCTGGCAATCACCTCCATGGTTACATGCTTCCGTGCTCTGGGTAATTGGAGAACGTTTAGCTCTAATTTTGAATGTCAATTGGCATCAAAATGGTATCCAGGTGGGTGGGTATCAGTATCTTTATCTGTGTCTGGCTGTGTAAACGCATCGTTCAGCTGATTGGTCAAAATGTCGTTTGTATGATTGCGTGGCTTTTGTTAAAGAGCGTGAAATTGATATGCAATTCAAATAATATATATTTTTTTCCACGTGAGTGGCTGCATTTATTATATAATATTTTCGGCAGCAATATTTATCGATGACACGTTCCCATTGCGAATCGAAAATACAAATTAAAAAAAATATAATATATATGAATAAAATATGCGTCGTTAGCAGCTGTCACCAATTTTGCTCAATGTGCATCAAATATTAATTTTTTAGCGCGCATTTTAAATACTGCAAAAATTCACAAATTGCGAAGCATCGATTGATGCGGCCATATTAAAGCTGCGTGAGTGAGGCAAACAGAATTCTTGTATTCTGCTTAATTTGTAGCTGCAAGGACAACGTCTGTCAGCAACAACAACAACAACAACAACAACAACTGGGACTGCGACTGCTGCGGTTAATGGCTTTTGAATGCAAATTCAATTTTATCGCACTGTTCACTTTTTAATAAGATTTCTCAGGCAAAAGGTGCACCGTGCTGGAAATGAAAATTAGTTGCAAGCGCAGCCTAAAAGAAAACCCCAAAATGAAAAGCCAAGAACAAGAAAAACAAGAATTCAAATACGCAGCGAGACACGCGACTGGCAACTGCAAAACGAAAAAAAAAAGAAAAAACCGAAAACAAGAAAAAAATGCTGTTTGTGGCGCCACAAGCAACCCACCCAACTACCCCCCGCCCAACCGAAGCCACAGCAGGCTGTAGGCAAAGCCGCAGCGGTGGTGGTTCACACACACACACTTACTTGCACACACTTATATTCACTGCGGCACACACACACACATACATATTTCGATATGGCCAGCACTTTTACCTTTCGTGCTTAGAGGGCACAACCTACAATCCAACAAATTGCGTTTTGTGCAAGAGTGGGTGGGAAAACTGTCAGAATGAATGAGTAGACTGGTCACACCTACTGTCAGTCAGCTAAGGGGCAACAACTACAACAACAAGAGAAACAACAACAGCAATGGTATCATTTTGAACTGACCAAGGCGTTGGCATTGCTCTGCGTCTGCGTTTGCTTTTGCCTTTGCCTCCGACTGTTGCCTTTGCAGAACTCACAACAAAACAACTTTAAAGTTCACTTACATTTTAATGTGTTATAGAAGTATTGTATAAGAATACATTATTCACAAATATATATTTCATTCGAATCTTTATCCCTATCAGATGCCAACAAAAATTATTGAATATCAGCATCTTAACTTAAGGCATTAAATTATATTTCTTTATTAAATGATACAAATTATTTTTTTATGTTCAAAATATAAATGATAAGTATTAAAATAAAAATAATTTATTCATATTCAAAACCTTAGTTAAGCTTTAAGCAATATTAAAATATCTAATGAATTACAACTTACAATTACTATTATTGTAAAATATTTATTATATATTAATAGAAATAATAATAATATATAATTTATTCTCACGCGTGCTCTAATCAACTGTAATCTACGCTACTCGAGCTTTCGAAGTTCCCAGCTGCAACTGATATGCGAACTCCATCTTTAAATCGTAATGTAGTATTCGAACGATCAATTTATTGTATCTTTAAAGCTAATGAGCAATTTGCTGTTAAAGCATCTCTTAGATATCCATAGGAAAATGCCAGTCACATTTGATGGACCTTAGGCCAGCTGCAATAAATATAAATACTCATATTTACTTATTATCTATTCGAATACTTGCTAATCACGCAGCTGCCGCCCTTTGCTGGCAAGAATTCATATCTCAATTCATATATTTGACTGTTGCTCATGAAGCCGCACAGACTTGGCTCCACGCCCAGCCAGAAATTATTGCCAGCCCAGACGCTATTATTTCCAAGCGCATGATTTTATTTTGCGAGGCACTCAAACTCCATGCGGATTACTCCTTTGATATTTCGGTTGGGCGCTTGCTTCATTTTTGTGCAAATAATGTACTGGCAGACAAGACACGATGCCTGCCTTAAGACGTCTTCGCTATTTAGTTTGAGTACGTTTTTCTTAGCTATCGAAGCATAGAAAACTTCTCAATTACTTTGGCTTGCAAGTTGTTTAATATTTTGCTGATGTCGCTGACTCCGGAAGTGGCTTGCCCCGGCCCGGCTCGGCTCGGCCCGGCCAGTCCCGGTCCACTCCCAGTCCCAGCCTGGTCTCTGTGGCCATTTGGTTGACCGCTCGTTACGTGCTGCATGTGCTGCCCTATCAGCTTCAACTATGGCTCGGCTCACATGCAGCATCAGTGGCAACACAACTTCAAACTTCCGCTCTCAAGTTTGGGGTTAATTATTTTCCACTTTTGTGCTCAATTTCAAAATACTTACTTGCGAGCAAGTAGCCGCAAACTTCGCTTGAAGTATACAAGAAAGTTTCGCATAAGCTAAGACTTGGCTCAGTATCAACTGGCTTAACAAGTCAGTAAATATATTGATACTCTCTCAGCAATTATGGAGGAATAAGAAAACATATTCTTTCACCACAAACTTTCATAAAAAACGATGTTTCGATTTCAAGAATTATTTGTATAATTCGGTTGAAAGTATTCTACTTTTCAAAAGTGATTTTTATTAAATGCAAGCTAAATTCTTCGAATCTAATTCATATATGATTTAACTGAATAAATCTTAGAAATCATAGAAATCATTATTAAATGTTATTTTAAATGTTTCATTTATATAATATTGACGTATAATATTAATACTTTCTCAAAGCTATATTTAATTTAAGATATAATATATTTATTGAAAATAATAATTATTTTCCTTCTTATTTTACAGGTGATAACTCCATAAGTAAGTAGAAACTGTTTCTTATAATTGCGCAACAACAGAACCACAACATTTTAAATTGGCTAGATAAGTACAGCAAATTGCAATCGTTGAGACTCGAAATGTTCCAATAAACCAACCTGAAAACAAAGCAGAAATAAAAGCAAAATATACTTATGAGTGTATCAAATGCATTGAAGTCTGGAACCGCAAACATATTTAAATGCTATTATAATATACGTATTTGTGAAAAGTGTGCGAAGGTTGCGTTGAAAGCCGCAAATGAAACGGCTAGCTATTTAAGCCGTTTCGTTTTGGCCATTTCAATTTTCCATTGAATTTTTGTATGCTATTTTAGCTGGCTACATTTTTTCTCAGCCTTGTTTTCGACTTTGTTTGAATGGGCACGAAAACAAGCTGCAAAAGCAGAGATAAAAGCATTACGAGTGAAATTATAAACATAATTACATTTTCTATTATTTTATGTATTTATTTTTTTCTTTTGCTAACTGCGGCTTTCCTTTCATATTTGTCTGTATGAAACTTATTTGCTCGCCCTCATATTCATATTTAGTATTAAGTATTCAGAGTTAGTTTGGCTGCCATTTTGAATCGAGACTCGATTCGTCTAGACATTGGCCTCTACCTGGGGCTCTCTGACAAAAAACTGAACCAATCAACCGTCAACCATTTTCGAGCAATTCGACGGAAACGACGCTTTTTCATGTTCGTGACCAAAGTTTAAGAGCGCTGTGGGTCTGGACAAAAAAAAAAAATATATATATATATATTTTACCTGAATTAAATTGAGTAACACAAGAAAACACGAAACACAGTTTTTTATGTATCGCAAAGATACACACACACTGTACATACATATATGCAGACTGCTCTGCCTTTTTTTTATTTTGGCGCTTTTTCGTTGTACTTTTTATGCTCTTACCAAGGTACGACTGAAGGTAAGACGACTGTGGCATTAAGAATGTAACGTGGGCATTTAGATGTAGTGACATATTAAGATTTCGATACGAACAGAAGAATAAACTTTCTTAGATCGATCACTTGTCAGCTCTAGCTTACAAAGGGAAGAGAGATCACGTTTGAATGGTTATTCTAATTGAATCAATTTTAACCAACTTTTATTTCAAAGATCTATCAGAGCATTATGAATTCGAATTGCTGACATTAGCAATTCTTTCTTGATTCCCTAGTTGTTCTGTTTCTGTTGTTTGCTTAGCTCAAAAAATGTACAAAGAGAGAACAAAACTCAAAGCGAAACACGCTACCAGTTTCGACAGTTTTTTTGTTCTCTCTCTTTTTTTTCAATGCCTGCCAGGTTGGCCCCACTTGTAATATAATTTGTCGACGTCGACTCCTGTGTGTGAGTGAGTGTGTGTGTGGATGTGTTGGTCACTTTGGTGCCCGGACGCATCGGTATTGGTAAAGTGGTTGCGGAGGAAATAATTACATGATTGAGGCACTCACACATACGTGTGTGTGCCCAATGACAACAACAACGGCCACCTTCTTGGTGGTGGTGCAAGTTGTGTTGGTGGTGCTGCTGTTGCCAGCGTTGTTGTCTGATCAAACAGAACACGTTCGCTTGGTCAGCTCCCAGCTCCGACTCCCGTCCGAGCTCTGATGCCTTGTGACCATTGCATGACAGGGTCGTGTGTGTAAACACATGGCAGTATGTATGTGTGCCTGTATTTGTGTGTGTATGTGTGTGTGTGTGTGTTTGCAAACGCCGGCTATGAAATGAATGGCGGCTTTGTATGCCGAGTTCTTGTTTTGTTGTACTCACTTTTGTTGTTGTTGCTTTTTCATTTCTTTATTCTTTATTCTTGTTCGTTTTTTTTTTTTTTTTGGCTTGTTTTTGTTGGCCTTTTTTGTAATTCATGCCAAACCCGCAACAATGACGGCGACGACGGCCCAGAGCAATTATTGTATCGCTTGCACAGTGCCACACCAAAAGCATATGTCCCTTTGCCAGAGCACCCCTTGACCTCTTACCGTCTGTAGCGCCTACCCTCAAGCCGCATTGGACAACATAGCTCTTTCCTTATTGGCTAGCAGGCCATTCGTTAGGGCAAGGGAAGTGCATGAGTGCCATATAAAATATAAAACATATTCTCGAAATGAAATTAATAAAAATATGAATTTTATATTTTGAAAAAATTTTTTTTTAAATATATACATTATATTTAATAGCAAATGAATACTATTTCTTTTTAATATTTTTATCATTCAAGAATCTCATTAGGGAAATTCGAAAAAAGAACTACATTTACATATTTCTATATATTGCAAAGTATTATTGCATTGATCAATAAATCTTACTTTCACTCATCATGATGAACAAATATAAAAATTTGAGCTTCAATTTTCGAAAAGTGTAAACAAAATATAAATTAAATATTTATAATTTACTCTGTGCAAAGGAATAAAATATAACTTAAATAAATATATTATTTATTTACTAAAATTAAATAAATCAAAATTCTTGATGAGAGATTACAAAACTAGTATACTTACATATCTCTCGCTAACAATTCGGATTTATCATAACAAGTACTTTACCGAGTTCAACTTATTCACGGCAATTCCTATCATCAGTTTCAATTTGGACTACCTTCTGAACTACAATTAGCCTGTCCCTAACTGTGGCTAATAGTTCGTAAATAGTTGGCCAATATTTACATGTGGCTTGTGTTGTGGTCGCATTATGAAAATATTTGCCTACAAATTGCTCATCTCTGGACTTTCATTGTCTATTGACGTGTCGTCGTCCTCCTCGCTCCCGCTGTGCGAACGACTCGCCGGCTTGACGAGGGCTTCCAAAACGTTTTCATTACAATAGTGCGTAGCCGCCGTCGCCGCTGCTTCAGTGGCCGCCGCTGCTGCTGCTGTTGCTGCTGCTGCTGCCGATCGGACAAATGTGTCAGAGCTGAAACGTCATGATTAATGATGGTGGTAAGCATGTGGGCCCGAAGGCCAGGCCACTGAGTCTGGACTGGGCTGCAGTTAAAGGCCTATACTGAGACAGCCTGAGGGTAGGGCAGTGCGGCCTGCCAACTGGGCCATGGGAAGGGACGCACAGACACTGGGAATGGGTTTGAGTTTGGGTTAGAGAGTGGAAATGGAAATGGAACCACAACTGGCTCTGGCACTGGCACTGGCACTGTCTGTAGTTGTGGCATCATTCTATCAAGGTAATTTAGACAAAAACACAAGAACACGACACCCGAAATGTAAACAACGCGCTGAACACAAACCGAAACACTTGGCGAAGCATTAGACGAAATTAGGAATTAATCCTTGGCTGCACTCGCGGCGACTCGTTGTTGTTGTGCCTTGACTATGGCAACAACTGCTCAAGGGGCGGGCAGACGATTCCGATAGACAGACAAGTATATAGAGAGGGGTTGCAGTCATGTGTGCGTAGGCATATGTTTAAGTAGCGGCAGCATACATTGATGAATATGAGAATAATATTGCTACAAATTATGAAGAGCTTAAGCTTTGCCATAATCAACAAGAACAAGCTGTTATCGACAGAGAAAGAGAAAGAGAGAGGCTTCTTGAAGGCTTAATGGTCTTTAAGATATGTATATTTATTTATACATATAATACTCTCTATTATTGTTATTTACTCTGCTTAATCTACAATATTTTAGATCAGCATTAAACATTTTTTTATTGAAAAATACTTTTTATGTAGATATTATTCTTCAATCATTTTTTCTTTCTAAATACTAATCAAACCTAGACTCAAATCTAGCCAGCTTTCATCAACCTTGTATGTAATATGTTTTCTATTCTATTCAATTGTTAAAAATTTTATCTTCACTTCAAATATATATTATATAGTTTCATTAGTTTATCACATAACAAAACTTATTACAACTTTTGTATATGCATCACATTTTCCATAATCAAAAATGCGAAGCGAATTTATTGCGCAATGCAGGTGATTCAAGTTATCAAATTATATTTGAATATTTGAAACCGTATTACCTGTCATTAAAGTGCACTTCCCTTCAATTCATTCCACACTGATCGCATTCATTAATTTTTCAAAAGATAAAAAATATCCACGCAACGAATATACAAATCTGGAGACAGCACCAGCTGCAGCGTTGCCTGTCAATTCCATCAAATCAATTCAATTGATATCACGTTTAGGAGTCAAGAAAGAAAACAAAATTGTTTGCGCTTGTTTTTGGGCTCTGGGCCGCTGTGCAGCAGAAAGATGCGCCATTGCCTTAATTGAAACCGTTTAAATTGCAATTAATCAAATGCCAGAGCCAGCGAATGTTGCACAGTTGTTGCCGAGTGGCGCAACGAATTCCCTCGGCGGGAGTGGGAAGTGCCTCTATGCTGTGAAAACTTCCTGCATTAAACTCTAAAGCCAATGGAACACATAGAGGGAGCGAGAGAGAGAGAGGGAGAGAAAGAGAGAGAGAGAGAGAGGAGGTCTGAATTACTGTCACCACGGTGACTAATTTTATCCTTTGGCTGCTTTTGTTTTAATTCCGAACAAATGAAGAAGCAGCCAGCAGCCAGCAGCCAACAGCCAGTTCCAGCATATTCAGGACACAGCCACACGGTAACTGTTTAATCGCTTTCGACATGCGGATTTAAGTTTTTTTTGGCCACAAACAGTGGGATCTGTGATAAGTGAAAATATGGAGAACACCCCTCGCTGGCGTTGCGAGCAGGCGGCAATAGGCGGATGAGGATATTGCCACTGTGGTGTGCACGGCAACAGCCCATACGAACCACCCGATAACACGAACCATCCAAAGCCAAGTACCCAAAGCCCACGCTCAGCACCGACCCGCGCTCCACCGGACGCACGCACAGGATGCGAGCAGCGGATGCGGCAGATGAGAGACTCAGGGGCAGAGAGAGAGGATGAGGCAGATGTGTGACTGGGATTGAAACTCGGAAACTGAGCCTATGCCCATGGCCTTCTTTTCTTGCGTTCGCGTCGTGCACTTCGTTTTTTAAGTGGAAATAAATTAAAAATGGGTGGCAAACCTCCAGTGCTGGGGGAGAGCATAGAAGGAGCTGGGGCGCGTCTTGAACACGCGACGAGGACAACGACAGCGGCAGTGGCTGAAGGTAAAAGTTTTGGATAAAACAGTTGAACTTCAAAATGTGAATTTGATTAGGATATTTGCATAAAATTCTGTTTCTGCGCCCAGCACTCAGCACGGGCCCAACCAGAAGGCAAAAGCCAGAATAATACCGCCATAAAATACGGAAAACACACAGAACGAGAGCCGGAGTGGAGCTGGAACGTATGTTCGGTTGCCGGAAGCGGAAGTATATAAGTCAACCTAGATTCTTTAGTGGCGTTTACGCTGATACCAAGGACAAATGGGCTTTCTACTTGCAGTGCCCGAATTTCGTCTGCCAACTTGTCGAAAGGAACGACTTTAAGAAATTTAAGGGAAATCGACTTAAATCCCTAAGCTAGGTGTTGGTTGCTTACTATTGAATTTACGATTTTTAGACAGAATATAAATTATAATATAGCAAGGAATGACAGATACTAGATAAGTGAAAGATCCTATCAAAAATTCTGTTATAGATATTAAAATATATTGTTATTGAATATATCAGTTAATGTTGAAAACTATTTTCAATATCTATTCTCTTGTATCATTCAAATCATATCATTAATTCAATTGTTCTGTAAAAATAGTGCCCCATTGTTGCAATAAATATGAAATGTTTTTCAATTACAGTTCAATTCAATTATTGCTTTAGATCAATCTATATTTGTAACTAAAATAGCGTACAATTGACGCGTGCGGCCTTCCTGGCTGGCATATCATAAATTATACATGTGCCCAGAACATGAATATGCTTGCTTCAATGGAGCTTTAACTATGTGACATTTAGCATATGTCGCCACCTGTGCGTAATGTTCAATACACATGCACTTGACATGGCCCTGCCCAAGCCGAAACAAACCCCACTCAAAGCCGAAGGGAGCTCTAGCTCGATATAAAGCTGAAGCTGGCATAAAATGCAAAACTTTTTGCCAAGCTGAGTTGCTTAGGCAAATCGTATGTGAAACATTTGGCAGGCAACGATTTATTTAATGTCTTTGGCTCGCTGAGGCACAGACTGAGGCAGTGGCAGCTGCATGTTCGAGCGATTTAGATGATTTATGTCTCAAGACGAACACTGCAGGGTTGAGATTGGCCAGCTACAACAACAGCAGCCAGACCAACTACCAACCAAACTACCAACTACCGCAGCCTGTTTTTCGGGGACACAATTTACGCATGGCTCAAACATGCTCATATGAATATACACATACTATATATCTACATACGCACTTCGACTCGTTGGCTGCCATAACTCAAATTTAAAGGCGGCGCCTGTGGCAAATTGGAGGCATCATTGCAGCCGGCTACAGCTGTGCTTTACGCATGCGGACGATGGCACCGAGCAAATTCAATTATCAGGCCGGGCTCTTCTTTCTCTCTCTCTCTCTCTCTCTCTCTCTCTCTCTCTGTGTCTCTTTTCCGTTCACTGCATGCAACACGCATACGCCGTGTGGATTTGGAACGTTTGGGAAGTTTTCTGGGGTCGCAATTAAAGCAGCCACAGCACAGCTCACTAATTAATTTGCATTTGCGCCGCAAACTTGTTGATTACCAAACAGACACATTTGTATATTTACTACATACTCGTATATCTGCTGTCAATTAGCCAATCGAGTTAAGATTTATCACATTTTAAAATAGTTTCTGTCCGCTGAGCACTATCGTGCTGATAGCTTTATTGATGGTCTATCGGCTGGCCAAGTAAACGAGCCAATCTAATGCTTAGCTATAAAATAATTGATTTTAACAGAGCAACTGCAATATTGTAGAGTTATTAAACTTCCATATCAATATCAAGAACATGTCAATTATGCATACAAAGTATGCGGATGTTATTTCACTTGTCTAATGACTGAATACGATATTTAGCAGAAATACTTGAGGCGGGTAATACGATGCAATTAAAGTCAATTCTACAAACTATTTTATACAAGTTAACAACATTTGCCGTCAAAGTCAAATGTACAGAAATGGAGAGAGCGCAGAAACATACAGAAGTAGAGAGAGAGAGAGAGGTAAGGTGTGTGAGATATGCGAAAATAAGATCGAAGATCAGAGTTGCAAGAGTATAGCCCAATGCAAAACACTCAGACGAAGACAAAAACGGAACAAATGGAAATATGTTGTTTCTCTCATGAGCAGAACGTGAGCATTTAAACAAACTGTTATTTGCGAGCTATGATTTGTACATAATCCTGCTTCTTCATATATTTACATACATAACTCATACATAACTCCTTGCATAGAAATTTATTAGCATTTTCCCTGCAGTGAGTCTTTTATGAGTCACGCACTGATCGAAAATAGTTATATATGTGCTCATTTTCTGATCATAAATGACTCCCCCGTCTTCTTCCTGATGAGTCGCTTATGACTCGTCTTTTTAATCATTTATGACTCTTTTTCGAGTCATAATTTAATCATATGTCTTTTGTATTCTCAACCAATCATATTTTGAGCATATAGAAGTGTCATTTATGAGTCTTCTTTCGATCGCTCATGAGATTAATCATTTTTTTATCATCAATGCGATTCAGAAAAGACTCCTCAAGACGATTTCTGTTAAAATAGTCTTCCAAATGTTTGCAGGGTTCACAAGTTTAAACAAGTGGCATGATTACAAAAAGCTTTGAAAGCTGTGTCTACATTTGTTAAGATTATATATAGCAAATATTTAAAAAAACTTAAAGTTCAAATATGATCATAAATGTTCCATTCCATGTTGCATTAGTGTATATCTATTCAAATCAGTGGATCAGAAGTTACATTTACGTTAACAGTTCGATTTTATCAAATCTCTTTCAGTGCAATTGCCATTTGGAAATGCTCTGCTAATGCTTAAGAGCTAATTCATTCTGACATTATTAATAATCGTAATTTTCTGAGATTTCTCAAATTTCTCTTCCGCATGTACTTTATAGGAAAACATATAATATACCTGTAGTTTATATTTAAGCTATTTAAGCTTACTTCAATGTACATGCCTCCGATATCTACGACTGTTTTTCAACTAATTAGAAAAACTCTACATCTAGTCCTAAGTCGATGGGGCCACTGCCCACAGACGTCGTCTGCAGACTTTTCGCGTTTTCCTTTTGGCGCAACGGAAGTGACTTTTGTTTTTTTATTTACCGTGAATATTGCGCCGCCGGTTGTTGTTGTTGTTGATGTGTTTAAATAAGTAAAACTTACGGGTGATAAAAATGCTGCAACAACAACACGCCAAGCAACAGCAACAGCGGGCTGATGGCTTACAAGAAATGACGAAACAGAGAACAGGGCAAAATTGCAAGAAAAAGCAGTGGAAGAAAAAGCAGTGGAAGAAAAAGAAAGAAAGCAAGAAACTTGAGCTTGGCGTGTAAACGGTTTTTTTTTTTTTAGTTTTACTTCGGTAAAGCTTCTGATGTGGACAGCCGGCGTCGCCGACTGGGTGGCCACCATGTAGACTCCCCTTGCACTACCCCACTAGTCAAGCTGAACTTCTCTCTCTCTCTCTCCCTCTATCTGCTGGGTCTTCGGACGAGTGACGTTGCGTCTCTGCCGTGTGCTGAGGGCGATTCAGTTGCGAGACAAATGGAAATGAAGCGTTTATGCTGCTTTATTGCTGCGATAAGAAAAAATGAGGCATTATTTTGTTGTTTCAAGCAAAGTTTCTGCCTCAGCGTTTGCCTGCCTAGACCCCGCTCGCCTCGTCACAGAGGACCCCTCGTGCCAACCGGCTTACCAGTCGCAATCTCATTTATACGTATTTCTCTATATTTTCATTTTTGCCTTCGGCCACGGAAACGCCGCGCCGTGATGCGAACTGGCCACAGGTTGAGCTTCGCCCTAGCCATCGTCCTCGGCTTGTGGAATGCGGCAATTTCCTCGGCAGTCTCCGGCCTCAGAAATATTTGCACTGGCCATGAGTGCGCGCTTTTCTTATCCCAGTTGGATATCTGATTCCTGTGGCTGCAGCCAAAATGATTGCGGCATTTCATTTCCAGCTACTAGCTCCAGCTCCAACTCCAGCGTTCGAGGCGCCAGAATTACTTGCGTTTTAACAGCTTATTTAATGTGAATCAAATCGGGCAGAAAAATAAATTTTATACTCTTCAAACAAAAGCAATGACCACGAAAAGCTGAATATTTTCGGCATATAATTTTGACTGAGGCGAACAAATTTAAAAGTATCTAAACAACTTAATCAAATTTATGTCAATTTAATCTTAATATTCATTTTCTAAATATTAAATCTCAATAATGGTTAGAAATGAATCAGAAAAACACATGTCGCAGCCTAAAATAATTTGTCTTAAATTAGGAAACTTAAAAACATTTCCAGATGCCAAACAGGCAATCTGCAGACTAAATTCTTGCATTAATATTTAATAGTTTAAAATGTTTGCTCAGTAAACATTTATAGATAAGACAAGAATTATATCAAACCCTAAGATGTGGATCTTGCACTGAAGCATTTATGTTTTATATTTTAATTCAATATCCTCTCTTTTAAACCTTCTCTTCTACAGTTTATATATTTCATATACATACACAAATATAATTTTATTAAAAAAAAAAATAATAATAATAATAATACAAATTTGAGACTCATGTGGATTAGATTTGAAATATTATGTATTTAAAAAAATGGCTTTTGTATACCCAATCGATGCATTATACGCTTAGTTACCGAATAATCAATATTCCATTGACGGCACAATTCTAATTAGAGGCCTTCCACATTGAAATTACCAGCCCTCGGTTGGTCGGACAAGTATTTATTTTTTTTTTTTACATCACTCACGGCTATCATCAGCAATAAACCGTGAACATAAACAGTAGCCGATGCGATCAGACATCTGAAATTCGCTTCTATTCGCCCAATGATCGATCACAAAAGCCCCCACAAAATGTGAGATGGATGTACGTTGAGCGTAGCGTGAAGCCAAATGCGATCAAGAAACCCCCATCGAAAAAAGTACATATATACATATATATATATATATAAAACACATATATAAAATATGAAACTCAAAAGCCAAAGCCGCATCATCAATTATGCTCAACATTGCTCAATGGCAACCCAGCAACAGCAACAACACAAAGCTGTCAGCGCGCGTTGATCTGTCAAATGCCGCAACCGAAACTGAAAAACCTGGCCCAAAAGAAATGCGGCAGCCGCATCTGTAGCTTTGGCTGGTGGCAACTGCTGCCCGCCACTTGGCGACGCTTTTGTTGCATTTCCACACAAAAATATTGATTAATCACGGCCGGGCAGCCATTGCTGCTGCTGCTGTTGTTGCTGCTGCCATTCATGCCACACACTCTAACTATGAGCGTATTCAAAGAGTTGTCCAGGCAGACTTTGAAACGATCTTAAGCTGATTTTTGGCCTTCAGCAGAGCTTGTCTTTGTCTGCCAAGTATACAATACAAACACAGTGATAATTCTTCACTCGCTTCTTTATGAGCTGGCGGCACTTTTTTGTACAGCGATCGCCATTGTTGCTCGTTCTCCACCTACAACAACTGCGAAAAGCTGCGCAGCAGGCATTTGCAACATGAGGAATTAAAGAGAGAGGGAGAGAGAGAGAGAGAGAGTTTAAAACAGGGGCAATTACTATTTCTAGTTGTTGCTAGTTTTATTTTCTTGTAATCGCATTTGATAAAGTCACATCATTTGTGGCCAGCGTGCAGAATTATTGTCATTTTCGACCATTAGGAATTAATACACGCAAAGGCTTTGGCAACGTTTTTAAATTGACATCAATTTTGCATGGATGTCTGCATCGGGGTATACTTTAAATTTCATTTTTAATTCGCTTTCAATCTGGCAAACATGCTGAGCATAATCCAGAGCTACCCCACACAGAGAAAGAGTGAGCGCAAGAGCGAAAGAGAGATATAAAGAGAAAGAGAGAGAGAGAAGAGGGAAATGTAAATTTCAGCTGAAAAAGTTTCCCTCGCTGATTTTGATTGACAGCTCTTAGCATCCCTGATGGATTTCATATTTGAGCCATGGCTGAGGCAATACACGCAGCGGGCCAAAATGACAGACCGGAGACACGGCCAAAGGCATGGGCGGGGATGAAGTTGGGGACGGGAAGGGGTAGGGTGCACGGAGTATGGGGCATGGCTATGAAGCACGGGCTTAGGCGCTACATAAAAGTTACCAACAGCTTTCATATTTCCCTGACGAGACGAAACGAAACGAAATGTTTCTTTCTTTATTTTGTAGACACATGCGCATCTGTATAAAAAATATATGAAAATAAAATACATAAGCTATGTGTATATATAAGTATATGTATATACAACTGGAATATATATATACAAAAAGCAATACGTAGTTGAGCAGGCCATGTTGAAAGTTTTTCAATTTGAGCCGCTTTAAAGTATTCAACTTGATTCAATGACGATCTGCCATGAGTTTTTTTTTGTATTAAAAAATATATGAGAAGTATTTTTTTTTTTATAAAAAAAAAAGTTACACAAAAATTTGTGACCATATTTAAACGGATAAAAGTTTTTTATTGTGGTTTTGCTTGGCTTTCCAAATGCTTCCTAATGGATTTTTGATTTCAACGTTTGAGGAAAACGTTTGATATGCGCTATTTATTTATTTATTTATTTATTTATTTTTTTTTTTTTTGAATTTATTTTATTGCATTAAAAATGGTAATGCTCTTATTTTATAGTTTAAATACATTTATATATATATATATATATATATATATATATATATATATATATATATGTATTCATACAGCCTCAATTTAGTTTTCTTAACTAAAAAGTTACTTTTTGAATAAATTTGCTGAAAAGCTAAAAATAAATCATATTCTTCAATTCTTCAACAATTGAACAAACAAACGAAATATTTCAAAGTTTATCCTTAGTATATATGGATTTTTATTCACAACTCAATATACTACTTAATTTATTTCAAACAATTGTGTTCGACATTTTTAAGACAATTCACTTTACAGTTTTGAATATATGCAATTTTAGCAATGACAATTCAAAAAAACTAAACATTAATCAACAATTTTCACACCTACCGCGCACTGCAGGCAGCAACAACAGAGCAGCAGCAGGAGGAGGAGGGTCCTACAGTTTCGATAAACAATCCAGCATTCCATAGTTTTGTTATCATTGTCGTTGTTGTTGTGACTGCTCTGTAAATGTTCTGTTTGTTGACATTTGCTGGTCATGAAAAGTCATTAAATATATTTCTCTAATTTATCTTTGCGACTGGCAGCTCGGTAAAAGCATTCAAGTTAAGAAACGCCCCGTAAATTGTATATACTTGATAATCGTTATACTCCTGTTGTTGCTGTGGCTGTTGCTTTTGTTACTTTTGCTGCCTGCCGTTTGTAGCAACCCTTTCAGCCAGGCTAATTAAATCTAATCCAGAACAAATGCTTGGCCAGCAGGAAGCGCTATACACTTTTCGCATGAATGTCAATCAAGCCCACAATTAAATGATTGAAGACATTCAGCTGGGCCCCAACTTGGCCTTTGTCTCCTCCTGCCAAGCAGCTAATCAGCAGCCACTCAAGAGTCGAACACCCCGTGGTGAACCACTCAGCCACTCAGCCACTCAACCACCGGCGATTGGGCAGCAACAAGCTTCAAGCCACGTTAGACTTGAATAGCCAATAAAATAGATAAGCGCAACTGTAGCTCCAGTTTAAAATACCAAGTGTATTCTTCTTCTTTCCTTTTTTTTTGTAGTTTTGCAGACGCATAGCAAATAGATACAGATACAAAATATTTTCATGAGAAATTGACTTTTTCTACGGCCATCGTCGTCGTCGTCATCGCCTTCTTTTTCGTCTCGTCTCTGTCGTTGTCTTCCTTGGTTGGAAATGATTAATGATGCAGCTCTGCGCATTCGTACGTTTGTCGTCCCACACCAGACCTCCAGTTCCAGCTCCAGCTCCAGCTCCAGCTCTGCTTTTCTGTAAATGTATCTGTATCTGTAGCTGTGCGTCTTTTTGTTGTCAGCTTGAGCATTTTTACTGCATTGCATTGCAGCATTTGGCATTCGAAATAGCTGAAGCTGAAACTCAAGCCAAGAAGCCGTCCATATAAGCTGCACATCCGTATCCCTCTGCCACGTCTCGTCATCAGTTGCTTTTTTGATTGAATTTGTCATGGCCTCTGCCTTACCCACACACACACACACACACACACATGCTCTAGTAAGTACTTTCAGCCTGGCCCTTTAAAGTTTTGCAGCCACCAACTTGAACATAACTCAAGCCACAGAATGTTGCCTCGCCTACCTCTATTCTATACTCCCTTCCCCTCGCTGTTCGCCAGAATATTTTACAAGATAAATTGAGGTCATTTTTTTGGTGTCCACCTTTGGTCATCTTGTTTGTTCTTTGCTGGCGACTCGCAAAGGTCCTGCCACAAATTGTGTCCACCTTGTTGACCGCTGTCCCATTCATGTGTCCACAAATGTTCGTAATGTGCATCCTTATGGACTAACACGTGTAAAGTGGTCAAAAGCACAAAGCCCAGAGCCAAGACCCAGCGTACTTGGCCACAAGTTGCCACATACAAAGGCAAAGGCAAAGCCTGTGGAGGGTTGCCTCGTAAAAAAGGCACATTCTTGGTCATGCCCTGGAAGTTAAACATGAACATGATTTAAATGAGCTAAGTACACTGCACATAACTAAAAGGCCTCAATTATTTAACTATTTCAAAGAATTTATCAAATTAAATTATGTTTTTATTTAATATATATATAGACATATGTAAATGCTACACTTTAAAAAGTAGTATCTAGAATTAGGCATGAATGTAGTTGATTATTATTTATATTTTTTGCAAACATTAAGTCAAAATAATAATGTTTCAATAATGTTTTTCACTTTTTCATTCACCTAAGCTCTTATTCTTCTGATAAAAAAGAAATACTTTAGCTCTTTATTAAAAATTTCCCAGCCCGCTTAAAACGTATTAACGTTACGAAAACGACCAGATCTAGAAGAGCTAATCCCTCTTCAAAATATATATTAGACCCTGGAAAAGGCTGCATATCGATTTGCAAAGATATTTAAATGTACTAAATAGAATTTCTTTAGAATTTAATTCAGTAATAATTAAAGTCATGTACAGAGCTCAGAGATCAGTTTGTCAGCCAACTTTTCTTAGCTGTCACAGTCCAACAAATATCGGATTTCGTGCAGTGTAATAATTTTAATAAGCAATGAACAGCTTACAAGTCGTGTGAGCCACCTTTCGCTTCGGTTGCAAACATTTTGCAATTGTTGGCAAAATTTACGCTCATTTTAATTTCGGGGTGCACTTGGGCCAACAGATGCGTTAAGTGTGGCCATTTCTGTCTGTCGTTTTTTTTTTTTTTCCTGTTGGCCTAACCAAAATGCAGACATAAATTTTCACATAGTTGACTGCAGCAGGCGGGTGCGAGAGCAAAAAAAAAAGGCCAAAGTAGAGAGCGAGTGCGTTTAAGTGTTAACATGTAAATTATGCTCTGGGCGATGTTAATAAGTGTATTTCAAGTGCTGTAAATCACGAGTAGCACTTCCGAGCTGCAAATTAATATTTTGTAGCCATATACATATGCACACGTATTGCCTGAGGCAAGCAAGCTCTGTTTTAAAACACAAATCTTTGACTAGGCCCGCTGCCAAGTGCTGCTGCTGCACAAAGTATCCGACGTAGTTGCTGATAAGTTTCGTTACGTTTTGACTTTTCCGGCATTTCATCCATGCTGATGACATTTCCAATGCAACGATTCACCATTTCCACCCATCTCACCCGCGCCCTCGTCCCTAAAATTCGTTTTGTAATTTTCAGATACCTTGAATGCCCTAGCCAGCTGTCGTCGAGCTGGTTCGGCCTGCTGGGTTTTCATTTTGACCAGGCTGCAGAAATTGCAACCAACTTGCTTTCCATTTGCTACCAACTCTTCCTCCTTTTTGTTGTGCGTGTGTGTGTGTGTGTGTGTATCTCTATGTGTGTGTGTGTGCACAGTTTCGGTTTAGAAAATTATCTTTCTGCTCGTCGTCGCCAAAAAGGAAATCATATTTTCTGCTTTTGTGCACTTTACTTTTCAGTTTCGTCGGTCGCCAGCCTGCTGGCTGCCACCGCTCTCGACCCATCTCTCTCTCTCTCTCTCTCTCTCTCTCTCTCTCTCTCTCTCTCTCAGTCACTCTTGCCGCCTGTTTGACTTTTGCTCGTAAACAGTTTGGTTGCAACTTTTGTGCGAAATTTATGCTTCTCGCACCGAATACCCTCTCATTTCTGGGCACTTTTCGCAAGTACTCGTAGCATGCGACTTGCTGCCACACCCACACCCACCCCACACTCGCCTGGCCTTCTATGCGAGGAAATGGGTTGTGTGTGTGTGTGTGTGTGCGGCATCCAGGTGGTGTTTATGGCATCCGCTTTCGGCAGTATTGATGAAGGAACTCGCATCTGTAATTCAATCAGTGTCTATGTCTGGCTGCTGCTGCCATTTGGCTGGCTATTGAGACCCAGCTTCGTTCGACTGGAAATTCACGTGCAAACATTTTCCATTTTCCATTTTCATCGCATCAATGCAAATAAGGCGTAAAAATATCAAAATGCTCACTTCACCCATCACATCATATGCGAATATATTATATTTCTTGCACCTTTTTATTGTAGATATACGAAATATTCGCCACTCTCTCTGACTTTTGACTTTTGTTTTTAACTTTAAGCATTTTAAGTTGAATTTGCATTTCTTACTATCGTTAGATGAAACTTTTTTCAAATGCTACAATCAAACTGTAAAATTGGCAAACTATTCGTATCATCACAGTTTTTCAATATCAATTGATTAACCCCATTTAAAAGCAATGAGATTTTAAGCATTTTACAAGAAAGTTTTGCCGCTACGGACTTAATTCAAAATGTATTTACAAACCAAGCAAAACGCAACAATATATTTATTTATTTAATGTTATTCAATGGAATATGTGAGTGAGCTTAAATAAAATAATAAAACAATAAAATAAACCTCGTAATATATAAATTCTTCTTTGGAAAATAGAGCCAATCTCTGAGCTATCATATATTATCGTATATTAAATTGCTATAATATTTCTATCTCAAAGCCTAAAACATATATAAATTTACAATTTGTCATAGAAACTTAAACTTCCCTGCTATTATTATTATATGACTGCTCACATAACACTTGGGCAGATATTTAAATGAAGCTAACGAAGAGATAAGGAAGATGAAGAAGGTAAAATGAGACAAAAGAAGTTGCAGCAGAAACAGTAGCCAAACTACTTGAAGTGTCGCTACGTGCCGCCTTGTGGCAATGCTTCACGCGCCTCACGGATTGATTGATTAGATTTTTGTTAATTACTTAACGCTTGAGATTGAGGCTGGGATGGGAATTGAGAGTGGAAGCTGCTCGCAGCGCGTCGACAAAACTTTGGCCGAGCTGGGTTACCCGCATTTGGTGGCAGCCACATTAACATCAGCTGCAGCCGCACTCAGAGCGAGGCGGCAGACAGGAAGCGCTTGTCGCATAGTTGCCACAGCTTCGAATTAGTTATGGCCGGTGACGAGCTGATGGATTGATCACAATTGCAATCACAATCCCAATCACAACCAAGCAGGGAGCAGCAGTTGCAGCAAATCCTCAATACTTTAAGTTGTCGCGCTCGTTTCCAGTCAGTCCTTGTTGTAGTTGTTGTAGTTGGTAACGCCCCGAACTTGTATTTGATGTCGAAACGTTTGCAATTTGTTAGTAGAAGGCGCTCCGCTATCCACGTAGAGCCACGTTCAAATTCACATTTACCCACGGACTCAAACAAGAAAATGCAATTTTCAATTGCAGCTGAATTCGTTCCAGAAAACGGCCTGCCCCGACGTCTGCGCACCGCGTACACAAACACGCAGCTGCTGGAGCTGGAGAAGGAATTCCATTTCAATAAATATTTATGCCGCCCAAGAAGAATTGAAATAGCTGCCAGCCTGGATCTGACCGAGCGACAGGTGAGTGTTTGCCAACTCTTTGCTTTTCCCCCCAAAGTGCAGCGCTTACCCTGCCCTCTTCCGTCTGCCATTTCTTACTCAATTTATTTCAATGCTCAGCTTGAAGGTCTGCCAGTCGCTACGTCACTGCGTCAGTCCATCTGTCAGCCCTGCACCTGCTCTTTAAAAGGTGCAAAAATTCCATTACTTGTGATGAATTACGCTACCCCAAGGTTGACAGTGGCTGAGTTCCGCTCATGTTCGTCTCGGCTGAAGTCTTTTCTTCGTTTTAATTGCACTCTTTCACACCTCGCTTCAAATGTTATGTAATGTAATGCAATGCAAGTTTTGTATGGCCATTTGTTTATTTCAGGTCAAAGTTTGGTTTCAAAATCGTCGCATGAAGCACAAGAGGCAAACGCTCTCGAAGACCGACGATGAAGACAACAAGGACAGCCTCAAAGGTGACGATGATCAATCCGATAGCAGTGAGTGCAAAGTTCTTTTTAAATTTATATTAAAATATTTGCCTTAATTTACTAAAACTCAGATGCATGGGGATCTAATCTATCTGAACAAAAATAAAAGTAAAATAAATTATATATATGTACAAAGAGCCTAATGTGAGAGAATTATTATTTGAGTAAGAAAACAAACCTATTATAAAATGTAAATAGTAATACTTAATGATATAGTAAGCCAGATCTATTAATATATATGTATATAGAGATATAGATTTTGAGCTCTTATAGGCAACAGTTCCCAATGTCTGTATAAATACTTCATTCTGATGTGATAATTCAATTCTATGTATTGAAATAATTATAATACAATTATTCAATTATATTTATAATTATAATTCATTTCACATTTATATCGTTTCTCGTATTAAATGAATAGTTTTATTTTCTGAAGCTTGCCTTAGAATTTAAGATTCCATCTCAGTTTTGAGTGAGACCCCGTTAGCATTATCTGAAAATAAAATTAGGAAAGTATTGGATAGAAATAAATCAGGCGCATAGCTTTAAGAAAACTCTCACCTCTTCGCTCTTACGATATCAAGAAATGTTTGTAACTTGGCTCACTTTAAGGACCAGATCAAATGACATACAAAACTTATTGCATACCCAAGTCGGCGCTCGGTTCGGTTTAGCGGGTCACTTTTACTTTTCGAGGCTGATTACGCAAAAGGAGAAGAGTAAAATATGCTGTAGCTTATCAATCACTGTCAGCTGGAGGAGGGCTCAACTTTAGCCAGAGTTGAGAGAGTTTCCCCGTCGCCTCACGCGATTTCGAGCTAACCCTTCTGCTGATATCGTCGGTTTTAGTAGTTCGGATTGGCTCGTTCTTAAGATTCTTATTTTTGATGTTCGTTTTTTTTTTTTTTTTTTTTTTTTTCTTTATAAAAACATATGATTAATTTGTGCACTTCAAACCAAAACTGATTTACTTATTGGTTCACGCGAAACACAGATTCCAATTCGAAGAAGTCGTGTCAAGGCTGCGAGCTGCCCTCCGACGATATTCCCGACTCCACGTCCAATTCGCGAGGACACAACAACAACACGCCCAGCGCCACAAACAATAATCCGAGCGCAGGAAGTCGTAAGTAGTTGGCAGTGATGTGAAAGTAATCCTAAACTAAATGTGAATTGATGCTAAATGGCAGTTACTCCCAATTCATCGCTGGAAACAGGCATTTCGTCCAATCTGCTGGGCAGCAGCACCGTCTCCGCATCGAACGTCATCAGCGCCGACTCCAGCGTAGCGTCGAGCGTCAGCCTAGACGAGGACATCGATGAGAGTCCCATCAAGGTGAAGAAAAAAGACGACGGCCACAGCCAGGTAAGTCTATTATCTGCGATCCGAATCGTAAGTTCTTCTACATGCATGTTTCTATATTCGATGTGATAGGTTATCAAGAAGGAGGCCGTTTCCACCTCATCGAAGGCGTCGCCATTTGGCTATGATGCGGGCCCTAGTTTGGCCAGTTTTCGTCGTGATCCAGACGCCGTCGCTGCAGCGGCTGCCGCCAACACGCCGGCCACCAAGGCTAGCGGCAAGAAACGATATCAGAGCGCCAATGCAAATGCCATTTCAATTGCCGTTGCCTCTCCGCTGGGCGAGAACAACGGCGCAGCAGTTCCGGCTGCTTATTTTCCAAGCGCTGGATACTATTCCAGCCCCAATCCGAATCCAAATGCGAAAAATTTGCAGGCTCCACAGCAGATGCCACAGGATTATTACGGCAAATACGATATTGAATTCGCCGCCTCGCCGCATCACAACCCGCACAAGCAACCACTGCAGCAGCAGCAGCAGCAGCAGCAACAACCACTTCACGCCGAATATCTAAGTCCCAAACCAAATAGCAATGCGGCCAACGTCAATTTCCATCAGAATAGTCAACAACAACAGCAACAGCAACACCAACACGAACAGTTTTACTACAACTATAACGACACCAATGGCGGCAGCGCGTACATGAACCACCAACAACACCAACAGCAGCAGCATCATCCCATTGGTGACTTTGAGGCGCCACCTATCAATGGACCAGCAAACAACTTCTATGATCATAAAACGCAGGCGGGTGGCGCTTACTATGACAACATGAATTTCCAACACCAACACCAGTCGGTGGTCTTTCAACAACAGCCGCAGCAGCAGCAACACCCACAGCCAGCGCCTCTAAGTCAACAGCAGTAAGTTGTCGTTACATTTTAAGTGTACGAATCGCACTAGCTGACATACACCGTTAGTGAAGTATAGAACCACAAACACGAACTTAGTTCACCAATTCTCCCACTCTTAGCTAGTTAATCTTTAAAACTCCAGCATGGTGACATACGTGTAATTAGTGATGTACAGAACCACTTAGCGAAGCTCACCACTGATTCTATTGCTCCATACATAACGAATTCACATCTACATATACCAGTTAGTAAAGTAAAGAACCTCACAACGAATTTCGTTCACCAATACTTCGCACTTAACTACTCAGCTTTAAAACGCCATCTAGATGACATGCATCTGATTAGTGATGTACAGAACCATTTAGCGAAGTTCACCTAACAATTCTATTGCTCCACACTTAACGACACAGCTCCTTAGTGATATCTTACCGGTTAATTTGTAAATAAACGAATTTAGATTACACCATAAAAATTGATTCACATCAAATAAGACAAAAAATTCCATAATATTGTATAATTTGATTCATTGTTGCTTTCAGGCACGTGCAACACATTGGAGCTGGTGAAACGTATAGCGCGTTGGGACTGCAAATGGAGAACTGCGACGGATACAACAACTTTGCCGGTGGCTATTATGATCCAGTTGCGGGTCAGCAACATCCGCCCATTCCGCCCACCCACAGCCACCCAGTTCCGCATCCACATGCCAATCCCCACCATCCGCATCACCAGATGCAGGCACAGAATCACCCACACATACATCCACATCACAATCCAGCAACTGCAGCTGCTGCTGCTGTTCACGTCGTCGGTGCACCGCCTCTGCCCGCCAATCATCTGCACAATGCAAACGCTAATTTCGGCGGGCAACTGCAGGCCTTTGCCAACACTAGCGGCGGGTCAGGCTCAGGGATTGGTGGTGCAGCCGTCATCAGCGGACTGGAGAACTCGAACAGCTCGTCGGACTTCAACTTTCTGAGCAATCTGGCCAATGATTTTGCTCCAGAGTACTATCAGTTAAGTTAGTTCGGATAATCCGAATTGTAAATAATACTAAGCTCGAATCGATGTAGTCGAATTTTTACATTGTAATCTCCAAGCTCTCAGCTTTCACTTTGTCGTAGCTCACATACATATCTGTAAATATGTTCGTATGTCTGTCCCAATGCTAGATCTATATATGTATATGTGTATGTAAGTAGCTAGAGTGATATCTATATATGCATACATACATACATTTACCAATATGTATACATATATGTATGTATTCAAGGCTCAGTAATCCAGTTAACTGCAGCCCCCATTTCAATAAGAGTGTGGCTTAAAGCCAGCTAAAGCTAAAAGAGAATTCTCTCCGTTCAACAGCAAATTAACATTAAAGCAAGAAACAAGAAAATAAAACAAAAATTTGTAAATATCTAGTAAAAATTAAACGTAACTTTCCACCAATCCTAATCAAAAATAATTCAAATTAATAATAAGTATATACACTATATACTATATATGTAAATCCTATCTGCAAAATCTGTTTGTAAATAGATATTGGAAAATAGCTCAAATCGAATATTGCGAAGTTTTTCCATTGAATTACAAACTGAATTTGTGATTCAAACAAAAATTTCCAATTGTATTCGAATGAATATTAATTTTAATTCAATGTGAGTAATGTTTGTATGTTGTTCCCCGATTCCCAAATACAATTTGACTTTAAAAACATTTTAGACCCTAAAAGAATAATGAATGAATGAATGAAATAAATAAATAAATATTATCTATTAAATCGTTGTCTGGTGCGTCATTTATGCTATTTATGAAAAGGTAAGTTAGTAAATATATGTTTTAAATAAAAGTATTCAATACAAAAAAAATGTCTAATTGTGCATTATCTAGTATGTATATAATTAACATTAAAAATTATTATTTGATAAAAAAAAACTGTTCTAGCTAATCTAATGTATATTTAAATTTACATTCCTTTAGAGTTCATGGTAAACATTTGATTGGTTTATAAACAAAAGTTCACATTGCCCGTAGCAACATGTTGCGCAAGCTTGGCAACACGCTACTCATCAGCTGTTCGATGTGCCTCGCGAGTTGAGAATTGCGACGAACAGCTGCTGTTGTAATGTATAGCAATTGTTGCATCAGCCAAAGCCGCCAAAGCGAAACCACTCTCTTGCCGCAGCTCTCTCAGCGCTCTCACGCATGCTGTGCGGCCAAAAATCTCACGACTTGCACACTACAAACATTTTACGCATCATAGGTGAATGAACAGAACAATTTCAAGATTCGTTTGAGTCAAACATGTTTATCAAATGAGTGTTATGCCCGCTGATAAGCTCTTGCTATAAGCGAATACGGTAAATTTGACTTTTATGTATATACATATGTATGTACATGGAGCTTACCTATTTCCACATTTATCAAATGCGAATTCGGTTGGAGAAAAGTCAAATATTAGATACATATATAGAAGATGTTTGATCCTCAATAGAAAGGTGTTAGGGTCAAGCATTGATTAATGTCAAGAAATATACTTATAAAATTCAATTTAAATTTGTTATTCAATAGAAAACTAAGTTAACAACCTCATTCAATATACATATAGCATGCTATAGCATCCTAGCATAAAGAGAATTGAGTTTTGGGGGCACGGCAATCGAGCAGCCAGCTGAGAGCTAAGAGATATGTACATACATACATACATAGAAGGCGGGGTGTGTGGCATAGGCATAAGCCGCATGGCGTTTGATTCAACATTTTTATCATCAGCAAAGTTGCTTACGTCGATTGCCTGAGTTCAGCGACTGGTTGACTCGCTTGGCATCCGTTAGTAACAAAACTTTAGCCGTCGTGAACAGAGCAATTTTTATATCGCATCGCAAGTCGAGTCGTTTATTCAGTGAGAGCTTTCAGCACAAACAACAACGAACGTATTAAAAAGCTTTGCAAATCTGCGAAAATTGGTGAAATTGTATTTTAAACTGTTTCATACACGTAAAATTGTTTTTCAAGTGTTTCATACACCGTCTTATGGAAAACTAGTTCCATTTAAATTGGTTCTACGGCTACGATCTTAATGGCATCAGCAAGTGAACTTTTGTATAAAGATATTTTATTCATAGAACAATAATTTATTTCTGAATTGTGAATGAAAGTGACACAAGAGTAAAAAGTGATTGCGAAAAAAGAATAAACCAATTAAAAACTACTTAATTTATTATTTGATATTACTCCACGAGTATTGTGTGATTAGATAAGAGTATATCTATTTGATAAGTGCTTCGTGATATTCGACTAACTGATTTCAATTGATCGGCGAATCGCCCAAGTATTATGTTGGTCGGTTCTACTATTGATACTACAACAACAACGACAGGCAAAACAAGAAAAACAACAACAAGCAGAGGCGTCGACGCGGGAATCAATCACAACAAGGGACGCAACAACGTCATGCAACATTCGCCTGTCGTTGTCTTCATGTGTGTGCAACATTCGTGGCAGCAAGTTCCCATGCTTAACAATTTGATGTGTATGTGTATGCGTATGCGTGGCTGGCATCATAACATTAACAATTACAACAATTATCAATTGGCTAAGACCATCACGCCCACTAAGACTCTACTAAAGCGCTCCAAGGGCTTGCGAAAGAAGCGTAACATTATTATTCGTCGCAGCATTTGTTGCAGAGGTTTTCGTTTTTGAGGCAAATTAATTAAAAAACGAAAAAATACATTAAAATTGTTTCATCGGAACTTGCTAGCCATACGCGGCGGCTACGAGATGAGCGGTAAGTAAATTGATAAGCCACAGTCTTAATGGCGAGCCCACTTATGATAATGTGTCTCAGATTTGATGATATCAAATATACAATAGTTAAACTATTCAATAGTCACACATATGTACATATAAATCTCAACACATACATACATACATACAGCTACACGTGCCATTATGTTGAGCCTCTTCAACGGCGCTCACCCTACACATATGAGCATTCGTGAACTGCTGCTCATTTTGACACCTCTCGCTGTTGCTACATAATGGTCTTGTTGTACTTACATACATACATGTAGGTGCATGCTGGAGTGTGTAATATTTCAATGTATTATTACATACATACATGTACATATGTATGTATACTAATTCATGTACATATAAATATGTACATATATCAAAATGAATACTTAATACTACACACATACATATGTATGTACATAAGTGCAAACATTATTAAATGGCCCCACGCATATGACATATTCATAAACACTTATGTACATACATACATATGTATGCTCATAATAACTAAAAGTGTTACGTGAAAGTTTTTCATTGACGTGGACCTTGGCACAGAAAACTGTACAATCATCGCGGCTAGCAAATTTTTGAAACTGATTTCAGCAACAAGTTTGGTCATTGTTACTTTGTACACATTTACATACATATGTATGTGTGAATGTATCGGCAAGCTTCTTCTTGACATGTACATTTTTATACAGATCTCGTGCCACTCAGTGCCACGCTGAGTTCAGTGCCAAAAGGCCCCGTCAGCTACATTTATATGTATGAAAATACATATAAAACACTATATAAAACAATATTAGTATTTTAGCCATTTCCACGAATTCAGCGCACTTTTACTGCCAAACAGACCATACATATAGGTTGTTTTTGCTTTGCAAAGCTTCTAATAGCATTCTCCTCACTTACCTATCCCATCAGCTTAATATTACATACATACATACATACATACATATGTATGTACATCACCTGCACCCAGAGCTTTTCGGTTTTTGCGTTGGTAGCATGACTCATGTGTTTTTTTAATTGTCGCCACAATTCAATACAATACACTCATACGCACACACCTTCACTGATATATGAAGGCATGTGTGTGAGTTGAAAGCTCTGAAATTCTGAGAACTGCCCAGCGAGCTTTCATCTTTACAGACACATGCTCACACACACCGCAACAGCTGTTGACTAATGCCATCTCATGAAAGCTGTGCCGGCACATACGAGGGAGAGCCAAACTTCAAATTTTAAAGGCCCAACGTATTTTTAAATTGTGAAATCATAACTTCACATGGTTTAAGACTCCTTTTTTGCAGTATGTACATACCACATGTGACCACATGTATGTACATATGTACATATGTATGTGCGTGCTGTTAGTTTTAGACAAATTAAGTTACTTTATTTCTGATCGTTGTATGTACATATTTAAGTACATATGTATGTATGTATGTGCATTCATAGGTCATTCAACTTTATGAATATAATACATTCATTATTTAATCATAGGAACTCTTACATACATACATACATATGTACATGTATGTATAAATGTACAATCCACATATGTACATAAAAAGTTATATATGTATGTACATATATTATATGTCATATTAGGCACATATTTGATCAACATTTGCACTACCTACCACTAACTAACAATAAGTAAAATTAAATTAAAATTAACATACATATCTATACTATATAAATCAATATTTTCCTTTGTATGGATGAATATTCACATTTATATAATAAATGCAATTACTAGCCGGCCGGTGCACTTGTTTATGTACATATGTATGTATACTTTTGTATGTCTGTCTGAATTCATGCACATACATACATATACATTAATATACCCATGCTGTGACACTGTTGATTAGTCAACAGGTTGATCTTCATAGCTTATAGTCAAAGTAGCGCTGTGACGTCACTCAAGAGAAACATGATTTCTTAATTCATCTTATGGTATTTTGTTGGTAAATCAATGTACGAGTTACTTTACAAAGTATTATATTATATAGAATTTGTACAGTTTGCATTGAATTAGTTGATTCCATACATTTGTTTGCATTTAACGATTTGCCAATGACGTAACAATAAGAAAAGTATTTCACTCGATGCAGCACCTTATTGCTGCTTTCGGTGAGAAAGAGAGCGCTATGCATAGCAAAGCTTTCGCTTACGCTCTCAAAAGAGTATCTGTGCAAAAAGCTCTTTCGCACACACGCAAACAAATTATCTGGCTATGGCAAACTGGTTATTGCTGTGCTTTTTAATTTCACAACGAAACTAAATTCAGTCAGATTACAATTTGAGCGTTTGCAGCTCTTTTCTGCCTCGACTGGCGGTGTTCGTGGCGATCTTTCGGTTCAATACCAAGTGAATACTACAAGCAAACAGTTGAGTCACACTCAGCTCTGTTTTCTATTGTATGTGAAGTGTAAAATATATATAAATCGCATATATAGCTAACATTTCGGTGTATATTCCTAGCAAAGGATAGGTGTTGAAAGTGAATTGTTAAAGAATTTTCTACAATTGTTGCTGTTCTACGTGGAGCAACAACTGCGCATTTGTTAAAGAACATTTGTAAGAGCAACGGCAGCGCGCGTTGAGACAAGCAAGTGGTGGTTCAAAAGACCACCCAATAAACTGCGTCTCTAAAAAAAACCGGTGATTTTTTTGGTCAGGTGTTTAACAGCCGGCCAACAGTCCTTGAAGACACATATTATAAATTTATGTAAGTATTCATAACATTAGACACGCAGTGTTTTTATACGAATATATATACATATGTACATACATATGTACATATGTACTTCACTGTAGTATATGTACATATGTATGTACATGTATATTGAAAGCTCTTAGGTTTTTTTTTTTTTTTTTTTTTGTGGGCGCAGCCATTTTGAATTAGTGATAGCAGCAATTACAGGCAGCACATACATACATACATACATATGTATGTACATACATACATACATACATATATGAATGTACATACATACATACATATGTATATGCATGTACAGAAATGCAGCAAACAAGAATACATACTATGTAAATAATTATACGAATATTCAGACATATGTATGTATGTATGTACATGATACATACATATATTTGCACTCATAGACAGATGGATATCTACAACTACATACATATGTATGTATATATACTTACATACAAAATGTTTATAGATTCATACATTCATATATGTATGTATATGCGTATCCAGTTATTTTTGCACACATACCAACGCATACCATACATCTATAGCGCAGTCAGCAGTTGATGACACTTAAGTAAGTACTTCACACACACACACACACCTACACATGCCATGGGGGATTTTTTATTTGGACTGCTCTTTTTCGTGCTAATAATTACACGCTTATATTTGATTGTACTTGGTTATTTGACAAGGGGTTAGAAGAGGCATAATTTAGATTTAAATGTCTATATGTGTATTAGTACGTGGTGTTTTTCCAGCAATTATTAATTGTTTTTCGCTGTTGCTTGGGTGCACAATTTGATATGGCAACCAGATTGCGATATGGCCCATTATCTGAAACACGCGTCAAGCCTTACAATTATGCATACAAATGTATGTGCGCGCGTATTTAACTATCTAAATGTCGCCCGCCATATAATTGCCTTTACATTGCCGACACCCCGCGATCGCCAGTAACCAACAACTGATTAGTCTTCGAGGCCCACTGTAAACTTGTTTCTGTTGTTGTTCTTGCTGTGACCATTTTTTTTTGCCTGCGCAAAGCGCTGTTGTGAAATTCAATTTGTTGCTTTTGTTTTTTGCTATCTTTTGCTTTTGCAGAGAAAAGCTTTGCTGCCATCAAGCTTTTGAAGGGGGCATTGAATAGGAAATATCTGCAGGTGCCTAATTCATGTTCTATCAATTAGTTTTCAGTGTAACAAGCAAATACGCATTTGTTGTCAAGTGCTATCACACATACATCTATATGTGTGTATATAGAAAATAAAATATATATCAATAAGTACTTTTTGTTGTTTATTAAACCTTTAAAATATATGCATATGCATTATTTATTGTTTACTGTAGCTTTTAAATAATACAAATTATTCCTGTTTTTTTTACTTTCAGTCTAAAAGGAAGTTGTGTCGACGACTCTTTTAGAGCTTGTTTAGAGTTTCCCTAACAATTTCATTGTTCCTCTCCAACGGTCAATTAAAAGTGAGTATACAAAATCTTGTTGTCTTTTAGTTATAGGCCTCATTCCTGCATGATAGATCGCTAATTAGTTTGTAAGATTGTTTTATGAAAAGAAAAAAAAAAAAAAATACAAAAAATAAAAAAATAATAAAAAGGAAAAAAATAATATGAAAAGAGGAGAAATCCCAACAAAAAAGGAGTAAATCCAATAAAAAAAGGAGTAAATCCAATAAAAAAGGAGTAAATCCAATAAAAAAAAGGAGTAATTCCAAAAAAAAAAAAAAAAAAAAAAAAAAAAAAAAAGTAAATAATAAAAAAAAAAATGATATAAAAAGGAAAATACGGAAAAAAGGCAAAAGAAAAACGGAAAAAAGGAAAATAAGACTAACCAACATGAACATAAGCCACAGAAAAAAAAATATATGTATGCATATATATATAACTAAGATAAAATAAGGAAATGCACTGAACACTTAAACATCTCATTCATTCACTGTATGAATCCTGCTAAAAATAAATTGATTTGTGTTTAAACTCAATGGTCGTAGATTTCAAGGCAATAATTATTTTTGTCATTATATTGATGTCTCTGACCAATTGATAATATACCTATGATTTGGTGTAACATACAAACCTACATAACATTTCGCATATTCCACAAAAGATGTGGCGCGAACCCTCACAAAGGATCGTGCTTCACAACGTCGTCGATCTGTGTAATAACAAAATCTTTTTTCTTTTGTCTACTTTCTTTCACATAAAAACAAAAAATCCAAACCAAACTCTATAATGCGCTTGCTCCACTCATCGACATATCCTGAAATATTTATGACAATTTTCACAAATCTTTAAATTTGTATTGATTTTGAAATCCTGTCGAACCGAAACCGAAAACGAACCGTTCACCAAAAAACAAAAACATTAATTAAACTGATAAAATCGATAACTGAATTGAAATTGTGGCAATTGCATCGAGCAGCCCCGTTCAAAATGGCATTCAGCGTCGAATTCCAAGCCAGCCCAATTAGGCCAAAGAGCGAATCAAACAACAGCATCGAGCAAACCAAGAATATCACCAACAACAACTGTCAAAACAACGTATCCGATTGTACTTACGGCACCAACTCAAGCAGCAACCAAACGGAATACCGAAAATCCCAGAGATATAATATTGATGATCCAGGAGCCAGCACGAGTACAGGCAACAACATACGAGGCCGAGGCACCGGAACAGCAGAGAAACGTAACAGCGTCTGGCGAGAGCATCTACTCAACCAATTGCAACTGCTCGCAGAAGAGAACCGAGCGAATAGTGCCTACGAGGGATTCGCCTATGTTGTCGACGACAAACTCAACAACGATACCAATTGTTATAAACACGCAGCCCAATCCAAGAATCATACTGATCAAGGTGCCCACGCACAACAGCACCAACAGGGCAGAGCAGAGCGCGCCTCGAACTCGTCTTATCAGAATACCCTTTTTACCAGGGTCGGTACCAACAGCGGATTCTCTGAAAACTGCTTTGCCTACGGCGAGCTCTTCAGTAAACTTTACGTCTTCGGCGACAGCATCCCGTATCGTGAAGCCAATATTCCGTACCCCGTTGACTGGGACAATATACCCACAAGAACCGTACTCGAGTTGCTCAGCTTCGCCAGTAAACCAGGTCGCGAACGACCAAGTGGTAGATCTACCGACTTTTCAAACGGTGACGCAAACGGTCCAGGTTTCGAGCACGCCCCAGACTCTGGCGTCAATGGCTGGTATACAGCTGACAGGTGCAGACATGCAGTCCCACCAGGATATGAGTGGAGCAATGCCTACTGCTACAGTTGAAGAGATAGACGTGCCGGTGTTCATAGATGGTGAGTACTGTGTTTGTGTGTGTAATTCGTACCAGCACTCTCTCGTTACTGTTCGAAATTAAAGCGAGTAGCCAACATTCATGCGTGGCCAAACAATCAGTTAGAGAATGAGTCAGATAGCAGGCATCGAAATGCATCCGTCTGCCCTCTGCCTTCTCCGAAGCAGCGGTCAGACGGACGCTGTTTCGGCCTATGACATCGAGGTACATTACCACGTGATGAATATGAAGAAGATCACAGTGCAATGACCCATTGGGACCACACAGCAGTTAACAGAGTATGAGTAATTTGCCCAATGCCTAATCGGAGCGGAATAGACAAAACTCTTGATTTTGATCCGTTTGGCTTCGATTATTGCAATATGAATCACAAACGTTTTTGCTTTTATTTTTATCTATAAATATTAATTGGTATAAACACTTTTTAATTTAAAATAATAGTTTCTATGAACTATGCTCGTACGCAAAATATTTAATCTTGCTCAAGTCAATCGAGTATATTAATTTCCAATCTTCAGAGAATTCTTTATAGACAGCAGTAAGTTGAATATATTTCTGAAGATAAAAGATTGTCAATTTATCTTGAACTATAAGATTTTTCTTTTTATACCCTGTACCCATTGGAAATGGGAATTCAGGGTGTAATCGTTTTGTGTAAATGTATGTAACAGACAGAAGGAGACGTCGCAGACCCCACAAAGTATATATATTTTTGATCAGCGCAAAAAAAATAAGTTAATATAGCCCTGTCCGTCCGTCCGTCCGTATGAACGTCGAGATTTCGAAAACTACAAAAGTTAGAGAGCTGAAATGAATGAATATTCGTATGTTAGTTACGCAACACGAGTTTATTTATTTTATTTAATTTGTTTTTCGATAACTCATTCCATTTCCAAATTATCTATAAAAATGAGAAATTCATTTACTTTTTTTTTTAACTTTTGTGAGCATAACTTCTACCGTTTGAGCCAGAGGCTCCACATTGTATATTTAGATAAATATTATGGATACGCAGATAATGTAATTCTCAGATTTTGGAATTTACGCCCCCTTCACATTTAAAATACTAGAGACTTGAAATTTGGCAAATAACTACTATAACACACTAACTATAATACACTAAGATGCTAATAATATATTCATTAAGATCGTCCATCTAGAAATTGAGTTATAAGCGTCCAAAGTATAGCTCAAACCACCCCCAAGCCACAGCAACAACTCGGTTAGCAGAAACCGCACTCATATGTTCGTGAAGAGGAAGAGTATTAGTTTTTTTTTTTTTTTACAAGGTTCTCTTTTGTACAACTTCAACCATTTTACTTCTTAATAAAAACGAAAATTAATTTTGCATTGTGTACAGTTGTTGCTATGCAAGCCAAAGTATATAAAAGCTACTTGAATTAAGCTGCTGCCACAACGATTACACATGCCAACAAGAATTACTTGACCAAGAGTCAGATCTTACCTTGTACCGAAGTGCTCCAAGTTTATAGTCAGATTTTAAGAACAGAATATAAATATCTTGATATTTTAGCTCAAATGTTCAATAAATGCTGTTAATTTGTTCAAATATTGTTCACTTGGTCTTACGTGGAATTTGAACTGTTTATAACTATTTTACATGAGCCACGTTGAGCGTACAATTATGATGTATTAGATAACAAACAAGTAAGAAGGCTCTAGTCGAGACGGCTCGACTACGAGATACCCTGAACCCTGCAAAAAAAGTGATACTCTTCTTCTTTACGCACTTAGAGGCGCGCGCTCTGCTAACTGCGCAGTTGCTGCCGTGGCTTGGGGGTGGGTTGGGCTGAACCTTGGACGCTTATAACTCCATTTCTAGCTGGACGATCTTCATGAAATTTTCAGAGTAGATTAAGAGTATGAATATCTATCTATGTGCCAAATTGCAAGTCTCTAGTATTTGAAATGCGTTTTTTTAAAAATAATCATTCCATATATTTATACCCTGAACCCATTGAAAATGGGAATTCAGGGTATAATGGTTTTGTGAAATGTATGTAACAGGCAGAAGGAGACGTCGCAGACCCTATAAAGTATATATATTCTTGATCAGCATAAAAAAATAAGTTGATTGAGCCCTGTCCGTCTGTCCGTCCGTCCGTCCGTCCGTCCGTCCGTCCGTCCGTCCGTCCGTCCGTCCGTATGAACGTCGAGATTTCGGAAACTACAAAAGCTAGAGAGCTGAAATTTCACATGAACACTCGTATGTTACCTACGCAATACGAGTTTATTTTGTTTTTTCGATAACTTGTTCCATTTCCAAATTATCGATAAAAAATCGAAAATTCATTTCAATTTTTTAGGTTTTTTGGGTATAACTACTACACCGTTTTAGCTAGAGACTTCGACCTTATATATTTACTTAGATATTATGGATACGCAGATTTTGTAGTTTTCAGATTTTGGATGCCACGCCCCCTTCGCCCACAATTTGGAAAAAACGCATTTCAAATACTAGAGACTTGCAATTTGGCACATAGATAGATATATATACCCTTAATCTACCCTGAAAATTTCATGAAGATCGTGCATCTAGAAATGGAGTTATAAGCGTCCAAAGTTCAGTCCAACCCACCCCCAAGCCACTGCAGCAACTGCGCAGTTAGCAGAGCGCGCGCTTATAAATGCGTAAAGAAGAAGAGTATCACTTTTTTTGCAGGGTTCAGGGTATCTCGTAGTCGAGCCGTCTCGACTAGAGCCTTCTTACTTGTTTTGAATACATATGAGAAATAAAATGTTTTGATTTTTTCTTATTGATAGTATTATTTGGGAAGATTCTATCCATTTAGATATCATTTTTATTTGCCATACATGGGCATCGATCCAGCACTATTCGCATATGTGTCGCAAGAATTTACTTAAGCTCTTATCAGCAGAAGAGGTCACTTTGCTTTCGTACGCCTGTTCCGAGGTTTTGTTTTTGTTTTTGCAACACTGAGTCATGTTCCTCGGCTGACTTTTTTTTCTTAGCACCAACGAATTCAATTTTACTGCGCAATTTGCAATGATAGTTACAACAAATATTGTTTGTATTACAAATACCAATTATACAAATTTTTTAATATCAATTCATTTTAACGTACGAAAAGCATATATCATTTTCTGAACTCCTGAAAATAATTCAACAATTATTAGGTTGAAAACTCTATTCCATAGCCATATGCATGTGTTACATGCACTTTATTAAAGTTTAATTTAATAAATCCTCAATACGCATTAAATGCATTGCAATGAACTGAAAGAAACCAGAAATTAAAACTCAGAAATCATTAGGATCCTAAGCAATCTCATTAAAGGCGTTAACTGTCGCGCCACCGAGCTATCTCATTGGACATTATCGTCTTTGCGAAGGGCTGTGTCCATAAATGGGCATAGAGCAAGTGGAATTAAAAGTGTTCTTTAGTTTACTGAAATCAGGCCACATTTTAAGCTATACAAGAATATTATTTATACATGTATATGTATACATTTATATGTATACATATGTATAAATTCTGATATACAGAAATATACATATGTACATAACTATGCATATACAATGTATGTACATACATACATATATTCATTCATATTAATATCTATTTATTCATGTCCCAGGTTTAATTTAATTTTTCTTCTATATTTATCAATACATGTATAGACGCGTATACATATGTACATACATGTATACATAATTTGGGCAAATCAATATTTCCAAATTAATAAAATTATTTCAAATATAATTCATAAGTTAAAGGTTTCTTAAGTTTTTATCCCTTCTGATTGTTGTGAAATTCGATTAGCATGATGCGCAAAATTTGAGAGAGGCGAGCGAGAATATAAATTTTGCGCTACATGTAGGAGTATGTGTGTCGCTCTCACTGTCGCTGACTCGGTCATACGCTGTCTCTTTCGCTCTTGTTAGCTCTAAGCGAGACAGCTGATTTGCCGGCCGGTTGTTGTGTTCTCACATACACAAACACGCAAGCATATTCATGTACATATGTACATATGTGCTCACAGTATGCGCATCGAGTATACGCTCAATGGTACAACAACAAGCCGTAGAAATATGCGTACAAATGCATGCAATTTGTAAATATTTAGAAAACGTTTATATGGCTACACTTATTTTTACATTTAATAAGTTTTTGTTTTTATATACATACATTTCAAATAGTTTTACTTCAAGGCATTTCTGTTAGTTTCTTGACATTCTTTGTTTAAATTACAAGTATATCTTAATCGCGAAAATATATTTCTCTGCTCTGGTGAAATTCATACTGCAAATGTATTGGTGCATCATAACACCCAAAACTTGGTAACATGTCGGCCATAGGCCAATATCATATGTAATTGTCCAATAAGAAGTTCCTGTATGTGTGCTCATGAGACAGAGCGAGACAACAGTACTTACGCACACACTTGTTTGGTGTAGGGCAGGTTGCGCATATGTATGCGTGTGTTGCTTTGGTTGCGCTCTCGATCGCTGTCGATAAAAGGTCTGTGTTTGTTACTCGCAGTCAGTTGTTGCTAGACATTTCGCACGTGAGGAACGTAAACGATAGCAGCGCGCAAAAAGAATCAGCTCTAAATACGTTCAATAGGTGAATATTTATGCAAATAATAATTAAAATAATATAATTATGTATATAAATTAATTTCATGAAAATTTTAATATTTTCAAATGAAAAGAAATATTTATGTTCTTTGACAGGCTCATCTGCAACAAGTGTTGACTTTTTTTGTTCTTAAATTGATAAACATTAAATGCTCCTGAAGAATAGGTATCGTCAGTTTATTACAATATAAATTTAATTGACACACATTTTATGCTAATAATTAAGAATAATAATAATAAATTGGCTAATCGTTTCTTAGAATCCAGTATATGTATCTAAGTTTCCACATATTCTAGTGTAATGCATAAAAAGTGAAAAGTATAACAAAACAATAATGTTTTGTGCAATTCACAATGTGAATAGCCGTTGCATACAAATCAAAATTCATCCCCTTTGCCAGTTCGTCATCAAACTGTTTGAAAGTGTGCATGAACGATCATGTCTGGTTCATGAGAGTGCGCTCGCATTCTCGTGTTCTGTCTCTTTTCTTGCGCGCCTCTCTTTGCTTAGCCGACTATACACTTGTTGCAATTTACGAATGTTTATACTTATTTCTTATTTCATTTATTTTATCTAAGAATTCATATTAATATTTATAAATTAATTTTACCATCAGCCACTATTATTATTTTATTTCTACTTTGTGTTTTTTACGTTTGTTGAATTTCACAACAAAGTTTGGGTGAGCGAGATAGCGCTTATATCGATTTACAGTAGCTAGCTATTTCTTTCTAAATTTCTGTGACTGATTAAAAGTATGCAACATAATTTTAACTCAACTATTGGATTTATTTATTTATTTTTTTTTTTTATGGTATTTAGTATACTTTGCGAATTTTTAAATGAGCTTCGAATATTTTTGCAAAACTGTTGTGTTTTGTTCCCTGATCGAAGTACTCGATATTAGATGCTATAGAGCACTTAATTGAATATAAAACAAGCAATTAAGAAAAAGGTCATTGCGAAAGAAACTGGAAAAAATAATTTGAGAAGTTACTCGATTTAACAATTTGGCAACACGCACAAGCTCTAAAATGCATATGAATTTTATTTATTGGTACTAATAATCTTTTGTATCTTTCGTAGAATTCCTTCAAAATATAGAAGCTACGTCTACGACAAGCAGCAGCGGGAAAAGCGAGGAGTTTGAAAAAAAGATTTGTGAGACGGATATATTTGACTTTGACTTTGATATAAACCTGATTGCCGAGGATCTCATTGAGCGCAAGGAAATGGATCAGTGCAATCTGGACTTCGATAGCAATTACAGCGACAACATTAACAGCGACTTAACAGCAATGGATGGATTTGAAATTCAACAACTGGATAATGCAGAGGAGGCGGAAGACATGGCCTCCATTTGCAATGGCATCGATTTCGGAAGCGATCCAAATTTAGATTTGGATCTAGGCAACATACTGAATAGCGATCCGATGCTGCCGATTTTCTCACAAGGTTCCTCTGAGTGGTCATCTAGCCAAACCAAGTACTTCAACGAGCTACCTATACCAGCTGACGAGAACAGCATGGAAAACTACTTATGCAGCCAGCAGTCGTTGGGTTTCGGTCTTGGCCAGCTGGATAACAACAACGAAGATGTTTGCACTGCAGTGTCCGTGCAGGGAGCCCCATCCACACTGTGTGTGGGCGTCAAACGCACAGCCTCTGCAGCGTCTCTTATCTCTACAGCTGAGACCATGCCACAGAAGCGCTCTAAACTTTTACTTAACATCAACAAATCACAGATCACCCATCCAGACGTCATCAACACTCCTGACATTATTGATCAGGTGCTCAGGCTCTGTGAAGTAGGTTATTCTGGCATTTCATTAATATCACAGGAAACTAATTGTTTACTTTTTTCGCTTATAGATCAATCCAGACAGTAACATCTCAAACCAGAATCAAATTTATGAGCAGCTTCGCAGCGCAGAGGATAGTACTACATTCACCCAACTACCAGATTTCTCAGGCGCCCGGTACGCCCAATAGCACATACTCTATCAGCACCTCTTCCTCACATGCACCAACCTGCCAAACGGGATTCGCTGGTTTGATCACAGCACCCGTGTCACCCGCTATCTCCACCACCAGTACATCAGCGTTCAGCGCCACAACATCGGCTAATGGCAGCACCAAACGCAAGCGTGGACGGTCCTGCTAAAGAGCACGCTGATGGACCCGATCCGGAACTGATGTCTAAAATGACAGAGAATGAGATGAAGGCGTACCGAGATCGTCTTAAGAACAATGAGGCTAGCCGCGTATCACGCAGAAAGACCAGGCAGCGTGAGGAGGAGGAGAAGCATGAAGAAGAAATCCTGCAAGCGAAAAACAACAAACTAAAACACAGGCTGCAGCAACTCCAGCTCCGTGTGGAACGATTTCAGAATTACCTTAACATAAACTTCCATAATAACAGCACCTATGTCAAGCCCGAACCGGCGTCTTAAGACTCTCATAACCATGCCATAGTCAAACCGTCGTACCTCTCGATTGTCGCATATTGCGATGCAGAGCTCTAGTTGTAACAAGATAATTTCAAATCATCCATTAAGCTAAGGTTGTCGCTGTAAGAAGTCGCTGTAGAATGTGGAATCCACTTGAGAAACCACAAACAAACAAACAACAACAATGATCAGATTAGGCCATTAATTGCATAATCAATTAATTAACAACTTTTATTATGTTATTAGCATCTAAGAACTTGTGCAAAGTTAATTGCAACCGCGTCATGTAAAACGCGTATGATTATACAAACTTTTAATTAGTACACTATTACGTTTGAAATTATGACATTTTATCCACATGTTTTATATACTTATGTTTTATGGACTAATTGTAGTCAACAAGAAAATGTATTTCCAAGCTCAAGGAAGCAAAAAAAAAAAAAAAAAAAAAAAATTGAGTAGCAATTACACTTACCTTGATTATATATTCTTTTGTCATAAAACAAAAAATGTTAAAAAAAATATAAATATATATATATATATATATATAAATGTTAATGATGTATTAATGAGAATACATAAATATTTACCCCATATATGTTTTAAAATTATATACAAATATATAAATAAAGTGCATGCGCGTGAGGCCTTGCCAAAATCAAATATTGTTTATACACGTCTCTTACATAACTGTGTAAGTAAAATGCATACTGAAAATATGCCAATTCTAGATAGATTCAAATTGAAAATTGCAGCTTTAAAGTTTTCTTTTTTTAGCCTCATAATGGTCCAATTATAAAAATAAGTTTATTCAATACAACTGTAGGCAGATTTACACATACAATTTAAAGCCAAATCTTTAATTTATCTATTGCACATTAAATTTTAAATGTTAAAATCATATACATTATATTTACAACCAGAGCCTTGTGGGAACCACCAACTGAAGAACATTCAGCATTCAGCGCACGATGCATACTAAAAGGCCGTGGAGCACACGTGAACAAAAATGCGGTTACATTTCCCAATGAGATTCAACCAATTTGGCGGGCGCTGATGGAGTTGGTTGTGGAACGATTACGTTGGTCGGCCAGTTGCGTGTTAGCGCTAAATTACAGTTGTTGGTTGGTGTCATTATTGTTGTTCAAATATTTAAAGAGTGGCATCGGGCGCTCGTGGGGGCAGGTGGCTTTCTGACACCCTACGCGGATGCTTCCCCGGAGTGCGTGTACTTTAGATAGCGCAAACCCTGGAAGGCCTGCGCCGATGCATTCGTTGCATGGCAAGCGAAGAGCAGCCAATTGCGAGGCTGCACTTTGTAGGCGAAACGCATGAATATACACGAGTACAGGGTCAGGGCTGATGGGAAAAAAAAACGAAATTTAATTTGAATACGATCGACTTGCCGCTAGACATATCAGCCACAACTCGGCGGCTGGCGCGTGGCCAAGTGTCTGTATCTGGCTTATCAGTGTCGAGCAATTTGATTAGCGAAATCAGAATCGAGTATCATAAACAAATATGCGTCTGTCTGCTAAAGAGCTCTGACTGCGACTAATTCTATGGAATCTTTTGCAGCTGGTGGAAGATAAGGTTTAGTACCACAAGCCAAATGTCTCTTACCGAAGGTCATTCTGCCAGAGATGAATTTGGGATGCTTAGACGTGTCCGCAATGGCAGCTATCGGGATGCCCCAATTGGCGAATGGTCCCCAAAAGTGGGTGCTCATGAAGTAATTGCGCCATTCGGCGGCGCTTGAGCTTGAGCTTGACATTGACCGTCTCATCGACATCTTGCTGCTATTGTAGATTCCACTTGAGCTCCTAGAAAGGCAATTCAGATTAGTGTTCTCCTTGAACACATATGCGTCGCTCTACATTTGTTGTTTTTTCAAGGTCTTACAGGTTGTTTGTTGTTTACTGCGTAGGTGTTGATTAGCAGTGGCCTATGTTTTTTATTAAATGTATATATGACTTTCGAATGCAACCAAAATTTGATTACTGGGAAAAGTTATGTAAATGTAAATTTTATGAGAGTAGAATACAAAGCCTACGCCACCAACAATTTCTCAGCACTAAAATAAACTAATGGCAAATAGTGCATTCAACAATGCTGGCATTTTTAGGCAGTTTTTTTACAAGCGTGATTTTTCTATTGGTCTGGCAACGCAATAGTGGCAGCACTGTAGCACTTCAAGCGCTGAAACAGTATGGTCATATTTTAATATGAAACATTGGTACCTACTATTTTTTCCTTACTCCCCCTTTCTTCCCTGCCACTATTCATGTACAATATAATCCCATTTCTTCCCTTCTATACCATTGATGTGGCGATGTATTTTTCTTAATATCGATATATTTCCGTTTAAATATACACAAGTGGAAAAGCAAACACGTATAAGTGTCTACTGTTAAAAGACTGTAGGTTACGCCGCGATCATAATTGAGCACGATTGAGGAAAGTATATCAATGTTTTAGAAGATTAAATACAGTCGAGTCTCGATAATTCGTACCCCGCTAAATCGAAAACCTCAATAATTCATAAGAAACTCAATAATTCCCTTGAAAAAACTTCGTTAATTCGTAAAAATCCCATACATTTCGGTCCCTCGTTAATTCGTAATTTTTCTGCCTACTGGGCCATGATCTTGCCTCTTATGATTCTTTTCGAAACCTCTTATAATTCGTAATTTCGTTTCGTAACCTCTTGTAATTCGTAATTCTTGATTTTGCTGCAAGTTAAACTACCGTTACCTCTCGCAAACTATTATGCATGGCGCCTTTTTGTCGCTTCATGTACGAAATTTCGTTGTTCTCTCATTGGATTTACATTAGGTTGTTTTTTTTTTTGAAGCGTGAAGGCGATTCGTAAAAATGTCAAGGAAACGTTCTCATAGCGTTTTTTTTTTTTTTTTTATTATTTTTTTATTTTCATATGATAATGTTTCGAATAATGATTGATTAATTGTTTAATTGATTAATAAGCTTGGTAAACACAATAAAAAATAATTATGCAGAACATGAAACAATACAAAATTACAAGCTTTTTTGAATCTTAATTTTTCGTTAATATGATTTCTTTTTATGATTAATTTTGTTTTTAAATACATAATATTGAATTTAATGTGTATTTTATTTATTTTTATTAAGTTAAAATTGTTGAAACGACATGAAATATTACAACCCCTTCAACTCGTATTTTGATTTCTTTCACCCCGTTAAATGGAAAACCTCTGTAATTCGTAAAAAATTCGGTTCCCTTGCCATTACGAATTATAATAATATTTTATAATTATAATAAACAGCATTACAGCATTATATATATTTATACAAATAGGGTAAAAAATAATTAATAACTGCTCGGACCTTTGAAATAGTGGACACTTTGAGATGTTCAAAAGCTAAGCTCAATTTTGTCCGCTGCACCTGTTGAATGTGGTCGTCCACCGTATTCTTGCACACGAACTGATAGACGATGACCTTTTCATTTCGTTGACCCAGGCGATAGATGGCGGTTTGCGGCTCAAGATGCGGATTCCAGTGTAAATCCATAACCAACAAATATTTGGCTCCATTCAAATTTAAACCAGTTTCTGCCAATTTCAACGAGATCAGAAGAATGCAAGGTTTAACAGAGTCGTTAAAATCTCTAATTATTTCTCCGATTTTATCCTGTCCAGTTCTGCCAGTTAGTGTCATAATCTTTAGTTGTCCTCTGCTGTCGCTATATAAATGCTCGTTCAATATCTCCAGCAGTGCTGTCGATTGCGATACTACAATGATTTTCTCTTCCTCTAGTAGTACATGTTTATTGATTATATCAATAGCGTCACAAATTTTCGTTGAAGGAGTGTTCCGGTCAAAAATGGGATTCCTCAGGCTCAGGACATTTTCATCTGAGGTGTCGCTGTAGTCGAAAGTGCCTTCGTCTACGTATTCATCATGATCAATTATGTTGAGCTACATTAAAAAAAAAATACAAATATAAATAATTATAGTGATCATTATTGATTCTGATTCTGGTACTTACCGATCGGATTAGATATGGATGGGAGCACAGCTGTTGAAGTCGTTGCGCCCGCACCAAGTGTATCATGGTGCGCTCCTTGACACATCGATCCAATTTACTACGAACTTTTTCATATAATATCCTTTCTTGTACATTCAGTTTTATTTCAATTTCAGTATGTATTAACTCTGGAAAACTCTGAAGCTGTCCAGTTTTTTGAACATCAGATATGGTGCGCCTTAAGCACAAGCGTCTATCCATCGTCATAGGTCCTTGGAACAGAAAGCCGAGCAATGCCATAAAATCATCTGCACTATTTTGTATGGGAGATCCAGTCACAGCCCATCGATATCTGCTCTTCAGAGCACTGATTGCTTTTGAACGTTCCGTTTGGATATTTCTTATGGCTTGGGCCTCATCCAATATGACACGACGCCAATTGGGATTCAAGAGATTCCTATAGTTATTCCAGTCGTATTTCACAACAGTATAGGATGTGATCACAATGTCTGCGCTTGAGATCTCACTGATGTTTCGATTTCTTCCGTAGTACATATAGACCTTTAGCTGATCACCTGCCACGACTTTAATGTCATCTACCCACTTGCTCAGTATACTTTTAGGACACACAATCAGTGTTTCGCCATCATAACCTAAAACAAATTAAGTAAGAGTAATTAGACTCATTCAGGAATTGAAATGAGTATATTGGTTTTGTGCAATGTCCGTCTTGTTGTCCGTCCGTCTGTCTATCCGTCCGTCCGTCTGTCCGTGTGAATGCAATATTTTTGACCCTATTACAGCTAGAGATTTGAAATTTGGACCACATACTCATGTATTATCATGAATTATTAAGTGTAAAAATAGCAAATCGGAAACGCAGTTTCTAGTGCTTAAATGAACAATTCATATGCGTATGCTTATAAATAACTTTTTATCAATTGCTAAGCTGACCGACATTTTACAACATATATACAAATATAAATAAAATGAAAAAGTTAGCCAAAGAGGTGTATGTATATGAAAAGCGCTTGCTGCTTGCCGCGTGATTTTGCTAATTATCCAATTATTTCGTGAGTTCGAAATTAAATATGACAACGTTGGGGCCGTGAATGGGTTTTATACAGTTGGTAACGTGCGACTGCAACGTTCTAACTTGTTATAATAATTTATTATTATAAATAAATAAATTAAGAAAGAAATTTTTTAGTTCTATAGTATACATTTTAAATTTTTATTGAGAACTTTTTTCTTTTGGATGGAATTTCGTAATCAAGTTTTAAGACGTGCTGACGACATTCATATCTGTATATGTCCATAAGTAGGAGTATTCAAAACCCTAAAGATAGAAGGTCTGTTTATTGATAACAAAAGCTCCAACAGTAAATTTAATGTTTCCAACATATGTACATATGTTAACTAAGCTAAGCTTAAACAAGTAAGAAAGCTCTTGTCTCGACTACGAGATCGCCTGAGCTCTTCGAAGAACTGATATATACACACATATACACACTGATACGCGTATACGCATATGACAGACGGGCAGGGCAATATCGACTCAGCTCTTCGTCTTGATCAAGAAAATATATACAGAGCCTCCATAATGCTTCCACGCTACTTTCGGTCTGCTACATGCAATCCATTATACCTTGAATTCCCATCAATGCGTTCAGGGTATAAAAGAAAAGACAGTTGATCTATTTTTACTTATCGATAATAAGGAAATAGGATGAGTTGTTTAAAACATACAAATAATGAAATATTGGAAATTCCAGCCTCTAGATATAGTAGATTACGAGATCACTCAGTTTACAAGGATAGACAGTCGCGGATGGATAGGTGGACAGGTGGACAAGGATATATTGATTCAGCAAGTCGTTCAGATAAAATATATATGATTATTACATATTTATATATTCATAAAACTAGTATACCCCATTTCCAATAGCTTCAATGATATAATTATAAACTGCGCAATATGCATATGTGTGTTCATATGTATGTACATGTATAATTAAAATTCAAAACAAGTAAGTATTACTCGGTCGACTTCCAGTCGAGATAATTGTTTAATTATGCTAAATATAACTATATAAACAATGTGTGTGATAAAGAAACGCAGAAAGAGAAAAGGGTGAGTGAGTATGAGAGAGAAAGAGAGGGAGTGAGAGAGAGAGAGAGGAAGAGCTTGATATTGAGAATTTCTCCTCTTGTCTATATTTATTCAAACTATTCGCTAAATAATCCTCAATATTAATTATCAGTTTATCTGGAGGTAACTCACATGAGTTTGTGTCTTCCTGATTCTCCAGTTTGTTGATGAGCAGCCAGGCAATAATTGTCCACGTACTGCCCAATCCTGTGTCATCGGCCAGAATGCCACCAAATGGTTTCAACTGCTCACACATGTGCATCCATTGGAGAGCTTGGTTTTGATGCTTTTCTAGTTTCACCTTGAGACGTGATATTGTTTCCGGATTTACAGTATTTCTTCCCGAAAACGTGCCCAACTCGTCGATCAGTTCCTAAAAGGAGTCAATTTTTTTAAAATCTTTAATAACATATATTTCAAACTCTTACCTCGCTCGAACTAATATATAACGGACCGGACACACTAACAGGCATTTTTATTGTGTCTAAAATATGTTCAGTAGAGTAAAAAGTTCCCTGTGACGTTTCACTGTTAACTTAACAGACCGCTTTGCATAACCCAGTGTTACTCAGTCGTGGGCGTACATTAATAGTTACTGTTACATTAACAGTCACTGTTCAAATCGTTTTTTCGTTTTTTTTATATTTGTATATTTATTATAAAATGGTTGCTGCCAATTGATAGTAATTTATAAGCATACGCAAATGAATTGTGCATTTAAGCAAAAACTAAAACAACTTTTCCGATTTGCCACGCTGTGTGGCAAGCAGTTTTTCTATGCATGCATATATGTATGTATGTGTACACTAGTGCTGGGAAAAAGATCGATCTAAAAACGATACATCGATGTTTTGATAGATATCGAAAATATCGATATTGCTAACTTCGATACTCGATATTTCGCCATCTCTAGACTCTTATTTCCCATCACTTAAATAAAAACGCGGTATACATGGAAGGTTAATTTGAAAATTATTTTAACAATATATTAAAATACTAACGTAACCCACTTTTCATTTAGGTTTGACTAGGTTTTGTTGGCAGTGCTGTGGAAATTATCTCACTAAATAATATAATCATTGTTACGTAGTTTAGATTAGTTTATATGAAACGTTTTTTTAATTTTAATAAGAAATTCATCTTTTGTTTTTTATATGAAAACTTTGTTTTTTTTTTTTTTAATTTTGGGGGGTAAAATATTTTTATTAAAAGATCGATACATCGATTGCGATTGTATTGTTTTGTTTTGTCACAAGCTGCTGATCAGCTGGTCAGCTGATCAGCTGTGAATTTATTTAGGTTTAGCTAACGATTACATGCTATTTTCAAAAGACCTGGGTTCGAATCCCGCTGGAAACTTTTTATTTAATAATCATTACAATTTTTTATTTTAAAATAATTATTTAAAAAATTTTATTTTTTAAATTCATTAATATTATTATATTTATGTTAAAATGCTTTCTGCCATCATAGCAATTGCTACTAAGCTATTATATACATGAATTATGCAGTTGGCCACAACTAACTTCTTTGCCGATTTGCCACGCCCCCAGTGGGCGTAGATGCATAAATTTTGCCAGTTCTTAGAAAGGGCCGAGGCTAACATGACTGCAAAATTTGGTTGCTTACATTTTTCGATATGCCACGCCCCCAAAGAGGCTGAAATATTTTTTGGGCATCGATAGAGGAGAACATTAGTAACTCAACCATCAAATTTTCAAGCTTCTAGCTCTAAAACTGTAGGAGATATAAACTTTTGCGGTTTGCCACGCCCCTGTGGGCGTAGATATATCTACCCTAGCTTATTACTTGGGTTGTCAACCCGAGTATACATGCAAAATTTCAAGTCTCTAGTGTCAATAGTGTTCAAAATATAGCACAATTTGAAAAATCACTATATATTCAGGTCCGATTTGCCACGCCCCCAATGGGCGTAGACATATAACTTTTTGATCGATCTTCTTAGAATCATAACTTTAACTCACATGCAAAATATATTTATATTTTGGGAGCATATATGAGTATATGTTTAAAATTTCAAGTCTCTAGCTTTAATAGCGCCGAAAAATATTGCGTTCATACGGACAGACGGACGGACAGCAAGACGGACATTGCACAAACCCAATATACTTTCTTCCCTTTGGGAACAAAGTATAAAAATGCGCGCGCTTTAGGCGCAATTCCAGCTATTTCTCAAGCAATTTCTGTTTTCACCTTAAAATACATTACGTACGTAGTTTGGTTTAAGGCGTTAAGAGGATTGCAAATGAAACCTTAATTAAGAAAAAAATGATTATGTGATTTTAACTTTGACACATATTAATTTAAAAAAATCTATTTGAAATAATTAATAATTCTATTTGTATAGTTTAGTGCTGGATACGAAGATTGCCTAAATACAGAACACTTTGGGAATATATTGAATAACAATTAATTCAACCAAGTCTAAATTAAAATATTCCAACTATTGTTTGTCCAATGCCTCCACAATTAGTTTCAAGATATTTCGCTTTAGTTCATCGGCTATATGGGGTTGCAGGCGGCTCATTTCGTCGGCCACAAACTCGCCAAAGATTTGATGGGAATGGGGATTAGGCTGCCTCACTGTTAAAGATCGTCCTTGTTCTTCAGGCGCTTTCGTTGCAAAGGAGAGCAGAGTGGAACAGGTGTCCAGATCTTCCATTAAAGGTTGTGAAGGTGCACGTTTGATAGAAACCTCATCATTCAACTCCAACTGTGACTGAAATTGAATTAATATAAATATATCTTCCTGAATATTTAACTTATTTATAATTATATAACTTACAGAATACCCCTTAGACTTGCGAGGCTCGCAGACGTGCTGCAGAAATTGTAATGGCTCGTAGTATTGCCATTTAATCTCAATATTTTGGCTCTCCTTCGACTGATAGCTTCTGTATTGAGCTCGCAAATTGTCCCACTTAGCCTTGCAGTCGGTCATCGTGCGATCTAGTGTGCTGGCTATAATTTTAAATGCTTCCTCACGCAATTGGCAATCCTTGTGATTCGCGTTGCTAGGATCCCACAGCAATTCCCGCTGTCCCACGAGTCGGATGAGCAAACGCACATCGTCTGGCGACCACTCCTGTTCAATTTTTCGCGATCGGCGACAACGTTTCTTGGCTTTCATCTAGAAATAGTATATACTTGAATTAAAATTCCTTTTACTTTAAAAATGTTTTTGTAACTACACTACCCAATCATTGAAGTGTTGTTTACTTCTCGCCTCCATTGCTCATATGGTGTCTGGCAGCTATCTGACACAGCGCTGCCTGACTGTGACAGAGACTGGCCATGTAGTTGCCAGACCTCTGCTTCTCGTTGTATGACAACAATTCGGTGCAAGCATATGATCCCATATGCTTGTTGCAGTGCTGCCAGATAGTCTTCTATGGCAAAATATGATACTTGCCAGATAAATTTCAATTCTACTTTGTTGATATGATTGAATCATGACATGCCAACATATTATTTGCAATGGTATATTGAAACAACAACGGGCGTTAATGAGAGTTTTATAGATTTCTAATTAGACATTTGTTTATTTTCATTTTGTTACCTTGTTTTAACGATTTTTGTTTTCAGGTTTGTATACATATATATATATATATATATATATACATGTGTATATATAATCACATGTGCTGAATCATAGAATTGGAAACTTAAGGCCAATAGCATTAAATTGTACAATTGTGTATGGAACTCGGAATCAAACAATAATAAATACACACACACACACAAACTTGAATTCATCTTAGTCTAACTATTGCACGCCGCTCGCTCGCTCGTTATCTCTCTCTCTCTCTCTCTCTTTCAATATGGAGCTAATCTTACCAAGCACCAGGTCAAAGGTGGCGGAGGGTTCTTAACATTTAAGTCTCGTCCAAATGCTATTTGTTTTAGTTTCTCTTAAAAATTTAACAACAACACATGCTGCTTGCTAGCTTTTTGTTATTGTTATTGAGCTGCCGCTCCTGCGGGCTGTTCTGCTGTATCTGGTGCTTCATTGGCCACGGCCGGGGCTTCTGGTTCCAATGGCTGTAACTCGTCGCCCCACATGAAGCCGCCAGGACGATCTTCGGCAGCAGTTTGATAGTTTCGCTCAATGTGTTCGTTGAAGAGTCTTTTCCTGTAGGTAGGATATTGCTGATTATAACTGATATAAAATTTAAGAATAAATATTACAGAAAATATGGCGTCTTGATCAGTCGGAAGCCGTTTGTGAGCTGGGGATAGACATCTTCTAGAACATAGTAAATGTGGCCAACGCCCATGCCAATTATGTCCACCCAAATGGTATTGCCCAATATCATGGAACAGCAGAGCAGCACCCAAGGTAGATATGGAGCCTGCACGGATGATGGAAAATGTATTTAATGTTTTATTATAGGCTATTTCAATTGCAATTAAATTTTGTTTGTTTTTTACCTGAAAGTTGAGAACACCGAAAAAGTTCATGGGTACCAAAGGATTCCGCCTGGACCAAACATAGACTAGCATCAATGTGAATGCCTGGCCGAGGAACAGCAAATTGACAAAGATGCCAAAGAATGTCATTAGCACGCCGCCAAAGATGAACATCATCACGAAGTCTGAGCTGCGACCGCGAAAGGAGCCGTCCTCTAGCATGCGGCAATAGCGATAGGTGAATATCATATTGAAGAAGAAACTGATGCCAATAGTGCCGAAGTAGAGGAATGTGGTGGCTAGACGCCAGATTTGAAATTTGCGCACAATTAGTGTGGGATTAAAGTACAACTGAAGCGGCGACACTAGATCCAAGTGCTGGCAAATCACAGATAAAAGATAAGAGTAAAACACAAAAAAATATATGCAGATTACGGTACACGTCAGCGTGCCTTAGAATCGAATAACTCTAAATGTCAAGGACTTACCACCGCCAGCGTAGTGAGCACGCAGACTGTAGTATAGGCTCGTGTTACTATGGGCACTTCCATGTAGAACTGTCGCATTGCATTCATCCTGGTGCTGGCTTTGTAGCTGGAGTCTTCAAAAATTTCGGAAATTAAAGATTGGTTGCTTTTGTGCGAGTTACAATAGTTGAGCGCTCTGGCAGCGCGTTTTGCTGCACATTTGTTGTGGTAATGTGGATGTTGCTATTAGATTAACTTGCAAGATGTCGGATTTACAGTTGATATTATCGTTGCATTTATTTTATTTTTATTTTGCTATGTTTTAGAGCTACATATGTACAATAAGTTTGTTATCGTTTATCGTTATGCACAGTTATCGTAGAAAACAGTCAGCTGGTTAGTTGCTTTTTGAGTAATTTAGTATATTGTTTAAAACATCTTACTATGACATACAGAAAATGGTTGAAGAATACGTTTGTATTTCAATTGTTGTAATTTATTTCAGGTTGTAATTGGACACCGTAATTTGCATAAGTTATAAATGTGAAATGTGAAGTGGTAAATTGCGGAATACCGCAAGTGAAATAATATCAAACAAGTGAAGCAGTAGAAACTATATCGATAGAATTTATATTCACTCACGAAGTGAATCATCGATACATCAGCGCTCATTATTCTTATCGGCTGTAAAAGTACTGGTCGCCATTATCGATTTGTGGCAAAAAAAAGAAGAAAAAAATAGAGAATTAAAGATCGCGTTACAGCGTTACGCACCGGCTAAAGAGCGCATTAAACGCGGCGTAAAAATTAATTTGTGAAGTAGAAAATTCTGATGAAAAACTTTTGGTGCGCCAGCTAATCGTGTTTTATTTTCGTTAAACATTTGCCACAAACACTAATCAATATCAATACGTCTCCCTGCCTCTGACTTTCGTGTGTGTGCGTGTGTGTGTATTGGCCTGTCTCATAGTGTATGTGTGTATATGTGTGCTGTTTGGTCCATTCTTTGGTGCACATAATCAAATTAGATTGGATATATAACTAGTGTTAATTAAGTGAAACCAGCGACAAATACAACAACAAAAACAGCTTCATCATGACTATGGCTGGGCAAACAATCAACGACAGGCTGCTGGCTGCTCGTCACAGCCTTGCGGGCCAAGGACTCGCCAAATCAGTGTGCAAGGCCACAACCGAGGAATGCATCGGACCGAAGAAGAAGCATTTAGATTGTAAGTGTAATAAAAAAAGAATAGAATAAAAAAAATAAAAAAACACAATCCAATATGTTAGCAAAAGGGAAAAATAACGGGTCATCACACACAAAAAAAAATATGTGTCGTCTTGTCAACATTTTGCCATTCATTCAATTACACACATAGACATTTGCTCTCTTCTCTCCTAGTAGAAAGCAGCATGTAACGTTACACTGAATGAGTATGTGTTTTAGAAGAGTTTTTCAATACTTTATGGTGGATATGCCATTTACTGGTAATTTTGATCATGTTGTACATTTGTTACTGTGCTTTGTTACTCACCGAAATAAACCGTAGACCGCATTTTACTCCCACTCTTTAAATATAGTTATTTATTTATTTTTATTTTTTTATATGCACCTGATGCCTCGCCTTAGCTGCTGTTTGTGGTCTTTCCTTTTGAGTGCTTCGTCATTCGCTCTCAGTGCTCTAGGCCTCTCTTTCTAATGTTACGTCACTTTCTCACGACTGCACGTGTGTATGATTTACAATGAGCGTTTCTTTTTGTGTGTGTGCGTGTGAGTGTGTGTAACAGCATTTGATATATTTGTAGCTGTTGTTGTTGAAGTATGTGCCATTTCAACGGTGTCATTGCCTATTAAATTTATTCATAATCTGTACACAACAACTACAAAAACAATTGCAACAAAAACTTAGGTTCGACTATGTTAAACATTGCATTTCTGATTGGCTAAACAAAGTGATCTTTGTGTGGGCTTATTGGATTCTGGTTGATTATTTTGCCACCGCTGCTTTTTTCATACATGTATATGTGAACGTTTGTGTTCGTTTTAATTTGCCTTAGTGTGTGTGTTCGTTTTGACCTGCTTCTTATTTAAGTTTGCCGTTTCTTTGGCACGTTTGTAACTTTGTTGTTGTCCAACAAGCGCGAAATGAGTCATGAGAAATTTTTGGTAATGCTTAGTACCGTTGGCAAATACAAATGCACACATACATATATGTATATGTTTGTGTTTGTGTGTGCATAATTACATCTATGTATTAACATTACATCTTTTGTGTATTTTTGGAAATTATGTGGATTTGTCACATAATAAGCATTCTGCTGCCTACATACATATATGTAGATTTTGCTATAGTTGTGTTTGTCATTATAATTAAGGAATTAAATTAAATCAAGCTGGACCTTGCGGTCAATCGTAGCCGCATTATGCTTCAGTTCCAATTGGTCAATGACTTTTCCAATCAGAACTTCTATGACTGATATGTTATTTAAATATAAAGTTTAAAGTAGTAGAGACTGCTCGACTACGAGATCACATGAGCCCATCGAATGTTATTCATATGTATGTATATACCAAACTAAATATTTAAAATATATTTTTTCAACATCTGGGGAGATGGGGACGAATTTGGAGACGGTATCCAAAATTTAACAAAAATCCAAATTTTATGGAATTATTTATATATGTAAAATATGAAAAAGAAGTTTTAAAGTCGATAATTTTGAAAGAGGAATATTTGATTGATTTTCTGAAAAAAAAAAACTCTATAAGGACTTACAATTAAAGCCACTAGATGAACTCTAGCTCTTATAGTTTCTGATATGGTCGAGTTTACACACACGGAAAGACAGACTGACGGTCATTGCTAACTCGACTCAGCTCGTCGCACGGATCAAGAATATATTCTTTTTGGGGTATGCCACGCCTCCAACCTATTACATTCATTTAACAAACCCATTATACCCTCATTTCCCATTTTCAGTGGATGCATAAAAATAAAAAATAGAATAAAAGCCAAAACAACGCATCTAAAATATAAGCTCGAAAATGAAACCAAAGCCAATCAATAAATAAAAGAATTCATTAGAAGATAAACATCAACAGAAACTTAGAAATTAAGAAAGAAAGAAAGAGATAAAAGAAAACCTGTTCTCCGATTACATTTTACAGGTAGAATGTAAAAATACGATAATTTCTCTTTGATTTACCCTTTTAACCGTTTTTATTTTTTCTTTGCTAATAACGAAAAATAAAAATGAATGAAACCAGTTAAGAATTCGAAGAAATAAAGCCGCTTTAAGGGGTTCTGTAGTCGAAGCTGTCCTACAAAATATCTCCATCGGAATACAAGTTCAATTAGCACACATTCTACAAGCATGTTGAAGTTATTATAATAAATTCAAATTTGGGTCAACAGGTTTCAAGGGCGTATAATATTTAAGAAATATATGGAATTTAAGCAATATATAATATAAAGTTATATACATAGTGGGTTAGACATGTAAAGAGCTGCATACCTAATTTGTTTTTAATGCATAATGAGATTTGATTTAAGATCCAGAATATAGATAATAAAATATGTTCAATTAATATAAATAAATATTATGTTACATATATATTTTGTAAAGTATCAGAAATATACATTCGACCAATTTTATTTTGGCAATCAAAAAGTTTCATTAGGATTTTGATGGATCTAAAAACTTTTTGACTTTCAACAATGAGAACATAGTCTTAAATAAAAATCTTTCCTCTAATCTAGTTTTGTTTTTAATATATAACTGTGGAAAGACATTCAAGAATTTATTTGAGCGTTAATTTAAAGAATGTTGAGAAAATTATCATGTATTTTCGTATGTAGTTCAATTTATGTGCATATGTACGAATATCAATTGTTGAATTGAAGCAAATGATTTATATATGTGTATATGTATATGTGAGCGCCTGTGTCTGTATCAGTGCCTGTGAGTGTAAGCAATCAACGAGTGCATTTAAATCATCTGCCCATATGTCTGTAAATAAACGCCCCTCTTTAAATGTCGATAACAAGTTGATGGGGGAAAAACTGTACGATGATACTTATATAATATTCATAATATATATCCCATATAAATGTATACATATATATATATATATAATGTACTGTACGGCGTTTGCACCAGAGACAAAAGCTTGTCGCAATTTGAATGCATTGCGGGACTTCAGAAGCGTCATAAAATGTCGTCTGTGCAGAATGTTAATAGTGATAAGAACATTGACGAATGAACGATGGATAGGCCACATAAGTCGCCTTCAATAAGATGATAAGACCAAACATATTTGAGCACAGTAAAAACAGAGTTTAACAATCAATTGGCGTAATGAAAATGAATTCAATTGTAATTTCATTTGTTTTCCATTATCTTTGCAGATTTGGTGCACTGCACAAACGAACCGAATGTCTCGATACCCCATTTGGCCAACTTACTTATCGAACGCTCCCAGAATGCCAACTGGGTGGTCGTCTATAAATCGCTGATAACCACACATCATTTGATGGCATATGGCAATGAGGTTTGTATCCGTTCCACGTATAAATTTAAGGGGCGTCGACTAGACATATATATAAATATACTAACTTGAAATTAATAATATATAAATTACATTTAAATAATTTAATTTATTTAATAAATAAATTTGAAATATTAAATATTAAATATATACATATTAAATTGATTTTTTAGTTTTAAATTTAAATTTAATTTACATTTTTGTATATATATAATTTACTCTTATTCATTTCACTTTTGTGGACCTTGGGTCTTTTAATACTACGAAAAGGTCACGTTCATTGTCGCTTTGTTTGTATTTAATTTGTTTAATTCACTTTTATTTTTATTTCTGCTTGATGTGCCTTGTTTTTGCTCTGCGTGCTCTTTGGTGTTTGCGTTATCTTTTATTTGTGTTTATTTTTCCTTCCTATTTCCTCTTTTGGCGACACTTTCGCATTTCTTTGTTTCCAACTGCACCGACTGGGGTTTAATGGGAACTCCTCCCAGCTGTTTTTCATGCTCGTCGAAACCGAATACGCCTTCAGTTGGTGCAGGCAATATGATGAAATGATAAAGTTGAACGATTCTCTAATGTAAGCTTAGCCTTCTAGACTAAATATAGTTATGTATTATTCATAAATTCCTACATAAATTTCGGTGTATTAACTCTGATGTCTTTTTTCAGCGTTTCATGCAATATCTCGCCTCGAGCAACTCAACATTCAATCTCAGCTCCTTTCTGGACAAAGGAACTGTGCAAGGTATAAACACGAATAAATTTTCAGCCATTCAAAGAGCACCAAAATTCTTTGAAGAAGATGAAAATAATGACACAATGCGAAACATTTGATGCTTTTCTAACATTTATTCATGCTTTCAATAAACCACAAGAGATTATTTAACGATTTAACTTTAATATACAAATCTAATATTACATGCTTTTCCCTCTGCTCTTCTCTTTCTTCTTTCACTTACATTTGAATGCTGCGAATCGCGTTTGGCCTATTCATTTGTGTAATTTGTTCTAATGATAACATTTTGAATAATCATATTGTGCCTCGACTATCAACTAAATTGCGCTGCTTACTCACACAACGACATACATAATACATCTATAATAAATATTTTTCATATATTTATATATTGTATATATATGAATAAAAATAAATAATATATGCAATGCGAATTACGAACCTATACTACAGATGGTGGCATGGGCGTTCCAGGTGGCAGAATGGGTGAGTATTTCTTGACGAAAAACAGTTTTCATAATGGCTTACGGGGTTATTCAGAAACAGCAAAACATGCAAGTTGTATACTAACTATTGAGGTCATGGCTGTAAACTAAAACTTTTTGTTTATTAAAAAAGCGAGACCAAATTTTTAACTAACTCTAACTAAAAAAAAAACATAACCCTATTGTTATTTGGTGTTCAAAATTGACCGTTTGACTAAATGTGCCTTATACAGCAACTAATTGACTAAACAGTAATACTATATTATTATCACACACCATAGGCTATGATATGTCGCCCTTTATAAGACGCTATGCCAAATATTTGAATGAGAAGTCGCTCTCGTATCGCGCTATGGCGTTCGACTTTTGCAAAGTGAAGCGCGGGTAAGTTGAACATTTATATAGTTTTTGATATCTAATAATCAATATTACATTCTAGGAAAGAGGAGGGCTCTTTGCGGAATATGAATGCGGAGAAATTGTTGAAGACGTTGCCAGTTTTGCAGGCACAATTGGATGGACTTCTGGAGTTCGATTGTCAGTCCAATGATTTGACTAACGGTTTGTACATGTTACTATATCAGTGAATTAAATTAGATTATATAAAAACCCTTTCGCAGGCGTCATCAATATGAGTTTCATGTTGCTGTTCCGTGACTTAATTCGTCTGTTTGCTTGCTATAATGATGGCATTATCAATTTACTGGAGAAATACTTTGACATGAACAAGAAGCATGCACGCGATGCTCTTGATATGTATAAAAAGTTTTTGGTTCGCATGGATCGTGTTGGGGAATTCCTAAAAGTTGCCGAGGTACGCACAATAAATTATTTAACAATAATTATAAGAATATTCAAATTGAATTGCTTGTTATCTTTGCAGAATGTTGGCATTGATAAGGGCGATATACCCGATTTGACAAAGGCGCCAAGTTCTTTGTTGGATGCTTTGGAGCAGCATTTGGCAACTTTGGAGGGGCGTAAGGTCTCTGCGGCCAATACGCCCACACAATCGTCGAGGTGTGTTTTGCGGTAGTCAGTTAATCAATTGTTAGACCTAAGAAGTTTTTAATATTAGTTTAATTATTATTTTTATTTAGGCTAGAATTTTAATTTCTTTATTTATTTACTATCTTTAATCTGTATTAATTATCTTTAATATTACATTGTTTGGATTTGTTAGTTTACATTGTGAATTTTCAGTTTGAATTTGTGATTTGTTGCACTTACATTGTTGTTATATCTGAAAAGTTTATGATATTTGTGTAATAATTTGTATATTATGTACTTAAGTTAGAAGTTAGATTTCGTTATTCTTATCCTATCCTGTTTTTATTATATTTTTGATATATTTTATTTCATTTATAAACGTATTTATTTGTTCTCTTTTCTGTTTCTTTTCTATGATTTGTTGCATTTGATTTGTGAGCTTAGCTATCAACGCACGAATGTTAAATCCGCTGTCTCTGCACTCTCTTCAACTAGCTCGGCATTTGGCACTGCGGCAGCATCTAGTAAATTTGATACCTCCAATGGCATTGATGAGCAGCTGAAGGCCCAGGTACTGGCTGAGGAAGAGGCCGCCATGAATCAGTACAAAGTGAGTACAAATATTTGATTTGAATGAATATTCATTGATGAAGAATTAATTGTTTTTCTTGTTCATCAGTCCAAGGTATCGTCGCCCACTAGCAGCGGTGCTGGTGGTGCTAGCGCCGCACTAACAAATCCATTCCTATCGTCACCGCCAGCCTCCCAGGCTGGTCAGCCGATAGTTGATCTGTTTGGTGCCGCGTCGGCACAGCCCGCTGCTGCTGCAGCAGCATCTGGCGCATCACAGGCGCTTGCCACAAAGGCGTCCGACGATTTGCTGCAGCTGGGCAATCCATTTGCTGATATGTTCGAGGCTAGCGGCAACAGTGTGGCAGGTGCCACAGCTGGAGCAACAGGTGCTGCACTAAATGCCAATAATTTATGGATGCATAATAACGGTAGCATGCTATAATTTTCTTATTTTTTAATTAATTAAGATTTTAATTTGACTTCAGTTAGTTAGTTTCGACTTAAACGCTTAGGTGTTGCCTTAAAGTATTTTTTACGATATAAGTCTATATTTATATATGTATATGTATTACCCATGTTGTCTCTGTAGCTGTGTCAGACATATAAAAGGCGCGCACTCCGTCCCAGCTCCTTCTCTTACTCTTTATCTCTTTCTACCTTCCTCTCTTTCTCTCTCTATATATATGGCCGTACTCAAGCACAAACTTGTAATGCACATACTTTTCCTATCATAAATAACATAAATTTTAATTATGTTTATTTTGTAAATTATGTATTTGATATAATTTTGTAAGTTATTATTTACTCATTTTTGAATTTCTTCGTCTAATGTATTGTTGCTCTTCATTTTCATCACTGTTTTTTTTCTCCACAACCTTAAAACAAACAACCAACAATCAACAACAACTACAACAACAATATGACTCGATAATATTCGATAAATCACACACATGAAACTATGAAAAAAATCCATAAAAAAAACATAAAATAGGTTTCAATGGCTCTACAGTTTCCTCCGCTGCTGCTACAAATGCATTCGTTTCCGATAGTAATTTTACGTCCGTTTTCGGTAATACGGAACCAACAGGTAAGTGTTCCCAAAGCAACAATAAAAGCCAGTTAATTTCTCGCATTAATACATTTACAATCACAATGTAACTTAATTTTAATATATTCATATACAATATATTTAAATATTAACGATTTCAACTAATCAAAAGTTCTAACTTGAAGGGGGCTCAAAATTAGTTTATGTATTGCTTTATTGTGGTGCGGTTTTCATAACTATTAAAATTTAAATGTTTTCTATACTCATATTATTTACTGATATATTTGGCATGTTGTACTAACTATATTACGAATATACTTTTTAATGTTATCGTGTTTAACAAATTATGTCAAGAATACGCCACCCACTCCAAAAACAAGAAAAGGCTAGACTACAGTCCATCTGGCACATGTAGTTCAATGTTTTGCAAACACAAGAAACTTTTTGCTGTATGCGTGAAACTCAATTCTACACAATTTTTTCGACTGTTGATAATTTTTGAATTTTGTGTTCGTATTTTTTTTTTTGATTTGAAGATTTAGTTTTACCAACGCTTATAATTTGATTTATTTTCGTTATGGCTATCCCCAACGAAATATCCTTGCGAATATTAACTTGTGTCGAATGATAAAAGCCGCGTCGCCAGCAGTGTTGCCAAATCCTTTTTTCGATGATATGCAACCCAAAGGCGTTGTCTATGGCCAACTTGTGGAACCACAGTATCATCCACAACAACAACAACAAGCCGCATTATTTTATATGCAGCAACAGCAACAACAACATCAGCAGCAACAGCAACTGCAACATCAACAACAACAACAGCAGCAAGAGCTGGTCTTATCAACTTCCACGATGTCTCCATTCCCCACAGGTGAACAATTGCGCACCAAATGAAACGCAGAACCCAATTTATACGTTGCGCGCTTTGTTTTTGTACAAAGCTTAAATTGTCCCACACTGGCCTCATTCTTGTTGTGCTTGTAGTGCTGCGTATACACACGTACATACACACACATACACACACACAAACACACAGTCGAACACATTCAATCATAAGTCTGTTTACTCAATCGAGTCATTCGCAAATGTATTTTCAAGTACTTACGAGTAACGCTTACGGAAGCTGCAAAGGAACGTCACCAAAGATGAAAGCAAAGCAATAAATAATTATAGATAAATGATAATCTTGCTTAGGTACTTTCCAGTATCAGAAACACATCTATGATGTATTTAGATTTAGTTGGATTAATTGCAATTTTAACTTTGTTGGACTTAAAACCTGCTATCCGATTACATTTGGATTATGTGCTATAGAATTTGAAATATTTGAGTAATAGATACCTTCAGCTTTCAAGTACTTGGTGACCTTTGGGAACGACATTCATTTCATTCGATCAAATAAATGTTGTCCTTGGCATTTGCAGTGTATTTGTGTGAGACTTTTCGTGTGTAAAATTGCTGAAAATGCTTTTAAATCCCACCGCTATTCATATATATATTTTTGTTCAAAAACAATGTATTCATTGTCAGTCTTGGTTTTGTTTATGTTATTTTCTCATAAAAATTGCGTGACTGTGTTTTAATATGTAAGTCAGTTTAGATAAAAACAATATATATAGATAGAAGAAAGCAAAAATGAAATATTAGCCCTGTTTTCTTTAATACTTATGTGTCTTTAGCTAGTCTGAAGTTTTTAAGTCTTATGGGTCTCTTGCCTCTGTGTTTCCTCTGTCTTCTCTGTTTCAATCCCAATTGTTAATCATTGAAAATTTCAAGAATCCGGCTTCTAGTTGAACTTCGTAGTATATTAACATATAATATATGCACCTCAAATACTATTTGCTTGATAAACCGCTTTACTAATTATATGCTTACTAACAATACCAAATTATAAATAAAATATTTATTATAATTCAAATTTAGATTATTGGAACACTGCAAAATTGCACATATAACATTATATAGAAGAAAGAAAAAACGAAATCTTTATTCACAATATTTATTTTGTCAATGTATTTTTTCTCTTTTTCTCTTTTTTATGTTCTTATGTACGTAACATATATAAAAAAAAAAACCAAAACAAAACAAAAATAACTTGACATATTAACACACATTGTCTCATGTTTACAATACGTTAATGTTGGTGGCACAAATCCTTATAAAAATTTCCATTTTGTGCTATACATATATTTATATATGTGTTTTAAAACGACTACAAACTCATTTTGAACCGGGAAAATTTTGCAAATCGAAAAATACGAATATCTCATTAAACACTTGTTGTGGGCTTCCATTTGTATCATAAAAACAACAAAACATCAACAATCAAAACAACAACTGTGTATGTTTGTGTAAATGTCTGCCTCTAACGGTGTGCTGGCTATCTCTCGTACAACAACAATATGTCATATATAAACACGATCCACAAAAAAAGGCTTTGATGCTTTGGGCGATGTTCTGAAACCGGCCACAGCCAACAGCAATCAAATGAATGTTGTCGCCGCAGGTGCTGCCTATCAGGGATTCAATTCAAGCAGTCCAGCCCTAACATTACAACAACAACAAATGAATACACAACAACAGCAACTACTCATGCAGCAACCACAACTGCAGCAGCAGCAGCAACAACAACACCAACAACAGCAACAGCCACCAGCTGGCACTGGCAAGATAATAACAGGCGATTTGGATAGTTCACTAATGTCCCTAGTTGATAATTTAAATATAAATAAAACAGCGAGTGCAAAGTGAGTAAAATCGACAACCCATGTATGTTTATATTAGAGACTGTGTGTTTGTATGTGTTTGTACATAAACGGTGTGCGTGTGTGTGTGAATGTGTGTGTGTGTGTGTCTGTGTGGGAAGAATATGAGTTGAACGTCATCTAAAAATGTAATATCAGACATAGCTGCCATCTCAGTTTTTGAGTTTAATTAGGATATAATCCCAAATTAATCGGTTTCGTGATATGGCCCATATGGGCATATCCAGCACAAGGTCAACCATGATCAAAACGTATGTCTATTCGTATTGATACCATTAAATACAAATCGACATTTTAATTCAAATTGATAAATGTTTTATATTTCCTAAAGTTTTGAAGAAAACTTTTCTTAAGGGTCATTAGATTTGTCTCTAATGATTAAAAATACAGCAAAATATAATACACAGTTTTTGATTGTTTTATATGCTTGACCCTGGATTTATACCCAAACCCACCATCACTTCATAATTACCTTCATATCCCATATCATCTATATATTCATGTTCCATTTGTGTATATAGTCACTTTCCCATAAAAAAAAAGGATTCATTGATTTCGTGTCTCTTTATATATCATTACTCTCTTACCCCATATGTATCTCATAGACCCGTGCAATGGAATTCACCTAAAAATACAGCGAAACCAGGTGCTAATTGGACACCTCAACCAATGGCGGCTACAACTGGTGCTGGCTATCGTCCAATGGTGAGTTATGACCACAGCTAACTCTCTACTCTTTCTTTCTCTCAACTCAACTCAATTCAATTCAATTCAATTCAATTCAATTCAACTCAACTCAACTGAAACTCAATCAACCAAAACCTAACTCAATCGAAATACAACTAAAGAACGTGAGACAATATGCATAGTTTTGTGAGAATATATAACTATTAATAATATACGTATATAAAGTAATAGTAACAGTTTTTGTGCTCTTAAAGCAAAAGACCAAGAGAGTTTGAAGGAAAATAATAATAATGGTATCTTAAAGATTGTGTCACACAACACGCTAGGCTCACAATCCATATAACATGCAATTTTTCTTTAAGATTATACTTTTTTTCTTATATTTTTCATTTTTGTAAATTTTTGTTCTTTTGCCAATATGTATTTTTTTTATAAGAACTGCACTCTGCTTACTAAGAACAGCTACTTGGTTTATGTATTTATAATGTCTTGAACTGTGTGGAATTTGGTTTGATTTAACCCAAAATATGATCTAAATGTTGTGGCCATTTTTATTAATATATATCTTTTTTATACACATCTCTTGAATTGGTATAAAGCTATAAAAGCACAAATCAAGTTGTTGCAAGTCAACCGTTTATTTTATTCTTTTTATTTCGATTATAATATATGATATATTGGTTAAGGTCCTCTCATATAAAACACTGCATCACACAAGAACAACAACAACAACAGCAAGAGCAACAACTACACCTAGCACTAGGGCTAACTATTGTGGCACACCTCGTCAGTGTAGGTACTGAGTAGCTACTTGAAATAGCTAGCCTACATGATCAGGCCAATATTCACTTGTACTCGTACATACACACATTTTTACTGTATTTATTCCATATTTTAATTTATTTTTATTTTTTATTTATTTCTATATTAATATTAACTTATATATATATATATATACATACATATATATAAACTATCACTTTCTTTTCTTTATTTTATGTTGCTTTATATATTTCAACTATCCAACGCATACCGCAATATCGAAATATATCCAAAACAATAACAATTATAATAATAATTTATAATCAAAAAATCAAATAAATAATATAATAAAACTTCAACACCTCAAATAAATATGTAATTCACGATGCTCCTGTGTTAATGCTGACTGTATGCTTGTGTTACATATGTATTGAAATATAAACACACACAATATATACATGTGTATATCTATGTATAAATATATATATTCGTGTATATACGCATATATTATATATATTTATATGTATGCATACATAGGCACATGGCATGACCGTAAGTCCTGCGCCAATCACAATCAATCATCCGTATATACATGCTAGTTATCCTGTTATGCCAAATTATATGCAGGTAAGAATGATGCAAACGAACCGAAACGTAAACAACAATTATACAATAATACAAATGAAAAAAAAAAAAAAAAAAAAAAAAAAAACAACCAGCGTACTACAGAAACAATTTTGAGTAAAACATAATCAAATATAAAATAAATGTTTATACTTACTATAGTTTTGAGTTGCCTTTATTTTACTTTCATTAAACAAAATATATATGAATATTGTGCGTATTTACGACTTTTACTTTTGATTATGTTTGAACTTATCTAATTTTTTTTTATTTTTAATTTTGATTTTTGCCTATCTTAAGTTAAGCCTTCACTCTCACTATCAAATCTACCCACTCTGAAATTGCCCTATGCACAGAGCCTTCCAAAGTGTTGCCCCGTGCTCTATCTCTATGGTTATGGTATCCACTATCGCAACCCCGTCTCTATTTCTATATAGGTCTCTCTTGATATTTCACTACGAAAATATTAGAAATTACTTTTTGATTTGTTTTTATTTTCATAAAATGAGTATCTCTATTAGTTTTATGAGGTTTTACAAATTTGAATTTTGACAATATTATTTTTCTTTTGTAGAAAAAAGTTTTCTGAACTGAGTTTTTATGTTCATTGAATGTCCTATGTAGAGTTCACTAACCCCATCTTTTGAAAACCTATATACAAATATATATATTCATATATATATATATATATTCTATATATATATGTTGTAGCTCATGGCGGCCAATCTCAAATAGCCTAATACTTGTTAACCAACAATTTTTTCTATCCAAAATTTTCCGCAACTTATCTCTAATCCTTAGTCGTTCAAGTAATCCTCCAATTCCTTGCATGATTTGGAAGTTTGAAGAAACAATAAAATCAGCTAATTTTGATAGTGTTCTAATGAGATACTTTGATTATTGTAGGGCATGCCGGTGATGGGACAGCAGCCGAATATGCTGCCACAAGCAGCCCCTTTGACTGGGGTGCAGCCGACGATGATGGGCGTGGCGCACAGTAATGCGACAGTGCCAGCAGCGACAGGGATCATGCAACCTACGCAGGCGACGCAGAATGGAGGCAATAAAAATGTACCACTCGATCCATTTGGGGCGTTATAAGGCGCCATCTCAAGATGCACACGAATAAACAAGCAAAAACACTTAGACACACACACACACACACACACACACACATTAAGCGCTATAACCTCATAAACAACATTACAAATACACATAAACACACACAGAATACATTATATATGAATATATATTTCCATAAATTATGAAATGATTAAAGAAAATTCAAATTCAACACAAAAGTAAGAAAATATAAATGTTTACACTATGCTACAAACGAGATGAAAATGCTAAGAACTCTATTATAATGTTGAGCAAACATACACAAACACTCAAACACATACACAAATTGCTATTTACATATATACACATGCATATATATTTATATTATTACTATAAAACGTAAAATGAGTTTGACTATTTATATGTATACAACAATTTATAAAACTTGTATGCAAGAATTTCCATAATTAGCTAAAGTGAAACAAAAAGCAAATATAAAAATGAACTACAAAAAAAGTAGTCTATGTGAAATATACCTACATACATATGTGTAAATCCTACATAATAAGTGTAAGCAAAACCCTGTAGTTGTGTCCTACGCCAATCACTAAACCTAAAGCTAAAGAAAAGAAAAAATCAAAACAAAACAACGTACGTTAAATGGAATCTGTTAAATACTGAAATTGATTGTACACTATCGTAAATTATATATATATTACAAAAATCAAGTCTATGTAGACGCCATAAAGCTATAAACTATGTTACAATTATGCTTAGGTGAGAGCGTATTTGAACCTCTTAAACATTTTGCAATATTTTACTCCGTTTATATACTACTAGTTTCCTATTGTTATCTTTAGTCTATTTTTTCAGACGTTTATTATTTTGTTTATTGTTAAAAACTCAAAAATGACCGTACGGAAAATGAGAAAAGAAAAAGTTATTCGTATTTGTAAAAGCATTCCAAGCTAGTTTCAATTTGGTCCCAAATTCAATTTGTATATTTTTAAGTATTATTTCTATTTGAGCTGAGTTGCATTATTATAATTGTATATTTAAAACGAGTGGAAATCAACTATTATATATATATATATATATATATATATATATATATATATATATATATATATATATATATATATATATATATATATATTGGTGTGTATATGTATTATGTTTTAGGTCATGCGTTGTATTAGCCATTTATTAAATTGTTTGATAAATCAAATCCAATCCAATATATAATATATATATATATATATAGATCATTTATAAATTGTTTAAATAAGCTAAGGGGCGGTAATACGCTGGAACTGTGTTTAAATAAATCTTCGCATATATAATACACGAGATAAATGTTTTCTTTTTACTTAATCTTGACACTTTTTCGTTGCAGTTGAACTAACAACTTGATCTAAGATGCTTACTTATGTTACTCATTTAAAGTTTCTGATTTTATGATCCTATTGCCAAACTGTGTTTGCTTTCTAATTGTTTAGTATTTAATTTAAAGATTCTGAATCTTAAACATGTACCTAAAGTATCTTTGAATAATTTGCGCGATGCCTAGAAGTAGGCGGTACTTTCTTATAAATTGCGATGCGTCGTAGAGTAGGCACCACAAAATACACACCAATGCAATAATATTTAGAGGCAACAATCATACATGGAATTTTCATGAAAGCTATAGCTACAAGTAAAATGCGAACAAATCAATGTAAATTATAAATTATAAACTTATATTACTACTATAAATGACAAACGAAAAAAGAAAAGTTTTATGACAATATTTGTACGCTGCTGTTTGAGCTAAACGTTAACCCAAAACAAAACCTTACATTCAAGTACTACCCAAACGAATGAAGAACGTATCTAACTCTATCTACACCTAAGCAATTCCAAATGAGAGCGAAAACTTGTGGATGTTTTCAATACAAAAATTATACAATTTTGGCTTGCAAATAAAAAAAAATATACTAAAAAATGAAAAAACAATTACAAATTAAATTAAAAAAAAATCAAGAAAATCTCGAAAAGAAAATTGAATATTTACATGGAAAACAAATGCATATATAAGAAAATTAGCTTATCATGTTGTCAGAAAAGTGGGGGATAAACATGCATACATACATAACTTGTAGATATATGTAAGAGGTGCAATAGAGTTGATCGTGCACATTATATAAACAATAAACACTTTACTTTAAAACTGATCAAATTGTTAAATGTGTTTCTATTAGTTAATTTCTTGCCCAGCGAAAGCAAAAGAATAAGTACACCAAATATTTTCACGAAAATATAGAACAAATTATTTTATGCAGACTATATAAGAAATACCAAATACTCAAGTACAAGCTAAGAAAATTCTATTGAAACATTTTATGAATGATGTAAGAATTTATGTTAAAAAAAAAATAAATAAATAAACGTAAATAAAAAATGTTAGTGCAAAATAAATGTGTAAAATAAACTATTGATGTGTTTTCTTCTAGTATATCATATTTTATTTTGATGATCTAGTAATCCAGCTGCGGAATGTACAGCATTAGGGACCCATTCAAACATGAAAATATTCAATACAACTATACGACTCAACACGAGCACATAACACAAACAGATCTGAACTCTAAAATACATAATTTATACAATACATAATTTATACAATACATAATTTATACAATAAACACTCAAGATGCCCTGCTTCAAGCAAGAAAAGAGCCTTGAGTTCCGCTCTCGGCGAGATACCACCAATGATAGGGATCCAATGGCGCCCAAGCCGGTGCGTCCACGCGCCATTCGATATCATGGACTCTTTGGCATGTCCATTGCAGCCCAGCATCTCATTGTTGACGACAAGTGGACGCCGAGTTCCATAACCGATCTTTATGGCAACATGGCTGAACTGCTGAGTAAGTGACTCATCATGCAATTTGCAAAGATATTCTGGTCTGATCTTGAGCGTGTACCTAGAGCGGCGCGTCACCTACAAACAGCACGAAACGAGGACCCATCGAGCCCTTCTATTGTCCGAAAATAAGCGTATCAAAATCGAATGCGCTGATGGACGTCTTAAGCTGCAGAAGATCTCTGTTGGCAACAATGCGCATGAGATCCGAAACCTTCTGATTATGCACAGGGATATGCAACGGCTATACCAGAAGATGCCCATATATCTGGTCGCTGACAATATCAATCAGCGGACTTTCGTCATGCGTAAGGAGCGCGATCGTTTGGATGCTCGATTGCAGCAGTTGAAAGAAAAATATAGAGTTTTATTGGTAATATATAGCTGAATTAAGTGGACAATTATGATAATTCACATTCTGTACACATGCAAAACAGATGGATAGGTCCAAGGCGGTTAATATGATTAAGTACGAGAATGAGTATATCCTGCAGGAGGAGATACAATCGCGTATGCTACTTAAGAAGATAGAAAACTCGAAAGTGCGCCTGAATGCCATACGAACCATAAACACGACATATAAGAAAATGCGGCAGGTGCTGCTGCAAGATGAGATATTTTATGAGCCTATTCTGCGCTCTCTCGATGGCGATATAGAGGATCAAGTGAACTTCATCAAGCACATTCTCTATCTGGGCATGCCGGCTATAGCCAAGTTCAAAGTCCTGAACCGCGAGCTCTTGCAATTGTCAGAGAAAGCACGCAAGAACCAACAGGCAAAGATTCAAATACTGAATTCGCTGAAAAAGCCAGTTGTTATTGGACCACCGCAGGTCGTAGTTAGAGAGATTCAAACCAATAATCCCAAGCGTTATCTTCGTCTCACAGAGAGCATGGCGATCCTCAAAGCTGAGCTACAGACGATTGAAAAAACAATTAAAGAACTTAGATTAACGGTTTTGTGTTCGCAGGCTAAGGAGATTTATCCACGGTTAGTGCTATATCTCCCACGAGGATTATCTAATTGATATCTAATTCTTTGCATTTTCAGCATTAAAAAACAAGTGGAAAACAATGAAAAACTAAAACGGGAAGTCGAAAATAAAACGCAGGCCAAACAGATGTTTGAGCAAAAACTGAAATGCTCCTCTTTGCTGTCGAATGTGCTATTAAATAATCTTTCCGAGGAAGAAATCAAGTAAGCAACATTTGCTTCTTTATATATATCTTAAATAACCCATTTAACCCATTTTATTATGCGGACAGTCGTCTAGAACGCATTAGAGAACTAAAGCTAATGATGAAGACCGACGAAGAGTTTGAGGATCTTAGCATTAGTCACATTAAGAGTCGGGCCGATGCCTATGTGCTTATGCGGTATGCCTTCATTATATGGGTATCTCTTCTCTATAATCACATTTTCTCTCTCTCTCTCTCTCTCTCTCTCTCTCTCGTCCGTTACCAGATGGACTGTTTGGAATCTGTGGGAGATCCTTCGTCATGTAGATCGTAATCCTAAATTATACAAGAGACAATATCCGAATGAATTTTTGAAACTTCCACTTCTGAAATTCGAGCTATTTGATGTAAGAGCCTTCCCCCCTGAGCTTTTCGAGGAAGACGGTTGGAAATTACGCATTAAGCCTTCAAAGAACAGAAATCTAATCACATTTCCCCTTCTCTACACAGTTGACTCAATTATGCATTACCTTAAGCGTAAGGTATACAGGCTTATGCAGGCCTTTACTCCCAGTATGGCTGCATCTATTGGCCAAAGTCGAGAGCGTTATCATCGCCTTTATTTGGAGAAAGTTGAGCCGACCAGAGTATTCGATGACGACCAGCAGGACGGACCAAAGATTGATGATCTGTTGGAGGACAGGACCTTGGCCTCAATACCGAATCGGAAACAGATCAAGGCACAGAGCGCCAGACTTGTGGAAGAGGCTGTCAAACGGGAGGAGTCTTAGCTTTTCGCTTTGGATTAATGTCTATAAATTTTCTAGTTTTCTACATTTCCACAAATATATTAAAAGCAAATTTAAATTTAATTGTAATTTCCCACTCTAAAAGTGCAATTTTATTTACGACATTAGTAAATTGGTCAAAGCAAATTGCTGTTGGCTATAAGATAACTTTCTATCAGTACAAGGATGACCTTAGATATTTTCTGTAAAGACGAACTGGCTGTGCGGTTGCCTTCAAAATGAATAAATTAAAATATTCGACTACATGAAAAAATATTCATTACAATCGCGACGCACATAACAACAACAACAAACTCTAAAACGAAAAATCATTATTTACATATATATTTAACTATATTTACATATATATTAAAATATATTAAAATATATTAACTATATAAAATACTTTTAAAATGCCGTGCAGTGTACGGAATAAGAATCAATTGACCCGCCAAAAGAGGCTCAGCGGTATTCAAGCAGCAAAGCCAGTGCGTCCTCGGGACCCCAATGCACATGGACTCCTCAGCTATGCGAACGTGTCCCAGCATCTAGTTATTGATGACACGTGGACACCCAGTTCGCTAGTCGAACAATATACTCATTTGAACAGTCTGCTGGGTAAGTAATTGTGTACATTTTTATCGAGTGATTCAACGCATACAATATATCCTAGTTGTTCGCAACATCTACAATAAGTTCGAAAAGGATGCCAATAAAAAACGTATCCGAGATAAAGCAGCGAATTTGAGAGAAGAATGCCGTGATGGGCGTATAAAACTACAAAAGATATCGGTCGGCAACAATGCCCACGAGATACGGAATATGCTGAATAATCACAGGAGTAAGCAGCGCCTCTACCAAAAACTGCCCATAGATCAGGTCGCCGAGAATATCGATCAAAGCACATTTGTCCTGCGCAAGGAGCGGGATCGTCTACGATCTCGATTAGAGCAGCTGAAACGTAAATTGTTTCAGTTACAGGTATGAACAACGCTTTGAAAATTGATCATCAATTAACAGCTGTGATGAAACTGTAGCAACTAGTGAATAACTGCTCTCTCTCTCTGTAGTCAATATTTTCTATTATATTAATCGATTTTAAATAGATTGACCGTTCCGATCTTGAAAACCGTATTAAATATGAAAATGAGTTTATTTTGGAGGAGGAAATCAAATCGCGAATTTTACAGAAGAAACTCGATAGCTCAACCGTGAGGTTCAGGGCGATAAAATCGATAAACATAACATATAAGAAAATGGTTCAAGTCCTAACGTACGATGAGATATTTTATGAGCCCATTTTAAGTTCCCTTGATAATGACATTTTGGATCAGTCTAAGATGATAAAGTTCATTATTGACCTGGGCTTGCCTGTCATAGATAAATTTAAGCAGCTCAAGACCGAGTTTCATCGATTGGAGGAGAGGGCACATGCCGATTTGCAGTCCAAAATCAAATTGATTGGCAACTTGGAAAGGCGACCGACTTTTGTGCCCCTTCAGCCCAAGGAAATGCGGCAAACTATTTATCGTTCGGATCATGAGCGCTATTTGCGTGAAACGAGAAGTATGTTGGAGCTTAAACAGGAATCGGTAAACATTGAGAAAGTGATTAAAGAATTAAAATTTCATACACTTTGTGCACAAGTACATGATATTTATCCAAGGTTCGTCTATAAGAAATTTGTGATTGAACCATTGAAATACTGTTTGTTTTTACTCTTTCAGCGCTAGGAGTCAGACGAGAAAAAATCAAAAGCTGCGCCGTCAAATCGAATACGAACATATGAATCGCGAAAAAATGGAGGAAAAAAAATACTCTGCAGGTTTGCTGCGGAGTGTATTAGTGCACAATCTAAACGAAGAGGAAATTAAGTACGAATATATAAGAATTATGCTATTTACTTTTCTAATATATATTCACAAATTTTATTGTCCGTCAGACGACTCACATATATTGAAACACTCAGAAACCAGTTGAAAAAAGAAAGGGAAATTCAGAAAGATGCGATGGAATATATCCAGAACCGCGCCAAAGCTTTTATAATGATACGGTATTGTCTACTGTGTTCCAAGTTAGCTCTTGTTGCACTTTCTAATGAATTTCTACTGCATCCGTAGCGTGTGCCTTTGGAATCTCGTAGAGATCCTGCGATACATTGATCGTAGTCCCTTTTCGAGTCGTCGTCATTACAGGACTTCCTATTTGAGATTGCCGCTACTCAAATTCGAGATGTATACAATGTTTGCCATGGCGCCACCGCTTTTCGAGGAAGACAGTTGAGTTGGGCTGATATTGATATATTAATCACATATTTATACTTTCGCATTTCATGCACAGTTGATAATATCATGCATTTGGTGAAGCGTAAGATATACAAGCTAGTGAAGGCGTATGAAAACGTTCCACTTCGAGACCTGAACACAAAGAAATTTGTTGACGAGTATCACAAGCGTTATGTGGAAAGTTTCCAATTTTTTACTGACCGCCAGGGAAGTCTAGATGACCCCAGGATGAGTTTTGATCATGATAAAGTCGACCTCAGTATCTTGTCACGAAGACAGATTAAGGCGCTGAGTTCCAAGCTAATCGAAGAAATCAAACAAAGTTACAACTAAGATGTATATATGTATGTATATATACATAAGGCATGCTGAATTGTGAGGACTATGAAGTCGGTCTCAGTATTTTGTCACGGACACAGGTTAAGGTCATGAGGGCCATACTTGTAGGGGAAATCTGACAAAGTTACAACTAAGATATATATGTAGTAAATATATATAACTTTTATTTCTTATCTACAAAATATTAGTTAGATTGGAATATTTAATTGTTGAATTATACTAATCAACTTACATAAATATATACCAACCAAATCAAACCAAAACTGTTTATAATACATACTCGGCTTTTATTGCTAGTTTACACAGTAAAATGGAAGCATTTCTCTAAAAGAATGATAAGCTGGTAAACGAACGGGGTAATAATACATAAAATTTCAATTTTAAAATCGGGATCTGCCGGACAGATCGATGTATCCATATCGACTTAACTAATCTCTCAGCAGCCCTTATCAAGAACACCGAATCTATATTATTATATAATTACTGAGATAAAACTATCGATCGTGCTGCAGTCCGTTGCAATCGCTGGCAAGATTTTTACTTGGCTATGGATTTACTTTCAAACAGATCAAATAGAAAACTAAACCAGCTAACATTCGACTACATGAAAACAAATCATTCATTACAATCGCGACGCACAAAACAACAACATTAACATCTAACTCCAAAACACAAATATATTCATATCTATAAATACATACATACATAAATAAATATATATCTACATATAAAATGCCGTGTTATAAAAGAAACAGGATTCCATCGAAGCGTCAGCTGAGGGAGAAGAGGAGTACTATAGTGAAGCCGGTACGTCCTCGAGACCCTAATGTGCATGGACTCTTGAGTTATTCGCACGCAGCGCAACATCTAATTTTTGACGAGAATTGGACGCCCAGCTCCATAACTGAGCAATACACATTCATAAATAGTCTTCTGAGTAAGCATGATTATACATATATATATTTTAGAATTCAATCTAGATAATCAACTAATCAAACCCATTTTTCTGTTTTCCCTAGCTTCTCGCCTTATTTTCAATAAACATGAAAAGGAAACCCTGGTGAATCGCCTCCATCAAACGAGTGAGCGTTTGAAGGAGGAATGCTTTGATGGGCGGCTCAAGTTGCAAAAGATATCGGTCGGCAACAATGCTCACGAGATACGGAACATGCTCAACAATCACATGAGTATGCAGCGCCTCTACCAGAGGATGCCCATACATCTGGTTGCGGACAACATCAATCAGAGCACATTTGTCATGCGCAAGGAGCGAGATCGTTTGCACGCTCGCTTGGAGCAGTTGAAGCATAAGTTAAATGATTTACTGGTACGTTATAAACTCCATGGCTCACTTAAGAAATAATGAAGAAAGTTTTGAAATAGATGGAACGTGCTCTTGTGGAGAATCGTATTAAATATGAGAGCTCTTTTGTATTAGAAGAGGAATTACTGTCTCGCGTGTTGCTGAAGAAAATAGAAAACTCGAATGTGAGGTTCAGAGCGATTAGAACGATAAATACAACATATAAGAAAATGGTTCAAGTCCTATTGCAAGATGAGATATTTTATGAGCCTATTTTGAGTTCCCTCGATGATGACAATGCAGAGCAGACGCATATGATCAAGTATATTATTTATCTGGGCTTGCCGGCCATAAGCAAGTTCAAGCAGCTCAACAAAGAATTTCACCGGTTGGAGGAGAAGGCGCGAGTCGACTTTGAAGCCAAGAGGAAATTGCTTGCTGATTTGAAAAAGCCACGGGTTTTCGCGCCCCCTGTGCAACCAGACACGCGGGAAGTGGATAACTCGAAAAAGGAACGCTATTTGCGTGAAACGAAGAGCATGGTGGAGCTTAGGAAAGAATTGCAGAAAATTGAGAGTGTCATTAAGGATTTAAAATTCACAACACTTTGCTCTCAAGCAAAAGAGATCTATTTACGGTTTGGCTCTAGATAATTAATTGTTTATCATTTATAAAAAGTTTTTTTTCTTATGCAGAGCAAAGACTCAACGGGATAACAATAAGAACTTGGCTCAGCAGATCGAATTTGATTTAATGGGGCGTGAAATGCTCAGAAACAAAATAAAATATACGAATGTACTAGATGGCGTATTGGTAAACAATCTCTCCGAGGAAGAAGTAAAGTGCGTATTTTTTCTATATAATATAGATAAATTGTTTTATATATTTGTAATATTTCCTCAACTGTCATTTTCCGACAGTCGACTTGAATACATTCGATCATTGAAAGCCACATTGAATTCAGACAAGGATTTCCAAATAGATAGTGTGAATCATATAAGAAATCGGGCGAGTGTTTACGTAATGTTACGGTAAGGAAATATCGTGAAACGAGAATCTATATCCTAAAATATCTAATATCTAAAATTTTTATTCTACAGCTTTAGCCTTTGGAATCTTGTTGAGATTCTGCGACACATTGATCACAATCCTTTCACAGTTCGCCGTGCATATCCCAATTCCTATTTGAAGCTGCCGCTACTCAAATTCGAATTGTTCGATATGTTTGCGTGTAATCCACCGCTTTACGAGGAAAACAGTTGAGTATAGTTACAATATGCTTTCTGATCATATCTATAAATGGTTCTATTTAATACACACAGTTGATAAGATCATGCATTTGGTGAAGCGTAAGCTCTACAAGCTGGTGAAGGGCTTCGAGACGCTTGCTCAAGCGGATTGCCGTGAACCGTTAGCGAGCTTTAGGGAGAAGTACCATAAGCGATTCCTGTCCACTCGCGCTTACAATGTTGAGGCACCGGGCGGTGAGAGTGAAATGAAGGCGGTCGATTATGATGACGGTAAAGTTTATCTCAGTGTGCCGTCACGGAAACAGATTAAGACTTTGAGTGCCAAGGTGGTAGAGGAAGCAAAACTCCAGGAAGAGTAATAAGGCATTTTTTGTATAGGAATTTTTATTCAATTTCACAAACTATTGGTCAGATTGATATTAGTTAATTCTATTTAACAATAAACCAATATTACACTGAATTGTTCTTTTTATTCTAATTTACATGGGAAAGTTGGAGGTTGCATAATGCAATTAAATATATGTAATATCTAGGGAATGAATATAGCAAGCCATGGAAAGATGTTTCAATTGATAAGCATATGTTAGAAAATATTCGTTTCAATACTACCTCCACTACACATCAGTTAGGTACACTACACGAAAAATACACAAATAAAAATAAAATAAAAAAAAAATATAAAAAAAATAATAAAAATATAACCATTAACATATACATATGTGTAAATAAAATAATATAAAAAGTTAAATAAATACGGTATCAGTATGCCCTGCTTCCAGCAAGAGAAGAGCCTTGAGTTCTGCTTAAAGAAAAAGAACAGTGGCCGAGATGCCTTGGTTCCCAAGGCGTTGCGGGCGCGACCCATTCGATCTCATGGACTCTTTGGCATGAGCTTTGCCAGCCAGCATTTAATTGTAGACCAAAAATGGACTCCTCAATCGCTGACCGACCAATTCGCTGGCATGAGCAATCTCTTAGGTAAGTGAAATGTGAGAACCCTTGTATCTATTGATAGTCTGATTGGAAGTATTAAATTAGCTCGTCGTATTATCTACAAGCGACACGAGACGAAGGCCAATCGATTACGCCTCATTAAGCAGAGCAAGCATTTGAAAACCGAGTGCTTTGACGGGCGCATTAAGCTGAAGAATGTCTCATCGGCAGATAATCTGCATAAGATACGGAATTATTTGAATGACCACATTGATATGCAGCGCCTCTACCGGCAGATGCCCGTCCATCTGATTGTGGACAATATCAATCAACGGAGCTTTGTCTTGCGAAAGGAGCGGGATCGACTCGAATTTCGCTTGGGGCAGGTGAAACATGAGTATAAAACTCTATTGGTTAGTGGCAGTGTCAAAAAAAAAAAATCATCAACTGAAATAACAGTTATATTCTTATAGCGGGAGCGCTGCAAACTTCAGAATCTAATGAGGTATGAACACTATTATGTGTTGGAGGAGGAGAAAGCATCTCGTATATTAATGAAGAAAATAGATAACTCAAATGTTCGCCTGAAGGCGATCCGAAATATCAATACTACATATAAGAAAATGATACAAGTCCTACTGCAGGATGAGATATTTTATGAGCCCATACTGCGCTCGCTCGATGACGATATGGTTGATCAGGCGCTTCTTATTAAGCACATACTATATTTGGGGATGCCGGCCATAGCCAAGTACAAAGAGCTCAATCGTGACTTCCAAGTTCTGGAGGAAAAGGCACGAAAGAATTTTCAAGGTAAGATACAGATAATAGCATCGCTGCAACAACAGCAGCCACGAGCCGTGAATCAGCGTAATGTAGTGGAAGCCAAGGAGATACCATCGGCTGATCCCAAGCGATATGTGCGTGAAACGAAAAGCATGGTTTGGCTGAAGCTGCAGCTACAGTCAATCGAGAAGACCATCAAGGAACTGAAGCTGGTGACGCTCTGCTCTCAGGCTAAGGAGATCTATTCACAGTAAAGTATATGGTAAATATTCAAAAAGAGGTATTTTAGGTTCTGTGTCCTCAGATTTAAAGGTCAGGTGGAGAGCAATGTACTGCTGGACCGCAAGATTGAACACGACATGCAGACTCACAACGCGCTCATGGGCAAGATGAGTCATGCTAGTGTGCTGCAGGATGTTTTGATCAACAATTTATCCGAGGAAGAGATTAAGTAAGAGTTGTATTATATTTAATTTAGATTTTCGATTTACTCAACCAACCAATATTGATCGACAGCCGCCTGGACTACATAAATGCTCTGAAAACAACATTAAAGAATGATGAGGAATTTGAAAAGTCGAATCTGGAATATATTATGGATCGCTCACATGTGTACACTATGTTCCGGTTAGAGTTCCACATATATACATAGACATATATTCAAGTACGCTCATTTGTATTTGATAATATTTCAGCTTTAGTGTGTGGAATCTATTTGAAATTGTTCGACATGTCGATCGTAATCCTAAAACCTTTCGTACCGTTTATCCGAATTCGTATTTAAAATTGCCTCTGCTCAAGTTTGAGATGTTGGAGATGTTTTCGGTTCCACCCGAGGCTTTTGAAATAGACGGTAAGGCTGGTAGTAACTTTTATCTTAAGATATGTCCTTATATATGTATTTCTATTTAATAATAGTCGAAGTTCTAATGAATACAATTAAGCGTAAGGTGTACAAACTCATGAAGGCCTATTCAGACAAAATGCTGCCAGCGTTGAAGAAAAGTAAAGAACAGTATCACCAAGATTTTTTGAAAACTTTCCAACAAAGGGAACTATTCAATGACAGTAATCGTAAAACATGTACAATGAGTGCCGATCTAATGGAAGAGACTAAGGTTAATCTCAATGTACCGAGCCGTAAGCAGATAAAGGCTCAGAGTGCCAGGTTGGTGGAGGACGCTGTCAGGCGTGAAGAAAACTAGCATCTTTTGAAACTATCTCTTTTGAAGTTTTAATAAAATTTACCACTCTTTCCTTACCATTTGAAATATGTGATTTTATATATATCTAAAAATAGTAGTCCATGAGTTTAGTGTCTCAAGTTTATCATGAGTTTTGTATTTCTTACATATTAATTCAATCGTTAGGTACACTCAAACACTTCAATAACAAAAAAAACAAAAAAAAAAAAAAAAAAAAAAATTAAATAAAAAAAAATTTTGTTAAAAAAAAAAATAAAAAAAAAAAAACTTGAGATGGCTGCTTGTTCTCTTGAAAAGACTCTACCGCGGCGGTGCAGACAGCCTCTTCGAGATGACATGGCTCCAAAGCCCGTGCATCCACGAGCTCTTAGATTCCATGGGCTCTTTGGTGAGTCCCTCGTGCGTCAGCATTTCATAGTGGATGACCGCTGGTCCCCCGACTCATTAAGTTGCCAATTCTCTGGCATGACCGATTTTCTGGGTGCGTAAGCAATAAATGTTTATATATCCATATCGGTTTAGCTTTATTTTTGCTTTAGCCCGCTATGCAATCTTCAAGCGACACGAGATAAAAAGCAATCGACAGCGGGCCGTCAAAGAGAGTAAGCTGCTCAAATTACAATGTCGCAATGGAAGGGCCAAGCTTCGGAACATTGTTACAATTAATAATACAAATGAGGTTCGGAACCTACTGATTGCTTACAAGGATATGCAGCGTCTGTACCAAAAGATGCCCATCCATCTCGTCTCAGACAACATTAACCAGCGCACATTTGTCATGCGTAAGGAGCGCGATCGTCTCGCGCATCGACTGAGCCAACTTAAGGACGTTTATAGGCAAAAACTGGTGAGCATTTCTCTGGGGCTTATATAGTTTAGAGAATAATAATTATATAATAAAACATTACATTATCTTTTGCAGAAACATCGTTCAATGTTGGAAAACCGTATAAAATACCAGAATGAGTATGTGCAGGAGGAGGAGGTCAAGTCACGTGAGTTCATGAAGAGGATTGATAACTCGCAAGTGCGCTTGAAGGCCATCAAGGCCATTAACATAGCATACAAGAAAATGGTGCAAGTCCTATGCAACGATGCCATATTTTACGAACCTATTTTGCGCTCTCTCGATGGCGACATGGAGGATCAAGCAAATTTTATAAAGCATATACTCTATCTGGGAATGCCGGCGATAACCAAATTTAAAGAACTCAATATGGAGTATCGCCAGTTGGAGTCTAAATCTCGGAAGAACATACAGGAGCAGCAAAGTATGTTGGGATCGTTGCAAACCAAAACTAGCAACACAACTGAATTATTTAAACAGCAGAAAACTAACCGAAACATCAGTGAGGTGATAATCAAAAGACCTTATGTACGGGAAACGCACAATATGCTATTGCTTAAAACTGTAATGAAGGTCATTGAGAAGGTTATCAAAGATCTCAAATTTGGCACACTGTGCTCCCAAGCTAGTGAAATATATCCACGGTAAGGACCTGTGAGACATTTAAGAACTTTGTCAAGCTAAATTCAAATTGCAGCATTAGGATTTCCATTGAACGGAATCGGAAGATGTTACGATTCGCCGAGTTCGAGGGACAAGGTCGATATAATCTAGAGGATAAAGTGACGTACGCAACGGTGATGAAAAATCTATTAGCCAATAATCTAGCCGATGAGGAAATCCAGTATGTACTAAAATGATGTATTCATTTGTTCATATATTAATTTAGTAATAATGCTTAATAGGCGGCTCCAACGCATTGAGCAGTTGAAAAGGGATTTGGCTCAGGCAGAAGAATCTGAGCGGAGCACATTAGACTATATAAAGGCTCGTGCCCATGCGTTCATTATGCTTCGGTAAATATCGTATTCAGTTGTGTACATACAACAATTTATTTTGATTTTATATCTATATGTTCAGATGGGCCCTTTGGAATTTCCATGGATTATTGAAAAATGTAGGTTATATTCCAAAAATACTGCGCCAGACATATCCGAATTCGTATCTGAGTTTGCCACTCCTTAAATTCGAAATGCTAACTATGTTCTCCCATGCACCAGACATATTCCCCGTAGACAGTTAAGTCGATCAATTTATTATTCATCAGATTTATTTTAATTCTTATCCCATCGCAAACAGTTGATGATGTGATGAATTTGCTCAAACGCAAGATCTTTAAGCTAACAAAGGAGTACAATCCGAGTATGGAACCGAGTATTCCTCAGAGTAAAGAGAAATATCATTTAGACTATATGGATACTTGTGAATCAGTTCAGTATCATTCAGAGCAGCAAGAGCAAACGGTGGCTGTGAATGAGGTATCATTTAATGAGAAGTCCTCGGTTAATATATTCACTCGCAAACAGATCAAGGTGCAGAGTGCCAAAGTTCTTGATCAAGCATTAAAAATATTGTATACATAGAATACTAATATTTATTGATCAATAAACAACAAAATAAACAGCATAAGACGTATTCTACAATTAAGTTGCCGTTAATAAAATTTGTGTATAATGATTTTATTAATATGTATGTAGACAAAAGAATGCGTGTCAGATATCGTAGAGTATGTCTCTCCTTAGGAACACGTAGAGTAAATAACAACTAGAGGTATGTCGTCTTCAGCACACACAGTTCAGGTCTGAATCAATAAAAAACGGGTTCAATTATTTTATTTTATTTTTGTATTTTGAATTGTGAATTAATTAACAAAAATTGTTCAATAAAAAAAAAGTATCATATGGAAAGTTGCATTAAAAGTCGTTTATTATTACTAAATAAAAGATTAAATAAAACCTTTGATCAATGGCAATATTATTATCATTTTATTTATATATGTGGGATATTTCATTTTTCTAGTTGAGGCTAGGTCAACTTTGGTTTCAATGTGTGCTGAAGTAATGACAGGGTAGATAATATGAAAATCACATATCAAACAAGATATTCGCCCTATTAGCCTAAGACATAATAATATATAATCTTAATTACATTTTCTCTCCTAGTTAATGTTATGGGTTGACATATCAAATTTATCACTAATTGTGCAGTGGCGTGTCAAAAGGTTCTTGAAGTCAATCGGCATGGAAGATTAAAATATGATCGATAATTTTTGAGCGTGTAAATTTATATATTGGTTCAACTTATTATTTTATTTAAAAATTCATTTTAGATTTGTAATAATTTTGTTTTTCAATTCAGGTTGCCAATGGAATTGCCCTCATTACATATTTTGTTCAGATTATGTTAGTTCGTTGTTCATTTAATAATTTAATAATTTAATTTGTTAAAAACACCAAAAGTATACTTTAATTTAATTTATATTAACAAAAAAAAAAAAAAAAACAACAACACTTACCATGCCTTGTTTTAACCGAGAGAAGAGCTTGACGAACAATGCCTGCCGTACAAAGCCGACTGATAGAGATCCTCTGGCACCGAAGCCCGTGCACCCGCAGGCTTTGCGGTTTCATGGACTCTTTGGCATGTCCTATGTTCGTCAGCATGTGATGGTGGACGATCGCTGGACGCCGAATTCGTTGACCGAGGAATATGGTGGCATGGCCGATTTGCTAGGCAAGTGATATACAGCGATTTCAATATACTGGATTTTACGTATTCGACCTTTAGCGCGTCGAGCTGTCTTTAAGCGGCACGAGACGAAAGCAAATCGCCAGCGCTACGTTTTGGAGAGTAAGCGCCTTAAATTACAGTGTCGTGATGGTCGAGTCAAGCTGCAGAATATCCTTGTCGGAGACAGCGGCCATAAGATACGCAATTTACTGGACAATCACAAGGACATGCAGCGCTTGTACCAACGAATGCCCATAGATCAGGTTGTGGATAACATCAATCAGCGCACATTTGTCATGCGCAAGGAGCGGGATCGTCTGGAGTGTCGACTGGGTCAACTCAAGAAGAGATACAAAGAAATTCTAGTATAATGGACATTCCATTAAATGGCTTCACATTCATATTGCTCTTTGCAGATGAAGCGCGCTTTGCTAGAGAATCGCATCAAATATCAGAATGAATATGTGTTGGACGAGGAGGTCAAGTCGCGCGATTTTATCAAAAGAATCGAGAACTCGAATGTGCGTCTAAAGGCGGTCAAGGCCATTAACGGCACATATTTGAAGATGATTCAGGTGCTCCGGCACGATGCGACATTCTACGAGCCCATACTCCGATCTCTCAATGGCGACATGGAGGATCAAGCAAACTTTATAAAGCACATACTCTATTTGGGAATGCCGGCTATAGCCAAGTTTAAGGAACTCAATCAAGAGTTTCGCCATCTGGAGGATAAGGCTAGGAAGAACTTGCAGGCCAAACTGCAAATGGTATCGTCCTTGAAGGGCATAAGACCCGTCAGCTCTGTAGTGTTGACAACGCATGCCAAGCCCAAAGTGGAAGTCCCACACAGCGCTGATCCGAAACGTTATGTGCGAGAGACGCGTAGTATGCTGGTGCTGAAGCTGGTGCTGAAGTCGGTCGAGAAGACCATTGAGGAAATCAAGTTTGTAACTTTATGCTCGCAGGCCAAAGAAATATATCCGCGGTAAGTTCGCGGGGTTGCCAATTTTTTTTGAGCAAAAAAAGCAGTTTTTAGTGGGAACATACTTTTAAAAAAAGCTGAACTTTTGGGAAAAAGAACTTACAAAAAACTGAAGTTTTTTGCTTAATTTTAAGGTTTTTCGTTTTACTTTAAAGTGTTTCATCCTGTTCGTGGCAATTATTATCTTATGAATTCCATTACTAAAATATTTGTGCACTAATTGGTTATGTGGTCAACTGACAGCTAGTCTACACTTGCAATGACTGCAATATTCCTGTCTTATCATTTAATTCTTTTCGCAGCCAGCATTTGAATTCTTGGCTGTTAAGTTACACATGCTGGCATTTTTGTTTATACTGAACTATTTAGTTTTAATACAACTACAATGAACAATACTTCATTGTACATACATTCTCTAAAATATGTTAAATTGCTAAGTAAAAGCGAAAAAAAAAAAAACAAAATATTTTTTAAAAAAGCCAGAATTCCCGCTGCCCGCTGTTTTGGAATTTTTCCCTCAATTGGATTTTTAAAAAAGCCGGATTTGACGGGGAAAAAGCTGATTTTACTAAATATCTTGAGTTGAATTTTTTGCTTGCAGAATGAAGTGCCAGGTGGACAACAATGAGAAGCTGCATCGCATTATTGAATGCGATATGTTGGCCCACGAGATGCTCGAGACTAAGATGAAGTGCTCCAATGTGCTGAAGGGCGTGCTCATGAACAATTTATCAGAGGAGGAAATCAAGTGAGAAATTCTGTTGAACATTTACTTTTCAATTAACTGTAATTCTTTTCATTAGTCGACTGGAGCTGTTGAAGGACTTGCGCAAAGCTATCGCTGCAGAAACAGAGAAAGAGCAGGAGACGTTAAAGTATCTGAAGAATCGGGGCGATGCGTTTGTCATGTTGCGGTAAGCGCATTTACATATTTATATAAATATCCGTATAGTATAGTTAAAGCAGCTTATTTAATTATTTATTATTTTATTATTTATATTATATTTATTATTTAATATTTTCATTTGTAGCGTCAGTATTTGGAATTTGATAGAGATTCTGCGACACGTGGATCGTCAGCCAAACCTCTTGCGCTCTCAATATCCGAACTCGTACCTGAAATTGCCGCTTCTGAAGTTCGAGATGCTCAATGTTCGCTCTGCAGCACCAGAGATTTACGAGGAAAACAGTTGAGTAGTCAGATCAGAGAGTGTTCTTATTGCTGTATTATAACAAATTTGGTTTCTGCACAGTTGATATTGTGATGCACGTCTTGAAGCGCAAATTGTATAAGCTGATGAAGGGCTATTTGATGGAAATGAAACCGGCTCTGATAGCTCGCAACAGGGAGGAGTATCATGCCGATTTCCTGGCCAACCACAGCATGTTCGAGCAGGTGGATGATAATGAGCAAAATATCGAGTACATCGAAGATGAACTGCTTGTCGAGAGCAAGACGCTAGCCGACGTGCCGAGTCGGAAGCACATTAAGATGCAGAGCTTTAAGTTCCTAGAAGAGCTGGCCAAGCGCGATGACTAGGGCTCAAACCTTTCTCTCGCTATTACATATGTATTTGCCCAAATTTTTAGGTTTTTAGCCCGGTTGGAGATCAGTTGCCCAAAATTTGTTAGAGTGGTGCATACCTTTTTAGTTGCAGTGGAATGCAATGAATTTCGAGCATAATAAATAGTAACGAAAAGAAAAAATTAAAACAAAAAATTGAATAAATCGTGAGCTGCATTGGAAAATCGTCAGCCAAACAATGGAGGCGCCGAGTCCATGATGATGTCTGCAGAAGTCGCTAGTTAACTTTATATAATTGATCTAAAATTATTGCAAACAGTCGCCGTGGCTGGGGTCTCGCCGCCTCAACTTTGGCTTTTGGCTGTAATGTGACGCCCTCCAGTTGGGCTTACAGAAGTCGCCACAGTTGTGGCCAGAATTGCCACACAGCGTAATTGTGTGGACAAGCAAGAGTCTTCCCGTTTTATTTATGACTTTTACTCAATGATAGCTATATCGATTCTTCGTGGTCGAATCTATTGTGTTCGAGTTCAATGACATTTGCCTACTAAATATGTATACTAAATTCATTCATTTGACTTGACGCTTTTGATAAAGCCCATAAATCATTTCCTCCTATAGTCTGGCTTCGGCAATGCAATTTCCTCTAAATAGAAAAGAAACCCCTAAAATCTATTGTGAATAAGCGATAGTGTCATAAGATACAAAATTAACAACAAAAAATTTAAATTTAACAACTTTATTAAGACAAAATAAGGTAGCTGCTATCCAAATAATTATCATCAACAACTAGAGACTCAATCACAAAGTAAATTCGAGTCAGAGTCGACAGTGATCGACTGGAAAATACCTTATCGTTCTATATTAGATTAAAAAAAAAATCATTAATTGCTTTAAAAAATAACAAGAATGAGTATTGGATTAAGCTAATTTATCCTTGTCTTTCGAGTGAGTAAAAATAATTTTAATTTTAATATAACTTAGAGTCTCTTCATATTTCGATCTTTATCGATATAAACTAGCGAATTTCAGTCTCGAGTTATATACGTATAGGCTATGCTTACTATTGCCTGTAAAATTTAGGCTTTGGAATACCCTTCTAATCTATTTCAAATTTCAAATACGGAGCACAAAAATGGAACTCGACTTTTGGGCTGCGCACGCTTCAACTTCAATCTCGTGTAGTGCACTTGTTGCTGTATCTTTTTTCCTCTTATTTGTATCTACGTACACGACATCACGCGAGCTGCGCACATAAGGCTCACAAATGAGGTTATGTAAGCCCGCTTAGACAATTGACGTGCCAACTTTTACAGCCAGGCCAATGTTTATTCATACGTCTGCCCCGATCTCTTGTGTCGGCCAAAAATTGTATTCATTTCATATGCCCCTTATCAGCGGTTGTGGTTTTCAATGCTGATTGGCTGCTGGAGTGGTGGGCGGCGGGAGCGGTGCTCGGGGGCGTGCTTCCGACCAAAGAAATTGGGCACAACAAGTGCTAAAAATTAGCTGACGATATTTTGCGGTTGCCCTTAAGAGTTAATGTTGCCGCCATTGAATGAACAAAGATTTTAACACAAATTGTTTGCTCCAGTTCATTTCTTTTGTGAGTGGTCAAATTAGTTTGTTGTGTAAATAATACAAATTAATACAATTGGCTTCATCTAAATAGGTCCAATTGAAAGTTGTTTATATGTAGCATATATTTAATTATAATTTGTATGAGATTTTTATACTTGATATGTTGCGAAGGGATAATAATCTTGTTTATATACTGTATTTATTTGAAATTTAACAAATTTAGTTTTATACTTAGACATTTGTTTATATATATTGCCGTTTATTTTAATTATTATGCATGAACAACTTTTTTAAAATTTCAAATTATTATGAAATATAAAAAAAATAAGAACAATATTATCATTTGAATTATTTTTCATTTTGCTGTTCAACATGTTTCTATTTCACTGCCGTTGGCTGTATATAGTGGAGATGAAATAAATCAAAATGAGGGCAGCTGACAGCTGTGCGCTGTGATTGACCTGTATACAACAACCATATACACACACAAATACACTATAGACATTTGTGAAATATTAATTTGTTATGGCTCGCCCCTAATACGGCTAAGTACACATGCATAATTCAATTAAAAGCATATTTATCATTGACCTCAGCTCAAGCGGTGCATCATAAATCACATGAATATAAATATCTATACATACGGAAGTATTGGGCAATAGAAACAGATCAATTCGGAATCGCTTCTGTGGTAGGTTTGTTGCCAGTGGTATATGACCCTAGTCAAAGAAAACGAATCGAATATTTAAGTAATGTAAATACACATTTCGATTGTCTGGTAGACCTATTTAACCCGATGCTTTGCACTCTTGGCCCAAAGAGCAGCTGCAGTTGGCAGCTCCTATAGTTACCTATTTTCCTCCTTTTTCCTCTTTGTGGCTTTTACCATTCGGTAACGGTTTCAACATTTTCCAGAAGCCACAGCCCCACAAAGACCGCAAATCGGCTTGGGGTATTGATAATTATGAACCTTCTTGAATGTTGGCGGCAGTTTGTGTTTGAAATAATTCGTGAAGGAGTCGCAGTTTCGTGGCTAAAACAATTGGTAGTCAGTCAACTTAACGCGAACTGCGAAACTGGCCAATTTTATGCTTTTCAGCCAGCCGAATCGTGGCCAGCTCTTTTTTCTCTTCTCTCCTTTTCGTACAAATTGTAAAACGAAGACGGACAATGGACATTGCTCAGATGGAAAAGTTATTGAAAAGTCTAGATACTCTAATAAGGTTAAAGAACAATATGTAAATATATATTGCTAAATAATAATATTACAAATGTAATCTTGGATATTAAAAATAAAAATAAAAATAAAAGTTTAGAGAGATGTTTAGAGTTTAATTTAGCTTTTGTCATAATTTTAAAATTCCAATTTTTTTTTAATATGCCAAACTTAATATATATTTTTCCAATATTCTCATATTCTCTGTTCGCATAGAGTATTTAAGTGGATTTACTGCGCGCATGCAGCTCCTAGGAAATTATCTTGTCAATGGCTGCGCTTCAATTGCGGTCCAGTCTCTTGCATGGGCTGGGCTGTGCCCATGTGCACACGGCTGGATAGCTTATATGGGTAGGGTGTGGAGAAGGTAACTGAAGGCAGCTACCAGCTTGAGCTTCCCTTTTGGCGAACATACTTGTTTTTGAGGTGTGTTCCTGCTGTTTGCATACGATACTCACAGCGCATCGCATCGTATTCGTGCAATATTTCTTCTTCATTTGCTGGCATAATTTACATATGGTTATGTAAGCCGAATCCGACTGGGGCATGTTTTATTTAATTGCCAAAAAGCAGCAAATGGCCAAATGGAGAAAGACTCGTCAATTGGGCACAGTAAAAGTTAGCCTAATATCGATTTCAGTAATCCATGCAGTGAGCATTTTCTTTGCTTCGAATGAGTTAGGTGCGTAGCTGTTGCCCAATTTGTTTGCCATTTCTCGGGCACAGCATGAGAGCAGCGCCACAATTGGTTAACAAGTTCTCAATTAACATCAGCCCAATTTCGTTCGGCACTTTCCAATTGAGTTTAGGTTTTTGGTTCGTTTAGAGTGATGGCACATTGTATTGTATTATTTTGCATATTAGCAATAAAAGTTCTTTTGCTTTGCTGTCGCACCCATTTCCCATACCAAACCGGCTTCGGGCTCAAAACAAAACTTGACAATTTTTGTTTTTTGCTATAAATAAATCTGTGTCACCAATAAAAGCCGGCCAACAAGAGCCCAAATGAATACATATTTAAGCCATTCATGATTATGCAATTTATAAAATTAAATGAGAATGTCAAACACGCAAACTGTGATTTTTTTTACATTTTATTTTACTTCGATTTGGCCAATAAACTTGCTTTGGTTCTAAGTAAAAAAGAAACTTTCCCAGCATAAACAAATGATTCAGGCAACGAACTTGGCCGCCAGTATTTGAAAATGTCATGCATAAATATAGTAATAATGTTGTGAGCTCTGCCTAATTAAGTGCGCCTCATAAATATTCAAAATCATTGATTGATCAAGAAGAATTACAGCCGTCGCAGATCTATTCCGCTGCACGTTCCATTTCGTGTTGGGATGCCATTAAAGCGCAGTCGAATTTGATTCTAGGCTGCCGCTGGATATTGCAAAATCACTCTCACAATCTTTTATTCAGAAGTATATATATATAAGTAGGAATTGGCGCTGTGCGAGCGCTATAACCGCTTATTATTTTAATTAAATTTTATGATAAAGACAAAGCCAACCAGCAGCCGCCCAGTTGTCAATGGCAAACGCCAAAACAAATGTGCTTGTTATACCCTGTATTGCTGATAGTAGTTGCAATGGGTCGTTGGACGGAAAGATAGACTACAGACATGGAAATTATATTTTGCTTTGATGTGACTAAACTTGCTTTACTCCCAACTATGACGACCAAGTAACAAAATCTCTTCCGCCTAAACAAAATTGTTCAAGTAATGAACTTGGCCATGAGAATATTTAATTTTCAAACTTTAATGTACAGTTTAATATATATAATATAATATAAAAATAAATAATAAACACTCCAAGAGGTTGATTCAACCATTTTATATAAAAAAAATAAATATCACTCGCAGGGTAGCTCTGGTCGAGTACAGCTGGGCTTTTGGCTACAATTATGCAATTGTTTAGCTTGGCCCGAGTTGGTAAGCTTCTCGCGTTCTCGGCGTCAGCTGCTGTTGGATCTATGCAAATTTTATGTCTTTATGCCGAAGCGAAATAATTATACATACAGTTGTAGTTATCAGCAAATTGAAACAACAGCCGCAACGACTAGACCTTAGGACCCCCGAAAATCTATTGTCGATTGCAGCAACGCCCACGATTTTGGCCAAGTCAAATGCAAGGCAAAACCAACGATACCAACAACAACAACAACAATGTTGTCTCTTGCCCTTCAACATCGGCGGCAGCTGCTTGGCATTGTTATTGCTGTTGTTGTTGTTCAAGCTGATGCTGCTGCTGCTTCTGTTGTGCAGCATGATAATGCAAACATTATGCACTTCATTTCATTTGGATTGAAGATTGAAGTAGCTGTTTTTTTTTTTTTTTTTTTTCAATACCTCAATTAACTCATTATGCGCATGCGCAACTTCTGTTTAGCCGAAAATCTTGCTGCTTTGTTTGCCCAAGATGTCTATCACACCAGAAGCTTACACGACCATTTTTTAATCATCTGAGATTTCACATCTCGTGAGTAGAGGGATAGTCGCTTGTTTCTAGTTAAGAAATCGTGAGTTGTTACCAAAAACAGTTCCGTTTTAGCTGTGTGCTTGAGTTAATTGGTGATCTTTTTTATTAAAGCATAGAAACCTCGTGAAAGCATATAATGTATAAAATATATTTAAAGAACCAAACCGAAGGTTGAAGCTTCATAGTAAAATAATAATTTCAAACAGTCAGAAGAGGAGATAACAGCTTCTGATACGTATATATCGAAATAAGTTTTGAGAGAGTCAGGAGTGGCCTCATAAAGTAAAGTCTAAATGACAAATTTCGTCACGTACAAATTACATGAATAATTTGTATTCATTGCAGACAATAGAAAGATCAGATGTTTTAGCAAATGGTCTGTAAAAGTAAGAGATGTAAAATTGGTTTTCTATTTTAGTTAGTTTACTTATGATGCACTGAGTAACTTCAACATCATTCATTTGTATCGTGGGCAATATGAAAGACATGTTCCATGATTATTTATATTTTTATAAATGAATTGAAAACTTATAATTTTATTTACTATTTGCGTTTGCGATTGCCAAGCAAGAAAATTTCAGCTCTGCCTATATAATAGGCATCTTAATTTTTCGATGTCCATTTCGATAAAATGTTGCATCCCAGGCAGTCTTGAAATCTCATCGACTGCACGCTGTGTGTATGATATAGTGTACTATCAGTAGCCATCTGAGAGTTGCCGAAAGCTCGTCTCATAGTGGGGAAATTGGAATGTAGCTAGAAATTGTTGTGGGGGGATTCATGTGAAAATTGACCCGGGACAACGCTTGTCTCGATCTTCACGAGAGACATTTGCCCGGTGGCATATATATTACTTATGTTCAAACAAGTCAGGAACGACCCGACAGTTCAGTTATTGTTATGGACGCCAGACATTGAATAAATCATAATCGCTGAACTTGAATGCTAAAAGTACCATTTTGGGCTGTACGCAATTTTAAGGTCCGAAAATATCTGCAATTTCAATTACATTTATAATATTTGTCAGTATAAAACTATTCTGTTTTAATCAACTGAGCTTACCCGAAAAAAAGGTAAGTCGTTTTCGCTAGTATGTTCAAAGAGACTTCATAAATAAATTGTTTATGTTCGCATATTTATTGAGTTCTCCAATTGCATTTGCTCTTGGTTTTCATCAGCTTCTTGGTTGCTTCGCCTCAAATTGTCAGATGTTTCCGGTTTAAACTGTTTCTCAGGTATGTCCAATTTCTCAGTTGGGTGTTCGTGACTGTGAGTAGGCCGGTCGAGATGCAACCGGCTTGGATCGCATTTGTAGAAAATGCGACACCATGGTGTGGGCCATTGGCAACGGCATGCAGGAATATTTTCCAGATTGTCGTTAGTTTTTGGCTGCATTTTTAGGTTGGTGTGCTGCATCTCTCTCAGCCTGGCCACATCCTCCATCGCAACAATCAGTGTGAAGATCATCAGCACACATAATGTGCCCATTACCATGAAAAAGAGAACATTCTGCAGCAGTGTCTCCATGCAATTGGCAAGTTTCGATAGCAGCCGAATGCCCCTTGCAGCATTGACCTCATCTTTCTCCAACGCCATATTGCGAAAAGTAGAAACTATTTACAATTTTTTTTTTTTTGTTTTACATTTATATTTATATACACTTAAAATTTTGTTTTTTCCTAAAACCTAAAACCAAATAGTAAAAACAACTTCGATGCACAGAGATGAAATGAGTTGAAATTCGGAGTCTCTGGTGCTTAATAAAAAAGTGACAGCTGTCATTTGGTTTCGATGTGTCTATGGTAAATTTCAGCGTTGCCACCTAGTTCCGACTACACTGTATAGGTGAAGCCAGCTTGACAACTGTAAATAACGTGCTAACGAATCTCTGCTGCACCGTTGTTACCTAAACCGTCATAGTGCAGAGATTGGCGGATAAGACTGTCTAGTTTCAAACTGATGCACTATGCAGCACCACAAATGGCAGTAGCTTTAGAACAGTATTCACCCATATGAAAGCCCATTTCATTAATAAGTCACCAATTTGAAGAAAAATACGATTTATTTTATTATTATATAATTATTTACAGGATGGGATGTTCACATATATATATGTATTTGATATGTCTAGTTTTATATTTTTTTTAAGGGGTTGATTATAGTATTTTTTGGAAGACATCTTTGGAAATGGATCGGGATGCAGCTGTAAAATATTTGAATTAGAATTAATTGTTAACCGCATTTGAGACTCACCTTTTGCTGCCACCGAAACAAATTGAAGAGCTGGGCGTCAAAACACATGTATTGATAATAGCCATTTGAGAGTTGCGTGCTGCTCATCTCATAGTTGGGACTTACGTATTCTTATGTATTCTAAGATTTAGGTATTATTTTTGCATATTGGTAATATCGACCCGGGACTATGTCTCAATCTTGACGAGAGACATTTGCCCGGTGGCATATGGATAATTTATCTTCAAACTTAATCAGGAGATACCCGACAGTTCGGAACTTTAAAGTGACGCCACAGTTGCAGAGGAAGGTGATGTGCTTAATGACAAGTAAGGTGCAGTAGATTAAACCGATGTTGCTATTTACAGATACATATATGTGTATGCCATATTGATTATAATTCATAGCCTTTATTTCATGGTCCCTTTGTAATCTGAAAAATATATGTATAAAAATATGTAATCGGTTGTAGTTATATAATTATAATTACCGGATAGCTCAAAACTGAAGTTATTTTCACTGGTTGAGGATTGTACTTCATCCCGAAAATGTTGCTTATTGTCAAAGAAGCGACACCATTCCCTGGGCCAGCGGCATTCGGGGGAGCGCGGTCGACGTTTGAGTTCCTGCGCCGTCAAACCGTTGAAAGCGGAGAAGAACAGCACAAAGATCAGCGCCGACACCGAGAAGCATATCAGAAATATCAGCAGCTCCTGTAGAAAAACTTTGCAAAACCCGATAAAAGTTTCAGGTTCCTCGTCACCACTTGAACTTAGCTTTAAGTTATTGAGCACTGCCATTACAAAAGAAAAAAGGACAAAAAAAAAAAAAGTACGAAAACTAGTTTTTAGCAAAAGATTTGTTATAAAATAATACCGAAGCCGAAATAATGAAAACAACACTAGGTTGATATGTCAAAAAAAAAAAATAAAGAAACTAAAAGTTTGATACGTCTCGCATTTGGAAAATTATTTTCAAATGGAACGGAAAAAAAAGTAAAATTTTGTAGCCTTTACATAAAATTTATTTTTTATTTAAATTTGGAAGCCGAAAAGTGTTGTTAGTCGCTCAACGAGAGCCTTTAAAATGATTGAAATATGTTTGCTTCCAACTAAAGTACCAAATCGTTGCCGATGAAAAGCAGCGCCTACTGTCGTTCAAACATTTTCCCAACTTTCCCTATCACCTAGGTGTCGACTGAAACCCCGGCTCAATTTGGTGTAATTGAAGGCCTTTTAACGGCATTTTAGCGATCCATTAGACTGGCGTTTGATGTGATTGAATTATTGGACACTTAAATGGGCGTCTCGAGCCCAGCTTGCAGATGTCCAAAGCGATGTCTCCTTTGGCTTGGAAAAGCGTGAAAAACCTTTTTCTTTTTCCTATTTAGCGGCACTCTCAACACTTCTGCTCCTATCCCTCCCTACCTATCCCGCCTCCAATTGGACTCTTCACATATCGTATTATTGTTGCTAATGAAGATGTTGCCCCATGGGCCGAGAGCTCTGGCGTTTTATTAGTCCGGAAGTGTTATACTACATGTTGGAATCTGCACATCTCCGACAGCTCAGTTGGATGGGTGAGCCAACCTCACGCTCACCCCACGTTGAGTTATTTAGATGAAGTATGTTGCGGATGATTGGAGTTTAATTTGATTAAAGTATTGGAGCTTATGTAATGCCTGTTATTTAACAGATATTTTTAAGGTGTCTTTGAAGATGTCATCGAGAAGCATGCGATAATAATACCCTGCAGCCGTGGAGGACCCGAATATTGTATATATAATATGTATATCAAAAAAATAAAAAGGACATACACAAAGAGAGACTTTTAGTAAAAGAGCGATATCTGCAGAGATCCGCTCAGACAAAATATTACGGTACTTTTTTTTATTAAAAGACTGGACTTTAATTAACCGATGTAGCCATGCTTCTACATACATCGCTTAGTGCTGGGTATACAATACAATTATTTCTATTTATTTATTTTACTCTTAATAATATTGCAATGCATTGTGAATATAGGATTATATAAGAATTACCAGACATATGATATTTTTAAGCATAAATGATTAATTTCGGGAACTACCTTAAAGAGAGAAAAAAATCCCTTGAAAACTGAGAGTTATGCCCGATCATTTATATAATCAAATTTGATTATTGACATTAGTTTAGTTACAATGAGGAACGACCATTTGCTTTGCAGTTTCACCTAATTAATAAGTCAACAAATAGAAATATATTTTTAATTTATTTATCATCATTAATTTATCATTCTTAAATTTAAATCTCTTACTTAGTCATGCTCAAGTTCCTGAGATTCGCTTCCCACTTTAGGTTTTCAGTTCCTAATCTCATTTCAACTATGATATATCTAATTAAATACTGTTGTAATAATTGATTATTTGCGCATTTAAATTTAATAACCGGAAAATGTCTGTAATGCAGCGGAAATTGTAACAAAAGTAAGAACTATTAGGCAGGCGAATCTTTTCCAAATTCCCGATTATTTTTCATTAATGTAATTTTGGAAACCTCTTTTAATGGCTGCTGGCATTCAATTACGTTGACTATTATATCACCCAGTGCATAGGCCGCGAGTGCAATTTAAGTGCAAGCCAAGTGCTGATAAGCAGCAGCAGCTCGGGCCCCAACAATAGCAGACAGGGAATCGTTGCACAATCAGCCCACAAAGAGACTCGACGGAGACCCAAAGCCCGACTAACCGAAAAAAAACACACAAAATTGTCGTAATACAGTTTACCCAGCTTTGAGCTTCTAAAAAGCGATGTCTGGCTCTGTATATGTGTGTGGGAAACTACAAATAAATTACAACAATGCTTAAGGTCAAGTGATTTGTGCAGAAAATAAGGCATATAGAAAAACATATTGTTTTGGGCTAGCCATGGCTGCTCTTTTTCTTTGTCGTTTCTTCGTTTTTTTTTTATTTTTTTATTTTATTTGATAACCAAAGAAATGAATAGGCCCGGCTCGGCAAAGGAAACGTGGCTGACGCTCAAACCGCTTGGGGGTCAAATGCCGTTAAGGTAACGAGCGAGCGACTTGCCGTTGGATCATCACATTTCAACACCGTCGCAACACGTGGTTAACTCTTTTGCCTTAAGAGCAGCAGACGGCTTAAAAAAAAAAAAAAGAAGAAAAAATTGATTGCCACTTTGGAAGGCCATTTGGCTGCCGTATGAATCAAGAATGTCTGGCAACTGCAGACAGCAAGAGCTCGACTTCAGTTATTCGCGCCCAAGTCAATTGCCTCTGACATTAGCCATTCGACATGGGTATTCTGGGAGTGCTGACTGCCAGTAAAATGGGGCGTCAATTTGTACTCTAGCTGCTCCATAAATTATATTCGCATTAGTTGCTAAATCATTGACTTGCAAAAGGGTCGTCGTGTATGGTGAGAACAAGCTGAATAATTATTTTAGTAGTTTCAATGTCAAACTCTTTACTTAGTTTTGTTCTTGTTTAATTGCGGTTCCTGCTCTATTAACCAGTTGTGTCCATGCTGCAGATCGATTGTTAAAGAATCTTAACATTTTCTCATATTATTCGACTTCATTAAGTAATCAATCCGTGTGTTTTCTTTTTGTTATTGTGTGTTTTGTTTTGCATAATTGAAAAAAGTTTTAACAACTTGAAATTTGTGTTAGTTTTGTAATTTTTCTCGCGTGCACAACGTCAATGTTTGTTTTTTCTTACCGTTCCTTAAAAAATAAAGAAACAAACAACAAAAACATTATCACAAGCAACGTGATTTCCGGAAGTTAAAGCGCAACAAAGGCGCCTGCGCAAATGTCGTCGCTGTCGAATTGATTGTTGTTGTTGTTGCTGCTGCTGCTACGAAGAAGCTAAAGAAGAAAGTCGTGCGGCAACAGCTGCCGCAGTTGCAACTGCAGCCTCAAGTTCCATGTCGCACGTTCCATGACCCACGTCCCACATCCCACTGTCATCCTGTTTTTCGTGCGAATAATGTCATTTGTGTTTGTTTTATAACCAAAATTACAACAACTTGGCAGAGTGAAGCGACAAGGGGGTCCAAAATAAACATGCAACCAGCATAATTGTCGACTTGCTCGACTCGGCTAAAGGCGGGGTAGAGAGAGTGCCTAAAGGAGCTGAATAGAGCTCACTTGCACTTGGTGCTGCGTTCAGAACTTTGCATATTTGGATAATGGCTGACTTAGCCACTTTTAAAGTGTGAAGGCAGCTTGTATTTTGGCCATATACGGGTGCCACGTGGCACAGCTGACAGCATAGCCTCAGATTGGCAACGGACGACGGCTAGACCCCAACGAAATTAGCTGACAACCAGGTAACAGTTTCAAATGCTTAGCTTTACTTTAAGCAAACACCTGTCTACAATTTAATGTGGGTCTGAGCAGTTCCTCTTTGCAATTGCTTTCATTGCAAATTGCTTAGCTCTGTGGGTGGCAGGTGTGTCAGCTGTCAAAGAGTTTCGAATAAAGAATTTAAATATCACAAATTAAAATTTAAGAAGAACCCAACTGGAAATACTTAGCATTAGTAATATTAATAAATAATATACAAAATTCCCTTTTACAATATATGTGAACTCACTTTTACAGGGAAAGTAACTATAGTGAAATCTTTCTATAAATATTTATGATTTGTGCTTCTAATTTATGTCCAGACATTTCCCCTGCACCATCAATCATTTGCTATGAACTCAACAGAATCAATTTGATGATTACAAAAGCAAAATTCAAGGTTAAAAACTTACTTAGGTAAGTAAAACAAATAGAAATGATCTCATCGGGATTGTTCGACTGAAAGCTACCCTTAACAGTGCGTTTATAAGTTCACTTCAGCGATACATAGTTTAGGTAATGTCGTTTTTTTTCCAGAAAATATCGTACGTAAAGAAATATTTTTATCATAAAATACCCAACATAATATTACTCCTTAATAAGATCAGTTGGAAATATATATCAAATATATCACTTAGAAACATAATACCTCTGGTAAGTTTCTTTAGGGTATGAAAGGTATTTTCTTTGTTTGTGATTTCAACTAACTATTAGTTTCAGCCAAGAGATTAATTTCGTATTAACCTTTTGTTGCTTTCAAAGAATTCCTTTAGAAATACAGCTGTCATTGGCGAAACGTCGAATTAAAGAAAATAGAAAATAGAAATCCATTAAATTGAAAGTTATCGTTAGCTAATTAGCTGTGATGCCCAACCCAACGAATGGTCTTCTGGTCTCTGGACCATTCTTTTTTGACCATTCTTTGATCATGGCTAATTTTATGCCTCTCGCAGTTCTTTTAAGTGCTTGCCAAGTCGCAGATATTTCGAAATTGGAGCCTCTGAGTCGGGCATTTAATTAATGTTCTAACATCAATTTATGTTTTCGCAGCTAAAGTTGAGATTCTATAAGAAATTATTTTCGGCTACCTGTCGTGACTTAATGACCTTTTCGAAGCTGATGCCTGGCATCAACTTAAGTATATTAATTATTATTGACAGTCGCTTTACAAGGCAGCCGACACGAAAATAATAAAAAAGTAACAAGTCTCAATTTAGCAGCTGGTAATGTTCGACTGCAAAATACACTGTATTCCAAATGCATGTTAAAATTCAAAAATATAATTTATATATATGTATATATACCCCAGTGAAACATTATGTTTTAAAAATGCTCCTCTTCTTGTTCGCTTTTAAGGAAGCAATTTTAAAGGTTATATACCCATCACGTTTGAGAGATAGGGTATTTCACGGAGCTTCAATGAGTCTCTGTGTTAATTGTAGCTTAATTTTCTATGCACTTCAGTCGTCGGCATCCAATTAATTATAAGTCCAGTTCTTTAAATAGCCAAAAACCTGTACTCTCTATCCCGATTGTTCGTCCGCAGTTCACTGAAGGTCATTTGGCATACCTGACAAATTATCTGTGCTATGCGCATCCGCGAGACACATTCAACAATTGCCAATTAACGCAGAGTCTTTGCGTCTCAACTGAGACCCTGCCTTGATGAAGTCTTCACAGCTTCCAGCTCTCAGCTCTCAGTTCGCTCATCATGCACTTCACAGTTGCTGCTCAACGCTTGACCTTTCAATTAATCATGGTTAATTTATTTGTGCATACATAAAACAATTTTTCCACTTCCAAGATGAAGCAAAGTGTTTTTTCTGATGTTCAACGGTAGCCGCTTGTCAGCTCGTCTAGTTTTTCATATTCAGCACAAGTTTTGATACAAACGTCTATTAATTTTCACACCAACAGGCAGGTTTCGAACTGAGCCCCAAACAGATGCTTTGCATATCTGAATAATTTAGAGCTTATTTTTATTTTGATTGTATTTGAATAAATGTAAATGATACTAGCTTATACGTGTTTTCATTTAGGGTTTATAAGAGTTCACTCAACCCTTTCTTTGGCACACAAAAAATTCCAACTGATTTTTTTTGCATTCAAATTTAGTCGAATTCTAATTTTGATTTATAATCAAAATAGCAGATTATCTAACTTTTTGTTAGATAATGTATTGCGTAAGATCACTATTCTATATATATATATATATATATATATATATATATATATATAGATATGCATAACAGTTTGACTTAAGTGATTAACTGTTTCATTCTTAAGAAAGCCATTTTTGTGCATATTAGTTAGGTATTAGCCTTTGCCCATTTGAAGTATACGAACATTGTATAATTTTGGAAGTGAATTTAATTACCCTACTTTTAAAATTATTTATCAATTAATGTGGTCAGCATTTGCACCTACCTTTCTATTAATAATCTTTCTGAAAGTCCAACTCTGACGTTTATATAATAATGAACAAAAGCAATGCGTAATTCCATAAGCTTCGGCTTCTATTTACAACACACGCCCGTGGCAATTCGCAAAGGTAGCGCCACGAAATTAGAGCACAAATTATATATAAAAATTGCTGAAATTGATTACCAGCGAAGAAGACTGGACAATGGAAACGTCGCATCATTGAAAAAAAAGTATAAAAATAATAATAAATGAAAACGATATTTGCAATGACACAATAAATAAATCGAGAAACAATTTTGGGTGGCAATTGTGTGAAATTCCAAATTATTTCACTCGCAATTTTAGGATTTATCAATGGAGATCAGTGGGTGAGTGGCATAAAAAGTAAAATGGTTCGGATATTGCTACCATTGCCACACACACACACACGATTACACACCCACACACACACACACATTCACAAACAAAGGATGACATTTTGCATCGCAAATGGCCTATTAATGGTCAGTGGGCGCATAGGCCGGGCTCAGACAATGGGCTGCCGCTTATTTAGCTGGCAGACGGAGCACTTTCTTTAAACAGTCCAAAGCAAAAATTGGAATTTGTGGAACCACAAATCAAGCACTCACAACAATGAGAAATCGCTCGCATTAGCCACAATTGTTTGGCACTTTTTTTTTTTATTTATACATTCGAACCGAGGGCGATTGAAACTGAATTTGGCCACACACACAGAGTGATTGTGCTTAATATGCCCTAACAGAGACAGTATTATACAGAAAGTCCTTAAATCTGTAACAAAGTGATGATTAGAAATTATAATTGATGTTTTGTACAAAGTAATTCTATTGAAATTAATAAAATTTAATAATAAATTTGCATAGTCGATATCGGTGTTAGATGAATAAAACCTTATGCAATACCATAGAGAATTAGTCTACTTTGTATATTATATAATAATTTATATATTATTTTTCTATATCAACACAGTTTGTATATGAATTTATTATTATGGTTTTGCTAACAATATTTTTTTGTCTATTTAATGTTATTTCTGTTATTTTGTTAGAGTATTTAGTCTTTCATTTTCTGCTATATAATTGAGTTACTTCTGCTTCCGGCAAGTCATCCGCAATGGGAGTCTCTGGGGGCTGTGTGCACTAGGTCAAAATATGTATGTATATAAAATATGCGCTTATCCACAAAATCAGCAGCTGCAATTAGCTGAAATTGCATTTAAGTACTCTTAAGTGCAACCAAAAAAAAAAAAAATAAATAAATAACAAAAAAAAGAGAAGCCAATTGTTACAATTCTCTTCGTTATGGATAAATTTCCGCTTGTCAGGCACTGGGAAAACAGCTCCCAGTTGAACGCTGACGTTTGGAAAATCGTGTGAAAATTATGAAATTGCATTTGCAATGGACTGCACTCCCGAAAAGCCAGCTGCCGCCAAGCCAAAGCCGCGCAAAGTGCGGTTAATTGTGCCTTTTGTTGGTCTTCTATGGCCGCATGGAACACAATTTATCATCTCTACAGATCGCTTGCGATCTGGCGAGATTTGTGTGTCCTCCCTCTGTCATAAAGCTCACTTTTGAACGTGCACATCCCTTCGCATTTCGGTCGAAACAAAACCAAATAAATAATTTCTCGGAATTAATGTGTCTTTGTTTGTTTGCTGATGCGAATTCATTAATTCGTATTTATCATTTCATAATCGCAAAACGTGTCTACCGAAATATTGTTTTCTGGCCAAGTTTTTCTCTGCTATGATTTCAACTGCATGCTGCATTGTATTAAAAAAATGTTTAGTGCTGTAAATCTTTTTACATTGGCGTTCATTATATTTTTTTACTACTTGGCAGGTTAAGGTTTGATATTATTTTATATTTAACTTGCTATCCTCTGTCACGTATCGCTGTGGCGAATGTAAGTTACATCGATAAGAAATGAGGAGGTAAGGCATATCTAGATATACAAGTATAAGGTTTCCAATTATATAAATAATATTAAGATCTCACTATCCGTAATGCCGTAAATAAGTACATATATAAAAGTTAAAAAAAATTTTACACAAATAGAATGATAATTTTTAATTATAATTATTTAAATTTATATTTTACATATATTGATAGAAACCACTTTAACTTTTTATCTATATATAATGATATCAGGGATAAAAATTTGCTTTTTCAATAAATGTTTGCCTAGTAAAACAAAATGTGCAGTGAATGGTTAATAATGAATGGTTAATATTAGAATTTATAAAAATATTCTTGTTACAAGTATGTATTTTAAAATAATATAAAATATTTATTTAGCAACCTTTAAGTTTATTTAGATATACGTTACATATGTCCCTAAAGTGTTTTTCAGAATTTATTATTTTAAAATGATAACAGAATAGACATCATGACAGAAACTATCAGTGACAGAAACTATAAGGGACAAAAACTATAAGTGTTGCCCGAAATAGCTGGGAAATACATTTTGTTTATACATTTGTTTTTGACGTAAAAAATAATGAATTCATTATGAAATTTAAAAATTAAATTAAATTAAAAATATTTATTTGCAATTGATTGTTTGAATTGTTGCGTTGACTATAAAATAATTTTCTTTTAAAATATATAATATATTAATTAAACAGAATCGTGCTCCAAAGTTCAAGCTCAAGGTTTTTAAATTTTTATACATGAGCCATTTGAAATGGAAATCAGGGTCTATGAATGGTTTTGTTAAATGTATGTAACAGGCAGAAGGAGGCGTGGCAGACCCCATAAAGTATATATATTCTTGATCAGCATAAAAAAATAAGTTGATCTAGCCATGTCCGTCTGTCCGTCCGTCCGTCCGTCCGTCCGTATGTATGAACGCGTCGATTTCCGAAGATACAAAAGCTAGAGAGTTCATTCTCTTTGTGTTAGGTTCGTATATTGCACGCGCAGTATGAGTTTGTTTCAGAAATTCGATAACTTGTATATTTGCAAAGTTATCGATAAACGAAAGTATCGGGAACCAGTTATAAAATTCTAGCTAACTCATCGTTAGAGTTAGATTCTCCGAGTCTTCTGCATATATATAGATACTAATTTAATACAATTTCGGTTTTGGTCAGATTTTGGATTCCGGTCGCCACTTCACCCCACCACCCCCAAATGTGAAAAAAAATTCATTTCAAATACTAGAGACATGCAGTTTGGTTTAGCATATAGATATGAATATCATAATCATAATCTGAAGATATCAATACGATTGTCCATCTAGAAACAGAATTATTAATCATCAAAGTTTTCTCATCAAAACCCATGTGGCGCAGCAACAAAGGCAGCGAGACAGAAGAGCTTACATGCTTAACACATGATACATTTATGCGTGCAAACGAATCGAATAATTCTGAATATTATCGTTGAAGAGGCTCAATTCGTGTGAGGTTACTAAGCTTTTTTATTTTTTATGATAAATTTATTAAACTTCTATATATATATTTATTACACATTTTTGTGTAAAATATATTGAGCTATTATATATTATATTAATTACTTATAGCTATTAGCTAGATTCAAGTCTTGTTAATTTCATTATTTGTGTAACTATAGCTAACTGATTGGACCATGCTCAATTTGAACTCGTAGGAAAGAGCACAGACTTTCTCCAAGCTAAATTAAATAATATTTAAAGTCGGCACACACACAATAACATTTACACACAATACACGCGAATGAGAGCTAAGCAACAATAGCAACGATGGTAAAAGACTGAAATTGAATTAAGTTCAAGAGTTCAGGATGAGCCCCATGCGACCCATGCTCTCCATGCCCCATTTGTGGCTAGCAGTTGTCTGATTTGCTTTGACGGCACTGTCTTGACAAGCGAGTACTCGTAAGCCTCACTCACTCACTCACTCACTCACTCACAGTCATAATGGTAATCCCGGCTTATGCAACGATTCGCCCATACAAAAGCGACAATTTGGCGTGGTCGCTGGGATTGATGCCGTTCGGCGAACTCATCATATATGTTACACGCGTCCGCAATTAGTGCGTCAGCTGTTTGCCTTTGGTCTCTGGCAGAAAGAGGCCCAATATGACGAATCCAATGCCACAGGCACCGGCCGACATATACATGGTGGCTGCCAGACCGGGGCCAAAGATCATCAGCGGGTAGATCTTGAGCGAGACAAAGATGAAGGTGCTCAGCGTGGCCATGCAAATGGAGGTGCCAAGGGAGCGAATCTGTTGGATATTAAAGAGATGCATGAGTTTACACTGGATATGAGGATCAGCTAAGTCTTTACTTACTTTGGCGGGCAGCAGTTCGATAACCACCACAAATATCAATGGTACAACGCCCAATGCGGCTACAAAGGCCACCAAGCACATGAGCAGCAGGGAGAGCCAATTGGCTGCGGCTAGAAACTCTTTGGAGGCAAACTCTTTGAGGAGTCCAATGGCCAACTCACTCAGTCCCATGCCTGCTATGGACGTCAGCAGCAGACGACGTCGCCCAAGACGATCCACCAAAACGACGGCACACAGTAAGCCCAGCACCTGGGCAGCACCCACTATAATAGTGCAGGTATTCGCGTCTATCTGCGTCTGCAGCTCGTTGAAGATGTGTGAGGTATAGTTGAAGAGTGCGAAGCTGCCCGACAGTTGATTGCAGACGAGCAGTGTGAAGTTCAGAGCGAAGATCTTTATGGTAGGCAAATTAACTGTAAACATAACGCACACATAATGCAAAGCTGTAAAAGCAGCTACGTCTTATCAGTATCATGCTTACAGAAATCTTTCCAGCCGACATCTTGTCGCACTCCACCGCTAAGCACTTGTTGTTTGAAAGTCGCAAACTCTTTTTCCGTCGAATCATCGTGAGCTGACTCACTGTCTGGTCGAGCCATTTTCAGATTCTTATAGAAACAATACGATTTCTTGGCCTGCTCATCCCGGCCCTTGCGCAGCAAGTACTGTGGCGTCTCAGATAAGCCAAAGATGGCTAGCAGATAAACGACGGGCACCAGTATAGCTATGCACGGCATTAGATAGTAGTCGAGATAGGAGCTTAGTGAATAGCCGATAATAATGCCCACGCTCACATACATCATGGCCATCGAAGATAGCGAGCCCCGTATGCTGTAAGAGTTCACCAAAAAGAAAGAAAGCAGTTATATAAAGAAGATAAAGCTTAAAGAGAATTCAGATTACAAATTGCAATCTGTGAGAGAAAACAAACAGTTTTACGATATCATATACGTGCACCGTAAAGCAGTTTGTTTGCTCTATAAAGTAGTGCTTGACAGTTCCGATTATGAATATAGTGTAGTAGTAGTCATCCAGAAAGATTTATGCACTCTCTTTACCTATTACATTATTAACAATAGTCACTTACTTATTATCGGATATTTCAGCAACAAATATGGGTAATACTACATAACAGCCGCCGCCCGAAATGCCGGCTAGAAAGCGACCTGCATATAGATATGTCACATCTTTCGCCACATAGATGAGAATCCAATATGTCTATCGAACAAAAAAAAAAAGCTTGATAATTTAAAGAATACAGGAATGCTGCGGATATTTACCATATTGGGTATGGCTACTAAGTACATGCACAATTTGCGACCTAGACGATCCAGAAGTAGTCCAAAGATTATGTTGCCCGTCAGTGCGCCCAGGCCAATCAGTGAACCCACCCAGGAGGTTTCAGTTACGGTGATGGGTGTATTCAGCGGTGTCTGATCTGAGCCCAGAAAGGGTAGCGATGGCGCCATCCAGCCCACACCAATGCCGTGCGTCAAGGTCATGATGTGCACTTAACATGAAGATATAGTACATAGGATTATGTTTTATCAAACAGTTAGCAAATGGAAATCTTATTAAAGACCCACCTGTCATAGTGGCTATAACCTGCCAGCGATAACGCGCACTAAAGACGCTCGGCTTTTGTTCATCAACACTGTAAACCATTTTGAGCCTTTATCAACACTGTTTAATATGACAGGTTCTGCGAGCATGTGGCCACTAAACGTTCTGGATGCGCTACTCATGTGCTTTTATAGGGAAAAATCTCTGCTAGGGGTGCTCAATAAAACTCAAGATTAGATATGTGGGAGTATATAAATTTGAGACACATCTGTTGACTCGTCCACTACTGGCAGATATGCCTAACAAGAATATGGTTTTATTGTCTGAGCGCTAGCTTTTTCATAACAGTTTAATTTCTTTAAGTGAAGTGGGATTCTCAACGAAGTATGCTTATAAATCAAGAACAGACAATTTATCATGTTTACAAACAAAACTTATTTAAACTGTACTTTTGGGAGTACTATAATATTTATTAGAAAAATACTGCATTATCTCTCTATAATTTCTCTCTGTACAGTGAATGAGTATTAACAATGATATAATTTATTTCCTAACAAGAGTCGTTTGTGTTGTTTAGATAAGAAATGCAGCGTGGGGAGATGATTATATATAAGATCTCTGAGGACTGACAATTTTTGTTTATATGAATAATAATTTGGCGTCAATATTTAATTATATAAAGATAAGTTTTTGCTTTGCATTCCAACAAAATTTCATAATATGTTGAAAGAAACTTGTTCACTATTCAACTACTGTGTTTAGCTTTTAGTAATCTGCCATTATAAAATTGGTAAGCATGTGGGATCATTAACAGCAAAAACAAGGGAAATTGACTTAGGAATTAGGAAGATATATATATATATATATATGACATATATATATGAATATTAAACCTATATTTGTCGAAGCAGCATAAAGATATATACGAATATAATAACATGCATACAAAAAGCTATCACAGTTTCACTTGCAGCTTATCTTATTTAATATGTATTTTTGTTATTTCCGTAGCATATAGAAATAAAATGGATAAATTACGGTCTGTTCCCAGGCAAATTATAAAATGATAATATTAAACTCATTAAGCAAAAAATGAGATGAGTATATCTCGTATAAGCATAAAAAAAAACATTCGACTTGGCAACAGGCTACGAACGAGCAGTTAAGAGTTGGCCAATCGGCTCAACAAGTTGGCAAATTGGTTGGTTGATTTCAGCTGCATTGATAAACACAAATTGCGATTGAGCATCGTGTCACAATAAATGATTTGCTTGCGATCAAGTGATTATCTGCTGTTCCTGGACGGCAAAAAGAAACCTATGTCGATCGATAATGATGGATGCTACCAGCTTGTTGGAAACTCTGCACCAAACTTGCATAAATCTGTATATTTTCCTACTTCTTATCTTGCGATTGCTTCGTGATTCGTGGTTCGAGTTTGAGCTGGAGTTGGAGTTTGTGCAGGGTCAGAGTTCAGGCCCTGCGGTTTGATGTACAGCTTTGCAAAATGCTCAATAAAAGATACGTTTTTGTGGTTGCTGTTGGTACGGAGTTGGGAATTGATGAGGCATATTATGTCGATAAGTCTGTCTGTGTCTCTGAGCATTTCATATGCAGTAAAGTCAGCTCATATAAATATCTTTCATTAGCATGCGATTGTTGTTCGTTTGTCACTTTCAATTGAAAGTTGCTTAGCATTATTTCGCGATCATTAGTTAAGTTGTCGCTGAAATTTATTTTCTAGAATATTATATGCTCATTGACATTCCCATTGGAATAGACAGTTCGATTTCCAGTTTTAGCTTGGCATTTTTTTGGAAATTTATGATGCGGTGCAAACTAAGCTGGTACTGTATATATTTTGATTCGGCTTCTACAGATAATATCTTAGATCAAGTTTTAATAAGTGAAACCAAATTTCTTCTATAAAAAATGCTTTAATTTGGGTTATTTCAAAAGATTTTCAGTAGATCTTGAGCTACATGATTTATATGGCAGTTTATTTTATTAATGATGGAGTCATTCTTTGGAGTATGCAAATGTTTTGCAATTGTTATTTATCTTTTCTACCTATTTTATGTGTAATTTTTATATATTTGAACTTAAAACACAAAAATGTGCCTCGTTTATACTGCATTCATTAATCAAAGTGTTGCTTCATATCTCCCAACTTTGATCTTGACATTTTTTTCGGTCAGAACAAAGCCTAAGCTGCGACATTTTTGGGTCTGCCGAAATCAAAAAAGAAAAAACAAAAAGCCAAACACATTTGCAAACTTAAGAAATGTTTGTTGTATATTAAAAATGTGCCCACACACACACACACACATTATAAATGATGTACAGGACAGACAACAATAGATGAACCAATCCGCAGACCTTTCTGGTACCCAAAAATTAATTAGATTAATTGCAGCTATTTGCAATTAGCTAAAGAAGCCAACAACAAATTGCCACTGGGAGCTGTGGCCTCTGGCTGCTGCTGAGGAAATGACGCCATGAATGGATGAGCAATTGAAGGCAGTAGCGGACGACACCAAACGGTACAGTGAATACAAATTCGTTTTATTGTTCTCATGCTGTGACTCGAGGTCTGAACATGTTGACAGCAGGCGCGACAAACGATTCCGTCTGCTGTTGCTGCTGCTGCTGTAGTGGCTGTTGCTACTGTTGGTACTGCGGTGTGGGTGCAACATGCCTGAGGCAGTTACAAAGGGTATTCGCCAGATGGAGGCCAGCACAACGAAAATCGCACGTTTCTATGCAAATCTTTGTTGCTTTTCAATCATCTACACGGCAGCAACTGCTCGCTTCTATTATTATCTATGCTCGTCCAGACCACAAAACGAGTATATAGATTTGGTTGAAGGAGTATTGTGGTATCTAATTAATATTTTAAATATATATCCTCTTCTATGTTTATAGTATTTAATCGGAATCACTAAGCAACTTCCCTAAGGATGTCTTCTTATACTATATGGCCTCAACTGAAGATTTTTATCTCTGTAATAAATGTTCACATATTTTGACGAAAAAGCGAGTATTATGAAGTCAATTTTATACGAGTGGAGAGTTCTTATATACTAATTTTTTTTTTTCAGATACGGGGGATCTCTCTTATTCTCTCTCTCTCTCTCTCTTTCTCTTTGAATTGCCCCTCCAACTCTATTTCTGTGTAGGTTTGTAGGGCCTTTGTGGCCCGTAGGTAATAATTATCGCTTGAATTACGTATTTCGGCTGCTTCTCGCTTTTGTTTACGATAGCAGCATTGCGCCTTCTTTTTTTCGAGACTCTGTTTGGCAATCTTTGGCTGGCATAGAAAATGGGTGTTAAAATTAACGGGACTTAAATGGTTTTTCAATTTTACAAAAGGCTTCTTCGCCGTATTGCATTGGATTGCAGCATGAAGAGCAAAAAAAAAAAAAAAGAAAAAATAACAGAAGCCCCCATTTCATGTACTTTGATGGATAGTTTGGGGTTAAATATAGGTTAGTTTATGGCTTCTTGGCTGCTATGGCGATGATTTGACACTTTGCCGCAAAATGGCAAAACGACCTTTAAGGTTGTTGCTCAACGGCTCGCCTTTAAACATATGCAGCTGCAATGAGCTCAGTTGTAAAGTGAATTAATTGTGGCAATGAGTTTTTGCCAGCAAATTGCCAAATAATTTTCCTATTATATAGTTAAGCTTAAGTCTTCAATGTTAAGAGTGCCTTAAATACAGAGAAGGAAATTTGTATAAATAAACAGTTGAGTTGACGGAATTAAATAGTTAGAATGTGCGTGACATAGCAAATGTCAATCTGAGTTCCATTCAAACCTCAGCTTTGATGGGATTCCCCAGTCACTCCAATTCTATTTTATAAGTATCTCTTCTCAGTTCTGCTCGCCCTTAAACATAATTTCGATTGGAGTACTCAATAATATATTGCTGTCTAAAATCTCATCAATGTAGCAATTAATTTTAATGACATAACATTTCTATTAAGTTATTAAGTTGAAGGAAGCACTGGTATCTGGTATACCCAGTATTGAGGTCTGTTTATAATTAAATGCCAAGAATTGAATACACAACCAAGGAAGCATTTAAGAGGGCCCATTGACATACCGATGCAGCTGCCTTATTTATAAGGTTAGCTCCATTTAATTATTCTACAGCATCAAAAGATTCAGCTAATCTTCTTTGCCCACACTTTTATTGCTACAGGGTATTTAAAATGGTCAATGTCATTTGTTGTGAAGCCATTGGCTAAAATAAATATAAATATATTTTTGTTTATACTTGAATAAGCAGTCCAACCCCAATATGAAATGCAGAACCGACCCGCTATTAAAATCACGTTAAGTTAAGCATGCACAGCAAGTTTGTTGCTGCAGTCTTTCGTTTTGTGACTTTGAGGTGATTACCAGCGTCGCTTCTGACGATTACAGACGCTTTTAATAGAATCCAATGCGGATTTGTTCATGTAGCAGACAATCAGACGCTGCTGATGGCTGGAAGTAGATACCGCTACTACCAGAAATAAGAAAAAACCAAAAAAAAAAAAAAAAAACTCGTGGGAATATTTGTGACTGCGATTATTTAAGCATTTCCTATAGCAAAATCATAATCGAAGGCGCAATGAATGCGCCGTGTAATGCAGCCATCTGCATCGCTTGAAGGTGGAGATAGAGCCGCAATTGGCGTTGGAGTTGGAGTTGGAGACGGAAGCCGAAGCAAGGCAGAAGCTGTGCCCAAGAAACCGAAGCTCAAACATTTTCTTATGCAATGGCAACGTTTGTCAGGGCTTCGATTCGCAGTCAAAATCACAGCGCCCCTCAACCAAATCAAGAAGCTGGCCAAATCATAATAAAAACTGTCCACTGTCAACTCTTCAGCTGTCGCGCATCTCATCTGTCTGCGGCCAATGGCCCATAAACAGAAACCACAGCTCGAGTCATAAAGTCGTCAATGACAGCGTTTCAAATCAATAATTGAAAATTAAATTTGACTGCTGCCCCGCACCGCAGCTGCTGCTGAAGGGCCCTACATAATATATCTACTAACTTCGCCTTCTCTTTCCCTTTCCCTTTCCCTTTCTCATCATAATTTTGAGTGTATTTGTTTTGTGATGAAGATATCACAGCTTGGGATTGATACATTATTTCTTTCTTGATTTGATTATAAGTGTTTTCTGTAATCGAGAGGTGATGAATTGTTAACATATTTTAGAAGGATAATAGTTAATATTTATTAACAGTTAGTTGTATTTTTTCTATATATAAAATAAAGCTATATAATATTATATTTCTGTTTTTATTTGATTATAATAATACAAGGAAATTGTGCTTAATACATTAATTTTTAAAATAATTAAAATATTTTGTATATTATTTTTAAATAAAAAATCAACAAACTTGAAATATTTGTATAAATTAAAAAATAAAATATACAGACATATTTTAACATTTATATAATATATATTTTTTTATAAAATAGTCGAATTTAAGAATATACAATATATTTATTTTAAATTTTTACATTATATATTATACAAATTCTACTATTTATATAAGTATTTATAAGTAAATAAAGTATATATATTTTTCTGCTAAAGTAAATATTTGTTTATTTATTTGTTATGTATTTTATATTGAATATAATCATACAAATTAATCTATTTCAAACGTTTCCAATGATCATAATTAATTCTGTTATTTGCTCTAGACTTAACAGCAATGTAAGCTTTTAACAGACCGTTTACAATCACTCTGTTAACTGTCTCGCTCTCACTCTCAATAACGCCTGTAAACAGCTGATTGCTGGACCGGTCGGTCGCAAAGTAAATTTCATTTGCTTTGACTTTACCTTTGCTTTTGCTTTTGCTTTGGTCTGGCCAAAGTGTTGTTGGTGACTGCGAGGAAGATGTTCGGCTGCTTCGGCACTTCTGGCGAAGATCAGCGGGTGGCTTCGGCGACTTTGCCGATTGTGTTTCTTGGGTGTATTTGTTGGGGAGTGCGTTTTCGCTGGAGAAGAGTGTGCCGAGTCTGAGCTGCGGTCGGGGGCCCGAGTCTGAGTCGCTCAACTACTAAAGTTGGACGCCGCATTTGCCAATTGAAACATTCAAATGTGAATATCGTACGGGTGAAGACGTCTTCTGTTCGGACTGGCATCACATTTTGTACTTCAAAGATTTCTGATTGCATCTCGAAACTCTTGCGTGCTTAAATAAAATCAATTGTGAATCGTTTCAAGCTGATTTTGATTAAGTGCTTTTAGCTTGAAACTTTAGTGCTGGATATTATAAAAAATTTAATCAAGGAAAACACATGAGAGGACTTTGTCTAGCACAATAACGTTTTCAAATGATAGACGCGATTCCACCTATAATTCAGAGTTTCTCGATGAAATCACTTCAAAAATCATTTGCTAAAACAGTTAATTAAATTAGCGAACATACTCAGAGACATCAGAATATTATTAGATTTTGTTGAAATTTAAGTGTAGTTCCAATCTGAACACTGAGTATTTCGTTAATTTGTTTAATTGATTTTGCTGTTACCACATCTTAAAAAATTTAAACAATTTTCTTTGTTGATGATTTGTTTCAATTTTTAAGTGATTTTATTTTTTGTAATCATAATTAAATTGTGTTATTTGTTCATTGGACAAATCAAAACCCCAAAGTGAGACATATCAAAGAAAAACCAAATTCACAAACAAAAAATCTTATAAAAAATGCTACATTATAGTTAATCTACAACGAGAGCGAGAAAAACTACGAACACAGCGGAAAACTCTATAATAATAAAGCAAAAACATATTACTTCACTCACGAAACCGAAAGCAAAACCACTTTGTGAGCACAGGAAGAAGTTGCTGCCACAGTTTGTTGCCACAGACATACACCACACACACACTCACACACACACACACAAACGAACTCATAAATTTGACATTGAAGCTACTCATGCTGATGCTGCCGTCTAAAGGTGAGTGAATGTTCAGAGGCCTGGAATCTCGACAGCTGTAACTTCTAAGCGGTGCATAAATGGCAAAAGTGCTCAGACACCAACAAGCTGCCTTTCACAAGATATTCTCGTTTAAATGGTCTTTAATTAAACTTGTGAGGAAACTTTAGGACTGAAGTGTGAACGTAGTGTACTGAGAAGTCAAGCAATTATGCTATATTTTAAAGGGAATTAAGCTTTAAATTAAATTAAATATCCGTTTTTTTATATGTTTTTTTTTTTTTTTTTTTTTTTTTTTAATATTTTTAACTGTCGTTGAAATTTAAATAATCTTTAAAATTGCATGGTTGACAAATTCTTTTAATATAATTAGTGAAACATAAACTTACATACACAAAAAAAACTTATATTAATAATAGTTAACACATTGACAACTTGTGGAAATGTTATTTCAATTTTATTTATTATTTTTTAAATTATTGTAGCTGGCCATGAAATTTATTTAGCTGCCTGCAGCATCGAGCAGCCAATTGTCCTTTCATAAATTTATTTGTTAATTATTAATTGCAGTTTTTGCCAATAAAAAAATGCAAATTCACAAGTTCGTAATGGTTTTATAATAGTACAAAGTCATTGCAATTATGTGTCAGCGACGCTTCTTGTTGTCATAATAAGCTACAAGTAATTAATCAGATTCTTAATTATTTAAATTATTCTTACCGAAATATGCCCTAGCTTCGATAAGGCTCAAGCAAGTGGACTACTGCCTGATTAGTGAGTCAAAAATTTGATTCAACATAGATCCATAGATTGATAAATAACTCAAGCAGCTTTTGGATTGTTGTTGGCATACATTTCTATCAGTTGTTGTTTGTGAGTTTTTAATTGTGTATCTGCATAAATTAGCTACAGCTGAGTTTTTGGCATTGTTACTAAAGCAGCTGAGATGAAGTGGGCGCAGTTCAAGGATGCTGCAGTTGCTCAGAATGCGCTGCTCGGGGGCGTTTGGGGCAGCTGCAAATGCTGGGGTTAGATAATTTTGTTTTTGTGTATTGCAATTACGGCCGAAGCGTCAAGCAGAGACACAGAAAGTAGTTGATTCAGGAATTAGGAAATGCTGCTTAAATGTCAAGAGTTGCTACAGATTTTTCCAGCCTTGTGGCGCAAATGAACAAAAGAAAAGCGCACAAGTTGCGGCAGACATTGCTTAGCCATAGCCAAGGAAAAGACAAATTTAGGCCAAATGTGTGACTTAACATCTTTCACATCACAAACCCAAACACACACACACACATACACTTGAATATAAAGACAGTCGCACACCCGCACCAGACGAAGGTGTTTCAGTTTATGTGGCCGAGGGTTAAAGTTGAGCTGGCAGAAAGAAATAAAACTAGAGGGAACAAAAAGAAAACATCAATCTGGTTGCTTTAAATGTAAGCAAATGCTGTATACAATATAATTTTGTTGTTGTTGCTGTTGTTGCTGTTGTTACTGTTGCTGTTATTGCTGTTGCTGTTGTTGCTGTTGCTGTTGCAGATGGCCAGATAAAAGTTCAAAATGCGAATGCTTTTGCTTGGATGGCTTGGTCTGAGTCCGACTCGGTCTGCATTGCTCATTAACGTTTGCCAGCAAAGAAATGGCAAATAAATTTAAAAGTCATTCAAGCAACAATGCCCAAAAGCAGACCCACGCCCCTCTGCCTCGACTCCTCTTCGTCTCCGTCTCCGTCTCCGTCTACGTCTCCTATTCACTCTCACCCTCAGCCGCAACTACAACTTTATTGTCTTCTATTTTAGCTGCTGCTGCTGCTGTACTTGTATCCCATTCAAGTGTTGATGCGTTAACTGGCGCTGCGTGCACATCGCTGAAAAGCCAATGAGCCGCATCTCTTGCTACAGAGCGTACGATCAAGTAAAAGTAACCTAATGTGTCTGCTTTTTTTTATACCCCGTGCCCTCTTGTAGAGATCCAACCTTACATTTTTTTAGTGCCTATCCTTAGTAATTAATGAAGTGTGTAAATAATGTACATGTTTTCTGCTTTTGATGGTGCCTCAAGATTTCAACATATTCTAAGCATTAGCATCAGATTTGTTTTTGTTTTCTCGGCTACCCCTGGCATAATGCATTGTGTTGTTGTTGTCATTGTTATTCTTTACGTTTGCTTTGTGTTGAGCGCTCGGCTTCATTACAAGTTATGAAAACACTAGGAAATACAAAAGACTTTGACAACGAACTTGCCCAGTCGCAAAAGCTAACCTAAACAAAACATCAACGCGTATAATTTTTTTTCTCTCTCATTTTGTTGTTTTTGCTGTTGTTTGGTTTTGGTCAAATGTCAGCTACGCTTCAAGTGTAATAAATAAATCGTTTGTCAACCGTTTTTTTTTTTTGGCTGAAAACGAAAGACTTGGGCAACGAACTTGAACTTTTGTCCAGTTTGTTTTTTTTTGCCGGTGTACTCCAGTGAACTTTAAGCCGCGTCAGTTGAAACTGCATACATACATTTATATATTTTTTATATATGTATATATATTGTGTTATTACCACATCAAATTGCAGCTTCCCAGTGCTGATTTTAAATATGATCATTACAACTAAATGCCAAGTTCTTAAATTACAGCATGCAACATAGCCGCAATAAAGAGTAAAGACTAAACATTCATCAAGCCACGTGCGTTGCAAATTGCGTACCCACAAATGCTGGCTTCGATTCGTATACGGGCAGCATGCGGCTAGCTGCTTGCCGCATGCGGCTAAATGTCAGAGCAAACTGCTGACCTCCATGCGCTGACAGGCAACAGGCAACAGGCTTTGCGTCATGCCATTTTAGGGCTAACATTGAATGGCATTTGCTTTGGTTTTAAATTTTCAATACATCTGCAGATTGTGAAGAAATTGGAGCATCTTTATTGATTGCAAATATATAAATATAAATGAATATACATATTTTTGTTTATATACTATTTCATAGTTTTTTCCACACAATAACTCAATGTCAGTCAATTCTTGATATATTTGATTTTTAGCTCAGGCCCGCATGATGAATCATTTCGGATATTCCATACAATATTATGCAATAGTTGAAAAAACAAAAGTAAACATGAATATAAATATTGTTATTTTTAAGATTTAATAGACTTAATTATCGGCTTTCATTTGCCAGTATGCCAAGAAATTCAGTCAAATGAACAAGTTTGATTCTTTAAAATTTATAAAGCTAATCAGATTTGTTTTGTTTAAGAAATTGAATTTTATGAGCGCAGAACTTGTTTTTAAAAAGAGAAGTGAAAGAGAGAGAGAGAGAGAGAGAGAGAGAGAGAGGAGAGAGAGAGAGAGAGAGAGAGAGAGAGAGAGAGTGAAACCTATACTACGCCTCATCAGGATCTATATTGAGGCAATGACATCATTTAAGTAAAGGACGCTGAAAAACTGGTTCTTAGTTGAGTGATCCACTATTATGATGTTTATGCTAATGGCAGTTGCTGGTGGCGGCACAGTAGGTGGCTACGCATTATGCGACTTAATCTGATCGTAAACCAAGCTCTTATCTAAGTTGTCAAATAATTTTATGGCTATTGTTTCGGTATGCTCTAAAGCATAATCTGTTACCTAACTTTCAGTTCCGTATCATTTTTCTCAGGCTGACAGCAATTGCAAGCTGTCATTGCCATCATTTCCAAAAGTACTTAGCAGGAAGCTGCCAATGATACGTCTATTAGGAGACTACTCAAGTAGGTATCATAGACTTCCACTAGGCGGCTTTTGGCCAATTAGAAACGCCTCACCCTGTGAAAAATCATAAATCAAAAGTACCTATAATTCCGCATCTTAAAATATATATATTTATATATACTTTTGATATGGACGGGTAGGTCATTTTAATTATGTGCTTCCAACACAATTAAAAGCGCGAAGGCAACAAAATGACAAGAGCTCTTAACAGTCATAATCGAGGCACTTTGATGTTGTCGACAACTCGATGGCTTTGTCATCGCTCAGCAAAGCAGCACAAATAAGAAAACAACAATCGCGGCAGACGAATCAACAGCTTGTAAGACGTTGTGTCTGCCACAGTCAAGTTCGTTGCCTAAGTCATTTGTTTTTATTTAGAATCTTGGAAAGGCACACAAAAGAGAATAAATAATTTATTTTATTATTCATGTTTATTAGCAATCATTTGATAATATTTACTTTCATTTGCATATTATAAAAAAAGCAAAAATGTTGAGGTCGAAATATGTTTGTGATTATTCACATTGTTTGAAGATAAAAAAAAGGCAAATTTGGTTTTAATTATTACAATTTCATTTGGCTACTATTATTGTTTAGTATTTAGTTATTATTACTATAAAAGAAATTATTATTTTATTTTTCCATTTCCGCTTGCATTACATTTTCCGCTACTGACCCAGACAGCGATAAGCGCAAACAACAACAAACAATAAAATCATAACAAAACGAATATCAAAACTGACTTTCGTTTACGTGGGCCACAAAAAAAAAAAAAAAAAAAAAAAAATACAACACACAAAAAAAAGATAAACAACACAGCCAACAACAGCGTCGGCAACAAGAAACAATTACGCCGAACAATAAGCGACTAATTCGCAGCTTCAGTTGAGATGTTGGTGGCATATGAGCAATGCAGATTGAAGCTGTGTACGTGCCTATAAATATGTGTGTGTGAGCTGAAAGTGTATAGAGATGAGTGCGAGTAATCATAAAAAGACCATCACGATGAGGAAAAGTGCGCTGGTGTTGTATAAACTGAAAAAAGCCGCAAAAGCAAAAGAAAATTGTGGGCCATTGTTGTTGGCTAATTAATCAACTGCAGCGGCAAGCAACAGCAGAAGCAGCAACAAAGGCAACAACAGCAGCGAACAAGCAGCTGATTATTTAACCAAGTGACATAAATCTGCAGTGGGGCTGACCCACATTTTGTGGGTGGCACATAAATCAGATATCGAGCCGAAAATAAAAAGAAAATAAATAAAAGAAACAAAAAGAAGGAATCGAAATGCAATGCAAGAGCTGCCACCGGTTTCAGTTCGGATTGTGGCAACGCCCGGCCAGGACCAACTGGCGGCAGAACAACACCAATTACCTATTAATAACAACAGTAGTTGTTATCGTTGTTGTTGTTGTTGTTTTTGTTGTTGTTGCTTGACTGCTGCAATTGTTGGCGGCGTAGCTGGCGCCGCCTTTGCTTGTCATAAATTGCAGTCACTGCTGTTTTCGCTTGCCGGCAATTGCCCAACAACAATTGCAGTTGCCGCGTTTGTTTGTTTGGTCGCTGCTATTACGATCTTATTTATGTTTATTTTAGTTTTAATATTTGTTTTACTCACAGACTTAACTCTTGTCTCGAATAGTTGAAATCTAGATGTTCAGATGTTTAATGAGGAAGTGGAATAAAAGCAATAAATGTTCCAAACGACATTAGTTTTGTGTCCTAGTTGGAATGATTTTTCGAGTAATTCCATCTTCTAATGTTTGACTCGAGCATTAATAATATATGCAGATAAATATTATTAAAAATGTTTTTGTTGAGTTGCCTGTTTATGAAAGCAGAACATTCAAATTTAAATTTTGCAATTTAAATTTTTTTAAATTTTCAAATTATTTGTATACTTTTTATTTGATAACACATGCTTTACACCATGCAGTTGCTATTGATCTAAGAAGATTTAGTGATACTTAAAAGTCTTAAAGCGCTTTCAAATATATTATAAGATATTCAACCCCAAATATCACATGCGACTCAAGTTTTGAAAAACAGGTCTTCATTATGAAGTTCACTGTTTCAGTTATTCGATTGAATTCTTGTTATTCAAATTGATTCCATTTAATGTTCACAGTATTTTTACGATTAGCTATAATATATAATTTATATATTGCGTGCGTACTTTTATAAGCCTTTAAATTTATTATCATTATGTTATTTTCTTCGTATATCTACTGTGAACTCATAAATATTCAGAACTGGAATTAATGACGTCGGTTACTTGAAGTTCAACATTAACTAGTTTACAGATCATAAAGTCATATTATGAATAGCCCGAAGAAAACAATTGCTTAACAAATAACTAATTTTAATAACTTTAAGCTATAATTAAAAAAAAAAAAAAAATAAAATAGCCCAAAGCAAACAGAAGTAATAAAGATGATCAAGAGGATGGAGATTTACAACATCATGAGTTGGAGCGGAGCGAGCCCCCAAGCAACAAGCGGTCAATTAGCGCCCTTCGGCGGGTGGTCCATTGCCGCTGCGGGCCATGAAAAATTGGACCACAAAATGAGGAAAAATCTAAAGCGCTAAGTGCTAGGGTTTGCTTTACAAATCTCAGCTGAGCTCCAATTATGTACTATTCAGTGGGCGACGCTGTGGGCGGTCCTAGTTAGGGGGCAAGTGTGAAACGTGCAGACAGGCGCGCTGGCACGAAGCGTCGAACTGTCTGGCGGGCAGTCAGTTTTTGTGCCGCTACACAAACTTGCAAATGAGCTGCGGACGAAAAAATTGCGCTGCGGAAATGCACAAGAATTCTTGTGCAAAGAAAAACATACCGAAATCGTATCACGGGTAGAACAAGCATCAAAAAAAACTATTCAGCCACTGGCCAAAAAACAAAAGCCCCCCAAAAAAAAAAAACTGTTGCATATGACCTCAAAATCTATTAGCACGTCGAACTCTGGCGGCTATGAAATGCAATCGTAGCCGCCGCCCCGTAGGGCATCTTGTTGTTGTTGTTGGTGTTTTTTTTTTTTTTGACTGCAAACATTAATGTCCAAAAACTGTGAAGTTGGCCCAAAGGCAGCGGCAACCACAACCTCAGCTGAGCAGCTGAGCGTCTGTCTGAGCATGTGAATCTGTGGCACGTAGGTCAACGCATCAGCAATCGCAGCGACTACATCGTCTGGTTGAGCACCAGCAGCAGTCAAAGCCCGTCCACCTGTCCAGCTGTCTGTCTAGTTGCCTATCTGGCGGCCTTTAGCTACATCTTCGGAGTGCGGCAAGAAAAAAAGCTTAGGTTTTGTTATTGCAAAATGTACATGGTTTTCAGATTGACGCATATTCACACCTGACTTTGTTTTGCTTGCTGTGGTGCCGTTTGCTAGGGCATTTACTGAACTTGTAGGTGCAAACAAAATTGTATTTAATGTATGTTTATTTATATGGAAAAATCTGTGGAATACATGAATGCCACATTTGAATAGTATTCTTGGCTCTGTATTATCACATTCCCTTTTTAGTTCACCAAATTGATCATTACACTTACATTTGTGTTTAGAGACTTTGGAGTGCGGCAACGCAATGCTTTAATTTAAATGAAACTCGTCTAAGATCAGGAGGTAATTAAACGTTTCGTTTTGTTGCATTCATGTGTTGTATCTCTTGTATTTCAGTTGTTGTTGTTGACCTAATCATTCATTCGTTATCTACGCGCTTGATTTACCGTATTTGGCATTTTGCCGTTAATAACACAACAACAGCGGCAACAATTTAGCCCGATTCACAGGCGTTACAACATTTGCCGTTAAATTATTCAGCTTAATTATAATTATAAATTATGCAAATATTAAAGCACATAAATGATTTAACAGCCAAAAATTCAGATGACAGACAAAACCACAAAATGCGACACAATTGTCCAGGGGTTTACTCCATCAGTCAAATGATGCCAATAAGAAATAAGCTTTTAATTGTTAAGCTCTTAGCCACTTCTCTTCTCCTTGTATTTGTTGCTAGAAACTTGCGAAATCCTCTCTAAAAACAAACTGTATATATGTGTATATTTTTGGCTTTCAAAAATCTTGTTGCCCCTGCCTCTGTCTGGGAAACGTAGCGCAAGTTGAGTTGTTGGCGCGATTTATGCATTTATAATAACATTTTTCACACAATTAATTTTAAAACGCAGGTAAATAATAAAAAAAAAAAGAATCTAAATGTTTAACATTTTAATTTGCATTGTTTTTGGCAGCAACATATATTGCCTTTAATTAATTGTAGAAATTAGCATAAACTTGCCTATTTGAAAGTGTTAAAACAAAAGACTTTAGACACGAACTTGAACTTGCCAAACTGCAACGAAGCTGAAAGTTTTCAGCTGTGTGTGATCTATCGATACTATTCCTATAGATTCACAGATATGTTGATGTTGTCTCCGTCATTAGACAAAGAAAAGTGACCAGCTGCAAAGCGACGCTCCCACATCGGGTTTGAACATTATCTTTCGCTTATTTATTTATTTACTTGCCGTTTTTTTTTCTTTTTTTTTTTTTTGCTTTTGGCAATCGCATTGAAGATGCGGCAATTTTATGCAATTTGCACAACAGGAATTGTCAGCAATGCCCTGACCCGCGCCTCCAGCTGCCGTTTCATAATGCAGTGAATGCAGTAGGTGCACATTTCGCATGCCATTCGATAAAGGTGAAATTTCTGCTTGGCATATGCAGACACAAGGCACAAACCGCAGCAACAACAAATCGAAATGGAAACAATTTATCTATAGCTTCTCTTCATTGGGAAGGTATCATGATGGTTTTAAATAAAAATATTAGATCTAAAGTCTACTATCTAAAAGGGGTATTCCTTCGATCTATAATTCTATTTGTCTCTCTTCCTCTCGCTCGCTTTCTTCTCTTTACCCCATTCTCTTTGTCTCGTTATACTCAATGAATTATAACATATGTTTCTATATTTTTTTTCCGTAGAGTATTAAGTCTTCGGCTCGCTTAACGTTTGCAGCTCCTTTTCTCGTTAGTTTTTGAGCGGGCCGCACACAAATAGGCTGCAAAAGGTTCGCTTGAATAAACAACGTGCACGAGATAAAAATGCCAAAACAAATAAATCAAAACTACAAATAACACGTATACGACACGTTGCACAGCGAGACAAAGACAAAGCGAACCAAAACAAAATATTTTCGCTTAGCATGGAGGATGCCTTAGTTTCCCTATCAGTTGCAGTTGCTTTATGTGCGGGTGTATGGGTGTGTAAATGTGTTGCCCGACCAACAACAAATGCTTCCTTCATGTCAGCGCAGCAGCCGTAAAGGTTAAGCGGCAACTTGATAAAAAGGTTAAGACGATTTAACAGACATTTGGCGGGCCTGTCTGCAGCGCAGATTGGCCGATACATGCAGCGAACACCCGCATTGCGTCCTGGACAGCAGCACCTAACATTGTATGTGTGTGTGTGTGTGTGTGTATGTGCTTGAAGGCGGAACAAATTTTTCTGATTGTCTGGCCAAATGTTAAATCCAAGAGCCGGCGTATCTTTATTATTATTTTTATGGCCGCTGCAGCAACACCTGTTGCCATGGTCGCTGTTGACAGTTTTTGTGCTGCAGTTGTTGTTGTCGACTGATAATGATTCAGCAACAGCAGCAACACCAGCAACAGCAACAGCAGTAGCTGCTGCAGCAGCAGCCGCTGCAGTTTCTGCAGTTTCTGCAGCTTCATATCTGCAGTTGCAACTTCCTTATTTGTCATTGTAGTCTTTGGATATTTCGCTTTTTACTTGCTGATCTTTTATTTTTATTTCTTTTCACTTTCGTTGCGGGCGCTCGCGCCATGTGAATGCCCAGGCATATCCCATTTATCATTTGGAAGATGATTGAATTGAATTTCACGTTTTTTCTGTTTTCTGCGCGTTTCGCATTGTGTAAACACTTTGGCTGGCAAGTGCAAGTAATGAATGACTCTCAAATTGATTTCGGTTTGGATTAGCTATAAATGAAACTAATAATTAACAAAGCGAAGAAACATAAGTAATAATTATGTAAGTATTAAGAGTTTTATGAATTTTTGTTATATCTTTATAGCTATTTCTAACTGAATGTTAAGATTCATTTCCAACTGGTTTCCAACTGGTTGATTATTGTGTTGAATTTTATAAATATTTTAAAATATTTCTTTTAATAATTGAGTTTGATTCGATTTATTCAATCTGATTTGAAATAACAATTACTCGGCAGATTCTGAAATCTAACTAAAACTAGAAACAATCGCTTTCAATTTAAGTTTATCTCTTGCCGTTAACTGGGCCTTGGCAATGACAAAAAAAAAAAAAGAAGAAGAAAAAAACTCTGTCGGGTAATTGCAAATTGAAAAACGTGGCCAAAACCAATTGCGGCTATCAAATTAAATATATTAAAGAAGCATGCAACGCTTGAACTTTACGATAATAAAACTTGTACAGTTATTTATTGATGAATTCAAAACGTTTTATTAAGCTCAGCAGCCAGGTGCTTGGTCTTGGTCTTTTGTGTGTATTGTGTAATTTGTGTATTTGATGAAATGCAGACAAGAACAACAACAGCAACGACAACAAATTAAATTTATTTGTGAGAACAAACAAGAACCCCAAATCCAAGGCAGGCAACTAATTTAAATACAAAGAAGCCTCCATTAGACAATGCATATAAAAAAGAAGCTTTCGCAAAGCCGCACCCACAGACACTGCCCCATCACTTCATTGCCCCGTTCCCGCTCATATGTGGCTGCATTTAATGTTAAATTAAAATTAATGTGAACATAAAAAGTGTATTTTGAGATATTTATATATATATTCATACATTTTTTTCCCGTTGAGAATATTCAGTCTTTATGCCAAAAACTGGACACTGTTCGAAATGGATTTAGCTCAGAAATTCAAATAGAAAATTATTTTGTTGAATGCAAAGAGTGTCACTGGGTAAGCCGGTTGCCCGCTAGCGTTTCGGCTCGCTCCTTCACTCTTCATATTGTTTGCAGTTGTGCAAATTGAAACAATTATTTGAAATTATGCAAAGTACGCAGCAGCAGCAGCAGCGGCAACAATAACAACAACAACAGCTGCAGAAATGAGCTGACGGAAGTGACAACGACTCCAAAGTGAATGTCTACAGCGTTTGACTGACTGACTAACTGACTGACTGACTGACTTAGTAACTGACTAACTGACTAACTGATGGAGTACACGGCGCAGCTGCTGCTGCATAGCTCGCATTATTTGCTGTTACCCTGCGTCCAGGCCTTAATTTATTTATTAATTACATACGCCTTGTAGGACGCCTGGGGTGATAGATTGCTTAGCTACTCGAAGCTACGCACAGCTTTTGGTAAAGTCTTTTGATCTGCTCATTGCATTCCCAACATATTTATGACAAGTCTTCCATTAGGCATGTAGCGATTTTAGCTTTTACTGTCTGATAAATTGACTATTGCCTAATGGATACCTTACACAGCCCTTTTTTTTATCATTTATGTATGTATATATTTATTATACCCTCATATCGACTAAGCCAACTGTCTATATATATATTCGACTGACTGACTGACTGATTTTCTGACTAGTCTCTGGCACACACGGCCGCCCTATGCATCATTGTGATTTATCTGCACATCTAACATATATGTGCATATGCATATGCATATATGCATCTATCTAGCCATCGCAGAGATACGCTAGCTATCTATAACTTGTCTATGCTGGCTGCTGCAATTGCATTATGTAATTAATTTGCAATGAATTTGTGTCCATGCAGCGCGTACGCTCGCACAATTATATATTTTGTGTCTTTGGTGATTGTTTCATGTTCATTATCTAATAAGCCAGTGTGTTTGGCTTGTGATTTTATTTTTTTGGCATCCCACGCGCTGTAGCAATAAATATTCATAATTTTGTTAACAAGCCAGCAACAAATTGTAAACTCACTTTTTGTTTTTGCTTATGTTTATTTTTAGGCATTTCAGTGCACAAAATGCGGCGTACACAAATACAATTGTTTTGGTGTGGTAAGTCTGTTTAAGTCTGTTTAATGATAACAAATTATTTAGAAATAACTAATTTTGTTTTAAGACATTTCAAAATTTAAAAAAATATTTTCAGTTGTAGCTTTCTTTTTCATGAAAAGAGTTAAATGTTAAGTTTGATCTGATATTGCTTAAATTTGAACGTCTATATATGGTTTTACATCTCCTTGAGAACAGCTTGTCAACGATATATTCATGTATTAAATTTCATAGGAATGCAAATTTAAAAAATAAAAAATTTATTGTGCCTTTTAATTTATTATTTGTTTATCAGTTTGCCGACGAACGACGCCCACATGTTGCAACAATCCTTGACCTTGTCACCGCAACAGATTCCCACAGTCCATTAACACTAACGGCATATTTAAGCCAGGCCAAAAGCGGCGCGTGACGCGTGACGCATGCGTAGGCAGTAGATCCACGAAAAAAAAAAAGAAAGAAACAAAACAAACATTCAAAAGGCGGATTGCGTTTAAAAGTGTCTTTGTTTTGAGTCAAACTCATTTTGTTGCTGTTGCTCTTGCTGTTATTATTGTCGTGCGACAAAAACGTGTTGACCCAAGCCGAAGACATGCGTCTTGTCTGAGCTGTTAATTAATGTCGAGATGTCTTCCCTAGTTGAATGCCTGGGAAATGCCTGATGGAAATGCCACACGCTTAAACAGTCATTAGTCTAACCCCGCTGACCCAGACCCAAATGTCAGAAGATGTTGCTGCCCAACTAAGCGTCCAAAATCAACAATTGAGCTATTGAACAATGCAAATATTTGTGTAATTGGCAAATGAGCGACCCACCATCACGCGCTGATTGACGCTTGTGACGCACCTGGCTTGGTATGGCCAATGTGAGCTTATTCGCTTCGCTTTGCTTTTTTTTTTTTATTTCTTTTGGGGCGTTTCAATCAACGTGCACAAATTATGGGCAATTGTTTAATTATCTGAGGCAGCAACACCCTCGATAAAGCAAACGTTACCATCTTCGACTTACGGATTCACGGACAATTGTATAATGATTCACATAATCACGGCGATTATGCAGCAATCGAACCTTGAATCTTGTGGTCGATAGTTCGGTTCGGTTGTGGTGTCGTCTTCGTTTTCAGACGCCAGTTAAATTGTAGTTCATCCGCAAGCACCTCGCACTTTACAGCTTTGCCTCATACATTTAATTGTTTTTATGCTTAAAAAATTTAATTATTGCATTTGTCGGCTTGAGGTCAGTCACTGGCATAGTGTGGTCACAGTCACCATCTCAGCGACAGTCACAGTCAGAGTTTCTTTTTTTTGCGTAATTCGGCAATATATTTATATCCGAAGAGTCAAGGCTTGGGAAGTTAATGTTATATCAAATTTATCAAAATTTCAAGACACATGTCTAACTTATAAATATCTTATGTTTGCAATTAGTTTTATTGGATGAGTTCCAATGATATAAAATGACAGTTAATCATTAGTTACGGCTCAAGAAAAAGTAATAACAATTAGGAAACTTGTTATTAAGAGAATTTATATAATAACCAAGCACTTAAACAATGCTTAATTAATTATAAAACAAATAAATTTTAGTTATATGTAGCATAATATTATTTATTTTTAAAGTGGAGCTTTCAGCTACATATGTACATATTCAGATATTCACTCATATTTTTCTTGATTTTTCACAGTGCTTCTCCTGCTGGCATACTTGAGCCAAAGCAGCGCAGAAACTAAGGTAAGAGCGAATTTCCCTCCGATTTCAGCCCAATCTTATTTCATTTATTTTGCACACAGCAATTCCGCACGCCAGCTCGCGTTTTGGCCAAGCAGACGGGCGCCACGCAGTTTGAGGAAGAACGCTATGAGACGCACACAAACTGCAACGAGCACAAACATCATCTGAAGAAGCGCGCCTCGGACGAGGATGTGGACTATGAGGTCTATCAGGGTGTTGTGGGTAGGCCGGGCATAGATTTTCCAATATATCCGCGCATACCAAAGACCACGTTTAGCTGTCGGTCCTATGGCAATGGCTACTTTGCCGATATGGAAACGGATTGTCAGGTGGGTGCAGTTGGAATGAACTCAATTTCTCATAATGAAATCGTAATTCGTTTGCTTGTAGGTATTTCATATATGTGAGGAGGGCCGCAAGATATCGTTCCTCTGCCCCAATGGAACCATCTTCCAGCAAAGCGAGCTGACCTGCGACTGGTGGTTCAAGGTTAACTGCCTGGGCTCCTCCGGCTACTATGCAGAGAGCGCTGAGATTTTGAACAAACAGCGCGTTCATCGCGTGCGTCCTTCGGTGCCCGTGCAGGGCTTTAATATTGTTGGCGGTGGATTGAACATCAAGCCGAAGGTCACCCCAGTTGTGGGCCAAGGACGGTCAGGCGGTCGTGGCAGCAATAAATCTGACAGACGCATCGATTCTACGGAGGAGTTGCATGCCTCGCTGGAGAGCGTCGACTTCGATGATGTCTCTGGAGAGAAGCAGCGCAAGGTTCTCACCAGCATAGACAACAACAGCAACGACCACGAATCGCAGATCACAGCCGAGAGCTCGTCCTTTGTTAGCGGCGCAGGAAAGCGACGCAATGACAACAATAACTACAATAACAACAACAACAATAACAGCAACAACAACAACAGCAACAGCAACAAGAACAAGAGCAACGGCAACAGCAACATCAACAACAGTGCTAATCCCAATGCCAGTCCTAACAGCAGCGACGATTCAACCATTTTGAAGCCAACGCGTGGTCGCAGCAGCAGCAGCAGCAGCGGCATCTCTCAGGAGTTTAGGGAGCGTGCCCGGAATGGCCAGCGCGGACAGCAGCGCTACAAGGATCTTGACAGCGAGGAACAGTACAGCAAAGAGAAGAATAAAGAGAAACTGAAGGAGAAGCCCGATTTCTTTGAAGCCTACTCGATCCGCCCCGTGCAACATACGACGCCCCATTATACACCCAGCAGCCACTCCACTGTGCGTCGCCTGGAGCCTAGCAAGTCCACGCCCTTCTACACGCCAACCGTTCCTACAGTACCCAAGTCCAAGGTTACTGAGGGCAAGCTGAACTATATTAAGGGCAATCATGCCGCGACCACGCCCAATCCGAATCGCTTCGGCAGTGCAGCCATCTCGGGTCTCTTCCTGGAGGCAAAGCCAACAGCCAGTGCCAGCCTGGAAATAGAAAGCACCTACAGGCCCATCATCATCGGCATGCGTCATCATTACGATGTAGCTAGCTCCGGGGAGCTGAAGCAGACGCCCAAGAAGAGCGAAAGTCGTGACTATTTGCCCACAACACCAGCGCCGACATCTACGAGCAGCGGACCCACCTATTTGCCCAAAGTTGGTGCCTCTGTGCCCAGATCGAATTCAGCTGCAGCTGCAGCTGGAGAGGAATCTCTACTTTTTGCACCAAACCCTGTCAAAGAGGAGTCTGTTTATCGTAATGTGCAGGATATGCTGAAGACGGTTAATCTGCTGAAGGATAAGTTCGAAGATGTGGAGCTGAATGCACAGCCGGCGACAAATGGACGTGCTGGTCTGGAAATCCCGCCCTCTTCGGGGCCCGATGCACTCGTCTCGCTAGCTAAGTACTTTGCACAGGAGCACAATGAGTCTGGCAATGCTCTGGTCAAGCCGGAGAAGAGTGGAGGACATACAAAACTCTCGGCAAAGGTTCCAGCACCCCTATTGCCCACGGTCAAGCCCTCCGACACGACAGCCACACTAACTACCTCAGAGGCGCCGCCAAACATCAGTGAGCAAGCAGATGATATCAAACAGAGTTTGCTCAGCGCCAAGACCGTGCAGAAGTATAGCAATCTTTTTGGCCTCAAGGCTGCGAAAGGACGTGGATCAGTTGAGGGTCAGGCTGATATAAGTGCAGGCTTGCTATCTAATGAGACGCAGTCGCCAGCCAAGTCGGCAGCCTATCAGCCATTCCCACAGATTGGCAGCACGGGCTCCACCATTGGCAAGCTGGCGGAGCAGCCCGAATCGCGCAAGATAGCGCAAATCTTCTCGAACGCACTCACTAGCTATTTGGATAATCCCGGAAGCTTCCGTGCAGAGCTGGCAGCCCGTGCTCGGCCAACCGAGCCACCAAACTTTAAGCTCGTGACTACAACGGATTCTTCATTGTTCAGCGATGGCACTGCCAAGTATTATTTGCCCACGAAGCCCGCACCCGATGTGACCACGCCCCAAAATATTGCGCTTGAGATAAACCACAAGTTCGACTCAACTCCTGCACCTGAATACTCTACAACCACTGAGCTATACGAACTGAGCACGAGCAGGGGCCAGGACTCGGAGCTGGAACTATCGGCAGAGCTGTCGCCGCCCAGCCCCGATTCGGGCGAAGGCGACGAGTTCCTCCAGCAGCAGCAGACGCAGTCGTTCGTCAAGTCCCGCAATGATTTGCTGAAGGACGCACGTCCTCAAAAGCTCATCACGACACTCAAGCCCACAGAGAATCCATGGGCGCTGAAATCCCAAACGGACTTCCTCGACCCTCTGACCATCAACGATGCACTAATGAAAGAGCGAATTACGACCACAACATCTAGCACCGCAACACCGTTCACCTATTCGCCCCGATCGCTAGGCAGCAACACAGCCACGCCCTCGCCCGCGCACTACGAATGGGAAGATATATTCCGTAGCTATGATATACCGCGCGATGCTCTACCCTCGAGCAGCGGCTTGCAGCGCATAGCTAACAAACTTTTTGGCGGTCTTAACGAGCAGGAGGCGCTTCATCTGCGTAACGTGATGGCCAAGGCGGAGCATGATCGACAGGTGCTCAGCCTTCTGTTGCTTCTCATCCAGACCTGCGACGATCACAATGGCAAGGCACTGGAACGCTCCCGCAAGCATCTGCTCAATGCACTCATCGACATCGACAGCAAGATACCCAGCAAAAATGTCTCCAGGCAGCAGAAACAGCAACAGCAGTTGGAAACGACTACGACGCGTGTGCCCGTAACCACATTCCGACGTAATGGCAATGCGGATTACTATACCAGCACCACACCCGGCTATACAATCAGTACGGAGCTGCCGCCATTCTCTACCAGCACCACAGCGCCAGGCAGCTACGAGGAAACCACCAAATTCGAGATTCGCGTCGAGGATGTGGACGATGTTGACTTGACGGCAACGACGTCGACGCCAACGCCGGCGCACCCAGAGATCCAATCGGATCGTCGGGCACTCGAGCTGCTCAAGTCATTATACTCGCTGGCATCAAAGTTTAGCAGCAGGCGATAGGGTCGCCAACGGTTGTCGATTCCTAATGGCAGTGTTGCCAACTGTTCGCGTAAATGCTTAACTTTTAGTCAACTCTCTAATGCCCCCATCCCCGGCTCGCAGCGAACCCTTCTACTTGGCTAGCAACTGAGTACTTTAGTTTAAATCTTGCGATACATTATTTTTCCGACAGCTCTTCTTCTTGTTAATACAATTGTCGCAACTAGCTTGTAAATATGTAAAAGCTCGAAAAACGAACAAATACTCGAATATGACATCATACTCGGACAATCTGCAACATACTACATCAAATCGAGTTGTATTTAAATAGTATCTTTTTAGTTGTAATTACAAACTACGAGTATTTGCCCAGTTCCCAAATCCAATTAATTGACTATGAACCATCTATATGCCCATATATATAAATATGTTGTCTTTATGTTGTGCTCTTTTTTTGTAAATATTTATTTAAAGTTAATAAAGTACATATAAAAAATAAAAAAATATAAAAAAATACATATATAACAAGGTCTTTGTAATTGAGTAAATCTGGCAAGGAGAGATTGTTTTTAGCAAAAAAAATATTTTTATAGTGAAGATTTCACCCGTCCAAAAATTTGGAGTCTCGAACATCACATTAATTTTCTGATGTCTTCAAAAGGACTGTGAGAAAGCACTAAGTTGACCAAGTTTTGACCATCGACTATTGAAATACACGCAAAATAATTGTGTTCTAAGCTCTAATTATTCAAAAAATGGTTTAGTTTTTACCGGTACATATATAATATAAACTAAAGAAAAATTCTGGGTAAGATGAGTAGAGCAAGGGAATAGTAAAGTTGCAATATAAAAAGTTCACATTTATTTACTAATATTTATGCTCGAATTTTGTTGAAATTTAATTAAATTTACTGCTTTAATTTTAACTTAAATATAAAAAAAACATATAGTATATCAGCAATAATAATATTTTATTCAATACATAAGAGATTATGCAATATCATAATAATAATCATAAAATCATAGTGCATCCCAATTGAAGATCTACTCCGCTTAGAGAGCGGTCTTTTATTGCTACACACAAAAGGTTTACGCATTATTGAGGCTCATAAGACGATTAGCCCGCAAGCCATACTAAATCAAGCAACAACAATAAATCAATAATCATTGGCTGCCCATCAAATAACTCAACTTGGGTAATCGCAATGCTTCACACAAATTCATGTCTTCAGTTCTAGCCGAGCGGCTGCTGTTGCTGTGACTTGGCTGTTGGCCAAGCGGGAAAGGTCAAATAGAACAAAAACCCATAAAGTGCTCGTGTAATCAGACAAAAATTTAAATATTTTTGTCATTTGAAGTTTGCTGAAATCAGAAAGAGAGAGAAAAAAATTGATTCGAATGTTATTGTCAATGGCTCAAGGGCGCAGCGGCAGCTGATTTCAATTGGATTGCACTTGAAATGCAATACATATTTAATTTAATTACGTATACGTAACGTAGCGCGGCTGTTACGTATACGTACGAGCTTGTTGAAGGCACATCTGATAGCCGGAGCAACAATGCTTAATTCAGTGTCATAAATCTGCTAAAGCGCAGGCACGAATCCGAGCTGACGAACTGTCAAGCAGACAAACTGTCGATCCAAATAAACATAAATTTCACAAAGATGCAGCGCGGCTTAGAATATTCATCTATAAATGCCTGCTGCTCGACGACTGTGGCTTGCAGTTTGTTCTGACGAGTGGAGCCGCTTGCAGGCAAAAGCCTTAAGGATTCGATTCGACAAGTAGAAACTGGAAGCTTATTTTCGTCATGCTGGTAGAACGTTACACCGCCGTCTTCGCAGGTGAGTTAACCAAACACAACTGCAGCTCAGGGTCGGTTTGGCATGTTGCATGGGCAACTGGCAGCTGGCAGCGCGTAACTCAACAGTGACCGACCCGCCTCATCGTTATTAGCACTTCCTTTGGTAACTGCAGTTGCAGTTGCTGTTGTTGTTGTTGTTGTTGTGGGGCGTCTGTCTGTCTAACTTTTTGCTGCCTTGCATATTTACGAGGCATGCGTCTTGTTTTTGGCCATAAGCGAGCAGCAATCGCAATAGTTGCCAGCCAATTGATGAGGCAGTACGTTGAGCCACAGTATAACGAGAAATACAAATGCGTTTTAAAAATGTGCCTCAGTGTTATTCGATTCAGTAATTCAATTCGATTCATACAAATACTATTTAATACATAATAATTTAAATAAACTGAAATGTAGTAACTTTTCGTATTCGACTGAGAATCTGACAGTTTGAACCACTGTGCCAGCCACCTGAGTAGGAAACTGATAAATAAAGATCGTAGAAGATGTAGAACCGTCCGCCTTTGCTATCAGTACCAAGCATCGCATAGCATCTGGCAACGTACTTGGCCCTAAATCGGACATGAGTTGTCCGATGCCGAAGCTGCGCCTCAGTTCACTTCTATTTGTTGCGTCGATTGGTTAGAAACTCGGAGCGTATAGTCAAATCTCTGCCAGACGAAACGCATTTAGAAAGCCTTAATGTTTTTGCATTCACTTCTTTCAGTTTTCCTGCTGCTTTGGAGCGGAAGCGGAGCACAATTGCAGGTACAGGTGAGTCGGTGTTACGATCTCAGTTGAATCCTTTGTAAAATGATTATATTGTTGATCAGACACAGACCGGCTATAACTATGTGCGTCCGGAGCTAGCTACCACAGCGGGGGGCGGAGCTGTTGCGGGTCGTTTGCAGCCTGGCGCCTATCCCACGGGCACAGCTCTTCCCTTGACGCCTGCGCCGGCCACCACTTATGGCACCGGGCTGTTTCCATCGCCAGCTGTGGGCTTTACGCCCAGTGGACAGGCAACGACTGCATTTGGCGCACCTGCAACTGTGGGGAGCACCGTAAACCTACCCAGACGGCCCACTGCATCCGGCCTACAGAGTGTATCTACTGCAGCGCGCGGAGGTCCTTATGGTCCGCAGACGCAGTATAGCAACACAGCAGTTGGCTCCTCAGGACAACGTACGTCTGCGGGAGATGATTACTCCGATGGTGCCGATGGGGATTACTCAGCCATACCTGGTGTGGCTGGCGTAGATTATCCCGTGTATGCTCAAGTGCCACGCACTAACTTCGACTGCGCCCAGCAGCCATTGCCGGGCTACTATGCGGACATCGAAGCTCAATGCCAGGTCTTCCACATATGCGCACTCAACCGCACCTATTCCTTCCTCTGCCCCAATGGAACAGTGTTTAGCCAGGAGACTCTAGTCTGTGTGTGGTGGAATCAATACGACTGCGTCTCGGCGCCCAGCCTGTATGCCAACAATGCCTACATCTACGACTATAGTGGAGCCAGGTCCAGTTCCAGCAATGTCAATCTGAATGCCAATGTCTATCGAGCTGGCTCGCAGCCTGTGAATACAGCCTATGGTGGAGTTGCCCCATCATCAGCTTCAAGCGGGGGCCTGCGCGCTACCAGTGCATCACAGGTTGCGGGGTACAATGCACAGCGTGGAGCCTATGCAGCACCCTCACCCACGCCGACCCAGTCGCAGTCCCTGTATGGTGGTGGCGCTATTATACGCCCGTCTGGTGTCTCTAGCGCAGTGACTACTACGGGTACCAATCGCTTAGCGCCATCCACAGCTGCTGCCGGACTGGCAGCTACTGCTGCAGGTTTGTTGCCTGATAATGCTGTGGGCAGCTTCGCACAGCCTGTTGTGCCAGTTGGCAATCGAGAGTATTTGCCGCCGGCCGGTGTTGGCCAACGCCAGCAACGCAATCAAGTATAAGCGTAAACGAATCTTAGCATCTGCACCCGGTTAAATGGCAATATACCCGATATTAGACCCTAGGGTTAGCATAAGTAGCAGTAAATACTCTCACGCACACACACACATTTCGGAGCTCCTTACACAACTTTTGTATTAAAAATAAAATTAATATGTATTCCCATTTTTACAATATAAATTGCATTACTCTCAAAGCGTTTTGTGTATATGTTATTTATTTACAATAGTGGACCTTGAAATGGAGTTTGATCAATTTCAATATTAAAAGAATCTTTTGTAGCTAAAGAATTTATTGAAATAGTCAGTGCAGAGCTATTAGAAAATTCTGAAATTAAAATCAGCTAGTCATTTCAATCATCAATGCTTGTTAAGTTCACTAAAAAAATCTAGTTGTAGCTCCTTTTTAGACATTGTTCGGTTCGTTCTCCCATCCTTAAGTATTTTTCCATAATGTTGTTTGAAATCTGAACTTAAATACATCTGCTTGCCCCGCTTTAGTTTGGGTTCGCTCTGCTTGGGCAACGGTATAGTAGGATTAAAAGTCATTTGTGTGCTATCGAACTGAGCAAAGAGTTCATGGGCATTGCTGGAGGTGATAAATAAGAAAATAAAATAATAGTTTAGGTTACAGATATTTTGAATACAACATACAGTTTTCCGATGTCTGCGGGCAGCGCACCGTCGCCAGATGCAGGCACACCATTGGCTATATGCAAGGCCATGCGACGCACTGTGGGATGATAATGACGGGCGAGCAGCGTTAGTTCGTAAAGGCATGTAGTCTCAGCATTGCAATACTCAGGATCATCCAATTCAGGATCATAACGACCCGAGCCTATTGTGGTGTCTGTATCGAGCAGAGCATCCAGTACTGAGGTCAGCTGGAATGTCTGCTTAATGGTGCCTAACGAAGCTAAAGTTCCATTGTGCAAAAGATGCAGGCTGCCTGTTAACAGCCGCTTGACAAAGGCCATCAGCCGCTGCTGGCTCATATTGCGCCTCCGTTTAACGAGCACCTCGTCCAGAGTGCGAAGAATAATGAAGAAATCCTCATGATTCTTGCCCGCCTGCACGACCAGCATGTTGCGATAGAAGTGCTGATAAAAGCGTATGGGATCTATGTTCAGGACTTCACCTTGACCGGACAGTATGACGAATATGGTTTGAATACAATGCAGCTGCTCGCGATACCCTAAATCCTGTTCCTCGAGTATGCGATTAAGCACATCTATGAGATCCGCAAAGAATTCTAGATTTATGACATGTGCGAATCTATAAGATTTTACAAAAATTAGAAAATACTTTTGGTAATGTTCATTTCAGTACTTACTCAGCCAAACCCTCTAGAATTGCACTAAGTACCCGAGACGTTGGATCATTCTTGAGCACACGGAAATAAATGGTAAACACCATTTTGATAATTTCCGTCAGTTTGTGGTGCTTGGTCTGTTTGTTTTCCTCGGCGCGGGTCTCCTCCAGTTCCTTGTTCACTTCTGTGAGTTTCTTGCGACGCTTCCGTTCCTTCTTAGACAAGCTAAGCAACCGCTGACGATGGGATTCCAGTTTCTTTTGCTTCAGTTCATTTTCCTTTTCTGCATCCAGATTGACGTGCTTGATCTTGAGGCCCATCATGCATGTAATGCACTCAACATGCACATTGTTCTGCTTGGACTTGATTAGATGATTGATGCGACGTACAATAAACAACGTCATATCTAGCTTTTTGTCATTGCTGAACAGCGTGCGGAAACATTGATTGACAGCAACGCGCATTTTTCCATAGTTACAGTTGAGCATGTAGACCAGGAGTTGGGCAATGTTTTGGACGTAGTTGAAGTAAGGATGGGATATAAGTAGGTCGCACATGCACTGTACGGCCACCGCGGCCATTTTAATGGTTTGTGGCGTCTTGAGACCTCCCCGCTTATTGACCTGGGCTGTTAGGTGTTCAAGTTTCTGCAGGAACTTCTTGAATTGTTGCAGTAGCGCATTTTCAAAAGTAACACGCTCCAACGTGGCTTTGCGCACAGTTTGCATCTTGGTATCCACCTGACCTACTCGATACTCTGGGAGAATATCCTTGAATATCTCAGTAACTGACATCATTGCTAATTTGCGTACGCCGAGAAGATTAGGAATGCCAGTTTCTGGATTCACATCGTTCATCAGCTCGTAGAGTGAATTAAAATTTCGCATTTTATCCTCTGGTTTCTCGAGAATTCCAGAGCAGATGATACCAATGCGATATTTTTGACGCTCAATTTCTTGCTGTCGGGCAATTAACAAATCTGTGGTAGACACGAGTTTTTTCTTTGGTACGGGTGCCTCATCGTTAACTACGTCATCGTCGCTGTCCTCAAATATCTCATCGCTATCTTCCTCGTTCTCATCTTCAGCCTCCACCTCCTGCTCCTCCTCTGCTGCTGCCTTGCGTTTGGGTTTCGGTATATAGTCCACCTCTGTTGTTCGCGTAATAATCTCGCCATCGCGGGATTTAATTGGCAACAAATCAACTTTTATCTTTTGTGCCGCCTGCTCCTTTTTGCTAGCTGTTTTATAGGCCATTTCCAGACCAACCGATTGCTGCTGTTCCTCCACAGCATATGATTTCGCCTTACGTTTGCGTTTGTTTGCCTGCAGTAACGCCAGATCATCGCCGTCCAACATGTCCGCCACGTTGTCCAGCAAGAGATCGCCGCCAGCTTCATCATCGTCATCTGCATCGAGCTCTCCTTGCAGTCCAAGAGATTGTTGTTTATTGTGTTTCTTGCGTTGCGCTAGATTGTCACGCTTGTGGGCCTTATGTGTAAAGATGTTTTGCCCTTGTTCACGTTTTGAACTTAGTTGCTCGCGTTTCTGTTTAATTTTTTGTTGTTGCTGTTTGCTCAGCGGTGCCTTCTTCGATTTCAAATGAGCGGCACGCTTCACGGAACTGATTTTCACTTTTTTCTGCAATATTCAGAGTTTTTAGCTGATATTTTATAATGAACTGCTAATGATAATACTTACATTGCCCATTTTATTTATTTCAAAACATATACAAACCGCTACTTAACAACTTAAACGCGAGCACATGGTACTTACTAATAGCGCTGAGACATGACCGATAGCGCAACATCGATAATCAAAAATATCGGAATTTCTTATGTGTCGACAGCCGCCACTTGAGATTGCAGTTCAGTGTCAAATACATATGTTTCGGTTTGTTTACGTTTTATCACTAAGTTAATACTTAGATAATCTTAATGTCTGAAGAAGAGGACGATTACATGTCCGACAAGTTTGTGTCGAGGTAATACTACAACACGCTGCTAACTCCTTAGCCATTTTAATATTATGTCTATTACAGTTTGCCAGAAGTGCGTCCAAGCTTGGTCCATAGTCGCTCTAAAAAGCGCCAAATTGATGTGGAAACGAAACAGGCGGAAAACAGTAAGCGGCAGCGTGAAATGGCGAATGCTTCTGTAGTGAACAATGTTCGGCTTCAAGAGTCTCTCAATAAGCCCATTGCTGCGGACAACAAAGGTTTCCAGCTGCTGGCCAAGATGGGGTACAAGGCAGGCAGTGGACTGGGCAAACAGGCAGACGCACGTATTGAGCCCGTTGGGATAAGCATCAAAAATGATCGCGGAGGACTAGGGCGTGAGGCGGCGATTGCCGAGCTAGCTGCCAAGCGACAGGAGCTGCGGCTACGCAAAGCAGGTATTCAATCTGTTGAGGAAATCACCACTGAGGCATATCGTCGCCGAGCTACACAAAAAGCCGAAGAACGCAAGCTCACTTACGATATAAAACGTTGTCAACAAACGTGCCAGTCATTGGATTTAGCAGCAGGCGTCACAGAACCAGAGCTGGACTTTTTTTGGCCACCGAAACCCATAGAGCCTAGTATTGAGACAGACGAAAATGAATCAGTCGTAAAAGTAGAGACTGAGGAAGAGAAAGAAGAGCAGTTCAGCGGAACTGAGCAACTAGATCTGCTCACGAGCTATTTACGAACGGCCTATACATTCTGTTACTGGTGTGGAACGCACTAAGAGGGCATCGAAGATTTGGACAAAAATTGTCCGGGTGAAACACGGGATGAGCATTAGCTTAAGATCTATTTTCATTATATCATTAAATGTTAGTTTTACAAAATACGTGCACATTTATATATATGTATGTATATTACAATAAAACGTAGTCCAAAACACTTATGTATAGCGGTGTACTAGGATTGAGTCAGAATTGGTTACACGCGTCCTTCCAACTTCTGTATAAGATCGTGGGTTTGCTCGATAACGCTGTAAATGAATGGTCGCTCCATGGGATCGATGCGCAGCATGTACTTTATTAGCTCATGCATATCCTATGGAATATAAATAAATATAGTTAAATACAGTTTAATTATAAACTAATTGACTTACCTCTGTATAAATGGAATCTTCAGGAATGTTGACATTGCCACTGAGCACGGCCAAGGCGACGCTGTCGCCACGCTCATAGATGGGATCAAATGGACTGTTAAAGTAGCACATTGCATACAGAACACAACCGAGGCTCTGTGAACACGGATTACAGAGTAAGAAAATATTAAAATTAGGTATATATGTATATATATATTATTTACCCAAATATCCGTGCGCTCGTCAATGGTGCAATATGTTTTCACAGTAAACAGTTCGGGAGCCCGATACACAATTGAGCTGCGCTCCTCGGCTTCGTCTTGGAGCCGTTGAGCATCCGATTGACCGCAAATTTGGAGACGCGCCTCCGTCATCGAGCCGAGGTCCACAATGATGGGCTCGAATGAGTCAGATAAACATATATTGGCAGTTTTCAGATCACGATGTGCCAGCGGCACTGGCTTCGCTTCATGTATTGCACGCAGGCCTTCGCAGACACCCAAAAAGATTTGCAATATCTGGGCCTCAGGCATATGATCCTGTTTTCGAGCGCGCAGCTGGAGGTGATCTGCCAGCGAGCCATGCTTGTAGTAAGGCAGTACAATGAACAACGTACTCGTTGTGTTTATCACAATATCCGCCTGGCCAACAAGTTCGTAGTCAACGACGCGAATAACATGTTCCGAATCGATTTTGCGACAGTTTTCTATTTCACGCAGGGCAATATTCTGATCCTCGATGCTGTGGCAAGTGATTCGCTTTATCGCATAGCAGCGCCGCGTTGCCGCATTCTCCGCTAGGTCAATTAAACTAAAGCCTCTGCAGCAGATAGTGTAATAATTGAGATAAGATAATAAATACGGTGTAATCAAGTTAAATATACCATCCTATACGCATGTTTTGACTAGCACTACAGTGTACCTGCTTGTGTGAGGCAAACATATGTATATATATATATACTACATATGAATGTAAATCATAATGTTTTGGATAATATTCATATGGGACTTTATTATATGTACATATATGTTCAATTTACCCCTGTGCCAGGCGCTCGCGGACAGTGTAGCGGGAACCATTGATATTCAGCCTTTCTTTGCTGCAAAAGCAGCCACGTTTCACTATTAAAGTCCATCCAATGCTTTGCATTTTACTTTCTCCAATTAATTATGTACAAAGCCCACAAATGTCGACCCTAACAAACTAACTAAAAACAACAACTAATTAATGTCGCGCAAAACAGCTGTTTATTAAGAACAGGGGTGTTGCAGCAACACATGGAGCATGCTGACGTGGCGTTGCCACCTAATGCAATATCGCCAGTTCCATTCAACTACATATTTTTTTTAAACGCAATTTTAAACAATTCTGTCATTTTAATAAATGATGATAACCACAGAAGACGTTTGGAAGGACCTTGTTGGTATTAGTGCCGATCCGCCAGACAGACGTGATAAATGCGAGAAGTGCAAGTAAGTGATTACAACCAAAACAAATCCACTTTAATACAACATCTTCCTCAGACGACCCGTCGTTGTTTGCTGGTGCTCCTCACTGCCTCACCCTCCCGTTGCGGTGGCATCCCAAATTGTGATCCTACAACATCCTGCCGAGGAAAAACGTTCACTGCGTACAGCTCTGATGCTGCAGCTAGGTCTGAAGCCTGGCAAGTGCGTGGTCTACAAGGGAAAGCGATTCCCTAATATTCGCCACCCTCCTGAGCTGCAGCAGGTGCTTGACTCGCCCCAGACGCTTCTGCTGTATCCCAGCAAAGATTCGGTACCATTAGAAGAGATTGATCGCAGTTTGGGACCCTATACCCTGGTGCTCATTGACGGTACCTTGGCCCCAAGCGAAGGCAATTTATGCCAGTAGTCCGGCTCTACATCAACTGCGACAAGTCAAACTCATTGCGGTGGGTGTAAGTGACTACATTATACGTACACAGCCCACTGAGGGCTGCCTAAGCACGCTGGAGACAGCGGCACAGTGTTTGGCTGTTCTGGAATCGCAGCCAGAGTTGCGTCAGGTGCTGGTACGTCCACTACATGCTTTGTGCAAATACCAGCTGGACAATGGTGCTGTGGAGCATCAGTCGAAGGAGTTCTTGATGAAAACTAATCAATATCCCAAGCCAATCGGAAAGAGGCTAAGCCGTCTATTGAACTACAGCAATACGGTCTGCGGCAGTGTTTCGCCCCTTGGGCAACAGCCGGCTATGCCGGAGTCCAGATAATAAATAGAGTACTTCATGTTCTGTGCACGACCGTGGTTGAATATTTATTAAGTACACATTACAAACTATTTGCTATTTTTAAACAACAAAATTGTGATCATTTATGTGCGAAATTGATTGCGAATTACTTTGGGGTATTTAAACCATTGGCTTGTTCCGGGCATCCGTCAGAGCACGCATCATGGCGCACTGTACAATGGTGTAGGTCCTCACACAAGCATTCTGTTCATTAACTGTAATATTTTAAAATTTGCCTTAGTATGTATATCTATCACAATTGACTGTTCTACTTACTGCCCTGCGACTCGCAATACTCTATGGAATCGCCCGTTGCTGGCCACATATACTTGCGTACAATGTTCGGAATCAACTTGAAATTTTCTACGAGGCCGGCCTTTTCGAAGAAGCAGCGGAAATAGCACTATGATAGAGTATATATTGATCTGGTCAGATTTAGCTGATTAATTTTTGAATGTGAGTCACATACCATGCTTGTCAGATTTGTCTCATCTTCTAGTTTACCCGTATTATTGAACTGCAGCACATGAGCTAAAGGGAAAATTTCGTTAAATAATAAGTAAACTAAATATAGAGGATATTTATATCGATTCTTATGGACTCACACAGTGGCGTAATGAAACTGGCATTACAGCCATGCATTATTGTATCAAAATCAATATAGTCGGGATCTTTAGGTGCTGGAGTGGTGGTGGACATGTCATCTACATCGCCATCGAAACTATCATAATTTATAATAAATATATCCCCATTATCCCGGGGACGATCACTTAATGCACTTATTAGCCCGCAACTGAGGCAACTCAAGAGAGCAACAGAAGCTAGAAACATTTTCGCAACGGTAAACTGAGTTTACTGAACAACTACGAATCCAGGAACACGTTTTATATGCAATATGGTGATCCAATTACATAAACAAATTTATTCTACACGCAATGTACAGTTTGGAAATGTTAATATTATTTACGACCATGGCGTGATAATTCTATAAAAAATTGCACAAAACACAAATAGCGCTTTGACTCCGATTGAATGACCTATTAAAAAACAGCTCTTTGAATTAAATTTGTTTTTAGAAAATTTATAATTTAAAGTAACTATTTTGCGTGTAAAACTTGAACACTTATTGGACAGTCACGAAGTGATATGCTGTCTGACTCGCGCGACTCCATAACTTTTACTTGTTTTTACATTATAATTTAAATTAATGTATATCTATTCCAATGTCCATTTAAATCTTTTTATATGATTTCTATTTAACTTACCATATGGCAGCAGAAATTCCTCAGCGCACGTTGTCCTGGCCTCCAGAAAATGCGCATGGAACTCCCTTTGCATTTCCGGAGTATCTTGATCGATCTGTAGATCTTCAGCGCGAAGTTCACTTAAAATCAAACTACACAGAAAAATGACTTTATGCAAATTGAAACGCGACATCTTTGCTTCAGTGCAAGCCAATACTATTTAACAGCATAGAGAATGGTTAAGCTTTTATAGATCAGTTCGACAATTGATCGATTTGAATTACTAAACAACATTTTACACTAAATAGTTGCAGTTTAATCGAACAATAAATACATGCGAGAGCAATATTCTCATTCATATAATACAAAATTAAAAATATTTAAATGAATGTTAAACGAAATTTAGAAAATTCAATGGGCGCTTTGATTGATTGGGGTCTATTTTTCTTTCTATCGAAAAACGTTCACGAAAATTAGTTAAAATAGCGTAAAATTAACTTAATGAGTGTCGGGAACTGTAGTATAGATCGCGCAACGAGGTCAGTGCTTAGAGTGAGGATCATAATGTATAGAGATAGTTGAATTAGTATGCCAAAGGTTTACAATTTAAAAGTATATAATTGTACAATGATATATAGAATAGTTTAGTGAGTTAGCCTTATAAATAATTTCGCTCAATTTTGCAGTAATTCTTGATTTCATTTATTTTTTTAAATTACTCTATGCAGCGTCCACGTTGCATCCACACGTCAGACCTTGGCTCCCCAGGCCCGTTTTAGCAGATAGGCGCCCTTCTCGGCTATCATTACCGCTGGCGCGTGCGTGTTTCCGGACGTTACCTTGGGCATAATGCTGGTATCCATTACGCGTAGTCCTCGAATGCCATGGACCCTCAGTTCGTGATTGACAACGGCCAGAGGATCCTGAGCTGGTCCCATCTTGCAGCTGCCAGCCTGATGATTCTCGGGTCCGGTGTTCTGGCGCACTGCACACTCCCAGTAGCCATCGCTGCCAAAGTTGTGCGACTCGCAGCCCTTGACAACAGTCTTGTCCAGCCGCATGCCATACTGCTTCAAGGGAGAGCTCTGCGATAGTCTAATAGCAAACTTGATGCCCTCCACCAAGGTCTTTACGTCGTGTTCATCAGTCAGGTAGTTGGCGAAAATGCGAGGTGGATCCAGCGGATCGGACGACCGCAGCTGAATATAACCGCGGGATCTGGGATTCAGAACAGCCGGAAATATTTGTATGGAGCGCGAGTTGTTTGAGAGTAGTTCACCCACTTGGCCTGTGCGTGCGCAACTGGCCAAATAGCCGCCAAAATATAGCTGAATATCAGGCACATCCGGTCTCTGGGCCCAGCGAGAGGACAGCTTAGCGGTGACATCTGAAATGCCCGTGCCCGACATAAGGCCATCGCGGAACAGCAAATACTCCATGGCTGTGGCCCAATTGAGTGGCGCAGTGTCCGCATCATCAATGAAGAAGTTGGTGAAGAAGGCCACATGGTTCTGTAGATTCTTGCCCACGCCTGGTAAATTATGCACGGGCCGCACATTAACCTGTTTCAGTTCATCCTTGGGACCCACACCGCTGAGCAGCAGTATCTGTGGGGAATTGACGGCACCAGCGCTGAGCACCACCTCCTTCTTTGCCATTATCTTGCGCGTGCTGCCAAACTGATCGGTGACCTCCACGCCCAGCACGTTCTTCGTGTGTGGATGAATTAATACCTTGGTGACAGTTGTGTTCAACAAGATGTGCAAATTGTTGCGCATACGAGCGGGCCTCAGGAATGCCCTTGCCGAACTGTACCGAATGCCATTGCGCGCAGTCATTTGGGCGATCATGAAGCCCGTAGAGTTTTGTCCATTCAGATCCTGCACCGTGAAGCCCATTTCTTCGCCGGCCTTGAGTATGGCATAGGATAGAGGCGGGTTGTAGGGGAACTTGCCCACCGGCAAGAGACCTCCTTTGGCATGGTATTCCGTGCCAACAGCATCAAGCTCGAGATTGTCTTCAGACTTCTTGAAGAACGGCAACACATCGTTGTAGGCCCAGCCAGGATTGCCTTGGGCCGCCCATTCATCGTAGTCTTCACGATTGCCGCGAATATACATCATGCCATTCATCACCGATGTGCCGCCCAAGACTTTACCACGTGGCCAATAGCAGCGCTGCTCCATGGAGGACAGGCAAGCCATCGGCTCCGGTTCTGTGTTGAAGCGGTAATCAATATCGCTGCCAATGAAGTTCAGAAACATGGAGGGTATTTGAGCGCCAACCGGTTCATCGCCGCCTGCAACGTAGCATAAAAAGAACGAAATGAATTGAAGCAATCAATGAATATGATTAAGTGTTCTGTTTTAAATTAAAAAAAAAAAAAAACATTAAAAAATGCGAATGAAATAAATTATTTACGTGAAAGTATTTGCGGGAGTCATATTCAAAAATATTTTCAAAAGAAATCTTATCTAATTAATTTATAGCTCTCTAGGTAATTTATTTGAATTTCTTTTCTATTTTTTTTTTCGCAATAACGAGAACAAATTAGGCCGATTGAAATACGGCCCACAGAAATTCGAATTGTCATTTGTACATTTGTTGATATTATCTAAAGGTGATTCTTAATTTTATTTTTGTATTCTTCTTTCTTATTCTTCTTTCAGTTTTGAATCAGCATTCCAGAATTTCCGTTTTGCATGCGCACACGACTTTTTCGCCAATTTAATTCTCATCAATTAATTAAATCAATTCAAATAAAAGGGTGTCTGATTGCTATTTAAACCGTGGGAGCCTAAAAAATAACCGCAAGCTGTCTAAATAATAATTTAACTTGTCATTTTGTCAGTTGGAATAAATGCAAAACAAATTAGTTCCAATTGTAAGAAATTGCGACTAATCTACGCAAAAGTTACTTTAACTAATAACTAGTTCCACAAACGAGATTCATTTAGCATGTTTATACGCTGCACATCTAATAAAACAAGATTTGTTCACAATTGAATTCATAGGTTATTTATATTATTTAATTTCGTAAGTAACAAAAAATAAGCAAAGTAATTAGCACACGAGACTTGATTGTATTTATGTATTCTGAGTTGTATTTATTCACAGAAAGTGAACTGTGAACATTTAGAAATGACATAAATAATATAAATAAACACGCATATCAATTAAGTATGCAAACAAACTCTCGACGTTTTATATGACTCGCAATTGCGAAGCACAAATTATTAATGCTAATATAAATAATTAGATAGAAGATACAAACCTCTAAACAACATTAGGACAAAGTCATGCACCTTTTATTCATATGTATTTATATAAAGCGCAGTAGTTGAAGACCGGAATAAATAACATATACAAACACACAGCGCCGTGAAATGAAAGCAAAAGACTTTAGAATACAATCTTGAATGAAACGCCCTGAGTTCTGTATTTGAAATATATTTGTTTTAATCATCTCTAGAGACAATGATAAAATTTAGCATTTAAACTTACGCATAAATGATAGATTAAAGTCACCAAATTATGAGACATTAGAAGAAAAGCAGATTCTGACAAAGCTTCTCACATTTATTTTTAATTTAAATAAAATATTAATTATATATATATATCAAAATAAAAAAAGGAAATAAAACGTATTTTGACCTCAGCAAGAAGACATCCGCTTGATGATGCAGGCGGCCGACATTGAAAATGAATAATGATCCGAGACGCAAGACGTCTATTGTCAGAATTGGAAATGAAAAATTGTCAACCCAGTGATTAAGCAAATTATGAGTGTGCAACCAAATGGAACTAACGCACTTAGTCACAATCACGAGCACTTAACAAGCACTCATGGTAATATAATATGGACAATCAGCTAATTGTTGTAATTGCACTTAAGCCATTGTTGGATCATTAGCACCAACGCATTGACAACTACAATTCACTATCTATATACTTTTTTCTATCTTGAGTTTGGCTTCAGTTTGCCAATTATTATAATTAGTGACAAGGCATAATAATTGTTGCACAATAACAACTAATTAAAGGGGTTACAAGCGACACTAACCCCAAAAGCAACTCAAGCAGTGAGAAGTACGCCTGCCGATAAACCAATGTTAGTGTTAATGGTTATTCAAGGTTAAGAAACCAAGATAAATCATATTCCAGCTGCCAAATTAGCGTCCTTATCAGTCTATGACCCAAACACTTGTTGCTGCCTGGTACCGACTTAAGTCTGGATAATTCATAAAAATAAAAAAACCTTTGTAATTTATGATTTGTTAAATTTAAATGCTTGTCACGTAAGCACACAGGTTTTTAACTTTTAACTGGATGTACAAGTTAGGTAAAGGCTTCAAACCAAATAAGTTTCGCGGAAAAAAATGATTCTATATGTATGTGTATGTATATATATCCATTTGAGTTCAAAAGCTGTCAAGATATCAAATGTCTTTTGCTTTATTATTCCAAGTGATCTATTTAATAATAAAATAGAATTGGTTTTATGTATTTTTAAAACTTGTTCCATAATAAAAGATTCAGTGTGCATGTGTAAGAACATTCGCCGCTCAAGATGTACTGTGAAATTTGGCCAATAAATCAGAGTGAATAGATCAGGTTTTTTAGTGTTCTTCACATTATCTTGACAACATTCATGCACTTCACAAAGAATAAATAAATAAGCAAGAGCAATAACTGCTTTTATTGAGACACGTAAACTAATTATGCTTAAGTGTTCATCTGGCTAAGTGAATGCCCTTTATTAAACTGTCTGTCCGCTAAGTATGCGCATCTTAATTCATTCATAAAAACTTGAAAATTTTATAAATTGATACAAAAACAATTGTCGATTGTTAAGTGCAAAAAAGCACTGATGCGTAAAATAAAAAACATTTCATATGGACGGACACCAAGACCAAGTGGCATATAAGCCCATAAACAATGTATATATACTTATTTGCATAGGCGCAAATTACCGGTGGGGTAAGTCTGAGAGACAAGTGGTGGGTGCGAGAGCGGGTCAGCTCATTTATTTTACATAATGCTCAAGGCAGTTGTGGTTGCTTCTTTGCTACATTGTTGTTGGTGTTGCATGTTGTTGCTATTGTTAACTGTTGCTCAAGTTCCATTACTGTTGTTGCTTTGTATTTATTTATTTATTTTTTGTTTGTTGTGCGGTTGTTGCGGTTAAGCTTCAATTACTTTTAAACAAATGCCACATAACGCGCGTCTAATTGCCCACAGCACCCCCAGCTGGCAACATGCATACACATGCCTTTGCATTGGCCAACCTAGCAACATGTTGCTGGGCAACAGCGCAACATGGTATCATTTAGCAGCTGTCAATATCAATGGTATACCACTTACCGGCTTCAATGAGCAGCACTTTCCACTGCGGCACCTCAGAGAGACGTGACGCCACCACAGAGCCAGCTGAACCGCCGCCAACGACAATGAAATCGTACTCATAGTCCGGTTCCGAGCGGAACTGCATTGAATTACAATTGAATTAGAGACTTGTGTTTAATTTTTGGCAGTATGCTGACTTACCCTTGAGCTTGCGCGTCCGCATGGATCTTCCAGGTCGCACTGCGAGCGAATGAATACCTCGAGCAGACCCATGAATAACATAAATGCGCTGCCGCCGCATGTGGAGGCGAGTGTTGGTCCGGTTGGCACGCCCACCAAACAATCACAAGCTGATGTGCTGGTAGACATATTGTTACGAATCACTGTGAATAGTAGTTATAAGTAAAAGACTTAGACAGCGAACTTTACAAGCAGCTAGAAACAAAAGACTTAGGCAACAAACTTGACAGTCAATTATAGACATATATATTTATATATATTTTTGGCAAACTAATGTTAATTACAATTAAATATCAATTTTATACATTTCACAATTAGAAGTGGCCTTGCAACTGCAATCCATTGCAAACTTCCAAGAGTTCAAGAGCAATTTATTTAACCACGCCAAAAACAATGCTTGGGCTGGCGTCGCTAAGCAGGCGTTGCCGATGCACGCGAAATGTCCATAAAGCAAAACACAAATCTAAACATTTTTGAGTGCCTTTGACCAAATTGCCGCCAGCATTGATAATAACAAAAGGCCAACATAGGCAGAAGACAGACAGAAGTCATAGCTCATCATCAGCAGACGTCGAAAAGAGCTTGGCTTTCGGCTGCCTCGTAGTTTGCATAGTTTCACATGACCTTAGCCCAATGATGGTTAAAGTGCTGACTATCTTTTATCTTACTTCGTCTCTTAACTCTTATCCAAACAAAGAAAAAAAAGCAAATTTCAAAACGTTGAGTTCATGGCGCCTAAAACAGAAGCAATTGTTAAATAATACGACCCGCTGTATTCCACTAAGTTTGAGTAATAATTATGCCAGTTGCTGATTCAATTGCTGTTCGGGTCAGAAACTTTGAACTGGCAGAAAAAGTTGAAGCTGATCTTTGTTAAAGTAGTGGACTTTAGGAATTGCATTTTTAATTCAATAAAGCATTTTGCTTTCTATTAATCTTAGTTACGGAAATAAATAACAATTACGTTATTTATATGGCTTTCTGGCATCAAAGAAAATATAATTCATTTATTTTAAATGAAAATTTCAGTTAGGAATAAGATGACCCTGATCCCATCAAATTTTGTTTATTTCTTGCCCGTATAAATTAATTACTTCTTTTTTTTTTTTTTTTTTTACTTTTTTATATAATCAGCTAATGGTAAAATTGCCTATTCATTAGATGCATAAACAAAATAACTCAATTTATTTGTCGTAAATTTTTCACACAGTTTTTAGTGAACAATTATAGCGACGCCCGCCCGAAATCCGAAGTGCACAACAAAAGTGGCTATACAATTAAGATATTTTTTTTTTTTTTTTTTTTTTTTAAGCTTTCGGAGATGCCTACAACGCTTTTGACCTCAATTATACTGAGCAATTCGCTTGAATTAAGCTAAAGCAATCAAATTGCAATTTGTAGGAGCAAAGCCAAAAACAGAAAGTTTAACAACAGAATTAAAAACGAAAAAAACAAAACCAAAAAAAATTGAAACTGAAACAAATAGTAACAACAAAATCGAGAAGTTACAGCAATTGCTACAGTTGAAGATCGCGATATCGACTTAGAGCAATGATGGTGCGCACATTTGACATTTGAAACACGATTTTTTCAGTTACCATTTGTATGCAGCTGGTTTCTGGCCTCAGTTGGTGTCGCAGTTACAGTTTCCAACGGCAAAGTTGAAGGATGCCTCTAAAGCAAAGTAAAGCATAAACCATACGCAGCGCGCACGCGAGCGTGAAAAATCAAAAAGAGAGGCAGTTGACCTCGCAGCCAGTTTTTCTGTCAAGCCAAAAAATAAATACAAACAAAAGCAAACAATAAGCTACATAAAAAAAAGTACAGGCGAATGTCAAAATATGCGTGCAGAAATCGTGCACAGCTGAATCCACTTCTATAAATAAAAGTAATCAAAATAAACAACAAATAAATACCTACAAGTTGTCCCGAACAACTTTTGCAACTAGTGCCTTGGTTAATATAAAAATGTGCATTAAAAAGCTAGCTAGCAATGTATGACTATATACTTAAAAAGTAAAATAAATAATTAATAAAATTAATATGCAAATTTAAAATTATTGATATTTTCCATTTAGTTTATAGCATAAGCAAAATATATATTTCACTGAACAATTGAAGCTTAATTAAAATGAATATACAGTAAGTCTTTAGAGCCAACTGGTTGCCAACATAGTTGCCAGCTGTTCACGTATTAGATCTAATTTTTGCTATGATAATAGATTTATATCTTTATGATTAGCACTTCCTTTGACAGCGGTCTCTTTATAATTAGCTGTTGTACATTTACATCTCTATATATCGTCGTGTGCACTGATGCGATGCGCCTGTCGATAGCGCGAGTGCCACATATCAATTGTGGTTGCGGTTGCAGAGGCAATAGCATTGTATTCATGCAATGGGTACGTATGATATCTTCATTGATAGGGTTGGCATTGTCTGCATTGCTTTTGAAGGTTTCTTTCAGGTGTCAGTCAGTCAGTTAGTCAGTTAGTCAGTCAGTCAGTCAGTTAGTTAGGCACTTCGTGCGGACTCGTGCTCATTGAGACGTTGCGTTGCTGTGAACAAGATAGTTATTAAAGAAAGATACGGCTGTAATCTGGCATATGACTATATATTTGACAGCTTCTTTATATATAAATATTTTTTTGTGTGCTTAATAATTGTGGGAACTATGCATTTATTAGAATAATAATAATAAACTAACGGAATTTATGCGTGCCATGACAAAGGCGTTAGATTAAAGCGTGCGATTTTTGTGTCTGCCTGCTTGCGTAATATTCATTATGGGCAGGGCTCGTACTAGGCAAGCTCAGGGTCTGCATGTGAGCTCTTGCCTTATTCATATTGGTTGTGACTTGTAGACATAATAATAATAATAATCGATTCGTCTAATCGTCGACTAAAAGCCGTAACCAATTTAACGCTTTGCACATTGTTTGGCACTTTGCAGCAATTAATTTTAGCAATGTGACTCGCTGCCAAAACTGGTTGCACAAATCAAAGCCAACTGTTAACGAGTTCAAAATGGATAACAAATATAAATAATGGCAACAAATAGCAAAAGAAAAAAAAAATAATAATAATAATAACGGGTCATAAAATGCGTCAAACTGACAAGCTGGCAAAATGTAAGCATAATTTTAAAGAGATGCAAATAAAATGAAAAGCAAACAGCAAATGAAGAGATAAAGGAAAAACAATCATAATAGCCAAATAACCGCAGCATGTTGCCGATGCCACTATTGCCTTGCAGCCGGATCTATAAATTAGCAGCAATATAAACGCGACGCGCTCTGGCAGCAACAAGCTAATGTAATGCAAACATTGCGAATGCCACGATATTGATAACTAAACTGAACTGAACTGGACTACGGCTGCGGCTGCGGCTGCGGCTGCGGCTGCGGCTGTGGTCGCGGTTGCCGTTGCAACGCCGGCGGTTGGCCATTAGAAATTGGCCAAGAAATCAAACAGTGTGGCGGCTAACAACGTTAACAACAGCATCAGCAATACAGCAGCAGCAATTGCATTCGCAATTTAAAGGAAGCAGCCGCGCAATGCCTGGCTAAACTTGGCCAATGCATCTCAAAAGCATCTGTATCTGTGGCTGTGTATCTCTGTATCTATGTCTCTTTCGGATGCCGGTGCCGGTCTCATGGCTTAACTTCCTATTTTCACTTTCGTTCGTCTTTTGGCGCCCAGGCTAGCCATAGAAATGAAACAACAACAACAAAACCAACTTGCTAAAGTGATTCAGTTGTTTATTTTTTCTTTATTCCTTTTTTTTTTATATTTTCTTACTTCGCATTGTCAACGCGCTTTCAACAATGTGCGAATATTTTTATGTGAGAATTTGCCAATTGTTTGCATTTTTTTTTTTTACCGTCATGTCCATCACGTAATTGTTAATTTTTTGTTGAATGCGTTTTGCTTTATTGAAATTTTTGGGCAATTCCTGTAAAAGAAATTTGTGTATTCAAAAAGTTATAAAATAGGCGTTTTCCATAAGAGAAATGCATATCAAGTATTTGATTTATTTTAAATTAGCATGATTTATGGCTTATGTAATTCCTATTTACCACCATAAGAAATATTTTTTTGTTAAACGTTTTACTATTTAATCTTTTAATTCTATAAAAACGTAAAATCAAGGCCTTCTGTAAGGTTCAAACAAGTTTTTACTTTTGTATGTTAATTAAATATATAATATAATAAATTTGCGCAATAAGTAATTGTAAATTCTGGGGCTTTCCTACAACTGTTCTATAATGATTGAAAACACATTCAAATGTCGATAAGAATTTGATGGAGACAATAAAAATCTACGAAAAGACATTAGAGAGAGCAGAGATCACAGTTCAATTATACATTTGTGCAATTGTTAATGTCTAATTATTTCCAGCTAATACAGGTCCTCAATTTGCATAGCACGATTTGATTTTGTGTACTTTACGATTCGCTTGAAACGGAAATACCATAACTTAAAAATTTGCTTCCACTAAAAATACCAGCTTGAAACGTGAATTTCTGTTTTACATAATTTACTAAAGTTTTTGATTTTTTTATTTATGTTGTTGTTGTTGTTGTCGTTAGTTTGTTGCACGAACTACGTGATTGAATATTTGCAACATTTCGCTGCATTTGCATTTTCACCCGAAAATTTTCAGTTGCAGTTTGTATTGTTGTTGTTATTGTTGTTGTTTTCTTGCTGTTGCAACTGCACCATGTAATACCCTTGGCTGCCCAATGCAATGCCGCTGGGCTGATGCTTGCCAATTACGTTAGCAACAACAATAAACACCACAACAACAGCAACAACCACGTTGTGACCACAATTAAGTTTAAAGTGAAATTCTGCAATTGCTGGCGCATCATTTGAGCAATCCTGAGATGAGCTTTGTGTCTTTGATTGATCGCTGGTTACGTGCTGAAAAAGGCATAAAAGAAGATAGCAATAGCAACAGCAACACCAGCAGCAATAGCAACAACAACTGCAAATGAAATGTGTTGCTGTTTTGGCCTCCAGGCGGATGCAGAGGTGGGTAGCGCGTCAACAGCGCTCGGGAGCTGCCTGTCAACTAACTGTGGCTCCGTGATTTCTGCCAAATACTCGACACTAACAACACTTTTAGTTTCATTGCTAAATGAGTGAATTTGTTAACAGAGTTGTTGTTATTGCTGCTGCTGTAATTGAAGATTTACACAAATTTCTCACGCTTATCGCAGAGGCAACATTTCTTATATCAATTGAGTGTAACTCAGTTCAGCCACTCAGCATTAGTTAATAACATAGCTAAGATAATATATGAATGTTAAGTCCTGTTATCATCTATTATTGCCAAAACATTACATTTAATGAATAAAAAATCCCAGTAAAATGTGAGAATAACCTGCTTGTATATAGAATATATATAAATTCGCTTTATATTTATAATATTAATATTTATGAAATATTAAAAAAAAAAAGTCGATTGAATTATGACGCATATAATTTAATTACAACTTATAACTCATATATAATTTTAAATGTGTATTATATACATGATAATTTATTTCCTTTCGAAATTGTACTTTTTGATAATAATAATAAAATGTTAATATTAAATTTTTCAAGCATAGATCATTTTCAAACGTACACTCTGTGCATCTAGTCAGCCATCATATATGTATATGAATCGAAAATAAGATACAAAAAATAATGATGACTCGCAACATAAGCCTTTTTTGTCTTAAGCCTTTCGACTTTCTAAAAAGTAAATATGCATAAAATGATATGCTAATCGAAAAGCTGTTAAGTATTCTTAAATGCCAAGCCGAGACTTGAACCAATTGACCGAGTGTTATGTGACCCAGTTAAGGTTTTATTTTAGAGCTGTCACCGTCTCTGTGGCATATGGCACTTCTAAGCTGAAAAATAAGATCTGCCATAACGAATTGTAAACAAATAGTGGCCAAGACGAAGATCATTCAAATGGCAAAAGCCAAATACAGGCACAGCACAGAGCACTCAAGTAAAAGGCAAACGGATCGCAGTTGAATGAATGAATAAGTGAATGAATAAAAAAAAAAAAAAGAAATAAAGGGAGCCAACAACCAGCAGGCAGATAAACAAACAGATACCAGCAAAAAGTCAATCGTTCAAGACTAGCAACAATAGGCAACAAAAATCCTATAAAAATAGTAACAGCAACAACAATGGGAGGTAGCTGTGCAGCACGCTCCCCAAAAACAGGGAGATACAAATTGTATCTTTAGCTGACATTTCAACATGACTTCAGCTACAACTCCAACTGTGACTCTAGTGCGTGTGTATGTGTGTGTGTATTGGCAAATACGTTTGTTAGGTATACTTTTTTATTTGGTTTTTCGGTTTTCGGTTTAACTACATGCCAAATCTGTCAAGACGGCACAAAAGAAAGCGAGCAATCGGCGTGGGTGTCTGGCGGTCAAAGCACTCGGCACTACAATGTGTAGCTGAACATTTCGTTTCATTGCCTGCAGCTGACACATGTTGAAGATACCCTAGATAATGAATAGATTGCCAATTGTTAATAAACCACAGATTGCCCCCAATAAAAAATATGATTTATCATCGTCTCAATTCGTCTTCCCTTCAGGCTTCAGTTCCCTTCACTCCTTATCTCCAATACTTTGAAACATATATATATATACCTACCTGCAATGAATATATATATTCATATATACTATATATGAACGTTTTTTGTTTTTGCAATCTAAAAAATGTGCGCGCTTTCGAAATTTTTCTTAATGAGTTCAAGTCAAGCCATAAAAACGTAAATGACTTTTATATGAATTATTCTTTTATCAGCAATCAAATTGATTGCATTGATTTGCAATTTAGCTTAAGCTTAAATTACCCATATTTTGTTATTATTTAAGAACAAGAATTTTAATGAATATATGAAATTAGTTGTTATTATTTTGAGATAAGTTAGAAGATATTACAAATAATATGAATGAAGGGGTGAAGGCAGGGTCTTTGCTTTAGGTAGATCAGGAAAGTAATCCGGTCACGTATGAAATATTTACGTGCATAGTAAATTAGCTCCAAAGATCACTATATTAAATTAAATTTTATTTAATAAATTTATTTTTTTCCTCCTTTTATACTTGAGGCTCAATAAACTTTAGGGGAATTTTGTATTATTAATTTTGTGATAAATTGCTAATATTTAGCGTTTATAGGGGATAAAGATAAAGGGTATCTTCTAGTTACCTGTGCTGTGTTGCAGCAAATGCTTGGTTCCATGTTTTAGTACTAAAATTAAACAATATAACTAGTTTTTTGTTGTTTTGCAAGTGTAGCAGCTTATAGGGTTTCTTCATTCAAGCAGTCCCAACTTACTTTTTTGTTAAAAGCTTAAATGCATTTATAAACGGATATTCACATGCATTCAAATCGATTGCAGATCTTAAGGCAAGTCTTGAAGTCTTTTACAATGCCTCAAGCATCCGTTGGCAAAAGAGAAGAAAAAAAATTGAACCAAAAACCGGGCTAATTTCCTATTTCTGTAATGAACGTTTTATGAACCGCTATAACGTAACACCTTTATAAGAGTTCGATACAGTTTTTTCTTCGCGGCAGACAAAGCAGAAATCGAACCGATTAGCGACTACTTGGGTCATATAAAAATATATACTTATATGTATGAGAGAAAAACCTGTACAATGGGCCAAACTAAAATTAGAAGCATGTTTAAAAATCGTGAGACACACACACACACAGACTCATAGCCCCATACACATATAATGCTCGTTAATTGTGTCAATCAGTAACGTATTAGAGTACTTTTTTAAAGAACGTTTTTGCAATCTGTAAGCCAACTTTGTTGCCAAGTTCCGTTTTTGTAGTTTGGACAGCGATTGATGCTTCCTCAAAGGCCAAAAGACCAGAGCTACTTACGTTTTCAATGGTCGGGTGCAGTTGTTGGCCAGTTTCCTTTTCGGTCGGCCACAAAACAATTAGCTTTTTAGTCTTTTTCTGCGCAGTACGTCGCTCCTTATTGCAAATGTTTTTTGGTCAATTGCACAACGCGGCGAAGATGTGCAGGAAAATTTGTCAAAAACTATTATTAAGAAATTTTTAAAGTTTTTTTTTCTTATTATTTTGTTTTGTTATATGTTTAACACACACAGTTGCACACACATGCACAGTACTTAGTTTTTCCTTTTATAGCATGAACGGGCACCTCATTAGCCCGCTTGCAGTTTGGGCCTGGCCGATATTTTAGTTACTTGCTTTGAACTGCGCGCAATCGCAGACCGTCGTCGACTCAGCGTTTGGCCGGCAATCGCGGCTCTTTTTAAACTCCGCTAACAAAGCCCATACTAAGCTCAAGTGTTTGGCTGGTTCATTTTGAGTTCGTGAACGTGAACAAGTGGTTCGTCCAGCTTAAAGCTCGATTTATGCTCTCTGAAAGCTTCCAATTTGAAAGCTTTTTAAGATATTCGAATTGGCAGTTAATTTTGAATTTGAATTTGTAAATTCAAGTACATATATCTAAAAAGTTTATAATAAAATCTAATATTCATAAATAATTTTTAATAATAAAAATGAGAAGAAAATATAATATTTATAATATATAACAATTAAGTAAATAAAATATATGAAAAATATGCACGAAATAAGTAAAGTAAGTAAACGACAAAAATATTAATTTATTTATTTACTAAGAACTCGTGTATTTATTTTTTATTCATTACTTTTTATACTATTAAATTAATATTATTGCTTTTTTCTTATATTATAAATAATTTAATAAGTATTCATTAATCCAGTCCACTAACGGTTTCATGTTATCTTAACACTTATTAGGGTGACTCATGCAAAAGTACTGAAATTTCAGTTAGTGTTGTATAATTTGTTGACAGCAACCCAACCCCGCGCTACAGTAAGCATAACCAAAATACGTCACACGGCTTCTTCCACCATTGCTTGCAAGCGAGAGCAACAGCCAAACTCGAGCCAAAGAGAGCCAAGCGGCCCACACAAAAACTTGCCAGTGGAGAAACACTCGCCGAGCAGCCCACACAAAAAATAGCGAATTGAGGAAATGCGCCTGCGCAGGATTAACGATTGGCAGCTGGACAGCGAGTTGGACCCAAGGCACTTCAAAGGCAAAATAAAGCGCAACTGCTGCTGAACTACGTCTTACAATTTTTAATTGGAAGGATATTATAAAATATTTGCAAATATATTAGGAAGTATCGAAGGAGGTGCACAAGTAAGAATATTTCAATTATAAGTATTAAAAAATATATATTTATTTAAATTATATGTGTAAAGAAAAAAAAAAAAAAAAAACAAAAACCCATTGAATAAAACCTCAGCAAAACGCCAACAAAAGGCTGCTGCTACTTAAAATATAATTTATATAAAAAAAACTTGAGTCACCTATCAAATAAATAATGTTGATATTAAGTGATAATTAATAATTTAAAAAAAAAAAACAACTTGTGAATTTGAAACATTGGCTTAAAAAATGTTGCTGAAATTGGAAAAAAAATCTCTGAAGTAATGCAGTCTGTGCTATGGCAGGGGTGGGTTGATGAATCATTCGAATTAGCATACACATGTATGCGTGGACAGGTTTCATGTCTATGCAATATCGTGTGTGTGTGTCAAGTAATGTAAAATAACAACAAGCGTGGGCGAAAAACGTGAAAACCCTAGTAGCAGCAGCTGGTAAGGAAGAAAAACGGAAATATGTGAAACAGAGTTGTGGTAAAATCAATGTGTGGAGATAAAGAATTCTTTTTGTTTTTAACTTTCGCCTTATTTTCTATTTATACTTCAATTTCTATATGGACTTCTTTTTATCTCGAGTACTCATTCCAACTAATTGATATTCCGTGCAGCTACGCGAAACTACGTGAAAGTAGCCAAGAATCCAAGCCAAAAGGCATTTAAAATGGCTGACGAGTATATGCCAGATGTCAGCATGATGGATACAAGTGAGTAACATATTGCAGCTAAGACTAATGGCCACACTTAGCAAATATCATAACCCAAACGGCGCAAAGTTGCAGTAGAAGTTTTGTAAAACTTTTTTACCGGTCAAACTCAATAAAAGTTGGGAGGTTTACTGTGATTATAATGATCAGTCGATTATAACGATTAGTTGAAGTTAAGTTATTCAATTAATTATGTGCTGAGGTAAAGACTCGTTCTTTAATATATACCTATAAAAAATAATAAAATGTTTAGAATTTTACTTTGCAACATTTAAATATTTATTTTAATCAAAATTGAGTTCAATGATAGAGATATGTTTATATATTTCATAACATCTTAAAAGCTGTTTGTCAGTTGATTTAAATTATATATAAAAATGAATTTGGTTAAAGTTTAGAATAATATTAAAAAAAGCTAATAGGAATTTTAGTTTGAAACAGGCTTAAAAGTACAAATCTCTAGATATGACTCATACTTTTTTCTAACAGCCGGCTTAAGTTAGTTTATATGAAAGGCCGTGTAATATTTTGTAAAATTTGACAGAGTACCTATTAAATATAGTATTTATATCAATTTAGATTATAGCACTTACAATTATAAGTGGAATAGTTATCAAAAAATATATAATACATATTTTATGAATTGTTCTGTTTTTAACCAATTCCTCTTGATTGCCTCTGCCTCAGTTGTTCCCGCCATACTGGGCCTCACCGCAGCCGCTGTGCTCTCGACTGTGGCTTGCATTTGTGCCAAGCAGATGCGCATACGAAACAAGAAGCAGAATCAGCACGATGCATCGTTCCCATTCCAACCGACGCGACGTCCGACTGCAGTTCGTTCGCCGAGCGGCCAGCCGCCGCACTATCTGAAAAAATCGCCATCTCCGACTGGAGGCAAGCAAATGGGCTTGCTCTCGCCCATGCAGGATCAATCGACGTCGCCGATAGCAACGCAGAACATGAAGTATGCCGAGGAGGATGAGGTGTCGCAGCAGACACAACTGGCTCAACAGCAGCACAATTCCAACAAGCTGAATGTTGTCGACAATGCCAAGCACCACAATCAGCACCACTCGCCGGTGGAGACCATTGCCAATGGCAATGTGACCATCACTTTGGACGAGACTCTGACCAATGGCAAGGAGCTGACCATAACTGATCAGTATGGAAAACTGGGAACCATTTACTTTAAGCTGCGCTACTTGGCTGAACGAAATGCTCTCATGGTGTCCATCATACGCTGCCGTGGATTGCCCTGCAAGGGTGGGGCTGGCGGCACTGGCGATATACCCACTGGCATGAATGGACGCACCCAGGCAGCTACTGATCCGTATGTTAAGCTGCAGCTGCTGCCGGACAAACAGCACAAGGTGAAGACCCGCGTGGTGCGTAACACCCGGAATCCGGTTTATGACGAGGACTTCACATTCTACGGTTTGAACATGAACGATCTGCAAAACATGAGCCTACACTTTGTCATACTCAGCTTCGATCGGTACTCACGCGATGATGTCATTGGCGAGGTAGTTTGTCCATTGTCCTCAATTGAGATTGGCGATATATCGAAGGAAGCGCTCTCGATCAGCAAGGAAATACAGCCACGCAGTCTGAAAATACGCGCCCAGGGACGTGGCGAGCTGCTCATCTCGCTTTGCTGGCAGCCGGCAGCCGGACGCCTAACTGTCGTTTTGTTGAAGGCGCGCAATTTGCCCCGCATGGATGTCACTGGTCTTGCTGATCCCTATGTCAAGATCTATTTGCTCTACAATGGACAGCGCATTGCCAAGAAAAAGACCCACGTCAAGAAACGCACGCTCAGTCCGGTCTTCAACGAGAGCTTTGCTTTTGATATACCAGCTGCAGAGGTGAGTAAAGTTTTAAATAAAGCTTTAATTATTTCAATTATCTTATGTCCTTAACTGAAGAGTATTAGTTTCAAGAGAAAAAAGTCTTCTTTTATATTTGTTGCCAAAAATCGTTGAACCAAACAGAGAGTTTTTAAATTGCAAATGTTAGTTCTTGTAAACTTATCAGAAGTTTGTTTTTGTACTCTAATTAAAATTGATAGTTTTATATTATTTTTACGCGTAACCTGAGAATTGAGATGGGAATATATGAATACACTACACATATTGTAATATAAGTATTTATAGACACACTTTCAAATACAAATCAGTTGGTCAACTAATCGAATAGTTAGTTAAATCATCAAAAAGTTAGTCATTCCTTTACATGGATACTCATTGAAGTGAATCGTCTTTTAGGGCACTGGCGCCACATTGGAGGGTGTCTCATTGGAGCTGATGCTACTCGACTGGGATCGCGTGACCAAGAATGAGGTAAGCCCACACATTACATTTTAATAGGTAAGCTCTCACCCTCTTGACGCCCATAGGTTATTGGACGCTTGGAGCTGGGTGGACCCAATTCGAGCAGCACCGCTTTGAACCACTGGAATGAAGTTTGCAATTCGCCACGTCGCCAAATAGCCGAATGGCACAAGTTGAACGAGTGAAATTCTAAAGCTGTATCAATTTTTGGGGCAGCGACCCGGCGCTGGCGCCGCCTACCCAACCATTAAACCAAAAACCAAAAAGAACCATTTCAAAGACAGACAAACAAGATTTAAAAAATATGAAGTTTTTATTATACACTTGGACTATCACTTTTAGTCACTTTCAGTCAAATATTTTACAACGTTTTCATTTGACTTATGCTCAATAATTTTGATTTTTTTTTATGAAAATATAAATGAAAAACAAAGTTTAAGAACAAAGTAATATACCACAAGACAAGAAAAAACCAAAGTATATTAAATGTATTAGAAAATCTTTAGTATGTAACCACAATGCGTGTAAATGTAAGATAATTAATTAACAACTTCACATACCCCTACATATACTATAATAAAAGAAAAAACAGGTACCACTACGAATAGAAACTAATATACTTCGATTTTTTGCTGTATAGAAACGATTTTTTAAATTTGTAACTCAAGCAAAGCATAAGATAGAGATAATTTCATTCTGAGCTTTTCTTTTTAATTTGCATTCAAAAAATACGTTATACCTGAACAAATTGTTTGTAGTCCATTCGTTATAACTCTACCCACCATAAATACTTTCGGTATTTGTTTAACATGTATTTATATTGTATTTAAATTAATAATATTAGTATTTAAAGCATAGCCATATATATGTTTATTTATTATTTACCTCAAATCAAGAATTTCACCAAAGTAAAACTCAAAAATAAAAAAACCTCTACAAAATAATAATAAATAAACAGTTTATGAAAGAAATTTTCACAATGTGTCCGAAGTGAGAAAAATGCTTACTGCTTATCACTTATATAGACAAATAAAAGTATTGAAAAAATAATAATTTAAAAAAATCAAATCATATATAAAAAAAGTCAAATATAAATAGAAAAGAAACAAAAAAGAAACTTGAGAGAACACGCAGCAAAATGCTTAGGCACCAAAAAGCTACAAAATCACACACAAAAAGAACGGAACAAGTCAAAACCCAAAAACCAAGCAACACAATAGAATAGTACTTATAAGAAGGCAACATTTATTACATGTAGAAATCACAATTAACAACTAATTGTACGATGTAGAATTACGAGACAGCACATATGGACTACATAGAATGCATAGCTCTAACTAAATTCAGAACCCAATAGGCATTACTTAAAGCTATCGCCACTTTACGATATATATATAAATAAATAAATATATATATATATAAGAAAAGCTTACGTCGCAGCCTCCCAACCAGTGTTGAATCCTTTATTCAAATGCTATAATCATCATAAAGTTTAATATAACCCTGATGAATATTCAATTGAGTCCACAATCAAACTTCAATTCGTCTAAAACGCATACAATAATTAAACATTAAAAACAGATTTTCATATACATAGATATATAACTATATATACGTATAAATAAAGATACATATTTCATGCAAATAAATAAATATATAAGTATATATATATCAATATATATATATATATATATATATATATATATATATATATATATATATATATATACGTACGTACATGCACATATATAGATAAAGTGAATTGTAAAATTCCACATATGCATATGTAATAGGAATGTTAAGATACATTGAATGGTTAATTTCAGTAATAAAATATATATATATAAAATGAAAAAAAAAAACATCAATAATGTATTTGTTGTCCAAAATGAACTTATAATTTTAATAAAATTAAATAGATTTAAAAAATAAGGTGAAATGTAAAATTTTCACCACACATAATATATGTTTGTGTGATGATCGCCAATGAACTAAATATTGGTCTCGCTGATAAGAGCCGTCAAGCTCTCATTTCAACTCAAACGGTCGAAGTGAACAGCGTGTCTTTGGATGAGAGTCTGAAACATTGTCGGCATATTGTATATACCTATTTATTTACAAAATGCGTTCAATAATAATCCTAGCGACAATAGCCGCGTATGCACAATGTGAGTGACGAAAGTTATCGTACGTCTATTTTTTCATTCTCTAATTCTTTTTCGTTGAATGTGCACTTATATGCTCTGATTACTTGATTTGTGTACTCAGTATCAACTGGATTGGGTACTTGTACTTCGACTGAGTTTATGTGTCGTGATGGCAGCTGCATTGACAAGCAATATCTGTGCGATGGCAAAGAGAATTGCCCAGATTCTAGCGATGAAGTCTTTAGTGCCTGTTACAATACAACTTGCAATGGCTTCCGCTGCATCTACGGCGGCTGCATAGATGCAAACTTGACGTGCAATAATATTAACGATTGTCGGGATATGAGCGATGAAAATAAGTATATGTGTGCTAATGCTACAACGATATTAGAATTGATGACGGAGCTGAGAGGTAGCTGCACGTGAGTATTGTACTTAGCTTCATTTACATTTTCTGATGAGTTATAAAAGGAATCCTTAAAGCGATAAATACATAATGCAATGCCCGGAAAGCAAAAAGTGTTTGAGGCCAAGGGAGGTGTGCGATGGCATTGACGATTGTGAAAGAGGTGAAGATGAGGATAGGACTCTATGCGGGAGCGATAATTGTCCATTCGACTCGTTTCAATGCGAAAGTGGAGCCTGCATACACAAAAATAAAGTCTGCAATCTAAATATCGACTGCCTCGATGGTAGTGACGAGATGCCTGCAATATGCACGAAGATGCTAATAAATGATTCAGCAGATATCGCGCATATGGGTACGAATCAAGAAAATTCTGAAGAAAAGCCTCAGACAGCGATAGCTGTGTGGCAGACGTACAGCTGTCCGTTAGATCTCACGCCGGGTATGCTCGTACATCATTACTTTTCTCTTATCGCTTACAAGTTGGATGATGAGGTGCCAGACCAAGGCATCGTGGAGGTGACTTGCAATGAAGGATATATACTCTTTGGTTCCAATATCAATAAATGTGTTAACAGCAGGTGGCTAAACGAATGGATTCCGTGCACTCGTTATTGCGAGCCGAGCACCTATGCACGTAGCGTCGTCTATTCAACACAGTGTGGCTATAAATCCGATATTGTTGACTGTAATGAGATACATCATAAGGTGAACACTGAACTGTTAGTATCCTGTTCGGCCGGCTTTAAGTCCGACTCGAGTCGTGATCAAGTTGGTCGCCACGTCTGCAATGAGAATGGCGAGTGGATTGTCGACAAGGCGAATCCCATTTGTAAACCCATTTGTGGAGTTAATTCTCCCCAGCATCCAGATATCACTCCCTGGGCTGTCAGCCTGTTTCGGCGCACCTCAGCCGATGCAATCTATACTTTTAAATGCATGGGCACTATTCTATCACCTTATATTGTAATTACTGCAGAGGCCTGTTTTACGGGTAAGGAAGAGCGGAAGTCGCCTCTTTTCTTCAAAATCGTTGAGGGCAATCACAAAATCAAGTTTCGCGAGGACGATGACCATGGATATACTCTTCATAACATTATGGAAATACATATTATTACACAGTAAGCATTTAAGTTATCACTCTAACATTTTTTTACATTAAAAACAATACATTCCATACATATATTGGACTAACTTAACCTTTCATCTTTAATTATAGTCAATATAATCAGAGGGCAGCCTTACTTCATGTGGTCAAACCTTTTATTTTTGGTGGTCTCGTACGACCCGTTTGCTTGTCTCCATCGTATGATGAAACGAAGCCGATGGAAATGGAAGGAGTTTTTGATAAGGATCAGCTGGGAGAGGGAAAGACTGAATATGATGAATCCATGTACTATCTAACATACTTTGTGGCCAGCGAATCAGTCGCATATAATGTAAGAAGTTTTATCTCAGATATCAAAGGGTACATATCAAAGAGCGAACAGGATCCTTGAACATTGAACATTTTAATTTAAAAGCTAAAAATAAATGTGATGAATATATATGTTTAAATGAGTATAAATAAACAATAAGTTGCGTTTGGCGCTCCACCAGTTCTATGTGTGCATGGACTCGGAATTTATAAGGTAAGAGACCCATATTGCACGCACTCATCAAATTTGCTTCAAATATTCGTAAATTTTCTGTATGTTATTTAATTTGAACTTTATTGATCCTCTTTTAGGTCTAGAATCAGCTAATTTCGACCTCGGTTTCAAGTTATAGATAATATTTAATTTCACAGGCATATAACTGATTTAGCCAATAAGTCAAAGTGAGGTTTGGTCCTAATTTTATGTACATAAATGTGTTGTTAAAGTATTAATTTGAATGTACTGCTTCTTCACTTGAAATAAATATATTGTTAAAAAAAAAAAAAAAATAAATAAAAATAAGTCAAAGAGATTATGTATTCAATTTATACATTATGTTGAAAATATATTTGATGGAATTTGGTGAACACATATTTGAACTTTTTTCTAATTGAATTGTTTTTGTATTTTCTATGCATGCTCTAGGTCTTGAATTTGTCGATTTAATGATTTAATAGGCAATACGCAGCAAATATATAACGATACATAACGAATGCACAAATTACAAAGCTGTAATCTCGAAAACAGTAAAAAACCAATGAAAATTTACAGAGCAGATAACACGATTATTATTACTGGTGATGTTATAGCCGTTGTGCTAGAGCATGTGAAAATATTTTGAAATGTTAAGAAAATGTTAAATATACGCGATTACTCTCAGCTGCTGTTATGCCAATGAACTTATAATTGAACTGGCTGATAAGAGCATATGTGCTGTTAGCTGCTCTCATTCGGACATCAAAACTCATAGTGAACAGTGTGTCTTTGGGTGAACATCTGATTTCTTAATTATTATCACTGTTGGTCCATTTAATTTATTTATGTGTATACAAAATGCATTTCATTATAATATTTGCGGCAATAACAGCATTTGCACAAGGTAAGTAAATAAATATATCTCTTTTAAAGGTTGGGATTATTAAACATCAAATTTGTTTTTTAGGTATATTTCTTACTCTATATTTCTTGATTTTTCTATATTTTCTTACCTCATGATAGGTGCATCAGCTGGACCCACAGGTACTTGTAATTCAGACAAATTTACGTGCTTGGATGGCACCTGTATTGACAAGCAGTATCTGTGCGATGGCAAAAAGAATTGCCCAGATTCTAGCGATGAGGTCTTTAGTTCCTGTTACAATACAACTTGCAATGGCTTCCGTTGCAACTACGGCGGCTGCATAGATGCAAATTTGACGTGTAATAACATTAACGATTGTTGGGATATGAGCGATGAAAATAAATATTTGTGTGCGAATGACACAACGATATTAGAATTGCTGACGGAGCTGAGAGGTAGCTGCACGTGAGTATTGTCATTATACCCAATAAAAATGTTAAATCAGGGAATAATAGATTTATTGCAAGCAAAAGGCATGGTAGACCCCAAACAATAAATATATTTTTCATGGGTTGGGGTGAACCCTGAAGGGTATCTTCTGGTCGGACACCCTCAACTAGAGCTATATTACTTCTTATTTTCTGAGATATCATATTCTTTATCTTTAAAGCAACGAATATGCAATGGAATGTCATATGCCGAAGAGCAATAAGTGTTTGAGCTGGAATCAGGTGTGCGATGGCGTTGGCGATTGTAAAGAGGGTGAGGATGAGGATAAGAACATTTGCGGAAACACTCAATGTCCCAGTGGCTCGTTTCAATGTGAGAATGGATCGTGCATCAATAAAGATCGCCAGTGCGATCACAATGTCGACTGCGCCGATGGTAGCGATGAAATGCCCGCAATATGCAAGAAAATGCAAATAGATAACTCACCCTCATCATTGGTGAATAAATGGTCCACCAGGACCTGCACTTTGGTTCCCAAGCAGCACATGCATGTGTGTGACTACTTTTCCCAGTTTAACTACAAGCCCGAGGGCCAGGTGCCAGACCAAAGTATCGTAGAGGTGACTTGCGACGACGGATACGAAACCTTTGGCTACAATATCAATAGCTGTCAAAACAGTATTTGGAAAAATAACGGCACCTTGTGCATTCCATGCTGTGAGCCAAGCCCGTATTCACGCAACATCATCTATTCTACAAAGTGCAGCGATAAGTCCGACATCGTAGACTGCAATGACCGATCACGTGTGCAAAACACTGAATTGTTGGTATCTTGCTCGGCAGGGTACATGTCCGACTCGAGTCGTGATCAAGTTGGTCGCCACGTCTGCAATGAGAATGGCGAGTGGATTGTCGACAAGGCGAATCCCATTTGCAAACCCATTTGTGGAGTTAATTCTCCCCAGCATCCAGATATCACTCCCTGGGCTGTGAGCCTGTTTCGGCGCACCACCGCCGATGCAATCTATACTTTTAAATGCATGGGCACTATTCTATCACCTTATATTGTAATTACTGCAGAGGCCTGTTTTACGGGTAAGGAAGAGCCGAAGTCGCATCTTTTCTTCAAAATCGTTGAGGGCAATCACAAAATCAAGTTTCGCAAGGACGATGACCATGGATATACTCTTCATAACATTATGGAAATACAGATTATTACACAGTAAGCATTTAAGTTATCACTCCAACATTTTTTTACATTAAAAACATTACATTCCATACATATGTATATTGGACTAACTTAACCTTTCATCTTTAATTATAGTCAATTTAATCAGAGGGCAGCCTTACTTCATGTGGTCAAACCTTTTATTTTTGGTGGTCTCGTACGACCCGTTTGCTTGTCTCCATCGTATGATGAAACGAAGCCGATGGAAATGGAAGGAGTTTTTGATAAGGATCAGCTGGGAGAGGGAAAGACTGAATATGATGAATCCATGTACTATCTAACATACTTTGTGGCCAGCGAATCAGTCGCATATAATGTAAGAAGTTTTATCTCAGATATCAAAGGGTACATATCAAAGAGCGAACAGGATCCTTGAACATTGAATTCACTTTATTATATTTTGATTTAAGAGCTAAAAGTAAATATGAATGTACATAAACTAAAACACACACACGCCCGCTATTTGACAATTACATAGGTATTATATATATTTAGATATATATAATTAGTTTTATTTACTTATATTCGGGTTTAAATTCTAAATTTGATGGTTTGTTTTTCCATATTCGCGAAATAAACCTTTGATGAAAGTTTTCTCCTGGCTTTCATATACTATGCTTATGTATTGATAGTATATTCATTTTCATCATATTTTTAAATGTTTTTTATTTAATTTTTATCATTATTATTAGCGTTCATTTTCTGTTTTTACATTGAGATTTTGTGGAATTACACCCTAACTATTTATTTATTAATTTTTATTATTTCGAATTAAATTGTTTTGCTTCTTTCGAACTTTCGAACTGAACTTTCGTCATGCAATAGAACATTAATAAGTAATTAATTACTGACATTTAGTATGAATTTTAGGACACATTTAGTTGAGTTCACTTAGTTAATACATTAGTTTTTAGTAAATACTTTAATTTGATGTATTCTTATTTGTATTCAAATGTTTTCGCTCTTGTTTTTATTTATTTTTTTTTAATTTTGATCACTTCAGTCTTACCAAAAATATTTTAAATGTATTTCAACAGCTTCTTTCTACTTGCAGTTTTGAACATTCGAAATTTAGTGTTAGTTTTACATAATTCTTACGCTTATGTCAAAATAGTTATTTGTTCATTGTTATTATTATTATTTAATTTTTTTATCGCAATGTTTCCTTTATAGTTGTAAACACTTGATAATTTAAATTTTACTCCTTTTTTTATTTTTTATAAAATTCAAATTCGAAAATTTCTTAAAGAAACTTTCGTACTCAATGCGTTACATAATGAATTAGTTAGGTCATGGCTGCTCTAGCCTTAGTAGTTGCATATGTACATATATCTTAAGGATTTTAGTTTATATTTAGCTTTGATTTAAGCGCTGCCATTTGATTTTAGATATTACTGCGAGATCTGTTTTGCGCATGGAATTAAACTAAGTCTTAAAAAAAATGCGACGATCATAACTATATACACACGTGTGTTTCAAACGAGCTGTGGAGTTGAGAGCTAGAGAGATTGGGGAAATAATAATCTTTACAAATAACTGAAAAGTTACTTTTAGTAAAAGAAAAGCTGGTCAGACTCGCCTTTCAAGGTTGTTAGATTCTGCCACATAACTTGCATGTCCTCAAGCCAATTGGTTAACATATGGATATCAATTCGTTACATTTAAGATACTAACAGAAAAGTTTAATTCTTGATTTGGGTCTGCCATATGTACCAATTTTAGCAGCAATTTATTTTGTTTACAATGTTGTTAAAGTATCCAACCTTTTTCATAATCTAAATTCTTTTCGCACGGAAAGAACGAAAGTATAGCATTATCTGAAGAAAAAGAAAAAATGCATTCACATCTCAAAGGCAGAAAAATTCAAATATATACTCCAGTAGGGAGGTCCAAGTGCGAATTAAGCTTAAGCATGAATTTGGACGGTGTTGTTAAATTAGAATAATTAATACGTATAGTTGGCAATTTACAGTATTGTTTATCGATAACTTAAGATAACTATATGTCTCTGTGTGTATGTGTGTGTGTGTGTGTGTGTGTGTGTGTGTGTAGAAGTAACCTAAGTTCGGGGGTATGCACTAGGAGAGACTAACTACGAATTAATACTGTACAGGATACGCTTCTACTCCTAATAGAAATTAAGAGAACGGGCCTCAGCTCGTATTGCATACAAGTCGGCGGTCAACACAATATGATTTATATATGTATGTCACTATGTATATATACCTACATTTATATATATAGGTTATGTAACTTAAAAAGACGGGGCGTGGCCAACTTAAAAGTACGACGTTAGCTATCCTTTGTCCTTGCCAGGGCCGACGCTGACGCCCAGCAGATGCTCGCCGGCCATCAGACCCGCCGGCTGATGCGCATAGTTGCGGATCTGATGCAGCGAGATCAACTGATTGGGAAAGGCATTGGCATTGTTCTGGTTGACATTCTTGTTGGGAAAACTGATGGCATCGTAGAGATAGGGACGCTGAGCCATCGGATGGTGGCTCAGTGAGTTCAAATGCGGCGGCATCGAGTTGATCGGCGTAAAGGCCGAGTTGCTGGTGGTCTTCGTTATAGATGCCGCATCATACGGCCCCACAGTGCTGGGCGTGGATGCTGCCGATTGAAAATAATGTTGACTAACCTGCTTAAGTAGTGATCATTATATATGGATTACCTATATCCTCGCGCACCGGATCGGGCATGATGCGATGATGCGACTGCAGCTGCTCCGGCGGATGGCCATTGCTTTGGTTGCTGTTGGACGCTGTGGGTTGTGCGTAGTGCGCCTCCATGCTGTGCTGAGGCGGTGGCTGCTGTTGCTGCTGCTGCTGTGGGTGGTGGTGCTGCGGCTGTTGTTGCTGCTGCTGCTGTGGCGGACCATGTTGCTGTGGCGGCACTCCGAGTTGCGTGTGATGGAGATGCGTCTGCTGTTGCTGTTGCTGCTGTTGTTGTTGCTGTTGCTGTTGCTGCTGTTGTTGTTGCTGCTGTTGCTGTTGTTGCTGCTGTTGCTGCTGTTGTTGTTGCTGCTGCTGTTGCTGATGCATCACCTCCATGGCATTGGCCGCCGCTGCAGAGTCCGGACTTACCTTTGGCCAATAACTGTTCTCGCTGGGCGCGATCGAAACGGGTGGTAGAACCAGATTGTTGCGCTGATGCTGTTGCTGCTGCTGCTGTTGTTGTGCATTGCTGCTTGCTGCATTTGGTGTGCCGGCAGCAGCGGCGGCAGCTGCAGCGGCCACAGCCGCCGCACTACCGGGCACAATAGGCGGCCGCTTGTCCGTGCGCTCCGCATGCTTCTGCATGTGCTTGGTCAGGTAGGTCTCCTGGGTGTACGACTTGCCACAGTACTGACAGATGTGCGTCTTCAGATGCTTGGACTCCTTGTGTTTGGGTATATGTTCCAGCAGCGAGGGCTCGTCCGAGAAGCACTTGTAGCACGAGTTGCACTTGAACGGTTTGTCCGTCTGATGGCAGCGCGAGTGCGACTGCAGATTGGACAGCTGGGAGAAGGCCTTCTGGCAGCCGGGATGTCGGCATTTGTACGGCTTGTCGCCCGTGTGGGTGCGTATGTGCTGCTGCAGGTGCGACAGTTGCGTAAACTTGCGCTGGCATATCTCGCAGCGGTATGGCTTAATGCCGAGATGAATGCGGGTGTGCTGCGACAGATATGACGAATTGGCGAACGCCTTTGAGCATTGTGTACACTTGTAGGGCTTCGCCTCTCGCATGTGGATCTGCGTGTGCAGCTGTAGGTCCGCCTTGGAGCTAAAGATCTGCAAAAGACAGAAGAGCATATTTGAGAGACTGACACTGAGCTGGCAATAATGGACTACAAGCCGACACAGGTTGACATTGCACGGAACCGATGGCAGTGGTCTATCTTAGTTAAGTTAAGTAAGTATTATTATTTGATTATTGGATTGACTTTTATCGATATACGATATGCAGCTCAGTAGTCTATTGAAAATGATTGTTAACCAAGTAAGATCAATCTGAAGAATTTTATGTAATTTAGAAATTCTAATTTTATAATTATGGATATATATTTCAAATTTAAGGAAAAAGTTAAGTATTTTGCGATTATCTATGATTATACATGAAATTCTGGTAATTTAAAATGGACAAGGAATCACACATTTTTTTTAAATATTTGCATTTAACCCAATGGGATTATTCGATATTGGCGTATATATCTTGTTTGTGGAATCAGTTTGTTAGTAGACTATGTTTAGAAAAGAAACTCTTTTCCAAATATAAAAGCGCATAAGCTGTCACATATATAGTTTGATTGGTTTCTAAATTAACTATTTCACATATATAGTAGTTTGTTAACAGACAGCTTGACACTCAACACATTTGAGCAAATTATTAAATCTCAACTTCACTTGACTTCAAAATATCTATATAGCTCAACAGTATCTGAAAACTTATTTACAAAATTCACTTTCCATTATAACAAATTCAATGTATGTATGTCCACATAATAAAAAGAAAGCGTATCAATGCATATGCAGAATATATCTGCGAGTATAACAAATGGAAATGAATTTTCAATTTTAGCTTCAAATTGTCCAAATGGAATTTCTCCTCCATCACCTTGGTGTCCTTAACATCATGCGTCATATGATGCGGGGAACTGGTGGAAGATGAGATGCCATTGCCGTTGCCAGCACTGGAGGCAACTGTAGTTGAATTTGGATTCGAGTTTCCGTTGGGATTGGCATTCGGATTGCGCTCATTGATCGTTGCGTTCTGCATGCGTATGCCTCCGTTGTCTACGCTGTTGCTAGTGACCACGATATGCTGGTTGGGATTGGGATAGATACGCGACTTGCGTCCACGTGTTGAGCCAGTGGGTGTGGCTGTGGAGCTGCCGCTGCCGCCCACATTGCTGCCACTGCTGCTACTCACGACGGCATCGTTGACAAGTTTAGAGCTGTTGCTGTTACCATCGGCAATGGCTAACGAGGAGCCGCTCTCCAGACTTGGCTTGGGCTGATGCAGTGCCTCTCCGCCTCCGCTCAGATGATACTGATGCTGCTGCTGCTGTGGTTGTTGCGGCAGCTGCGGTTGTTGCTGCGGCTGCGGCTGTTGATTATAACTGAGCACAGAGCCGCGCAGATCGGGAGTGTTGGAGAATACGCTGAGTGGTCCGAGCGCTACGCGCTCATTCAAACTGTTGCGCAGATGATCGATGGAGCGATGCACAGCGTGCGAGTACTCACCGCCAGCGGGCGGAATCTCCCCAATTAGCGGAGAATTGTGATGGTAGTCGAGGCCGCCGCCAATTGGACGATACTCAATTAAACGGCCCTCCATTTTGTTGATGCTTGATTATTATTTGAGGCGTCCTTAATATTATTATTTTAATTATTATTTTTATAATTTTTTTTCAACTAGTCTTCAAACTGAATGTAAAGCACTATTTTTATATCTGCAAAATATTATGTGGTGAGAATAAATTTGATGAGTTTTGATTTTTATTAATTTAACACTTTTTTAAACACTTTTTTGTATTGGTTTTTTAGTAATAGCATAATTTTCATGTTTATTCTAGCTTATAATTTTGTAGTTTTTTTGTTTTTGTTTTAGATTAGCATGCTTTCTTTTCCAAGAGTATATCAAACGCGAATATTTTTTATGTATTGTTTTCACCTTGTTAATTACGTTATTTTTATTTTTATTTTTATATTTATTTTAAATGAAAAAAAAAAAAACAAGTAAGAAAACTCTAGTCGAGAGTGCTCGACTAGATAATACCCTGAACCCAATTTTAATAAAATAAAATAATAATCTGTACTGTGGTTTGGTTTTTTGTAATTATCTTGAAAATGCATCAATTTTAGTGCTGAAAATGGCAAAAAACTTCTTTATTTTGAAAATTGCTCTTGAATAGTACTAAAATTAATCCGTTTTCAAAATAATTACAAAAAACCAGTGTCGAACGTGACAAAAAGTTGACTTTCTGGAGAATTACCCATATGGATAAATCAGAAAGTATATATAAGAATGTATGCGTGTAACGTTCAAAATGTACATATGTACATGTATATATACATTGCATTGCCAAAAAAATAATAATAGATGGCGCTTATATTAGTTGAAATTCGAAAAATGTTATATTATTAAATATCATTAAAAATAGACCCAACAAATAGACGTTCCTCGATTAACAGGCATCACCTTAATTAACACAGACACTTCATAATTGTAAAAGAAATATATCAATGCCACTCGAAGCTGTAATAGCCATAGTAAATAAGTTCACTGCTAAAGCGCCATCTATCAAGTTAAAATTTTTAGACCATGCTACACTAGTTTTGAATGTACATGTGTGCATACATATAGGAAAACTCTTACCGCAGATGTCACGGGCTTTTGTTATTTGGGCATTATTATTATGTTTATTATTTTCTGTTGACTTAACGGAATAAAATATAATTGAAACAAAAACACTTTTAGAAATGATGCTATTAAATATTTGAAATTAAAAAAAAAAAACCCACTTATTTACAATTAGTTAAACTACCAACTGACTTTCAAAGGTATCAAATACAAAAGAATAAATAATAATAAAAAAGAAAGAAATATAAAAAAAAAAAAAAAAAAAAAAAAAAAAAAAAATTTTAATTAAAAATAAATAAGAAATTATGAAGGGCATAGGCAGGGCTAGAACCTGCGACAGCCTAACATTCGGTGCATCTATCTAGCCACCTACACCACAGATCACTTAGACGGCTGAGTAGCGAAAACGAATCAAGTTCGCCATATACGACAGAAACACTAAAGCAGTGGCTGAAAATACAAATACAATTCAAATACAATTCAAAGACAATTCTAACGCAATTCAAAAACAATTGTGATTCTTAGAATTTGCACGCATAGCAACATAGAAAACGGCCCAAGATTTTTTGTGTGTATATGTGCACACGTATACGAAAATTGATTTGCATTGATCAACGTTGCTTGCATTTCCATTGTTATTTTAATTGTTTTAAAATTTTTCAAATATATAATGGAATGTAATGAGAGTTCAGCATATGATCTGCATATTCTATTTGACATTTTAGGTTTTTTTTTAGAAATCATAACTCTTTTACAATTAGCTTTACATGCCCAAATATGTACATACATACATATGTACAGCCACACGCTGATCTGCGATTGTACACATATACATACATACATATATATATACCATTGAAAGTACAATGGATAAAAATATGTACTTAAATATTTTAAAAGAAAATCTTATCCAAAGTGCTGAAGATCTCGCCATAAGAAATAATTTCACTTTTTATCAGGACAATGACCCAAAACACACATCGGGTATTGTTCAGTCTTGGCTGATATGGAACTGCCCGCATAACCTCAAACCGCCAGCACAGTCACCAGACCTCAATGTGATTGAAAATTTATGGGCCATTTTAGACGCCAATATCAGGTCCCGAAATATTTCCAACAAAAATGACCTAAAAATTGCATTAATGGAGGAGTGGGGGAAAATCGGGTCAGAAACCACAAAAAAATTGGTGGAATCAATTCCTAAAAGACTTAAAGCTGTTATAGATCAACATGGGGGCCATACCAAATATTAAATTTATTAAAACTAGCCTTAATTTTAAACATACTGTGTATAATCTCGAGTGGGTCAAATAAGCTGTGAGCTTAAAAAGCTGAAATGATTTAGTTTTTATAATTTTGTTATTGTTTTTTCATTAAGAATGAATAAATGAATTTTGTTTTTTATTTTTAAAAATATTAATAAACAAATGTGCGTTTAAATTTTTAAAAAATCTCTATTCGTTTCATAAATATAAGCATTTGAATTTTTTATTTGACGGTGGGTCAAATAAGCTGTGAGCCACTGTATGTACATACATATGTATGTATGTACAGCCACACGCTGATCTGCGATTGTACACATATACATACATACATACATACATATGTACATATGTATGTATGCATGTGTGCCCGCAATGCGTCTTGCTTTGTCGCTGCCTTGCTTGCTGCGCCACATGGGTTTTGATGAGAAAACTTTGATGATTAATAATTCTGTTTCTAGATGGACAATCGTATTGATATGTTCAGATTAAGATTATGATATTCATATCTTTATGCCAAACCAAACTGTATGTCTCTAGTATTTGAAATGCATTTTTTACACATTTGGGGGTGTGGGGGCGAATTGGGGACCGGAATCCAAAATCTGACAAAAACCGAAATTGTATTAAATTGGTATCTATATATATGCAGAAGACTTGGAGACTCTAACTCTAAAGATGAATTAGCTAGAATTTTATAACTGGCTCCCGATAATTTCAGTTATCGATAACTAAGCAAATATACAAGTTATCGAATTTCTGAAACAAACTCGTACTGCGCGCTCAATATACGGACCCTAACACAAAAAGAATGAACTCTCTAGCTTTTGTATCTTCGGAAATCGACGCGTTCAAACATACGGACAGACGGACAGACGGACAGACGGACAGACGGACAGACGGACATGGCTATATCAACTTTTCTCGTCACCCTGATCAAGAATATATATACTTTATGGGGTCTGCCACGCCTCCTTCTGCCTGTTACATACTTTTAACAAAACCATTATACCCTGATTTCCCATTTTCAATGGGTTCAGGGTATAAAAAACAAATGTTTTTTTCCCATGCAAGTATTCAAACTATGAATTAGAGCATAACATTCAGTTTATAGAGTTTAAGTTACTAATTATTATTATTTCTTAATTTTATTTTTAGGTATTTTATATGTGAGAAGTAATACTCAGGACAGAGGATATACAAATATAAATAACTACCTAATATAGCAATATAAATCATAAGTTAGTTTTAAAGTAAACTATATAAAATTTACTCGAATTTTAATGTTCAGCTCTAAAATATTTATTTTCAATTATCAAATTGTATTTCAATATTCAACAAAAGGAAGTTGAGTCAAGTGCGGCTAAAAAAATTCAGTATTTTTAAATAGATACCTATATGTGTATGATTTATGTTTTATGTGTGTGATTTTGTTTATTATACTATACGCTTTAGTTCGTAAAAGTAACAGCTTTATCAATTCGCCTTCTCATGGCATTTGTTTACTTTAAGGAATCAAAGGTGTCGCCTGTTGCTTGTTGCATATTTTTTTCTCGTCTCGTTTTTTTGTGAGCAGTCTCTTCTTTTTTTTCTTTTCTGCTGACACTTTTAAAAAATTCAAAATCTGCGAGACGCGACCGCAAAAACGTTTTAGTCTCGACTCGCTGCGCCAGTCGCAGTCGCTGCAATCGCATTGAATTTAACTTCTTTTTGCGTCATTTCGTAATTCTTCCTTTTTAGTTTGTCCTAAATCTAACGGCATTTTTTTCTTCTATTTTTTTTTATTTATTTTTTTATTTTGCATTTTCAATTGCTTCGTTGGCGCTGTTTTTTTTTTTCAACCGTTTCTTCCGACGCGGAAATATTTTTTTTCGCCACGCATTTGACTTTTCAGATTTTATGCAGAGCCCGCTCTCAGCTGTGCCTTCCCGTTTTCCACTCTGTGGCCAGCTTTTTTTCAATTTGACTATTTTCTATTTTCCTTGCTCGTTTTTGCGGTGCTTCGATTAGATTTTTCCCCTATATAAAATCCGCTCTCTTGCCGACAGTGTCTGTGATTTTATAGAGCATTGCATATTTGTTCTCTTTTCTATTTTCTATTTTCTATTTGTTTTGCGCTATTTGTTGTGGGACAAGCCAGTGAAGCGCAGACAAGCAGCAGACATCCAGCGTATATGTCAGGTGAAAGTCCTCGTTGTTTTTATTTGTATTGCTTTATTTTATTTGATATTTTGTTTATATTTTTTTTTCGTCTGATATTTTTCTATTTCTAAACGCTGCGAATAATTCATTCATTTGTTGCATATTGCAGCGCATATTTTTTGCTCATGGCTTTTGATTTTTGATATATATGTATATCTGAATTGTATATATAGAAGTGCATGCAGCGGACTGGTCTCTAACTGCTCGCGGCTTTAGTTTGTTTATTTTACGTTTAGATGCAATTGCCAGTTCGTTTGTCATTCACGCCATTGACCTTGAACGTGATTTTTGTGGGTTAGCATTTCTATTTAACAGTTTTGTTTATTTGAGATTCTTTCATTTCAAGTTTATTATTCTTTTTAAACTATCATTGTATGTTCTTTCACAATTCAATTGGGAGGATTAGAGAAATAATACGCGTAAGTAGTTTAAATATATAATAAGTTTTATAATATATTCACCAATTTAACAGAATTCATATTAGTTACAAAGATTCAGGGCAAAGGTTTGCCATCTTGTTCGAGCTAAATCTCAATTGACTTTGTTAGAACTATGAACTCACTAAATTTTACTAAAAGCTGTTTTAAAGAGCACTCTCATGAGTTCAAAAAAAGTGTTCAATTACAATATATATAGCTTTCAAATTAATTGAAACGTGTTTTTAGACTCGAAAGTTAATAAATACTTTTTTTTCACTATGTAAATGAAAGAAAACTTACTAAGCATTGCCGAAAATTCAGAGAGTAAACTCAGTTTATACTACAAGAGACTAAGCGCTCACCCAATTAGACCCAACTCTAGAACTATTTAGGAGAAGACTCAAACTCCACGTCAAAATATAAAATATTCCCTCCATCTTCACCTGTGATAGTCACCCTTCTTTTGATGATTTTGATAAGATCTGTTACCTAACAGTAGTATAGAATAGAAAGATAAGCTCACATCTTATTGAAGATTTAATATCTAATATTTCGTTAGTTGACGACCTTAAATCACGTTTTGCACTCGTGCAGAAAAGCCATGGAAATATGTTTGATAAAGGGGCAAAGGTTGAGCTCATATGCATTATACTGCATATAATTTTTATTTATTAGCTAAATAATTGTTTGATTACACATAACGGAATGCGTTTCAAGCGAGATCTGCGCTCATTTGAATAGTGTGCGTTACTGTTATGTAAAAAGTGGGCTGCAAAATCGAATGGGAATTATTTTAGTATATACATTTATCCGCCTATGTGCTGTACATAATGTAAGCCTAAAACTCAATTAACAAAGAAAAATGCAGAAAAATGCAAAACAAAAAAAAAAGTAAAACAAATAATCTGTTAAAATAGGGGAATGGTTTTATATATGTGTCTGAATGTGTGTGAGTGTTGTGTGTATGTTTCTGTGAATATACATATGTATATTTGTTCTGTGGGCTGAAGTTCGGGTTAATGCATAGTTCGAGCTTTTAACTAATTAACATTTAGCGGTTTGGCCTGCACTCATGACTCAAACTTCGTTTCTTTTTTTTTTTTTTCTTTTTAATATTAATTGAAAATTGTATAACATTAAAAACAAACAAATGTGAAAGAGGAGGGGGAGGAGCGTACTCTTTTATTATTCATAACTTTTTACTATTGTTGTTGGCTGATTAATGCATTTTTCACACCACTTTTAGCTTGTTTTATTAAATTGTACAAAATCACAAAAATGTTTCCGTATCAGGCTACATTTTTTTATTAATTTGTTTTTTCTTCTTTTTTTTCTTCTTTTTGTCAGTTAATGAAAAATGCATGGCTTGGTGTCATACGATCCGCATAGTTACAGTTTTTTCATATTAATATTATTATTAATATTTTTTATGCATTTGATATTTAATTTCACATTTGCCGTGGATTCTTTTTACATTTTAGTATTATTATTATTATTTTTTTAGTTTGGATTTACGCTTCTTTGCACTAAATTTTAATTTATTTCACATCACTTTAAATATGCAATTAATTTTGTCATGCTTGCAAATTACAAATATTATTTGATTGCTTTTATTATCACTGTTAGAATTATCCTGCCCGTGCATGTTGTGAACGCTGCAATTGCCATTGATTAACTGATCGATAGCCTATTTCAGTTGGTGGTCAAAAGGCTCCACACGAGTAGCTTATGCGTGTGTGTGTGTGTGTGTGTAGGGGCGTGGCGCAGCTGTGAACTCACAGCTGTGGCTCATTAACGGACTGCGCAGCGATTTGTGTGGCGCTTGCTTTGAATCTTCTCAGCATATTAAATTTCCAAGCCTGGATCATGCGTGCCTTAGGCTCAGAGTCTGCCTGATGCTGTGTCTCATATTCAACTGAAGCTTCAGGTGTTTGCGCGCCCAATTTGTTTCAGCTCGAATGAGTTCTTTGATCAAGCTCACAGTTGCTAAGATCCAGGCGAGCAGCACCAGATCGGCTTAATGTGAAGTCAACTTGAAAAATATGAGCCTGAGGTAATCGAGCTTGGATTATGCGAGCAATGTGTGCTTGATATAAGGGTCTGAATAACTATAACGGCTTTAAGTACAATATTTTCTAAAAAGCTGTGAGATGAAGTCAGCTTTAAAGAATACCACATTACAGTGGCTCAAGAAGAACATATGTATATAAATAATATAATCATGAATAACTTTTCAGTTGTAAGCCTTTATGCTAGATTTATATCATATTAGCTACTTTCATTTTCTTAAAAACCTATCTCAAACATAGAACTAGTAGAAAGGAATTCTAGCTTCTTTTAGTTTGATGCTCACTTCTAATGTGTGACAGATATTAAATGTAGGTAGGACTGCTTAAATAATTTGACTTTGATATAGATTTGAGATATACATATATACATAAAAGTTATTCCTGCATCATTTGTTATCTATTCTTTTATCTGTTATAAAATAGAACCATATTAAAACCAAAAAACTATCAGAATAATTATTCAAACTGTTTTGGGGTAACCAAGGTTTAATGTTTAATGGATTTGCCTACAATCAAAAATATCAGAATAATGCTTTTAATTGAACAAATAGACAAAGTCAGCACAACTTTGCATATGGCTCTTCATAGCTCTCCTGGGCTTTCCCCTCTTCTTGAATTAGCCATTTCGATTCATTTTCTGTATTTTTACAATGTTCAATGTTCAATTATTTGAAAATATATTATTATATATAATATATGTATATGATGCAAACTGGGGATCATAAGCAGTTACATATATTATATTTATAAATTATTAATAACTAAAATACTGATAAAATTGTCTATACAAAGGCGGACTGCTCTATCGACTATTGGCTCGTGATCATTTGGCTACTTTTGGTGTCACCAGTTAAGAGCTATATGAATTCAACTGAAATTAAAATTTTAGTTTATAACTAAAACTAATAAAATTTGATGCGGAAATTGATTGCGGAAGGGGCAAAATGAAAAGTTGCTTGATCAATTTTTTATTTTTATTTTTCAGCCAAAGACAAGGCTGGATTCTGCTTCGAGAGGAGAAAACAACGTGCGGAGCTGATTTAGTTCAGTTTATATTCGGACGAGACAGAGCTCAAACCTATTGTTCCTAAATTATACAAAATTATATAAAATATGTTTTTTCATTGAATCCAAGTGCGAGAATATAACTCATCGCCTAATCGCTACTCTCGTAATGTGGGTGTGCTTAACTTATACTATACGTATACGATATTCTTAAAAAACACAGGAGCATATTTAAGTAAATATTTCATAAACAAGCCCTAGTACAACTGACTGCACACCGTCGGAGATTTTGTTATGTTCTGCCAAGTGAAAAACTAAAGCTGAAGGATAATTGTGACCTTGATATTGAACACAAGTAACAGCTGATATGCACCCACACAGCCACACATACATACACAGAGCCACGAAGTACGTAAAGAACATTTATTATTTATATGCACACTCACACACACACACATAGTATATATAGACGACAGGCGGCAAGTGTGTACGTGTGGCAAGGAAAACAAGAGCCAGCTGCTGCTGTGTTTGCTTCGCTTTCTTCTTAGCGGCAAAGCACGTGATGGCGAGCCACGCTGCATTAGAAGTTCGCGTATCTTTAAGATACACCAATACAGGCACAGACACCCTCACACGCGTATGTTGTTTGTGCGCTGCTGCAATAAATATACACAAAGCGCGCAATTGAATCGAAGAGCAGCAGCCAGAAAAAGTCTAGAAGCGCGCACCGGAAACGGAAACCGAAACCGAGTCAAGTGCGAGTTCGAGTTTTAGTTTGTTTGGCTTTTTTTCTGATGTTTCTTATAGCTGTTGTTGTTATTGGGATTGCTACTTTTTATAAGCCTTGTCGCGGCGACAACAACAAAGACGACACGGACGACGCAAGCCGAAGACGCTGCGCGTTGTTTATTGTGGCTGTGTTTGTGATTGTTGTTGTTTCTGTTGCCTGTGCTGCGGCTGCTGCTACTGCTGCTGCTGCTGATGTAGTTACTTTTATTGGCGGCGTCTCAAGGAACATGTTGCGCACACAGAAAAACACACAGCTGAACTGAAAGACGCGCGCTTTGGCCCTGTAGAGCAGCGAGCGTCGAACGTCAAGCGTCGAGCGCCGAGAGTCGAGATTCGGTTCGTTTTGGAGCAGAAACGCGTACCGAGCCGAGAGCACGATCCGTCACCAATGTAAAAACTCAACTAAAGCGATGATGAAAAAATCTGAAACAATATATTTTTCGGGGGGACGCACACACACACACACAGCCACGCATACACACATACAGAGAGAGATGCAAAGCAACGCAGCATCGACAGGCACGAGCTGGCTGCCAGACAGACAAAACGCGCACTAACACAAGCGCAGCGGCTCTTCAAAACGCAGCAGCAGCGGCAGCGGCAGCAGCATAATGTAGTTGTGTGCGTCTGTGTGTGTGGGTGGCGGCTTACTAAAGGCCGCCGCCGGCCGACACAGCAATAACAACACACACAGTAAAGGGGCAAGCGCCAGCATACACACATACTTCGAAAAAAAAAGCAGCAACAACAACAACAACAACCAACTAAACGGGCAAAAAAATGCCACGCACACACACTCACTCACTCAAGCTCACACTCACTCACACACACAGAGACTCAGCGAAAGGCAAAAAAAAGTTTTGGTTGCATAGGCGGCGTCGCTGCTGGCGCTATTCAAATGCTGCGCTGTTCGCGACGGCAGCGCTGTCCGCGTCGCAGCCACCTGACAGAGCAGCGCCAAAACAACGATAGCAACAACAAAAACAGCCACAACAACAACAACAAACACTTGCCGTCAACATTGACCCAAACTCAATTTGGTGTGAGGCAAGTTTGGAGCCAACCGATGGGCTCTAAAAAACGCGCAAAATAAAAAAATAAGAGGATGTATTGTATGTATGTGTGTGTGTGTGTGAGTAAAAAATTTAAAAAAGGGGAAGTTTCGCCCACAAACACACACACACATAGACATACAAACGCACGGAATTTTTTCGCTGCCAACTTCGTGTTATCCTTTACCGCCCCCAAATTTGCTAGCCGTCCCTTCGTTAACCCCCTCGCTTACCGCCCATCGCCTGTCACCTACCGCCCCGTATACTCGATCCCAGACCATGCCATTTTTTTCCATCATTTTGTTTTGTTCGACTTTGATGCCGTTTGTTTTTATCTGTGTTTTTTTTTTTTTTATGCTGTTTACATTGAAGAGCTTTTTGCAATTTGACTTTGCATTTTGGTTTTGGTTTATTTTCGCGCTCTTGTGAAGGAAAAGTGGAGGAGGGGCAAAAGTGTGCGATAAATTAACTAATTAAGTAGCAAATAATTGCTATTATAATTGCAATTACTGTTATTGTCATGTGCTATTTATGTAACATTAGACTTATTAGGCTGCGGCTAAAAGTAGGCAATCGTTTGCCTATGCCGCCGGAACTCGCATGCGGCGCTGGTCACGCTGCAAAATAATAGCGCAGTGTTGCCAAGCGCCGGAGCACTCTATCAGTCTAGCAACTTGAAAGCGTAGCAAAACTGAAAAAAAGTGATTCACATACATACACTCACTCACACTCACGCACACATTCACTCGCACTCACACACAGTGCTATGCAGCGCACACCTCAGTCAGCCTCTGTCCTGACCTAAGCCACCGCGTGGCTTAACTGCCAGCAGTCTCACCCTTCTCCCTCACACGCACATACACACATACAATGCGAACTCCTTCCGCTGCGCTGCAGTCGTCGTCTGTCTGCTGCTCGTCGTTGCTATTCCTAAGTTGTTTTTTTTTTTTTTTTTTCAGCTGCTGCTGCTGCTGCTGCTGCTGTGGCTGTGGCTGCGGATGCTGCTGCTGCAACCTTGCCTCGACTTCTACTCCATACGCTTCAGCGGCTCTGCTCGCCCCTCTCGTATTTTTTTCTATTTTCTTGTTGTTTTTTTTTTTTTTTTTGTTTCTGCACTTCTTCCATTTCCATTTGCTGTGCATTTTTTCCACGCAGCCTCCCCTTCAGCATTTTTTTTTCGTGGCTGCCTTGTCACAGGAAAACATTTTTTTCCATTGGCTCGTGCCATCTCGCTCGCACACCGCACTTCTGACCCGCTCAAAAATGGCATTTTTTGCTGTTCCGTTTTCCTTTTGCGTTTGCTTTGCCTTTGCCCCTTCTGCGTATTGTTGTTGCATTTGCTATTGTGTTTGGCATTTTGTATTTGCTGTTTTGTGTTTGGATTTGCTTTTAGATTTTGTTTTTTAGCTTCATTTCAATTGAAACTCTTGGCAAAAAAAGACATAGAGTTGCCATTGAAAAATGTATATATTATAAATGGCTGTTCTTAGTGCTATATAATTGGGTTAGACAATGCAGGTTATAGAGTTTAGGATTCAATTTAGATCATAGGCAGTATTGCAGTAGATACTCTGATAAATATTGTATGGATTATATATCAGATATTATATAGATTTACAATCTATATAACAGCTTAGGTTTAATACGCTTTAGAGTTTAAAATAATAAACTGCAATCATAAATTAAAATTAAAAAAAAAAAAACAATAATACAAGAATGATATGAACAAGGTTTTGATTCGGATAAAGCTCTTGCACAAGCAAACATTTTGCGATACTAACAATATATATAAAAATAAGAAATGTTTAAAGCAAAAATACATAATAAGCAGCAAGTAATTCATATTATATTTATCTAATCCAAATCCATTTTACTTGCGTGTTTTATAGGTAAAATATTTAAAGCTCTAAGTCTAATAAAATATGTAAAGAGGTCTTTAACAAAGTATAGATAATAAGCTTAAGGCTTTGATAAAACTTTTTTATTACCTCACAAAAATATAATAAATATAAAATATTATTAAGATAAAAAGAAAACGTATTTATTATCATATCTAATTAAAATCTATTTTAATTATCCCTTTAAATACTTGTGAACAAGTTTAAAGATATGAGACTTTTTTTTGCATTCTCAGCTCTCACATTTATACATGTATATCATGAAACATCATTTGCAACATTTTTGCTTATCTATGCAAAATAAAAAACGTTTTCACTTTTAGAAAAAGCCGTGGCAAAATTTCCGTATGTGAAAAATTAATTAACACCATGTGGCAACACTGTCAGTGGATTTCGATGTAATATTTTCTCTTTTTTTTTTTTTTTTGCTGTGTGAGTGTGAGTGTCTGCTTTCGTACGTTGCTTTGCATTTTGCTTTGGCTTGCTTTACTTTTCGTTTTTTTTTTTTGCATGTCACAGAGATTTTTTAGTTGTTTTGTTGTGTTACTGTGTTGGAGGACAGTGGACAGTCAAAAGCACACATACATACACACACATATGCACATATATGAGTTGAGGTGTGGTGGGGGGCTTATGCATTGGTGTGTCGGCTTTTGGGGCCAAAGCCCGCACATTTGCTATGGTTACTTGCATGGGCTTATTCCAATGCGTGACTGGCGTTTGTGGGCTTTGAATACAAACAAAACACACAAACACACTCGCTCACAAGCACACAGAGTTATATATATGTGTGTGTGTGTGTATGTATACATGTGCATTTCAATACGCATTAATAACTACGAATTCAATGCGACGCCCATCACACGCACACAGAAACACACAGAGCAGTAGACAGCCCATCCAATCACACACACACACACAGTGCGTTGGCTGCGCTGCTGCAGCTGACGCCTAAAAAACGGCAACAAAAATATAAAAATCAAATTCATTCGCCTTTTGCCCGCCTCGTTCGTTAATTTCGCCCGTTGCTGTGCCTCATTCGCACCCAACTCCTCAGCCCCCAGCAACCCAGCGCTGTTCGTTTAAAAAATTGACGGCAAAGCGCTGCGCTGGCAAGTATTCAATGGGCGGCACATTTGTCAGACGCCAAACTCAAAAATCGAAAACAAAAATATTCTAGATTTGTATTTTTTCATTTCGCCTAGCTCTAACATTTTCGCTTTTGATGGCAATTTTTTGTGTTTAGTTTTCAATTTTTTTCAATATTTTTTTTTTGGGACGTATTTTGTTTGTCGGCCGCAAAGCGTTTTTCCATGAATTTTTCATCCATTTAGCGAGGCCATTGAGCCATTTTCATCGCGCTTAGAATTCATTGATACTTTCACAAATTGTTTTCCCATCAGATTTTTTACACCAATCTCGGCGGTGTGACATTGAATTCTCCCGAGTGTCGCACAAATATTTAAAGAGATTTACTTTTGTTTTTGAAACATTCTGACAATTGACTTTTGAATGAATGAATGCGAATGAGTCAAGAAGATATTTGGAAAATATATTTATATATTCTTAGTTAACTTCTCTAATTTGATATTATATTTGTAAATGATAAATTTTGATTTCAAGAATATTATTCTTCAACTATATATGTATGTATATATTATATATATGTTTGTAATACATACATATGCATATACATATTGGTATTTTTATATTGCAATTTATAAATGTTTTCAAACTAGATTGAATACATTTAAAATTTTCGTAAACAAGCTAAAGAATAAATTGAACTGAGTAACAATAAAGACACATAATGCGCTATCGATCTAATGATTAAAAGCGGCATAAAAACAGATTTCGAAGTCTCACCTAGTTATGAGAATTATATATTGTCTTTTATTTTAACCTAAACCAGAGTCCATTTTGCTTCTTTTACACTATAGGTTTCATTTTATTATATGGGCTTCATAAAAAAAAAAAAAAACTGAATTTAAAGCCACAGTTACACAAACATTGCAGAAATGGTATGGTATGGTAGTATTTACGATATATATCGCATTAGGATTTAAAACACTTGCAATCAACTATCAAATAACAAAGCAGCTTCAGCTGTGTTCTAAATTCATAAATACAAATAAATAAATATATTCTGTTTCCGAGCCGGCGAAGTTTTTATTCTGTTCGGGATTGCCAGTTTATTAACTATATAGCGTGCGTGCGAGCTGGATCCAAGCGAAGCCGAAGTCAACGTTGAAGTCGACGTCCAGCGAAAAGCAAACATTCTGTGAAGTAAACTTTTATTGGAAATATATTGAGCAGGTAGCTGACTCAATGATGAGTGACAGCTGATTTGCTCAGTGCACACAGCTATATATCTCCGCACACACACTCATACACACATGTGTATCTATATGCTTATTTATGTATATGTGTGCCTGAGTATCAGAAGTTGCGATAACGGGGCATAACAAACGACCATCGGTTGGTGAGTGCGGCATTTGGATTTGACAGCTAGTCGCAGCCACAACACGCTCTGATGCAGGCCAAGAATCGTTTGCGACGCGAATACAATTCGTTTAATGATCTGAGCAGACAGTTTCGCATGTACGATGAGCAGTCGATAGACTCGCTGCTGGACGACCGTCTGCGCATCCACATGAATCCCAATGGCAGCGACGACATATCTCTGCAGCGCGATGACTGTTACACGCCCATCTACCCTATGGCTCATTCGCAGTCGCCGCACTTGCTGCTGCGCCAGCACAACTTCAAGCTGAAGGCTTACTACTCGAATGTGGGCAATTGCGTGCAGTGCAACAAGCGGTGAGTGGCTAGCGAATATGGAATATTCATATGAATCACATGTGCCTTTGCTTACAGCATTCGCTTTGCGGTGCCCAGCCTGAGGTGTCGCGACTGTCCGCTGCGCTGCCACACGGACTGCTGCAGCCAGCTAACGGTCAACTGCATACCACAGCCGGTGGCCAGCACGAAGCGCGGTCATCTGAGTGACTATGCACCGCATGTGGCACCCATGGTACCTGCCCTGATTGTGCATTGTGTCACGGAGATCGAGGCACGAGGCCTTCAGCAGGAGGGACTCTATCGCGTCTCCTCCACTAGGGATAAAGTCAAACGACTGCGGCATAAGCTACTGCGCGGCAAGGCGACTCCACATCTGGGCGACAAGGATACCCACACACTCTGCTGCTGCGTCAAGGACTTTCTGCGCTCGCTGGAACGACCCCTGATACCGATGTACCATAGACCAAACTTTGTACTTGCCACGCAGCTCACCGATCCCCTGGCTGCTGAGGAACACCTGTATCTGGCCATGGTAGATCTGCCGCAAGCACATCGCGACACCTTGGCCTTTCTCATGTTGCATTGGCAGCGCATCGCGGGGAGTCCAGCCGTGAAGATGTCCATCAACAACATAGCCGTTGTATTTGCGCCCACGATCTTTGACGACGTCGACTTGAATCTGAGCAATATTGTGATGTGGCAGCAGGTGTTGTGTGTCCTGCTGCTCCAGTCATCCAGCTTCTGGGCGCAGTTCCTCGAGGTGGAGCCGCTGCTGCCAGTGTGTTCGCTGGACGATGACCAGTGGAAGCGTGATAACTTTCATTCGCCCAGCGCCCACTGGCAGTCTGTGAAGACCTACTTCCGATCTATGGTAGGTTTGTATCACGAAGACGCAGTTCTTCTTTTTTTTTTTCAATATATGACTGTTGCTCTTTCACAGGTTAATCTCACTGACTGAATCCAGATCAATGCAAGTCAGTTGTTATATGACTAATTGATAGCATAAGCTAGCTAACACAGCTTGTTTTGGTTAATTGTAATTCGAGTAATAAGGCTAATTATACATCCACTAATATCACAGCTGCTTTTACGAGAAATGCGTGTTTCCAATAATCACAACTGAGCGCAAAACATCAGTTGACCAGGGAAGTGGGAAATAGTGAAAACATCAGTTAACCAGAGATGTGGCGAATAGGGGAGACTTAATCACAGTTCTAAAAGAAATATGGTTTCTTTAAAGCTTTATTCAAATTGTTGTTGAATTCGTAACATTCAGCGAAAGAAGAATAATGATGTAATGTAATTGAAGAGCAATTTAATCTGATTCAGTGTTTGTTTTTCGATTAGAAAATTTAATGAATATCAAACTAAAGAGCAAAACAAAAGATTTTTTGAGCAATGGAAAATATATGTAGATCTGGGATGATTTCGGCAATTCTTCTTCGAGTGGATATTCTAATATTTAAATGTACTTAGATATATATATATGTTTTATTTTGGTAATGAATATACTATTACATAATGTGGCTGTTTCTCCAAAATAATGTTTTTGAATTTTAACATTACATATTTTTTGAAATTAGTTCATTTAAATTGATACAGCTGTCAGAACCACATGAAAAATGTAATAAGAAAGATAATATAAATAAACAACTTAAGTTATTATTAGTTTTCGGTTTCAAAACCGAAAATTCCATTTAAAGTTAAAGAAGTCGCTATATAGATGTACATATATGTCGAGACACTCTAGTAGAACATATTTGACACTTGGTGAATGCGCTTTGCTCCGTTATTCGCCAGATGGTCAGCGTAGTTCGATGCAAATATGCAGAAATATCGCGAAAGGTTCTAAGTGGCGTACGTGGCCAAATAAGGTTTGAAGGAGGTTTGAAGAAAGAGTTACACAAGAGATAATTGTTGTGCATGCAATATTGAGTCTTAGAGAGAAAGAGATCGCTGTATATTCTATTACAATAGAATGTGTGTGAGCGATGTGGTATTGATGCTGAAGGCATAATGTTTAGACAGTGAAAGTGAACGGTGCGCTCAAGATTATTCGCCATACATAATTAATGAAGTAATAATATCTGCCGGCCAAACGAATACTAGCATCAACCCTGACATATATATATATTAATATAAACTTATGAAGAAATTAATTTACTTTCAGTTTTGGATCAAGTAAACATATACATATGTAGCTCTTTAACGATTTGCCAAGCAATTAGCAATTCGTATTCGAGTACATAGCTTTATATGAAACTTACAAAAAGATATTAATAATAATAATAATATTATATTATATTATAATTATATCTTTATATTTTATTTTAATATTATTTTTTATTATTTCTTTAATTAATAAAATAAGGATCTTAAATTTTAAAAATCAATATGCTTTCCTTTTTTTTTAATAATTCTTCGAAATAAATTGTACATTTGATGTATTTAAGGTTTCTGTATTTCATTTTTAAATTGAAATTTAAATTTTATTTGATAAAGCCATGAGAGACAAGGTGAACAAATTTTATAAAATTAATAATTCGTTGGAACATATTTGCGGCATGTTGATTATTGATGTTATTTCAAGCAGCACGCAAAACATCAACTGAATAAATTTGTATATAAATAAATAAGTTGCCCGAAGCGTTAATACAATAATAAAAAATTAATAATAAGCAAAGCTCTAAAAAAAACATACAGAGCTAACTAGTTGACGTTTAAAAAAACATTTTCGCAACTGGGAAAAAGCACACGATTTTATACAATATGCAAAAACAAGCAAAACAAAACAAAACACTTGAATGCAACGGCCGAGTGCATAAATAGACACACACGACAAACACACACACACACGCACACATCAATGCATTGGCAAAATAATGTACACATAATAAAATTAAAAATAAACAAGTTACAAGCTGCAACAGTGCGAAAAAGAGAGATGACAATATCTGTGCAAGCGGGACAGCTGCCACAGATTAAAGTTTGCGTGTGTGTGTGTGTGTGTGTGTGTGGTGTGGGTGTGCGTACAGTTGCTAACCGCACTAAAAATGCATGTGAGGCATACTTGTACGGTCGATAGAGGGCGACACCCGTTAACATTAACCAAATGCTAATGCTAAAGGCCGCTGACCAACACATGAGCAGGCGTACACACGTACACACAGCTACGCACACACACGCACATGCAGGGGCAATGCCAGCATGCTGGGCCACCAATACGCGTTTCAGAAAAATTGCAAAAATAATAAAAAAAAAAAAAAACCAAAACAAAACAAAGCAAAACAAAAAATAACAAAAATCAACAATAAAAATAAATATAAAAATAGTTTACATAATTCATGCATTATATCGGATAAAATTTTAATGCCGGGCATCCGTGTACGTGCTCTTGTATGTGTGCGTGTGTGTGGGCAGCGCTGCTTGGCGAAAAAAGCGTTGCCTACTTGGGGGCGCGCGTTAAAATTGTTTAACAAATGGCACGCGCGCAATGTACGTGCGTGTGTGTAATTGTGTATGTGTGTGTGTGTATGTGTGGCATGTATGCATAATCGCATGCAGTTTTTACTTTTTGCTTTTTTTTTTTTTTAGACTTTTTAGCCTATTTTTATTGTTAATTAAATGAGGGGAATTACCGACAAGTGCACATGCGTGTGTCAGTGTGCGTGTGCAGAAGGAGAGTTCGCTATTATTTTTGTTTTGGTTTCTTTTTAGTTTTTTTTTTTTTTTTTTTTTTTTCTATTTGCCTAACGCGGCAAAACATTTTGCGCTCGTTTTTCGCATGTAATTTTACTAATTGATAGTGTGAGCTTTTTGAGCAGCCTACACGCCCTCTTTCGGGGCATGTCCAGTGCTGTGCGTGTGTAATTGTGTTAGTGCACATAGCGCACACAAAGCTGGGCAGATGAGTGAGTTGAGTGAATGCAAAAACCAAAAAAAAAAGAGGAAATGCATAAAAAAACACGATAAATGTAACTAAAAAATTGCTGTGCAAAATTATAAAGGGGCATTACGCGTGTTGGCTGGGAAGCTGGCGCCGAAAAGGCAGCGACAATTTAATGTCCAGCACACATACACCCACCGTCATAAATACACACACACACGGACACATTTTGTGTCAGTCGGATGGGCGCACAGAGCGTTGCATACTTTCGAGCGCATCACAGTTACTTTTTTTTTTAATTCATGTAAGCGCTGGGCGTAATTAAGGTTCTTTTTTTAAATTTATATTATATTTTTTAAGGTACTGGTATTTGTTGCAAAAGTTAGATATTGAAGCAGTATTCAAAATACATATTTGGATTCATAATTATAACAAAAAATATTGACGTCTGTAAGAAAATTCAATCAGTTCAAATTCGGGTTTCATCGCTACATCGATTTTGCTGGGCACAAGATGAAGATCATAAAGCTTTAACAGCTACCACCTGCCCATCGCTCACACATCGTTTTTCGACCAACAAAAAATGTGCAAAAATAACATTTGCCCCTCCTTTCGAAGCCCAAAAAAAAAAAAAAAAAAAAGAGAAGTGAAGTGAGAAAGCAGGCCAGCGCACACTAACATGATAGGCTGGCTGCAGCACACACTCGCAAAGAGAGACGCTCACACAGATGCGCATGGACATGCTCATGCTGTATGCTATATAGCTACGTAGATGTGGCCAGTCAAAGGCATTAAAGAAGCCTACAAAAAAGTAGTTGGTGCTGCTGCTACAACGCAGATGCGAGTGCCAAGTGAAGTAATTCCAATTGAAGCTTTAGCTGCATTGGCAACAACAACGGCAGGCACAACAAGGAGACTGCCAAAACAGCACCGAAAAAAATGCCAAGTGTGGGTAATTAAAAACGTAGCAGCAGACCAGCAGACGCTTTTGAGCGTAGAAACGCACTAATTTCCAGTAGTGCAGCTTACCCACACACACACACACACACACACAGTCAAGTACACATACTCATACTCATACTCATACTCATAAATGCATATGTGTGTAAGTTAAAAAAGAAGAATCATAAAGTTGACACACACACACACACACTCACACGGTCTCATACACACCTACACACACATACTCTCGCACAGCAACTGTGAATTCACTCGCACGCAGCGGCAGCTGCAAAAAAATTTGCAGCATACTTTTAGGCATGCTGCTATTTCACTTCGCCTCGCACAAATGAACACCTCTTCAACCCGCCGTAGCTGCTGCTGTTGCTGTTGCTGCTGCTGTTGTTGCTATTGTTGCTGGCTTTTCAGCAGCGTCATCAACATCATCAGTCGCCCATCCATACACACACACACAAATACACACAAGGTCTCGCTCATCAGTGCACGCTGCTGTTAGCTGTTAGCTCCGCACCACAATTTGTGGGCGTTCTGGGTGTGGCATATCTGGCCGACATATCATTCGTCCAATGGACAACAAAATTTCGTTATTGCAGCTGCTGCGGCTGCTCCCAAAAACAAGGACAACAACAACAAATTTCTACATTTATTTTTGGGTTTTTTTTTTTTTTTATTTTCGTTGTTCAATTTACTTTCATTTGTTCGATCTTCGTTAACACTCACACTCACACGTACAGATGCATATTCACAGGTATAACAGCTATGCCATTTTTATGGGAGAGTAAAATATGAGATGAAAAGCCAACATATTATAGTCGATTTCTTATATACATTTAAAAATGAATAAGTTAAACTAACTTCATGACTTCGCTATAATACAATTGGATTATTTAATATTTTGATACGTTTTCATCATATCTCATCGAAATGGAAACCCGTCTATATGTGCTTCATCTCTCAATACAATTCCCAACGGCTTGAAAGATATGTAAATTATTTGTATAATTCTTCTACCTAATTATCTCTTCATTTACGTTTCTCAATGCCAAGCAATATTCAGATTTTTAGTTCAACTTTCTGCCCACCCGGTTCATTATCCCACGCATATCACTGACTACACAAGCGCTGCACCTGCCACAGGTCAGCAGAAAATCAGAAACAAAAAAGACAAAAAAAAAAAAAACTGAAACCGTTAAAAGCAATAAGCTCAATTAACTGCAATTAACACACTGACGAACACACACTCGATCGCAAAGGGCCACACACTTGCAGGTCGATGCATAATTGACATTTTATGTGCAGCATCTGTTGAGTGTCATTAATGCCGTTTTCTGTCCAGTTTTGGTCAAGTGTGTTGGCCGATGCTCAAGCTGAATGAAATGTGGAAAAAACGCGATTGATATAGCAATGGAGAGCTCAGGGCGAAGGCAACAGATAGAAGACGGGACATACGACGCGGGGACAAAAACCAGGCCTGTTCGGTTGAAATTCGAAACTTTTCTGGCCCAGGCAAATCAAATCAACTGGAAAATTGTAAACAAAAGCCGTTGCCTCGCTGGCCGCCGAGCTGTTGTCAACACTTCTCTGGGCCAGGCCGTCGGCCAAAATACGTTTAAGCCTTAACTTAACCGATAAGTGCAATGCAAATATCAGACAACGTACAATGAAAGGGGCTACCACCTACCTGCGGGCACATTTTGCATTGATACTTTCGTCCACTGCCTCCGGTCGGTGCGTGTCCACCTCCAGCGCCCACACCAGGTCCGCCCATTTTGCTGGCATTGATGGGCTGCGGAACGACGAGCAGTGAAGCAGCAGCTGCTGAGGCAGCTGCCACCGCATTGTTGTGATGATGCGCCGCGGCTGCAGCGGCCGCCGACACATGATTGCCATGATGCGAACCGCTAGCCAGGCTAGAGCTGCCGCCACCTGGCCCAGAGCCGGAGCCATTGACAGCACCGCCAAGTCCCAGGCTGCCTGTGAATGAGAAAAAGAGCTTGAGTTGAATAAAATATGTGAAATATATGGATATTAGATTACCTAAAAGGAAACCCTGATAATAACTTGAAAAATTCATGTAGACTAATGGAATTGTTGGATAAATGATGAATGAATATTAGTTCGATTGTAAAAGAAAAGAAATTGGCTAATGCTTTTTATATAAGATAGTCTCTCTATCAATGTATCTATGAAGATAAAAAGTCTTTTCTTTTTGCCCAAGTCAATTTCTAATGTATTTTTTACTATAGGAGATATTATAAGAGATTATATATCCATAAAATTATGTCATAGTTATAGGTTATAGCAAAAGTAAACTCTTAATATAATAGCGCCCGACTATGCGATTCTCATAAGTTCCATCTTTCTCTCTGGTTCTCCCTCTCTCTCTATCTGTCTCTCTCCATTTATTTTCTCTCTACATCCCGAGACCTGTGTCAAGTTTTACAGTTCCCTCTCACGTCTCAGATTTATGTTGCTTAAAAAATTGCAACATCAAAAGAAAAAATAAGTATTAGAAAACTTGTTGACAAGTGTTGCTGGACCTTAAAAGGGAAAAACTTTGACTTGGGATCGTAAGACTTACCTTGTCCGGCGACCGCCGCATGGTGCTCCAGACGATTGTCTTCCAGAAAGTGACCTGCAATTGAGTTGTTTGCTTCAATGGCTGTTGAATTGTGTCAGCCGTGGCGCCATCTAATGTGGCCACGGCTGTCAGTCGAATCGAGTCGAGTCAAGTTGAGTTGAGTTGAGTCGAGTACAAGTCATGCCGCGCGTCTCTGTTGAAGTTGCCGACGTTCACTCACGTCAGCTACCAGCTACCAGTTACCAGCTACCAGATACCAGCCAGCAGTCAGCAGCTAACAGGCTGCTTGCCCCTTTGCCACCTGCCTGCTCATCGCTGACTTCTCTAATTAAACTTGGCCGCTCTGATTGCCACTGGGAAATTGCGCTCGAGCTGAGTTACAGTTTATGTGAGAATAGTTTCACAATTTTTTCAAATAGTCTTTTAATGCCTTGCTTCCAGCCAGCCAGGCATCCATCTATCTACCTATCCATCCATAATTGAGTGCCCAGCGCATTTGCGTGCAAAAATTGTGTGAATTTGTTGATGAGCTGGAAATGCCGAGGACTGGGGCCAGTTGCTGGCGAGGATTAGCGGTGCAATTGAGGGCGCCCTGCTGGCATGTCAAAAGCTTTTCTAATAAAACATTTGCAGACAATCGCTGGCCCCAAATTGGTAGCAAAGGCTACTCAAGTTGTTCAACATTTTTAGTGTTAATTACGGGCGGGCGAATGGCGCCGGCCTGGCAAAACTGTCCAAACTGAATGAACGGAGTGCAACCAACAGGATACACTCAGAGAAAATATCCAAGATCTAGGGTTTGGAATATATAAAACATTTTACCAAGTTTTCATCCTAATATTAAAAAAATATATATTTGCCGCTTTGTTAAGAGAATATATTTATTTTATTTATTTCCGAATATTTCCCACATTTACCCTATAAATATATTCATGATGCGTTTCCCTAATTTGTTGTAAATCTTTTACTATTTCAATATATATATTTCTTCGAGTGCAGCAATATGAGCTACAGCATGTTTGCTGCAGCCAGACCCAGTCTTGGCCCAGTCTGTGAGTCATGGCCAGCATAGCTAAAGTCGTTCGTACTGTTAATTTGTACAGGTAAAAGCCAACAGGCGTACAGGTAAAAGCCGATGGATCGCATAGATACATCTACATCTACATTGTTGGCCGCGATGTTGCTGCGATGCTTATCGCAGTAGCAGCAGCAGCAACATCAACAACAACAACAAGAACAACAAACAGCAACAACAACAACAATGTTATTGGCCAATTGCCTAGCGTTGACATTATCGGGCCGAGATCATTGCCGCCAACGGAGCTACTAACCCGATATCGGACCCGTTTACCGCAAACCCTTTTTGGAGCGTGTTGCTGTCAATGTTGCCGCCGTTGTTGCTGTTGCACAGAGATGTTGTTTGCATTTTAGGAATTTATGTAAACATGTTGTAAGCAATTGTTGCTGTTGTTGTTGCTGCTGTTGCTACCATGCTGGCTCCTGCTGCTGTTGCTGCCGCTGCAATTCCTTCAGTTAAAGGTCAATATTTCGTGGGAGTATGTGGCCGGTGTCTGTCCTTAGCTGAATGGAGCCTTTGTCTTAGCCAAGAGCATGCCGCACGCGTGTTGCAATTTAACTTTTATATGCAACGTATGCATTTTTCGTTCCCGATTGCAATCTGAACTCGCGCGCGCTCTTTCCTTCCCCCCTCCTCCTTCCACAATCCTCTGCATATCTGTTCGAGATTCGTGATTATCGTTTGTTGTTTTTGTGAGCAATTAATTAAGCGCAGAAGACTAAGAAGCCCTGCAACTGGAAAACTTGTTCGCCTGGGTCAGGTATTCCAGTTTTTGGGGCAGGTCATTGAAAAGAGTCGAAGTGGGGCAAAGGGGAGCGATTCAGTTGGGTCTGCTATCCATACTCACCTTTTTGCAGATTATTGTGATGGTGGTGATCGTTCATTTTGGCCTGAAAAGCAATGAAAATTAGTCGATTGTTAAAACTTAGACTTTTTATGGGATATAAAGTATATTCTATTATTAGCGAAAAGTTAAGAATAACTTTGACAGCGCTTAAAAAAACTAGACTGAATATAATTTTTATTGGAAATAAAGAGCTGAATGGTACAGATAAAAATTAATTAAATTAAAGATAATAGGTTGAAATTAAATTATATGTTTAGACGGGGAAAAGATTAATTGTATTAACAATAGAGATTGAAATAAATTTGTATACCCAGATTAAAAAAAAAAAAAAAAGAAATAATAAATAAATGTATATATATACGAGGCTCGCTTCAATTCAAGAAATTTTAGACTTTCATTAATCAATACTCCACTTTTGCAATTTATGGTTCATGTTTTACCATATCGTAATAAGGAAGGCTAACATTACACCTCCAATCTCTACTATAGCATTGAATATGTTCTACTCTGAAATCATCAAATCTCTCAACTCCTTAAATGGACGAACATCTCTTATCGATCATTGTTAAAGTACTCCATCCATTACTTATTATATTTACGAAATAATACACTTATTCCATACACACACAACTATATAATAACAATTTTGTAAAAGTGATTTGACATTTCTTTTTAGAATAAATTGCTTGATTTTATATATATTGTCTTTTATCATAAACAATAACAAATAAAAACCTATATACAAATTTGTATATTTAATATAATTAAGTTTTTATTTCGTAAAATTATAAACTAAATTTTCATTTAATAAAAAATGAACTCTCAATTGTTATTAAATAATATTTACTAACTTATCGCATCAGAGGTCAATCAAAAGCAACTGTCAGAAAATAAATACATTATTTCTAAAAAAAAAAAAAAAAAAACAAAAGCTTTAACTAAAGTTGAACACGTCAAATACAACAATGAATAAAACCGTGATTAGCTAACCCAAAATATATATTGGATTGTGCAAATATTTAACATCTCGCTGTCAAACGGATTTATTCCAAAAAATAACTGCAAATCAAATGCGCATTGAATTCCCAAATAGAAAAACTATATACAAATAAATTTGTAGCGTGCAAATATGAATAAAAACTCTAAGCGAGAGTGCGGAAACAATATGTGCAAAAAATGCAAATAAAAATAGAAATGGAAATAGAAAAAAATCTAAAAACGTGAAATACATGTAAGCTACGGCTTCTGCTTTCGATTGCATGTAAATTGTGAATATGGGTTAAAAGCCTCGAGACTGTCTCATACTCTCACAATTTTCGCCCTCTCTCTCTCTCTCTCTCTCTTTCTCTACGTATTCTACTCTTTCTATTACCATGCCAGACATGGCAAAAATAAAATGATATATATATATATCAGGAAACCCCATAAAAAGAGAAACGCGCGCTAAATAAAAACCGCGTCTGCTCTGGCCTAAACATTTTCGATATGTTTAGAAAAAATAAAGCAAAGCACCAGCAGTTGTGGTGCCCACAACAACAATAAACAAATAGAGTTATTTGTATACAGTATTGCACACAGCAGCAGATCCAAGTGGGGCGTGAGTGGGGCGACAGCAGGGGCAAGAGTCGCACGAATTTTAGGAATGTTTTTTGTTAGAGATTTTTTTATCGCTATCTTGTTGTTGTCGTTTTTATTTGTATGTGGCATAGAATGTAATGCCCACACAATCTATGGACATTTAACGGCACTTGCTTACACCACTTGCACCACATGCACCACACTTACCTCGTACTCCTGTTTCAACGACATCGGATGATGCTCGCTGGCATGCTGGTGGCTGCGCGGCGTCGGTGGCCAAAGATTGTAATCACTAATATCCTTGGCATGCTGCACGATATTAGGATGAGAATGAGAGCAAGAGGAAGAACAATTAGTATCGCATATAAATCAGAGAATATACCCGCATATTTAATATAATTAAACTCTATTTTCGTAAATATTTAGTTCATATAAATATTTGAAAACTATTTAATTAAAACTTTAAAAATCTACTTTCTGTTTTAATTTAATAATGAAAAACTGTCTTTGTGCACGCATGATTATATTTCAATAGAATCTATTTGTATTATTCATTCAATATCATTTTTGCAATCAGATGGAGGTAATTTGAGTTTTGAAATTAATAAACTTATACAGAAATAGAAGTGCTGCAGCTCTCAGATATCTTTTGACTTGTCACAAATTGCACAATAGCAAAAAATATAGATACGTCTATGTGGCTGCATAGCAAGGGGAGTGTCAATTGAAATAGAAAACCGCGTTACACACTATCGAAGGTGTCAAAGCGACGGCAAAAGTGCGCCGGCTTTCGTTGCAATGGACGGAAAAAATTAAAAAAAAAAAAAAAAGGAAAAAAGTGTTGCATAGCGCAAGGGGAGTTGCCATAGCGTGTGAAGTGTGTGTGTGGGTTGCTGGCTGTGTCTGTGGTGGTGTGTGTAAGCCACGTAACTGTAGTTCTTGTTGCTTTATTTGTTTTTTATGCGGCGGCAGTGTTGGAAAGCGAGCTGCGTAGTGTGTGTGCAACAACGACTAGTTAGTAGGTGGACAAACGAAAAAGTAGAAGAAATGTCTACAAAAAATGCAAACACAGCTACACACACATCTACACACACACACACACACACGCACACATACACAGCTACGCACTGCAACCGTGCGATGCTGCGTTGGCAGCTGCTGATGAAGATGGCCCAGACCCAGAGCCACGGACGGAAGCTCACTCTAACCAACACGCTAGCAAGTCAGCCAACAACAACAACAACAAGTTGCTGATGAAGGCGTCGCTTGGCCCACGCCAACTTCCGTCCAGCCGCCACCGCCGACGCCACGCAGCAGAAATGGAACAAAACGAAATTTCGAAAAAATTTCCCAAAGAAAAGTGGCAAAAAAAAAAAAAAAAAGATGAACAAGAAGTAGGAAATCAAATGGAATATTGGTACAGCGCAGCAGCAGCAGCAGCAGCGCGCTGCCGTGCTATCTCTCTCTAACATTCGCATGGATAACACCCTCTCACTCCCACACGCGCACTGACCAAAACATTCGGAAGAGAAGGCAAAAAAATAAAAAAAAAGTAGAAAAAAATGGAAAAAATTTGCTAGTGGAAAAAAATCAAAACAAAAATTTTTTTAACCCCTTCGCTGTGGCGTCGCCGTTAGCAGCGACGCCAACGTTAGCGTCGACTGCGCTTTGACCACCGGGTGGTGCAGTTTCTATGTCCAGCACGCTGTCTAGCGAGCAAAGAGCCAACAAAAAATTAGGCGGAAAACGTGAATTTTTTCGCAATTGCCGCCCCCAACGAACGAACCACCCCCCAACCCTCCCACGCTCAAGAGCGCTGTGCACATTGTAGCAACCTTTTGGCCATTCCAGACTTCCACTTTACATTTTGGGAACATTTTCTTTTTGTTAATTTTTTTGAATTTAACTTATTTGGGCTTCATCTCTTTATGCATGCTGCCGCGCTGTCTGCTTCTATTGATTTTTTTTCGCATTTAGAGGCTAGCAAAGCTATATGCTCGTTTGGGTGTGTTCAAATGTTTGACCAGTCGGACAAGCCCCGCCTGAGGTTAGAATTTCGTGGCTATTGTTGTTCCTTCTGCTGCTCAAATTTGTTCAACTTTATAGCAATTACTTTAAAAATTGAAGTTGGTAGCGGTTTTCGCGGTTTTTCAGACAGCCCGCCGCAGCTATATCGTTTCGTATTCACATTGTATCGGCCCTGGCGACTGGCCCCATTAGTCAGTTTTCGCCGCATGCCCCAGCCCTGCTGCGCTCTTAGCCTTTCAATTTTCACTTTTTCCCCTCGCATTTTTGCAGCTTGTTTTCCTTTTTGTTTTGTTGCTTTTCGCTTTTCACTTTAGCGTCACGTTGACTTTTTTCTAATTGAAGTATATAAGTATTAATTGCAATGCTTTGTTGTGAGGCGTGCTGTGGTTTAGGGTTTCCTTTCCATCGAGGCGCCCCTCGTCGTCCACCCTGCCAGCCACAGTGACTTTTTAATTGGAATCTTAAAGTAAGGCGAACTTAACTAATGACTCACATTGTTTAGCAGTGAATTAAAAAAGCAAATCGAATTTTATATATTCATCAAATCTAATTTTATATATTATACTAGAGAAGAAAGTGGATTATGTATTCAAGGATATCATTTCTCTCTCTCTATTCTATTGAAGTAGTTGACAGTTGAATGTTTTCTATGTCATTTAGTCATTTACAAATTTTATAATAATAAAAATTGCAACGTATTCAACTAACGGCTTTCAAATAAATCTATTTATTCTGTTTAATGAAACAATGTACTATATATTTTAAATAAATTGTTAGTTCTATATAGTTTTTTTTGCTTACAAATTTCCCCATAATTTGCGTATTCAAGCATCGAAGTGCTTATGTTAATATGCAAATTTTTGGCAATATGAATTTTCGTACTAAATGTGCTTAGACCTTCAGTTTCAGAAACAAGCTTTTCAAACAGATTTTAGTTGACAAGCAATCATAAAATATATGTCCCCATAGTATACATATATATACAAACTTTCTTGGATATCCGAGATTTAATATTTTCTTTTAAGAAGAAAGCAGGTAGAATTTACTAAACAGCTAAAATGTAAATTTATATAAACTGATAGTATTGGAGATTAGACTATTAATTGTTTAATGATATGTATGTATCTAAATATATGTATCTAAATATGTATCTAAAGCTAAAACTGACTCTAATCACGTTACTGACGGTTTATCTCAGATTCAAGTAGAGTTTCGAGATGCTTCACGGCAAATTGTAGTTAGTTATTCGTACTTTTTTGTGTTCATAAGATCTGCTTAAAATTAAACACTGTTCAATCAAATATATATATAGTCTAACAAAAGAAAGCTAACGAAATAAATAGCTGACAAACAATAAGATAAGTTTCATAAGCTCAGGAATGATTTCAATAATTAATTTTTTTATATTTTATAAATTATTATTATTTTGTTTACTATATTATATCTAATGTATAGTAAAGAGTATCTTCATATAAATTCCAATTAAAGGAACTACTCCTGGGTAAGGACTTTCAGATAGTGGCAAATTCCCACTTGCCTCCTTTTATTCGAAGTTAAGCGTTAATTAGTCAGGAATTGCTCACGCGCCAGGTCGAAAGCAATTTCAAGTTGGACTATTCTCAACCTCACTTGCAGTGAGGAAAATTAAGTGCAATTGCTTTCAAAAATAAATTAGTAAACTTTGCATAGGTCGCTCTCTGCTCTACTGCCCGCGAGCGCGAGATTCGCTTTTGTTCCACAACTAATTTCACTAATGCAAGTGACAACAACGGAAACTCGCTGATTGTTGACTGCGCGCTGATTGTGGAACTTTAAAAAATTAATTAACTGCGGATATCCTTTAAAAATCATTTGGCAGGAGCCTAAATTGCTTTTGCAAAGGCAAAGCACTCGTTAGCAAAGCGGAGGGGGCTAACAACTTTTTCCAGACACTTTTCCCACTCGCCGTTGTCCTTGGAGACAATCAATCTCCATTCAAAACAATCATTTCAGCGCACGAAAAAGTGAAAAGCGAGTCATTGCAAAGGAGAACGATTTCGGTTAAAAAAATGAAATGAAAAGAAAATCAAAGTAAGCAAAACATCAAATCGAAAAAAAAAAAAAAAAACAAACAAAGTTCAACGCGAAACGTGAAGAAAAACTTGTTTACATCTTCAAGAAAAAAAAAAATAAACGAATGAAATAAAAATACGCGAAAAATGCAACAACAAAAAAAGAGTGAATACAAAAAACTCAAAGAATTTTTTACTGCGTGGCACGCGAGAGTAAAACGCAGTCAAGAGCAAGGATATTCATGAAAGAAGCAGCAGAAAAAGTACAAAAAATAAAAAACCATGGAAAATAAAAAATGAAAAATAAAAATGTGCGTTGCGGGGAAAAAAGGAATATAAAAAATTTGAGGATGCTGCTCAAAGCACATTCACTTTTTTTTTATTTTAGTGTCGCGTCCGCTTGTGCCGAGCAGAGGAGAAGGCAGCTGGACTTAGACTGGAATTGTCATGGGGAGGGAATCAAAATAAGGTGGGGAGTTGGAGTTTGAGGCTGGGGCAAGGCTCACTCACGTCTCTCTCTTCCGTTCATGTGGCAACAGACAGAGACGGTTTGGGCTTAGGTCAGTTGCCGACTGAAGTTCGAGTCGAGTGAAAGTGCAGCAGTGTTGGACAGTGGCAGCTGCTCGAACAGGAGTTGGAGTTCTTTGGGCAGAGGCATACAAGGAAAGCAGCGCAGGAGTGAGTTGTCATGAGTTGTTCGCTGCTTGGTCAAGGTCCTTGCACTTGTAGCAGACCTTTGATCAAGCTGGTGAGCAGCAACTGATGCGTTTTAAAATAATAAAATATGAATCGAAGAAATTATTCGATAGATGCTAAATAGGGACTATGTACTTTCTGAAAATATATTGCCTATATATAGTCTCTCTATGGCTAACTTAACGATATATATTTTATAAGATCTCTAAATATTTGATTTTAGTTAGAAAATTGCAACTGAGTTCCTGGACAACTAGCATTTGGAAATATACCTTAAATATTGAAAAATAACTATGGATAGGTAAAAAAATATATATATTTCTCAGCTACGAAAATGGGATACCTGAAAGAATTGTAAACTTAAGTCATTTAACTCTCGCAACTCTCAAAAGATCAATTTTCAATAGCCCATAATCAAATATATTTCTTACTACACATATTTAATTTAACCTTTCTTCTAATAACTAATCTCGTCAAGAGACCTTCACTTAAGTACATGTTTTATGCTAGCCACCTAAACAATTAGCTAGTTTCTCTATTGCAGTCCTTCCACTTCGCATTCATTCTTGGCGCTCTCTTTTTGCGAACCTCTCATTTAATTCACTTAGAGCGACAACTTTTAGTCGCTTATTAATTATGAAGCGCTTCTTTCATTTTCGCCAGTTACACTGCTTCTCATCCACAACGCGCCCACTTTCAGCACTGATGTAGTCCAACGCCTTCTCAGTGACTCCAGCAGCTGCCAACTGCAGAAAACTTTGCACAAAGTTCGCAAAAATTGGGAGATGATAAAAAAAGAAAAAGTATTCAATTTTTTTTTTTTATTTCTTTCTTTTTCTACCCGCTCAGAAGCTCAAATGAGTATATTAGTTTTGCAGTACTTTTAAAGGTATTAGCTATAATAAATTATGATGTTGTAACGATTAAACGTCGTAAATTGGTATCAATTAAGTCTTTCACATACTTGGGGAAAATATTGTTAATTTTTGTTGTTGTTGGCTGCAAGGTCTACAGAATATGGGAAATATGTAATACAAATATTTCTTATTCGAAATTATTTTTTATGACTAAGGACTTTTAGCTTTAATGCAAGGATATATCAAGAGCTTGAGGTCGCTAAGAAATTGAACATTAACTTTAACCTCTTCATAGATCTAGCATTTATTTTTCGATAATGAGCGAGTATCGAGCAGCAAGTTCATTCACAGCCTACACTTTTGTGCTCTGCTGTTGCTTTCATAGAGTGCTCAACTGCCACGCCCCTTAATGGAGAGCTATGGATGGTGTTGGGTGTTGGGTACTCACATCGACATTGCCATTCCACATGTAGTGCATGCCCACCGCAGTGCTGGGATCGTGATGCGTCTGTCCGGTCATATGCTCGGCCATCACGGCACTCATCCAATGGACCAGACCCTGAGTGGGATTCTGGCCCTGGACGCCGCCGATCGGCATGTTGACAGCGGCGGCAGCGGCTGCAGCAGCGGCCACAGCGGCAGCTGTTGTATTGCTGTTGTTGTTGTTACTGTTGTTGTTGTCGTGGCTTTTGCAGGTGGCGGCAGTCGTTGATGCCTGCGCGCTGCCTGTTTCCGGTGGCGACTTTACGGAATTGGCGTAGTTTGCACGGCTCTGCGACTGTGTTGCGGGTGGATTCAAATTAATTGCGGAACCGGACTGACTGGCGTCTACAGGCGGTGTTGGTGGCGTCGCTGGCGAGAGTCCTTGTCCAGGTCCTGCAGCGTTTGCTGCGTGTGAATTGTGCTGATTGTTGTTGTGGCTGTTGACGACTTCGTTGCCCGTTGTCCAGGCGTAGCCGTTGCCGTTGCCGTTGTTGTTGTTGTTGTTGTTATTTTGGGGTTTCTGCAAGGGAGAACAAATTGTGATGTTTTGTTTTGGTTGAAAAGGGTTTTTCATATTTTTTCTAGCTACTGTCCAAGCATTGAGCATGAAATATTAAATGATTTTTTGATGATTTTTCATATTGTTGTTATTGTTGTTGCCAAAGAGCAGCAGCCTGTTTTTTAGCGACCCATAATTAGCGTTGGCAAACAAACCAAATTTGATATTTTTCTTGGGTTTCCTTTTTATTTAAGGCAAGGGTTAAAAACAATTTGGCGACGAATCGTCAACTGAAATACTTTAATTGGATTTTAAAGCTAATTATGACAGTTCGAATGGATTGTGGGAGAAAGTTTATGATCCAGCGGAGCGGCTTACATTTGACTTTAATTATGGTTAAAGACAGATGCTTAGCTGAGAACACCTGCAGTGGAGTGTGATATCAAAACATGTCATAAAATGTATAAATAATGTTTGACTTTAATTATGCTTAAGGCCAAAGGCCTAGCTGACATTGCGGGCTATAAAATGTTGATATTTGAAAAGCCCCTAGTTACAGAAATTCTAAAGTATTAAATGTATTCAAAAAAAAAAAAAAAAAAAAAAAAAAAAAAAAAATTGAGATTTGGTAAAGCATAATCTTTCCTTAAGTATAAATTTTATATTTCTATATGTTATTTTATTTCTTTTTTTTATTTTCTGTTTTTTATTGAGAAATAAAATAAAGAAATATACCAGTAAATGAAAATTTTCATAGTAAAAATTCATTCAGATTTTTATATTAAATTAGCTAAAAATTAAATTACTAAATATATATAAAAAAAAAAAAGTAAAGACGTACATATTTATATTTTGAGAAACATACATAATTTTTTTTTATTTATTCATAATGTAAATATAAATGTATAGTATAGTATATATTTAATTGATATTTAGTATATCAATTGTATATTTAATTGATTTTCTCATTTAAGAATAGTTAACTCTCGTATACTAACGTGTTTGACCAGCTCAGCATTGTGAACTTTGTTTTGTATCTGGTCCTTTTCCTTGGCTTCAGTCACTTGCTGCGGCTTCAGCTGGCTGCGCTTCACCGACTCTACGGCAGCTACGCACACGGCGGAGAACAACAAATTGCTCGACAGGTGGGCAGGTGGGGGAGTAACTGCAGCCACTGGCTTGGTGGGCGGTGTGGGCGTGGGCGTGGGCGAGGGTGTCTGAGGGTAACCAGCGATTGGGTTCGCATTGCTGCTGCTGTTGTTGATGCTGTTGCTGAAGCACGGCGCTAGCAAATAGACTCGTGTAGAACTCGGCGGGCATAAGGAAGGGCGCTGGCGTGGGTGTTCCAGCGCTTAGGGCGTCCATGTAGTTGCCCAAGTCGTGGGTGCGACGGCGTCGCACCTGATCCTTAAGCATGCTGGCGCCCAAATGTAGGCAACGTTATTTCGCACACTTTCGCTCTCGTTGCGGGCGACGCGTGAGGCTTTGGCCCAACAATTTGTCTAACTCGTGCGGTTCGATTTACACATGCAAACAAAACTGCGAACAAGCCGCAGGCTCGCAATAAAAACAACTCGTGGCATAAAAAACCAAAAACAAAAACAAGCAAAAATAAATACGAAAACTTTTTGAAGGCGTCGAGTGGTTTGGTTTTTTTCTTTTGCCAAACTTTTATTTGATGGCCGAGAAAAAGTTTCGAAATGTTTTTACTATGTTTTATTTGCTGCTGTCGCGTTTTTGCCCCGCAAACTCAATTTTGTATTTTTAGCTGCAGTTTTTTGTTTTTAAGTCCAAATAAAAATATCAACAAAAACAGAAACAGCAATGAAAATCGCGAATGACCTTGAACATGTTGGCAGCGCTCAAAAATATTTCTATTTTTATTTAGCAAGTTTTTCTATTCCATTTCTCTTCCATGTTTTTGCATCTTTGTTTAGTTTTGCAGCTTGTTGCAGACTCTGTGTTTGATTTATTTGTCGCTTTGGTTGATTTGTTGTCGTTGATATAGCATTTGGTGTCAAGCTGGTTGAACTCTATTTTATTTTATTGTGATCCCCACTCAATTGTCGCTATTTGAGTCGGATGTGTTTTAGATTATTTAACTGTTTGGTCATTTGAAGAGCTAACGATTATCAAAGGCAAATAGCTCTCTAATCCCATTGACTAAATGACGCAAATGGGATATCAATTGAAAATGAAAAATTAATTTGAAATATTAACACCATTTATTAAATTATAAAAATGATACAGAATTTATTTTAGTAATAATAATAAATACAATTCTTTTTATCTTTTGCAATTTATTAATTTAAAAAATAAATTATATTCGACTGAAAATTAAATATAATTTTAAATATAAAATATATAGTTTATATAAATAATTAATTTGAAAATTAAACTTAAAACAATTCACTTGAACTGCTTACAATTTAGTTTTTAAACTTTTTTTTACCTAATAATATTTATTAATATTATTTTATTTTATTTAATTTGTTTTAATTTTTTAATGTATACATAGATTTATATATATATTTATTTGTTAATATATTTTTACTATTTGTAATTTAAATCTATTATTTTTTCTCTTTCAATACTTTTGAAATGGATTTCATTTCTTAGGAACTTCACATTGCATATTTTTCACTTTTATTTTACAATCTTTGCACTTTTGTTAGGAACTCTTGTTGCTGCATCTGTAGTTGAGCTTGCTTAGGCAAAACACTCGCGTTTGGCACACGCTTTGATTTATGTCTTGCTACATCACGTAAGCTAGCATATATTTGTGATATATTTATCAGAGATGTCAGATCTTAGATAAATCAATTGCGCGGGCTCTGTTTCACACTGCAAATGATGCAAGTTGAGACGTTAGTCGTATCCGTATTGCACATACGCCGCGTTGCTGCTGCTGTTAAACGTAGTCAATTTTATCTCTCTGTGTGTGCCTGCATGTGCATGTGTGTGTATGTGTGTGTGTGTGTATGTGTGTCTTTGTCGAGTCCTTGTCTCAGTCCCGTCCGTCTCTGTCGTGCAGTCAGCGAGCGTGGGATAGCTTGCAACAACTGAACAACAGAAACTCAAAGTGCAGCAGCTGAAGCTGAAGCCGCAAAAGAAATTGCGAGCGCGCGCGAAGCAGTCAAATATGTATACAAAGAAACATACACACACACACACACACACATGGCTTATGTGTTTGTGTGTAAAAACTGTTTTGTATGTTGTGAATGTATTTTTTTTCCTCTGCTGCTTCTGCTGCTTCGCCTTGCTTTGCTCTGCTGCCTTCGTCTGCCCGAGATGCTGTTGTTATTTTATTTTTCTGTTTGCTCTTTGTGCTTCATTTTTATATTTTTTCTTTCTTATTTTATAATTTTTACTCCTTGCTCCTTCTTTTTATGCACGGTGCCGTTATAAAGACATACATTTGCAGCGCACTGCAGCATTTTCTTGTAACAAACGTATACGAAAAAAATATATAGCTGAATTTGCGCGATGTCCTGCAGGCAGGCGAAGGAGCAGCTAAATGGGCGGAGTGGGCGGCCCGGACTGGGAGCGTGAAGTCCAAGTCCAGTAAGCTGCGCATTTGGTGCAAGGTTTGGGCTACAGCACGGCAGATTGATTTTCTTTTATACGGTTTGCTCATGTTTGTGATTTTTATTATGTTTTCTTTGCTGTTGCTATTGCACTTTATGGCTGTGTGTGTGTGTGTGTGTGTGTTCGTGTGCTCACATCTATGTGTGTGTGCGTGTGTTAAAAAGTTTGTAAGTACTATTGCAGCTGAAGACGAGCTGGTGTTAAGCGCTCAGTATACTCTATGTAAGGAAAGTCTGAACAAATTCAAGTGACAAAAGGGTAAAAGTTAAACTTTGAAACGAAGAAAAAAGAAGAGTAACTTTAGGCGAAAGGATTAACACACTGGTAGTGCTTGACAGCCTTAATCATCGTATATTGATTGGCCTAGCCATTTACACATATACATGCTATATTTTTAGTAGTTGATAAACTCACGGCCCGTGCATTCCATGTCTAAATCGCCTTAATCCCACATAATTTATCCCACAATTGTGTGCAAATTGTCTACGCGGCGCTAATTAATGCATCAGACATATTTATCTTGACCAAAATATGTGCACAAATTAAACAACAAAATGAACAAAGCTTTCAATTTGAGAAAACATCGAAATAATACCAATAAAGAAATAAATAAATAATAAAGAATTATATATTTGATCTATTAATTTGTATTCAAATTTGTTTTTATTTAAATTTTTTATAAAAAAAAATGTAAGTATTTATTTATAAAATATATATGTATGTATTTATATAATGAATGTTTCAAAATAAAAATAAAGCTTTTACAAATAAAGTTTTTTCCTTACTCTAATCAGCTTATAAAGGCAATAAAAGCTTTGTTCAATCATAACATAAAGCTGTAAGGTCTATTATATGACTATTACACAACACTATATCATTTAAAGACACCTCAACATCGTTCAATACTTTCATTCCATCCAGTTGAACAAACTAGTAGACCAATTCAAAAGAAATCAGTTGCTTAAAAGATTGGTTAAATACACTAAGTACACTAAAGCTTTTGTTTACACAAACTTCCCAAACACTTTGATATGCTCTCGGCAACAAAAGTGTTGATCATTTCAACGAGCCAGTAAATCGTTTCTAGTGCTTCACACAAGCCTTAGATACGATGCAGCTGAGGTTGGAGAAGAGGCTAAGTCGCTGTCCCCAGGCAGGTGGAGCTAAGACGTAATTTCCCACAACACGTGAGTGGCAGCAAGTCAGGTTGCTGGTGTGCTGCACTTGTAGCTGCTGATAATACTTATAATTGGGTAATTCGTGTGTGTGTTGTTGGATTTGTTGGCGTGTTTTAGCTTGTTTGTTTGTCACGTGGCGCCACCTGGCGTTGGTTAGAAGAAGGAAACACGCGTCGCGTACGCGCACGTCGCGCCGTCGACCAATAGATTTGGCCAAACGCAAGCGAACTGAAGACAACGACAGTTGCAGCGCGCCAAAGGCCACGGACACATGCAACAATCGTGAGCGTCACAGTCGGCGTCGACTGCGCCGGAAGCAGCGGCAGGACGACTTATAGCAGCAACCATAGCCGTAGCCGTAGCAGCACGAGTCATGTTTGTTGTAAGCAGCAGCAGCAAAAATGGCGCGCGCGAAGAGAAAACTCAAGAAATAGCAGAAGCAGCAGCAGCTTCAGCAGCAGCGGCAGCAACTAGGTCCAGGGCCAGGACACACACCCAGCAGGAGCATAAAAAAACCAAGTGAAATTGTATTCTTTTTTTCCTTCACATGAAGAAAAAAAAAAGCAACGACTGAAAGAAAATACATTGCGAAAGGAGCAAAAAACGAAATAATAACAAAAAGTTGTAAAAGAAAAGCGAAAACCGTGTGATATCCTGACACACACACACACAGACACACACACATATACACTCGGACTGGCAGCGCGGCGACGACACATCGAAGAAAGGATAAAAACATTCAACATTGAAGTAAGCAGCGTCGCCAGCGTCGGCGTCGGCATCGGCATCGACGTCGACGTCAGACGTCAGCGCTTGGCCGTTAACATTTCATGAGCATCAACTCCTTTGCCTTCACTTTGTTTATTATATATATAATATATATACATAGACATATAGATATATCCTTGCTGAGTCCTCCGACCTATACTTTTACAAAATTGTTATTTTTACATGTTTTTGTTTTCCTAATCTCATCACATAGTTCTCTGCCTTCAGTTATTATCCCCAATAATTGCTCAATAAAGCTACATTGTTTTCTGTTATCCTCGCACAAGTCCCTTCAATGCCCACTCCACACGGTCTCCTATTTATTTCTTCTTCTATTTTTTTTAAGCGCCTTAAAAACAACTTAACAAACGGAACAAGAAAACTTTTTGCTACAAATGCAGCGCGCTGGCAGCGCTGCCTTTGGACGGCGTCGACGTCTGCAACGTCAATGCAATGCGCGCTGAGGAAAGAAATAGTAAAATAAAAATCAGAAAACAAGTATCCTGTACTAGGAGCAGAAGCATATGTTTTTATATGCGTTGCTTTTTTATGTGCTCGGATTTCGTTGGCGAATATTTCCTACACACATACATACATGCAAACATACATATGTAAGTATATATACACTTGCACTTACAAGTTATATGGCCTTGCCCATGCATTCGCTGATAACAGCACAGGATGTGTTGCAGCAGCGAAATCTGAACGTGGCCTGTAAGATGCACAGCACCGTTACAGGATAATTGAAATAAGAGCACAAGCGAGATGCGGGGAAGTTGCAATAAATGCTTCAAATAACAATTGTCTCTAAGTATTTCATTAATTATATGCTGAGCTAGCATATACATATATTCTAATATCAGGATTATCAAGGAGAAAGCAGACTGGAGAGTTTGGGTATTAGAAAAGACGTCCAAAAGTTATAAGATGAGTAGTAAGAGAATTAGATAAATAATGTCAAAATATAAATACATTTTGAAATAATGAAAATGTATAATAATATAAATAAAAGAGCGGGCTTAATACAAAAATAAGCCTACGATAATACATAGAAGTCTGAAATGTAGAACCTTCACAATACTTTAAATAGAATCTCTCAAATTATTTGAGATTTTTCATATATTTTGATTGCTAAAATATAAACCTAACTATTTAATAACCCATTTATTAAATTACTATTATTATATTATTATTAACTTTTGAAAAAATAAATAAAATAATAATTAAAGATAGCTTTCTTCGAACTACTTTCTAAAATACTAGAGATTAATTTTAATTAAAATGTTTGCCAACTGCGAAACTTTCTTGAATAATTCAAAATATATCACATCAATAAAACATTCTTTAATAAAATATTCGTTCCCTTCCCTTAAATATTCCTTCGTCCTAGTAATAAACAACTCATGTCACACTCCACTTCTCGTTAATCTTGACCTGCCCTTCTTTGACTTGCAGCAGTCAACGTCAAAGCCTCAACAAAGCTCCACAAGTTGTTTGCCGTTAAGCCATAAAGGATATTTGAGAGGTGGCACCTGTTGCTACGTCAACCACCTTTATCCTTTGCAAACAGCTCGAGTGCAAGTTAATTCAATTGCAGAGCTTTTCGAGAAAAGCTTTTGGGCGCAACACTTTCGCTGCCTAATTATGGCATATCCTGTGCGCGAACCAGCACAGCACAAAAAATGTCCTGCACCCATAAAAAGCCAGCGTAAGCTTCGAGGCTTTTCGCTCAAGAGAGCAAAAACACGCTCAAAACATTCGCGCCGCTCTTCAAACATAGCAAAGAGCGAGCTGTTTCTATCTCGCTCGCTCGCTTGCTTCTTCGCTCTCGCTCTTAGTATGCGCGTGTGTGTGTTTTTGGGGGCGTGTTTGTTGTCATGTTTTTCACTCGCTGACGGTTTTTTGCTGCTGCCCTTTTTGTGGCTCTCTCATTTTTTGTGGCTTTTAAGTGTTATTGGATGATTTGATGGAAATTGATTTAGGCCACGCCCCTTTCGGCGGCATGTGGCAAGTGGCAACTCACCCGAAACTGATGCTCCACGGGACAGTCGAGGCTCAGGGCATAGTCCTCGACCAGCGTTGAATGCCCCGATGTCTGCTCACCGAAAACCTGCTCGATTTTGATCGCCGGGCTGGGCGCAGTTCTGGATGCTGTTGCAGCTGTTGCAACGGGATGCGCGGCAGCTGCAGCAGCGGCAGCAGCGGCGGCCGCAGCAAATGTACCCTCGACAATTATTGGCGCCGGCTCGGCTGCTGCACTCTGGCCAAGTCCAACTCCAACACCAAGTCCAAGTCCAAGACCAAGTCCGAGTCCATGGTTGCTGCTGCTGCTGCTGCTGCTGTGGCACGGTGTTGAGGGCGTTGGTGGGCAGGGCGTGGCCGCATGACCCTCGTGATAGGGTGTCACAACGAACGACGGATACGATCGGAACTGATGGTAGTCGGTGTGTGGATGATGCGCCAGCTGTGGTCCTTTGTACCAGGTACCATGCATAATCATTTAGCTGATCAACAGCGACGTTGTTCAACACTTTCTTTCGCACTTTAAGCAATTTATTATTTTTGTTCACTTTTGATTTTGTTATTTAATTTTCTTCTTCACTATTCAAACGCTTTTTGCTTTATACTTAGAATTGAGAACTTTTTTCTTGGTTTGTTTTCATTTGGCTTTTTTCAATTTTAATTTTAGATTTAGTTTTATTTTAGATTGAATAGATAGTTTTATAAGACTTTGACATATTCAAGATTTTAGTTGCTTAGCTATTGCTTTTCGATAATAAATATAATTATTTGTCTTGTTGGCATTTATATATACATTTGTTCTATAAGCCCAACAGATTCTTTTCACCGATTCGTTTTACAGATTTCTCATATGTCATTGATCAGCGGAGTACTGTTATATGAAATAAAGAAAATTAATCTCTATAGCTGTATATCTTATAAGAGGTTCGTTATTCCCAATCAAGAATTTGTTCGACTTCGAATCTTTTTCTAAACTAGTTTCCTCTAGCATTTATATATTGAACATATATATTAAACCCTTAATATGAGATTTCATAGTAAGGAAAAATACTAAAATATTAATACTTCTTGAATATATAGATAACTTCAAAAATTTATAATTTTCTGTTTAATTAAATTTATGATTTTTTTAATCTTTCCCTTCATAGACATATTTTGAATCAATTCAATTTACATGCTATTAATAAATTTGCAGAATCAATTAAAAATTAAAAGTCTTATGCTGTTTTGATAATTTATAATCAAATTTACAGAAATTCCAACAATAAATTAAGAACAACTTTCTAAATAGAGTTTAAAAGAATTGACTAGTCGAAATACAATCTAATCTGCACTTTGAAGGCTTGCAATAGATAGTTAAGGAAGACAATTCTATTTCTTATTTCGAGATTTCTAGTATCAAACTCTCTAAAAGACACTCAACTGCAGCATTCATTATGATCAAGTTGATCTTTTGGCTATTTTCTTGAGATTTTCACTTTTCAGCAAATACTTGATAATTTGCAGAATCTCCACGATTGGAAATTTATAATTCTTAGCGTATTCAAAATGGTGTCGCAATATTCATTCACAATATTCATTCACGAAGATCACTTTTTTTTCACTGGCAAGCGTTGTGTTGCTGTTGTGTTTAACAATATGTTCCACTTGTTTGTTGTTGCTGTTGCTGATGTTGTTGTTGTTGCACTTTTTTAACGCGCTTGTTAATTGTGAATGCAGAGCAAAGGGCCAGCTGCAACTGCTGCGGTATGACGAAAATGCGTTGCAGTTGGCGACTGCAACAAAATTCTTAACGTAACGCGCGCTCGCACACAAAAAACGCACTCGCTTGGCACTCGAGCCTGGCTGAAAATTGTCCACTGAGTTGCTGCTGGTCAGCTTTCAGGTCTGCTGCTGCTACTGTCTACAGGGCTGGGCTGCTGGCCACTGGCTGCTACAGTGGCTACTCGATAGTCTGTGGCCCGCAAAAAAACTATGCTGCCAGCTCGCAAGAATTCCGAACTCGAATGCTGGCTGAGCCAACGAAAAAAACATTCAAATGCCTTCACCGCCAAATCGCAGCCACTGCGACTACGACGTCGACAGCAGCACACACACACACACACACACACACACACACGCATAGATGCAGACGTGCGCTCTTGCTGTGGCTGCTGCGCGCTCTCGCTCTGACGTAGCAGCTTTTTGTGTGTGGAAGCGGGACGCGGTGGGGGCCCCTGCGACGCATGCGCAGCTTTTTTCTTCTTTTTGGCGCGCGCAAACAAAGCAAACGCAGCTCTCTCACTCTCACTCTCCCTCTCTCTCTCTCTCTTTCTCTCCCTCTCTCTCTCTCACACACACACACACTCTGTCTCTCAAGCTTGCTCTCTCTGCTGCAGAGCTCTCTGTGCTGTTGCTGGGTAAAAAAAAGTTGTTTGTGGTTTTTGCTCTGCTGCGCTCTTGAGCCGCATTGATTTGATTTTTGCTCTTTGAGCGTGTGTTGCACATTAGGCGTGGGCGTAATTCAGCTAAAATTGAAAGTTCCAGCTCTAGGCGCAACTACAATTAACCGTTTAAGTAGGCGTGTCTTTAACTCATTGTTATTGTTGTAAATTTTGAAAAATTTAAAATTGTTATGTAGGAATTTCTTTTCGACAGGCCATAACTGAAATTTGCCATAACAAAATATGTCGAATGAAAATGATGCACGTCCGGCAAGCGATGACCCTCCTCTTCCACCAGCCAACGCTGAGGATAAGCAATCTCGAACTCAATTTAGGCGCAATAAGCCTGGCATTCGAACCCCTCTCAAGGGCATAGATGAGCCAACCCCCAAGAGTAATCTAGTATATGGAATACAGATCTTTCGCGCTTCAGTCATCTTCGTCGTGGGCTGCTCCATGGCCTGCGAACTGACCGGAATTAGGCTTTGGCGTAGCCTAGAGAAGACTATTTAACGAATCGCCTCTGGGTGAAGTGGATGATTTTTTTTTGTTTTCTTTAACTTTAATTTATTGCACTTAAAATTACTGAAAAAAGAAAATTATTCTGTTATGCAGATCGAGTAGGGAGAATTCCTACAGTACAATTTATCCATATGGCTATTTATTTCATCACAGAATATCTACATACTTATATATGTATGTAAATATGTTGGTTAGTAAACGGCATATTGATAAGTTTTATACAAACTAAGAAAACCCTAAGTCAGAGGCATATATAGTAATATTTGTATTGAATTAAAGCAGACAGGAGGCAGGCCAAAGCGCAAAGCGCATATTCATTCTTGATGAGGAGGACGAGCTGAATCGATGTAGAGCTCCGTCCTCCGTTCGTTTTAAAATATTTAAATAAAATAAAATATATATTTTCCAAATATTCATGCATGATCTTTTATAATATTTATATTTCGGATTCTGGCTCCAAATTACAAAATTCTCGAAATTCTTTAAAGTTCAATTTTTAAAATACCTACGACAGCGGGATGTTTGTTTATTTTTTGAATACATGATTGAAATTAGTTTAGAAGCATAAAAAGTTTTGATCGAGTTAAGAAATAAACAGAGCGAAGCGGACGCATCTCTTTCTAGGTACGAAAAGAGCAGACAGCGCCCAGGGTATTGCTTAGTCGGCTATTTTCGAGATTCCTACCTGCCTTTGTATTATTTTCATTTATAGATAAAAGTCAATTTATATAGAAATAAATCACACATCTATATGAACTATAAATCAAGAAAATGATTTTTATGTATACCAAAGATTTATTATTTATTATTATATATCTATTTCTCCATTGTAAATCAAATGTCAATAATCTCAAATTTATTATTATTATATATACATATTTTGAAAGCTTGTTTCCTCCTATAACGTTATGGATGAAATTAAAAATGAAATAATATAAATAGTTAAATATCTATAGAGTAATGAATTCAAATAACTTTCAATCTAAATCTTATCGCCAGTAAAAACGTAGATCACCGAAGTGTTGCACGCCACAGTGAATCCTATCCATTTCAGGGTTATTCGCAGCCAACTGTGGGCGTAGTAAAGTAAGAATCCAAAGCAAAAAAAAAAAAAAAAGAGGCAGAAAAGCATCCGCCGCGTTGGATGCACATTAGCCCATTGACCAACTTTTGCGGATCGAGCAACAATAATGAGTTTTTAATACATGTAATATTCAAATTAAAATGTTTTTTCTTTTTTTTCCCCTTTTTGTCTGCAAGAGCCGTTAACAAAAACGAAAATCAAATACATAACCGTATAAATGCGCTTTTTTCAGCTTCGCTCAATTTTGTTTTCTCACACGCGGCCAATAATCGCACGTATTCATTTCAAGTGCACATAAAAACACTCAAACGAAAGCTCAAGAGCGAGCAGCGCAAAAACGCAGAGGACGCTCTCTTAAAAAAAAAGTTACTATGCGAGACAAGAGGCGGCAACAGCAGCGTAGGCAGCCAACGCTGTGGAGCGAACAGTGCAGCGTGCGCCAAAGGCGGCGGAATTTTTATTGGAGCACTTGACGATGCGACTTTTTTTCGAGTCGTTTTTCGTTTTCGTTGATTTTGTTTTTGTTTTGTCTCTCCGGCTGCTCGCCTTTGGATTGGCATTTTTTGTTTCCTTTTCATGCAGCGTCTGGCAGCATTGGCACTTTTTGCAAGCAGCTGCTCTCTTCGCTCTTTGGCTATGGCTGCTTCGCTCGTTTTCACTGCTGTTGTTGTTGTAGTCGAAGAGGATTTTTGGGCTCGGCTGACAACTGCAACAATTCCGTAGGGGAAAAGCGCCTGCATAAAATTAAAAACTTAAATGAAATGAAAATAAAGAGTCGAACTGCATGGCATTATGCAATGGCAGGTTAGTTAATCAATGCAACAGCAACAGCAACTGCAACTGCAACGCTGCCACCTTTGGGGAATATTATGGTACATGGGGGCCGCTACAAATGGAATGCGAAACGCTCGCAATGCTGTAATGTTTGCCATTTTTGCATTACTAGGAAATTGCTTTATTTAGCGCTACGATTCGCGACGGCAAACAATAATCATAATAAAACAGCAAAATGCATTTTCACTTGATGTGCGCTGCCCGACGCTTATCGGCTAATTTGATTATTTCATTCAATCAGCAGCAACAACAACTGCGATAGGTATCTCCGTTTTTGTCAATTATTTCTGGCCAGCCTTAAAATAAGTTCGTGCTGAATTTCCATTTGTTTGGGCTCTATTAATGGCGACCTTATCGCGTCTGTCATTCCAACTGTTTGCACTGTCATCAATGCAATTTAAACCACTTTCCACATAGGACAACATATTATTTGATTCTGTTTTGATATTTTGAAATGGCTTTTTAATGACTCTACAGCAGGCAAATATGAAATCAAATTATATTACAATAGTGTTGTATCATCATTTAGAATCAGCTTTATTGTGACTAAAAATCGAATATCATTATGAAACTCTCGCAGAAATTGAAAACTTAGAGTGAAATAAGATTTGAATATAATTATATTAAACATTGTTTATTTTGTTTTTATTTAATGTAAACAAATATTTAAATTTATTTTAATACTTATATAATATTTTGTGTAATTTATTTAAACGTATTTTCCATTGATTATTTCATAATAGATTAAATACTTTTTATTTTAATTGTTAAATACAAGACAATAAGACATTTGAATTTCATAAAAATATGTATATTCATATTAAACAATTTAGTTGACAAGAATATGAAATTTTGTATATTGCATTTTTATGGTCATTCTTAAGTATTCTTTTGCAGCTTGGTAAAATTTTATTGACTAAATAATTTGAATAATTGAGCTACTTATAGATATTAATAGAGTCCAATAAACTTTAATTCTTATATTTCCTTTAATGTACATAGCTTCATAAATAACATAACTTTATAAATAATAATATTACTCAAATTTTAAAACTTATTTTATCATCATAAATGTTTTTCAATTAACATTATGTTCAAAACTTTTCTTAAATAATAAAATGATTGAATAAATTTATTCAATTTTTATTAACTAAATTCTAATTTAAATTGTTCATCGTATGCCATTTTACGTCTAAAACAATATAAATAAATATAATTAAAATAATAATTAAAAGAAAAAACTTTTACTTTTCTATCGCTAATTAAAACAAGTAGTATTCAACTATTATGAATTAATAATCTGCTTATATTTATAACATTTTATGAAGTCTATAATTAGACTCTATTACTATAAATTTTAAGCAAAAATAAGTCAGCTCGTTTTAAATATTCATAAACTTAAACTCTCACATTTTTCACATAACAATATTTTATTTTTTTCCACTATCGAGACGATTTGAATTCGTATTTTAAAGCGAGCTGAATTCATTTTGAAAATTAATCAAAAAACACAATGGCCGGCAATAATAAAGTTTTTACTGAATTGCTGCTTTAGAAAACGTGCAATTAGCAGTGGAAACCGCAGTGGGAAATCTTCGAAAATGCATTTCACATATTGCAAAACCGCAGCAGGACTCGAAAAGGCTGCAAACGGGAGCAGAAGGAACAGCTGTGCGTGCGAAATGTCAAAATGTAAAGCCGCAGCATTTGTAGTCAGAGCTGGAATCGGAGTCGGAGTTGGAGCTGAAGTCGTCATGGTTGGTCATGGACGCCAAATTGGTTGACAGACAGGCTGGCAGCGCTGCGCCTCCGCCATTGCCGCGCTGCGCCATAGGGCTGTGGCACCTACGAGCCAAAGCCAAGGGTGTGGGGGAGCGAGGGAGTGCACTTGTGCTCCGCCTTTTTTTGTGTGTGGTGCGCACATGGCGAGCCGCTTTTTGCCGATTGGCTGAAACGGGTTGAAACCAGTCGGCGAGCGAGATGGCAACGCCACACACGTACCAGCGCACAGGTGCGAGCGAGCAAAAAGACAAATGGACTTGAAAAAGCAGCCAAGTTGGGGCTGTGCAAGTGAGAGAGCGCAGGTCAGGCCTGTGGACGAGCAGTGCAAGCAGCAACGCGTTCAGTTTAAGAGAGCACGCAGCAACTGCGCTCTCTCGCTCTTTGAGTTAGTTAGTTGACGAAGCAGCAAACACGTGTTGTTGTTGCTGTTGTTGCTGGCGTGCAAAATATGCGAGTTTTTGTTTGGCTATCGGTCGCGTATTTTGTTAATTTAATTAAACAAAAACGTTTTGTTTGTGTTTTTTATGGTGGACGTAAACGGCTTTTTGTGCGCGCAGAACTTGCAATTGGAATCAGCGCATTTGATTGCGCTCAACTTTGAATATGTTGAGCACTCGCACACACACACACATATGCAGACTGAGACTGAGTTGTGTACATGTTGTATATGTCATTTAATGACTTGTGCCGTTAGCTTTTAATTGAAATATCACACATTACAATTACAACTGCAATTGCAATTGCGTTTGTAGTTGTATTTGTATTTCTTTTAGTATTTGTTTTGTGTTTGTCTTCGACTCTCTTTTTGTTGCTAACTGTAAATTGACTTTATTTTGTGTTTCTATTGGCGCATATTGTGTGCACTGATCAAGCTTTAAGCTGCAACAGTATTTATAGAATGGGATATTGCTCTGAGTGTGCGAAAAAGGTCATATCATAGATTAAGAAGGGGTTTCTTTCTTTTCTAACTGAACTATGTCCATGAGGTATTATAACTATAGATTTGTTCTTTGGAATCTCTTTCGTTGATAAACTCAGATTAAACACGAAAAGATCTAAAATCGTTTCTATACTCCAAGAGTTTAACCTAGTTTGTGTAGTAATACCTGAGAATCATTATACTTTAGGCAGTACTTCATACAATAAACTTTAAAATATTGTAAAAACTACAAATTTGGGTTAATTGCAACGGAAAATCAAAGTGTGTAAATGTTAAACGGAAGCCAAATTAGCTTTAATATAGAACTTGCATGTGAGTGCCCGCTATAGGGCCGAGAAAGTCGGGAGGCTACTTGAAAATAAAGTAAAACTTCCGCACGTGACTTCCGCAGGTAACTAACGAGTCGCCCAGGTAATTGGGCAACGCGGCTCGGGCAGATGAGGCGTAGGCGATTAAAAGGCGATTAAATCAATTGCGCCACGACAGACGCTGACAGCGATGGATGGCCAGATACAGCTTAAGATAGAGATACTGATACACCTGCAGATGCTGCCACATCTTGGGGCATGCGTCAGCAGCTGTCAGCGGAATCGGCTTAGCTTCTATGTTAATGCGCCCCAAAAACGTTGACATTTATTGACAGTTATTTATGGTGGGCATGGTTGCTGCGATGGGATGACGCTTTAATGGTGCTGGTGGCTCAACACCTATTTGGTGGGGCAGCTGCCACTCCAAAACAAGCCACCGAGCACCGACTATGGAAAACTCAGGTAATTGTAGCTCGTGGCCTACGCGAGGTGCCGCATTTGGCACATGTGGCACGGCACGCGCTCTTGACGCTCATTAGAACCGGGCTCCAAAGTTGGTTCCAACTCGACCCAGCTCAGTGCTCCTTATGGTAGTTCCCGACTGCCCAACTGTCCATAAATTTATTATTAATTATGACAATTTATGAGTAAAAGTGTTTGCTCTATGGCGCTTCCATATATGAACAATACCCCGGGGACACTCGAACCAGATCCAGTTCCAGTTCCAGCCAGCACTCGCTGCCCATTTTGATTCACTAATGAGTTCATTAGCATTCCTGTCCGTCTCGCATATTCAAATGCTTTGCGTTCTTTTGATCTGGTTCCAGGAACCATTCTCCTCTGCAGACGCGTGCCAGCTCTTTAGTTGGTTCTCAATGGCCAGGCATGCCCATATAGGCTGGTGTTCGATTTGTCGCAGCATCCATAATCAGACTCTGACTGTCAAACTAGGTGCAAGCGTCCTACAGTCCTCTGCATTCTCGACATGTGCGCATAGAGCTCTTATTATATGGAGATGATATTAGAAATCCAAAATATTTACAATTATAAGGAATCGTAAGAGGTAATGCTCATAAATACAGAAGTGGTCATAGATAAGCTAACATTCTTCTCTACCATTGAAATTCGGGGAAGCATTTCAATTTTGAATAAGACATGTGAGTTTTATACATCGCCTGGAACTAGTTCTTGAATTCGAATCAACTGTATTAAAAATCATAAGTTTGGTATTGAGTATTTCTCATCGAATACTAACTTTTCATCTGATTTTCACAGAAATCAAATAATTTTCACTAATCCTTAGTCATTAGTGATATTATTATTATTAGAGAGTTACATATTTTAAATTATTAGAACTATCTAATATTATTTTTATTGTTTTCTTGAATTTTATTAATGATCTTGGGGTATGATAAGAAGATATTCAAATAGTTATACAACGTTTCTTTAATGTCTATGTTCTAGTTAAGTTAAAATGCACGGTTCCTCCGCTTTTCAAATGTTCTCAAACTTTTCTTCTAATCCCTCTATATTACAGTTCATCCCTGGCGAATGTATAACGATGTTTGGAGGGTCTCAGTTCCTTGAACTTGGAAGCGGGCGGAAGGGAAGGGATCAAGAGGTCATCGACGTCAGGTGATTCATTATCAGACTCGAGGAATTCCGAGAAATGGTAGTTGAAATGCAAGTTCCCCGTGTTGAGGCTGGTTATGAACTCTTTCAGTTTGCCCGGCGTGTGTATATCGTCGTATTTGGGAAAGGGAAACATGTGCGCGAAGGAGTCAATGGCTATGAATGGAAGTTCTTCCTCCGTTTTGTTCAGATGGAAGACGGGATTCGCAAATAACTTTCCATCGGCAGTCACAAAGTTGACATTTTCCAGTTCATCCAACAATTCGGCATTTACAACTTTCTCGAAATCCTTTATAGATGTGTTATCTGCAGGGTGATGAAAGAGTATAACTAAGGGTTTGCCCTCCTCCGTGATTTCCTCGGCATTGGTGAACGTCAGCTTACGCACAATAGGTATACACTTCTCGGTCATCCAGTTCAAAAGATCTTTATGGTCAGACAGTTTGCCGGGGAACTGGCTAATTGACTCCGTATCGTTTATATGCGGTCGGAATGTCAACGAACTCGGAGCATGAGTACTATTGAAGTTCACGTGGAACTGACAGTGTTCTTTCAAAAGACTAGCTACTCTGCGATAAACCTCATACTCAATGTGAGATTTGTTTTCGTAGTGTCCAATCACCAAATACTTTTGGGTTTCCAGATTAAGCAGTTCATTAAAGGAGGCAAACTCCTGGATAGGGTCCTGCATCTCCATAATAGCATACGTCATGATCGCCGACACGGAGCGTTGTCCCCGATACTCATTTTTGTCGACGTACTGGTCCCGCACGATCTTTATGGTCGGATACTTGCCAATATCATAGTTTTCCTCCATTTCGGGCTCCTCGTCGCAATTGACCTTGCCCAGAGCTATCTTGCCATCGCCTCCAAGTCTGGCGTGCAGCAGATCTGCCGCTGTATCATAGATGGGCATTAGTTGCACACTGTATTTGCATCGATTCGAGTAGAAGAGCAGCAGAACGAAGGAGTTCGAGTCAATTAGTGCACTCACATTATTAATTCCCACTTCATAGGATTCTCCAGTTGCAGGCATGAGGAGTTGAGAGAGGGTCAAGGCGAAAGCCAGGCAGCTGATCAATTTTTGATACATTTTCAACAATACTATTCCAAGCTCTAAAAATAATTTACCAACGTCAACTCATTTATCTCAAGTGCTCATTAGTTGCGGCCATAAACCAGTTTGTTCCGTAGCCGTATCAAATGTGTTTCCGTTACGCTTCGAGCCAAACATGTTGCTTATCGGAGATATGTTGCTGGTATTTTATTATTGATAAATAGATCGCATAGATCGGTTGTAAATTGTAGCAGTTCATGATTGAGCCACTTGAGAATTATAAATAAAATAAATAAAAACTAGTTTAAACAGGTCTTTAGCTATTTATTATTTAGATGTATTCCCAAGCAGAGAATTAATTCAAAGTATTAAGGCTGAGGCTTCATTTTACATCTTTAAATTGAGTTCTACAAAAATAAATATCGCCAAATAACTTATTGCTGCAATATGATGTTATAAGAGCCGCATCTAATGAAATAATTGTATCTAGATATTTACAAGCACTTAATGCCAATAGTATTCCAATAACAATTTCTAAATGCAATTAAAATATGCCATAATTACGACTAAAGACTAAAGCCTGGATACGTTGGTTGCCCCCTTTACAGGGTTGAGATGGTAGCAGTGGAAATAGAACCAGAACCAGTTCCCGGCACAAGTTGCAATGTTAATGACATAATCTTAAAAAGCATTTCATGAATAGCCATTATAGGTGACAGAGAGAGAGAGAGAGAGAGAGAGAGAGAGAGCGAGAGAGAGAGAGAGAGAGAGAGAGAGAGAAAGAGAGAGAGAAAGAGAATATAAGAAAGAAAGAGGGAGAGAGAGAGGGAGAAAAAATTCAAGATAGAGCAAGCCACATCGTGTCGACATAAATAGTTTCGATTTGAAATTCAAAGTGGAAAACATGTGTTCCACAATCGTCTGGAGTTGATGTTCCATATCATTTATTCATTCATTCAGTTGGCTGAACTAGAGAAAACGAATGGAAGAGAATAAAATGATTCCAGTGGACTCCTCAAATGGCATAAGTTGTAAAACTATTTTAAGCGAATAGAAAATATTTGCTTCCACTTCTTGTGCACGAGCTCGGCATTGGGATATCTAATCAGCTTGTAAAATCAGAGACACGCCTCTGGCTCGGTCGTTCAGTGCCAAAAACTATATTTTCAATTACAAAGCCCAGCTGGTTTGGGGTTGCACGGAAATACACCTCCGATATCCTGGAGTTGGCAGAGCAATTTAAACACAGCATGCGGTCGGCATATCAAATTTCAGTATCGAAAAGAAATAACTCAGCGCTCAAATGGCAACAGTCAGCAATTACTTAGCCTGCGAAAAGGATATTAGTGCTGAGGCCAACAACTTGTGTCTGGCTCTGGTTGGAATGTCGCTCGGCATATTTATTTATAGTAGCGGCATTTGCTCACATTGTGTGCTGGCATAAGATGCACATAAATCACTTGGCAGGACCTGCAAAAGGATGTAAATTATATACAAATAATTTGACATGCTCCACACACAGTTGGGGGCTGATGGCAGTAGGGAGAGCGAGGTGAGGGCCTGGAGACTGGCATGCGCCGCGAAAACCAAGATGCCAGAGCAATAGATAAGCACAACTAGGAAATATTTTGGTGACGTTTTATTTATTTTTTGTTGTATAAACTGCCAAGTAGGAGACAGAGTGTAGCTAGAAAGCAGCGATTCTTGAGCGTGACGCGAATATCTATAAAATAATGAATTATTATTTGCATTTGTGCATTTATTATATTTTCAAAAACTATGATTGAATTATGTGAAAACCATATTTTTATTGTGTGTATATTATTTCAAATTAATTTTCAAAATGTACATTTATTAACTATGCAAATTTGTTCAATAAGTTATAAATATTTTATTCATTTACATTTACATATATATTTTGAATTTTTTGGAAAAAAAAAATTATATTCAAAATCGAAAAAAATATCTGCGGACTTATAGCTCAAGTCTATAGCTTTAGCAGAGTTGAAGCGTAACTTAAAACAAATAAAAAAAATAAAAATATCGATTATTATCGATAATAAGAAAGGAGACGAATGGAAGGGTTTAAAACCCTTTAGTGTGACTTATATTATTATTATTATACTTTTTTTTTAAAGCAATATAAATTTTTCATTATTTATAAAAAACATTTCAAGACTAGTTCTTAACTATTTATTTATTTAGTTTTCTATATCTAGCAACTCATTCAGCTTTAGTTTCATAATTTTGTAATTTATTAATTCCCTTGGCAATACGACATGCCCACCCGAACTATGCAGCCCAGAAATATTTATCTCTTGCGCTATATCATTGTCCGATCCGCCTGCTGTGCCATATATCATATTACACACACATACAAATAATTACACACAGACGATGTTTCATAACTTTTAAGTACGAAGCAGAAAACTAGACGCAACACTTTGGAATGCAAATTTTAGTAAATTGAAAATCTGCGCCGCATTGCAAAACCGCAAAAGCCATCGACAAATAAGTTTTGTATGCTGTCACAGAGGGGGGCGTGGACAAGGGGTCGGTCAGTGTCCAGCTCCCTCTGTTCAGGTCTCAAAAACTTCAAGACGAGCATGTGCATTTGTCATAAATTAGAAACTGTAACTGTAACTGTAACTGGGGGTGTTACCTTTTTGCCATTTGGGGCACGAACTGGGCTCAGAGCATATAACACTTAAATTTATTGCAAATAACTCCAGCTATGCTTTTTAGCGCTCTTGGCCATGCTCATTTTTTAGCCAAGCTAAGCAAACTAATCAACGCTCGTAATTTGGGTTGGTCAAATGGCACGCGGCTAAATGAACTGTGCACAGCTTCCCACTCACCATGATCTCTCTTTCACTCTCTCTCTCTCTTTCTCTCACTCTCTGTGTGTGTGTGTGTGTGTGCAGTCAAAAGTAAACAACAACTTGGCTATTATAAATCTTGGCCTAAGTGTTGTGGCCATTTAGCAAATGTCCAGCAATGTCCGGCAGCAAAAGTTGCGGCTGCAAATGGAAAGATAAAACAAGGATGAGTTGGTCGTGATTTATAAAATATATTAATTAAATGTAACCCAAATGTAGCTTGAGATTGAGATAATAAAAAAAAGAAAGGGTAAATAAATTATGAAAAAGCGTAGCTCTAATTTTACATGATTATTAAGGATATTTAAAATTTAAAGACTGAATATACATATAAGTATGTTTTTGTATATAAAAAGCAAAAATCCACACAAGAGTTTGAGCTGTCAAAGTCAAAATAAACGCAACGACGAATAATGATTTATTTAGCCAACAAGAAAAGGAATGAAGAAAAAATGCCGAAAGGAAGCCAAGTGGCAGGGCCCTTTGCAGAGTCCTTAAGTGGCGGGTGGATGATGTCTGCCAGTTGGAGATGGTGCGCTGAGACGCAGGGCTACCACCACAAGGACATAAGCGCATTTGTTGATATGCTAAAGTGTGTCTACTTGCCGCCTGCAGATAGCAGGGAGCGCGACAAATCTGTGTATAATTCGACTGGAAACCGCCCAGAATATGATATTGAAATATGCCTAGATTAAATTGCGCACGAGAGACATAAATCTCAACATAGAAATGGCTCAAGTAAACGTTATATAATTAGCCACATGACGAGCTTTAAGCATAACACAACTTCAACTGGTATTACCCTCTTTTCGCACAATTGGCAATCTAAAGTTTACTTTTTTTCTCTTTGGTCATATAATAAAAGTCTTGGCCCTTTGGGCGGCAAATTGTCCATGATGTTGGTCATAAAACGATTTAGATATTGACCCGCCCATTAACAGTCAAAGGTCATAGTTGAAAGTTCGATTAGCTTAAACTTGTACAATATAAAGTTAATTTTTTGTGATTTTCATAAATTCGAGTAAGTACTTCGCGGTTAAATGCTTTTTGTGGGTCACCTAAGAAACTAGATCTCTGTTATACTCCTCTCTCTCTATTTCTCTCTCTCTCTTCGTACCTCTCTCCCTCTCTCTTCTTTTCTCTCTCTTTATTTGATAATATAAAATAAAATTAACCAACTACACATTTGTTCAATATCTATTTCCCCATGAACTTTAAACCAAATTCAAACAGTTTAAAGTACCTAATTGATTTCCTGAAACAAAAATAAATTCCAACAGCCATTACCAAAATTGAATTCGCATAGCACACACACACAAGCACACACTTGTATAGATCCAATCAGGTTTGTATTGCCCCAGCCAGACCAGAGTCCGCACCAGGCGAGGCTTCGACAGCGACCCCTTCGGCTGGCGTGCCAGCTCATAAGGCACAGAAATGCAAAACCGCCATAATAAAGGATAATGTTGGCGCATATTAAATAAATGACTTCCGTCGTCGTCTAGGTCTAGGTCCTCGGCCCAGTCCTGCCCAAGCCCCAACCTTCCCTGCCTCCTTTGCTTACTCCTTCTTCAACAACATTTACTCAATGAAAACAAGCGAAAGGATATTGAAATGAGTTGCTGAAAATGCAAATTCATGCCAATGGGAAATGACGTGTGCAGAATTTCACAGGCCGATGATGAGGCGAATCGTATATATAGTATATATATATGTATATATATAAATACTCTCAAGTGTTTAATTAAAACTTTTTAAGAAAACTTGCGGCAACATTTAAAAGTGAATTAAAGACACACAGGAAGTGCGCCTATACATCAGACAGTTGGCCAAATTTTGGGCTCCTTATTGACCTGTTGGCCCACAAATCGGTCCGTGGTTCTCACAGTGCTGGCTAATTGCGTCCAAGCCAAAGACCAGTCGACTCCGCATCGGGCTTAATCGCTGTTTAAGTACACGGTCGTGGCTTAAATGCGAATTACGCCCAATGCGCTCACTCGAACAGAGTCGACTCAACACAGACTCATGACCACTTAATGTAAACAATAATTAAAAGTATGAAGTGCTTGCCTGGCCTGGCTGCACTCGGACCTGCCTCTCTAAGTTGTACGCGGCTCATGGCTTAATAGCCGCAAATGCAGATGCTAAGCGTTCAGTTCTCTGCTTGATTATATGTATTTACAGGTAGCCGCCAAGAGGCAGTAGCTGCTGAGGTAACTGCTGAAAGTACTCGTCCATCAGCCCCATCGGCTGCGGTGCTTTATGAGTCAGTCAGCGGAACGGCTAACATCTGTAGAGAAAGTCAAAGGCAACAGCAGCAATTGCTCATTCTATGTTTGCTTGGGTTATAACTGAATAGTTGCGCTTAGTTATTTAAATAACATTTATAAATCGAAATTATTATTATTATTAAGAAATTAAATAAAATAGATAAATATTTATATATGATAAAAATAGTAAGAGCTGTCAAGCAAATTATTTAAATATATATATATATAATATATTTATATATTTTTATAAAACATCTTTAATTATATATGCAATACAAATAATGTCTAATCTTGATTAATTAAAAGCTGCTCAGCCATATCAATGTCAACTTTGTTGTTTGTCTTCTACGTGCTCCCAGAACATACAAAAATCTATAAGTAGAAATATGGAGAGAAACGTTTTTGCTGCTGCTGCAGCTGTTGCAGCTGGGGCTGCAACAAATCTAAATACTTTTATTAAATTCAACCCTAAATTCGGCTTTTTGCTGCACTTTCTGGGGCGTGGCCAGACTTGTGCTTAGCGCAGTGCTTTGTGCGCAGCCCAGTTCTCCTCCAGGACAACGAGGCGTCTATGCAGATTTTGCAGACGCTGCAAGTGGCCCGCAGTGTTCAGCTCCAGGCAACGCCCACAACAAGGACAAGAACCTGTGTAGTCGCTGCCACTTGAAAGGGGTTGCACTTTATGTTTATTAAATTGCATTATTGACATTGTCGATTTCCTTTGTTCTGTTTTGTTCAGACTCTTAAGCATGCCATTTTTGTCTACGTTTGGCATTAAATTTTGGCCATATATAAGAAGTTGGAATGCAATACCAACTTTAGATGAAGTCTTTGTTTTGATTTTATATTTTTTAATTACTCTTTACTTATTTAATGGGCGAACTTTTCCTTCTAAGACATTTTGTGTATAAAAGTAAAATAAATTTGCAAGAAACTTAATTTTTAAGGGGAAATATATACAAAAATCTGATTGAAAATTGCTTGATAAATCTGTAAGAATCTATGAAAATATTATTTCGGATGCAGTTCTAATTCTAGTAAATATATCATAGTTATTATTTAGAAAATATTTTTTAATATGAAGCCAACTTAAGTATTTGAGTCTAACAAATCGTTATATTAAATATTTTTTTTTTTATATTTAACAAAATTTTATTTTTGTATACTTTAAACATGCTAAGCTATTGTATATATGTTCACTTACTTACAACATTTCAACATTCATAAACCTATGCCAAAGCCAAACTGAAAACGTGTGTTTTATTATCTCGCAGTGCCCTGTCTACCAAGTGCCTAGCCAAGACAAGCCGACATGAGCTAACCAAGTAAAACATTTATCAAAACTATTCGTACGTGCTGGGCCAAGTACTGAAGAGTGGAAAATGTAGACTCAGTTTGTTTTCAAATAGAAAGAGAAAGAGAGAGAGAGAGAGAGAGAGAGAGAGAGAGAGAGGGAGGAAGGGAGAAGACTGCTTGTGCCCAAGGAGCTATAGCTGGTCTCTGGTAATCGTATTTTTCAACGAAAATATTTTTGCATAAATTACAATAACAGCGACAGCAGCAGCAGCGGCAGCAGCAGCGGCAGCAGCAGCAGAACAATAAGCAAGATGTCTACCAGGAATAACAACAACAACAAAAACAACAACAGCAACAGCAACATTCTTGGCATATAATTTAGTGTCGCGTATGAAATAAACTTATCTAAGCGGAAATAAAAAGCCCGCCATGAGTATGTGTGTGTGTGATGTTGTGGGTGAGTGTGTACTAACAGGTTGCTGTAGAGTCTTACACATGCAAACCCTCAACAAGCCTCCTCCACCCCCACCACACACAGCGCATAAATTTGAGCGCTGTAGTAAAAAAGTATCTTAAAGATATTTTGCTGTATCTGCTGTATCTGTGGTGGCGCGGGCGTTGAAATTTAAATTCCTAAGCAAGTCGTAAATTATTTTTAGTGGTTTATCAAGTCAGCTTACATGCCAGGCTGTGTGAAAGCTACTTGGCCGGGGCTACGCTCTGTGACCCTTTTGGCTCTCTTTGCTTTAATTGCCATTGTGAATTGACGCTTTGGTTGAATAACTCATTACAGCTTCCGCTGTGACCGCAGGCGCTGGCGAGTGCATTCTATGCGCGCTCCTTGACAAATGATATGAATGGCCATCATCAGGCACAGCAGCCCATTCATCCAACGGGCCAAGACTCTGGGCCATGCTGTACAAATAGACAGACCTGGTCGGCGACTAGTAATTAAGGCGACAAAACACTCATAAGTGGGCGTGGCACACACTAAGATGTATGTGCAGCTCTGGCTACCGACACGAACGAACGCCGACGACCTGTACCGCCGCATCTCGAGGCGCCAAGATTAAAGACATTTTTCTGTGATTTATTTTACTGCAGGCGCTACTGTCCCCGCTTAGCTCCCGCGCTGCCCCTGCCCCCCAAGATGGCTGCAGCTTAGTAGCGAGTCTGCATATTCTGTTATGATGTGATTATAAAGGGTATATTCATTATGGTATTATTTCAGATATATTATATAGTGCAGGTAGTGCATGCGTATTCTACAATCGCTGTTGAGTTCACTTAAATTTCACTTCTTCTGCTGATTCCAAAAGTATTTCAACTGAATTATCCCATTTATGAACCCATCTTAGGCACTTTTCAACAATACTCTGAAATTGATTTAAATTCAATGACACATTAAGTGGCGCTTTATAGCAGCGCATTTAAATCAGTTGCCAGAGTTTTTCTGCGTCCCCAAAAACTCTGCCCCCCAACGCCAGCATGACAGACGAACCAGCACACAGCCAAGGAGTCAAGTCAGTCGAGCAGCCCAGCCAGTCTAAGAAGGTTTGCAGTTGACACCCTGCAAACATTTAAATTGGGTATATAGGTTTTGTGTTAGACGGCGGAGTGTGAAGTATGTTGAATATAATTAAATACCTTCGACTATAGCCTAGAAATAACAGTAAATTCGACTTATACGTTAAATATTTATTTATTCTATTGTCAAATGCTTAGTGAAATTATTTTACTAATAAATGTTATTTTAATATAATTAACTAAAATAATTCTCAGAAAAAAAGCAATTTTAATTATCAGTTTATAATTTACTTTCATTTACCTTATAATCTAACTTAGTTAATGTTAGCAATATTTCGTACTATTTTTTAGCTACATATATTCGTATTAGATATATTATATATTTCACTTTTTTGAATGTCTTTATTTATTTAGCATTTCTCTTTCTGCTCTTCTCACTCTGCATAAATATCGATCATAGGGTATTTGATAGTCAGGCATTGCTTGCTCACGCACTGTTTTGCTTGTTTAACATAATCCCTGTGCCGTAAGGCTGACAAAATGCGTCGGCAATTTGTTTATTGGCGCTGTCCATGTTGTTGTTGTCGGCAAACATGCCACAAACTACGCGCTGCAAATAAATCACCAAAAATATTTCAACTACACTCGCTGCTTGAACTCGAGAATTGGTCTTGGGACTAGCTAAAGCTATTGCTGTCTGATACGTATGTGTGGCTGTGTGAGTCTGTAGATATATGTATGTATATGTGTAGCTCTCTTCCCACACATATGTTTTCGCCTGTGCCTTTGGCAGTCGGAAGTTTGCAATGTTTCAACAGGAAGCGTTTGTTTCTTTGTGTATGTGTGCGTGTGCATAGATATGTATATCTGTGTGTGTATCTGTTTGTCAGTTTGTCATTCTGCAGACTGTTTGTTTGACTGTGGCCTGACACTTTGACTTTTGCATTGAAAGACACGCATTGTATGCGACATCATTGCCCCATTCGGAGCGAATTGCGCTAATTCATTTGTCAAGTGCTTCGGAAAAGTCGTGAATCATCCATATTTCGATGATATCCATTGTCTGGCCATAGATATGGAGAATTATGGCGTAGCCCAGTTAAAGGAGTTGGGTCGTTGACTCGCTTAAAGCTGTTATTATTATGGATTCAAGACTTCATGTGCTTAAGGCATGTTACAAATAATTTTCTGGCACTTGCCAAGCGCTTTTTAATCTCATAAATCAGCGCGAAATTCTTTGCACTGGAATTTTCATGTGCTTTCAAAATTTTTCTAGCATTGTTTTCATTTCGCTTTTTTTCGGCTTCTCATTTGGAGTGTTTGTTACCTTTGTCAGGTAACATGTGGCACATAAATTAAAAGGCACAAGAGAAAACATACTGAAATATGCGTGATTTAAGGCAACGAAAAAGTAAATGAAAGGCGTGGTGGGCGTGGCATCTGTGCCCCCCTCTTTGAAAGGGTTGGCGATGCGGCGCAGTTTTTAATGAATGTGTGAAATCCTTGAAGTTCCTTTGTCGCAGATCCTTGGTGATAAGCTGTTGAAACGAAAAGAAGCTTAGTCATAAAAAGCTGTCTTACAAAAGCCACATAACAAAAGAAATATATATATATCTAACTGAAGTACAAATTTATAAAGTATTTAATATTTTGCCAATGAGGACTTCATTAATTTAAAATTTTTTCAAGTTAAATATTGCTCAATTGCTTAAATTTGTTTATTATGTCATATAAAAATGTATAAGATTTATTATTTCATCTATTAAATTTTACTTAAATATTTAAATAAATATAATATTGATATAATACATAATTTTAATATTATTTAACCTTAAAATTAATATAATAATAAAATTATAAATAATAATACATAATATGTCAAATTCTAAATTAAAAAAAAAAATATATATATATATATATATATATATATATATGTAAAAGCAATATGACTAATCATACTATTATAAGCACTTGGTTTATTTTAATACTTCAGTTCTTTAATTTTACTCTCTAACATGTTTGAATTTATTATTAACTCAAATACGACTTATTCGAATACCCAACATTATTTAAAGCTGCATTTAAGTCTCTACTAATCCTAGAAAGTTGTGTTTCCTGAGATCACAGCTAACAAAAGCTGCTAGAACAGCCGCAGGCATGTCAAGTGTCACACACACACATACACACCTGTGCGTGTGTGTGTGTGTGTGTGTGTAACCTGCCCCTTTTTAAACCGCTTAATAAAGTCACTTAAGCCCGACCTTTTGACTACGTTACAATTGACACGAGCGAAGTGCTTATGTGTGCGTGTGTGTGTATTTTTTTTGTGTTTGTGTTTGTGTGCTGACAAAGGCTGTCCTGACGCGCTGCCATTGTAGTAGCTGTTACAAGACACACACACACACATATACACACAAGCACACATGTAGCCACAGGCAGCGTGACATCATGTCTTTTGTTGCGGTCAACCGGAAAACTGCAAAACATGTCGCCCAAAACAGGCACAGGCTGCCTTTGACTGCCGTCCCTTATGTAGTCCTGGCTGCACGTTTGTCATAACAAATACGCCAACAAAAAAAAAAAAAAGAAAAAAGGATCACAAACAAGTCTGTCAAGTTTTCAGCTTACAAAATACCTGTCGCCGGCGTTTATGTGTTTTCGTGTGTGTGTGTGTGTCGCACACTCAAATGTGATAAATACGCGCTACATAAAATTGTGAATCATTAATAAAAAGCTGCTGCTACTGCTGCTGCCCTCTCAGCCCCCAGTGCGGGGGTTGCTGGCTGCAACCCTCCTTTTTGGCTGATGTAGCGTATCCTGCAAGTCCGACTCAATGTGCCTATATAAACAACAGAAGTTGTGTCCGAAATGATTTCATTTTGCGCTGGACTCAAGTAATTTGTACAATTTTTCAGCAGCATCATGTGTTGGCCCGTATCATGAGCATTATCTGGCGTATCCTCTGCGCTGTCCTTGCTCTAGTCCTTGTTGCTGTTATTGCTGTTGGTCATTACGGTCATTAAGCTGTGGCCGTGGCTGTGGTTGTAACTGTGGCTGTGGTCGTGGCTATATGCCGGCGGCTATTGCTACACGCGTCTTAATCCTTGGCCCATTTGACGGACCCGCTCTCTTTCTCTCTATGCGCTCGTTAGACAGCTGCACTTCGGCCCCCGGAGGGCACAGGACTACCTACTCCTGGCTACATATTCGCACTAGCAGTAGCCACTTTGTAGCTGCTAAGCCCACATTCAACATTATGACGAATTGTGCTCGGTATGTGTTACCTTTAATTTGATCAGATTCTGATTGCTTGAAAATTTATGCTTTGTGTGTTAAGTGGAATCATTTGCGAGGCTTTAAGAATAGAAATAGAGATAGATAGAAAATATAAATAGGCTGAAATATGATTACACGCTAATTTGTAATGTTAGGCGGAAAAAAGGGCAACAATGCAAACAAATAGTTGTGAAATTATAGTTAAACTAACTGATATTACAGTTATTCATTGTACTCATTCGATAAAAAATTATAGCCCAGTACTGTTTTTGAGATGAACATAAAAATAATAATAATAATAATGTAGACTGTAAATTTTAGTCATGTTCAATATAAGCCTTGATATAAAACCTCTTACTTTTGAATACTCAGCTAAGTTTGATACAAAAGTCTTCCCTTGCCAAAAGATCCTTCGAAGACTAATCGTTTGCTTAACTAGCACTTATCTGATTAGCTAACTGCTTATGTCGCTGATATCACTGTGCAGCCATTTGTTCAATCATTACTCAGAGCGACTCTCACTCGTGCTGGCCATTCACTTTCACTGAGAATTTCGCCAGAGCCAATTTGGACATTTGGTGGCAGCCAAGGGCAGCGTCTGCCACAGAGGCTAACAAATAAATGTGTGTCGTGCGTGTCGCAAAACATCAAAGCGAAGCCACAGCGAATGCAGAGCTCTGTTTGATCACAATCATGGGCCTCATCATGGGCATTGCCTGCAAAATGCTTTTGTGAGTGCCGCCATCAGCTACGCAGAGCAGCTGCCGTCCAGCAATAGACTTCGCGAGATGGAACAGAGATCGGTTGGTCGGCTGACTGACTGGCTGGATGGGCTGGTAGCCCAGTTTGGTCTACGCATAATTAGTGCAATGTTTGTAGCTCATGATTAATTCGGTTTAATTAGAAATGCAGACGAATGACCAAATTAATTCAATAAACATTCCAGCTCCTTCACTTTTCTCAGCCTCTAAAACTTTCAGTCTTACTTTTTTTTTTTTTTGCTGCTCCTCGTGCTGAGCCTAAAGATCGCAATCTAATAAATTATCATTTGCACTGCAATCGTCAATGTCCTCAGCCTCCAATCAAGCAACAGCCTTTGATCAGCTGCCGTGCCTCAAGCTCTCACTCTCTTTCTCTCTCTTGCTCAGACTCGGGTCCTGTTCCTTTTTTGGCCTGATCAAAATTCTGTCCAGATCGAGTCCGAGTGACAGACGTTTACTTAGTTGTTATAATTCTGGTCGTGTTGATGTTTTATTGCATTTCGTTAGCTACCTGAGTTAACTTTGACTTTTTTCTTAGCCTTCCTTTATATTTTATTTTATTTATTTTATATTTTTTGTGGACATTCCTGCCGCCGTCTGGGACCGTGGGCAATACCCAATACGTCACTGCAAAATTTGATGATCCTTTGATGGATTTCTGCGCTGCGTTCCAAAGCGCCGTTAGCTGCGGCAAAATTTGTGCTAATCTAAAGCAAAATATTTCAAATACTTGCGCAGCTAAACAATGGGAAAAAAGCTGGAAAATAATAAGGCAAAATGTGTGGCATCCATATGAAGGGCAGCTCACGTTTTGAGGGTCATTTTACTTTCCGCACTATTTGTCTCTAATTTTGGATAAGAGCTTTGGTCAGCTCTTTAGTTCGGGCAGCAAATCAACAGCTTTTCTGGCCAAAAGGGGAGTTTGGCCTTAATATAACAATGATTTCAACACCTCGCGCTCACCGTGTTGCTGCATCGCTGAGTTTGTTTACCCCGCAGCCCCTTCACACTTTACACACATTTAATTGCCACACTTCCTACTTCCGTTTTTCATTCAGTTTCATTTTAGTTTTTTTTTTTTTCTTTCTCACTGAAAAGTGGATTTCCAGCGAGTTTTGCGTATCGAAAGTGGTTGAGTAGGTTGGCAATCATTTTCTATGTGTCACACTTTCATTTTCATTTAGTATTTTGCATATGTGAATAGCAACAAGAGCTTGGACATGGTATAGCCATTTAATTGATATAATTGCCAACAATTTGTCGCTTTTATCAAAAAATGTTATGAAAATATTGCTTACAAAAAGCATAATTATAAATAAAATATACATATTAAATAGCCAATCCAAATATATATTTCTCTAAAGAGCTCTACAAATTTAGTTTGTCATTGGCTTGACTTGGTTAATTGAATGCCATGAAAAAAAGCGAAATTAATTCAACAATTAATTTATTGATTAGCACAAAGCGCACAATATTAAACTGAACTGCTTCACACAGTCCTTTTATAAGCATTTTCACATGTCAATCGACTATTGAAACTCTATAATTTACCATGTGCCACTCGACTCGACGACGAATAAGTCGGATACTCGTACTCATGCTCTCAGTCGAACTCGAACTCGAACTCGTAATCACACTCGCATGCGACTAGGTAAAAGTTTTTGCCTCTGTCTGCAGCAAATATAGCGCCGACTCATATTAAGCTATGAATTTTCATGTTATTGCAGCTAATTTTCATTAAATGCATTTGCTGCCATAAAAAATGCCAAGGGCGAAGTCCAAGGGGCAAATGTAAGCCTCTTACATTATTAAAGAAATAAATAATACGTAATATTTATTTGTAAGAGTTCGTATGTCATTTAAAGACTATATTCGTTTATCCTTTATAATACAAATATATTCAGCACCCTCTTTTTATTTTTTCGGCCACACCACTGACTTGCTCTACACTGTTGTCGTACAATTTTAATTGTAGACCATAAAGTATCGAACATATCGCATGCGTATCGCTGCAGTATCTAATGCCGGCTGGAAACCCGTTCGCTCAGGAAACCGTTCAGACATGGGACATTAGATTCTCACAGTCAGCGGCCGCCGCGCCACCAGACGCGGTCCTGAGCCACCGGCCACATCCAAGCAGCCACGTCCAACGGACGTCGAACGAAAGTGGCAGCACCTGATTTGAGCGCCAGTTGTCCGCCGTCTGTCACTCAGCCACTCAGCGACTCAGCCGAGCCACCATTCAGTCAGTCATTCAGTCGCTCATTCATGCATGCTTAGATACTTATTGGAGTTCCAGTTGGAGTTGGAATTGGAATTGGAGTTGGAGTTGGAGTCGGACTCCGAGTCAGAGTCAGAGAGTCATAGTCGGACTGGGGGCATAATTCAATTTCCGCTGCACTTGGATTGTTGACTGGCTGGGGATCTCTAGTGTATCAGTTACCCATATTGACACATTGATTTAGTGCTTACATGGACCGTTGGCCATTTGTTTTGATATTGATTTATATTTTTAAGTTATTGATACGTTTCAATTTTTTCGATTTTCCTATTTTTATTTGTTTTTGTTTTACTTTTAAGCTCACTGATTGAGCGATTAACGTTGCGTTCACTCGTAAAGTTTGTCAATTTATGTCAGCCAGTTGAAAGCCTTCAGTTGAAATAGGAAATGCCAATTGTTAACCAAATAGTTAAGTATCTCAGAGATAAGTTTAATGATTTGTTAATGGTAAAATTAGTATTGTGTTAATTTAAGAAAACATGTTTGTATTTATGAAACAGTTATAGCCTAAACTTTACAAATTTCATATTTTTGTAATTCATTATTCGATATAAATAAATACAGTGGCAATAAATAAAACGAAAATACAGAATAATTTAATTTATGATGTATATAAAGTATCTATATTAAATAAAAAATATGCTCTACATTAACTAACTTATTTTTTTTTTTAATTTCTTCAAGCATTACCCTCGAAGTTTATATGATTTAAATTGTTAATATGAGCTATCCGCGCAAGAGTGAGCTTCCCTCACACATAATTATATGTATCTAATTCAAATTGTATCTGTGAGATACTTTGCCGTAGCTAACATGCTGCCCATTGATAATGATTAGACTGCAGTTAACAAAGCAACACCTCTGAACAACTATGATTGCGAGTACCCAACGCCTGATTATTGTATGCGTGTGTATCTAACAGAACGTCAACAGCAACAGCAACAGCAATAGCAATAGCAACAATAACAACAACAATAATCAACAAACAAAAACAACAACTTTATCGCGTGCAAAGTGAGAGACTCGTGCTGTCTCGCTTGGTTCGTAGTTTGGGGTTTGGTAATGATGATGATAGCTTTTTGATGGTAATGATAGACGGAGCAGCCAACGCTCAAGCACTCATACACACATGCACACAGCGAGTATGTGTGTGTGTGTGTGCGCCATGTGTGTGTAATTGTGCTCAGCGCAATTCGCAGTCGGCAATCGGAAGTGACTGCGAGAACATTGATTGAAAGTGAAATTCTGCATAGGCCAGGCGAATGATAATCGTTCAATCAATTAAGGTTAATTGCAATTTAATGCAATCGGCCAAAAGCAAACGAAAATGGGCAACACGTTTTAGCAAAAAAAAAAAATAAAATAAAAAAAATAAAGTTATGGAAGAAAAAAAAAAAAAACATTTGACGTCGATTATGCAAAGCTCTCAGCGAGGAACAGTTAGTTTTTCAGCTCAAAACGCGATGATCGGCGGCAAATTCGTATATATCTCGTTTTTCTATATATATGCTATCTATATTTATTATAGGGTTTGCCTTTCGTGTCGGCCCATAATTTCGGCTGAAGCTCATTTCAAAATTGCAGTAGCCCGAAATGTTGAACAAAAACTTGCCTGAAACCAACAAAAAATTCTTTTATGCAAGATATATTCTAATTTCTGTGCGTTTTTATGATTTATAATTTGAAATTATTGGGCTACTGGCTTTAGAGCCTGCGGGATGCTAAAACCGAGGCACATGCAAATTTATTAATACACTTACAGAAAGGGTATTGGGGCAGCGGCATTCAATTTATGCATATAGTAGATATTACGTAGCTTAAATATATCATATTTAAAATATTATTTAATACATAAAATGTATCTAAAAGACTAAACTGGAAATTTAGGATTTGGTTAACTATATTCAACAATAAAAAAGTTAAAAACAATGATTCCAAATAGATGAATACTTAACATATATTATTAACATGAAAATCAGTCAAATATTCATAGAGAAGTAATATTTATATATTTAATATGTAATATAATTAAAAGCAAAAAAAAAAAAAAAAAAAAAGAACAGAGAGAAAAAGAAAGCAGAGAGGAAGAAATGCTAAAGGGTAGAGAGAAAAATAAACAAAGCGAGAGAATGCTTTGTGATTTTAAAAAATATATTTGAATATATATACTAGTCCAGAGATTTCTCTATATATGAATTGAGTACTATATATTCTTTTCTACAATAGTAGTTGACTACAGAAATTAAAAAAATATTTTTTTACAGCGTATTTAATAGTTGAAAAGTTCTGTTCAGCAATTTCTCGACATTTCCTTTATTGCTCACATTGATTAGGTCTTTGGTGCTTCTAACGGTAATGCGTTTCGGCCAAGTCGCTGATTGATCGCCGCGTAACGTTTATAGTCCGGAATATGTGTGTTTATCTGTCTGGGTCATTTGCATATGCTAAATGATAATTGAGTTAGGTTAGCTCTGGCTCAAACTGTGTTCAAGGTTATTCCAGCCAAGAACTGCTTGAAATCAAAGTGAATAAGTTGAGCTCTCTCTTTCTTTCTCTCCGATATTGTTGATTATCTCGTCAAAGATAAACCACTGTCCAGCTAAATGCTACAAATACGAACCGCAAAACAAATGTAGTTGCAACAATGAGAGCTGCAAACCGCTGCCACTTCCAGTGCCACTGCCACTTAACCTGGAGCAGTGATTTGCAGAGTTTCTGGTTTGCGTATCGTTCGATGATTGTCAATCAGAGGAGATTTAAACGAAGGTTAAGAGTTGCATACGTTTAATCTGGCACAATGAGGCAGTTGCAGTCGCAGCCGCAGCCGCAGCCGCAGCCGAATCGGAATCGGATCATTGAAGCGCGTAAAACGAAGCAGCGGATGCTGCAACCTGCCACGCCCTCTCCCCTTTGTGCAGCTGAAGCGATGTAATGATGTGCGCTGTTTGATAGAGATGCGGCGCCCGTTGATTGCAATCGCCGTTTACTGTTCTGCTGTTTGCATTTGTGTTGCAAATTTACAGCTGCAACTGCAACTGCAACCAGGCGGCATCATTAGCTGGCCAAGGTCGTGGCGCCCCGCTGCAACAAATTAGCCAAAGTGATGATGCGTTAAGTGGCAAAAATGGCGCAACCGCCAAGCAACCACTGAGCAACTCGCACCACCAATACGGAAATTGGTTTTAGCGGTTTGGGCCGCACTGTCCTAAGCCTGTGACAGCTGCTCGGCGCAGCGCGGCGTGAATTAACTCAGCTATTGCGATGCCCACGCCACGCCCACAATTTGGCACATTTAGTCGTTAACCAATTAAAATCAAATTTCATCAAATTTTAGACAACTTTCCCGGACCCTGATGACACTTTAATTGTGCAGCGACAGCAGCTGCTTTCACTCACTTTGGGCATGGCTATCATCAGCCAATTGATGCCACTTGATAAGGCTGAGGACTTTGTCATAAATATACAACATTAATTAGTGCCCATTTGTGGCCCATTTTTTTTCACTTTTTTGGCAACGTCACTGCCATTATATTTCAGGGTAGATCCTGGGGTGAGCTCTTAAGGGTAAATAATTCGTTAATTTATATTTGAGAGTGCAAATTTACGAGCTTATAATTATTTTAGAGTGCATATCGAATTTATTATCATGATGATGAGCTAGGTATAATTTACATTTTTAAAATATTTTGAGATATAAAACAAAGAGTCAGAGAACTTGTTTAATAATTATATTGACCAATATTCAGATTCCCAATTTCAATAAACATAACATACGTTTAGCTTAAATTATTGTTTAGTTAAATATTTTTAAAATTTATGCAACTCTTACATCTATAATAATAACAATAATAAGAAACATTTGAATTTTAAGTTATGTTAACTTAAAACTAATTAAAATATAATTTTAGCTTGATTTTCAGAGACACTAAACATAATTTAGTTATATGCACAACATTTTTATTGAAGCGAATCTTGATATTTGAATGTATTTAAATATTTTTAGTTAACAATTATTCAGTGTTCATCAGTAAACTATAACAAAATTAGTTTTACTAATATTATTTATTTTCTTCGATAAATACTACGACTTCTATGAAGGGTTGGTCTTCAAATTAAGAAGAACAAATTAAACAGTAGTATTGGTGTGTTTTCTTAATTCTTCTTTTTGCATTATATTCCCAAATTTGCATATTTTTCACTCTGTTTTGATCTTTTTTGCTTCTTAACACCTAAGCGCCTATTTGCCAAAATATGATTGAGCATTTGCAATGAGATATTGATTTGGGTTTCTTGGTAAAGGAAATGAAGTGCCCGTCACTCGAACAATGAGGAGTACGTAATTTCAACGGTAGCCAAACCTATAGGCACTGAGACATTATGGAAGGAACTGCGCAGTCAATGCCAAAGTCCATTAGCATGTGAGAGGGACAGAGGGACAGCCGGACAGACGTGACTTTCAGGCACGTTTAGCTCAACTTAATTAGCCAAGTGGAGATCAAAGAGGCGAAACCACCCAGAAGCCCAGCAGGCACTTAAACAGTAGTAGCTACCGTCCATGCTTGACACAAATTACCAAGTTTAATGCGACAGCCAACTGCCAGCCAGCCAGCAAGTCCAGCAGTCCAACAGCCAACCAGCCATCCAGCCAGCCAGTTAGCCAGTTAGCCAGTTAGCCTGGCTGCAAAATTAACATGACAACGGCAATACTTCAATAGCCGAAAACTCAAGCGCGAACGGAAAGAGACTCTGTCGAGAATACGTACACATACAGGCATATATATATTTTTGGTGTTAAAATGGGTATAGCTGCATTTTATTATGATTATTATGATTCTCAACTGGCAAACGGCGAAAAATTACAAATCATCGTACTGCGAGCGGCACTAAACTCATCAGACAAGCAAGTCAGAGGGACAGACAGTCGGACATGCAGACAGCCACTGGCCATCAGCAGAACCATCAACAGACCCATCAGCAGCAGCTACAGCAGCATTGCCATCAGCAGCAGCAGCAGAAGCAGAAGCCGCTGCCTTAGCGGTTGCAACGGTAGCCGATCGACTGCAAAACCAAACAGCTTTAATGGCCAACCTTTTGGCTTGTACACTCTCAGAAAAAATGGGTGGTTAATGTAGAAAATAGACGGCCAAGAATAGATGATACGAAATCAGATCAATAATTAAAAGCAAGATATAGAAAAAAATTACCTATTTAAACTGAAGCAGCACTGGCAATTTGGGCAATCGGTAATCGAAATACTTTTTGTTAGTTAGAGAGATTTAAAAGAGATGCTTTCCCTTGAGTGTATTAATTTTGATTTTGATTTTCAATTTAGGAAACTCGAATGGCAACTAGTATTTATTCCAACTGCGACTACATTAGTTGATATATAAGAATGGATTCGACTTCATCAAATGAGATCTATAAAAGTATTTTTGTATTTATATTTCATATAACTTAAAATGGTTTGAATTTGAATGTTTGGAGTAAATCATAAATTTGTGTTTTATTTTACTAGTAACATAATATAAACATAATGTAAAATATTGGATGATAGGTTGTTCATGAGTTAAGGAGAGGTTTGCTATGTTGAGATGCAAATTGAATGGATTGATCTGGCAAGAGTGCTGTATATATGCTCTTGAGCATTTAGCGTCTTCTGCTGGGGTGGAGTATTCTGGCAAGTATAAAATTCTTGAACTAGCATTCTGTGTTGCATATCACAACATGAGCTTTTTTTTTCTCAGTGCAACATTGGCTGGTGGGGGTTTGCAGCAGGCTCGAATGTGAATTCCGTGCATTTGCAATCGCACTTGACTGCAAGCACAACGTCCGGTCGTTGGGTCAGTCGTGGTTGCTGCTGTGGCAGTAGCTGCTGCTGTTGCTGGTGCTGCTGCAGTAGCTAATGCCGGGCGGGGAGGCAGTTGCTGATGACGACGTTGCAAAGTTTAACGCGTTTTTCGCTTTTGTATGATCATTATCGCAGTCTTCGCTTTACGCAACGTCTTCCACAGATCATTTGGCATTTGTTGCTGTTGCTGTTGCTGTTGCTGCCGCTGTTGCCCCGTTGCTTTTTGGTGATCCATCAATAGCAACTGTTGCTCCTGCTTCAATGAAATACGCTCATTGCATTCGCTTGGGCTTGCGCTAAGCTGTTACCATTTGGGGCTTGATTGCTTTGGCCCTGGCTGTGGTTCTGTCTTTGGATAAACAAATAAAAGCTTAAATTGTTTTCGGATCATAAAGCAAAAAGGGTTTGTCTGATTGTCTGATTGCCATTTATTGCCCAGCCCTTCGATCACAATTGCCTGATTTTTGGTGGTTTTACAGCTTTAAAGTTACAGTTATTGGGCTAATGAGGCGCAGACCGAATGAGTTTTGACTGTAGTCAATCGATGGCCACCAAATATTACGTATTACGTATACGCAGCGCATGTAATTAAAAGTGAACCGACATTTACGAGCCATAAACTCATGCCACATACATTGTTAGCAGCACTCAACTAAGATGCCACCTAATTGGGTCGGATGGACAGGGGGCAATAGGACTGTGGGGAGGGGTGAGTACTTAGCACACCTGTTTGGCAGCTGAGCGAGCGCGCTAAAGGTGCACGCAGTTGATGTTTCACTTAGGGTCTGCGGCCCTGTCATAAATAAATAAATAATATTTCTTCGCTTTTGAGTGACAATAGACGACGATGACATGGCACATCAGTATTGTAGCTGTGTGTTGCACCTTTCGCTTGGAGTTCAACCTGTTGCCTAATTGCGTCCTGCGCATGTTTTTGGGGCCAGCAGCGAATGGCATAAATTTAAATTTTAATTTACTGCGCTGCCTGGTCAATTGAAGCCACGCAAACGGAGCCAGATCCAGTTTCAGCCCGTTGCTCTTTTATTTCATTTCATTTATTTATTTTGAGCTACTTGCAAAATAATTGCATAAATAAATATTTTAAGCCAAAGGTACGAGTCGAGCGTTCCCTCTGCCTCTCGCTCTCCCTCTCCTGTTTCCTCCTGCTTCTCTCTGTCTATCTCCCTCGCTCGCTCTGATGCCTCTTTAATTTGTTGCATTTTGATTACAATCGCTCTGCAGGCCGTCCACTTGCTGCTGCTGCTGCTGTCGCTGGGGCAGCTGTTGGCTCTCTCCAATGCAACTCGATTGAAGTGTAGTGATTATTTGTGTGTGTAACTGACATTTGCTACCTGTCCACCTATCAATGCAGCTCCTGTTCTTGTTTGTCATTCCGCAGACAATTTATCAATGAAACGATGGATTCACAGACGCTGATCTCCAAAGTCAGCTGAGCTGAGTCTGCTGGCACTAGTTTCATGTAAATTTTGGCACAGATATGCTAAATCGTCTGCAATTGTAGAAGACACTTTGCGTCAGCTAATGATCTGAAGAAAACCCAAATAGGAATCGACTAGGCAATTGCCTTTGTTTTACTTCAAAATAGAGTTGTCAGTCTAAATATACATGCATACATTGATAAAAACTCTCAAATGAACACAGACTAATTAAATGCAAATTTATAAATATTTATATTTATGCTCAAATAAATTTTGTACAAAAAAATGATTATTTTCAATAAAATAAATATGTAGAAAACGTATTAAAATGTTTATTTATTGTATTTGGAAAAAAATATATATTTTATATATTATTAATAATAAAGCAAATGTATTTTATTATTTTAACGTAAATTAAAAATAAGTTAAAGCTGTTTTTATACCAAACACAAATAAATAAACTCGAGCAAACTGCTAACTCGAAGCCATAACTCGGAACAAATTGACAGTCATAAGCATAGCCCGAAGACAACTTAATCCAGTAGCTAAAGCAAAAGCAAAAAAGAAAAAAAAAAAAACAGAAGCAAATCTTACCCGCACACAGATACACACAGCGACAGGCAATTGACATATGCACACACGATTAACAAGTGTTTAAATCACAATAAAACTTTAAATCCCACAGATGAAGCTATAAAAAAACTTATGAAAACAAAGCAAGCCAAAAGAAAAGAAACGAAACCAAAATAAACTGCCAAAGGCCCAGGGGCAGCAGCAGCAGCAGGAGCTGAAGAGGCGCGAGCAGCATGCAAAAACTCTCGAGAAAAAAAAGCAACTTACGCATCCAAAAATTGGTCAATAAAATCAACGACAAAACTTTTGTTTAGCAGAGTACAAAGGACACCCAGCCAGGACGCATACATACACACACGCGCACACACGCACAATGGCAGACATGTGAAGGCAGGAGAAAAAAATGCTTGGCGGGGCGTGTACGACTCTCACAATGGTGGACAAAAAACATTCCCAGGGCAATAAAAATGACAACAGTTACAAAGTGGCGGCGGGAGATACATATTACAAAGGCAAGCAGACGGACAGTTAGAGGGACGCATATACACTCACACACACACACACATACACAGATTAAGCCAATTTAACAGATGCTTTAAGTCAAGCGTTCCATAATCTCATGTTGGATTAACGCGTGGTAGTGCGAACTGCAGGCGAGTGGAGGCCAAGCTGAGCTGAGGATGCGTTTCTCGAATGAACTCATATGAGTGTGTGTGTGTGTGTGTGTGTGTGTGTGTGTGTGTGTGTGTGTGTGTGTGTGAGTGTGGAAAGAAGGTGACGCACGTGAAGTGTGTTTGTATAGTTTGAGGATACCCTGCATTGATAATTAGGCATACACGACTATCGTGTTCAGCTTGATATAAAAGACAGTGTTTGAATGTTTAAGATGTATGTAGTTTTATTTAAGGAATCTACTAATTTCAATTTAATAATTTTATTATATTTTAATATTTTGTAAAATGTATAAAGAATAATAAATGTTTTTGCAATATTTAAATTTATTATTTTGCTATTCTTTCCCAAGAAACATAAATTTCTCATGATTTATATACCGAAAATCTATGAATAATTTATATATTTTTTTAATTTTTTATATATGTATTTTTTTTATTTATTGATTGTTTTCGAATAGTCACTAAAGTGATTTTTTTTGTTTTATTTTATTTTATTGTTCTAAGATTACGATGCGTATTTTTAATATATTAATATGATAATCTAATCAAAAAAATATCAAATAATAATATCATATCAATAATATATAATAATTAGTATATCAAATTGTAAATTTAACAAAATTTATTTTAATCTAAGTGAGAGTCTAAATTTGTATACTTTTGTTTTTGTAAAATTCTAATGCTTAAATAAAATTTGCTGAATGTTATTTTAACATTAAAATAGTACATAATATATTTAAATATAGCAATTAAGTAATAAATTGTTTGTAGGTTTCAACAGTCCATCTGTTCCTTGCCGATATCGTTCATATAATTTATATTGCACGACATTTGGCCAGCTACCGAATACGCAATTCTCTGACTTTTGCAGCGCCTTGCATTTATTTCACTTTTTTTCTTAACTGACTCTTTTTCTTTTTATTTTTTTTTTGGCAAAATTCTCCAACACATACTCATGCATACACACACACAGAATCTTTTGGCATTACGTCTGCCTCTGCTCGGCAACTCTTCAGATATTTTTTTGTGCCACAGATACTTTGTCTTTGCAACGTTGTCTGGTTTGGCAAATCCTTTAGACGACGTCGCATGTTTGCCTTTTTTTTTAGCACTCTCCCTCTTCAGCTCCTTCTTCAATTTTTTTCTCATATGATTTCATTTCATATCGTTTTGTTGTAGTTGCCCATTTGCGGCGTTTTGATATGTTACCCGGTAGCAGTCCCATTTTTTCTTTTTGCTTGCGCCCAACCCCTTTGTGCCCCTGGTGTTGCCTTTTCTCTTTTTTTTTTTTTTGTGTTTTTCTTGCTACAAACGCCAAAATGAGCCCCACTTAAAGCGATGAGATTTTTGGCGTCTGGCGACGTCGGCGTTTATCAAATAAATATCTTTGAAACATATAACAAATAATGAAATGCAGTCGCACAGAATTGGTGTTATTAATTGTGGGCAATCGATTTGATTTGTTTATGACTGGGAATGCGAGGAGTGCTCTCTGCTCTGCAATCTAGCCGGAATAGATACATCATGCTAGTCTCGGGCATCATTAGCAGCTAACCCCAGCATCCAAACGAATTAATTGAAACATTACCTAAGCAAACGTCCGCCCAACCTCCGACGACCGCAGATCCTGCCTAATTGAATTTCCTCTATCCAAAAAAGGTCGAGCCACGGTCCACGTGTCCTGTGTGCCATTGTCCCCCTCTCTCCCACCCTCTTTCTCTCTATCTGCTCTGCTCTGCTCCATGTTTGTTCACTTGTAGAAAAATGAATGTCTCGCATTTTAAGTGTGCCTCGCATTGTCTCTGCTTCTTCTTTTTCTGTTGTTTTCGTTTCTTTTTTTTTTTTTTTTTCCAGCCGGGTCCATGGGCATTGTTGCTATGTGTTTTCACGCATAAAAATTAAAGTCCCCGTGCTTTTGTTTGTGTTGCGTTGTTCCTGTTGCCTCCTCATTCCATCTTCCACCTCTGTCTCATCAGCCTCACAGCAACAATTGGCCTTTGTTGTAAATGTGGCTATCATTAGTTTGCTGGCTACTTAACACGACATTGATGCAGCTTAATTATGCCTCAGCAGCGGACAGAGATGATCTCGTTGTATAGCTATAACGCAAAACAAGGCGGGCGAATGGGGGATCAAATGGGATAGAAGAAAGTTGTTAATTAGCTGTAGTTGAAGTGAAAACCAAAGTTAATATGTATTTTTTCAAGTTTAATATAGATCAGTTTCTGTACTTATTTTTATGCAATTCGTTAGATTTAAGCTAAATACGATTAATCAGATATAGTATAATAATAAAGAATCTGACGAATTTGCTCTTTAATAATAAAGTTCCAAGGTTTAGCTTGTCATGTGATTAGCCTAGCAGTTAGAGGACTTTACTAAAGTCCATCCCATTTCAACTCACATTATCGCCGTCTCTGTGCACTTTGCCTCGAAATAGACAACAACATAGAAAACAGCCGCAGACTGACTTTAATTACATTCAGGCCAAAAACTTTGCTTGGCAGCAAAACAATTCATTAAAGCCAAACTGGGCAAGTGGACAAGTGGACAACTAGGTTCATAACAATTTGCCTCTGATGAGAGCTTGAGCTCAGGAAGTTTCAAGCCAAGTGGGAGGAGCTAGGACGACAGCCTCACACCGGCGAAGCCGTTAATGATGTGCAGCATGCTAGAAGATTGCGATTGAAGCTGACTGAAATGAGATGGATGAATGGTCGGATGGTCGTATGGTCGTATGGTCGGATTGCTGGCTAGAATGGAATGGCATGGCCTGCCATGGAATGTCTAGCTGAATGGGCTGTCTGGCCTCGGGTTGACACCGAGTTCAAGTGGCGGGCTGCATCTCAAGATTGACTAATGGCAATGGCAGCGACGACATACCGTTGATTGATTGTTTTTCCATGTAAATCGTGCGACAAATTAATCAATGCTAATGACACGCTCAGACCGAGAAACAAGTTGCCATCTTCAGGTTGCGGACCGCCAAACAAATTGCATTTTAAGCATCGTTGTCCTCTCAACAGGATCTGCGGGCATCTCTCTCTGAGTAAGAGTGTGTGTGTGTGTGTCTTTGCAATTTTTCAAAATGGGATTTAGATAAAACTGATTTACACTAGCGCAATTGTTAATTGCCCTGTTTGATGTGACTCAAGTGTATCTTACAGCTAGTACTACTCATTAAGGCAACGCATTCGCTTGGCATAAATTGCACTTATCTTAACTTGGATTTTATGCTAATGTGTCGCAGCGTCTTGTTAGCTGCAAGATTTAAAGATAAACTGCGCCAAAAAGATGCGAACCAAGACTCGAGCGGGCCAAAACACTTACCAGCACTCACACAGACACACACACACACACACACACACACACACACACACACACACACATTCAGACATGGAACATTGCATGTACTGTGCGTCTGGTTGACGCCCACAGTGTTCCGCATGGCATTGTCAACCCTTTCTGCACTTCACAGTTGGCAGCTCGCAGTGCGAAGTTCGCAGTTCCCCTATGTCCCACCTCCAATACAATTTGCACCCTAAACTCCGCTTTGGCCATGCTAAACTGCAAGGGTTGCTCTGTGGCACGCAGTGCACTTTTGTGGGCCGGCTGTTTAGCCGGCGCTACTCGCAACTGCTCGCAGTACATCTATAATTACGTCACCTTGGCTCGACACACTCTAATAGCAACAATGTGCTAAATACAGAATGACATTGGCTACCGAATGTCAGTTAAAGCATTCTCTTGATCTTGTGAGCGAAAAGACGAAGGTAAAACAATTGAAATAATAAAATAATATAAATATTTGTTGTTGGAAAGAAAATTAAAATAATAAATTATATTAATTTAAGCATAAACCAATGAAATATCTGAGTAAAGTATTTAAAAAGAAATGCTCTAAATAAGAATAAAAAAAAATATTCTTTTAATATAATATTAAATATAATATTTAATAAATTATGTTAATATGATATTAAATAAGTTAAATACATTTAATAAGCACATTCAAATCTAAAAGACAAATTTCAATTATTAATTATAAGAATAAGAACTATCCTATATAAGCTGTAAGCCAATGTCATTTATTGTTCGGGTTAGAAATCTATCGCTTTAAGCCCAACACAAATGCTGATAACCACAACTAAGCGCTGAGACTGAGGCGCTGCCAGACTCAGACAATAACCTGACCGCAAGACTTTCTAGCTAGAAGGGTGTTCCATAGGCGGGTGGGCGTGTCAGGGTTTGAGTGCTTACTTACCTATGGGTTATGCCTGGTCAATAAGCCGCTTGGAATATATTACTATGAAATTTGTAAGCCGCTTGCCAAAGAGATGGCCAAATAGTTTGTGGATGCAAGTCAACTTATGCGAGGCGCTGTCCGCAGCAGCACCGAAAACTTTTTCTGACCCATGATTTATATGTGGTCTAGATGTATGATTAAATATGTGTGTGTGTGTGCGTGTGTGTGTGTGATTGTTTGTTGTGCAGCTGGGGCCAACGTCGCGTATACGCAACGTTGCGTTGACACGTCTTGCGGTCAGGCAAAAGATAATAACAGCCTTGAGCTGGAACTGGAGCTGGAACTGGGGCTAGAACTGTGACTGTGACAGTGCCTGTGAGCTGGAGCCAGAGAGGGGCTAGTTTTTTTTCTTTCGCACTCATAAGTCGACACTGAGTGGTATTCAAAGCGTAGCTAGTGACTGCCACGAATGCGTTCGCAGCTATCACAGTTTTTGCTGATTTTTCACACTTGCTCGGCCCCTCGGCCAGCTGTTGTCCAGCGCCCTTGTCGGCCAGCTGGCACGCCCTTTGCCACTTTACGCTTCTCTCACACATTTTTTTTTTTTCTGTTTTATTAACTTTTTGTTCATTTTGGTCACGTTTGATAAGCTGCAAACAAATAATTCATGAATGGGCCAGCTGTTGCGCCTGCTGCTCGATGATTTTTAAATATGATTTGAATGAGTTTATAAGTTTTGTTTATTTGCTTAAGCAGCAGCAGCAGCAGCAGTAGCAGTCGAATGACACCGTGTGATTCCCATTCGCCTTGCACCCCCCTGGCTGACTCAGTGCGGGGTTGATTCAATTCGATTTGATTGATGTCTTTGCTTGCCAGCGCTTGTAGACAGTCATTAGCTGTGCCTTCTCTACTGCCGTTGTCTGTGCTCTGTTCCATCCCAGTCCAGCCACGCCCCTGTCCCTGTCTTTTCTGTATACCCTGCCCCTTGGCAGTGAGTGGCGCTGACAGCTTGCCAAATTGTCTGCTAAAATTCTCAACTCTCGCACAGCACAACAGCTGATATATTACAATAAAGAACTCTCCGCCGCAATGCATCATTAGCATCTACATACGAACAGAGCTCAACCTAAACTAAAATTATTTTTAATATAATTTTTGTTGATTTACAGATTTTGTAATATGTTGACTTCACTTTGTATTTATTATTGAACAGTGAAATATGTATATTATTTAATTCCTTCTGAGCATTTGTAACTCGAACTACTAATACAGAATATAAGTAAAAAGTCTATTTTAGTTCTCTACTGAAAAATAATATTGATTGAAATAAACTTGTATAAAGTAGAAAAAAACATTTTATATATCGAGTGCTTATATGTAATATTTCTTGAGATATTTTATGACGAAAAGAAGAAAGAAACAGAAGAATATATGGATAGTAATAGAAATATATATATTTAGTTATACAATGGAGATGCAGCTAAATACAACATGTGAATATGAATGACTATATTTAGTAAATTTAGTAAAATTTAAGAAAAAGGATAAAAAATAAGAGCAGGAGAATATATAATGAAATATAGAAACAACACTAAGAAAATATACAGTTTAATGGCTTAGCTTGATTTTATTATTATATATTTATATAAGAATTGTAAAACAAGGCCACTTCTGAAATCATCTAATCTTATTTATTCAAGACCTTATTTTGTCTAATTTATAGTTGGTGAACATTTATTAAGCCCGAGAGTCACGTATACTCGAAACAACATGTTCTGGCTGATTTTCAATTATAATCTGATCAAGTTTAAAATTATTAATTTGAATATAAATACACTTACAAACATTGTAATATAAATGAAGTCAATACTCTTAAATATATTAAACTTTATGCAAGTTAACTGAAGTTAAATCTTGGCCTTTGAAACCAAACCTTAAATAATCATATACCATTTACTCTAGAGAGACTTTTATTTGAGGCTGGGTGTTTGATTAACTGTGTTAGTCAACTTGAAGCAATAGATACACAAACAGACACAGATAAGGAGAGTAAGAGAGAAAGACGGAGAGAGTGTGTGTGAGAGAGAGAGAGAGAGAAAGAATAAAGTAAAGTCGCAGCCACATGCGGTCGCGGTCATATTTGGCTTATTATAAATGACTGAATGTGAACTGCCTGTCATGTTTTATCTTTATTTTCGTGCATTTCTGGACACATTTCACTGGGACTACAGCGAGCTGCAGATGGGTGTGGTGGGGGCGTGGAGGGCTGTTGCTGCCGGCGTGTCTGCACATTTTCAACATTTTCCGATGTTCTTTTTTTTTTTTTTGCTTTTGGTCTTTCTGTCAGCTTCTTGTTCTTTTCGGCCAGGCACAATGTGATGATAATGGCGCTTGCAGGCCGACTGACGTTTCTAACAAAGTGAGTCGCATTAAGGATAATCGAGGCAACTAAAAGCAAAGCCAACAACAACAACAACAACATGAAACAAAGCAGAGACAGAGGCAGCGACAGCGACAGCAACTGCTGATGGGGCTCGATTTGCGCGTCATTATCCTTGCAGGCAGCCAAGTGTCTATTGTGTGTGTGAGTGAGCGTGAGTTGTTTTGCCGCCAGGCCTGAATGTCCATCAAAAGCGAAGACGCTGCAACGCCTTGCGCCCGTTGCCCTTGCCCTTACTCCTGTCTCCGCCGCATCCTGTGCCTGACATCTTCGTCGTCATCGCTTGGCGTTACGAATGATTTATGGCCCGCAACTCAGTGCGAGCTGAAGAGCAGCACAACCCTCTGGCACGCTGAGAGAAACGCTCTGCAATTGACAATTGTCGCAGCCAGGACTCGAGCACTCGGGTCAGCTGGCCAGCTACACCTACACGATGGCTGAACAAATATTTATTAAGCAAATTAAAGGCGCGCTAGCAAATCCCGCGATACAAATGACTCGAGCTTTTCCTTCTGCCCGATGATGGGGCACTTTGCTCTAGCCTATGGCTAGTCGAATTATGCGCTCTAACGCCCCGTTTCCCATTAGTCAAAGCCATGATGATTTAAGCCCAATTTCAGCCGGCCAGCCAGCCAGCAGCAGCCAGCAGCCAAGCCAAGGAGCACTTGGCTCTGGCTCAACCCAAGCCGGCTTGCGTGTCCTTTTTTCGGCCACAAAATTATCAAAATTAAATGGAATACCTCACGTGCCATATGCAATGTGGCAGCTGCTGCTGCGGCTGCTGTCTCGACAGCCATGATGCCAAAAAAAAAAAAGCCTAAAAAAAAAAACTTTTAAAACCGCTTGACCATACGCATCCAGTAGGTGCGAGCGGGACAGCCGCAGTGCGACTTGCTCTCATTAAATAATTAAAGTTTTTTCCCCATTTTGGTTATTTCTGCTGGCTCAAATCACACTTAACTCAGATCGTCTTCCACAAAGCGATGTCTGCACGTACCATGCATCTGGCCTTTTGCATGCCCAATTCGTTAGCCTTTTCTTTGGCTTATTGCTAAGATTTTTCGGTAATCGTACAGCTGACAGAAATCCAATTTTGGGCGTGAAAGTAGTTCGATATTCCCAAAAACATTACATGCATTAGCGAATCAAGTACTTAACTGGTCGTACAGCCTCTGCTGCAAAGATATATATGTAAGATATGTACTCAAATGTATAAATACTATACTACTAAAGATACTATATAAAACAATAAAAAAATTGTCATTTTTTATTAGAAACCTTTTGTTCTATCAAAATACTTCTAGCGTGACTTTTGGGACAACCTGTATTTCAACTTAAGATAATAATTACACACACAAAGAAAATTAATAAATAAATAAAAAAAAGTAGTATGGCTATATATGTATGTATATAGTATATGGCATTGAGATTTACTGGATAGACCTGAAGCTAGTTTAGTCTCATATATTAATTATATGTATTAGTTTTTTATATAACATATATATTCTTTTAATCTTTTTTATTTATTCTTTTTTTTTAATGAAAAACTACACGATATACAAAATATAACAGTATAATATCAATTTCAAGTAAAAACTTATTATTAAAATAATTTCATTTTGTATTTTAATTATTTTTAATGAGATTTACAGATATTAATTCTCGAATTATTAATCATAAATATGGCACAAAATGAAATTTGTAGATATAGAATAAATATTCATTTCCCGAATGTTTTATACAAATACATATAATATTTTAATTTGAATAACCTGCCAACCGTATTGCGATGCATATTTTTACTGCATTTTCTTCTGGATGTTTTTTTAAATGAAAAACAAAATTACATCGCTAAGCTTGTTTTGCGATCAGCGTGGAGAATGTTAAATGGTTTCACGGGCTAAAATGCTTTTGCTTCTGCGTTCTGCTCTGTTGTCAGTCGAGAGGCTAATGAGCGTGCTATCGAGGCGTGGCATTTAAAATTAAGTCACATTTTTGAAAACAACTGAAAAACAACTGTGCAAATATTTGAGCGAGTCCAAAACAATATTTCGACTTGTCGCCGTTGAGTCAGACTGATCTCAGCTCAGAACCCAACTACCGTTTGCCGCGTGCGAAACTAAAGAATTTCACGATGTTCAGAGCTCAGCTAGCCAAGGTTTTATTGCTGGGGGTACTGCTCTATGTGGGCAGCCAGGCGCAGCCTCTGCGTGGGCGGAATCGTGCCTTTGGTAAGCGATTTGCAATCTCTTTCAGTCCCTAGCTAAACTTTGCTCCTACTCTTCTTATCACTCCTCTCCAAGGCTTTGGTCTGCTGGGCGGCGCATTAACGGGCGCTGCCATAGGCCATGCGGTGGCTAAGAAGCCGGGCTCATCGAACGCAGATGCTCCAACAGCTGCCCCAGTTGCCCAGGTGGTGGTGAACGGCGTGCCCGACGCCAATGGCTGCTACAGGCAGACGATCAAGGAGCCCGTTCCCGGCAATTCCAAGCTCTATACCGAAACGGTTCACCTAGTTTGTCCCTCCCGCACGGCAGACAATGTAGCTGCTCCCGCGCAAGTGTTGCCAGTTGCTCATGCCCCAGCGGCATTCGCTTATCCCATGATGCCTGCGGCGGCGCCAGCGGCTCCTCATGTGGTGGCAGCCGCCGTTCCTGCTGCTACTTCAGTGGCTAATGCCACGCAAGTAAATTCGACTCTGACCTTTACCCACTTGGGGCAACCTGGGCCGGTTCCTGTTGCTGGCTCTGCTCCCGCTCCTGTTTCCTCTGCAATTCCACATTTAACTTTTGCCTATGCAACTGCTCCGATGGCGGCGCCTGCATTTCCGGCTCCGCAGAGCCCACCCCATGTGATTCTGCTTTCTAAAATCGTAAAGAAGCAGAAATCTGCAGCTAGTTCAGTAAATGTTTCAAATGGTCTATTGATGCTGGTGGTGCTCTACTATTTCATAAGCAAATAATAATAATAAATAAATACGTAATAAATAAAGTATGTGGATTAATATGGGACCATAACAGGTGTTAACAATTTAATATAATTTTGTAAACTACCACATTTAAAACAGTAATTTCATGTATACCATTGAAATTAATTCATTCAAATTTCCATACGCAGCCAACTTCACGTTTGGTCAGAAGCCAACCCATTGTGTGTACGTACACCCAACTTCACTTAACGAACTGCTGTTAAATTACTGTTAGTAATAACAGTCTAAACACAGTTTCACATCTAGATGGCGCTATGATTCAAGAATTTTTAAAGTGCCATCTGTTGGGATTTTCATTTCCATTACTCAAATGGTACTGTTAGATTTCATAGCGCATGTGGTTTTTAACAGTGGGTATTCTTACAAAGACGCGAAACGGTCACACGGTAATTTCAGCCGGCGTCGTTTTATTGCTTTCGTTGTGAAATTGGCGGGTTTACAATTATAGAATAAATACAAATTCAAAATGAGTACTTGGGACCCCGATCGGGATGTAGAGTTAACCGACTCCGAGGATGAAATTGCAATGAAGCGCGATTTTCATGGGCGCGAAGCAATACTCTTTGTAGTGGATGCAAATCTAGAGGTAAACTGAAATGCACTGAGAAAAAAAAATGTATTTATCAAATAGATAATTTACAGACAGAGCGCCTAATGGACGCTCTCAAGCTAATTCGCGGTGCGTTCATCTCCGGCATGCTGGTCAATGGCAAGGATCTAATGGGTCTCATCTTCGCCAACACCAAGCATAGTCCCCCGCCGCAGGAGGTGCAATGCCTGGAGAATATAACAGTATCAGCGAACTGCGCCGTATTCCTGCCGCTGCGCCAGCTGACGAAAGCCATAGTAGAGCACTTCATGGATTTTATGCAGAGCGCCGAGGAGCTGTTCCCCAAGGAATACGGCCTGGCCGAGCCCGACGGTCGGGGCAGTTTTGCTCAGATGATTCGTCTATGCATCGAGATGCTTGAGAAGTGTGGCAAGAAGCTAAACAATGCCAAGATCGTGTACATCACAGACGTGGAGGCACCGCACCCCCCTTCCAGTGCCGAGTTTCAAACGGCCCTGCAAAAGGCTAGCGATCTGGAAGGCAAAGAGTTTGAGTTTCAGGTGATTCCCATGATCGATGACTTTGACTACGAGCCCTTCTACAAGGAGTTCATAACGCTGTCGAGAGGTAAGTGGGAAGGTATAAAAATAGAATCAAAATATATGCTACATCAGTTCCCCTTGCTGGCGTGCAGCTTTAGCCAGAAAGGTTTCAAGATGTCGCAGAGCAAACAAAGCAAATCTTCACTCGCATCCAAGTGAAGCTGTATTAGATTGCGCTTTTGAATTTGCTTACAAAATCCCTAGCTCCAATATTGAATGTCCTTATTAACATTGACCTATTTTTTGTAGCCATCGAAATAGACGCCTTTCGCGTGCCGGACGCGCAGCTGCAGCGTGAGATTCTGGAGGATCGTAAGTTGAGGCAGGACTTTCTGCGTCGCTGTCTGGGTCACTTTACGCTCTCGTTGGGACCCAATCTTTCTCTGTCCGTGCAGTACTACAATTATTTCCAGCGCCGCGCCTATCCGCAAAAGGTGCACATCATGCGGCGGGATAACAGCGTCGTACGGAAGCGACGGCAGATTATGGTGCGTCAGCAGGATGGGGAGACGCAAGAGATAACGCATGAGTATCAGATCAAGATGACGGGCGGCTGGTACGAGTGCAAGATAGGCGACGAGACGATTCGTGTGTCCACGGAGCAAATAAATCATGTGCGCAACCTGCATCCGCCTGGCATGATGCTGCTGGGCTTCAAGCATCGCTCCTCGCTTTCTGCCAATATGTACAGCAAGCCGTGCAGCTTCATGTACCCGGACGATCAGAAGATCATTGGTTCGAAGCGGCTATTTCGTGCGCTGTGGCAACGTTGCTTGGAACGCGAGAAGATTGCTGTTTGCCTCTTCATGTGCAAGCGCAAGTCCGTGCCGCGCTACGTGGCGCTGGTGCCTGTGGAGGCGGCCGAGCAGGATGACAAGAACTACCGTTCGCTGCTGTCGGGCGATGGTTTCAAGATAGTCTACTTACCAGAGGCCAAACATATACGACACATCGACTTTTGCGACTGGAACAGCACGACTAACACAGCAACGGATGAGGGAGTTGACTTTTTCCAGAAAGTGATTCGCAAGCTCAGCGTTGATTATCAGCCCAACCTCATTAATGATCCCAATCTGGAGGTGCTGCAGTCCAATTTGCTAGCTCTTGCGCTGGACTTCAAGACCGAGGACGATGGTCTCAGCCAGCTGCCCGATCCGACGATGCAGGACAAGCGCATCGAGAAGCTGTTGCCCACCTACGAGACGTTGTTTGAGCCCGAAATAGAGCCAGCCAAGAAAAGAGCGGCCAAGTCCAACAGCGACGAGGCAAGAGCACCAAAAGTGGCTAAAATTGAGCAGGCTCAACTCAGCAAGTACGACTTCGTGGAGCAGCTGATCCAGGATGAGCGCCTGGGCGCTTGCACCGCCCAGCAGCTGCGCTACATACTCGATCAACATTTCGGCGTTAAACCAGCCAAGTCTGCTACCAAAGCTATGCTCATAGAACGTATAGATGAGCTGAGCGTTTAATCATTTGTTAGTTGAGGAAAAAGATGAATGTTAAATTGTAAAAAAGTTGAAAGAAATGTTTTTGTACTAATTTTAAGAATTGTTGAGCAGCAACAGAAAATGTGATTGCATTGTTATAAGCATGAAGAGTTGATAGAACAAGCTGGGATTTCCTGAGCATTAAATTTATAGTATTTATAAATATGCAAAATACATTCGATTTATATATGCTTATTAAAATGTATGTATACAACATGATGCATTTTATATGAATTTAAATATGATTTGTTAAACAACGACAGAAATATAATAGTAATATAGAGGAGTTAATAGAACAAGCTATAATTTCTTGAGCAACATCGATATATATGTATTATACATACATATATGTATATTCCAAATAATATTTGCTTACAACTGTTAATGGCAAATGCATGAAGGCTTTTCGGGTAGCTCTGGCTGTGTTTCTTAACTTTTATAATCCACTTTACACTGAGCCCTAAGTTCATTTTCGCGGTTGCCGGACATGGTTTATTTCTTCAGTCAGCGTAAATTGCATAATTTGACTCTTAACCTGAATAGCAGCAAATGTCCTTATGCTATGAAGGCGGTCGCAACTTTTCGGCGGCTTTTGGTGGACGAGGCAAAACTTTGCACTCGCCTTTGTCCGATTCGTGGAACAAGCGTCCAAAGGTGAAATGTTGTAGAGTTCACGTCAGTTGTTGTGTTCCTCGAGTGCAAAATGAGTTAAAAAATTATTAAAAGTGCAAAGTTAGAGTGTGAGAGGCGGTGCAGTAGCAGGTGGGCGAGAGCGAAGGCGCATTTACGCACTTGCAAGCAGTGAAACAGTAAAGAGGTAAAAGTTCCACAGAAGAACGGAAGTTGCGAGTTGACCCAGCTTTGGCTTTGGTTGGTGCTGGCCAACTTCAAGATGGCCAACACGAATGTGGCCCTCCTTTTACTTTCTTGGCACTTTATTTTAATTTCTGTGGCGCCGCGGCTTGTTCTAAACTAAACTTTCTTTCTTCAGTTTTTGCTTCAACGTTCTGCAGCCACTTTTCTTTTCTATGGTGTGCAGTGTAACTTGTGGTTAAGTCGAAATTACTTTGCCAAGCGGTTTGCAGATACCCTGTAAACAACTGCATAGAGGTAACATTGATTGGAAAAAGAATTGGTCAGGGTACAAAAAACTTGAAAAGATCTGAATATTTGTTGAATATAATGAATAAGACTCATTGTCTGCAACTCTATTTTCTAACACCTCTTAAGCTCCAGTTAAATGAACTTATTTATATTATTACATTACAAACCAGCTCGTCTTTATTCGGATGGGACGCTATTAACAAAACTTTACAAAATTTGGTCAGTTCTGGGCATACAGTGAATACAAAAACATTTTCTTTTTTTTTTACAGTTACTTGGTTGGGATGCGCATATCCTTGAGGGCGCTAACAGCTTGCTGGTATAGCTCCAATCCGTTGAGATGGGGGTGCACTTCTATATACTTCTTAAGCTTCTTCTGATGTCTCTTCAGATACCACGAACTCTCTGCCAACAGTAATTGATACTCCCGAATGAGCTTCAGGTGCTCGACTTTGCGCTCGTCAGGTGCCGACTTGTTAATCGATTTGATAAGCCTCTGCTTCTCAGAATGGATCTGATGCACATGAAACTCCTGCCGGCTAAGCATGAACAGCATTGTGTGAACAAGCTTCTTCAAGATACGTCTTTGATCCCCCATCTTATCCTGTGATTTTTTTTTTATTTTTTGTTTTTATTGATTAGATACGCTAGAAATTGTGATGTGTCGAGAAAACTACGATAAAAAAAGTCTCCTCAGTCACAACACAACGAATAAGCCGCATTCATAGAGGTGTTGAAATTGGATTTATAGCTTGCTGCGATCACTAGTTAAATACGGTCTTGATAGAGAGCAAATAATTAGTTATGCACAATAAAGCAAGCTGCTGGTCAGGCAGACAGCAGCTGCACCTAAACCTTCCGGCAGCTATCAGAGGGCTAGCTAACAGTTTCTTCAGCCCAATTTAAGTTTGAGCTATTGATTCACGCAGTTTTAAATTAAGACACACAGTAGAAACATTTGCCAATAGAATCATTGAAATATGCCTATATTGAGTGCAGCAGCTGCTGGACTAACAGAATTATGATTTCAGAATTCTTATTCTTGCTTTTAAAGAATTCGACTATTTCTCCAATGTCTGCTGAGCTTTCAATTAATATTTCAATTATCTTATTTGACCACACAGTGTAAACTATTTTTGTTTTCTTTCTTTTCTTTTTTTTCTAAATATTTATCAAAAGTACACCGTTTGCTAATTATTTTACGACACGTAAAACCGCACAGCATGCAAACTTGGCTTTAATTTTAGTAAATAAATACAAGAAACAAACACAATGACCGCAAATCACACAAACACTCACATTAATATGAATGTGTGTGTGAGTATTTCAATTGGGTCAAGCGGAAGTAACGCTAAAATTCATTTCCGTTCTACTCACACATGAGAGTGATAGAGAGGGAGAGCGAGGTCTGAGATGAAAATAAACTTAAAAATAATGAATTCAATAGACAATTCATACATTTGATTAGACAAACTAATTTTAAAAATTCTAAATATTAAATTAGTATAATTTAATATGAAATAATTGTCAAAAGAAACTAAATATGTTGACTTAATGATATTTTATTAATTAAAACAAGCCTCAATATATTTAATTAGATAATCTAAAAATGCTCAACAAATAATATTTAAATTAAATAAACGGATTTAATTAAATAATAAATTACTTTGAAAAAGTTGTGAAAAGAACTTTAATATTTTCAATCATTGATATTTTATTAAATTAAACAAACAGTTAATATATTTAATTCAGTTTATAAATTTCGAATGCCATCAAAAGGCCAACTCATCTCAGTAAGAGCCTTCAGTTTGCAGCGTAGATAAACATAGTTTTAATTGGCCCACTTTATAGACTAAAGACTCTCAGTAAAGGCGAGCTGAACTGCTGCAGCTCGGCTCAGCTCGAGTCACATATATTTTGCCATTAATCATCATCTTATTTATCTTTCGAATTTGGCTTGGCATTAATTTCAATGAGTATAACCAAAACATGCTCATGGCGAGTGCCTACGCCATGGACTTGCCTTAGATAATAATTTTGTGTCAATTAATTACAATTACCCTGTAGCTGGCTGGAAATTGTGCAACTTTGTCAATTGAACAGACACAGCACATAGGTAAACGCCATATATGCATATAGCTGCCCGAGGCAAGTAGACAATAGTAATTTAATGTGTATGTGTGTCTGTTTGTATGCGTGTGTGTGTGACTGCACTTGTGCGTGTTTTCGTAGCTGTAACAAAAGACTAAAATATTTGTCAAGGGTATTTGCTCGAAGTGTGGACAAACTGTATCTACAAAATTGTGGAAAGTTTGAATTTAATCAACTGGCTTGCCCTGGCACACCTTGGCGTATACATTATAAATGCGGCTATAGACATAAATTGAATATTACCTTAGCACATAAGCAAGCGTTCGACTCAGCTGAGTTAACAAACAAACAAAAGTGACAACAAAACATGTCTCAAGCACCCTACAGAGTACAGAGCCTCTGTGTGCGTACAAATTGGTCACTAAATAGCCAACACTTGGACAGCAGGAGAAAAATCTCAAGTATTTAGTTAACTGGCCTTAAATCTCTGAAATTATCCATTGGCCTGTCCCTCACATTTGCATTCCCTTTAAAGATCTGCTTAGCATTAAAAATCCGTTTTGAGCTTCTTTTCGATTACAAATACTTTACATAGAAATCATTTTCAGCTTAAATATGCCAAACGAATACATATGCATACAAATACGTAAGCTGTCTATAGACTGCTCAGATTAGATGCGTCTTAAGCACACAGAAGCAGAAAAGCTTACAGCACAGATTAAAACGCGTCTCGACGTGGCAGCAAATGTGTTGCCTACTTATCAGCGTATAAATAATTTGTCTATTTGATGGCATTTGGTAATTTCAATAAAATATATATTGGAGTTTTAAGCACATGCAAGAAAGCTTCCAGCTTAAATTTACTAAACAACTTTCAGTTGAAATGTGTTATTCAATATTATTGAATAATTAATTTAATTAATTTACTTTGGTTTTTACCTGCAAGGTGTCGAGGTAGTTTGTGCTTTATCTCTATTATGTGTCGATCTCGCTAGAAATTTTGTCAGCTGCTGTTGCTGAATCATCCGTATTTACATAGCTCCTAATTTGTGTGGCATGAATGAAAACCAAGCCGCAACCGAACCACCCATCCACCGTATTGCGGCTGACAACGCAACGCCGCCTGCCTAGCAACTGCAAATGACTGATACATGTATGAGTGTGCGTGTGTGTGAGTGTGTGATGTGTGTAAAGATGAAAACATGGGATAGCATAAGAAAAAAGCGCAGCAAAGCGTTAAGCTGTTGGCGGTTGCGTTAAGCAACAGCTGCTGGCGACACCTTGCAAGTGTTGTAAACTGTTGGACGGAAAGAGAGAAAAGAAGCGTCAGAAGGCTGACGTTGCTAATGCCACAATATGCGAGTGCAACCGCTGTCTATGTGTATGTATGTGTGTGTAACTGTACTGTATATGTGCGCGCACATACACACTCACACGCATTGTGGTTAAGCAATTTGCGCCAAACGAAACGAAAGTTCTAAGCGCATTGGCCGTCACATGTATCAGCACCCACACGAACACACATACATATACATATATGAGAAGCCTTAGTTACCCGAAAGGAAGGGCAAGATACTCTTTAAAACATAATATAAAATTAACTTAAAATTACTCTTAAATTTAAATTAAAGTTGATATAAAATTACAATGAAGTAAAATGAAATTACAATTGCAAAATATAAATGAGTAAAATTTTTGTATAATTACAACATATTTCATTATAAATGACTTAAATATATAACAATTTCCATAAAATTTAATTATTTTCTTAAAATTTCAATGAAAACTTGAATTACTTTAAAATAAAATTCAAATAAATTTTTAAATACAATGAATTGATTAAAAGAAATGAAATTTTATTATTACATTATAATTATAAGGTTAAATTAAAATTCGAAATTTCTTAATAACGACTAGAAATATGATGGGGGTATAAGGACTCTTGCACTATAAACCTGCAGCTGCCAGCTGTGCATTTGGCATGCCATCGAGTCCTTTTGGGTGCTATAGGTCTGTGTGCACCAGGTGCGATATGGCAAAGCTGTCATATAGCTGCTTGTCTGACTTTCTGTGTATGGGTGCCTGTGTATGTGTAGCTGTCGTTTGGTTTTTTTGTAGCTGCTGTTTTGCGGCTTGCGCTAAATTTCATAATTTTTGCTGCTCTGACTGCTCCTGCAGCTCCTGTTATTCCTCTCCTATTACTGTTTCTCTTCCTGAATGTCTCTCAGTCGCGTGTCATTCATATCATATCGCACAATAAACAAGACCGAGCTGCAATGACCGACCAGTCCATGTTGGCGCCCTGCTGCCAGCCGCTGTTCTGCCCTATCCGGATCCTGCCGGTGTTCCTCCGCTCCTGCGCCTGGCGCTGCTTCTTGTTGGCATGATGCATCGTTTGTTACTTGGTTCGCCTTATTTCGATTTATTTTTATGTGCACTTCCTTGTGCACTTTGCATAGGGATTTTTTGTTTTTATTTATTTATTTATTTATTTTTTTTTAGCTCAACCCTCGGACTTGTTAACTGAAAATATTTTCTCATGCGTAAAATGCATGACAAGCGATGCAGACAGAGACGTTGACGCATTGAAATCCCAGCTGGGTGGTTTGCTGGGTGCTTAGGTAGCCAGCTTTGGCTGCCAAATTGTCTGGCTTTACTGTGGGCCAAGTGGCGGGGTAGCCGGGGAAAGAGTGGCGCGTGCTATGTCAGCTGTGTTTAGCGCGCAGGTGTATCGATTTGTTATACGCGTGAACTTGATGAAGTGTCGGACAATCGGGCAAATATTTCATACGGGGTTGCAAATAAAAGAGAATGGGATCAAAGCGTTCACTCTGGGGTTGCTACTGTGTGCTCCGTGCTCCTAGATGGCTGAATAAATTGTGAATCAGCTTGAAACAGTCTGCAGCTCAAAATAATAAACAAAGAAATAAATGGTATACTTAATTTGAGGCAGCATCTGATGCTTAAGTTTCCAATTGACATGCTTTGATCGTGTTCTAAGAGAATTATTGATTGTAATGGAGGCAAATACAATGCACAGATCCTATTCATATTATAGCATCTACTATTTCCTACTCTGTCCACTCTACATGAAAGTTGCCCAAACAATGTTTAACGTTCGGTAATAATCAACACATTCAATACTTCCACTTCTGAATAACTATCTGAGTATTTAGAGGTAACTGATATTCAAGGCTTGAAATTATTCCAAATAATAATAATTATTTCTGTTGGCTCTTTTTCAACTACCAACTAGAACTAACTGAAAAGAGCAGCTTATCTGGCGCTGCTTATGATATTATGATCATTAAATTTGATCTCAGATCTAATTTAACTCGCTTTTCCAGTAATGCATTCATTCAGTCAGAGATTTTATTCTTAAATATGAATTATTTCTTCTGCATTTTTACGCTGAGTCCTATTTTTAGATTTCTAAAAACTTTAAGAGATGAAATCGGTTTAGGCATTGGACATATACATATATTATATATTTCCATATTTCTTTCATTTAATTAAGCAATTTATAGCAGCTCAAGTGAAGTCAGGCAGAGCTTTTGTTGAAAGTCCGTTTCCACCGTAATTGATCGGAAATGAAAACAAACCCGAACTTAAATAAAAACATTCAATTAAATATGCAATGTGAATTAGCCTATAAAAGGAACGGAGAAAACAAAACGGAAAATCAACAGCCAATTGCCAGCACAATATCAATGGATAAAATATGCAACAACAACAAACACACACAATTGAAACTTTTCTCGGAATATTTAAACAATGCTGAAAAAGCGGAATACGAACAAAAAAAGTTGAGTCGGACTGATATAAACAATTATTAAAAGCAACCCAGAGTCGGTGCAGAGCAGACGGAGCAGGCGGGGCAGATGTGGGCTGCTCTGTGAACCCAAGCAATATACATAACAATGGCACAGCGGCTGCTGATTGTGGGCAGCGACACGGCTCCACTGCTCCACTCTGGACACACAAGGAGTCCCCTTTGGCCAAATAATTAAGCCTGCCATTCATTAACCAAACTTGGACCGGGGCGTTACAACACAACTGAGCAAAGTTGCGGCCACTTTTGTTGCATAGTGTAATGCAAAACAAAAGTTTTTTATGGAGGTGTGCGTGTGTGTGTGTGTGTGGGAAATCAGCAAATCAGGCAAAACGGCACAATCGACAACTCAGACATGCAGAGTGTATATGTGTTTGTCTATGTGAGTGTGTGTGGGTAAGCGTTGAACACTTTCAGCCAGCCGCCCATTGAGCGGGTCGAATTAATTGTAGCCATCGGCCCATTGGCATTAGTAGTTTCTGACCAAGTTAAAGGCGAATTGCAAGCTGGCGCTTAGCTTGCTCTGGCAATTGCTTCTTAAATCAAAAACAAAAATATGTGAACTATATATGAATGATATATGAATGTGTGTGAATGTGTTTGCGGTTTGGCGCACACTCACAAATTTATTGAATTCTCTAAAGACTGATTAGAAATGGCTGGAAAGGGTTTCAATTATTATGTCTTTAAGTGTGTGTCTATGTATAAGTACTTTCAAGGTCGCATGAACAGCAATAAAACAACTGACATTGTTTCGAGCTTAAATTGTCATTAAGTTCCTTTATAAGGGAAATTGCAGTATTGTTTTTGCTCTATTTAAATATAATTTGCATAACTCATGGCAGATGACTAATGTAATTATACAATTACGTTTACCTTTTTCTTGATTTTAATTTTTTAAATGACTGCGCTCTTATGAACAATTCTCAGAAATATCATTAAGCAAATAAATATGCAAACAGCTGCCAGTGTCAGGTAATAATTTGATCACACTTCTAGAGCTCAGCTCAGTATCTTAATTACAACATAGCAGTAATTAAGACACAGCCATTCAACTTGAACTTGGTGGGAAGAGTAACTTTAAAACTAATGAAACATATTTGAATAATAATGGAATATTCGAGCCCTGAGTTCAGTTGAGCTATATTAAGTGTTCCTTAAAAAAAAGTTAGTGCATGTTCTTTCTCTTTTATTATTACTCCTTGCAGCCATTGCTTTAGAAAATTGTTTTCCATTTTCTGGACAAATTTACAACAACAATTGCTCAATTTGGCAATACATTCATATATTGCCCACAGCAATAAATGTTGCTCAGGCAGAAGGAGACACACAGAGATAGAGGGAAATTCAGAAGAAGAGTGAAATTCTTGTGTAAATGCAACACTTGACGGTAGTTTAAGTAGCCGCTGGAGAGTTGACCAGCACAAGTTTTGAAATTTTCAAAGGCTTCACGAACAAAACGTTGAATATGCTATGGCAGAAGCAACGCAAAGCAAAGCAAAGGCAAAGGCAATGGACATGGCCGATGGTTGGCCAAATGGGGACGCATTGTGGAAAGGCGGTCAAGAGTTGAGTGTTTATCAAGAGCCGAAGGACAAGCTAGAGCTTGTCAAGCAGAAGCTTAGCTCCCAAATGAGCAACAAATAGTGGCTAAGTGGCACAGTGGAGACTCGTGTAGGTGGCTGCCTAGATAAGCAAATGCGCGTTGCAAAATGTTCAATCATCCAAGAGTTCTCTCTCGCCCGAGCGGCAGTTATTAATGCCACGTTATCAGGAGCGCGTCTCCAACTGCTGGCCATTACTCGCATCTCCCATTTCCCATCTCGCATTGCTTATAAATGTCCTGTGGCAACAAAAACAAGCGCTGCGGCAGCTGAAGCACTCTGCCCCACAAAAAGCCAAAAAATTAGCATAATTTCAGTTGCTGCGGCGAGCACTTGCAACACTTGCGGCCGCAGATAAGGCGCAAAATGAACGCGACTCGGTGTGTGTTGCATCTACATATATGTCAGTATGAGTGTGTGTGTGTGTCTCACTTGTTATTTCGGCTGCATCGTGTTAAACTTGCGTCATATGTGTGCCACTGGCTGCTGCATGTGTTTTTTGCGCTTGGCCATGAAGTTGTTTCGGCTGCTTGTGCCATGCGAATCACACAGTTGCCAACACTGGCTCACTAACACTAACACACTCGCGCTGGCATATAATTTGCATAAATGTACAACGGCGATGCGTTGCATGCATCCCCAAGATCCTGAAGAGTGCATCTTCTGGGGCAAGCAGAAATTAAGCAAAGTGTGATTGGTTGGCTGATATGCTGTGAAGAATTGAAAGAGAGTGAGAGGTGTGACGAAAAAGAAAGGCAGGTAGAGAGAGAGAGATACTGAAAGGGGAAGGGGGAGAGATAGAGAGTAGCAGGAATGCAGCTTCAACATATCAACAGTAAATATATAGTTCCTTTTGTTATTTGACGGAAACAAAGAGAAAGAATGTGAAAACAGAAGTGCATGAGGATATAATATAGCCTCAATCGTAGCAGTCCTATATTGTCTATTCATTAGACTTTAGAAAATTTCAATGAATTGAAAACAAATATTTCCGGTACAGTAGAAATTTCAGCACCAGAACTACCATGTTCCGAACAGAAGCGACAATTGGTAATCCACTTGGGATCCCCACGCGTTCAACTGATCAACTTCCCAGCGCCTTTATGGCCACAATGATGCTGGCGACAACGCCACAGACCATGCAGGACTTGTTGGCCCCGAGGATGACAGCGGGCAGTATTCGAGAGTACAGCCAGATTGGGGACGGCGTGCAGTTGAGGCAGCATCCGCTTTCGCTGCTGCCGCTGGGGATGGAGCGTGTCCGACAGCACCCACAAATGGTGGTGCGCAAGGTTTCCGTAGTGGGCAGCCATGTGTTGCGGTATCTGAGCCGTTCGAATAACGCGTCGCTGAGACGGCCTCAGCTCCGCAGTTTCCTGCGCGCACGTACGTCCCGCATCGGTCAGAATATAAGCCACAGGAACGGCTCTAACAACGATCGGGTTGATGATCATGTGGAGTGGACGAGGAGCAGCCAAGAGTCTCCAGCGCAGTCTAACTTAGCATTGTTGCATGTTCAGCTGCCAGAGTCCAGTGCAATGCGTCACATGCTGGCGTCCAGCTCTGACGACAGCTCCTTCCTGGGGCAACTGAACTGGAAGGTATATTTGAGCATGTTCTTTATCATAGCGATGCAGGCTCTGTTGAAACTGGCATTCCAGCAGATGTTCAGGAGTTGAGCTCCAGCCTGTGAAACTGCCTTGACTATGAAGAGAATATGCTCTCAAATTGATCAATGCGTGGGACTGGTAGCATTGCAAACGATAGTTTGCTGCTAGCTGTCAAATTTATGCTAGACCTGCAAAATTAGTTTAGGCCACACATCAATTGTCAAGAATCCAGAAATAATAATAATAAAACCGATTTCCATAAAGAAAAATAAAAGTGGATAAATTTGATTTGTTTTTCGCAACAGCAAAACTCCATAAACGTATCTTTTTGTATGCTAAGTACTGATACCTTAAGTCTGCAGCTTCCGCATTTTATTTTTTACTTTAACAAAAAATGCTGACCAGCTGTGCGAGCGCGTATTCTTTGGAGCCATTTGACTCCCCATATCAGCTTGCTGTCGGTTCACTTTCATCCAATTAACTTTCTGGCTTGCGCATATGCGCATATTCATATTACTTATTCATATCGATGTATATTGCGCTTATTAAACGCTTCGGGTCGACAGCGTGGAGAGTGCTGGGTGGCACGAGTCAAGTTCAGTTAACATGAGAGGGGAAGCATGCGAGCAGAAACAATTCATTTGCCTGCCACTCAGATTCTCAGCTGCTTATTCCCAGAGCTGCGTCATCCTGTCGTGCATGTGTATGTATGTGTGTGTGTGTGTGTGGGTATAGGTGGCACACACTTGCTTCATAATTCAAAGTGGCAACACTTTTGCCAGCTACTGAAAACTCAGCTCGACACACGCCGCCCCGTCGGAGAAAATGAATGATGGAAATCATCTCCCCAGGCACTTGGCCCCGACAATCTAATACGTGATATACAAAACAGACACCACTGCGATCCGAAATGAATTGAAATGTCAGCAGGCAGTCAGCAGTCCGGGCGGAAGGATGAAAGGCTGAAGGGCTGAGAGCAGCAGAATACTCACTTGTTTTTTTTTTCGTTTGCTGCAGCACTTGCAGTAGTCATTAATAATTGCATGCGCCACATGGGGCATATGAGCAACTTGGCTAGCAATTTACTTTGATCAACTCAATTGCTGACATCAACAATGTGCCAAGCCCGGTGCACATTTATATTTTGTGGGCAGCACTTGACACTAATTAAAATTTCAATGCCAGAGCATTCTTGCGACGTTTGCCACAATTACTGCAGCTCGCTGAAACTCAAATTAAGCATTTACCTGGATCTCCCATGCCGAGCATATTGTTTGCTTCATGAGGCACAAGGTCATCGAGCTGCTGCAAATGCTGAGTACTATTCGCATTTAAGGTATGCAATACTGCAAGCAGCATCAGCATCAGCATAATTTACAATCAGCTTCATCCAGGCAAAAAATCCAATGCCAGCTCGAACAATGCAGCAATCGAAGCACATACTATAATGAGGAGTAGATGTGAATGGACACATAAAGAGAAATCAAATCTATTTAATATAAATCCATATTTATTATTATTTCATTGGCTTGTTGAACAACGTCTCGATAGTGTGCTCGAATTTATAAATGTATTGTTAATTTGTGTGTGAGTCATCGCATCTGTATCCCGGTCAAAAGGAATTCATCTGCTGACGTTGAAGGAACCGCTCAACGATCCGCAAGGCCAGCCATAGCCCAAGCTCATATCGTGCAAGTGCTCTAATATTTAAATAAATTAAAAAGTATTTAAAGAATTTTATTTTAAAATTGACTTAAGTACAAACCTTTTTGAACCGGGCCAATGAACATACTGAAGCTGGAAATATGCCAAAAAATTAGAGACGTTGTTCCTTTGGCCTCTGTTGCTAGACTGAATTCAAAATATAACATTTTCAAGCATCTGGAAGAAAAATATGATTTATTTTCCCGTGATGACTTGACTAAGAGATCTATTTACTTATTTCTTTTCTTTTTAATTATTGCGTATGTAATATATTTATATTTTATCATATTACTATTATGATTATAATAGTTTTGATTACTAAATAAAATGAATGGATTTTGATTTATATTTTTATTAACAGCAATTCTTCAGAATACAAGAATACCGTATGTAGTTCCTTAGTTCTTGCTTTTGAACCTCGGGTATATTTCAATATAATTTTATTTATAATCTTCCCATCAAACCTATAATATATTTAAATGGTTTTGGTTTATAGTGAGTACATGAACTAGTAAAAAGAGGATATATGCTCAGATAGTCGAAACAAAATTTATTAAGATTTCGTTCATAAATCTCATTTCAGAAATATCTACATCTGTAGTAAGAGATCTGCAGTATCCCTCAGTTTACAGGTAATTATGTTCGATGTAATGAATGATGGTCGATTTCCAGCCTCACTTCTTATTAAATAAAAGATGGTGAATGTATTTTATATGTTTCTGCACATCAGCTCACGTCGATCGTCATCCAGTCCTTGTCCTCTTTCTATGTTAACAGCCACCGCAACATCCACCGCAACAGCTTCCACAACAACTGCCGCAGCAGCCGCTACAGCAGCAGGGACCGCTCAACGACCCGCAAGGCCAGCCACAACCTAGGATCATGTTGTGCAGATGTTCTACAAGAATAAATAAAAAAATATATATAAATACAAATAAAATAAAATAAATCTGTATTTTTTTTCTGAATATGGAATATTACCTTTTTGAACTGGACCGATGAACATTTTGGCAGAAAATAATTTAATAAAAATTTAGATGTTGAACTTTTGAATAGTTGTATGAGACTGAATAAGTTGAACATGGAGCGAGCTCAGGTACAAAAATTGATGACAGGTTTTTCAATGCTTACTTTAATCCAATTTTTTGTATTACAAAAATGTGGAAAAAAGATAGGTTGATGAACTAAAAATAGCATCTAGATGATGTGAAAGCTCTAGTCGAGACTGCTCGACTACCAGATCCCCTGAACCCTTCTTCGAACGAATAATATTCCAAGAATGATTCGTTTCGATTCTCCACGCGGGTCTGACACGCTTCCTTCTGCCTGTTACATACTTTTAACAAAACCATTATAAACTGATTTCCCATTTTCAATGGGCTCAGGGTATTGAAATACCCTGTCGTCGCACAAATGGCAATGACAGGGATTAGCTACATCAATCAATTAAAATTTGAAGTTTAATGGGGGATATCTCCTAATTCCTAAACGTGAAGTAGCTCAAGAAAGTTAAAATGGCTTAAAAAAATAATAAATAAAAATAAAATAGTGTTAGTCTTTAATATTGAAATGTTTTCTTTTCAAATTTTGCGAAAGTAGGCGCAGTTTCTATGTCAATAAAAGTAGATTGACAGTCAGACGGATATGGTCGCTATTCTCAATGCCATGATTACGATATATTTTATAGGTCATGCTTTTTTCTACCTGTTAATAACATACAAAATTATACTGTGAATGCATAGTTTCAATAGGACAAGCACTAAACCCATGTACAATTTGCATCACAAACAGCAGATTTCAATTATTGTCTGCTGCATCTGACGGCAGCCGGCCTGTATTATGGTTTCCCATTTCATAGCAGTCCCTAGCCTAGATAATTTATATTGTGCATAAAAAATTATTTTCATTGCGTATGAAAAAAATCACAACAACTTCCTAAACCATAATGAAAATACTGAAATTTTACGGAAAGCCTCACATCTTATTTATTAACTATGTACATAACATTGCTTTTGCCAGAAGATGTTGGATGTGGTTTTTTCCCCATGAGAGTGTACTGGCAACAGCTGCTCATTGGTCCCGGTCCAAAAATCGCACGAAAATCAGCAGCAGCCACCGCAGCCTCCTCCACAGCAACCTCCACAGCAGCCCCCGCAGCATCCACTACAACAACACGGTCCACTTAGAGATCCACAAGGCCAACCACAACCCAGGATCATCTGGTGCAGATGCTCTGTAAAAAAAAGAAAATATAATAATATATAAATATATTTATATTTACATATGTATATTATATATACAAATTTATTTTATTTTAAATATTTATATTTTTTTTCGCATACCTTTTTGAACTGGGCCAATGAACATTTTGAATATTATTTATTTACAAATTTAGATGTTTTACTTTAGAAGTAAGGCGTTATACTGAAGCTATATAAGCCTGAACGATGCTAGGTACGAAAATTTGTGATTACTTTTTCAAAACTAACAAGATTGTAAAAATTTGTGATTACCAATATACAAATAGAGACATGGTTTGGTTTTGCTTATACATATGTATTGATCCAAGCAGTTATTTATTTCACTTGTGCACAGTATTGTTCGTTATAGGATCTCCGCAACATAAACTGTATCAGGATCACATTGAATCAGTCCAGGAACAGTTTCTTCTCTTTGCCTTAAGGGATCTTAATTGGGACTATAATTTTCGTTACCAGTGTGCTCCACGGATTATTCCTTACATTGTGCTTTTCATGTTTAATGAGTTAATTATAATACATTTTATCACGTAATTCCATTAGAGATCTTGCTTTCAGCTCATCTTAAATTTGAAATCATTCGCAATGCTCAAATATCAGACTCGGTGTATGTCAGCTGATCATTTGCTGCTGTATTTTCTAATCCAATCTTATATTTTCTCTTCATCTCTCACTGTGAATTTTGTTTTTAATATACTATTTTTTTTCTTGTCAATCTTTACTTTAAGAAATGTTATAATTTCTTAGGTTATAATCATACTTATCAGCATCATAGCGTCAATCGTAGCGCTCTATAAGTGAAGTTCGGGAAAAGAGCATCATATTTTTAGTTGAACTCAAAGCGCTCAATCTAAGTCCGAAACGAAAAGAATCGAGGGCTTTTGCTCAGAGCAAGAACGAATGATGTTTTTCAGATGATCTTGTGAAAGGTTTGAACGTTATTTGCTAGATGTGGTTGCATTATAAATGACTATTTATTAAATTAGTTTATAAATAAGTTATTGATAATTTTAGCCGGTACATTAATTTTCATCATCGGCCTCGTAGCCCATTTCCTGCTTGAGACTATTTGGTAGAGTAGACTTGTCCATATCGCCCAGCTCCTTAAAGCATTTTCTGCGCTTGACCGTTCTGTCAGTGTATAAATCAAAACGACGCTTGCGTTTCTTCTTCATGAGGCCCCGTTCAACTTCCTCGTAAGTCCAATAAAGCTTTACCTCCAGCGGGTACAGTCGGGCGTTATCGCTTTTCCGCTGCGCTTCACATAGCTCCGGCGCGGATTGTATGCCATCAGACTCGCTGGAAGCATTGTACTCCAATGGAACTGTATTTAAAAGGCTAGAGTGATCGGAGCTATCCATGTACTCTAGAGATTCCGGAGCTTCAAGCTCGCCCAGACCTAAGCTCGACATCTTCCGTTGACATTCATCAAGACTCATATTCAGTTTTTGTTATATTTATTTTAAAATTTTTGAGAGAATTAGCTTTTGAATGAAACAAAACTAAAATGAAATGTGGAGAAGTCAATCAATTTCGTTGAACGTCAAAGTATCACAGGGTTGCCAAGTTTTATTAAAGGATTGTCAAGTCGATGTATGACAATGATACTAAAACTGTGTAGCCCTTAAAATGATTATTTCATTCTTAAATTTTTGACGTTATTCGCTTGAAGTTCTCTTCGGCTTCAACTTTAAATGCACGTCCGGCTGCAGTCCGTTACTTAACCTTCGAACAATGACAAAAAGCAATCAGCTCCACTCGGTCAGGCGTTGAGCTATGCCCTGGGGCGTGGCCCTGGGCGAACAGTTCATACAAACAAACAAACCCTTCTTTGTGAACTTTCAATACGCTTGCGTTGCAATTTAAATAATGCACCAAATGAATTAAGGCACCCAACCAACTGCTTCCCCCTGACACAGCTGCTGGCGGGGCGTTTTGTGGGGCGTGGTCATGTGAGCAGACTAAGCTAAAATAAGTATTTAAGCCAAATGGAGTAAATCCTTTCGCAGCTGCCATAAAAAACGAATCATGTTAACAAAGAAATGAAATGAAGCGCGCACAAAAATGCCAACCAAGTCGAGAGGACGACTGATTCCGAGGTCTAAGTCAAATAATTGCATTCGGGAAGGACTGACAGCGTAATACTTGTTCATGCCTAAAAAATACAAATTTATCAATCAGTGTCACAATGAACGTAGATTTATCTAAAAAGAATATATTTTATCTAATACTTATGCAATGTTTTGTTTTTTTTTTATTTATAAATTTTGATATAGTTTAATAAATAATTATCTTTGCTTAGAGCTCTTGGCATATATTTGATTTCAACACTTTTAACTATTCACTGCCAAAACTAAGCGATTGCAACAAGAGTGTCTAACAGAACTTTGGCAAAGTTATAAGACCCTTAGCAAGTGTATTTGAAGAAGTATTAAACTCTCTTTAGCAATAGTTGTAAGAAGGATTTCAGAGAAAAGTCAGCAGACAAAACGCTTAAGCAACTGCTTGATGGAGAAGAAGGGGCGGAGAGATGGGGGCAAATGGGCAGACGTGTGTGAAAGGCAACATGCGATGCGTATGTACATATATGTATGTATTTGTAATATTAGTTTATATGTATGTATATTATATATATATATACGTGTGTGCGTGTCGTATGTGTCATTGATATATCGCTTGAGCACGAGTCGCTTGACTCGTCGATACAGGAAAACACGCAGGCACTGAAGACGGCAATAAAAGTGGTAATGATGCAGACGAGAGCGAGACAGGAAGCGAGTGTGAGAGAGTGGGTAAAAAAATATATATATAAAATCGAAATGTTATCAAATGTGAAATGCCACGAGGCAAAAAAGAGGACAAATCGAGCAAATGTTATCTAAGATAGGATTGTCTCTTGCACTTAAAAAAAATATTATAGAAAAAAAAGCAAAAAACTACATTATATCACACACATCACTTTGTTACCACACATGCGATTATTTCAATTGGTGTGCCACATTATAATGTGTCAGACCCCAGGCAAATAGGGGATGGAGCAGAGGCAAGGCTGCACACCTGTGCGACATGTGTAGCCAACTTATCGCGAGAGACAGCATCCGGCAGGTAAATTAAACAAAATGTATTCGTATGCCATCTAATTAAATATATCCGCATGTAATTTTGCAGTTTAATTTGTGCAAAAAGAGGGAAAAAGTCAAATACAAACTCCGCTTGCAGTCGGAAAAGGGCTGCAGCCACAGTGTTGGCAAAAGTATGCTAACCGCTTAGAGCTTGAGGCGAGTTGTTGGCTGCGACGGCATACTTTTGTGCAACACTGTATGCATACACTACAGTCAGGGCACGTTAAGGACACACACATGCACATACACAGAGACACACACAGTCGCGTATGCACATTTCGAAAGCAGCTTCCGGCAAAATATTTCAGTTGAAAATTTTTAATGAGCTCGAAATTGTGTGCGAGGGAGAATAAAAATAGTACGCAACAGCAAATCAAATCAAATACATGTATGGAAAAAAGTCGAATGGATTTTAATTGCTAAATACTATATAAAACATGCTGGCCAATCAATAAGTACGTGCTTTGTTCCACAGACTGCGAGCCATACGGAATAATTGTGCAATATCGTGTTTGGGTATATTTGCAAACAATGCAGCATAAAAAACGTATATCAAATGTAATATGAAGGATGCGAGGGCTTTAACAATACACTGCAAGAAAAACATTGAAATTAAAGAGATATGCTAAATATATATTTTTTTATTGACATAAAATGGGAATCAAATTGAATCCATTAAAAATTGCTTTGTTGCTTATATGCGGATATCAGTAATATTAATAATAATAATAATAATGAAACTATATTTTCTCGTTCATTTTGGGAACCAAAATCACTTAATTTTTGCAATTAAATATTAGTATATTTAATACAATTTTAGTTTTCTTATATATATAGTATATTTTTATACCCTGAACCCATTGAAAATGGGAAATCAGGGTATAATGGTTTTGTTAAAAGTATGTAACAGGCAGAAGGAGGCGTGGCAGACCCCATAAAGTATATATATTCTTGATCAGGGTGACGAGAAAAGTTGATATAGCCATGTCCGTCTGTCCGTCCGTCCGTCCGTCCGTCCGTCCGTCCGTCCGTCCGTCCGTATGTATGAACGCGTCGATTTCCGAAGATACAAAAGCTAGAGAGTTCATTCTTTTTGTGTTAGGTTCGTATATTTCACGCGCAGTACGAGTTTGTTTCAGAAATTCGATAACTCGTATAGTTGCAACGTTATCGATAAACGAACTTATCGGGCACCTGTTATAAAATTCTAGCTAATTCATCTTTAGAGTTAGAGTCTCCAAGTCTTCTGCATATATATAGATACTAATTTAATACAATTTCGGTTTTTGTCAGATTTTGGATTCCGGTCCCCAATTCGCCCCCACACCCCAAAATGTGTAAAAAATGCATTTCAAATACTAGAGACATACAGTTTGGTTTGGCATATAGATATGAATATCATAATCTTAATCTGAACATATCAATATGATTGTCCATCTAGAAACAGAATTATTAGTCTATAAAGTTTTCTCATCAAAACCCATGTGGCGCAGCAAGCAAGGCAGCGACAAAGCAAGACGCATTGCGGGCGCACATATGTACATACATACATACATACATACATACATACATACATACATACATACATATGTATGTATGTATGTGTGCAAGCGTAGATCAGCGTGTGGCTGGAATCGTACATATGGACATACATATGTATGTATTTGTGCATGTAAAGCTAATACTAAATGAGTTATGATTTCTAAAAAAAAAAACCTAAAATGTCAAATAGAATATGTAGATCATGCTGAAACTTTCATTACATTCCATTATATATTTTAAAAATTTTAAAACAATTAAAATATCAATGGAAATGCAAGCAACGTTGAGCAATGCAAATCAATTTTCGTATGCGTGTGCACATATACACACAAAAAATCTTGGGCCGTTTTCTATGTTGCTATGCGTGCATATTCTAAGAATCACAATTGTTTTTGAATTGCGTTAGAATTGTCTTTGAATTGTATTTGTATTTTCAGCCACTGCTTTAGTGTTTCTTTCGTATATGACGAATTTCATTCGTTTTCGCTACTCTGCTGTTTAAGTGATTCGTGGTGTAGATGGCTAGGCAGATGCAACGAATGTTAGGGTGTCGCAGGTTCTAGTCTCGCCTGAGCCTTTCGTAATTTCCTATTATTATTTTTAATTTTTTTTTTTTTTTTTTTTATTTTTTTCTTTTTTTTACTATTTATTTCTTTGTGTTTGATACCTTTGAAAGTCAGTTGGTAGTTTTTTTTTTTATTAATTTCAAATATTTAATAGCATCATTTCTGAAAGTGTTTTTGTTTCAATTATATTTTATTCCGTTAAGTCAACAGAAAATAATAAACAGCACGTGACATCTGCGGTTTTCCTATATGTATGCCCACATGTACATTCAAAACTAGTGTAGCATGGTCTAAAAATTTTAACTTAATAGATGGCGCTTTAGCAGTGAACTTATTTACTATGGCTATTACAGCTTCGAGTGGCATTGATATATTTCTTTTACAATTATGAAGTGTCTGTGTTAATTAAGGTAATGCCTGTTAATCGAGGAACGTCTATTTGTTGGGTCTATTTTTAATGATATTTAATAATATAACATTTTTCGAATTTCAACTAATATAAGCGCCATCTATTATTATTTTTTTTGGCAATACAATGTATATATACATGTACATATGTACATTTTGAACGTTACACGCATACATTCTTATGTATACTTTCTGTTTTATCCATATGGGTAATTCTCCAGAAAAGTCAACTTTTTGTCACGTTCGAAACTGGTTTTTTGTAATTATCTTGAAAACGGATTAATTTTAGTACTAATCAAGAACAATATATTTAACTATTTGTCAAAATAAAGAAGTTTTTTCCATTTTCAGCACTAAAATTGATGCATTTTCAAGATAATTACAAAAAACCAAACCACAGTACAGATTATTATTTTATTTTATTAAAATTGGGTTCAGGGTATTATTTAGTCGAGCACTCTCGACTAGAGTTTTCTTACTTGTTTATTTTACTTAAGTTAATTTTTCCAAAATGTTTACTTGAATGAAGTTTTATTCAAAAGTCAGCTACTTTATTAGCTTTACAACTCTCCGTTCGAGCGGTGTTGCTAGAGGTGGAGCGCGTAGTCAAGAAATCCAATGCAAATGTTTCTTTGCAGTAGAAAAAAAAAAGTAAATTTAAAAACACAGACCGGACAGCTTTCTTACTCTTTTATAAACTATATTGTCTACAGAATCATCTTTTATTAATTTTTTGTTTTGCAGACAAGAAATTAATAATCCTCACAAAATAAATATATTTATTAATATATATTGCATGCGCATTTCACGAAAGTCATTTATATATTTACAAAATTGAAAATATGTCCAGCTGAAACTTAATCCTTGTTCATGCAGCAGAATGTCAGTCATACGCATAGTTCTTTGCTCTGCAACATATCGTTGCATCTTTCGTCGTATCTTTTTTACGGTGTCAATGCAATGTATGCATAAATATGGCACTTACCCTCTACGTGTGCGTGGGTGGGGTGAGTGTGTGTCTGTGCGCTTATAAATCTCGACAGTATAACATGGCAGCAGTCAGCAGCAGAAGCAGTAGCAGCAACAGGACCTACAACATATAAATATACACAGACATACTTATGTATATATCTTATATATGTGAGCGGAAAATACTGACGAATCTGGATCGTCTGCCGTCTTGTTGTCGTTTTTTTTTTTTTATATATTTATATATATTTCTTTTTACTGACTGCCAGAACAACAGCAGGAGTGGCAGAGGCAGCGGCAGTCAGTAAGAGCGCCTGTCTGACATTTTGTTTTAATTTTACAGATTTACTTGTTTTGCACAGTTCGGTGACGGCTGAAGCACTGGAACCCTCAGGCAGCCATCAATGCTGCATGTTTTCAAAAGTTGTTAACGATTTTTCAAGCGACCCATTCATATATTCATAGCTTACACTCACACTCACACACACACAAATACACACTCAGACATGCATATAGAAAATATGTATACACAGTCATACTGATATATATAGATATATATTATTTTTTTCAATACTTTGTCTCTGAGGTTGTGACAGCAGCGCTAACTACCTTGCCCCTCGTCCAATCGTTCGTCTGGCTGTGTGAACACTGAATAAATACCAATTGCGCATTTAAATAAATAAAATATAACTAAACAAATTCTATGATTATTTTATATTCATATATCAAAACTTTAAAAACGTGATTAGAATTTAAAATATGTCACAAAATAACTCAATTGGCCTGCGGTCATTACCATTGCCATAAACTGGCGAATTTCTATATGTAGAGTAGGAGTAAATACATTTAAATGCAATATAAATAAATATTAAAATAATTGGAAATACATCAATTTATTAATGCAATCAAAAGCATATAATTATAAGAATAACATATTGGATTACTATTTACTGTTTTTACTATAATTCAAAGTTCAACGATGTCTAAAGGTATGAGTTGGATGTGACTTACTTCATCTAAAACTATTTGTTGAACTTATGTTTATATTTGCTAAGTAAAACGAATAAATAAATACACATTCTCTTTAATTTGCACATCTACTTACTTCCAATGTATTTTAGTTCGACTTTCTTTGATTTGTCATTTAATGAGAAGTATTGATCCGTTCTATAGCCATGTGTAATGCTTATCTAAGTACATTTTTAACGAACAATTTCCCGTTTCCTGATTTGCACGCTTCAAAGCCGCTTCAAAGTCGAAGGGTGCAAAAGCTTTAGTTCCGTTGTACGCATCCGTCGTACAATTATGGCCCCGACCCAAACCAATTAGGGTGTCACTTAAATGCTTTGCCTGACATCTTGAAACGGAAATGAATTTGTCAAATTGTCATCGCAGTTGTCAACTTAATTAGCAAACAAATGTTTATCATAATAAATTATTAACTGCCTGGGTGTATTGGTAAATGAAAACCTAATTAGGGTCTTGCAAAAGTTAAGTAAAAGGAAAGTTTTGCAACAGAAGTTGCAAATAAATATCTGCTCTTTATATATAAAAGGTAAGTTGACCCGAAGTTGGATTCTGTGCGCAAATTTAATTACTCTAAAATGATTTCTCTTTGTCCAGTACGTACAATTTTTCAATTACATTTACGCTGAGTTTTTGTATTAGGAGATTTTAAAGTGAATCGCTATAAGCTTGCATATTTCGATTTGGAGGTCTATTTGATAATCAAGTGCTGGCTGTGGGCTTAGTTTTCGAGTTTGCCCATATTGCGAATACGCAGCATGAGTAATGACATCGCTAGCGCCCGCTGGTTATTAAATGATTTTAGATCCATGTAGCCTGGCAGCTTAGCAGGCCGGCTTTCGACAGCTACGTACTCTTGCCCCAAGTTCCATACACGCACACACATACACACACTAGCACACACACACACACTCACATACACAGTCATCTAAGCGAGTTAACAATGCTCTTCGCTTCATCAGCCACTCGCAGGCATCGCTCTTCATTTCGCCATAGCAATGGCTTTTGTGGTACAATTTTTTGTTGTGTTTTGTTCGCCGTATCGGTTTACGTTTTTGGGCCGTATTGCCATGCATTGTTTCGCAGTTAACTGTGGGGCAAGGTGCAGAGGTCCATCGATTGTGAGCGTACCGTATGCGTTTTTATTTACAGCTCGTGCTCTATTGATGCGTTTTAGATTGTTCCGCTGGGCAGTTGCTTTTCTAGCTATTGGGGATTGTTGCGGTTTTTTTCAATATGGCTTTGAACTAAACCCAAATGGTTTAATTTAAGTGAATCGGACTGGGCCCAACATCTGACTGTGTGTCAAACGGAATGAATCTATAGCTTGTAAGGCGTTTAAAATGGATCTAAAACTGTTTCTATTGAACTTGATTTGTGGACTATATATTTAAACTACTTTAAGACTTTGGCTTGACAATTTTGGATTAAAATTTGTTGCAGTACCCTGTAAATTATCTCTATATTAAATGAATTTTTCATTGAGATCTTGTTTAATTACTAAGGTCCCACCCTGTACGTCTTGAAACGTTTTTTGTGCATTTTTCAAGGCACATGTGTAACAAAAAGTAGGTTTTTATGTCTCATTCTCAATGTTCGAGTTCTGAGGCATGCTTTGTACTTTGTGTGACAGACATCAATTTCCAATTACGTGGACACCAGGTCACATCTGAAGGAAATCGATAAACTGTACACAAAACGCTGATGGAAACCTCTATAAGAACTATATGTCAGCTTAACACCTTGAGGTTAAATCGAGTAGCACAAAAAACGTCAGCTATACAAACGCATGACCAACATGTGCAATTTAACCTTAGACACGAATACCGGCTGCTGCCAAGGAAGGGGACGGGCATCAGGGCGAAAGATACAAAGCGTAGACCAACAAAAACTTCTTTTTGGGCGCACAGCTAGGGAGAGGGCAGGTCAAAAATAATAGCAGAGCGAAACAATTTCACCAGCACTTAGCCATTTAAACCCTAACTGAACCGAAAGCACACGTATGACCCTGGAATGTGGAACAGCAATGCGAAAAAAAAGAAAATTGAAACAGAAGCATGAGAACTCTGAGACAAAGCGAAAGCGCGTGTGAGAATTGAACGGGGCGCTAACTCAAGATTTGGCAGGGGCTTGTGTTCGCACCAACGGGAAAATATGGGGTTGGGGCCCGAAAGAGGCTAACCGCAAAGGGTTTAAATTTATAACCAACGCGCTGCTACGCTGCACGGCGTTATGTGGGGGCGTCGCTAACAAGCAGCGAAACGAAAGCCACTGTGAAATGCATTTTCAAAGTTGTTGCACAGCGCAAAAACTGTGTCGTCCGCTCGTGTGACGGCGACGATTTGAGGTCCTGACCCCGCCTGCCATGCCGTGGCATATACTCTTTTCATTTTTTTCTCTCTTCTTCTTTCTTGTTGCTCTTTTTTGTGCTCTGGTCAGCTGGCACCCAGTTTGATATAGCAACTGCAAAAATGGCAGCTCACCTTAACGGGCAACTCAACTGAACTGAACGCTGAATAGTTTTTGCTGCTAGCCAAATAAAAAAAAATTTTTTTTGTCACATATGCAACGCAACATTTCCTCTGTGTGTTTAGGTCTGTGTGAGGATGTGTGTGTGTGTGTGTGTGAGCAATGCACCCTCGTCTTCGATGTTTTTGCCTCTGTATGTATGTGTAGCTTTTGGTCGAATTTCAAATGTTGCTTACTCTGCTGAATAGTTGGACATTTGGATGCATGTGTCGAGTTGCTCTTTTTCTACTTTTCCTACACTGCCAAAGGGTCCCAACAATTTGCCAATGAATGTGCGCAAATAAAAACTTTGTTTTGAACTTTTTTATGATAATTTCTTGAGGGCATGAAGTCTTCGACTTGTGCCACATTTCGGCTTTTACTATTTCGAATTCCCCAGTTTTCTTTTTCTACTGGCAATCAGAACTAGCAGCAAGACCGAGTGAGGCTGCAATACACTAAGAGCTATTTGCCACACTATTATTAAACCTATAAATTTCGGACAGCACCTGTGCAGCACACGTGTCGCATTAACAGCAACAACACAAAGTGGCTTAATCTGAGCGACACGCAAATCTCGCATATCTTTTTCCTATTTATGCTGCTGCTGCTACTTTTCCACTTGGCAGTTGTTTGAGCATTCGTAGCAGCACATAATATTTTATGCTTTTTACAAATGTACATAAGTTCTTGTTTAGTATATTTTAGTTGAGTTCAAAGCGAAGAACGTGATTTGCCTTCGGAATGAAATTGAAAACAATTGTCGATGTGCCAGAATTAAAATGTTTTAAAATGTTAGCAAATCGTTGCGCTTAAAGTATTTTATATAACACATGTATATCATAAAAAATGTTTATTCCTAAAAATATATTTAAAATAATAAAAGACTTTAGTAATATGTAGAACAATTCTTCCATCTTTTTATACTTTCACACAAAATTTTGTATTTTCCTGCAAGTAGTTTTAAAAATATTGTTAAACTAAGAAACTGCGGTCTATATAATACATAGCATGAATTGAAGGACTTTAAAATGTATTTAAATAAGAATTAACATACAGAACTAATAGACTTCAACATACATTTATGAAAATATTACCTGCTCACATTTCTTCTTTAATATTATAATAAAAAAAAAAAATAATTCTTTGTCTGCAATGCTTGAAAGTGCAGTTCTAAGTATTCATAAATCTTATCTGAAAAATATATAAAAATACAAACAAAAGCACATATTGTTTTTTAAAAATGTACCCAGCATATGCTAGTGGAGGAAATCAGACAAATGTCAGTCAAACTGGAGCAAGCGAAAATAAGTGCGAGTCAAGGAGCTGCCGTGTGTGTGTGTAGATGTGTATGTGGGTGTGCGAGAAGATATAAGAATTACATATCACAAGCTTAAATTTTTGATAGCGGAGCTCGTCTCTTCTGTCCGCTTATTGCAGCACAGATAAACCATCGAGTTTTGCTGGTGCTATGGGTTGTACAACACAGAAAACGCAATGTTAGACAGACCAATAGACAGACCAGATACAGCACGCAATGTCTGCCTGGCTGACTGCTCTACAACAGCAACACGTGTGTGTGTGTGTGTGTGTCAGCTGTGTGTAAAGTACTTTTTCTTGCTGTCTTGTTCACTAGCTTGGTTTTTCCTTATCGGAAACGAGCTTATTCCGTTCAATGAACTGCAAAATATTGTTTACCTCTGGTTTCTCCTGCCGCCCCCTGCTGCAAGCAACTACAAATTGCGTATACGATTCGTTTTTCCGTATGGCACTCCTGTTGCACACAGTTTCCTATTATTATTATTATTATTATTACTATTTTTTTTTTTTTTTAACTCTCTGTGGCCACTGTTACTGCTGCTAGTGCTGCACATTGACATAGCATTTTGATAAATTTTTATGGGATGTCCGTTCGAGACGGCAGTTGAATTTGTCATTAGCGCATAAAAAGATCGTTTCTCACATTGCTCATGCACCCCGCTGGCTGTCAGGGTCAAGTGAGCTCAGCTTGAGTTCAGATCAACCAGCAGATGCTATGGCGCATATTTACAAAAATGCCTTATGGGTCTAACAGTTGACTTTTAATTTGGAACGCATTTGTGGCTAGGATGTCCGCATTTTTCTGTCACTGGCCACAACACACAGACAAATGCCACAGCAGCCGAAGAGCAGCCGGAACTTTTTCACAAACACGACATTTGACATATTTCGGGCTGAGAACTTTGCTACCCTTCTCAATTAGGCTGACGTTGCGTATGCGTAATGTGTGGTCAGGAGGGAATGACTGAAATAAAAACTAAATGCGCAAAAAACTCTTATGACGATGACAAAAAGCTTAGCATGTGCGTTACTTTTGAGCTTCGGCAAAGGAAAAAGCAACGCACCAACCCAACAGCCTTTGTCAAAATAAAAAACAATTTTTTTTAGCGTTTTCAACAATGATCAGAGTTGAGGAAAATATATATAAATGAAAAATGAATACAAAATAACATGTTTATATTTTGGTTTATATGTGTACATATTACTTCTACTGGAAAATAATAATTAATAATATATAATTTTCAATAATATATAATTTCCAATTATTTATCTGAATTTTTCGCTTAAAATAATTTTTTATTATATATTATTAAATTTATTTTAATGCTCTAATTTGAGTTTACTTTCCCATGGTAGTTTGCATAAATTTTCTCCACTTGAGAAACTTAACTGCGCTGCGATTAAATTTGAAAATAACTTGATGTGAGCCGAAAAGGCATAAGCGTTCATAGCAAAATTTGAGTATTATCCATAGCCTGAGAGCTGTATGTGTTATTAGAATGCAGGCCAAGTTTAAAAAAAAAAAAAAAAAAAAAAAAAAAAAAAAAAAAAAAAAAACGAAAATTAACATATTATTAGGCATATTCTTGCTGAAGTGCTCAGTATTTGTTTGCTCTGCTCTACGACTTTATCTGAAACGATAATTTTATTGGACATTAAAAACAGAAACGTGACAGCACATCAACGCCAGTTACATAATATTAAAAGGCTATACAAATGTCACATAAAAAATGAATGAAACAAAAGAAAAACTTGAGAATAAGAAAAAAACGCCATCGTAAGGAAGGGAAGCTCCTCGGGCTGTAACATGAGGCCAAAACTTGGTGGCGACTTCGTGCCTGCAATGAAATTATAACAGCAATAGCAAGTTGGCCAACAAATACATACATATATGTATATACGCATATGTGTCAGATAAGTATCACATATCCACACCTATCGTGGCCATCAGTCATAAACTACTGAAGGAGCTGGCTTTTGGCATATGTCCACGGCAGGACGATCGACTTTGCTTTATGCCGACATGACATAAAACGTAAATGGCATAAAAAGCTATAATGTGCCGTTACATGTAAGATAAACAATAACAAACCGTTGACTTGTTTCTTATGGTCGCCCAAAAGACAAAAGGCCGAGTCTGCTGCCAAGTAATAAGTCAGGCCAGGCATGCTACATGCAAGAGCCAGTCACAGTCACAGACCCAGTCACAGTCACAGTCACAATAACAGTCGTAGTCAAAGTCATATGTGGGGGATGATGCCTCCCCGAATACCGGAACAAGACACGAGTTACGTTTGGCCAATTGATGCACGACCGTACTCCACATGTTGGTGCCACAGCGCTCTACGTGCGTGTCCCCGTTTGTGGAACATGGCAGCTGACGTGGCTGGATATGAAGTTCTCATGCAACTTTTGGATTTTAAATAATTTATTCGACGTTTTCTTTAGCCATGCTTTATTTATATTACATTCAATTAATGATATTTATGAGACTCTCAAATATACAAACAAGTTAAATAATAAAAATTAAAAAAAAAAAATAAAAATCTTTAATATTTGTTTCTAGCACTCAATATCAATTACAGGGTATATATTAAGAGCTATTTGCTCTTCTTCTGTGAACATATTTTTTATCTAGCTTTGGCAACATCATGTTTACAAATGTAAAATTCAATAAAATTTAACGATTATTTGTTTTCGACGATGATATTTCGATTGCTCTTAATATATTCTTGCGATTCTTACAATTTGTTTATGGCATTTCGTGCCATTTCGACTGACAGCAACAACAGTAGAGCTCCCTATCAATGACAAATTGCGACTTAATTCAATTGAGCACATTTCTGATGCTGAAGGTCTTTAAGTTCTGCTCCTGGGTAATGGGTAAAACTTTTGCTAGATATATGTATGTATGTTTGGACATAGTAATGCTATACGTATTGACAACAGAAAATCGCTGCTGAAGCGTGCAAATTTATTGCGATAACTGGGTAAACAGCCAAAAATAAAAGTGCGTCATAAAATTATAGCAAATAGAGACAATCTTTATAAGGCTTGATTTAATTTCAACTGTACGCACTTATTTATTCTTCAAGTTCAAGAGAAGCAGTTGATATTTACGCTAACAGTGAATACGGATATTTATGATTACTGCCATGTGGTGTTGTTCTTGCTCTGCGGTTGTTTGTTTATACGCTGCCAGCAAATGTATTATTGAAATAAAATAGATTTGCATGGCAGGTGTGACACCCGCTGCACTCTTTCTGCTACTACATATTGGCATATGTGGAGCATTTCGACTCGACCCACTGACCACACTTACAAGTTGCGTCGCCCACAAAACCACCGTACCATAACTTATCGTTCAACCCTCGCCCCACCTGCTTCGACCACAATCCGTCCTGCACATAAACATTGGCGTAGATGTAATATGCCCTGGGCAGCAACAGGCCTGCATCATTCTGTGTGTGGTTATTGACAAATGTATTTCCAATTGTTTCAGCTTTTCTCTCTGTCATTCCCTTTCTCACTCACTCAGTATCTCTCTCGCTCTCTCGCTCGGTATCAGCTGCTACGTGACGCTTATTACAATTTTACTCACCTGCATGTTTGCCCACATGTTTTATTGAGCTGCAATAATTTTCGTTTGGATCCCCGCACACATTTTTTGCTGCACACAGCTCTCTAACACTTCATTGAGGTCAGCTGGCATGTGAGACTTCGGCAAAAATGTTTATATAAATAGGAAACAAAATTGGCTCAAATGCCATGTTTTCCTCTGCTCATATCCATTCAATTGAAATAATTTTTAAAGTAAATATTTGATATGGATTGTTTTTAAATACTTTTCAAATTGTGTTGCTTTGCTTTCCTTTCGCGCTGCTCTTCAGTTCCCGCCATGCATGGAATATGTAAATGCCGTGCGAATATAAAAAATTTTTTGATTTTTCGGGCTATAAAAATAATCAAATATCAGCTATAAATGCTGAGTTATAGTTCGAAAGGCTTTATATTTCAAATGCCTGACCAATGCATGTGCACGGCGGCCGTCACGTATACGTAACGGCTCGAATTCATCCCACATGCGCATCGCGGGCGAATCTGAAAATCGAAGCTCGTATTTTTTTTATTTACTAACATTTATATTCTAGTTTGTTAGGATTTGACTTTTTTTTTTTAGCAAGCAATTGAAACATGACGTTGCAATTGAAATTGCAAAATTCTCTGAAATATAACAAGTACGAATAACAAAAAAAAAAAAAAAACAAGTAAGAAAACTCTAGTCGAGAGTGCTCGACTAAATAATACCCTGAACCCAATTTTAATAAAATAAAATAATAATCTGTACTGTGGTTTGGTTTTTTGTAATTATCTTGAAAATGCATCAATTTTAGTGCTGAAAATGGAAAAAACTTCTTTATTTTGACAAATAGTTAAATATATTGTTCTTGATTAGTACTAAAATTAATCCGTTTTCAAGATAATTACAAAAAACCAGTTTCGAACGTGACAAAAAGTTGACTTTTCTGGAGAATTACCCATATGGATAAAACAGAAAGTATACATAAGAATGTATGCGTGTAACGTTCAAAATGTACATATGTACATGTATATATACATTGCATTGCCAAAAAAAATAATAATAGATGGCGCTTATATTAGTTGAAATTCGAAAAATGTTATATTATTAAATATCATTAAAAATAGACCCAACAAATAGACGTTCCTCGATTAACAGGCATTACCTTAATTAACACAGACACTTCATAATTGTAAAAGAAATATATCAATGCCACTCGAAGCTGTAATAGCCATAGTAAATAAGTTCACTGCTAAAGCGCCATCTATCAAGTTAAAATTTTTAGACCATGCTACACTAGTTTTGAATGTACATGTGGGCATACATATAGGAAAACCGCAGATGTCACGTGCTGTTTATTATTTTCTGTTGACTTAACGGAATAAAATATAATTGAAACAAAAACACTTTCAGAATGATGCTATTAAATATTTGAAATTAATAAAAAAAAAAACTACCAACTGACTTTCAAAGGTATCAAACACAAAGAAATAAATAGTAAAAAAAAGAAAAAAATAAAAAAAAAAAAAAAAAAAATTAAAAATAATAATAGGAAATTACGAAAGGCTCAGGCGAGACTAGAACCTGCGACACCCTAACATTCGTTGCATCTGCCTAGCCATCTACACCACGAATCACTTAAACAGCAGAGTAGCGAAAACGAATGAAATTCGTCATATACGAAAGAAACACTAAAGCAGTGGCTGAAAATACAAATACAATTCAAAGACAATTCTAACGCAATTCAAAAACAATTGTGATTCTTAGAATATGCACGCATAGCAACATAGAAAACGGCCCAAGATTTTTTGTGTGTATATGTGCACACGCATACGAAAATTGATTTGCATTGCTCAACGTTGCTTGCATTTCCATTGATATTTTAATTGTTTTAAAATTTTTTAAAATATATAATGGAATGTAATGAAAGTTTCAGCATGATCTACATATTCTATTTGACATTTTAGGTTTTTTTTTTTAGAAATCATAACTCATTTAGTATTAGCTTTACATGCACAAATACATACATATGTATGTCCATATGTACGATTCCAGCCACACGCTGATCTACGCTTGCACACATACATACATACATATGTATGTATGTATGTATGTATGTATGTATGTATGTATGTATGTATGTACATATGTGCGCCCGCAATGCGTCTTGCTTTGTCGCTGCCTTGCTTGCTGCGCCACATGGGTTTTGATGAGAAAACTTATAGACTAATAATTCTGTTTCTAGATGGACAATCATATTGATATGTTCAGATTAAGATTATGATATTCATATCTATATGCCAAACCAAACTGTATGTCTCTAGTATTTGAAATGCATTTTTTACACATTTTGGGGTGTGGGGGCGAATTGGGGACCGGAATCCAAAATCTGACAAAAACCGAAATTGTATTAAATTAGTATCTATATATATGCAGAAGACTTGGAGACTCTAACTCTAAAGATGAATTAGCTAGAATTTTATAACAGGTGCCCGATAAGTTCGTTTATCGATAACGTTGCAACTATACGAGTTATCGAATTTCTGAAACAAACTCGTACTGCGCGTGAAATATACGAACCTAACACAAAAAGAATGAACTCTCTAGCTTTTGTATCTTCGGAAATCGACGCGTTCATACATACGGACGGACGGACGGACGGACGGACGGACGGACGGACGGACGGACAGACGGACATGGCTATATCAACTTTTCTCGTCACCCTGATCAAGAATATATATACTTTATGGGGTCTGCCACGCCTCCTTCTGCCTGTTACATACTTTTAACAAAACCATTATACCCTGATTTCCCATTTTCAATGGGTTCAGGGTATAAAAAAATCGTACAAAAAAGCTGTTGAAGCCAAAACAATCTAAGCTTAATAAAATAAGTAAATGAGTGATTTGTGACAGTTCTATGTGACTTTTTTAGCAATACATGTAAAGCCAATTTGAGATACTCTGATAATGAAAGAAAAGAGAGGTTTTCTATAAAAATCACAGAGATAGAATGAGCAATACCATATAATACGCCTTCGTATGCAGATTTTACTGGGTATTGAGCACTGCTGAGTAGAAGCAATCACACAGGCGCTCTGTCACCTCTACAATACAATCAAATGCTCAAGAATGTGAGCTAAGCCTGACAGTGGAAACCACAAAGCCAACCTCAATAGTCTGAGGTCGTAACAAAACAACAGCAACAACACCAAGTAAAAAGGCATGAATTGTGACAACCACAATTTTATCTGCCTCTTGTTTGTTGTTGTCCATGTCAATTTTTTGCTCTAGCCAAATGCAACAGCATTTTGTGGTTTCGACAGGCATGAAAGAGGAAATTCAAAAAATGCATAAAAAAAATATGAAGAAAATGGAAGGAGTAGCAATTAAGCTATATCAACAGGCAGCCTGGTCAAGCGGTGGCTAAGCAAACGAATATTGAGTTAGGTCACAAGGCTCAAATTAAACTTCGGTCATCTGCTGATCGATAAAGAACCAAACGCAACAGCAGATGAAACAGCAAGCACTCACCTTGAAGCTCTATGTATCTGCTGGATTTATGCGCGCTCCAAGTTGGGCGCCAAGACATGAAAACGAATTTGCATAACAATTCGTTTCAATTTAACTTGTACTTACCCAGAGCATGACCGTATAATGCGGGCCATTATTAGCGCTAGCTGGGCTGAGGTGCGCAGCTCCGGGCAAGTGAATAAATGCGTAAGCAACAATTTGGCTGAAATAACAGGAGCTTGTGCTCGGGCCATGATTTAAGATGCAACTGCAAGTGGCAATAAATCAAATCAAACTTTTTTTTTTACACTCTAACCTGTTCTCCACGCTTCGCCCCTTAGAGACTTCCATCCACTGCCTGGGCATGCGGACAAGTGCCTTGTGGCCAACAATAACTTAATTGCAAAGTCATGTTTGCATTGTGGCCATGTCTTGGATGATGCCAGCTACCTGATGCAGTTGTTGCTAATGCTGCTGCAGCTGTGGTTAACTCCCCCTTAACACGCCAATGGTCAGCTGCAGCAGGCAGCCCGTACTCAACCACACATGCACATATCCGAACACCATGCCGCCTTATAGGCAGCTGTACATGACTGCAAGCGCCACAAGGCTGCATTTCTGTCGTGGACATGCTCATTGGACTTTGTGTGTGTATGTGTGTGCTTAACAAGCGTATGTCTTGGACATCAGCTGCTCAAGGCGAGCTCTAATGTATCAGTGTTCAGGGTACTAAGTATATCTTACAGCTGAAATTCGATTAGGCTCTGTTGGGCATGACAAACTATGCTGTTGGCATCAAATTGTAAATCATCTTTGTATAGATGTCAAGATATGTAGAGAAATCAAGTGTCGAAGTTTTCTGTCTAACAGTTGGCTTGCGGACCGGCCAACTGGATATTAAATGTCAGTCACTTATGAACGTTTCGAAGCTGTCAAAGAAGTTGTAATAAGTTGAGCAATACTATATTATAGTATTATTATTATTATTAATTATAAGCTTATTTAAGTTAATAATTATTTTTGCAGCAGTGAAATATGTTTTTGTCAATACAATATTTTCTAAGTCAACCAAGCCCTTCTCTGTTCCTGCTGTGTCGGCGCAAGCAAAGTTTAATGTTGGTCGTAGCGTAGAGTTAAGTTTTTAATGCTACTCTTAACTCTTTATGCATTTATTAATGTAACTATATGCATATATACATAAAATATATGAATTCAATTGAAAGGTTCAAGAAATTAATTTAGTCTTTTTTCAACATTTGATTTAAATTCCCTAATTTTCGTAGCAGGAACGACATATTAAATTATATTAAATTATAAAACTCGTTTCATGGCACGCCGAAATTCTGCTGAGTTTAGCAAAGTCAAATTCATGCCTTGAAAAAAAAAAATATATATATATATATATATAATAAGGAACAAGCACGAGCTGCTATTAGCAGCACATTTAGAATAAGTACGTAAAAAGAGGAGCCTCAAATACATATATATATTATATGTATATATAATAATAAATATATTTGGCCAACATTTTGTTGCTGCTGCACATGATCGCTGTTCTGGGCATAAACTTTAAAATTGAGCCCAGCACACAAAGAAAAAAATAAAATTGGGGAAAAGAGAAAAACGAGAGCAGCAGCAACTTTTAGTTTTATTGTCATTTCAATGTATTTCCGCACTTTTAACCGCAGTCGCACATGCCTGCTGACCAAGCTCTAAAAAATGGAATGGATAGAAAAAACTGCAAAGAGAATAAAAAGTATTTCAAGCAGCTTCGAAGCCATAAAAAACTGCATTTGGCAGTTGTCGCCAAAAAGCAAACTACATCATCATAGAGCGAGGCTGTAGACCTTCGCCAAGACCTCTCGCTGTACCCAAATCCATTTTTGCTGCTATCATTTAATGTTCTGTAAACATACAAATGCACAAAAGGGTATTATATAAAATACAAATAGGATAAATCGAATTTGAGTGTAAATACAAACTTCTTGTATTAAGAAATACTATTGGAAAGTATTAATTAAGTTTCACATATATACCTCTTATATTCAGACGCTATAAGTAGGGTATTTTTTAGCCATGTAGTCTCAAGAATATGTATTTTTTATTTATTTTTTTTTTAATCTAACATTTGCCGCAATGTCGCACAGATTTGCGTGCCAACGACATATTTAAAATGTTGAAAATTATTTATAATTAAAAGTTGGAGGCCAGAAACTTTTTCGACTGTGCCTGTTGCCAGCTTATAGACCCGAAACTTCCTCTCTTTCACTCTGGCCTTCCGCCCGCCTCGTTGGTCGGAGGCATGCTATGGCGCATACAATTTTTTAATAAAAGTGCCTGGGCAGCCGAGTCCATCGGAACCGTAAACGTAGACGGAATGATTGTTATTTACGCAATGGCAATAATAATCCGTATTTTTGCACGCTCCGCTCACACATACACACACACTCATATATATATACATGCACACATAACTAAATATGAGCCCTGTGTCTGTGCACATAACCAGCAGAAAATTCAATTTTCCTTTGCCTTTATTCAAAATTCCAATAACTCACAATCAGAGCGAATTTCTGCCTTGCTTGACTTCATTTCAACTGCGGCTTTCCATTCTCCCTTCATCGCAATTTAATTTTGCTTTTGTTTTTATGTCCCTTATTTGTATTTGTACATTTTTTGTGCCTCAATGTGCATGCATATGTGTGTGTGTGTGTGTGTGATTATGATCGTAAATATTTTTAATCAGTTTACGGGTTTTGCATATTGAACTACTAAGTGAGAATAAATCAATTGCGGTTGAAGACAATATAAATTTAAATGAAATAAAAAGAAATTATGTTTTAGAAGACAGTAAAATATATATTTAGCTGAAAATAAATTAAATTTATTTTGTTTTACTTGCAATTTAATTTAGTTAAAAAGAAATTTAAATATAATAGAAATATTTATCAAATATCAAATTTTCTCATATATATAAACATAAACAGAAATAAAAAAAAAAAAATGTCAAAACAAAAAAAAAGTATCGTTCCATATTTCAATTTAAAAATGAAATCTAAAAAAATATCAAGAATAACAACTAAAATTAATCCAAAGAAAATACTACAAAAATGTATATTCAAATAAAATTGCCATTTAAAATGCATTTATCTAAATGGCAGGTCATTAAAGTGCTTCTAGACTTATCCGAGTCCAATAGCCCAACAGCCCGGCTATAGTCGAACTGTCCAATAAAAGTCAATAAGCAAACTGTAAGATATGCGCATTTTTCAATTACGTATTCGCAAAGCGACGCCAAACTATACAAAAGTCCAGTAATAGATATAGCTTTGCAGCAGTTTGTGCACTGAAATACATTTCTATATATATGTGTATATATACATGTGTGTGTTTGTGTAGTGCATATAACAAAACACAAATTCAAATGGCATTTTATGCAACATGGCCTGGCATTCCGTGTGGACGCAAGCCGTGTGGGCAGAGGCAGGGCAAGTTGCACTCGTTGAAACATGTAAGCCATGTATTTCATTATGTTACGACAAACTGCCTGACACGGGCGGCTAATAACGGCAACAGCAACGGCAACGAGCAGCCATGTACAGAGACAGTTGTTGTTGCTACCAATTCCAATTCCAATCCCAAAGCCGAAGCCGAAGCCGAAGCTGCCCTCTATCCCCACGCAGAGCCTCATGCAAATTGTTACTAGAAGTAGGAAAATAAAAGTAAAAGCTGAATCGATGCGGGTCAATAAGCAGCGCCTGCTTACAGCAAAATCAAATTAGTATTAGGAAAAGCGAAAGAGAGCAAAATAAAATTAAGAAATAAAATGGACTGCGATTGGGACTAGGCCACGACAATATCCCGGCACTTCTGGATATTACAGCTCCTACTGCCCACACGCTCTGCGCTGCTCGCGCATTTCGCAAACGCTTCCTTACACATGACTGACCAGCACAACTTTAAATAAAAGCAAGCAACTGCAGCTGCGAACTTAACATAGTGCCTGTTGGTAAGTCAATGTACTTGAGCGCCCTGCTCGACTTTGAATGCTGCTCACCCAAACTTTTCGGTCGGCCTATTCAAGCGTGGGCCTTTAGTTTAAAATCAAGTATTTGCTAAGTGCTGCGATTCGATTTTATGAACTGCCATGAGTTTCATGGGCATGGTCGCTGGATTGTGCTTCGAGTGGGAAGGCCCTCAGCCCGAGTTGCTTTCAATTCCAATTCCTATCGACGCAATAAAGTTGCGCTACTGCGTATCCGTAGTCGTATCCGCTACAACTCAACTGCTTGCAGGAACTGTACAAATATTTGCTGCTGCTGTTAATTTTATTTATTAATCAGCGCGTTTTTTGAAACATAATATTAAAAAAACAAGTAAACACAAAAAAGAGCTGAAAAATGCATTAATCATATTTATATGTTTGCAAAATGCGAACGGAACAGGAAGCGCTCATGTCAAGTGTTTAAATGGGTTTTATTTGTGCATTTATCTACACGATATTTAAAGCTATATCACTTGAAACAAAAAAAAAAAAAAAAAAAAAAAAAAATTAAATAAATAATTATATAAACAATTTTCCATAATTTTTCTGTAGGAATTATATTTAATTCTAACTTTAGATCAGTTTAATTCTAATAAAATCAAAGCTTGAACACTCATTAAAATGGTGCCTGCTTTGATTTCACCGGTAAAACAAAATCACTTCATTGTTTTTATAAATAATGCGAATTGAGATTCTATGTTGAAAGCACACTAAATCGCTGCCTGTAAATGGAGTATGAAAAAAGCGATTCGTTCCTCCGCCTCGGCAAAAAAAAAAAAAAAAAACAAAAAAAAACTTTTCATGTGAGCTCATTAAATATTAAAGACACTTTAAGCAATGTTTGGGTCCGTAAAGTTTGCGCGTTATCAATCAACGCGAGACGACAAAATCAAAACGGGCGACTAAATTAGGCAAGTTAGCCAAGTTGGACAAGTTGGACACAAGGAATGAGGGCCAAACAAAACAAGCCAAGTGAAATTGTCAACAACTTATCAGCTGTACAAATGAGCTGCTGCGCCTCTGCTGCTGCTGCTGTGCGTGAGGCACAACGGAAGTCAATGAGGCCAGGCACTAGCATTCACTAACAATTCCGTTTCCTCTGCCGCTGCTCTTGATGCTGCCTCTGCTGGTGGTCATTCCTGATATAGCTACAGCTACTGTTGCTGCTACTGCTGTCTAATCGGTAGTCGTTAGTCGCTGCGGGGGCGATGCGCGGAGTCAACATTCATATTACTGGGCCATTGTGATGATATTGCTGATACTGCTGCTCCTGATGCTGCTGCTCTTGTTGTTTTAAATGCGTTATTGTTGCGCTGGCAACAACAAATAAGCGCATTAATAACAAACGGCATGAACGGCCATGTCATCATCAAATGAGCCAGCAACAAATGCCACAACTAGCTGCCGCAGCCAACACTCCAGCGATAGGCAGTTCGCTCTGATGCTGATTATGATGGTTTATTTCGGCACGAGTACAATGACAACGCCATTGGCGCATCATTAAATGGCCAAAAGTCACGCATTCCGAGTTGATGGATCAAAAATGGCAGCTAGAGATGCGAGCAAGTCACAGACTCGCCTCGACAACACGAAAAACAAAAGTAAGTTGATTTATATTATTTAAAAAAACATTTTTATTGTATAGTTTACTTTGCTTCTTCATGAATAAAGAGAACCATTTTAATATTCTCTAATTACTCACAGCAGAATTATAATAAAAAGGGTTATTACTTAGCTTGATATATATATACATATATATATATTTATAAACTTAATAGAAAGACTTTTACGTTTATCAAGCATCTCATCATTGTCATACACGAAGACCTCGTGCTGATTCGAGCAGGTATTGATTTTTTGTTTAGCTCTAAAGCAGCACGACTCTGCCATCATTCTGATGGCAATTGAAACACAAGTCATTGGCTCTAGCGACGATTAAAATTGCTACTGTTTCGATGATTACCGGTGCCAGGACGATTACAGTTGCGCCTCTGCCCACCACTGTACTCTCTTTAGCGCCAATGGGTCTTAAATGGCAAGTGTAACAGTAGCTGGCGAGTGTTGAATGTTTAGCTGTCATTACGTGTCAGTAAACCATGATTAGAAGTAGCTTCTGTACGGTGGATAAGATTGCAACCGGAACGGCTGCTGATGACAGCTCGTGCTGTTATCACGGGGTTTGCTTTGGGCCCGTTCGGACATTCAGTTTACAACATTCAGTATCAACAATGGGCCAGACTTTGTCCAGGGGCCAATCGCAATGCTAGCAAATCCACACATCCGCTTCCGCTGGCTCTATTCAAATGCATTGATGGACATACAGCGAGTTCCAGGTGTGGCAAGAGAAAAAGGTTGGCAGGCTCCTCTGTTTGGTATACAATTAGGCCATGCGACTGACCAATTGCTGCACTTAAATGGAAATTTTCAGGTTAGCGATAGCTGAACACTCGATTTGGTTGATGAATGCGAACAATTTGGAATTGTTACGAGAATGTAAGAGAATAATTTGTTTTCGCATAAGGGTCATTTAAGTAAATGTGAAAAATCTATTATTATAAAGAGATTGATTATAACAATTATTTTTCCATTATAATCCTACATTACGCTGATATGCAATAAAATATTTGACTAATATTGTATGGAAAATTGCGATTTAGAAACAAACAAGGTATTTTTATTTTTATTTTTTAATTAACTTAAAATTCAATTAGTCTTCATGCATAAAAAAGCTTTAATGGAGAATATACATAAGAAATTGAAAATCGTTTTACAGGTGAGAAAGTATATAATACATATCTGGGGGTTTATTGATAAATATATTATATATATGTATCTTTTCTTCAATTCAAGAAATTATCAAGAAGTTCTAAGAAACAGGCTTCAACTGCATGTTTCACATCGTTTCAGTTTCATCTAGTTTCGGAGGCTCTTTCTAACATTTCAAACAATTTTCTGTTTGTTTTTTTCTTTGCTCAGGATTTTGCTTTGTAGCGCTCCATCGCTGGGCTGAGTTGTTTCCACTGACAGTCAACTATGGAAATTTGAAAGTAGAAGCAAGAGGATGGTGCTGCTATTGCTGCATGACAGCAGTAACAGGAACAATAGCAGCAACAGCAACAGCAACGGCAACAACAACAGTCAGTAGGCAGTCAAAAAGACAATTGGTTACTGCCAGCTGCAACAACAACAGCAGCAGCTACAATAACAACAACAACAGCAGCTACAACAACAACAACAACAACAATGTCTAACAACCAACAACGTTGGTTGGCTTCCGCTTTACTAACTTTTCGCAATGCGCCTTTCAATATTGTTGCTGTTGTTGTTGTTGCTGTTGACGTTGCTGTTGTTGTTGCTTCCAAATGTTGTCGCTGTTGTTGTAATCCTGCTAAAGCACCAGCTAGGCTGCATTGCTTTTTGTTGTTGCTGCCACTGCGCTTTGTTTGTTGTTTCATTTCAATTCGCCGAAACAAAGACTTAAAGTGCCCATTCACCTGATTTCGCTGGGTTTTAGTGCTGGCGCCCCGCCCACAATGTGAGCAATACGCACGCCCACGTGCCTCGGCTCGCATGTTTATTTAAAACAACAACAAGAACAATTGCAACAACAAGCGTTTGGCTTTTGTATGTCTGGTCAAAGAGTTTGGTAGGCAGAAGCTGGCAATTGTTCAGCTTAAATAGGCCTCATTTTAGGGCAGCCATTGGAAATGTATGAGCGCAAGTGTGTGTGTGTGTGTGCGTATGTGTGTTGAGCATATGACACAGTTTTCTGGTTTTTGAAGTGCCTAACACACCACAATAGTCATTGAGTGGTGCTTGATATTGCTGCGTGTAAATTGGGCCCATGTTGAAGTGTGTTTTATTGTCGAAAACTCAATATGAAATGGGAAAATAAATTATATTAAATATTTATTTAAATAATTATTACATTTTATCTCATAATTTAATATATTGTTATTTATATATAATATAATATATTTTATTTGAATTTCAAAAAGCAGTAAAATAAGGATTAAGGTTATTTAATGCATAAGTAATTATAGTAACTCTTCTATAGAAGAACGTTTTCTATTTATTTTGAAAACAAAAAATCGTTAATTATGAATATTCGCTTGCCGTTAACTTTGTTTATAATTATATTCCAATCTAATCTACATCCCTCTGCAGTTATAATGCCCTTTATCTTATTTTATCTTATCTTAAACAATACTTATAATATTTTAGCTCTAGTCAAGCATGTTACAGATTCCTATTAGAACACTACCTAAGTCTCGCGTCAGCGCATTAGAAACTCTAAAAGAATTTTATGTGTTTGGCAATAAATTTGAAACCCAGTCACAATCACACACACACACACACACACACACACACACACACATACACTTTAGCACTATTTATAGCAACAATTTCAATATGGCGCGCTGATCAAGCGATAGCAACGGCGGCCGTTGGCTGCTGCTGTTCTCATGTCTTGTATTCCGTTAGAGCACTTGCAATATCCTCTAATTCACTCGCACATGAGCGCGCACACACATACATATAAAAAAAACTGTTCCTCTCGCAGAGCTTTATATTTATTTATTGAAAGTTTTTGGTTTGGGTTTTCGCGCAGCGTTTAGTAAACTTTTAAGCGGCTTCGATTACGTCCTTGAGGCATTTGGCTTGTTTTGCCGTTTGCCCTGACTGTCTATATTGTATGCTGTGGTGGGCATTGGGAGCAAGATTGTCCTTGACCTTTCCGCTCGTTGTCATTGAACTGCAGCCATCACACATCGATAACAAACCCAGACAAATGGCCATAAAATTGTCACAATAATCATCCTCGTCATTTCAGGCCATTGGGCAGGACCGATTTGCGAGTAACCAAAAAGTGCGTTGTGTCTCTGCTAAATATGCCATTCAATTGGGCTCCTAATATAGCAATAGTCATACATTTCGACGCCGTCACGTCTTCATTTCAGTTGTTTGCTTTGGATCTATTCGGCTGCACGTACACCGAAAATCACGTCTCAGCTACCTCTGGCTATGTTTATGGCCATTGAACTGTGAGCGCCCACACTTGGCGGCCAACTCTTTAGGCCATTTATAACCGCAACGCCTCTCATTATGCAGCAGCAACTACAGCCGTGCAGTTATCTATTGCCCACCTCCACGCACGTGGCAAGTATTTACAGCCTCACCTAGCGGGCACTAAGTAACACAAATCAACAAGAAAACCAAACAACAACAAAAACATGTTTGTGAAAAGTCTGAAAAAGTTAGCTAAGTTAGCTTAAGTTTAGAAATACAACATTAAATTTTACTATTATTTAGCTAAATTGTATGCTTTATCTAAGAGGTAATATTTATAATAAAGTTAGTAGTTAAATTAATATATTATTGATTATAAATTATAATTACTTTTCAGTTTCTTTTTTGAAGAATTTCTATTTCTTCTTATTTTTTTAGTCACCGCCCATAATTATTCCTAGAAATGTGCAATCTTGTTCAAAATTAAAGCATAGCAAAATGAAATTATAAAAAATGTGTGGTATAATTAATTAATTAATAAAACTAACTTCAAATAAAAATTTTAATTTATTTTATTATTTAGTTTGGTTTTGTTTTTTCACAGATAGAAAAGAAAATTAAATTAATAAATATATAAATTATATAGACAGATGTATACATATATTGTATTTGATCATTTTTTTGTGAATGTTTTAAATAAAGATTAATACTGAGATTAGGCCTTTCAAAGAAGCAAAACTAGTTTTGCAATATCCTGAATACAGCTGATCACAACCACAACGGCTAGCTTAGGTCAGCTACAGCTTCATTCTGGTGTCTAGTGTAATTGAATTGTTCGACTTTAGCGCAGCGCAACGCGAACTCAATTGAAAAGGTAAACAAATCAGAAAGCTAGCCACAACGCGTGACATTAACACAGCGGCCAGAAACAATGCAAATGACACAGCAGCTGCCCAAAAGCTCGAACCTCAACACGCCAAAGCATTTTCCGCCACTCCACCCACACCGCCCCCTGACCAATGCTGATGCATGGGTACTGACAGCAGAAGCGTCCAAAATTCGAATGGATCTGAGGCGGGAGAGTGACTGCAGCTGAAACAAGAGAGAAGAAGCGCCTGGCACGGGGGCAGCCACAAATAGATTCCGAATGAGGACGCGAATGCGACAGACTCTGACAATTGTGTATTGTCCGGCTATTTTTTTTTTCTGCCGGTCCTTGGGAGGATGAGGGGCTGCAGGCTGCTGTCGTCAGTCTTGACATTTGAGTTTATTATGCGTGCAGATGTATCTGTATCTTTGTATCTCTGATTCTCTGTATCTGTGGCCCAACATTTGTGTGTGTGTGTGTGTCCGTAGCTGTGTATTGGCTAGCAACTGTGGATTTGTCAGCAGCAATTACCGTTGATCTCAAGTGTTTTTTATCGCCATCTTTTGTTATCGGTCGTCTCGTTGTCGTCGCTTTTGATGTTGTTGTTGTTGCTGTTATTCTTGTTGTTGCTGTTGCTATAGCTGTTGGCACGTATTCCCACGTTCAACTCATCGTATTCAATTTGCTTGATTTTATTTCCGTTTTTCGTCGCATCGCCCCATCTTCTTTGCTTTCTCTTGCCCAGCGGCACCTGCCGCCCATAGTCAGCTGTCCTTAGCTTTTCCCATTTTCTTTCTTTTCTATTTTTGTCTATGATTTTGATTTTGATTCCTCGCGATGCCAGTGCAACTTGAGTGTGCAATTTGATTTGATTTTCGGCAGCACTGCAGTGCTCTGGCATGTCCTTGCGGCAGCTATTCGCATGATGGGCAGTTGCGGTCTCGTTTGCTATTAAAACCGACTCAGCCAAAATTTAGCCACAGCCAACACGAAATTGCCATTTTGTGTTTAATGCCAGCCAGTTGTGTATTTTGAGTATTGCTTTTTTACCCATCCTGTCAGGGGAAGCGCCAACTATCTGTGCCAGGATATGTCGCTGGCTGTTTGTTCAGCGACAGGATATGAAGTGCTCCTCGATTGCCACTGGGTTACACACAAGTGTGCCACGTGTCCAATATTGAAGCACAGCTGACACTGGCCGCCACGTGTCCCACTGCCTTAGTCAATGTTTATGTCAGTCCATGACACTATTAAATGCAATTGCCAGCAAGAGGTGCCAGACAATCGCTCGTCTCACTTGCGATTCACATAAATATAATAATATTTATCTTCATTTAAATGAATTGCCTTCCCAACGAGTACCTGCTTCGACTTAAATAGAGATATATTTAAATGATGGCATGGTTCAAGTTCCTTTGTATATTTGTATAATATTAAAGAAACTAACTTTTGCATAATTGTTCACGAAGTGAAAAGAGTATATTGGTTTTCTGCAATGTCTGAATTTCTATCCCGCTCGGCTGTCCTTCTCTTCGTATTCATGCAAAATAGAGAATGAATGAGATGAAATTCGAAATATATATTTATTAATATTCTTAATGAGTATTAAATAACATTCCGAGTTGATTTTAATTGTATGACCAATGCACAATCGTGACCAAAGAAAACTATTTTGTTGCCACAGATATATAAATATATTGAATACATATATTACGGCATTATCGCATGAAGACGATTCTCATTCGGGCAATTGGAGTATGTAAACAGAACTATTAACAGGTCGTAACTGCTGTTGCTGCTGCTGCTTCTGCTGGCCTTGCCAATCTTTTTTGCTCGCATTGTTCTGTAGATCCTTTTAACAGTTATTCAGATGTGTTTAATACACTCAGCTGGTGCCGCATGAGCTGACCGTTATCCCTTCCATATGGACGGGTAGCCGGGCAGCTAGACAACCAAGGACATTGTATGCCTGATTTGGCAAGGATACACGGCGTGAACTGCGCGAGTATAGATAGACACGATGACAACAATGTCTGGGGACATTTTTTGAGATATTTGTTGCCGCTGATGTCGGTGTTGCCTTCATTTGCAGCCGTCGTCCAGGCTGTCGACTGTTTTACTTGTTATTCACTGTGACTGGGAGTAGACGCATATTTGGCCGTCAAGCTATAGGGTGAGCGGAGTCGGTGCCAAAATCCTCAACTATTTTATTTCATTTAATTTGATTTATCTGCTCGGCCGCTCGCTTGACTCTTGACTGTTTTTTAGCAGAGAGCAACCGGCAGACACGCCCCTCGGTTAACGCCTACGCTATGGTCGTAGGCCACATCGCTGCTCATTTATAATGAAAACACAGCACATCCAAATCCAAATCCAAATCCTCACAACATTGCAGCCATCGGGGCCGAGCATATTCTTGAAGCCTGCGCCAGCGCCAGCGCCACGTCCTTGAGTCATAAAATCTTCACAGTTTGCGCTCGGTCCATGTCGTAGGCCGTATTTGGCATTGGCTCTGCGGCAGGCATTTCTCTCCGAGCGCTCACAGCAAAAAATGCGAAGCCAAAAGATTAAAACCATAAATTCTGTTGCGCTTAGCAGCGAGGCGAGAGGCTGAGCTCGCTCTCAGACTAAAGTCAAATATAAATTGTGGAGGGCTGGAAATTGGGTGCCAAAATTAAATCATGAAATAATGCTGTACTTAAGAGCGCCCAGCATTTGCCAGGAACCCACCGCCTGAGCCTATAATTCAGATTTACAAATTAAGCAAATGAAGAGTTTTTGATAAGAACTTATCATAGAAATGATGTGGCCTAAAAAGTGTTATTATTCGCTTCCAATTGTTTGGCTAAAATTGTGAACAATTTCAGATTAGAAAATTTGTAATCTACTAAGTGTAAGCTCACATAAATGATTTAAATGTTAAGTTCACAAGTGTGTAAATATTAAAATTTAAATTAAATTTAAAGACAATTTTTAATTAATAAAATGTTGTAAATACATAATGAATTTTATTTAATTAATAAATAAACCAAATATAACCAAAGCCGAGTAACTATGGGCTTCCCTAAGCCCAAATAGTCCTTACCGAAAAATACATAAATAAACAATGGTTTCTTGGCGGTACTTCATCATCAGACGAAGTTTTATGTTAGAGGTCACACACACACACATACATACTCACATATACACACCGATTTGTGGATGTCTTATAAAACGACGCCTACGACATGTGTGCGCACACAAACAGTGAAAATTTAGTCGCATGCCTGCACGCACACATATTCCGCGCCTCTGCCTCTGCAATCTTCTGAAAGGTTTTTCGGCTAACATATTTTGCATATTTCTAAAGAGAATGTTGAGCTGAAAGCTGTGTGGGGCTGGGCACTAGTCAGCAGTGTGGGTATCGGTGTGCGTAGGATACATAGTTGATAATTTCATTATGGTTAACTGTAGTTTATTGATTTTAGCATATGCTCATATTTAGTTATATGAAACGTTGCCCGAGGCTACTTTGAATTCATGAAATATTTATAAGCCTTGGGGTAGCATCTAATAATACGCCTTGAGTTAATAAATGTTCGTCTCTGAAAACTTAGTGAGCTTATTAGGAACTTTCTGCTCTGGCTCAAAGTTGTATATATTATTATTGTTATCAGTTGTTGTTGTATTGCATTGATTATTGTTTTTTCAGTTCTTTCCCTGTTTCAATTCTTTTTTGTTTTGTTTTAAGTATTAAAGAAATAAAAAAATTTGTATCATGGCGACCGATGCTATTCTTTGGAAACTGTCGAAATTGTGCCCATCTTCTTCAGAGTCTGAGAATCTACCTAAGGCGAGTGTGTCTGGAATTTTGAAACAGGAATCTTGGATTGACCCTGATTCAAGCGGGAGGCCTACAGTACTCTTTCATGAAGCGGCACGAGACACGGTCAAAAGACCGTCATCCATGTTTTATCGTCAGTCTCGATTTACGGTTGGGGTGGGAGGTAGTTTATTTGATTCAAGAACCCGGAGCACGCGCACAACACTCTCTGCTAAAGCCGATTTCAGCAACATTGACTCTAAAATGCACTATAGACACTACAGACGCCGTAATCCAGCCGATGTAAAATATAAAAAACCATACGACATAACAACTGCGAGCGATAAAAAGAAGATCGATCCGAAGACATATCATTTTGTTGAGGCCGAGCCAAGTTACACCCGCTTTAAAGTGCCTTTGTGAGTTGTGGGGCTGTAGAGGGTTTTCTTAAATGATGAATGATTACTTATCACCATATTATCCACAGTCAGATGACATGTGCAGAGCGATATAACAAGAACGTCAAGAAATACGATCAACAGTTTACCAGGGAAATCGCTAAATTGGTCGATAATCAATCATCAGCACGGGATGCTACCTACTTTGTGCGGTAAGGACTTCAAACTCATTCTAAAAATCATGTCATATATATTATTGTCTTACCAGCATGGTAGCTTATACTACCCTATGGCCACCATATCATAATGAACGTGAACTGAATGATACAAGTACCAAGTTCTATCGCCTAACACCCACGGAGGAGGCTCGCCTGCACAACATCATGTCAACAGATTTCTCATATTGTTGAGCTACCACGATTTTCTGAAGCGGACATGCGTGTAAAGAGTGGAGAACGAAACTCCACAAAATCTCTTTTCGAAGTGAAATTTTTCTGGTGCTCTAATGTTGCCGCTCTTAATACAAATCCCAGATCAAAGCATTTCAATAAAAAGCCCATTGCTGCCATTGTGAATATCAGAGCAACATCATAAGGGTTGTAGGTTGCTTTTATGAAAATAAATATCTAATAAATTCAATTAAACTTTAAAACTGAAATATATAGCAAAAATGTATCACAAATAAAATGAAAATAGATGCAAGCAAATATTTATCTGGAAATATGAATGATTCCAAACAATAATACACTCTAAATATTTTATGTTGATTGATAAAAACATAAATTTGCAAAAAACACACACATATGAGTGCTCTTGTCGGGACTACCTGACTAGAAGATACTTTAGATTAAATTATTTTAATAAAACTTTTTTGTAAAAAAAAATTCAAATTATAAATTTTAATTGCTAATAATGCGATGGGATTAAAAGTTAGTACTGAGTTTATGTGAGTATACATATAGAGAGATCACTGTGTTCAAGCAAACGGACAGACGGAAAGTTATATATTGACTCAGCTTATCATCCTTATCAAGTATATGCCTCAGGAAGTCAAGCACACCTTCTTCTGCCTAACACAACAGCATTGTATTCTGATTTACCATCTTAAATGGATTCATGTTTCAAAAAACATAGACTAGGCTGTGCTAGTAATGCAAGTATTTAGAATTTATGTTTAAGTTGCCTGTCATAGGAAATGCTGCAAGCTTCGGAGGACAGAAAAGGCGAATTGCATATTCAGTGTCATTGGCATTGATATGCTGCAAAATGTGGCAAAGTTATTGTACACTCAGCAAAATACTGCATACATTTACAATTATAATTCGCATAATGGGCACGCGTTTCGGCTAGCAACGAGTGCATTGGCAAAAATGCCAAAGTGGACACAAACAGCAGCATAAATTCCAGCAAGGCGCGTACAAGTATTCGCTGCATATTCGATCTGCATAAACAGTTTCCGTTTCCGGGCAAACACATTTACATAGCCAGCCACTTGGCGGGGCCGGGGGTGCATTGCGCTGGGCTGGGCTGGGCTTGTGGTTGGTTTCCCCTGGTTTTTGGAGCATCATCAACACAACCGCAATGGTGGCCGCCTTTACATTAAATATTAACCCGAAACGCTGATAACACCCACACATTACAAAACATGTTGGACAGCCAGCCACAGTGGCGGATGCTGCCATGCACAAATGTAAAAATAACTTCCATCTTGTAGTTTTTTTATTCGCGGAAAATACCACTCAAAAAGTAAAATAAAATTTATATACATATATATTTTATATAGAGTGAGGCATTGGGAACGCAAATTTTGCGCTTCACTGAATTATTCATGAATGCAATTTTTGCCAACAAATAAAATATAAGCAGCCATCCAGCCATCGCTGTCCCCTTGAGCAATGGGGGCGTGGCAGTGCCTGTAACTGCAGCTGTGGCTCAAATGTCGCTGCAGTATTTAGCGTAAATTAAAAAGAAAAGCAAAGAAAATGCAAAACTCTGAGGAAAATTGCTCATGAACTTTGTGTTGAGTTATGAAAGTGTATGTCACAGTATTGGAGGAGAACGGAAGCTGCAACGGGCGTATACTTCATATTTAACATTCAGCATAGCCACAAAAAAGTGGAAGGAATAAAAGAATATGCGCGTGCTTAATTTTGTGGAAATAATTTTCAGGGCTCTGTGACAGCGACTCGAATTATTTATTTATGTGCGGCAAATACGCTTTCATTCGATTAAATGAGCACAGGTTGACACACATATTCAGCTGGCATTATGTGTACCGCAAATGATTTAGCCCAGAGCCCGATTGAATTAGCTACTCACGCATATATCATTGTTTTCCAATAAAACTCTTGTTGTTTTAATTAAGTTTATTTGTGGTGCCATTGGAATCGATATATTGTACTGATTATTACTGAAAAGGATGATTGATTGATTCATTTATGAATTCATATCTATTATATATACTAATACAATGTGATATTGTTAAATGATAAGTTTCATAAAATAATTTATATATGTTTTCTTAAAATTTTAAATAATCATTCACTTCATACAATATATTCCAAATTTCATTAATTCATTTTCTGCTTCCTTTTACTAGTTAATTCTTGAATTATTCATTTAACAAAACTTCAGCTCAATAATATATATTAAACAAATGAACCATTTCCCAGTCTGTATTGTATTAATCCATATAAACATATTATGTTTAATGCTATATTATAATAATATTCAAATGTCTTGTACACTTACTCTTGTGCTAAGGCTTTTAATAAAAAATATCACAAAAAAAAAGTTTTAATTGATTAATTAATATGCAGAGAAATTAACCCTTGTTACTACTTTCTCTACTTTCCTGTTTCCTAAATTTACGAAATGAAATTTGAGTCCAATGATGGAAACACAATAAAGTCAAATACAATTTTCTATTGTACCATCATCATATCATCATCATCATCATAGTATGTATCCGTAAAAGTAGAAAACTTGAATGAGTAATCTAAATTAAAAATAAATTTAATACTTTAAGTAAAAGAATTCATAATACATTTAACATCATAGTAAGGCTAAAAATTTATGTTAGCTAAAGTCCAATCAAAGACTCCGCATTCCTTCAACATTGCTAACTTGCAAAATGAACTATTCGCAAGTGCGTAAGGTCTGAGAGCTGTCTGCAACTGAGAAGGGCTATTAAAATAATCGTTGCAATAACCGCATTTTGCACAAATTTCAACTGCATTTTTTTTATTTTTTTTTTATTACACTCTCTATCGTCGTTCTTTTTTTTTTACGTTTTCTTCTAGTATGTTTTTTTTTCTGTTTTTATGTGGCTTTTGTCTTTTACCTTTTCGAAGTCAACAAGGAGAGGAGAGAACATTTGCATGCATAAGTTATGGATGCGCCAGCCAGGGGATTGGGAATTTGAGATGGGCCACAGTAAGAAGCTCGACAGGGCAAGGCGAGTAGGACTTGAAGAGCAGCGCAGCATATTGACACAGTAAACTGCTTAGATTGTCAGAGTTCGAGTTGGAGCATGCCGAGCTCGTTGAAGAAGATGCATTGAAGTTTTAGCAAGTGCGCGACTCAAAGGTAAAGCCGCAATATGCCACGAATAGTAAACGCTGCATACTTTCTTCTCGCTGCACTTCCGCACGTGCCACACTCTCGGCCCGAATGCCAGGCATTTAGACAAAGCACATGTGTGTCTCTGTGTGTGTTAGCCGTGTTTATGTGTAGCAATTGCTGTTGCCACTGCTGCTACCCGGTTTGTGTTACATTTGCCAACTTTAGCTTTCAAACACATAAACACACACACTTTATAAACACACCTACACACACACATCACGCGCACACAGTCGTACTCGGGGCACATGTATCATAGCCAAGAAAATCTATGCCCCTTGGCTCAGCGCAAAATTTTTTGGCTATTTTGCTCAACAGCCAGCAGCCAGGTTGATTTTACTTCTTGTTTAAGGCAACACGCGAACGTCACGAGATGTTCTCCCTCTTACCCTCTCTCGTTCTTGCTCTATCTCTCTTTCATTAGTCGAGAAAGCGCTTAGATAAAACGCCATTTGGTCCGCTCTTTCGAAGTGGTTCGGCATTGTGTTTTCAGCTCTCCGAGTTCGTTTAGACTTCGGGTCGCGTCTGCGCAAAGCGTATGAAAATGGGAGACATAAAAGGAGAGAGACATGCTGATAGGATTTTACTAACATGGAAAAGAAATTCTAATATCCTGGGGAATACTACGTAAAAATAATGGGATCTTGATGATTGTACCTCTCTGTCTACTTACAGTAAGCTCGATAATTAACTTAATTTAATTATTAACTTACTGATATTAAAGCAAGTCTCAAAATTTGATTCACTTTTTCAGTTACTAAAGTGTTTATAAAAAGCCAAACTTCATTTAACTTAAATTAATTCATTAATTGCCTGTTCAATGGCGTAAGCTAGACTAATGTAGCTAGTCAGAAGACAACAAAAGAAATTAAATAAATATAGTTTTTCCTATTTCGTATTTATAACTTGAATACATGTATATTTAGATTACAAATTATATTTTCATTTATTTTTTCATTTTATTTGATCATTCAACTTAAACAAGACTGTTTTCGAGTACAATTTTCCCCTCATTTCGAAAGCTGCGTCTCATTTCCCACTATTAAACAGTATTTAAATAAAGGGATCTAGCTTAAATTTCACTTCCACTTACCCCACGCTGTGAAGGCTCTTCACTCGTATGCATGCCTCAGTAAACGCAACTCGAGTTGAGATATCCGCTCCAGCAGCCACAAACAACGGGCCACAGAGCTGGTTCCACGTCGAGTTGAACTCTCTTGGTGTAGGTCATAAACAGATTCAGGTGAGCAGCAACACCTGGGAGAGTGGAAGTGGCAGTGCCACTGCCGATGGGATGGGTTCAGAGAGGCCCATTGTACTATATGGGTCTGTCCATTTTAACGAGTGCACCTGACCAACTGCAGCTGATGTGTTCATCTTACTTTATTGCACCTGTATGGCATCGAGTATATGGTTTGAAGAGAGGCAACTATATATTATATTATAAATATATATACGTATCTATATATGTATTTTTGTCACATATACTTGAAAGGGCTTTTGGCGACTTGATTTCTGCTTTACGCTAACATTGCTTGAGCGGATCGTCTTGGGACTGTAGTCAACAGCATTTACTTGCGGGCATTTATTTTGTGGCCATTACGAATGGCACACGAATACTGCAAGGAGAGCCGCTGAGAGTGAGGAGCAGTAGTTTACTCCATAAACAGCTCGTGCAGCTTTTGTGAGTCACGCATCAGTTGTGCACCTCGAAGCTCTCGTGCCGTCTGCTCCTGCTGGCGGCTGTTGCTTTTATTGATGTGTTTGTTGTTGCCAGGATCTTATGGTGGAGCCTGTGAGTGACTTTAAGCTGCGCTAGCTGCAACGTGTGCCGTGTGTATAATGTGGTAGCTTTGACAGTTGACTTAAAGTCCTTTTACCTCGCTTTCCAATCCTCCCACACTTGCATATTGGGTTTTTTTTTTTTTTTTTTTTTTTTTTTGTACCAATGCAAGACCCAATTATGTTGGATTGACATTTGGTAAAGGTTTTCCTCATCAATCAAGGTACTTTTATTTTTATTTGTATTCCGTTAAAAAAGCTACAAACTGGGCGTATACGTAATGGCTAGCAGCGGCAACATATAAACACATTGCAGTTGCAATTTATTGCTCTGTGTCGGCTGTGTGTGGGTGTGTACATGTTTTTGTGACCTGAGGATATCATTTTGTTACTTCATTTTGCCATATTTATGTACCTGTCGCTCTACGTATAATTTCAAATGCTGCCAGAAGCCAATTTACCCGAGAAATTGAACGCGTTGCAGTACGGCATTTGTAGCATGGATGAAATAAATTGATGAACTCTTAAGGTAAGCGTTTCGATTTACGAAAATCTATATTGCTTTATTACAAACACGGCTATTGATATTATTTTCAATTCGTTTTATTGTATTTCAAAGTACATATGTATGCTCAAGTCAAATATATGAAGATATGTCTATGTCTTCTTAAATTTGTTTCTTAACTTTATTAATGTCTTAACATATTATGATCGTCCGACCATCATTGATTTTTATTACGTAATCACATAATATATGTATTACTCAAATTAAGATTCTTTAATTGATCTTAATGCTTACTCAATAAATATTTGTTTATCTGCTATAATGTTTAAAATTAATCACATATTAAAAAATATTTACAATACATTTAAACATTTATCATATACATACTTAGAAACATTATCTATTTAACATTATTTATTTATTTATTTTCACTATTTATAAAATTTTCATTTATGGTAATTGAATAAAATTATTATTCTCAAATATATCCTATAATTACGTTTTGAATTCTGTAAATGGTGTCTTTTGTGGACTGCTCTAAATGGGAGCTACTTCAACCCATTAGATGTAATATTTCTCATAAATATTTACTTAAAACTTCGATGCGAAACCCAATGAAATTATTTCCGTTGCGAAGTCGAGCAACCCTTTATCCATCGACCACGCCCACAAGCCGAAATGTTATTGCCTAAACAAACAAAAACAGAACGAATGCGAAAGGCAAATGCAATCACCTGTAACACGAAGCTGAATACACAAACAAAACAAAAGGCGCAACATAAATTTGCGAGCCAGACTTTGATGTTGGCAATTGGCTGGGACCATGGCTGGGACTGGGGCTAAGACTGGGACTGGGAGTGGGAGTAGGGCTCGCGGACGTCCTGTCAAGGATTGGCCGATTGCGGTTATAGCAGTCTGTCTAACAGGGCGTTTATTTTAATGCCCTGATTATGGCACAGCCAAGCAAAAAGAAATACAAGTTGAGCAAAAAATTAAACAACTGAAACGGTTTCAATGTCGCTCGTCCTTTTCACTTCATTTTTTCCCTTTCTTGTTTTGTTTTTTGTTTGGATCGGGCGCACTTTTCAGGTCCTTTGCTCTGTTTGGTGTTATTGGCAAATTTGGTTTTTGTGCGGCTTATTTATGCGCATCGTCTGCCTGCCTGCTGTGGCATTTTTCTATTTCACTAAACTCTGCGAGAAACCAAGTTTATTGTGAGCTGCGAGTGAATTTGGAAGAAAGAAATGGAATCAAACGAAAGGCGACTGCAAAAAATCCAAAAGTGGCATAAAAAGGGTGTCTAAGTATGGGATGAGGATATCTGTGTGTGTGATGCCGACAGCTACTTAGATACACACGCAGGCACACACACAAACAAAGCCATCAAGCACTCACACAACAAAAGGAAAATTTGTTGGTAAGCAAAAGGCGCGATTCAAAATTTTGTCAAAGATTCTGTTATTTGCTTGCCCTAGAAAAGGGTGGATTCGATCCTGCATACTTTATGTAAGACATAGTCAGGTGCATTGGATGATAAATAATATAAGCAAAATAAAATATGTAACTCTATATCAGATTAGCTTTCAAAGCGATATGACAGTTTGGAGATTGATGAATGATGAGACTTCACTCAATCAATATAAATATAAAACTTTTCTAATTCATCTCAAATATCTTTCATTTAAAAGTATAAGTATTAAGATTTATCCAGCAAGAGTATTTCAAGTTAACTTTTCTACTTTCGGAATATTTTTTTTTTTTTTCATATTCTTCAAAAGTTTATTTATTTTTAGAATCTAGCTTTTCCCAGAGAACCTTAGTCGGCCGCATTGAGCTTGCATTAAAATAAATGAAAGGAAGTAAATTTCACACAGAATATGCAAATAATGCTGACAACAATGATTCCCTTTCCCTCTATCTCTCTCTGTATATAACAGGCCGAGCGTGGACGTGGCTGGTGCCATTAGCATGGACTGCAGTGATACAAACAACCGCAGAATGCGCCCCATTGTACAGCGAAGACTTGGCTTCCTTTCAGCAGAAATCTGATATGTGTCCATATTCCAGAATATAATGCGAGCAAATAATGCAGGCAGCCTAAATGGCAACAATTATGTTATTGAAATTGAAGAAACGGAATAGAATAGAATGAAATACAGTTCCACATGTAAGGCACATCGAGTTTGCTTGTCTGCGAGCTATCGCCATTGTCATTGTTAGATACTTTTGTGGCTTAGCACGAATTAAATGCATTACAAATTGATTGAGCGAAACATTGAAAAATGTTCTTCAAGCTAGTGCAACTGTGTCAGTAGGAATTATCGTATACCACTAAAAAGTTAGAGTAGATATTACAAATACATGATTTGGTAGGTGAACTGGGAAATGCTCGGCATTACCTCACGGTATTAAATTGTAAGAACTTTTGTAGGCTACGAAGTCCATCCAATCCATCAGTTGACCTTTCCCACATATATATAGATACAGCTGATTCATACATTTATTCATTCCACATTCTCCTTTAATATCAACTAAAATCTTGTTTTTTATAGTCACCTAATAAAACTATTATAAGCTATAAAACCGATCTCTATAATTCATTTCACATTTGAAATGTTTTTTGGATTTCCCACCACCGAAAAATAATACGATATGCAAATGCAAACTAATTGATCAGCCCGTCCACCCGCGCCTGCAAAGATATGGGAAGAGATGTGTGCACTTATGTAAAATGTATTTTTGCTCTTAATCGCATTTCAATTACTTCAGCTACTTCATTTATTCATTGTATTACAAGTGTCCAAACTGGCAGCTGGGAACCGAAGCGTGTGCCCAAATCCCGGCCAGCCATTGCAATGGCATTGGTTCCATAAAAAGGTACTTGCCAGGACCGCCCGCTGTCAGCTCCCTAACTCTCTCTCTCTCTCTCTCTCTCTCTCTCTCTCTCACACACACACTCACTCTCATATCCTCATGCCCCTGGCCAACGAGGCAGGTTGGTGTTTTTATTGTTCGCTGCTCGCCTCGACACCATTAATCCGCCTGAAATGAAAGGTGAGCGATTTTTTCGCAAATCCAATTTGTTGTAAAAAAGAAAAATAAGGAAATGTAGAAGAGCACAAAACGTTGACGTAGCTGCAGACGCAAAAAAAAAAAAAAGGAAGGGAAAGGGAAAGCTGTCCAAGTAAAGTAAAGTTCCACCCTCAAATATATTTTACAGTGCAGCGGGCGGTTAGGCGAGAAGGAGGCAGGAGGTGGGAAGCGGGAGCTGAGCGAACGTGTGACATGGCTTTAATGCGCGCACATTTAAGCAGCTTTCAACTATGGCCAAAAACATGCTCAGGTAGGGAGTGGTTGGGGTGTGAGGTTGTGGACCACTTGTCAAAAGTGTTGGCGTTAAGTGCAGCTTCATTTCTTCGATTTGGCCAGCAACGTGGCCCATTATCGAGTCGCGCTTATCGTTCAGTTAACGTCAAATGATAATGTCAACAGCATCTGCCTTCCCTTCGCTATGCTCGCTCAGGTTTAAAAGAAAGGAATATGCGCTTTGGATGTCTTTTAAAATTGATATCACCTGAAAATGTATTATGATTGGAGGAAAATTATGATAAGCTACACCTCAATGAGAGTTATTTCCAATGAATTCTTCTGCTTCCCAAATTCACACTGAGCGAGCATTGGGCAGTCATCCACGGTTTCTATTTGTTACATTTCGTCTAATGCGCTCCGTTGATTTTGCTCAAATGTAGGAACACTAGCGCGTTTGCCAATTATGCAGTTGCTATATTGAAAAATCAATAGACGGCGACTCGTCAGTGTGGCTCGTCTAGGTAGCCCAGAGATTGAGCGAAAAAGAGCTAGAGGCCCCACGAGACACTTGCCGACTCTTAAAAGAAAGTTGCAAAATTGTCTCGAGTGTTTTGAAAACTTTACTCGCAAGTTGCTGACATTGCCGCTGCGGGGCACAGTGCGAGTCCAAGCCACATTTCCTGGTTGGCTGCATCTCAAGGGGCACCAGCAACGCAGCAGATGAATGTGGAGCACCTATTAGAGTCAGGTGGCATTGGCAACCTTGTTGGGCCGAGTGTGCGGTTTTCTCAACTCTGGCCAAAAAAGGCCAAAGTTCTTGTTAGCCATCCTCATCGGAGCCGTCACATTTCGAGTGTTCGCCGCCTTCGAACGTTCTTCGATGAACTTAATGGCCATTGAGAGAGAGAGAGAGTGAGAGAGAGAAAGATGGTCTTGGCCTGGCTCTCGTTCGGGGCCGCCAGTAAACGCCAGCAACCGTTAAATGATTATGAAAATAGTTGGCAAGCCCCTCGCAATGACCTTTGCGCGTTCTGCGGTCTGCAGTTGGGCAGCTGCCACGTTTCACGCCCAAATAATTTTCAAGTGCTTTTTCCCACTCACCGAATGGCTTCAATTTCGTGTTGTCTGATATGGCGTTTTGTGGGCATGAAGATGCACGTTAAGAAATTGAAAAAATATATATGTATACATATATATAAATATGCATAAGCAAGTCTTGGGAAATTTAATAGCATGCGATTCGAAGGAAAAGGGCAACGAGTTGGCGGAAATGCTTTATATATATATGCTTTATATATATATTTATATATATATATATATATATAAATATTTCTTTTTGTTTTTAATTGAAATGAAAAAGTTTTGAGGTAATAAATAATACGACTGATAATTCTGAAATTACATATTTTTGCATATAGTACAACTATAATGTTATTAAGAGTGTAGCTCAAAAATAACGATTTCAAAAGTATATTTTAATAAATAAAACAATTTTACTATATACATTTTCTATTTAAGCATTGGGTGATAATTATTATTTATTATTATGGTAATAATTTTATTGATCATTTAAAGAAAAATCAATAATAATAATTTATTTATCAAGCTCCTTTTCCATTTTTAAATACCACGGATATGCCTTGACTATAGTTTATCCGACTTTTTAATTAAATTTGCTCCCTCATTCGCTTTTTCAGCTTTACCTCATTATGCTGGCAGCCCGGATTCTGCTGCTCGTTAGCCCTTTCCAATGGCGAATATTACTTTCAGCTACGAAACTTCAATCAATTGGGAGATCTACAAAATCCGCCGCATTGAATGATATGCAATAAATATGCAAAACGAAAATGAAAACACAAAAAAAAAAAAAAAAAAAAAAGGAGAAGATAATTTAAAATTCGACAGTGTTTGGCGTTCATTGTTGTTGTTGCCTTTGCTGTTATTGTGGCTGTTGTCAACAGTCATCAATTATGCACAGACACACACACCCACAGACAGACACATACACACATACACTCATGTAAATATACATACATGTATTGCTATGTAGGCTTAGGTCGGTCGGTCGGTTACCAATAGGAAACGGGGCAGCACAAGTGTCGCTGTCGCCGGATGCGTCCAACTAACTAAACTATGCAAATTGCTTATTTTATGGCCCGGCGATGGGGAGTGCAAGGACGCCAACCCTTTTGTTGCTTGCCGGCGAGGATAATGCTGGGTAACAAGGACAACGCTGCTTAATGGCACAATTTGAGCAACTAGCTGGCTGGCTGGCTGGCTGGCTGGCTGAGGGGCAGGCTGCCTGGGGGGCTGGCCGGCTGCCTGGCTTACGGATGCGGATGCGGATATGTGAGAATTCAATGAAATGGAAACTAACAAAATAAAATTGATGAAAAAAGAACAGAACACCAGAACAGATAGAAAGAAAAAAGAAAAAAAAATAATGCCTTTAAAGGACACTAACGCTGAAAACGAGCATCGAAATCAGCGCAAATCAAACGGCGAGCACAGGAAGAATTGGGCACAACTATGAAGTCCGGACCCGGGCCCGGTGAAAAAAAGAACAAAATAAAAGCAAATGAAAAAAGAGATGAAAAAGTAAAGCGTAAAACGGAAGCGCAGCGACAAAAGGGCGGCTGCCCCCGAACAACAAAAGATGCTGAAACGGGCCTTAGCCATGGACATGGAACAATGCCTCCGACGCGGCCGGAGATTGCAAGTGGGCGGCAACTAAGCAATAGAGAGGCTAGAGCGAAAGGGAGATGGGCATGCCTGGTCGGTTGGGCATGGCTGGAGCATAACTCGTGGCGGGCTTCCGTTCAATTTGAAGCCTGTTTGTTGGCCCAAGTAGAAGGAAAAGAAGCTGACTGCAAGATGAAAAAAAAACAAAAGAGGAAACGAGCAGTTGGCGGCCGATTGGAACAATTGCAGCGTTAGTCGAGCAACAACAACACCGCGCAGCAGAAGGCGCAGCGGTAGCAAAAATTAAACAAACATGGCCAACCCTGCGAGCTGCTAGCTGTTTGCTTGCTTTTTGGCCGGCATTGTTTGAACTTATTATTGGTACAGTTCGAGCAGCAACAAACGCAATCATCGCATATCCTTTAGCTCCCCCGTCACCCTGACCCTTCATTTCCTCATCGCCACTGACTGACCAGCTGCCCAGCTGAGCTCAGACTGAGTTGGTATTGCCTTTGCTCATTGAATATCGCCTGATTCTTTGCAGTCACTTTCTTGATTTTCCACAATTTTCCTTCGTTTTCTCTACTTTTCAATACAATTTTGCGCTTTTATACTCTGTAAAGCACTCTCGTTGCAAAAGGGTGGAGTATTACCTATAATAAGAAGATTTTTTATATGGGATATGCAGACTACTATAATTCCGGATTCAGTATAATTCAAACTGTAATCTATCTGATCTATAATTTCTCAACTTAATATAATTGAGACATTTACTAATTTTTTAAATAATTTGTATACTGATTTCATAACTATATAATCTTTTACAGCTCAGTTTAGCATTATCAATTTCATTTATAGCTTTAATAATTGTACTAAGTGCCTACTAAACATTATATGACAGAGAACCTTTCGATCTGACTATATTCTAGCCATATTGCACTAGCCATTCTTTTCACTTGCTTACAGGGTGTATGCTAGTCTGTCTGCTACATGACACATGCTCGCCCTTATTTGTCTTGCCTGCGCAGTTGGCATGTGAGCGTATATAATTTGTAAAAATTATTTGCCTTGCTGTCGTCAGCGCCGTTGTCGACGCCGGAAAGAAAATATTTTTTCATCATTGCATCGCTGAGCCAGGGACAACCCTGGGACAGACCTGCGACAGGGACAGGAAGCGTTGCGGTCACCGCCTCCAGCAAATACGAAAAAAAGAACAACAAAAACAAAAAGGGAAAAGGGTTAAATTTTAAATTAAGCAGACTTATTGCGGGCTGTGGCCCTGCTCTGGATGCGATTGTCCCGCGCTTTAATTGGCAAAAGTGCTGCAGTGCTGGCACTTTAATTGGACAAAGATGATTGCCAGCTCGATGCGTGACAGAGCAAGTGGTAATTGTCAGTTTATGTGCTCAGCCATTTGACAGCAGAGAAGTGTCTAGAAATTAAGTATACGCACAGGTGCCAGAATAATATCTATTAAAAATATTTACTGCATTCGCATAATTAAAGACTGTAGCTTGCACTCTACACTTGAAAGTCATTCCAGAAACTTGCAGACAATTTCATGCTTCGTCGCCGAATCAACTTGAACTTTGGACATTTGAAGCTTACTCAGCCACAACACAAGCAACGATAAAACGGATACACTCCTTTTTGGGGACAGCTTAAGCTGCACGAAACCACAGCGATTGCACGATGTGAGCCATTGGCTAGAAGAAAAATAATATGTATCAAGGAAAACAAATTCTATGCTCAAATACTCTTACAAGTCACATAGATATTAGCGAAGATTGTGAACGGATTCTACTTTATGTTGCACATTTTAGCTACTTTATTGGGAATCTGAACTTGATATTTTTTATAAAATTTAATTGTATTTGGATTTCTTTTTTTTTTTTAAATTATTATAAAATAAAAATTGTTCAAAATATAAAAAACTAGTTTAAAATGAATAACTCCATTTGAAGAAGTTCCTATTATATCTATTGTTATTTAGATTTACCATAATTTCAATGCCTCTCTATCCTTTCTTTTCAAACACCTTTCAGCTTAGTTCAGCCTTAATCCGAATGAACATAGAAACAGTACGAAAAATCACAGCGCCCCTACTGACGCAGAAATTGTAATGGGCCGAGGAGAAGTGCTGCCAGATTTTAATGCTGGCTTGAAGGACAGCCGACAAAATGGAGATTGGCGAGCACTGAATGACTACGGCCAACAATGTTCATAATGAGAGCAACATCAATGACCATGACCAAGCGGCAGGCAAGTGGCGTGGGCGTGGGCGTGGGAAAAGTGAGACCTAACTGTGTGGGAGGTGGAGGACGAAATGGAAAAATGTTCCAGTCCAAGCGGCTGACCGAAAATTATAAGCGGCAAAATGTCGGAGGCAGCGCGCGTAATTGGAAATGATGCTTCAGGTCTCAAGTTGCGTGAAGCATTATGACACCTCCCCACAGCCTTTGCTCCCACCGCATCTTTCACTCACAAACAGAAAAACTGATTGATTTGTTGTTGCAGCCTGACTGACAAACGCGCTGGCAGGCACGAGGATGACGCTGATGATGGTTGACGGCTGTGATAACGCGTAGCCGCTAAATGAATTGAATGCGATGCCTTTTAGCAGAGATTAAACAGCAAGAGCAACAGCAGCCAGGCTTTAGCATCAGCATCAGCATCAGCATCAGTTTGCTTGCAAGCTATATCTATATTGGACGAATACTTATGCAATGCACTGTGCTACAAGTAAGTGAAATGTTTGGTATTATTCAACAGTTTTTAAGCTGTAATTAAAAGTTCAATGAAATGTGAAGTGAATCTGAAGTTAGTAAGCAAAAATATTTGCCAATAAGAAACTAATTAGACACTACGCTCTAAGGCAGAAATATCTTAACCTGAACTCGTTTGCTAGCTAAAGAACTAAATAAAATATTTTAGTATTTTATTTTTTATTTTATTAATACATTTTATTACATATATATACTATATAAATATATACTTATTAATAATAATTTCCATTTGTATATTTATTGACTATAAAAGTTGAGTTTATAAAGCAAAACTTAAATAAAAACTTGTTGCAGTTTAGACGAGTAACTCACGCATTATTAAGTTTATATTCATTTTATATTCCAGTGCGATTGAAGTGTACTTTTGTAGCACAGTGTAGCCTTGCAAGCATGCTGGATATTGCAGTTGTGTTCCGGCCAGACAGTTGTGGGCGCGTTGTTGTTCTTGGTGGCCAGCTGTGATGCTGCGTATTAAGCCTGGAAATGCCATTTCATCTTTTTAATTGAATTTTAATTTGTTTAGAATGCGCTTAGAGCTTCACACCAAGTGGCTGCTGGCTTCTGGCTTCTGGCTGGCTGTAGGTTGGTCAACAGCTCGTCGTAGCACTTCAATTAATTTACTATGAGAGTGGGCCAAGCAAGTTCTAGTTCTGTTGTCTACTCTAGCTGGCAGCTTTTCACAAATCGATTAAATTTAATTTGTTTTCTTTGACGGCATTTCATGCTGCGTGTCATCTCGATTTTTCCAGCGGTATTTTCTTTTCTGTGCGCTGCCATTTTCTCCATTTAGTCCTCTTTTTACCGACCGTAATTTCATAATGAGTTGACTTAATGCAGCCCAACTGCTGAGGGAATTTGTTTTGCGCGCAGTCGTTGAGCAGCGAAATTGTTCACGCGAACATTAAACAATAATGAAAATGCCAAACTAACACATAGTAAACGCGATTATGACGGCAATTCGTCTAAGACCCAAATTAAATTTAGCTGCCTATTTTTTTATTAGTTTTCCTTTCGCCTCGGAGACCAGTTTTTGCACCTAGCAACGTTTGTTGATTTTATTTTCACGCAGTAATTGAAGTAATTTGAATTTTCTCTTTGGCACGAAAAGTTGTATTCGGCCAGGCGCTTTAAATCATTTTGGGTTCATTGCTGCAGGCGATTTCCTTGCCTTTCCTTTTGCTTTCATTTGTTGTTTTTTAGTACAATTAAACTGCTGGCACTCGAAATGCCAAAATTATTATGAGGAAAAGCACTGCAAAACAAAAAAACAAAGTCTAAAAAAGTATATATATATATGAAAATATGTAAATAAAAAGAAATAAGCATTTCATTATAATGATGTCCGTTACTGTGAAATTAATTAAAATTTATATTTCAGCATTTAAATTCTTGTTTTGACGGACCACACTTGCCATGACTACGAAAATAATTTGATTGTGTAAAAATCTTTCTGTTGAGTCTGAAGGTACCGGTAATTGTTTAGCGGAGAAGGCATTAAAAAATAAGAAAAAAAAAAGAAAAAACAACTCCAAGAACTTGTAGCAATTTTTTAATTAAAAATAAAGATGATTCAACGAACAAAAAAAAAAAAATAAATAAATAAATAAAAAAATAAATAAATAAAATAAAAACAGTTTTGAGAGTCTCAATATATTTGAAAAAAATTTTATTTATTTCAATCGAAAATTATTATAGAATTAATGTAAATTAAATTCATTATATTAATAAAATATATAAAAAACATATAAAAACTATTTAACTATTAAAAAATGAATTATATATTTTTATTTTGTTGAATTGCATACAATTTTTCTATTATTATTTATTAATCAACCATTTTTCAAATATATATTTCAATACACGCGATTAATGCATTCCATTCTCATAAATGTAAACTTTTCATTCGTTTTGTAAATTTTTGCTAATGTCTATTTTTGACAAAATTCCGTTAGATTCAGAAAACAAAAACTCAGCATTCAGGAATTATCATTTATGAACTGTCAGAATGTTCACCAAGTCGGTCCCCAAATCAGTAAACAAAAAAAGAGCGCGTGCCCTTGTATAGCTATGGGATAGGTAAAGAGAGTGGGAGAGAGAGGGGTCGACCTACGTAAGGCGAATTTTATGCTACAGGCTAAGAGTCCGTTAAGGTGGGAAAGTTGGAAAACCGACTTACTTTGCATATTTATCATATGAAAAATTAAATGCAAACTTTTTGTTTTATCCCATTTTTTGTGCGGGAAATTCGCGCACGTTGCGTATGACATGTGTGACAAAATGTCAAAAGGAAAATACACTGAAAAACAAGCGAAAGCGAACAATTCAAACAAAATTTAAGCTGAAATATTTAAACGTAGCTTGCGCTTTTCTCGCGCACGTGGCGTATGCGCAATTTTTGTCTCTGCTCGCTATGTGTGGGCAAATGTATGTGCGTGGGAGGCTGGCTCCATTTTAATAGCTAAAATTCAGGCTGTGCTGACAGCTTTTGCCTTTATATGCAGCTCGCGTATTTGATGCAAAAATCTGCGCGAAAATGTTGAATCTTCCGAAGCCCGCCGCAACGACTACACACGACTATGTGCACAAGGACCTGTGTTGTTGCTGTGCATTTGCATTGTGGCCTTGCAGCAAATGTTTCTGTCATTACTGAATGCAGAGCCCCCCATTCCGCGTCCTGTAGAACAACGCAGCCACGGCAAAAACAAAGATGTTTTCACCAAAATGTCGGCAAATTAAATGTAATTTCTTTTCATTTCGTTGCTGCTCTCGAAAACCCACTGCCCTCGCTCTCGATGGCCCCTGCCCTCTTACTTTGCCTTCTTGCTCTTATTTTTCTTCTTCATCTCTCGTTCACTTTTGTGTAGCACGTGGCAAGCTGTCGTGAAGCAAATTGCCCGAATGAAGTTGCAACATGCAACGCGGCAGCCGCATGCCATGAAATTAAGTTGCAAGCTCCAGGATTTGCTTTCAACTTTCACCAAATTTGCTCTGCTGCACTTTCGTCTTGCTACACACACACACACTAACACACATTCAGGAAAGGACCTTTAGTTACTCAGTAAGGTACTTCGTTTCCCCCGATGTTAAACACGCGTTGCTGTCGTTTCTTCTGGGCTCTTGGCTGCACTCGACTATTGTCACGCTAATGCCAGCAGCTTTGTCCTGTTTAATGTGAATATATCTGGCATATCCCTTAACTTGTCATGTTATAGCATCAAACTTAAAGAAGGGAGATTTTTACTTTATAATATTCAAAAGTATATTTTTGTATTTCGACAATTAATTTAAGATGAATATGTATGCAAAAATAAAAGTCTTTTTATCTTCTAGTCGTGCCCGCCCGATATGATTTATCAGGCTTCTTGTTCTTTGCTTGTAAAGGATATGTTATTATAATATATTAAAAAGAAACTTTCTCTCAGAATATTACACATTTATAGGGAATAGGCTATTGCTCGACGATGTCTTTCGATATGCTTAAGTAATTACCCTGTCGCTTCCCATTGGCAGTTAACGCACAATTTTCCTGTCAGCCTCGTAATTTGCTGCGTATGGCAGGATAAAAATGCGCTGCCTCATAACTGACAATTCGCATAAATTATACATGATTTTATATACACGCGCTGCTATTCGCATGCCACGACTTGACCCTATAAAGGACGCCGGAAGATGCCGTCAAACAGGCAAACCAACGCGCAGCTAGCTGACCGCAAGTGAAAGTGGACCATATAAAATGATTAAGTTACAAGTGAAAATAATTCTGTGGATTTTTATAATTTGGGCAAGACTTTTATGTGGCGCGCAAATTGAAAACATAAATTCCAATGAGCTACTCGCCTTCGAAGACTTTCTGCGTGCCCAGCACTTGAAGCATGCTCTATTCCTCCGCACCGGGCTGGAGCTCGCGCCCAACTGCAACGGGCAAATTGAAAACTATAAGAGATTGTTCGCCAACTATAGAATGCAGTTTTTTATGCCCCAAAGGAGCGTACAGTTTCGAGAATTGTTTTACTACGCGGCGCCACGTACTGCGTTGCTAGTGCCGGACTTCGGTAATGAACAGATTAAGCGCTGGGTCTACGAAGCTGCCTCCGAGGAGGGCTTCTTCAACAATAGCCAAGCTTGGCTGATGCTGGGCAACAGTCATACGAATCTCTCAGACGAACAGATCATTAGGCAGCACTTGTCTGCTTACAACATAAATATCGATGCAGACGTAACCGTGGCAATGCGTTCGCCACAGGCGAGCAAGTGAGTAGAGCTGTAATTAAACAGTCAGAAAAAAACAGAACTATAAATTTGCTCTCTATTTAGACAGTGCATTAAAATATATATTTTTATTTATTAAAAACATTTACATCGCGATAGCACAATTACATAAGCACATGGTTTTACAATATATCAACATATTTATTTAAAGAAGCTCGAACAAATTTCGTTTTTTTTTTGTTTAAGAAAATCTATGCATAATGATGGGAAGTGATTGTTAATAAAACTATTTTAAATTTTTATATTAAATTTATATTAAATTAAGGCAAACCATAATTTCATAATAATTCTGTCTTCAAAATCATAGAGTAGATCAACTGATGTGATTTGCTTTGCATTACTATTGAAAAATTTTTAACTCTTGGTATGGATAAACTTTGTGTATATAAAACCATATTTGTTAAATTTTTTTATTACAATAACTAGAGCTAAATATATAATTTGAATTTATACAGCGTAGCTATAAAACACGATGTATATCCGCTATATTTACACAATTTTCTTTGGCAGTGATTAATTTTTTAATTTTACTTTTACAAGCTCTCCAGCAAAAAAAAATAAAAACTACTCAATATATATATTATATGTTTTCTTAATTTTATTTCAAGTATTGTTTATTTTACCATGACGTCTATTTTTCATTCAATTGCTTGTAGCCAAAGCTGGTTGCTCTACGATGTCTACCGACTGGCTCAACATATGCCGCTAAATGTAGAGCTCAAGGGGCACTGGAGCCGCACTGCCGGCTATCAGCTCTTCGCGAGCTACAGGGAGAGTTGGGTGGTGCGTCGCCGAAACTTGCACAACATTACACTAATCGGCAGCACGGTCGTAAGTTGCTTCAAGTAAAATAAAAAAAAAAGTCAAAACTCAAACGTATTGAATTGCAGTTAATCGAGAAACCTTTGGACATGGACGATCTGAGCTATCTGAGCAACGATAGAGAGCTGCTGCAGCTGGATCCCATGCAGCGCAAAACATTTCAGCTCTTTCTGCTAATGGGGCGCATGTACAACATGAGGTAGGTCTTTTTTTTTTTTTTGACAGTGATTAAGTTAACTTTCAATCGACCAACAGCTTGGAGGTGCGCTTTCGCCAGGCATGGGGGCAACTGCTGCCCAACGGCAGCTGGTCTGGCGTGATGGGCCACATTTTCAGCGGCGAGGCACACTTTGCAGTCTGCCCCATCCGATTTGTGACCGAGAGGCATCGCTATATACGGTATACTCCTGCGCTACATACCCAATTGTTAGTCGTTGTTATACATTAACATTTTGTCAGAATGAAATATTTTGTTGGACAGTGTAACACTCAGCCTCAATTTCTTTTCCCCTATGCTGCAGCATCCACTTTCTGTTCCGCCATCCGCGCCGTAACAGCATACGCAACATATTCTTCGAGCCGCTGAGCACAGAGGTCTGGTGGTGCGTCCTGATGCTAATGGTGGGCAGCGCGTTATTGCTGGTGCTGCATATACGGCAGGAGCAACGAGTGCAGAAGCTAGCGGGAAAGGCAGTGGAACAGCGTGTGTCCTTTGCATGGTTCACCATACTGGAGACGTACTTTCAGCAGGGCCCCACAGCGGATCAGTTTCAGCTGCCTATCGACTCGGCTCCTGATTAGCGCCAGTTGTATCTTCAGTTTCATGCTAATGCAGTTCTATGGCGCTTTCATTGTGGGCTCCTTGTTGTCGGATACTCCACGCAGCATTGTCAATCTGCAGGCTCTGTATGAGAGCGACTTGGAGATTGGCATGGAGGATATTGCCTATAACTTTGAGCTGTTTACCAACACTAGCAATCAGCTTGTGCGGGATGTTTATAGTAAGCGTATATGCCGCAATCGTCCGCCCAATATCCTCACCATTGAGGAGGGTGCACTGCGTATCAAGCGCGGAGGCTTTGCTTTCCATACGGCCATCGATCGTCTATATCGCCTGCTCAACGAGCTGCTCGACGAGCGGCTATTCTGCGAGCTGCAGGAAATCATGTTCAGCCCTCCCTATTTGGGTGCATCTATTATGCCGAAGAGCTCGCCTTGGCGCGAACATCTTAACCATGCAATTCTTTACATGGGTGAGACAGGTCTGATTGCCTACAATGACCGAATCTGGACTGTGCCAAAGCCTGACTGTACGCGTATTCAAGGACGCCGAGGTGGAGGTAGACCTCAAGCACTTTGCTCCCGCTCTTTTCACCCTAGTCCTGGCCATGTTGGTCAGCGCGGCGGTCTTTCTGCTTGAGCTGCTCTTCGGTTATCTCAAGGCACGGAAAAAGAAACAAGCTAGTCAGAAAGTGGCAAAGGTCATGTTCTTGCACCTTTAATGTTATAGTAATAAAAATGCGCTTTAATGTTGGCTGACAATGGAAGCAGAGCAAAATTAAAAATTCCATTAAGCTGCAAACACTTGCAAGGAGCCCGGCAGCTGCCCAACTGAAGCTATCTACATCTAAGCGCACTTTTAATTCTGACTTAATTATCAAACGCTCCGAACCGCCAACCTAGTTGCAGCCAGTAAGTTTTTATTAGCCGACAAGCTTTTAAGTTGGGCTAAAGTGTGGCATATTAAATATGAGAGCTAACTGAAGAGGAGTCAAAGGCGAATACACTGACTAAAAGTAGTTTTTTAGCTCAGGAGCAATAGATAAGTCATTATTTTCAAAGCTCTCAATTACAAATTACGGATATTACAGAGCAATATATAATATTTAAACTATTATAATTTGATGTGTATTTAATAAATCCTTTTATTAATGCTGTAGACTAATAATTTCTTCTTTCCATCTCTCTATTTCTGTCTCTTCATTTCCATTCATTTAATTTGCTCAGCCCTCTTTTTTTTATAATAATCAAAGTTATTGTTCGTATTAAAATGCAATTGACGATTGTCGCGTAATCTGACCTTATAAAACTGAATGGTTATAACCACATCTAGCAGTGCATTGCCAGCGGCTGCTATAACCTTCAATTAAATTGTCATAATATGTGAGAGACGGCGGCGAGCACATTGTGACATACTGCATATTGCATTTGCTACGCATTCAAGTCGCGACTAACTGTAATTGAGGCTCATTATAGCCGACAGCCACCAATAAAAGAGCGACCATCTTGGCTGCCAATGCGTTCTAATGCAATTTGTGCATGTTATATCTGGAGCATGCAGCAGACTGCCTTGGATTGGGCCCATTAGAAATGTTGGCTGCAAGGCGTGGAAAACTAAGCAGCAATGCAGAGAGAACAGAAAATATGTAAGATGTATTAAAAATCAAAATATAATTACAGATAACCCTTATGTAATTATATTAAAACCTTGCTCCCTTTAAAACTGCCAAATCAGAGTATAATGATTTTATTTATATGTATATCATGGAATAAGAGATAAGTGTGACAACTCTCATGAAAACTCATGAAATTATATATTTTTTTAATATATCAAATTATTTTTTAATTAAGTATATATTTGTTAGTTTTTCTGTTATTATTATAAGCTTATAATTTTCTTTGCCGAAGTACACATGTATTGTTTATTATACATATGTACGTATAGGGTAGATAGATCGATGTTCAGGGAATGTCCTAGGTTGTGCATCCTCTCTTAATTTCTGTTACTTCTAAAAGGTGTCTAGAGAACGTCTTGCATATTAAAAATATAATTATTTAAATAATTTACATATATTTTATTCATATGATTATTCGTCGTTAAGTATTGCAAACTAAATTATTTCTCTGATATTGGCATACTCATTGATCTAATATAGCGTCATAATATAACAAATGAATTTCATAAGTTATCCAAAGGCAGTTTCTCCCTATATAAACATTAAAATCTTTGCTGTATCTAATTACCGTCTTTTAATTCGCTCAGCCTTAAATAGTAATTTATCAGAATCGATTTTGTGATGAGCCAACGAATTGATGGCTCTGATGATTGAAATACACAGACAATAACATTAGCCATGTATTCCATTTTGAGCTCCTCTTTGCTGTTCCATTGTATCCCACTCTATATATATATGTATATATATATATTCAGTTGTCTTGATGCTTCTTTTTGCTACACACGTCAAATTATGTAAATTTACAACATGATTAAGTTCATCTCTGGGCCTGGTCCTAGGCCTGAGTTTGTTTTGCAATTCAAATGAATTTGATGCTGCTCTTCAAGCGCCCTTTTCAGATCCCTCAACATCCAAATGTTGTCGCTCTATGTGTCTGTGTGTGTAGGCATTTAACTATCTATTTGGCTCTGGCTCTGTTTTATGCCTGACGAAAGCAACTGCTGCCCTGCTTCTGGCCCCTCGCTTGTTATATAAATTCGTAGCATTTGTTCTCGTTGGCCAAAGTATCAATTGTTGGGCATTTATTTATGCCTGGCCCTTGCTGTTGTTACTGTTGTTGTCGATGATGTTATTGTGCTCTGTCTGCATTTGGCCTGTGCATGTAGTTTATGGCTTATGCTTATAGTTTGGCCGTCGTTTAGCTCAATGCTGAATGAATTTATATTGTTTTTGAAGTGTTTAAACGGCTGCGTCCGGGCAACGATGCGTATGCGTAATACTATTTTAAGCACATCTTATTTGATGGGCCATATTGCTAAGCCTATTCCAATATCCATTGAGTTTTAGAGATGCTATATGATGTTTTAGTTATCGACCTTGAAGAATTCCCATTGTTTAAGCTCTGAATTAATTTATTTAATTGATATAAATTCATTTAATAGAATTGCAATATGCATTTCAAATATTTGGCATTGCAGAACTTGATATTTGTTTGTGGTTTTACTTTCACGCAATTTTCATTTATTTACGCAATCAAGCACTGCAAATCAAAGTTAATTGTCGAAATGCATTCAAGTGTGCATTAATAAAACGAAGGCAGAAAAGAAATGTGTGAGATAAAAACAATCTGCAATATTTTCTCAATTTACGCTGTCTCCATTTGCTAGAGTCCCAGTCCAGTCCTGTTGCTGCCCAGCTCTGCCTTGCCATTTACCGTCCACTCCGATTTGTGAGTGGAAAAACTTGAGCAACTTTTGCGCTACATTTACGCGGCTTCCCTTCCTATTCCTGTAACCCTCTCCTTAGTCTCTTCTGTCTTTTTATCTGTATTTTTCTGCTAGGCTCCTTGTCTGCTGGTCCTGTTGCCTTTGGGGCTGTGCTTTGGTTGTAGCTCGCTTGTGTTATGTGCTTATTATAAAATAATTAAGTCCTTTAGGAAATTATAGTTCTTGTTGCCTTTGCTTTTGCTCTTGCACACCCTCTCCAATCCGTTTCTTTTTCTTACACAGTTTGTGTGCCATTAGTTCAGTTGTTGTTGTTGTTGCATTTGACTTCATGTCTCGCTTTACACTGTGATTTCTGCGATTTCATATTTTCAAGAGAGAATTTTTTCAAGCAGAGAATTTAATGTTCAACGTCAAAATGTGCTCGATTCATATTACTCTTTATAAAGGATTGCATTAAATATCAAGCAAATATTTTGTTTTAGTTGAGCTATTCAAAATTTAAGAGTCTACGTAGTCTCAAACATATATTCAAAATCTAATCAAATAATATAAAAGCCTTCAATCGAATTAAATCAATAAAATTTCCAGCCACCACGCCACATAGCTTATTGCTGCCACGTGAAACCGTGTCCAATGTCTCAGTTTCTGTATTTGTGTTTATCTGCTGCTCTTGGCATTTGAGTAATTTATTGTATATCTAATTAATTTGTGCTGTCTACGTAACTTTTGTTAATTCTCTCCGCTGTCTGTGTCGGTCTGGGCATGGACTACAATTCATGGTCATATCTTTATTAAAGTCGAACCCTAAATCAGTTGACGGTGCTCATGCATGCTGTGCTGCTATAACTGTATCTGTATTTGTTTCTGTATTTGTATCTGAATGTCCATTGGAGTCACTGGCAGACAGGCAAATGCATAGGCCAAATGATCTATAGAATGTGTTGCTTCACTCAAATTTATGTATGGCCAGCTAAAAATGCACTTTAACAATTCAGACTCGCTCCAGGGACCATATACGTATTTGCCATGCCAAGAGATATGACAAGTGCTGGTCAACTATAAGCAGAATGTGGCGCGGCAGCCACAGCCTCAGCCACAGCAACAGCAACAGCAACTGCCGCTCCAAAGGGACACTTGATAAATGCCCCCATGATACATGAACATCAACAGCTATAAAAGCAACAACAACAAGTGCAGTGAGCAGAAAAAAACAGGGCTTGGCTGGGGCATATGAAGTGTGAGGTGCATAAGCAGGCGGTTAGACTGGAGACCACTTCTGAGGGTTGCTGCTACCGCTTGAAACACATGTCCACTTGAAGTGTGAACAGCGCTATTTTAGAGCTAGCTCATATAACGCTAGGTTGAATTGAGAGCCAAAAACTGGGAGGCTTATAAAAGGCTAATTAAACTTTTTTGCATATGAGTAAGGCGTTAGAATTTAGTTAAAAAATGAAATATTCAAAACATTTTAATAGGTTTATAACTTTTATTCATTATTTGGAAAAACTATTGCATAATTTTATTATCCACATCACATTTCATTGCATACTTTTTGGCTCAGCCATTAAATTACTTCTGCAACATGAATCACATTTCACATTTCACATTTAGCTGTTGTTAGTTTAGTTCAGCTGTAAGCACTTGTATAACTCAGTAGAATATATTTTTTCTCACACCTCAATGGATTCAATTACCAATTTCAAAAGTTGCCCAAACTATTGTATGCAGCAATATTTCCAATGAATGCAATATTCTCTCAGGTCAATGCAACTCGATCCAGCACAAATATTTGCATTAATCTACTCTTAGGCATATTAGAACTGGCATGCTGTGGCTTTAGATAATGTATACACAGTCCGCATCACTTGCAGCGCTTATCGCTTGGCAATTATCAAATTATCCAGGGCACACAAGCCAGCGCGTTTAAACTTGGCATGAACAAACAAGCCTGGCAAATGGAATTAGCATGCAAACTAATTCAATCTTTGCATTGACTGGGGCATTGACTGCGCCCGCTCCACGCTTGCGTAGCACTCATTCTCGGGTCGCTTTTAGTCAATCCGGCTGATAGTTGACTGCCAGGTGTGTGCATTTACCTGCAAGGAATTGCAGCACTCAAGCAAATTGTTTGCACAGCACCAACAACTACAACCACAACAGCAAGCGGTAAACAAAGGCGCATGCGCGTTGGTCCTCGAACGTGACAAGGATAATAAGCGCTAACTGGCGGCGGCAGCAGCTGCTGCTGCTGCTGCTCTTACTGCTGACCTGTTAACTGAATTGAAAGCATACAAGCCGCGACGCACGTCCAAAATCACACTGACCAACAAAAACGAGCCGCCAATGTTGCACATCACTTGGCCAAGTTAATGAAACGTAACGTGAAATGCAATTAGGCCTCCGGCATAAGAGCTACAAATTAATTCCGCACTCAACTCAACAACTGCTCGTTCGCTGCGAGGCCAAACAGCAATCAATTGTGGGCCCAAAAATGAGCCCGACAAAATCGTTAATCAAATTAAAATTTATTTACCATTTGGCTGAAAGCAGCGCAGCTAACAAATTTACCATTCGCCTTTCCCTTCCCCATCCCCTTCCACGCACTAAACAAAACTAACAACATGTGTAGAGTAGCATAAAGCAATGCCAGAGATGAGCCCGTGACACGCCATAAGTCATCGTGTATATAGGAATTATCGCCTTGAATATCATACAATTTTATCTAGTCTTAAAATTCTCTTTGTATATTTATAGAATTAAAAAAAAAAAAAGAAGCAGAAAGCACGCTCTCAACTTTAATCTCAACTGGAAATATGGGTATTGCATCCATATTTGTAAGTGTATCTCTATTTGTATCTATGTGACCATGTTGTTGCAAATGCATGTATGTGTGTGGGCCGTATGCATGTGGTGTGCATAATTTGAAAGCTTAGTTTTTGGTCTTTTCGGTTTCGGCTTTGGTTCGGTCTTTGGGTTTGGGTGACGCTCGGGGTTTGTTCTTTGGACGCTTTTCGTTTGTTTGCGTCCAGTTAGCGCATAAATTTCCATGACAATTGCCTCTTGTTCGACGTGCACTGTGAATGACATTGTTGTTGCAGCTATTGTTTTATTGCTGTTGACATTTTGCCATTTTAATTAGGCAGCATCCTGTCAGCTGCAGCTGTCCGTCTGGCCATTTGCTTTGATTATGAACATTCGAGCTCTGATTTAAGGTAAATGCTGAGTGCACTAACCGACAACGTTCAGCTATTGTACATTCATTTTGTTGTCATTATAGTCATACATAGCAAACTAAATTTAATGTATGTATTCTCTACTCATTTTGCAAAATTTTTAAAACCTTATTTAAAAATGTAAAAAGAAACTTTTTAGGTAAACCTGCAGCTGCTGTCAATAAAACCAAATAAATTAAATATGCCACATACCACTAGAGTCCGTTTCCGTTAATGCTCCGCACACACACACACCCACACATAAACACACTCATATGTACCTGACATTTGTGTGCATATTTTACTTGCTAATTTCGAAAACCTTTTTATTTGCAACAACAAACTTTTGCATCCGCCAAAGCACACACTCACACACATAACATATGAGCACACATACACAAGCTCACGTACGCTAAAAATATTTGTCAAAGCCCGTGCAAACACTAATGCAAACAGACCTACATACACACACGCACACACCTACACACACACGCACGCTGAACAGACGACCGCGCCATCGTTTCCGTTTCCGCTTTTTTTTTTTTTCAGCACACGTGCGTGTCTGCGGCTCTTGGCAATGCGCGCATGTGTGGCTGGGGGCGTATGAGTGAGGTTCGCCTGTTGACAATTTTGCGGTAAAATGCAGTCAGCTTCACGGCAAGTTTAATAAATTACAACAACTTTGTCCGAAAACTACAATAACAAGTTGGAAAATTGCAGTCGGTCGAGAGCGACTGCATAATACTGGTTCATTGTAAATTGAGCTAAAATCTTTGAAATATCAATGCGTTTGTGGATAAAATAAAGTAAATAATTATATTAAAAAATATATACATAACAATTTGAGTTTGTAGTTGTAGCATTGAATAATATAAGCGTTCATTCCTAATGATTAAGCAATATATGTATGCATTTTGTATATTCCAAACGTAAAGTTTCATGTTTCATTTTCGGGCATTCCGAAAGATGGAGGGAAATTTCATTGAGTGACCCAAACATTCTCTTTTCACTTCGCGAACGAGTATAAAAGTAAGAACTCATGTGGAGTTTCTTTGCCTCAAGCACACTCTGGCGTTTTGTCGTTGTAGACTTTTTTCTCTATTTCAAGCAGTCTTCTTTTCTATGTTGAATATATAAAAAAAACTTACTAAATAGAAAAATACAATTATATGTTTATTTATAAGTATGTCAAAGTCAACTTTACTAAATTCGGAGTAAATTTGTAATTTGTCAATTTTTAGTAGCTTAAAATGTATTATATATAATTCAAATATATTTTGGAAATAAATCTATTCTAATCTTATTCACCTACACTTATAAATGACTTTTCATTTTAATGAATATTTATATACATATATTTAATAATAGACATTACTTAAATATACATACATTATATTTATTATTAACATTATATACATTTATCATTATCATCCATTTGCAACGTAAATTTATATATACTTATACATACATGTAAAAAAAAAAAAACAATTTTCACATTTCCTGCTCACCATTCTGTATATTATTTACACAATACTTAATATTTCAGGTCCAGCATTGCGTACATGTCCGACAATATGGTCTGCTTTCTAAATACCTAATTAGTTCATGTAATTCAGTTTAATTCAGCTGCAGCTTCGTGTGCGCACGTGCCACTTGCAACTCGGCTTGGACTTGAACCAAATGGACAAAGCTACGTGTGCTCAACCCTTTCATATGTTAATTCCATTTGTATGGATAATTTCTTTAAGCTGCTTGTCAAGTCGTTGCAAACGTGAGCTCTTCTTTTTTTTTTAATTGGCTTAAAATGTAAAAAAGAGTGCCAAAAATATAGAACACTATTCGCTTTTAATTACAAGTTCAAAATACAAGATAGTTGAAGGCAACTTAAAGCCACAAAAACCAGCAGAAACTTGGTGCTTTACTTCAATTTAAGCGCAGCTTGAACATAATTAAAAAGTGTTGTAGACAGCCAGCAGCGAAGACGCATGTGGTACAAACGCAAATCCAGCTACAGCGTACAAGAGTCATATGCAACACTGGGGCAACAGAAACGGCCCAAAGAAGCGGAAACTAAGTCAACAACTTTCCATTTTGTCAATGGCTGCTGCTGTTGCTGCTTGGCTGCGTTGTTTGGCTTAGCTGGGCTCCTCCACTTTTCCATTTCTCCTCCTACTCGTCTTGGCTCTGTAAATGACACTCACTCTGCATATGAAACTAGAAATAATTTTTCAATTCACAAATGAAACTTTTCACACACATAGACACACACACACACATACATGTTGCTGCAGATCTGAGAGAAACTTTAAAGTTTGCAAGCACAGCTCCCCCAAAGGCCAGCGGTAAACCAGAAGGGGGTTGGGGAGCTGGTGGCTTTGTTGCTGCCCAGTTCAGTTGCAATCGTCATTTGCAATGTACTCTCTCTCTCTCTCTCTCTCTGCGCTGCTGTGTATTTCTTGGTGTTTCTCACCACTGCTGGGCTGCCTTTTCTTTTTGACGCCGCAAACTCCAGAAGGAAATTACAAACCGAAAGTAAACGCCAAGAGCGAAGCCCATGCCCAGACCAAGTGCCGCCTCAACCAGACCAGTTTTCACTGGGTAGTTGTTGAGTGTCAGTATCATATCCTGTGCCAAAAGTGCAAACCAGCCCCCACTCCTCACACCCCACACACATCACCCTCCTGTGGCCCGACAACGAGTGCTGCTGCACATTACAAATGAATAATTTATGCGCGCGTTCAACTACAGATGGATGGAGTTGAGGCAGCAACCAGCCACTCACAGGACAGGCGAGGGGTGCGAAGCTGGGATAGAAGGAGGAGCGCCTAACAACGTAGTCCTGGTCAACGCCAAATGAGTTGTGGCAGCGTCTCGCTGGTGCCGTAAAAGCCAATGCCAGGCAGCCGGATAGCTGTTGCTCTGTCCGCATAAACTAAAATTTCGAGGTTCTTCCTTTGCTGCCCTGCTACGTGCTGCAGTTGAATGTGGCTCTGGAGGGGTGTGAAAATTATCTGCTTGCCACCGAAAAGTAGACGGAAGAAAGCATCAGCTCCAAAGTTATTAGAGCAAAATTTTGGCCATTGCCTAAGTAATGGCCGAGTGCATATCTCTCAGCACATATTGAGTTATGACTTAATTGGATAAGAGCCAGCTATATATATATATATATCTGTATGTATATATATCTCGCACCCAGTCAACCACAAACTTTGGCTAAAAGTTTTGAAGACCTTCCTTTTTGGTAATAGCCGCAGAATTTTGATGTGGATTTCATTCGGGCTATTTCTGCCGTTGACTAGGTGAAGTAGACAGTTTTTGGCGAGTTTAAAATTTTCGCGGCGAGTTTTTATTTTAATTGTGTAATGGTTGGCATTTTATATATACAGTCGAGTCTCGATAATTCGTAATGGCAAGGGAACAGATTTTTTAGGAATTACAGAGGTTTCTAATTTACCGGGGTTTCCATTTAACGGGGCTTAAAAAATCAAAATAGGAATTGAAGGGGTTTTTATATTTAACGTTGTTTCAATAATTTAAACTTAAAAAATAAATAAAATACACATTCAATTCAATATTATGTATTTTAAAACAAATTAAACATAAACAAAATCATATTAACGAATAACGAAAATAATTTTTCGTTAAAATTAATATTTAAAAAATAATAATAAAAAAAAAACAGCTTGTAATTTTTTATTGCTATTTACCCATCCATTTGCCCATTAATGTTCAATCTACCTTTCTGGTTATTATCTAGCCATTTATAGCCGTTTTTAGCTATTTTTCTGATTTGTCTCCCCAACTACCTTTCTACCTTCTTTCTTACCTTCCTATCCTATTTTCTAATCATATTTCTATCTCTTAATTAAGGTCCTGTTCATAGGATGATGACCAGTCTTATTCATCCATCCATATGCCCATTAATCTTCAATCTACCTTTCTGGTTATTATCTAGCCATTTATAGCCGTTTTTAGCTATTTTTCTGATTTGTCTCCCCAACTACCTTTCTACCTTCTTTCTTACCTTCCTATCCTATTTTCTAATCATATTTCTATCTCTTAATTAAGGTCCTGTTCATAGGATGATGACCAGTCTTATTCATCCATCCATATGCCCATTAATCTTCAATCTACCTTTTTGGTTATTATCCAGCCATTTTTAGCCGTTTTTAGCTATTTTTCTGATTTGTCTCACCAACTACCTTTCTACCTTCTTTCTTACCTTCCTCTCCTATTTTCTAATCATATTTCTATCTCTTAATTAAGATCCTGTTCATAGGATGATGACCAGTCTTATTCATCCATCCATATGCCCATTAATCTTCAATCTACCTTTTTGGTTATTATCTAGCCATTTTTAGCCGTTATTAGCTATTTTTCTGATTTGTCTCCCCAACTACCTTTCTACCTTCTTTCTAACCTTCCTCTCCTATTTTTATAATCATATTTCTATCTCTTAATTAAGATCCTGTTCATAGGATGATGACCAGTCTTATTCATCCATCCATATGCCCATTAATCTTCAATCTACCTTTCTGGTTATTATCTAGCCATTTTTAGCCGTTTTAAGCTCTTCTTCTGATTCGCCTTGCCAACTACCTTTCTACCTTCTTTCTTACCTTGCTATCCTATTTTCTAATCATATTTCTATCTCTTAATTAAGATGCTGTTCGTAGGATGATGACCAGTCTTATTCATCCATCCATATGCCCATTAATCTTCAATCTACCTTTCTGGTTATTATCTAGCCATTTTTAGCCGTTTTAAGCTCTTTTCTGATTTGTCTCCCCAACTACCTTTCTACCTTCTTTCTAACCTTCCTCTCCTATTTTTTCTAATCATATTTCTATCTCTTTAATAAGATCCTGTTCATAGGATGATGACTAGTCTATTCATCCATCCATATGCCCATTAATCTTCAATCTACCTTTCTGGTTATTATCTAGCCATTTTTAGCCGTTTTTAGCCATTTTTCTGATTTGTCTCCCCAACTACCTTTCTACCTTCTTTCTAACCTTCTTATCCTATTTTTTCCAATCATATTTCTATCTCTTAATTAAGATTCTGTTCATAGGATGATGACCAGTCTTATTCATCCATCCATATGCCCATTATCTTCAATCTACCTTTCTGTTTATTATCTAGCCATTTGTAGCTGTTTTTAGCTCTTCTTCAGATTTGCCTCCCCAACTACCTTTTTACCTTCTTTCTTACCTTCCTATCCTATTTTCTAATCATATTTCTATCTCTTAATTAAGATCCTGTTCGTAGGATGATGACCAGTCTTATTCATCCATCCATATGCCCATTATTTTCAATCTGCCTTTCTGGTTATTATCTAGCCATTTATAGCCGTTTTTAGCTATTTTTCTGATTTGTCTCCCCAACTACCTTTCTACCTTCTTTCTTACCTTCCTATCCTATTTCTAATCATATTCTATCTCTTAATTAAGGTCTGTTCATAGGATGATGACCAGTCTTATTCATCCATCCATATGCCCATTAATCTTCAATCTACCTTTTTGGTTATTATCCAGCCATTTTTAGCCGTTTTTAGCTATTTTTCTGATTTGTCTCCCCAACTACCTTTCTACCTTCTTTCTTACCTTCCTATCCTATTTTCTAATCATATTTCTATCTCTTAATTAAGGTCCTGTTCATAGGATGATGACCAGTCTTATTCATCCATCCATATGCCCATTAATCTTCAATCTACCTTTTTGGTTATTATCCAGCCATTTTTAGCCGTTATTAGCTATTTGTCTGATTTGTCTCCCCAACTACCTTTCTACCTTCTTTCTAACCTTCCTCTCCTATTTTTATAATCATATTTCTATCTCTTAATTAAAATTCTGTTCATAGAATGATGACCAGTCTTATTCATCCATCCATATGCCCATTAATCTTCAATCTACCTTTTTGGTTATTATCTAGCCATTTTTAGCCGTTATTAGCTATTTGTCTGATTTGTCTCCCCAACTACCTTTCTACCTTCTTTCTAACCTTCCTCTCCTATTTTTATAATCATATTTCTATCTCTTAATTAAAATTCTGTTCATAGAATGATGACTAGTCTTATTCATCCATCCATATGCCCATTATCTTCAATCTACCTTTCTGGTTATTATCTAGCCATTTTTAGCCGTTTTTAGCTCTTCTTCTGATTTGCCTGCTCAACTACCTTTCTACCTTCTTTCTTACCTTCCTATCATATTTTCTAATCATATTTCTATCTCTTAATTAAGATCCTGTTCATAGGATGATGACCTGTCTTATTCATCCATCCATATGCCCATTATCTTCAATCTACCTTTCTGGTTATTATCTACCCATTTTAAGCTATTTTTAGCTCTTCTTCAGATTTGCCTCCCCAACTACCTTTCTACCTTCTTTCTTACCTTCCTATCCTATTTTCTAATCATATTTCTATCTCTTAATTAAGATCCTGTTCATAGGATGATGACCAGTCTTATTCATCCATCCATATTCCCATTATCTTCAATCTACCTTTCTGGTTATTAACTAGCCATTTTTAGCCGTTTTAAGCTCTTCTTCTGATTTGCCTCCCCAACTACCTTACTACCTTCTTTCTAACCTTCCTATCCTATTTTTTCTAATCATATTTCGATCTCTTAATTAAGATCCTGTTCATAGGATGATGACTAGTCTATTCATCCATCCATATGCCCATTAATTTTCAATCTACCTTTCTGGTTATTATCTAGCCATTTTTCTGATTTGTCTCCCCAATTACCTTTCTACCTTCTTTCTAACCTTCTTATCCTATTTTTTCCAATCATATTTCTATCTCTTAATTAAGATTCTGTTCATAGGATGATGACCAGTCTTATTCATCCATCCATATGCCCATTATCTTCAATCTACCTTTCTGTTTATTATCTAGCCATTTGTAGCTGTTTTTAGCTCTTCTTCAGATTTGCCTCCCCAACTACCTTTTTACCTTCTTTCTTACCTTCCTATCCTATTTTCTAATCATATTTCTATCTCTTAATTAAGATCCTGTTCATAGGATGATGACTAGTCTTATTCATCCATCCATATGCCCATTATCTTCAATCTACCTTTTTGGTTATTATCTAGCCATTTTTAGCCGTTTTTAGCCATTTTTCTGATTTGTCTCCCAACTACCTTTCTACCTTCTTTCTAACCTTCTTATCCTATTTTTTCCAATCATATTTCTATCTCTTAATTAAGATCCTGTTCGTAGGATGATGACCAGTCTTATTCATCCATCCATATGCCCATTAATCTTCAATCTACCTTTCTGGTTATTATCTAGCCATTTTTAGCCGTTTTTAGCCATTTTTCTGATTTGTCTCCCCAACTACCTTTCTACCTTCTTTCTAACCTTCTTATCCTATTTTTTCCAATCATATTTCTATCTCTTAATTAAGATCCTGTTCGTAGGATGATGACCAGTCTTATTCATCCATCCATATGCCCATTAATCTTCAATCTACCTTTGTGGTTATTATCTAGCCATTTTTAGCCGTTTTTAGCCATTTTTCTGATTTGTCTCCCCAATTACCTTTCTACCTTCTTTCTAACCTTCTTATCCTATTTTTTCTAATCATATTTCTATCTCTTAATTAAGATCCTGTTCGTAGGATGATGACCAGTCTTATTCATCCATCCATATGCCCATTAATCTTCAATCTACCTTTCTGGTTATTATCTAGCCATTTTTAGCCGTTTTTAGCCATTTTTCTGATTTGTCTCCCCAATTACCTTTCTACCTTCTTTCTAACCTTCTTATCCTATTTTTTCTAATCATATTTCTATCTCTTAATTAAGATCCTGTTCATAGGATGATGACTAGTCTTATTCATCCATCCATATGCCCATTATCTTCAATCTACCTTTTTGGTTATTATCTAGCCATTTTTAGCCGTTTTTAGCTCTTCTTCTGATTTGCCTGCTCAACTACCTTTCTACCTTCTTTCTTACCTTCCTATCATATTTTCTAATCATATTTCTATCTCTTAATTAAGATCCTGTTCATAAGATGATGACCTGTCTTATTCATCCATCCATATGCCCATTATCTTCAATCTACCTTTCTGGTTATTATCTAGCCATTTTAAGCTATTTTTAGCTCTTCTTCAGATTTGCCTCCCCAACTACCTTTCTACCTTCTTTCTTACCTTCCTATCCTATTTTCTAATCATATTTCTATCTCTTAATTAAGATCCTGTTCATAGGATGATGACCAGTCTTATTCATCCATCCATATGCCCATTATCTTCAATCTACCTTTCTGGTTATTAACTAGCCATTTTTAGCCGTTTTAAGCTCTTCTTCTGATTTGCCTCCCCAACTACCATACTACCTTCTTTCTAACCTTCCTATCCTATTTTTTCTAATCATATTTCGATCTCTTAATTAAGATTCTGTTCATAGGATGATGACCAGTCTTATTCATCCATCCATATGCCCATTAATCTTCAATCTACCTTTTTGGTTATTATCTAGCCATTTTTAGCCGTTTTAAGCTCTTTTTCTAATCGTCTCACCAACTATTTTTCTACCTTATTTCTAACCTTCCTCTCCTATTTTCTAATCATATTTCTATCTCTTAATTAAGATTCTGTTCATGGGATGATGACCAGTCTTATTCATCCATCCATATGCCCATTATCTTCAATCTACCTTTCTGGTTATTATCTAGCCATTTTTAGCCGTTTTAAGCTCTTTTTCCGATTCGTCTAACCAACTATCTTTCTACCTTCTTTCTAACCTTCCTCTCCTATTTTCTAATAATATTTCTATCTCTTAATTAAGGTCCTGTTCATAGGATGATGACATCCATCCATATGCCCATTATCTTCAATCTACCTTTATGGTTATTATCTAGCCATTTTTAGCCGTTTTTAGCTATTTTTCTGATTTGTCTCACCAACTACCTTTCTACCTTTTTTCTTACCTTCCTATCCAATTTTCTAATCATATTTCTATCTCTTAATTAAGATCCTGTTCATAGGATGATAACTAGTCTTATTGATCCATCCATATGCCCATTAATCTTCAATCCACCTTTCTGGTTATTATCTAGCCATTTTTAGCCGTTTTAAGCTCTTCTTCTGATTTGTCTCCCCAACAACCTTTCTAGCTTCTTTCTAACATTCCTCTCCTATTTTTTCTAATCATATTTCAATCTCTTAATTAAAATTCTGTTCATAAAATGATGACCAGTCTTATTCATACATCCATATGCCCATTAATCTTCAATCTACCTTTCTGGTTATTATCTAGCCATTTTTAGCCGTTTTTCGCTCTTCTTCTTATTTGCCTCCCCAACTACCTTTCTACCTTCTTTCTTACCTTCCTATTCTATTTTCAATCATATTTTTATCTCTTAATTAAGATTCTGTTTATAGGATAATGATCAGTCTTATTCATCCATCCATATGCCCATTATCTTCAATCTACCTTTCTGTTTATTATCTAGCCATTTTTAGCTCTTTTTCTGTTTAACCTTTTTCCTTCTTTCTAACCTCCCTCTCCTATTTTTTCTAATCATATTTCTATCTCTTAAATAAGATCCTGTTCATATGATGATGACTAGTCTTATTCATCCATCCATATGCCCATTAATCTTCAATCTACCTTTTTGTTTATTATCTAGCCATTTTTAGCCGTTTTTAGCTATTTTTCTGATATGTCTCCCCAATTACCTTTCTACCTTCTTTCTAACCTTCTTATCCTAGTTTTTCTAATCATATTTCTATCTCTTAATTAAGATTCTGTTCATAGGATGATGACCAGTCTATTTTTCTGATTTGTCTCCCCAATTACCTTTCTACCTTCTTTCTAACCTTCTTATCCTAGTTTTTCTAATCATATTTCTATCTCTTAATTAAGATTCTGTTCATAGGATGATGACCAGTCTTATTCATCCATCCATATGCCCATTATCTTCAATCTACCTTTTTGGTTATTATCTAGCCATTTTTAGCTCTTTTTCTGATTTGTCTCACCAACTACCTTTCTACTTTCTTTCTTACCGTCCTATCCGATTTTCTAATCATATTTCTATCTCTTGATTAAGATCCTATTCATAGGATGATGACCAGTCTTATTCATCCATCCATATACCCATTATCTTCAATCTACCTTTCTGGTTATTAACTAGCCATTTTTAGCCGTTTTAAGCTCTTCTTCTGATTTGCCTCCCCAACTACCTTACTACCTTCTTTCTAACCTTCCTATCCTATTTTTTCTAATCATATTTCAATCTCTTAATTAAGATTCTGTTCATAGGATGATGACCAGTCTTATTCATCCATCCATATGCCAATTAATCTTCAATCTACCTTTTTGGTTATTATCTAGCCATTTTTAGCCGTTTTAAGCTCTTTTTCTAATCGTCTCACCAACTATCTTTCTATCTTCTTTCTAACCTTCCTCTCCTATTTTCTAATCATATTTCTATCTCTTAATTAAGATCCTGTTCATAGGATGATGACTAGTCTTATTCATCCATCCATATGCCCATTAATCTTCAATCCACCTTTCCGGTTATTATCTAGCCATTTTTAGCTCTTCTTCTGATTTGCCTCCTCAACTACCTTTCTACCTTCTTTCTTACCTTCCTATCATATTTTCTAATCATATTTCTATCTCTTAATTAAGATCCTGTTCATAGGATGATGACCAGTCTTATTCATCCATCCATATGCCCATTATCTTCAATCTACCTTTTTGGTTATTATCTAGCCATTTTTAGCCGTTTTAAGCTCTTTTTCTGATTCGTCTCACCAACTATCTTTCTACCTTCTTTCTAACCTTCCTCTCCTATTTTCTAATCATATTTCTATCTCTTAATTAAGATTCTGTTCATAGGATGATGACCAGTCTTATTCATCCATCCATATGCCCATTATCTTCAATCTACCTTTCTGGTTATTATCTAGCCATTTTTAGTCGTTTTAAGCTCTTCTTCTGATTTGTCTCCAAAACTACCTTTCTACCTTCTTTCTAACCTTTCTATCCTATTTTTTTCTAATCATATTTCGATCTCATAATTAAGATTCTGCTCATAGGATGATGACCAGTCTTATTCATCCATCCATATGCCCATTATCTTCAATCTACCTTTTTGGTTATTATCTAGCCATTTTTAGCCGTTTTAAGCTCTTTTTCCGATTCCTCTAACCAACTATCTTTCTACCTTCTTTCTAACCTTCCTCTCCTATTTTCTAATAATATTTCTATCTCTTAATTAAGGTCCTGTTCATAGGATGATGACATCCATCCATATGCCCATTATCTTCAATGTACCTTTATGGTTATTATCTAGCCATTTTTAGCCGTTTTAAGCTCTTTTTCTGATTCGTCTCACCAACTATCTTTCTACCTTCTTTCTAACCTTCCTCTCCTATTTTCTAATCATATTTCTATCTCTTAATTAAGATTCAGTTCATAGGATGATGACCAGTCTTATTCATCCATCCATATGCCCATTATCTTCAATCTACCTTTTTGGTTATTATCTAGCCATTTTTAGCCGTTTTAAGCTCTTTTTCCGATTCCTCTAACCAACCATCTTTCTACCTTCTTTCTAACCTTCCTCTCCTATTTTCTAATAATATTTCTATCTCTTAATTAAGGTCCTGTTCATAGGATGATGACATCCATCCATATGCCCATTATCTTCAATCTACCTTTATGGTTATTATCTAGCCATTTTTAGCCGTTTTTAGCTATTTTTCTGATTTGTCTCACCAACTACCTTTCTACCTTTTTTCTTACCTTCCTATCCAATTTTCTAATCATATTTCTATCTCTTAATTAAGATCCTGTTCATAGGATGATAACTAGTCTTATTGATCCATCCATATGCCCATTAATCTTCAATCCACCTTTCTGGTTATTATCTAGCCATTTTTAGCCGTTTTAAGCTCTTCTTCTGATTTGTCTCCCCAACTACCTTTCTACCTTCTTTCTAACCTTCCTCTCCTATTTTTTCTAATCATATTTCAATCTCTTAATTAAAATTCTGTTCATAGAATGATGACCAGTCTTATTCATACATCCATATGCCCATTAATCTTCAATCTACCTTTCTGGTTATTATCTAGCCATTTTTAGCCGTTTTTCGCTCTTCTTCTGATTTGCCTCCCCAACTACCTTTCTACCTTCTTTCTTACCTTCCTATCCTATTTTCAATCATATTTTTATCTCTTAATTAAGATTCTGTTTATAGGATAATGATCAGTCTTATTCATCCATCCATATGCCCATTATCTTCAATCTACCTTTCTGTTTATTATATAGCCGATTTTAGCTCTTTTTCTGTTTAACCTTTTTCCTTCTTTCTAACCTCCCTCTCCTATTTTTTCTAATCATATTTCTATCTCTTAAATAAGATCCTGTTCATAGGATGATGACTAGTCTTATTCATCCATCCATATGCCCATTAATCTTCAATCTACCTTTTTGGTTATTATCTAGCCATTTCTAGCCGTTTTTAGCTATTTTTCTTATTTGTCTCCCCAATTACCTTTCTACCTTCTTTCTAACCTTCTTATCCTAGTTTTTCTAATCATATTTCTATCTCTTAATTAAGATTCTGTTCATAGGATGATGACCAGTCTTATTCATCCATCCATATGCCCATTATCTTCAATCTACCTTTTTGGTTATTATCTAGCCATTTTTAGCTCTTTTTCTGATTTGTCTCACCAACTACCTTTCTACTTTCTTTCTTACCGTCCTATCCGATTTTCTAATCATATTTCGATCTCTTAATTAAGATTCTGTTCATAGGATGATGACCAGACTTATTCATCCATCCATATGCCAATTAATCTTCAATCTACCTTTTTGGTTATTATCGAGCCATTTTTAGCCGTTTTTAGTTCTTTTTCTGATTCGTCTCACCAACTACCTTTCTATCCTATTTTCTAATCATATTTCGATCTCTTAATCACGATTCTGTTCATAGGATGATGACCAGTCTTATTCATCCATCCATATGCCCATTATCTTCAATCTACCTTTCTGGTTATTATCTAGCCATTTTTAGCCGTTTTAAGCTGTTCTTCTGATTTGTCTCACCAACTATCTTTCTAACCTTTCTATCCTATTATCTTATCATATTTTTATCTCTTAATCACGATTCTGTTCATAGTATGATGACCAGTTTTATTCATCCATCCACATGTCCATTAATCTTCAATGTATGTTTCTGATTATTATTACGAATTAACGAAGTTTTTCAAAAGACCAGCAATTTCTTACGAAATATTGAGGTTTTCGATTAAGCGGAGTACGAATTATCGAGACTGTATTTTTTTTTTTTTCTGTGTATCTAATATTTTTAGTGCTAGGAAAATTCAAACAATTTTCGTAATTAATTAATTAAACATATCAGAGCTCTAAGTCTATAGTTATAGAAGAAAAAAAATTGAATCTAATCTATAGAAACGTAAGAGTATGAAGCTTCAAAAGAATAGCCACTAATGCAAATACCTCTGAGTCGATTTGTTACAAAGTATGCTGCTGTTGACACAGTTCTGTTGGAAGCAACAGCAATAGCTACAGAAAATAAAAGAAATGGTAACAACGACAAACTGACAATACAATTTGTGCTCATTTCTCAGTGTGTGCTATCTATTTGAGTCTGTCTGTCAGCTTTTGTCAATCTACATAACGTATACGCCCCTTTGGCGAAATGCCGCTTCTGTTTGTCGCTTGCCGTTTCGTGAATCACAGCAGTGTATATTGTTGTTGTCAATTTGCAAACAATTCCATTGTCACTCTATGCACTCTATGTAGCGAGCCCTGTACATCTCCCCCTTGGTTCTATGTGTAACAACATCAAACGTTGCCTTTGCTGTGCTGCAAACATTTTAATTTTTAATACCGCACTCGCAACTCCTAACTCCAAACACCCAACTCGCATCCTCAGCCCGAAACCCATTGGAAAATCTAAACACACTTTAAATGACTGCGCTTTCATTTTGATTCAATTTAAAATATTTAATTTATACAAAATTTATACAAAGTGCAATTAGAACTAGAGTCCCAAATTGATATAGACATTCTATAAAAGGAAAATTCTCTGGGAAAAGCGCATTGAAAGACCCAGCTATACGACATATACATAAGATATATTGCCATAAAAGGAGTCATGTGTTCAACTTGCATTACTATATGTGTGGGATTAGGCGTTTGACTAAAATAAAGTTATTAGTGGTGCTCTTTTCAACAAAAAATCCTTCAATTAAAGTTTACTAAATAAATATTTTATAATATTTACACATTGACAGTAGTAGTGTTTTAGTTGGAAGTACGCGACTGGAAGATACCATGGATTCCACACAGAACTACTGCTCAAGTCATTCAGCACATCTTTCTAGCTTTGCTTTTACTGAAGTATTGAATATGCTATGCGAAAGAATTCTTTGAATAACTTTCGTTCCCCATCCACTTTGTGAAACATATTTAATCTCTACAATATGAAATACATTTTTTAATTATTTAACGGGCAGGTCGAATGAGTTATATAAAAATAAAAACACAAATATATAAAAAACTAAAATTATCACTAAAACAAACTTTGTTCTCCGATGGAAACTTAACACACTCAAAGAAAATGTCGGAACTCTGAAATCGGATCATATCGTTTTAAAAATTGGAACTGTGTTTCTCTCTATATGCCAGACATATTTTTCTTGTTTTTGCATCCTTTCATTCAATTAAAAAGGGTTGCCTTTAATTTGAATTCAAATTGGGAATCCAGCGTTTTTAATCAATGGGTAGGCAACGAGTGTGCATAGAAACATTGAAGTGCGAAAAACTCGCTTTGAACAATTTTCTAACAAAGCTAGTAAAACGAAACAGTAAAAAAAAAAAAAAAAAAAAAACAGAACAAAAAAAAGGAAACATTGAAAAACTATGAATTTAAAATTAAATGAAAGAGTGTCCAGTCGAGTGTGTGAATGTTTTGAAGGCTTTGATCGGCTCAGCCATCAAATTTGGCAGACAATATAATAATAACCAAACCAAAAACTTTTATAAATCGGGCGAATTGAAATATGTGAGGTAAAACTGATAAATATAAATTACTTGCATATTTTTATTTATATGTATAATAATATACATATTAATATATATTAATATACATTAATTAATGTACAATACTAATTATATATTGATATACATATTAATTAATGCATAAATAGTTGAAGATAGCTATATTACATACAAAATCATCAACCATAACGAAAACACCTTAACTCCCCTATTGACTTTAAATTATTATTCATATCATTCATAGAAAGCATTTACGCCCCATAATTAATTATTATTAATATATAAATTCAATAAAAAAAAAAAAAACAAGTAAGAAAGCTGTAGTCGAGACTGCTCGACTACGAAATCCCCTGAGCCCTTCTTCGAACGAATCATATTCCAAGAATTATTCGATTCGTTTCTGCACGCCTAAGAAACTATACATACAAAATCACGAACACACACACGCTTGTAAGCATGTATGTATGTGAGCAATGCAGGCGGCTTGCTGTCTCGCTGCCTTTGTTGCTGCGGCACATGGGTTTTGATGAGAAAACTTTGATGATTAATAATTATGTTTCTAGATGGACAATCGTATTGATTTCTTCAGATTATGATTGTGATATTCATATCTATATGCTAAACCAAACTGCATGTCTCTAGTATTTGAAATGCATTTTTTTTCACATTCACGGAATCCAAAATCTGACAAAAACCGAAATTGTATTAAATTAGTATCTATATATATGCAGAAGACTTGGAGACTCTAACTCTAAAGATGAATTAGCTAGAATTTTATAACTGGTCCCCGATAAATTCATTTATCGATAACTTTGCAAATATACAAGTTATCGAATTTCTGAAACAAACTCGTACTGCGCGCTCAATATACGGACCTAATACAAAAAGAATGAACTCTCTAGCTTTTGTATCTTCGGAAATCGACGCGTTCATACATACGGACGGACGGATGGACGGACGGACATGGCTATATAAACTTTTCTCGTCACCCTAATCAAGAATATATATACTTTATGGGGTCTGCCACGCCTCCTTCTGCCTGTTACATACTTATCTATCTATTTGCCAAATTGCAAGTCTTTAGTATTTGAAATGCGTTTTTTGCAAATTGTGGGCGAGGGGGGCGTGGCATCAAAAATCTGAAAACTATAATATAATAATATATATTCAATGGGTTCAGGGTATAAAAAAAACAAGTAAGAGAGCTCTAGTCGAGATTGCTCGACTACGATACCCTTCATTACGTACGTATAAGCGCGTACTCTGCTAAATGATTTCAAATTTTCAATGGGCTCAGGGTATAAATATTGTCATATCATCATCAAATAATAATCTTTGCGGTTTCATCTATGCCGTTGGAATAATTGACATTCACTGCGCAATTATACTTTGACGCGAACAGTCAACTAACTGCACAACAGAATAATATTTCGTATTCGTTCAATGTTTCATGTATTTCAAAGAGAGCTGGTCGGGATTTGCCTATTACTAGTGAACCTGCAATATGGTAATCAAATTCTTCAATAGCTATAGTTGGAAGTGCCCGAATAGTAAATACTACTACTAATATGACATTATAATTATTTAATAAATTGTATCCCAAATATATTTTACTAGTTACTTTTGAGAGCATTTGTGGTATTAAAATTGCGCTTGAAAATCAAAATTAAATTGTCTATTATTATCAACGATAATAAGGATCTATTGGTATGATATAGACATTAAACAATTAAATTTACACGCTGATTTACCATTTGAATTAAGCAAATATTTAAAAAAATTTCAATTAAATATTGTTTCCAATATTTCCAGCCTATGCAAAAGAAATGGAAACGTTGAAGTGTTCCCCTAACAAATTCAAGTGCAAAAATGGTCACTGCATTAGCAATTCTCTGATGTGCGACGGTAATAAGAATTGCTTAGATGGGAGCGATGAGACATTTGAAGCATGCCACGACTTCAAGTGCGATCAGTTTCGTTGCAGTTACGGCGGCTGCATCGAAAATAGCAAAGAGTGTGATAGCAAAATGGATTGCTGGGATGGCACAGATGAGAACATTTTCGAATGCAGTAATGACACAAATATATTCAATACTTTAATTCGTGGTGAATGCACGTAAGCTGGTCAAAAATAAACAGATAAGAGATCTCTAGTCGGGATAGCCGAAAAAGTGTGTTGTAGCAAGAAGAATCCGACTCGGGCAATCCCGACTACAGCGAATTTTCTTGTTACTTATTGAATTTTTACTTCACGTATTTTTTAGTGAAGAGCTATACGTCCAATTTCAATGCAGGGAATCAAAAGAATGCCTGCCCTATGCCGAAATGTGTGATGGCGTTGAGAACTGTCGTGATAAATCGGATGAATCCAATGAGTTTTGTGTGAGCACCATATGTCTCGACGGCTCATTCCGATGTGCATACGGCGCCTGCATTGCCAAGACTGCAGCATGTAATCATTTGATCGATTGTCGCGATGGCTCTGATGAGATAGAGTCCATATGCAGTAAAGACCCGGGCATGCCATGGTACATATCGCCTTGGCAAAAAGTGCCTATAACAAGACCCACCACAACTACCACCACCACGATCCGAACACCAACAACGGATGAGAAGAGCTGCACGGTGTTCGGCTCCAACTTGCATCTGAAAACAATGTATAATGGTCTACCATATTTTGGCGATGGAACCGTTCCCCATCAGACGACGGTGAGAATCAGCTGCTTCCATAATTATGTGCGCCAGGGCAGCGATGTGAATACATGCGACAACGGTGAATGGAAGGCGCCTTGGGCTGAATGTATCCAAGGCTGCAAGGGCAGCACAATTACAAATGATCACAGCGTCCAAGCCATCTGTACTTATGAGTATGAAATCGTCGACTGTGCCAAATTGATGCACTTGCCCAAAACCATTGCCACCAAAAAGTGTGCTCAGAGCTATAGGCCCAGAGGGGATATTGCTCAGGGTGAAGTTGAGTGCAAAGCTGATGGATATTGGCGAAGGCGCAAAGCAGAGTCGGTTAAATTAAAGTGTGTGCCCGACTGTGGCAGGACTTTCGATACGGTTAAGGGATATCCGTGGATGGTCAGTGTATTTAAGCGCATGACATCTTTTATGTATGAATTTCAGTGTCTGGGAACCATTATAAGCCCATTTTATGTGCTAACTGTGGCCAGATGCTTTCATGGTATGGACAGCCCAAACGTATATTCCATAATAATGGGAAATCATTCAACTAGCTTCAATTCAAGCAAGGAGCACGGCTACGATGTACGCCATATCAGCCAGATTAGAACCAAATTGTAAGCCTAATGAGTTTTCGTATATAGCATGATCTAAATAATTTCCTTTGTATATTCTCAGCGAGCTTTTGGTTCTGATTAAAATGGTAAATCCATTTATATTTTCGGCGAAAGAACGACCCATTTGTCTTGAGAAAACTGTTAATGCTTACAACGGAACGACATTATTGCCTCAAGGAACGCCCTTATTCAAAACTGAAAAGGGATTTTACTCTCTGACACATGTTGCAACTGGAACGAATATTATCGATTTCGAGGATTATCGTCAGCTAATTAAAGATGAAATAGGACAAAAAATATAATTTAATATAAAGTTGTCTCAACATTTGTCTCCTATTGACTCGAATATATATCCCTTTGAACAAATAAAAAATTTAGAATAATTAATACTTCGTGTATCGAAATATGCTTCAAAGCGTCTTTCCATTCCATCTTAATTTGTGTATGTCAAATAAACGTAAGCATAAGATAATAAAGTGAGTTCCGAGTAGCAAGCTTTACATTGCTGTCAAAATTTGACTAAAAATTTGTAGTCTCACGGCTACCTGGTTGGATTTGAGCTCAGCATTGAAAATTTGGTTTTTAACACACTAACAACACTTAATTTTACAAATATTTTTTTTAATAGATAATTTTAACATTTTTTAATTGTTATTTTAAAAGTATTTTAAGCGATTTTTAACCATTCTTAACCACCAAACACACCAACATAAAAAACATGATAAGTATAGTATCCGCACCAGAGGCAGCCATCGCGAAGCATTTGGAGCCATGGGAGAAAATCAAGTGGAGGGACGAGCAACTGCACACCATCTATAATGAATGGGGTTCTTACTTTGCCAAGAATGCGAAGCTAAACCTTGGTACTAAATATTTTGATGCTGCGCTAAAACTATTCCCCGAAAACACAACGTCTCTGCTGAAGAGAAGTCGAGTAAAGCGGGCCATGGCGTGGCCAATGGAGGCACTCGCTGACGCAATGAAATCAAAGAGTTAAGAATCAAATATTGCAATTATTAATTTATATTTATATGTATGTTTGGACAATCACAGCATATTTTGAGCAGAACTACCACCGCGGCTCATGCCGCGAAGTTGATTTGGAGATCTGCGACGCGCTCATCGAATCGAACCAGTTCGAGGAAGCAAAGAGATTTGCCTGCACCAATATTAAAGACCTAACCTATTCGCATGCATTATCTATGGAGAAGCGTATATTCGTGGTTAGTAAAACAAATGCCAGAATGAAACGGGAATACTCCAATGCCTAATTCACTCTTAGATTAATCGTATTGTAAACGATGTGCTGTCGTATGCAACAGAATCGTGTGTGCATCGACTGATAAACAGTATGTTGAAAGATATAGCAACGCAGCCCCATGAAGAGAAGTCAGACTGTGATGTGCTCAGCATACAAGAAAAAATGGTATGCAAATTAATTGTTCCTCAGCTCCATTTAATCACAAAAGTAAATGTTTGTTTTTTATGCAGCCAAAGATTTACTCGCCACTGGAGAAGAAGCGGAGAGAACGTCGGTTTAAAACATTTAATCAGGCCTATGTGAATAACACGTGGATGGATATAACATTTCTGAAGAATCTACGCGATAATCCAAATCTTTTACTGAAGCAAAGTGTTCAATCAACCGAATTTTTACAAACTCTGACCAACGAGCGATACAACACATTGCGAAACTTTACGGTAATTTTTCATTTAAAATATATTTCTAGTATCTGCGATTCTCATTCATATTTAAACTTAGAAAATGCTGCATGCTCGCCAGCCTATGTACAGCAAACAGTTTCCGAACAGAGAGCTTCATCACAAGAAACAGGAGGAAAACTTCTTCCGCATACAGAATCAAACGAGGCGAAATATGTTCAAGACGCTGCAACATATACGTGATTTGATCAGAAAAAATGAACTAACTGTAAACTACTATAGATATATATATATACATATGTAGCTCACACGCTATCCCTTTTAGAAGTTGACGAAATTTGTGGGCGAGGTCATGGACTCCTATGTGGCGATCAAAACGCACCGCGTAATGCCTTGGAAGTTTGAATTCATTAATGAGGTCTTCAACTACTTGGGTTTGGCCCGCATTAATGAATACAAAATTTCAAATACCTATAAATCGATGGGGCGTTTACATCTGCTAGATCTACTGAGGATTCCACATGAAATGTCCAATGTGTCCAATGTAATCAGTTCTAATTTAGGTCAGATCAAAAGAGAGAAGGTCGACGATACGAAGGCGGTGCTAAAGTTAGATCAAACATACAATAGATAAATATTCATATAAAATAGTTAGATTTCATTCATATTACAGAAGTCGCATGTCTCAGTTCGAAACGCGCTTGAGATTCGCCAAGTATACCATAGAGCGCTGTTACTTGTACCACGAAGCAGCTCAAGCGCATCTCAATAATCATTCCTTTGATAAATGCTGCCAGCTGGCCCGCAAATCAATGGATGGTATGTATAACTCACTTATTAAATCTTCAGATCTCTCTGTAATACTAAGTTCCAGAGGCCGAAAGGGGCCGACACTATGTGTGGGGCGCTTTGAGCGCTCTCATCGCCTGCAAAGCGCATGCAGTATTGGGAAAAGTTGAAAAGCAAAAGCAAATGCTGAATGAAGCCTTTAGGTATGCCAAGCATCTGAAGAACATCGATCTCATTCTATTCATTGACATTTGTCTCCGAGTCAACAACGAGGAAATTGAGTTAAAGAATGCTCTTGCCTCCTCCGAGGGCTACGGTAGACGACGACTGCGTCGGCTCATGACTAGTCTTGATCCCTCTGAAAGCTCTCCACGTACAAATTCTAACTCACTTGTACCCGATACTTCCGCAGAGAATTCTAAATAGTGAATTATGAAGAGCATATAAATATATGTATATATGCTTAAGTATATATATATATACATATATATATATATATAAATATTTGTATATATATATATATATATATATATATATGTATATACATATATACTTAAACATATGTATATATAAATATAATAAATAAATATGTATATATAATAATAAACAAAATATATATATACATATATATGTAATTAAATATAATTTTCTATCGCAGCTGCCATTCGAGTATGTCTAAAAGTTTGCATCTTGCTGAAAACTTAGTGAGGTTTTTCAATTTTTCAATTTTCCTCTCTAGATGTGGTGCTTAGGCAAAAGTTTTGTTAAAGCAAAAATGCCGCAAAACACACGAAATAGAAAACATTAACGCTTCTTGGACATTCAATCACTGCAAGTGCTGCAACAACATCAGCAGCAACAACTTTTCTTACAACTTTCCACTTTACTCTTATTTATAAACATTAAATATTTCTTCCAAAAAGCCGGCAACATTTTCGGAAATGTAGGTCTGGGTTTTATTATTTTCTTATTAAATACGTCACTTTCTGTTGCAGACGATTTACTGTCCATAAATTTATAATTGACTAAGGCTCGTAACTGACCTCGATTGAAATATGTTAATTTTGTGCAAATATAAATAAGTAAATAAATAAATATAATTGAGTATATAAAATAAATAAATATCGAACGTATATCAATAATATATATTTTGAATTACACATCTTCGATTCAACAGCAAGTTAGATACCCTATTCTCGTGTCTTACAGGGTAGTTAAACTTCGTCAATGTTGAAGTTCAACAGCTGAGAACTTGTTAGGGCAAACTTTTCGCACCCGGCATCTGCGTTGGGCGACGCATGGGCGGGACTGGGGAGGCGTGTTGAACGTAAATCAGGATTTCTTCAGCTGTTTACGCCCACTGCGGGCGGAAGTACCGCTAACATTGCACAAAAGACGCAAATAAATGAAGCCATTTGTTGTGCTCTGCGCTGATTTTTGATGGAAAGGCTGCCGCTCGAGTCCGTAGCCAGTCGCAGCAGGTCGCAGCAAAGTTTCCTGCCACCTGCCATTGAAAATTGTTAACAATTTCCATTAGTTGCTTGTCATTTAAATTCCGCATGTATTTTTAAAATTCAGCACGCCAAGTCAGCTCCCAATAGCACCTCCTGCTAAATGCGATCTCCTTTCTCACCCAGCCATGGAGCCTGTATGCTTCAAGCTAGTTTCTGCTGCAGGTGTTGTCCAACTTTGTTCGCAGTCAAGCCGAGAGTTTCGTGGGGCATACAAATGATGTACATGCAACGGAAGTGGATAATTTAGCAGCGGAAATCATTTGTCGCCCTTTTTGTCAGCCATAAGTCCAACACAATTTTTCGTTCTTTAATTTATGACTTGACCATAATTAACTAAAGCACAGCTAAGACTTTAATTAGAATTTGGAATATTAGAGAGAAGAAATTCTTGATGACAAGGAATTTTCTAAATATGTGTAAACTGAACTAAAAATATGCAATTGTAAAGGCAGTTATTATTGTCTCAACAAGGAATTTTAATGGAAATGAATAGCATTATATTATAGTTACAGTTTTGAGATACTAAGCTGTGGTCTGTGTCTATTTTCTTCACTCTACTGTTTCTATGTTACGATATATTTTACTTATGGCTAAACCTTTTTTTTTACTTTTTAAACGTCATTAAAATTTAGAACAAAAAACATATTTTTCTGCAAATATTAAATATAAGTAAAAAAAAAAAAATTTCATATAAATTCAGTTAATAATTCAAAAACTATTTTAAAGCAATGTAACAACAAAAGCGGTTTCATTTGTAAGTTTAAGAGTTTATTGCGGATTTAATGCTTTCTCATGTCCAAGTACACTTGAAGAAATCGGCTTTAAGCTGTTCCAAATTACCGCAAATTGCGCTCAATGGAGTTGCTGAAGCGAATTCAGAAATGTCTTGAAGCTGCTGCTTTGTGCTTTTCCCCTGCAAAATTGCACAAAGCCCAATATGAACAAAAAGAATGCTCGTTATGTGGACGGGACTGTGAAAGCGGGTAGTGGGCGTTGGGTTGGGATTGTCAGAGTAAAACAAAGCCAATTGGCAGCAGGCAGCTAACAAACTGCAACTCAACTTTGTAGACAGACCGGAGGCATTTGCTGTTGCTGCCATTATTACTGCTGCTGTTGCTGTTGCTGTTGCTGTTGATGTTGTTGTCGACGTCAACGCCGACGCATGCCATAAAAATGCAGCAGCAGAAAATTTGCTGCTTGCAAGCAATTAAAAGCGCAGCAAAGCAAATAAATAGCCACGCCCCTGATCTAGTAACGCCCACAGCTATTGTGGACTTTAACTAAACGAGCGTCGTTCCGCCCCCTTGGACCACATCCCTCGTCCGCCGCCCAACGCTTAGCTTTATATAGTTACCAAGTTGACGTAGTAGCTGACTAATTAGTCATAAAATTACATGACGCAGGACGTCCAACAGCCCGACAACGATAACATGATAGAAAGAGAGAGCCCCACAAAGGCCCAACAAACAGTAGTCGCAGGCGAGCAGGCGAGTAGGCGAGCAGCTGAGTCGTGCAAAGTCAAAGTGCAAAGTGCCACCGGAAGCAGTTGGCGCTGGCGGAAATGCGTGCCTGTGTCCCAGCAATTGGGCTGGCCGATTGGGTGGTTACCCACCAGTGGTTGCCTGACCCGCTTAAGAGCTGGATGGCCAAGAGACGGCGGGCCGTAAACTGAAGCTGGTGTGTCACTAATTGCTGATTTCCCCCTGTTGGCAGCCGCAACTGCCGCAGGAACTAGGTATGGACCACATGCAGCACATATGCAGTTTCAATATAAAAATAAAAGCCATAAAGCCTTAAACGTGTGAGGCATTAAAGCATATTAAATGTGTGCAACTCTGAGAAAAAGACTAGTATGTAATAAAAACTCCGTATATTAACAGTTTTTCATTGAAGTTTGTAGAGTAAATAATTAATAAGAAGTCATGAATGCTAGACAAGATTATGAGAGTAAATTTATCTAAATTAAGGGATATCGTATATTGAAAAACAATATAAACATAAAGTATGCATTAAGTAATGTGATTAAAATATCTTACTGCAGTTTTAATGTATGTATAAGATTTTTTTATATAGACGCTCGTAAATTATAGTCCCTATAGACAAAAGTCCCTCATATCGGCTGGTTTGTTATAAGCATCGAGTTCTATTGGGCATTTTAAGCTATAGAACTATTCAATCTAATCCAAAATCACACAATTATTTTAGTTTTATATTTTTTTAATTGGACTTTTTTTTTATACATTTGATTTGAAGAAAATGTACAAGAAAACACAAATAATATATCTAATTAATAATAAAAACTTATAGTTAATAATAATTATTATTATTTAAATAAATTATTATTTTTTTAAAATAAGTTTGAACATTTTCTAAATGATAATTAATTTGTTCTTTATTTTATTTCAATTAACCAAATCGTATGCCTAGCCCTGCCCTATACAGCCTTAGATCTTGCTCGTTATAGGGAAAAAGGATTCAACATTTTTCACGCGTCCATCACGGACTGGTTTTATTTATTTTAAAAGTCGAACAGGAACTGCAATGGGCTGCAGAACAAAAAGAGATAGGAATTAGAGAGAGAGAGATAGAAAAAGAGAGACAGAGAGATTGAGATAGGGAATGAGGGTAGAGTTGGCGTTACAGCCGCACATTTGCCACATCACTTATTAGCTTTATTGCTTTTAACAATTTGAGCTTCCGCTGCTTGGCAGCGCCAACTAAAACGTGTGCTGATTAGTGGCAGGAGTCGTAGCAGGAGCCATGGAGCGGTTGCAATACCCGTTCTGTGGCAACGCCATAAATTTCTGTGGCGCAGGCAGAGCAGGGCGCAATGCAAGCAGGACCAGAGGGCGTTGTAGCCCACGCAAAGAGCGGCGTATGCAACATTTAACATTGCAGACAATTTATAAGGACATTCATGGCACACGGCACAGACAGAGGCACAAGAAGAGGCAGAGTGAGAGAGAGAGAGAGAGAGAGAGAGAGAGAGAGAGAGAGAGGTGTAGGCGATGGCGACGAATGCGCTGCATTGCGAGGCCAGGCACATGCTTGGCACTTGCCAACCAACCTTTTCCCCTCTACTTCTTTCCTCTCCCATATGCTTTTTTCTCGCATTGTGTTTGGAATTCAACATTTAAGCCACTTATGGCCAAGTTGAACTGGCATTTCAAAGGCTGCGACGGCAACGGCCGCAGGACAATGCAGGTTAGCAAGATTTATGGCAGACATGGAGACAGTTGGAGAGCAAGAGAGAACCAGAGAAAGAGCGAGAGAGTAAGATAGAGGGGAATGTTGGGAGAGCAACTAGATAGAGTGACGCCTTGACGCGCTTTTATGTGCCGCTTCGGTTGCAGTGGCATGCACATTGTGGCCATGGTGTGACTAATCCTTGCGACTGCGAGTGCCCGACAGCGTTTAAAATAAAGCAATAGCAAGTGGCATGCAGCATGCTGCTGTGGCGTGTAATAAATGGCCATATGCCAACTGCTAACTGCAATTATCTGGGCATTAGACGAAGGTAACCATAGTACCAACCGCTCCTTGCACAGATCCAGCCCGCCCACTTCGATCAACAAAAGTTTTGTTCACAGTCGTCCTCCCTGCCCTAATAGATGAGCACTTCCTGCTCGAAGACAAAGAACACAGACACACAGCAGAGCAGCAGCTGGAGCTACTCATTGGGGACAACTACAAATGCTGGCCAAAAAAATGTGCATGCAAATATCATAGCTAGAAGCTACTGCCTAGCCAATTCCGATGGAGCCACAGTAAGGTCTGGCGAGGATTTGCCTGCAAAATGTGCGGAAAATTAGAATCAGAGTGGAACATTCACATTGGGGGCGGGGCATATCTGTGCTTGCCATTTAGATAAATTGTATTTATTTTGTCTGACAATTGTATTTTGTTCGGGGCGTTATTCTACACACAATTGGTGTGCAGATGTGCCATAAGTCTAAGCGAACAAGGCCAACAAAAGTTTTTGTAGAACAAGCAAAAATTGTATTTAATGCACAGAGGCAATTTGTATATAACATTGATTACTTCAATATAAATACTTCAATTTCTATAAATATATTCTTTTAATTAATTTAAGTAAATTAACTTTTTTAAATACAACAAACTTGTACTTTTATTTATACAGCCTGTCTTAAATAGGCTACCAAGAAATTTTTATGGATATGCCAAGCGTCGCTATATTACTCCGCCCCTAGCACCGCCGAAGTCAATGCAGGAAACTACCTCCACAGGCTTCATGTAGCTTTCTTTAAGTGAAGAAATAAATCAAATGAGTGCGCATGTCGCTGACAGACAACCGCTGCACAAAAGACGACATGGGAAAATCGGCAAGTTACAGTCGAAAAATATAGACAATGCTTATAAATAGCAAGAAGGCAATTCAATGCGTGACTTGACTAAGCAACGCAAGCCAGTACTTGAGAGCAACTTCAACTTTTAATCAGAGACTGACAAAAATACACCGAAAAGCGAAAAAGCATAACTATTAAAAAGGAAACGTTATAGTGTCGCACACATAAAAACCGTTTGTCGACTGCAAAAAAGAAAAAAAACAAGTAAGAAAACTCTAGTCGAGAGTGCTCGACTAGATAATACCCTGAACCCAATTTTAATAAAATAAAATAATAATCTGTGCTGTGGTTTGGTTTTTTGTAATTATCTTGAAAATGCATCAATTTTAGTGCTGAAAATGGCAAAAAACTTCTTTATTTTGACAATTGCTCTTGATTAGTACTAAAATTAATCCGTTTTTAAGATAATTACAAAAAACCAGTGTCGAACGTGACAAAAAGTTGTCTTTTCTGGAGAATTACCCATATGGATAAATCAGAAAGTATACATAAGAATGTATGCGTGTAACGTTCAAAATGTACATATGTACATGTATATATACATTGCATTGCCAAAAAAAATAATAATAGATGGCGCTTATATTAGTTGAAATTCGAAAAATGTTATATTATTAAATATCATTAAAAATAGACCCAACAAATAGACGTTCCTCGATTAACAGGCATTACCTTAATTAACACAGACACTTCATAATTGTAAAAGAAATATATCAATGCCACTCGAAGCTGTAAAAGCCATAGTAAATAAGTTCACTGCTAAAGCGCCATCTATCAAGTTAAAATTTTTAGACCATGCCACACTAGTTTTGAATGTACATGTGGGCATACATATAGGAAAACCGCAGATGTCACGTGCTGTTTATTATTTTCTGTTTACTTAACGGAATAAAATATAATTGAAACAAAAACACTTTCAGAAATGATGCTATTAAATATTTGAAATTAAAAAAAAAAAAAAAAAAAACACTTATTCACAATTAGCTAAACTACCAACTGACTTTCAAAGGTATCAAATACAAAAGAATAATTAATAATAAAAAAGAAAGAAATATACAAAAAAAAAAAATTAAAAATAAGAAATTATGAAAGGCTTAGGCGGGGCTAGAACCTACGACAGCCTAACATTCCGTGCATCTATCTAGCCATCTACACCACAGATCACTTAGACGGCTGAGTAGCGAAAACGAATCAAATTCGCCATATACGAAAAAAAAAAAACTAAAGCAGTGACTGAAAATACAAATACAATTCAAATACAATTCAAAGACAATTCTAACGCAATTCAAAAACAATTGTGATTCTTAGAATTTGCACGCATAGCAACATAGAAAACGGCCCAAGATTTTTTGTGTGTATATGTGCACACGTATACGAAAATTGATTTGCATTGCTCAACGGTGCTTGCATTTCCATTGTTATTTTAATTTTTTAAGATTTTAAAAATATATAATGGAATGTAATGAGAGTTTCAGCATGTGATCTACATATTCTATTTGACATTTTAGGTTTTTTTTTAGAAATCATAACTCTTTTACAATTAGCTTTACATGCCCAAATATGTACATACATACATATGTACAGCCACACGCTGATCTGCGATTGTACACATATACACACAAACATACATACATATGTACATATGTATGTATGTGTGCCCGCAATGCGTCTTGCTTTGTCGCTGCCTTGCTTGCTGCGCCACATGGGTTTTGATGAGAAAACTTTATAGACTAATAATTCTGTTTCTAGATGGACAATCGTATTGATATGTTCAGATTAAGATTATGATATTCATATCTTTATGCCAAACCAAACTGTATGTCTCTAGTATTTGAAATGCATTTTTTACACATTTGGGGGTGTGGGGGCGAATTGGGGACCGGAATCCAAAATCTGACAAAAACCGAAATTGTATTAAATTGGTATCTATATATATGCAGAAGACTTGGAGACTCTAACTCTAAAGATGAATTAGCTAGAATTTTATAACTGGTTCCCGATAATTTCAGTTATCGATAACTAAGCAAATATACAAGTTATCGAATTTCTGAAACAAACTCGTACTGCGCGCTCAATATACGGACCTAACACAAAAAGAATGAACTCTCTAGCTTTTGTATCTTCGGAAATCGACGCGTTCAAACATACGGACAGACGGACAGACGGACAGACGGACAGACGGACAGACGGACAGACGGACATGGCTATATCAACTTTTCTCGTCACCCTGATCAAGAATATATATACTTTATGGGGTCTGCCACGCCTCCTTCTGCCTGTTACATACTTTTAACAAAACCATTATACCCTGATTTCCCATTTTCAATGGGTTCAGGGTATAAAAACAAGCCTTTAAAGGATGCCAACGAATTTGATAAGCTTTCTGATAAGCGCCAAAGGGCAGACGCCGAGTCGCTCGCTTCACTTCAAAATGGCGTCAGAAAATACATTTTGGAACGAGCAGCGAAAACGTGAGTTGATTAGCAATGGCCCAGCAAGTAGCTCTGTCGGTGTGTGTGTGTGTGTGTGTGTGTGTGTGTGTGTGTGTAGGTGTACGCCATTTTGTATCATAGACAACTTTAATGCGTAATGCCAAAAGATTTCAACAGCTAAAATGAGCTGCCACATTAGTGACGCAGATCCTGATGGCCAATAAAAAGGACGTACATTAAACTCGTATGTTAAACACGTTCCCTTAGCATATGTCATAAACGAGACAAACTCAAGTACATATTCTACATTTAATGTTCAGTGCGAAAAAATAAATTTAAAAAAATCCATGTTTGACTCAAAAATATGTGTGCGAAACAGAGCAAAGCTCAACAACCAGTAAAAAAGGTAGAAATTATCATGAATTTATTTAACATAAAAGATCAAATTTAATTATTCTATTGTACAGAGCTGAAAACCAAAAAGCATTAATTAATGATTGGCAAAAAATATTTATATAAGCCAATTACACGAAATTGATTTTAATCAAATATTATAAAGCTCAATAATTTTATTTATTTATTATTATTATTTTTATAACAGAAAAAAGAAAACAAATATATAATTAAATAAAAAATTTAAAAACTCGAGTCTGATAATAAAAAATTAAATGTTTTTATTTAGACCAACATGAATATGAATATAAAAATGTAAAAAAAAAAAAAAAAAAAAAAAAACGAAAAAAATATTGGATAGAAACATTGCATCATTGCTTTTTTAATATTTATTTATTTTATTTTTTATCTATTTATTTATTTTTTTTCAATTCCTTATATATTGTGCTAATATTAAAAGTAAAATAAATGCATATTAAAATAAAAAGAAAAAAAAAAGTATTTAAATTACTTTTTATTCTTCTCCCCAAGAATTTATAGAGAATTAGGTATTCAATAAAATTACAAAAATTCTCTTCAAATATTCAATGCAAATTTGTAATGGAATTTCAATAAAAAAATTTAATAGCTACTGCAGCTTACACTTTCCCTTCGCAACAGCTGTCAAGAGCGAAACGAGGTCAAGCTGATTGGCAGAAAGGCTTAGGCCAGACAAAAACTATATAAACAAATTGAATGATGTGATCTGGCTATAAAGCTATTTTTGCTTAAGGCAATATCAAAAGTCCAGCTGACGAAATTCACTCAAAATGCCAAACGATAAACTGAAATGACAAAACCCCAGATGCGGACATTGACAAAGCGCTCAAATATTGGCCCTGTCAACGGGCCAAAGACAACACAGACACACTCATACAAAACAAGGGAAATTAAAAGCATAAATAAAAACGAGGTCAGTCCCAAAAGGCAGCCGAACTCAAGCAGCCAAAAAGGATAAAAACTTGTTAAAATTATGAGATTCAGAAATGGATATGTACCATAAGTATTGTAATTCATTTGCCAAGACAACAATACTAAAAAAAAGTGAAGAGGAAAAGGCAAAAGCCAAAACGAGAATTAAATGCAGCCAAACGCAAAGATTACAACAATAAGAACAAGACGCGACCCCAACAAAGTGCACTAAAAATTCAACACTTTTATGTTTGTCTAGGTTGGTGCTGAGAGCTATTTTAGTGCGCACGAGGGTTAGAGGGTGGTTAGGGGTGTCTGTTCATTTTTTTTTATGTTTTTGGCCCACCCGGCTCTCAGCTAACGTAGATAAATTGCGTTAGAAAAAGAGTCGGCGTCCCGGGTCCATTCGTATAATTCACTTTTGTCAGACTCATAAAAATTGTTGAGTGACATTTGTTTGTGTTTCCCGTTTTGCCGGCTTTGGCCGCTGTTGTTATAGTTCTGATTCTGCTTCTTCTCGCACTGATTCCGTGTCCTTTCCACTACAACACACACAGTAACATTTCGTTTTGTTTTTGCCACTTTGCTTTTGGACTCTTGTATTCTATTTATTTATTTTTTTTATTTTTTTTATTTTTGTCGAGCGCTTCGTGTCGCTGTCTGTTTTGTGCCCGCATAAAAGAAAATTAGTGACTTGCCCCTCTTCACAAAAAAAAAAAAAGATGAGGGAAATTTACTATAAAGCATTCGTCTCTTAAGGACTTCCCTACCGATGTTCTACTTGAAGGTACATGAGCTGACAGAGGTTTCCGGTACGAAATACAACAAAATATAAATAATAAAAACAAGTTAACAAAAAGCCAAACACAAATTGCTGCGTATAAATAAAATGGAAAATAATATTTTTATTACTTTTGCTAGCTTTGTGAATTGCATAATTTTTCTGTGCAGTTGAGCATTTGGCATTGAAATGTTTTGGATGCTTGAGGTATTTTTCATAATACTGCTATATAAATGTTAAAGCTTCCAAAATATTTATGCCAAACATTAAATCAGGCTTTAGAATAGATTCTTAATATAGTTTGTATAGTTGCTTATTTATTTTTGTATTATTATTTTTCTATTGTTTATTATTATTATCTTTTTATTTTTTTATATGAGATACTTTTTTTAAATTAAAATATATCAGCAAAGACTTTCATTGACTTTCCTCTTAATCAATTCCCATGCAACTGTCAACTGATACATTTTATGTTTTTTACGATTCATAAACTGGGAATTTCTAAAAAGGAATTGGCTGTTTCTGATTTACACATTACTAGTTCATTTCAAAAATCTGAATGTCTACGTGCATTTATCTGGCCATTGTCTTTACTGTTCATACAGAGTGTATGTTAGATAAAGTCGTTTTACACACATGTATATTGCTGCAATCAAAAGTAGCTAGTTAACCATTCATCCCTTACCTCTTTCTGTAGTCTGCCCTCTGCACTGTGCACTTTTTCAACTACCCCTGATGCAATCAATTCACGTGTTACTTGTATTTTTTTAAAGTCAACATTGAAAGTTGCTTTGGCATATTGAACTTTTAGCACCTGTGCCCAGCGCATTCCTCTAACGAACCACAAAAACGTGGCACCGCCTCTCCTCCACTTGGTCCCCTGCTCAACTCTCTGTCGAACACCCTTCGGAATCACAGCTTGTACGTGCAGAGTTTTAGAGTCGAGTCGATTCAGTTGAATTGTCCAAGCGTATCGTCGAGCAGCCAATGCAACTGCGCTTATTAACAATCCTCTGAGAGAGAATGACTTCATCCTCTGCACATTTCCTGACATTTTCCACATTAATGAAGTGCTGCCGTGTCCGTGTGGATGACTGTGCCTGGTTGCTTGAGAGTGTGGGTGGGGCATCTAGTTGTTCGGAAATGGTCCAGCGTTGATTACATGAGAAATTCATGCGCACATTCAAATTTAAAATTAGGAAACAGCGAGCAAAGTAGAAGTATCTGCGAGTAGCAATATCTGGTCAGCTTGCAGCCGAGCTGGTAATAGCTGAATTTGAGTGCTGCGTATCTTTAAGATGCTTTGTGGTGTGCTTTAATGGAGCAGGTGCTTCGTCCACGCCCAATTGTCTGTATCGCTGCCCAGTGCAGTGGAAATGTTTCCGATGCGCTGCATTCAAATATTATCAATTTGGCAACTAACGATTCGGCCCCGACGCTAACTGATTGAATTGTTACAGCATTTTACGTGTGCCGCATGGCAAATGCGCTGCCTCCCCAACTATTTTTTACTTTTTATATTGATGCTCGTTTGCTCTGACTATCGGTTCAGAATGGCTGTGAGAGCGGGCGAACGAAAAATCAATTCCACAGAAATAAATTGTAAAATTTCTGGTCTATATTGCAAACGCTTTACAGCATGCACACACACAAGCACACTCACACACGCACAGTGACAGCATTTTGTATACGCCCCTCTGCCATTTGTGGGCAACCGACCGATTATTAAAAATGTTTTTCATTAAAGAATTCCTAGTTGAATTAACATATTTCAACAAACCATAAATACTTATTAAATATCTCACCATACATTTTTGCTCGTAATAAATCACTCTGAACTGCATGTCATTGGAGCGTCTCATTAAGCCCCACCCGCGCCAGGGAAACGCGTTAATCTATTTAATTATTTAGTCAAAGGCTCGGGTTATATCGATTGCCGTATCTCGCCTCCACACATACCACATAATCGTTTTCCTAATCCATCCTATAATTTATTAAGCAACGTTTGGAGGGAGGTCGTATAAAAAATTAATGTGGAAGCCATCAGCAGCCGAGCAAAGCTTGGGCGAAAACAAATAACATTTATTCAATAAATTTATTCGAGATATTTTGATGGTTTAATATGAGGGCAAGAAACAAAAGAAATGAAGTTAATCAGACGCAAAAAATTTGTGACTGCACTTTAATTCACAAAAATCGCAGAGAGAAGCAGCATTTCAGTTATCTTTAACTTTTATCTGCAACTTTTACATTTAAGAGAGAAAGACCGCATTGAGAGGTCTTTTTCCAAATACCGAGCTTAATCAACTAATGAACACATAAGAGCTTTGAATACAGACAAACCAAGCAAAGTGGTTAAGCAGAAAACGAGCAGCTTCATTATATAACACCCCCTGCAATATACACACATAGCAAGGCCGTGTATGACGAGGCTATGACCACAATGCTGCTAATTGTTCCCGAATGACAACTCAAATTTCGGTATAAATTCTATTGGCACGTGGCTGAAACAAACTGCGGCGCAAAATAGCCGAAAAATGTGTGTTAAATAAGCGCATAAAAGGAACGAAAGTTTTGCCACTTGCCCGCATCGAATGACAGCCTGGCCAGCAGCTCGGTCGCCATTTCATCGGCGCCATTTTGCCAAATCATCATCAACTCAACGTTGAGCGGCGCACTTTAATTTAAAGCTCTGCTATTTTAGATGCTCGGTAAACGCCTCTCAAGTTTTGGCACGTTTTGCGTGTTTATTCCGGCATTCATTTCGCCAATATCTAGAACTGAACTTCATTTAAATTGACCTGCTTTTCGTTGTTATCCCCTGAACCCATTAAAAAAGATATTTCGCAGTATATAATGATTGTGTAACAATGCATGTAACAGCCAGAATTGAAGGCTGTTTTACATTGGAGAGTAAATCAGTTCTTGAGCATCGGGATCATCAGATGAGTTGGTCCAGCCCAGTCAGACGGTCAATTTTTGAGAAAGACTCCTAAAGCATTCCAAATATATTTTATTAAATTCGGATTTGCTGTATTTGTAATTGATGTTTCCCAATTCCAAATTTCTATTTAGATTGTGAAAATGTGAGATCGAAACATAAGGATAAAATGTTTCATAGTCGATAATTTGTTGATGAAAACACTTTGTAATAAGTATTTGTGTAGACTGTAATAGAGGGTATCTTCGAGTCGAGACCTTTCCAGTAGAACACTCTTACTTGTTTCAATTGGAATTGTTTTAGCCGCAGGTTGGATTGCGCCACGCTTCACGTTCCACGCTATGTATTAACATTTTTATTCAATTTGTGTATGACGTTTGTTCAGTGTTTCCATTTCCATTTCCGATATGAGACACAAGAGTCCATTATAGTTGACAGCATTACCAAAACAAATTTATACAAGGCAATGTCAACGTCTCTCTCTCTCACACACACTCTCTCTGGCTCACTCTCTACTTTTCTCTCTTAGTCTCCTACGCTGTCACGAAAAAGTAACAAATTTTTTGTTTAACAACCACTTATTTAGATTATATTTGCTGATTTCCACTTATATTCCACTTAATATGAGTCGCTGTCTTGTTTCTTGTATCTGCGCAGCATATCTAACGGCGTATCATATCCCCGTTGTTTGCCCGAGTTGCCAGCACTCGAACATGATTGATAATTCAGATGATTCATGCGTGTAATTCAGCTCTGGGATTTGGTCTCTGGTCTCTGGTGTCTGGTCCTTGGTCTCTGACTCTGTAATAACGCGCCTAGCCCATGACATTTGTGATAAATCCATGCGTCAAACTGTTTATTGCAACTCGCAAGATTGGACTTTGATTTCGGCTTGAGTTCCATAGATACATACTTAGCTAGCTGCATTGAGTGCTCAAGTCTGGTAAGAAACTAAAGTATTGTACAACGTTTCGTGCTCAATTAAATTTACTTGCGCCGTGAAGTAAGCTAGCCCAATGCTCGTCAACAAAGTAAACAACCGCAAACACCATTAAATGGAAGCTAATTAAAATTCAGCACGTTTCTATGTCACTCGGCACCCACACTCCACTACTGCCACTCACCCCTTCGACCAGTCATAATTCGTGCCATAAAACAGTCAACAGCTAGCAACCAGCAGCCAAGCCAACCAGACGAGTGGATCATCAAAAATATTGCAACACATTTGCCCTATTAATTGTGAGAAGTTTCCAACACTTTGAATCAGGCAATGGCCATTGGGCGCAGAAACTGTTGCAAAACTAACAATTTGTTACCTTGTGCTCAGCCAGCTCATAGCTGGATGCTTGAGGTCCCCATGAGGCATGCATTTTAATGAAATTTTGCAACATTTGAGCTTAGCTGAGCTGCCAATACAATCTGGCTCGTCGACACCTGAGTTTCCCACATGTTGTTGCTTAAGTTATCAAGTTCATTTACAATTGTTTTATACAAATATTTAACCAATAATACAATGCTATAAAAACCTGAAAAAAACATATTGTATTGAAGGTACTCGAGTCAGACACCCACATGTTGCCATGGCTTGTGCAAATAAATGATGAGACTTTGCGGGAAAAACGGAAAATGTTGCACACAAAGTGAACAGAATCCACATGCCCAGTAAATTGTTGCGTTGCGTTGAATGCGTCAACTTTGCGCCGGATGCTGTATGGGAAGATACAAAAGTTTTGCTCCCCACGGAGGCTGGTTCGAGAGAACCAGGTCGAGGCTGTAAAATGACGAATACGCGACCTCCATTTCGGCGTATGTTGACTGAGCGAGTGTCTGAGGCAGCGGCAAGTCCAAAGTTCAGCCATATTTATGGTAATTAAAATTGATTCGAAAAGTTTAGATTGTCTCTGCGGTTTGGCACCGGTGTGTGAGCTACCAAAAATATGCACTGCACAGATTTCATCATGTCGCCAGCGATGTTGCCGACTGCTTTCACTACTCTTTGTAGTTCATGCCCACTCCTTGGCCCCTATGTGAAGCTAAATTTCGGTAACATTATGGCATTGCCACCCAGCATGTGACAAAACTTTCTAATTAAAGTTTTTTGCTGGCAATAACCCAAGCCCACTAACGCACTCATCTCTCCGCACTTCGGCCACCTCTCTCAAATACAGATGCCCATGCTCTGTGCCACGGTAAATGTCGTGCGCCAGCACCAAAAACTTCTCAAGTTTCCACGTGTGTTTGTTTTTGTGTGCGGCAAAGTTTTCCGGTGTCGACTTTTAGGCGCAATGCGCAATGTTTTGCCCGTGATTCGAAATCATTTGCATTTGAAGTTGAGTTTTAATTAACCTACAGCAAAACATATGCCCCCTCCCGCTAGACAATTATCCAGCCAATATGGCTAATCAATATCTGACAATTGAAAGCAATTTAAAATGAATTCATTGCCAAACAGTTTCATATATCATTCGACTGTTTATTAAGTTTATTCACTTGAAATAAATATATTGTTATTGTTATTAAAAAAAAAAAAAAAAAAAATTAAAATTATACGTTATTATTAAATTAATACGTGTCATTTACATTATGATATGCTAGACTGTAAAATTAAGATGAAATGAGAAAGTCGACGTATAGATGATTTTCTTTCTTATCTACTATTCTATTTTTATTTTATTATTATTATTTTTTTTTTTTATTAATTTGATATTTTTCAATATCATTGGCAAGTGCTTCTAAATGTTGAATATAACTGAGCCGCATTTACATACTTATTCTAGCAATGAAAGAGAATTTTTAGATTTACTAACGAACGATTTACTTTAACGTATTAATATAGAAGGAATGAATGCCTATTCTGCAATCTATAGTGACGATACTTGCTTTTGAAATATCAATCAAATATACATCAACTAAATGTATATTAACATTATTAATCATTTATTTAATTAAAAGAAAAATGCTTATAAGCGAAATCTTATAGATATGGCTTGCAAGCTAGAAAGGGATTTACAAATTTAAATTATAAAAGTTAATGTTATAAAAAAATTATGAAACATTAAAAATTAGCTTGATTGACCAATCTCTTACCATGAGCACCTTAGCAATGTTATCATAAAGTTCCTTTGGAATCGTCTTGTTTTGACTTTCTTTGAGGTGTGCCTGGTGTAAATGAAATTTCAGCTAACTTTATTTATGTTTTGACAAAGTTTGAACATTTAAAACTCTATTAGCTTAGTTTCATTAGGTCGGCAATATTTTGTAGTCAAATTGAATTAAATTAAATGCACCCAAGTTGCAAACTGTAAAACTCTAAGAATCCAAAAACTTTCGCTTTGCTGAGAGTAAAGAGAAAAAAAAAGAAAATATTTAAAATAGAAGAAAAGATGTCTTATGCAGTTAGTGTTGGCCAGCTCCCCGAAATCCGCTGTCCGCAAGCTCAGACTCTTTTGTGGAGCACATTGGTATATCTTTGTCTGGATGCGAATGCAACAAAAACTGCAAACAACTTTCATAATTCATTTCTGCCTGAGTGTAACAATTTTTGCACTTTATGACTTTCGAGTGCGCCCAGCGAGTGGCACGACTTGGGCCCGCAAATCATGCAACATTCTGAGTCGCAGTCAGAGTCGCTCAGCGGGCTGCCTTGCCCCAAAAGCAAAATGCAAAAAAGAAAAGAACTTTAAGTTGGCAGCATTTGGGTTACGCTCTTTTTTGTGCTAATTACAAGGAAACTGGCAGCTAAGAGCTCCAGCTGGAGTTGGCCGCAGCTGATGGATGGGGCACTCGAGTTGGCAACAGCCGAAAACGAAAACAAACTTGTGGCCCACAACAACAGCAACAAAAACAACAACAACAACAACAACAACAACAACAACAACAACAACAACAACAACAGCAGCAGCAGCAACGGCAAGGGGCAAGCTGTAAACGGCCAAAAAGTCAACGACGAGCCGATGCCAGCCAAAAGCCCAACGCAGTCAAGGCAAAGCAAGGCCAAAAGCGTGACCAGGAAGTTGTAAACGGCTCAGCCAAAACAAAAGCACCGACAACTGAACTTCCCTGCCATAACCCAATGCCCGCTCCCCATTTGTCCCCCTTTCAACAGCTGCGTCTTCAGCAACTCCTGCTCCGTTTCCGACTGCATCTCCGGCCAGTTCGTGAGCAAACAGATTGGCAGGCAAAACGACCTCGCCTACTCAAAATAAAAGGCACTAGGAAGTGCTGCCTCGACTTGTTTACCTGCCAACCACTAGCCCCAACAACAATAACAACTAGCAGCTCCGGTTGCAAAGTAAAACATTCAACGCTGAACGTTGCACACTGCCAAAGACGTTGCCCCAAACTGGCAGCGAGGCGTGCTCAGAGCGTGCTTTCAGCTGTTGCCTTGAACCCCTGCCAAGCCGTGCCAAGCACTTAATCAGCTACGTAGCTGAACAAAGTTAAGTGACACAAATCTCTAAGAAATATATGTATAGAAAAATATTATTATTACTTGGGCAAAGTTAGATGAAATATGAATTTAAATAATTGATTGTATTAGTCTCATGTCTAAATTCCTCGAACGTCGTTTGATATTATATAAATTCATATATAATATTTAAACATTAATAAATGATGCATGTAAGCATTAAAGACTTTCCTCGTAATATTCTACATTTATATAATAGGCTCCCCTTTCAATTGTGTTTTCAAGGTATTCCCGTTAGGAGCATTGGAACTCTCGCTGGCGGCTTGAACATTATTTATGTCGCTCACTGAGCGCATCCTTTGCCGCAGTTCTCCTTTCGATTGGTAGCAAAAAGAATTTTTCGATTTATATGCCACCCCAAAGAATAACATCAATATGTGTGGAGTACCTTAAACGGCTAACTAGTTGATACCCTGTAGAAAATAGAAGAGCAATTGAATAAATAAATACTTGTTGCTATTAATTTTATATAACGCTTGCAAAACAATGATGATGAAATGACACATTCAGTGTTTTCTGATTCCTGTGATGAAAGAGAACTCACTTGGCCAACCCCATCATACTCCTTGCTCAGGCTATAGGGTATAAGAATAACGAAAGAAAGACGAACAAAGAAGGTGGTACAGTGCGCAGGACAGTCATTCAGGTAATGCTAGTAGCTCATATGGCAGTCCTTCTGGTGGAATCAGGCCAATAGTCCTCACTGAAATGGGCCCACTTGCGAGCTGACGTTTCCCATGCACGCTTTCACAAATAAATATAAATATATACAAATGGGACTTGGAGCTGCGTATAATACACAATTGAAAACAATAACAATGGCAGCAACAACAAAAACAAGCAAATGTTAATGATTCGATTCGATTTCCGTCAATTGAAATACTTTAAGCAGCGCCAACCCCGAACTTTGGCTGTTCATTTCCAAAAAATTAAATAAATAATTTGATAAAGGGTTTTACTTCCTCAAAATTAATTAAATTAATACTAATAATTAAAAAATATAATTTGCTATACTAAAAACTCTGAAATTCATGGAGCGAAGAATAATTATTAAATATTAAAGAAACTATACTAAATTAATCGAAGATTTCCGCCTGCTCCACGAAAGCAAAAGAAATAAACACAACAGTTATTAAATTAAGCCATCAACATCATCAGGTATATGTGGAATATAAAAACAATTGTAATTAATTTTATTTTTTATTTTATCTTTATTTATTTACTATAATTTCAACCAACTTGTTAAGTGAATATATCTATATATTATATTTGAATATTTTACTGCTGTTTACATATTTTTATTTGCTAACCTCAATTAAACTCTATACAAATTCAAAGCTGAATGCATTTAATTTATTTATTTTTTTACAGTTCAATTTCACAGAGGTTTATTATCAAGAGTCTCGAATTGCATTTCAAACGTCATCAAAATGGCCATTAACACCCATTTATTAGTGGATTAAATGCTCAAACATTGACTTTGTCGCTTATCAACTTCAACTTAATCTTAACAATGTTATCGAGCAATAACTCTCGCGCCTGAAATTCTTCAAAGTCCGGTTCAACATTCACCAACAACGCTCAACGGAGCTGGCAAAAATGTATATGTCTATTTAATTTATGGACCTTCACGCAGCGAATTGCGGTGTTAAAAATCAGCGTCAAATAATTTGCATACTTTACAAGTGTATCACTGATGTATCTGCTAGGCTAGGCTAGGCAAAGCTGCAAACTGGGCTCAAAAAGAGAGCAAATGGATGAATCTGCCCATTTATGGAAAGCACTCAAGTTTTAATTTATAGACTCCTTAATTTATATGCAAATGGGGGGGCGTTCACTTTGCATTAAAGTAGTATACTTTTAAAAATACTATATATATTTAGAAAGTCTATATGTATGTATAAGCTTATTTAAGAAAAAAAAAGAACCAGTTCGAAAATCAATTAGTTTGTCCGTGAAATCGATCTTCAAATTTGCACCTTTCTGATGTCAGGTAGCGAATAGGAAGTTGTCAGCTCTAATTTAGAACCACATAAGAAAAGCGACAGCATCCATTTGTTTTAGATACATATACATATTTAAATTACATCCGTTCACACAACAACAGCAGCAGCAATGGTCTTAAATGTAGGTTCCCCACAATCTGTGGAACCGGCTGTAGATATTGACACAGATAAAAAAGATCAAATAAAATAAAAAGAATTTAAAAAGAAACTGACACTAAAGCAGATGTAGATTATATGTAATTAATGATAAAGGTATTGATATATATATACATAAAAAGGTACGTATAGACATAGATTTACTTATTGATGCAGATATTTATTCAGACAGGCATGCATTTGTATATATAAATACTTATATGAATGGTTATAAATGAAAGTGATAGATACAGATACAAGTACACATAACAACAAACAAAACGAAGTGCAAATATAAATACTTTTAGATATTTAAATACAAACTCAAACTGATATGCCAATCAGAGCTGTTCGATTATTTATAGATGCAAATACATCTATCACATATCAGCTGTGACCGTGAACCGACAGAGTTCAAATCGATCAGCGCACATACATTCTGCAACTGCGACCCGTCGCATACCTTAACATAAACAAAACTTGCCTCTGTCCCCTAATTGGCCACCAACAACAACAAAAACATCAACAACAACAACAACAACAACAACAACAACAACTGCTACTACTACTACAACCACAACAACTGCAAAACCCGTTACTAAACGTGGCCTAATCCGGTTATTAAACTTTACATTTGTCGGCTGTTGGCTGACGACGCGTCGCGTCTGCTCTGCGTAAATTCTCGCTCTTTAAATGTGCTTCAATTCTTTTTAAAAAGCGTTAACTTTTAGTTTTTGTTTTTCTTTTTTTTGTTTTGCTTTATTTTATAAAAACGTGGCGCACGCGCAGCGCATCTTTTAGTCAACTTCAGTACTTCAAACACGCCAGCTCGAAATTCGTTAACGAACTATGTCGATACGCATTGTGAGTGTTGAGCCTTTAGAATGCAATACAGCATTTGTGTAACATTTAAATAAAGTGAACTGCAGTTTGAATTTGCTTAGCTATCTATCAAAAGAAACCTAAAAATTAGTGACTAACAACTGGCATATGAAGGTGTTACATAGTAATAATTTTTGGGTGCTGAAGCGTAATGAACATTTACATATATCTGGCAATTCCTATGCAGAAGAATAATGAGAGAAATGAGAATTCATAATATAAATTTGATTCTTGCTAAGCACATTAATAAGAACTAATTGATTTTTATTTAGTTTATTGAATTTTTCAACAATTTATAACCAAAGTAAATCCAACTTTTTATGAATTCTATGGCTAAATATTTACCCAGAATTTAAAATTTTAATTTTGAACATCCATTGCAAATTTAAAAATACAAAAATAACATATATATTTGCATAGAAACAGGTGATTTGATTAAAACACAATCTAAAAGTGGATATGTTGTTTCTTAATGAAATGCACAATTCAGTTGTGACGTTGGGCCACAAAAAACGCACGATTCGCTTAAATTAAGCAGAACAAGTTATTTACTTAGGCATCTTGGTAAAAACAAACGAGGAGGAAAAATTCCAAATATACATCTGCATTGCTCAATTTGCATAACATGCTAAATAAATTTTATATAAATGCTTAAAAAACGCTAATCAAATGGAAAAACTATGCAGGAAACCAAAACGGGGCATTCAACTTGTTGGCTTCTGCTAAATTGGCCATAGACCGTAGACGTCGATGTCCAGGCAAATGCTATTTATTGTTAGCATTAATAAGTTTGAAATATGACTTCACTTCAGAAATAATAATAATAGTTTAGCTAATGTACTAAAACAGGCTGAAAGATTTGTTGCATAATAATGCAAAACCCGTTGCCGAAAACATACAAAGGCTAATTTGTGTTAATTTTTGGCTAATTTATTAGGCAATGCCAAAGACTATTTGGCATGCCGTCCATTTCAGACATTTCTTTTAAATTATGGGCGCTCCAAGAGCATTCTTAGAGAACGCAGTTCATGTGATTTACGTTCTTATTATGGGGCATGCCATACAGATTATCACACAATGCAAGGTTACAGGTCCCCTTCACAAGCTGCTAAAATGGAGGTCAGCTGCCCACTCTTCGAGCTTGACTACAAATCTAGAGCATAACCAAATGAGCTGTGCCATAAAAAAGCAGACTGAATAATTTGTGCCCAAAAGCAAGCAAAGTTAATTATATTATGTAAACAAAAATAGGAAGCAACAAAATCGACGAGACGCTAAAAGCCATCGATCATTTCTATCGTATCGTTTGAGTTAAGAGCATTTCCCAACTATTTTACAGTTATTAATCGCAGCTGCCGCATTGATTTGCCACTGCGCCGCCGACGTGGCGCACATAAATCAAGCGGCGCCTAAGGACGTATTGGTGCCGTTCAATGATTTATTGCCGCCGCCGCTGGAAGAGTCCACCACGGAGACAGCTACGCTAGCGACAAAGCCAACCAAAAAGTCATTCCATCAGCAGCAGCTGAAGCAGCAGCAGCAGCAGCCACAGCAATATCAACATCAACAGCAGCAGGTCAGGAACAAGGAGTCAGATAGTAGTGCTGTGAATCCACCAGTACTGCAGCTGGCTGTGGACTTGTTGCCACCATTTGCTGATGCTGACAGTGGCAGCAGCAGCAGCAGCAGCACAACCACCACCACCACCACAACCACCAGCACCACGCGGCAACCACTTGTCAGCATTAAGCCAGCCTCAATTGTCGCGCCACGTGTTGCTCAGGCGGTGCAAGTGCACGCACGTGTGCCAGCTCGCAGCAACAGTCTGGGCAGCGAAACTTTCGCCTCCTCCCGCTTCTCACCAGAGCTGATCCATCAGTATGCCACATACTTTCAGTCCACGACGCCTCATCCGCCCCGTGGACCGCTGCCAACACTGACGCCCTTTCCGCATTACGTTAAGATCTAGCAAATTAATTAAGTTAGTTAAGCGCACAGCAACAATAACAATAAAATTAAATTAAAACAGCACAAAGACAAGAAAATACATCACATTTTTTCTCCGTTTTTTTTTTTTTTTTTTTTTTTAATTTACCGGCAATTTCAAGAGCTAATCAAGTGGAATTTCTTAATGCCAAACGCACTGGGGCATATAAAAATTTATACTGTCTGTTGTAAGCTTCAAAAAGTTTTTGGTGGTGAGTATAGTTTGCTGCATATCAAAATCCTTTGAATTTGTGGAAACAGAGAAATGGTTCGCACTAAGAGGATCAATCAGTTTAAATAAATATTGAGATTAAACAGAGATAGATTATTTTGTATAGAAATTTTCAAAGATTATTCAAAGAAATAGATTAATTGATTTATAAAATATCTATAAATAGTGTGGATATCACCTATCAATAATTAATGGGATTAAGCTGAAAGATAGATTAGCAGATAGATAATGAGTTGTACATCATGCTAATTATCGTGCTCTGTCAGGCAACTAATTGCATTTCTCATTTCAGACTAGATCAAAAGCCAGTTTTCAGAATAAAGTTTAATATTGTGATGCTGTGGCAGAACAGCTCACTGAGACATCTAAAAATATATAGTAGAACAGCTCAAGAGTAAGGCAACACAGACGCTTAATATTAACTATCATACTGAAACAATTTATTAGCGAATATATTTGAATAGACTTAATTAATACACTATCTATGCAAAGCAAGCTTTGCCGATTTAAACCTAACTATTGGCAGAAAAGTATATATAGAATATATAAATATATTTTTAAGCATTTAATTAAATAATAATAATAACCATGTGAAGCTATAAATTCACACTAAAGAACATCCAAATGCTAACAAATTTTTAAATAAGCCAAGCACGTGCTTAGCTTGCAGATACAACTATTTCGCATATGCAATCGACTCGTTTGGCGGCATCCAACATCTATTTGGGCACTACGTTTAATTAATTGCTAGCAGCAAATAACTTGGCGCCGCTGTTCGACACAGAAAACCTTTTTGGCTACTGGCAAATATATGCACAAATAGATACAGATACATATATGTATAGATACAGATACAGATACAAAATTCTTGCAGTTGCACAGTGCACGACAAGCTGTCAAGAGCTAATTATTGTCCGCTACCTGAAGTGTTGAATGCATGTTGTTGTTGTTGTTGTTGGTGGTGGTGCTGCTGCTGATGATGTTGCTGACATTCGAGCTAACGCAGATATGTCGCGATGCAAATCGCTTTGCAGGCGCTAGACGTGAATGGCAAATGCCTGCGCTCTAATCAAATCATTGCCAGACAGATTAGCCATATTTATGGCCAACGTTTATAACACAGACGCATTGTTGTTGTTGTTGATGTGATTATTCAGCTAACCACGTTAATTACACAGCTGATTGACATTAATGCGATACAGAAGTCAATTTAACAGCTGATTTAAAATCATTTCGGACTCTGACCTCTGGCAAACGCTGCTCCACTAGCAATTGCACACAGTTTTTTCGTTGATTGATGAGGTTAACACAAATTTAAACTGACTCAATATGCATTTCATTATTATTGAAAGCACATTTATTTTAATACGACTGGTATCACCTTGAAATATGCGTTTGCTTGGTATTTTTTTTAAGTTTTTCCTTGTGATTTGTGATTTGATTTGTTATAAATTATTGCAGCACACGTTCAACCAAACAGCAGGATTCTCATGTGTATTGCTTGGGCAATTATTTGAAAGATCTCGCATATTAACAGAATTGGACAATAATTAGAAATTTCAAATTGAATAGTAACAATGAAGCTAAGTTTGCGATACTCTAAAGCCTCTAATCGCTTTGAACCAAAGATTTTCACTTGACATTCCTTTCCAAATACTGCACAAATTTAACAAATTCATTTGGTAATCCGAACTATGTGTCATTTCAATTGTTGTAAATTATTAATTTAATTTCTATGCAAAACATCGTAAAATTGCAAATTTATTTATTTATGTTTAAATGTTGCAGCAAGCAGTACGCATAAGCCGACAAGTTTTTAAATGCTTTTGTCGTTTGTTTGTAATTTATCATTTATGATTTCTATTTTGTGTAAAACTAACCAGCATGAAATTGAAATATATATGTATTTACTGGGGAAAAAATCGTTTACCAGGCGGCAAGCATCGAGCTTTTGATTCAATTTTAGATATGCCCAGGCTGTATATGCTATTTAGATTTTTTTTTTTTTTTGAATTGAAATGTCAGTACAGCACTTGAAACAGTTTAATTGATTACGCGCCAGCAATCGACATCGCAAGCTCTTTGATCCCTTCTTAATTTAAACTGCATCCCCTGCCTATGCGAAGCTGGGACAAAAATTATTTCATTCTGTTCAAGTGGGCTTCAGCTAATTATGGAACCAGTTCCCGCAATGACAAACCCTCTCAGATTAAACTGGATATCAGATTGAACATGCTAAACATCGCCAAAAGAGAAAACACTCACAACAATTTTGAGCTTGAGGTCGTAGAGAATGTTAGATACACTCAAATCAAAATAGAAATATATTTAAAGATGAAAAAAGACTGATATTTGTTTAATTAATAAATAGAAAAATAAATGAAAGCCTTTTTTTTTCATATTATGATTGATTTTAATTTAAGTAGACCTAAAATAAATTCCATCAATTCATCAACCTCTTACCATTTCCCTGCTCAAGGGTATCCAAAACAATGTGCGCTCATTATAAAAAGAAAACTTTTGCTTCTAATGCGTGCAATGGCATTAGATGTGTCAGCGCTAGCTTTGGGGTGCCAAACAACCCAAATGTGTGTATGTGTGTGTGTGTGGGTGTTTTCGGCTTTGTGAGGGTTGAGTATTTGAAGCTGCATTAAAAATCGCTTTTAACAAATGGTGCCATAAGCTCTTATGCAAAGTTTTAATGTGCACACACACACATACATAGTTGGCCTTTTCATGTATGTGTGTGTGTTTATAAGCAAGATTTATGTGGGCAACGCGGCGTATAACTGTTTTCAACTATAACACACAGTCTGCAGGGGCCAACGAGGAGAGTAATTCACATGTGCCCAAGGCCAAAGTATTTATAAGTGCATATTAAAAGTGTCTAGACATGGCTACATTATAACAAACAAGTCAAGCATTTCTTTATTTTATTTATTTCATTTAAAATGCAAACAGCTCAGGAACCCCAACGGTAATGAAAACAATAAAAATAACTTAAATAGCCCTTTTAATGAGAGGATTATACAGAAATAGTGAAAATCGAAAAGGAAAGCTAGAAAATTATTGTTACCGCACAAAAGTAGGCAATTATATGTATTTATCGCAAATATTTTTACAACGCGTAAAAGTATGCAATGTTTTCCCTTTAACATTTTACGAAATGAAGATTTTCTCTTCAATGTCAACAACTTCTGATACTGTTTGATTTTCAAACCACATGGAATATATCGCCCACCCCCACCATATGAATTCAAAGGCATTTTCCTTTCCTTATTTATCCGCAAATAAAGTGCTGCCGGAGCTGAGTTTATTTCACAGCCATTTAAAGTACACTTAAATGAAAATATATAGCCAACAGCTGTTCTGTTAATTTGCTACCAATCGTTGAAAGCGAAGACGGGGCCATTCGCACTGGCCTGGCCTGCAGAAATAAGCCAAACAGTCGCATCCACAGGACAATTGCGTGAAATTGATTGTAAATACGCGAAAATACCTAGATACATACGTATATGTTAAAGCGCAGAGAGTGAAATGTCATATCCAGCTGCTTTGCGCGCATTTTAAAACGCAATTTTCAGCAACTTTTTTCATTCCGCAAATTTTTGCCTTTTTCCTTTTGCTGCCACGCCCATTTTCATTTTGCAAGCATATGCAAAAATAATTTTTAATATGCGCATGTTGGATGCCAAGCAACGACACAGCGGCTGCTCTTGCTGCAGCGCCAGCTCCAGCTCAGCTCCGGCTCCGGCTCCAACTCTTGATGATAATCACGAAGATAGTTATCATAATGATAACGCTGATGAGCGTGCATAACTGTTAGTGTCTGGCCACCTCCATATCACTTTAATTACGTACAGACAATAGCAGACAGCATACGTTAAAAATATAGTAGATGTGAAAGTTCAGCGAAGAGATATCCTATAAACTGTAAGCAGACACTGAAAACTTAAGGCATACCAGGGAAAATTATTTGAGACTTTGAGAGAATGAGGTGAGAATATTCAGTAAAAAGAAAATAAATAAATAATTCTCTTGCTACAAAGAGTTGCTTATGTAATGAGCGAATTTTACCGGCCTCTGTGCATAGGGTATAAAAGCCAAATATAAAACTGTCCATGCGAACAGTGGAAAAGGGAGTAAAAATATTGAGCATGCGACTGAAGTATTGATTGTTTAATCAACGTTGCGTCAATATTGTTTGCTGGCCATTAACTGACAGCTCTCATAGATGTTTGCCGGATGTGGCTGGGCGTTAATGTCTCGCTTCAGTTACAATAACGGAAACGAGTTTTAATGTGAAAATAATTGCATATCATTATAGTATGCGAAGGCGAAATTAAAGCAACCCACAAAAAAACTGTTTAAAAACAATGGAGCAATATTTACATAATAGCATTAAATTTCGATTCATTTGATTTGATTTTCCATTTGGCCACAACTGACAGAAGCTTCTTTGATATTATTAAATTGAGACGCAAAACCTTCACTCATACAACATACCACCGAATGACGTCCTTTCATTTGCCATATTTTTCTTTCATTTACATTAGATTTTGCCCCGTACGTTTTATTAATTGAAAACCGAAAACCACTAATCTATTGAATTACGTATCCATTCATCGGATGCGTCTTTGACCTGATCAACTTCAATTGCAATTAATGTCTCTTCATCCATTCACTGACACTTGCTGCTATTGACATATTCAAAATAAAACTACACTTATGTGGCTGATGCATGATATTTTTGCATGTAGCTGAGAAAATCTAATGGTATATCGGAGCAACATGTGAAACGAATTTCTGTGAAAAATGCCAAGCATCAGTCAATGCTCAACTTTTACTATAAATTTAAAAACAAATTCGGCAAATGACAAAATATTTTGTCATTCGATGAGGAAAATGGCTGCAAAAGAAATGAGTTAAACGAGGGACAACAATCAGTTGGCAATCGCACTGGCAGCTTAGCCAAAATGTTTGCCATTAAAATAAATAATTCATTGCTTCGATGAAATTTCCCAAAAGTCTGCTCTCTGGGCGGTCTGACTGGACGCGTCATAGAAATTATTAATAATTTATTTTAGCTCATTTCAGGGACTCTAGCGCACCGGCCACACGTTTCGGCAATTTCCGGACAACAAAACCGGAAAAATACTCGAAAATGTAATAAATTTTCAAGGCGATGAATCTGAGCAACTGCCACATCACGACCCAACCGAGTTGCGGCTAAGTGCTCAGACGGAGGTCAGCTGCACTAAGTGCTCGACAAACTGTTGCCTGGGCGGGTCAAGTCAATGACAAAAATTACACACGAACGGTTTGCGTTTGTTTAAGTTGATGTTTCTGGCTCTCGACAGTTATTTTAGGGGCGGGCATTAATTTGAATGCCGAAAAGGAAATGAATTTTCGGCTGGTAATTTTATGTTTGCAAATATTTTACATAATCGATTTGCTTGCCTAACTTGAAACGCTAATGAATAAAGAAAGGTTTCAGCAATTTCCAAAAAAAAAATAAAATAAAATAACTGTGAAATGCTTTTATGGGACGTAGCTCTCGGCACACTCTTCTTCGCAACTGGCATTTAATGAAATTATAAATTTTCAAGCCCGAAGATATATTTTTTTCTTTTAAACAAGCTTGAACATTGTAATCAGCTTATTTAAACTAAAAAAAAACTTTTGTAATGAGAGTTGATATAAATATCTGATGCTTTAGTTATATAAGAATGTTCTATTAAGCATGCAAAGTGTCCCTAGCTGACGAAAAATAATAAGTATTTAACAAAATCAACAAATCAAAGAGGCGGGGTCGTGGGATAGAAACTTCTCTTCCGTTTTTCCGCTAGCCCATTAAATATCGCATTGTAACAAAAGCGAATGAAATCAACGGCAGCTTTGTATAAATTATTTTACGCATCGCAGAAGCACAGACAAAAATTTATATATACACATATATATGCATATATATATTTATGTATGTGTATGTGTATTTATATAGAAAAAGACCTATTGCAGGACTGGGACAAATCAAAAAGCTTCTCAGTTTTCAATGCCGCGCTCTGTGGGTCAAAAAAAAATGAGCAAAATTTCAATGGTTGGCCATGAAGGTACAGCGAGGCAAGCGATGTGGCTGGGGGACGCGTGCGACTGACAAGCTTAGCTGAAAAAGACCATTAACAAAGTAAACAGCTGCAAGAGCGCCGTCGAGTAACTGTAAATAGGGGCCAAGAATCCAGTCGAGTCAGCATAAAAAAAGACGCGAAAAAAAAAATGTGAAGAAATTTTCTTTGTTTTGACACCTCATTGTTATTTGGTGGGCTTGGCGCGGAGGCTGTCAGGCCAGTTTTTTCTTGGTAAATTAAAGGCACAATTTTAAAGTCAAAGCGAAGCGAATGCGGCTGAGTGTGTGTGTCGAGGCACTTCAAACTGGCAACCAAAGAATGGTAATAGCAGAATGATAAACAAAATAAAATATGCAAATTACCAAAACCCAAAGAATTTTTCCTTTTGTATTGCAGAAATTCTGCACAGCTAATCTAATTAAAATTAAATATTTAACATTTTCAGAGTAGGTAATACATGTATAGAGTCAATCTGAATTTAAAATATAAAAGTCTTGAAAAACATAAATCATTTGGTCTCAACCGTCAACCATACAATACATAAATGGAATATGTAAAACAAACTTGTTCGAAGCAAACACGTTGTCTATCTTATCCCACTCATTTTCGATATACTCGAGCACCTTTTTTTCAGGTTGGATTGACAAAAAGTGCAACCTCAATCGCAGTTTACTTCAAGCTCTACTCAACTCCCCAAGATTTTCGTTTTCTTCCCTGCTGCGAGAAGACAATACATAAAAATAATAAAATAAAAATGTTTATCATGCTTCCTTTTCGCGATGAGAATGCTTATTCACTTACAGTGCTCTCATATAGGCATCTGTGCATCTTATACTCTAGCTAAGTATGGTAATTGTAGAGTCCTTAAAGTTAAAAGTTGTTCGATGCTAAGGACTTTTCGTACATACAAATGTTGCCCCCTGATCAGAATAAATCTATGTAAATCAGACAATATTTCTAATAAATTATATTTAATGCTTACGATATAAAAAAAGCGCTATTGCCAAAAAGGTCCACAGCAAACGAAAATCATGCTAAAGACTTGCTTAGGCCATTAACTACTTTTCTACGACTGACAACAATGTTGCGCATATGCCTTGGGTACACAGTTTACGCATATAAATAAAAGTGCGGCCATCATCGATTATGTAGAGAGCCACCGCAGGTAGTTGGCCACAGCGATTCACAGACCCCAAAACGGCACATATTGGTTATTGAAATTGTCTCGCAGGTGTCATTAACGTCTCTCGCAATTTGCTGGCAGACGGAAGCACCAGCAGCAACAGTGGCAGCAGGAGGCGTGGCAGCAGGTGCGTCCATTTGTGGTCGCTCGTAAACGAAGGCCGTAGGAGCCGCGAGCTGCTCTGTCTCTGGCACTGGGTCTGGCTCTGGCCCATAGCCGGGGATTGGCCGGGGACAGCGTTTGACAGTGTCATTAATTTCGATTTATGGTCATTAAGTTGAGGCGCTGCCTTTCTATATAATATGAAAATATTTAATGAGCGCTTTTAATTTATGCGCAATTTGCAGCGAACACTTTGCCAAACGTTTTCCTGCTGTCGATTTGTGTTTGCACTTTTAATTAATGCCCGCCAAGCGGCACCGCCCCCTATTGACTTCAATTTTATGCTTAAAGCAGCACATCATTTGCACCCACTGTTCGCGTAAGTGTGTGCAAACTTTTGTTTCATTCCAAAAAGCCGAGCAAAATAAAAAAAAAAACTGTAGCAGAGTCAAGCAAAATTATGAAAGAGTCGCAACATATTTTCTTGCATACTTTTTCCTTTGCTGAAATAACAAACCATAAATAATGTCATACGCTCACAAATGGCAGCCAATGTTTGCCCTAACGCAGCCACGCCCCTAGCCTCCATTTCTTCATGCTATTCCGTACACATATATAAATATATATGTATATATTTTTACTCGCTTCAGCTTTGGGCCAAAGTTTTTGAACTACTTGCACGTTCTTCTTTTTGTGCACGGCGACGTTTTTTTGGTTTTTTCTTTTCTTTCTCTTTTTTTTTTTTTTTGGGTTTTTGGCTATCCTGCTGTTTTGTGTCTTCGCCTGGGCAGCGCGCCTTCTGCTTATGGCTGCCACGCCTACTCGGCCTCGTGCCAGGCACTGCCTCCCGCTGCTGTCGCTGCTTTATGTCGCCGTCGTCGTCGACGCGAGACTGAAACTTCAATAGGGCGAAAATGATAAATGGCCACGCTGCGTTTTCGCTCTGTGTATGTATGTGTGTCTGAGTGAATATGCGTGTGTGTGTGAAAAGCATAAGAAACGCCGCATAATGTGTGAAAATAAAAATGGCCAAAAATTTGTAAATAAACTTATTTTTTGCCTGCAGCACATTAGCGACACAACTTTGCCAGCCAAACTAAACTTGACAAAAAATAAAAATAAATACATATATACATTTTTTAAATACCAAAACTGAAAAAAAAACACTAAATAGATAGAATTGTAAGGAAAAAGTCTCAACATTATTTACATTTTAAAATTATATTGATCTAGTTAACAAAATAAATAATTGGTTTAAAATTATATAAATACAACAAAATCTATACTGAGCTACGCAAAATAAAATCAATCGATTATAGCGTATTCTGATTCGGTATATACCAGTCATTTATATACTAGAAATCAAAAAATTAATTGCTAAAAATTATCTAATAAGGCTCACTTCTACCATTTCAAGTCTACGTTATGCTTAAACGGATAAATGCAAGCTACGAAAATAAGCTCAGCTCTCATAATATGTGTGTGTGTGTGTGTGTGTGTGTGTGTATGTGTGTCTGCGAGCGTGTAGCTGCGAGTTGAAAATCCATCCAAGCATTTGCCTGCAATGTTTACACAATTCAACCGCAAAATCCTTCTGCTTGCCAAATATGCGTCGAGCATGAATGAGAGTGTGTGTGTGTGTGTGTGTGTGAGAGACAGAGAGAGAGAGAGAGAGAGAGAGAGAGAGAGAGAGAGAGAAAGTGCGCGAATTTGCAGTGTTGCATTGTTTGGTACACCTTTATATGAGAGCATGTGTATGTGTACCTTGTGCCAGTCTTAGCGATAATGATGCTTATTTAATGCATTCCAGGTGCAAGACGTTGTTTGCTATTTGACGTTCCGTACTTAGGATTTCGAGCCACATCTTCATCCACATCCTGCCATACTACAAGGCCTGGCACGCTAATGCGCCACACAGCGAGCTGCAATGTGGCATGTGGCACGGGCATGGGGCATGGATGCGAGTGGCGCTCGCTCATTATGCCAAACAGGGCGTCATTCCAGTTGCCATTCGCTGGAGCAGCAACTGCGACGTGCATGCGATAAGCGCCAGAGCAAGCGTCGCTCAATGTCATCCGCTGCGTATACGTAATGCCCGGCTGCACTTTAAATGCAGCACACGTTTTTGTGGCGCCGCTCTTAACTTGCTCTGCCCCTTGGCCGCTCAGCTCGTAAATAATGCGCATAATCACATTTAAATAAGTAATTTAATTTGTGATTTTCACATACATATGTAGCATTAAGTGCTTAAGCCCGGAATCGAGCTGCTGTATGCAAACTGCAGCTTTCCCTGTGACATATCCGTTGCTATAAATTTGCATTGCAGCACAGCTTATTAACTTTTAGCTCTGTAAATAAAAGTACTAACATTTACTTTTCTCTTCTTATTATTATTATTATTATTATTATTATTTTAGCTCTGTTAATAAAAATATTAAAATTTATTTTTCTCTTCTTCCTCTTATTATTATTTTTATTATCTTATTATTATTCCAATGAATTCATACATAAATAATAATATTTTATATATATAGAACTATGAATGTGCATATATACTTTCATAGTATTATATTTGTGCAGCTGACATTATCAGGTTCTCGGACTCGATCTGTTCAAAGGTTTCCGTAGTGTAGCGGTTATCACGTGTGCTTCACACGCACAAGGTCCCCGGTTCGAACCCGGGCGGGAACAAGCCAAGTTTTTTCTATCAGTATTATTTAATTTTTTATTTATTTATTATTATTGTTCATTTATCTTTATTATTTAATTTTTTATTAATTGTTTTTATTTTTCTTTATATATTTATTTTAATTTTGTGTTTATTTCAATATGGTATACATGTATAAGTCTTTTATTTAATTTTTGTTTATATATATTTATTATTTATTTTTATTGAATATTTAAAATAAAACTTGTAATTTGATCTTTTCAAAGAGAGATATTAATTTATATTATATAATTGAGATAAAAATATTTTTCGAGCATTCTTCGCACTATTAAATACTATTACAAATAAAACTTTGAATAATCTATAATATTTACCGCTTGTTGAAGCCAGTTCTCTTTTACTTATCATTTAAAGCATGCATAGTTGCTGCCAAACCTTATCCCAATGTACTCGGCAGTAAGCACAGGCAGCCAACGCATTTCGGCCATTCAGCTCTGGCATTGGGGAGAAACTTTTGCATACTTTGCATTTTTATTGCACAACATCCGGTAACAAGCACTTTTGCCAGTAAGCATTCAACTCTGATCCCCCAAGCACGCAGCAGCCAGCCAGCCAACCAACCAGCCAGCAAGCCAGCCACAAGACCCAACCGCAATATCAGGGCCTGTTGTCCTGTTGGCTGCAATTACAAACAGTTGTTTAACTGCTTGACTTAAAATGCAGCCGCAGCCAGGATTCCAAACCGAAGCCAGGAAAGTTGTAGCAGCGGCTGCAGTATCTATAGCTACAACTACGGCTGTATCTGTAACTGATGCCAAGAGCGTGTGGCTTACAGATTAAAGCGCGTACATCCGTGGCGACGGCGGTAAGCCGGATGATGAAGCGGCTCACAATGCCGCGCATGCGTTCCAGCTAACGGGACCGGGACCTGCTCTCGGGCCCGGTCAATGGCGTCCGGTGTCATTGCGTTTCCGTTTGAGCTGGCAATTTATACAGTTATTCGCTGGGCGCGGTTGCTGGCCTCGTAATGGAAACTTGTCCGCGCATTTACTTATGCGCCTCGCACTTTTGTGGCTGTTTCTCTTTCTCTCTCTGTGTGTGTGTGTGTGTGTGTGTTGCCAATGTTAAATTGATTTATAATTTTCCAGCGTCGCATTTTAACTTTTCCTGTTGCCAACACCGCGTCCTGTTTGCCTTTATATACCGCCCTGGCTCAACTTAGCCCGCCCTGCCCAACCTGGCCCAGCCCTTTCATCGAGCCATACGCACAAGCTATATGCACTTTTCTCGCGGCATTCGCCTGATTTCCATGCCATTTGTGTGTGTTTTTAAGCCAAATTGCCAACGGAGCACAGTTGCAAGTCGCAGGGCGTATATTGTCTGTGCACGCTTTTTAATTAAAAGTCATGAATTCAGCAATTGATAGTGTAATCAATTTATGCATTCGCAATTTTTGTTTACTGACTTCGCTCATTATTTTAATCCGAGTTAAGCGCATCAGTGGCCCGCTCAAACTTTGCCTTAAACATTAATTTGAATTGGAGCAACGCGAAAGCCCGAAATGTGGCACTTAATAATGACAAAGTATTAATATTCTTTATTTGCGAATTAATATATTTTGGCCCTTTATTACATTGTTAAATATGAACTTTGAATCAATTCAAGAAAAGAGAAGTGGCGGAGCATTTACTACCATAGCTAACATTTTTGTAAAGCCTCATTCTGCCTATTACCACTCTAATCCTCTTGAGTAGCATATTTACGGGTCCATAAACTGGTTGAGTTATCGCTCATGTTTAATTAATATACTGATAGGCAAATAGAGGAAAAAGTACTCAACATCAATAACAGATATTTTGGGGCTAAGCCAAAGTCATGAATATTTGTGAGCCATTAAAATAATCTGCGGGCTATGTAAATCACAGCTAAATACTGAAATGCGACAAACACCAAGAGCAAGCAAATACATGATGTTGGCTATTAAAGGCGCCTCAGACGGAATGAAACTGTAAATGAAAAGCGCCATCAAAATATCAACGAGTCGGAGTCGCAGCATAATGTGCTGAGAGCGTCCATTTACAACGGAAGTCACAAATAATCAAAATAATGCAAGCTAGCGAAGTGATCAGGGTGTGGTGGAGGGGCATTACCAGGGCAGGTCTGGGCTGGGGGCAGACAAGGAGCTAAGTAAATGACAATAATGACATAATAAAAAGCGCTCTTAAAATACACAACAAACATGATGGCAAACAACGAGTGGCTGTGGCAGGACACGCAGTGCCGAGCAGCAGGACAATAAAACGAACGTTAATAATGATAAGATAAAAGCGAAGACAGCGCCAAGCGGGTCTGCAAAATGTTAAAACAATAACCAGCTAAATGTGCCACACAGCTAGAGCATGATTGTTGCCAGGAGTTTGCCATTGACATTTTACGCTGTTCACAGGCAAAGTATATGGGTGTATGCTTATGTGTGTGTATATATATATGTGTGTGTGTGTGTGTGTATGTGGCGTGTCATCCAAAGCTATTTCAGCTCTAATAAATTAATGATAATACGAATAATTGCCAATATGGAACTACAGCTCTGATCAGCTTAATGCTTACTTTCGGCAAACTGGCGCGTACTTTCAACACTTGCTTTGTCAGCATAACAATTCGCATTGTAAATAACCAACAAGAGGAGCAGCAGGTGTAAATGTGCTGCAAGCGTTATGAGCATCAATAATTTACAATTCAGAAAAATTCATTTAATTTTCCTATTTGCATTTAAAGCGAGAAACTTGGCTATAAAATAACTCCTAAATACATGTGGCAAATCGAAAAGTTTTATTTTTGTCAGCGCCCCACACACATGCACACACACACACACACATATATACGCAATTCATACACGCTCACACAACACAACTTTGTGTTACACTCGAATGATTTTATTTCTGGTTGGGTCGTTGCTTGTTTTAAGCTACGTAAAACTTTGTTTGCTGTTGCTACGGATTTAAAGTTTATGGCGCAGGTGTTTGTTCTGGATTAGGGTGACCAAAAATAAAAGAAGAAAAAGCCAGAAAAGGTAGCGCGACACCTTACCCAAACTCTCTTTACTCTTTATCCTTTTAAGCTTAGTTCAAAATCGATTAAGCTTAGCCTAGAAATATGAATATGTATCGCATCTGTATTTGAAACTGTATCTATGTATCTTTATCTCCATGCCTATCTCTACTTGTTTCTGTATCTCTAGGTCAATAGCTGCCTTTGTATCTTTATTTGGAGCATTTCAATCGTTTCTATGCTTATATCAGCTCCTATAGCGCCTACGTACGTTGCAGTCTTTACGCATTTTCCTCTCTGTGGCCGTATCAAATATGCGCAGCCGCTTGGCAGCTCAGCCAAAACCGCACTATTCATTTGTCGGCTTTTCAGCAGAACAACCACAACAAACAGTCTACATGCCTTGCACAGACATCGCCAGACCCAGTCCTAGTCCCAGTCGCATCCGGAATCGAATTCGCACTCAACAGGGGCCACTCGTGTGGACAACCGCACACGTGCAAACAAATTCAGAATGTTGACGACATAAATGCATCACAAACATTAAAATTGTTTTTAAATTGATGTCGAAAAACAAAGCCCGTTGTCAAAGTGTCACTTCAGTTCAATGGCAAATACATAATATATACATGTATGCATGGCTGTCTGTCTGTATATGCTAGATGGATGGCAAGCAAACAAGCTAACCATTTCGAGAATGTATTTTGAGGAAGACAAAAGCAGCAAAGCAGATGATTTCACAGTGAAGCCGTAGTTGTCGTAAATGCTTAAATAAAAACAGAGGAACTTTAATATTTGATTTCATTTATTTCATTCACAATATTTCTGTTGATCCGCTTATAAAAGTTATTTCATTGCCCCGTTTATCGCACACATTAATTTCACACGCATCATTTGCTCATCCTTTTATTGACTTTAAGCCATTTGCGGTTATTTTTTTTTTCATGAATTTCATTTCATTATTAATATATTTCTCTTGTTTGTTAAGAAACACGCATTAAATATAATTTATGTACAATTGCATTTGCATGCGATGTTCCTCGTAGATTTATTTATGACTTTTGGGGCTTGTTAATAATTTTTACGTCATAAATAATTAATTAAAAAATACAATTGCTCCACAATGCACAGATGAAGTGTGCTGAGCGCCAGAGCAGCGCATTACAAATATCCGATTAAATATACATACATATATATAAGCATACATATGGGGTTATGTGGATGCTTCTATAGTTTGTTTAAAAATTTTTAAAATTATATTTAAAAATAATAATAATAATAATAATAATAATAATTAGTAAAAAATATATAATATATAATAAATAATATTTAAATAAATAACAATACATTAGAAATAATAATAATAATATATTATTTATAACAATATGCAAGTAATTTAAATATGAATATATATTTTTTTCTTTACATTTATATATTCCATCAGTTGGACAGCTTATTAATATAGTTAATGGTCTTATGTACATTCATACAATTTTGCTGGTTTAATCTTTTTAATTAATAACAGTTTATGTAAATTTAAATGTATGATTAACCTGAATTCAATAAGGGACCGAATTGTTATACTTAATTAATAGTGACATGTGTGCGCGCTGGCAGGCTGTTATTAATATTAATCATACTTTATATAAATATGCCAACTTATTTTTACGATTATATATATTTATCAATCCACGATGCCAATGGGTATCTGCGGGCAAGCGTGACCCCTCTGCAATTCCAATTTTTATTGGCGAACATTAAGCGAGCATCGTTTGCATTAATTACTCCATTTAACAAATTACTGCTCAATTGTCATCGAAAAGCACTTGAGCTGACCCGAAGATCTCCTAAATATTCAATGAGTTAAGCTCCGGTCTCTAAATGCGTAAATAAACTTGCAAAAAATGTTTCCGCAGTTGCATTTACATCGTTGCATTTTTACCTCTGCTCGTTATTTATATACCCTGTGCAATGAGAAATGCGTCAAATCGGAATATTGGAGTGGAACAAATGCTTGCTGCAAAGGAATTAAGTTGTTTTTCAAGTTTTTAATATATATTTTTACTTTAAGATGCTTCTCCTTATATTATAATATCTTGTATATATTATCAAAATTTCATCACATCAATCACACAGTAATTTCTAGCACATATATTTCAAGCTCAATTCGAACTCTTTTTTTTTTTTTTTGCAGTGCCAGCAAACTGCGAAGAAAAATGTTGGAAGAAATAATGCATAAAAATGCTTTTATTGACAGTTTTTATCAGAGTTCTCAGCGAGGACTCGTTCCAGAAATCGTTTTGTAGCTACTTTCTCAATGAATGCACAAAAAGCAACCTGCATTTGACAGGAGCACAAAAGTGATGCGAAGACAATGGATTAAGAAAGAGATAGAGGGAGAGCGAGCTAGAGCTAGAGATAACTAGATGTAGAGCGAGAGAGATAGCAATCCAATTGGCAAGCAGCCTCAAGGCAAATGCGAAAACAAAACTGAAAAACCATCCAAGATTTTATAGTATCCATTTTAATGCGATTGTCTGTTGACATGCCGGGCACAATCCTTAGCTTAGGCCCTGCATCCATTCATAATCGATTTGATTATTTTTGCCAGTGTTGGCAAACTTTTTAATTGCACTTTATTATTGTGGACTTGTGAACTTTTACACAAAAGCTGCTATATTTCGGGCCAAAGGTGAACGACTATAATAATAAAATGCATTTTATACTTTGTCTCTATCATCGGCTTTATCATTCACATCGTAATCATTATCATTGCAATGATGAGCGAGCTCATCATCGCCTATGTTGCAGCGCTCAAGCACATGGCACAAGTTTGTGCAACACTTAAATTTTAATTGTGCAAAGTTTTGACCATGTCGCCTGCATATCCTCTGTGCATTCCCTCTCTCTCTCTCTCTCTGTCTCTCCATTTCTCTAGCTCTGTCTCCATGCGTGTTTGTGTGCGTGCTGATAGATGGCACTCCAAATTTTGTGAATGGGGTCAGTCTCCGTCTGGGGCACAAAATGCATAAAGGATTAGAGCCACACACACTCATACACACACGCACACACACACACACACACACCACAAAGCAACTGTCAGTGTGTACCACTTGCTGTCTTCAGTTTGCCCAATGACTTAGCACACTTATTGGGTGCCAGCCACAAATTCAATTTGCCCGATAAAATAGAGCTAGAGTGTTTCACTTGCTTTTTCAAAGTGAAAGGCTCAAAAACACAAAGGTTTTAATCAGTTTCTTTATATAAATAATAATAAAGTCCAGCTATAATCTAATGCTAAAGTGAAAGTGAACCTTTTCACAAGTGGCCTTTACATAGTAAAACAAAGAGAAAGTTCTATTACATTGAATCAAATTTAAAAAAAAGCTAATTTTTTCATTTATTTATTTTCATAGAAATGCTTGTTAAACTTTAAGGTAGCCTCTCATTAAATTATATTAAATAAATATATATTCACATTTAGTCCCGTCCAATAAATTTTTATAAAATTTTAATACATTTAAGCCCTTAAGTGTTTGGTATGCTAGTTACGCCTTGGCATAGAAATTTCATAGTAAATTGTATTTCAGTTCTCCCGAACGTATTTTACTTAAGTGAATAATGAAGCACAAATATTTTAATGACACAACCAATCACTTACATACTCACACCAACGAGCCCACACACAGGCACACATGCAGGCCATAAGTTCATTTATTTAAACAGCTTTTCGCCCACGCCCCGCACAAGTGGGACGCTTGCTTCCCTAGTGAGAAATATTGTTTTAGTTTATCATGACAGCACTTTTACAACTTTTAACTGCTCATACATTAATTAAAAACTTAATAAAACTAAAACGGAAGTAAAAGCGAGCAAAAAAAATAAAAATAAAAGTACCGGACTCTCGCAGCTGGGCAAAAGCTGTTGCTACACTCCAACATGGGGCGTATGAGCAATGTGCAGCTTAGCGCATTTGCGTACGACTGTCGGTGTGAATGTGTATATGTGTGTGAGTTGAGTGTGTGTGTATCTGTATGTGAGTGTATGTGCCAAATTGGCAGTCCACTCGTTTGGCCTGTGCAAGATTCTCATATGATAAGGGACAGAGGAAAAATTTGTAATCATATTTTCGAGCGTATTGCTAATTGCGACGCGCAGTTGTTGACACTTTTTTTTTTCAAGCAAACAGCAGCAGCAGCAACATAACAAAAAAAATGACAACAACAACAAAAATAGGAGCAGCAGCAAAGGCAAACAAACACAAATTGTTATTGCCCGAGCAGTGTCAGCAAAAGAAGCCAACAGAAACTGCTGAGCGAACCAAAGCGGAAAGCCAAAATTTCACTTTTGTGCATTTTTCCCAAAAATGTTTTCACACGGGAAAAGGAAAGTAGTTAAAAGTACAAGCAAAAGGGAAGTGAATGCTGAAAAAAAAATATTTTAAATGGTTATGCGTAGAGTAGAAGACTTTAAGAATATATTTTAGTTATAATTTGATCTTAAATTAAAAAAATAATTGTATTAAAACAAAATAATAATAACAATAATAGATTTCTACACAGGTAATTTCACTTGAAAAACGTAGTAAAAGTTATATATATAAAAGTTGTGAATATAAATAGCGTTTGGACCCTCTTTGAGTTATTTGCACACTTGCTGAGTCTCATTGCACGAACGTGGATCGTATCTCTCATCAAACGATGTTCGTTAAAAGACCGTCACACGAATAGAACGAAAAGAACCGAAGTCTCTTGGTAAGAATATAAATTTGATTTTTCAGTTGATCACGTAAACAGCTTGATCAGTTTGTTATTGCAAACTATGGCTTTTATATATATGAATGTTAGGTAAATTACTTTTGTGAAATTTCAAACTTCTCAATAGTTTGCTCTTACCTAATATTGATGTGTAAGAAACTATCATAAAAAAATTAAATTGAGATAGTAAAATAAAGTTAAATAATACCTTTACATTAACTGTATTGATGAATTGTATGATATAGCCTCATTAGAGGAACACGAGCTTCATTTTCAATCAAGAGAATGAAGAATGTTAAGCACATCAAATCCTTTTGCAAGATCATAGACAAGGATAACTTCAGCAAATCCCTTCAATCAAACAGAATATTAAAACTTACACGAATTCAATCGATTTAAATGGAGTGAAATATAATAAATAATTCATCGTTAATGAGAACATTTAAGTGTTCTTGAGCTCTTATTGATTGTAAACGTTTTTCAAATATAAACATAATGATATTCACTTGCAAAAGAATATGTCATATGCAGATATTTTCACATGTTTTCACTTGTTTTATATTTTTATTACTTTATGGATATCTTCTGTTGTATTCAGCTATTTAGTTTGAAGGCCTTTCATATAAAATTCAGTAATTTCCAAATAGCTATTATTATTTTACTTTAAAGCTTAAAAGTTTTTACGTATATGTTATGCATAATACAAACAAATTAAAAAACTATTTTGCTATCTGCATTAATTAATATCTTGACATACTAAAAAACAATTTCAATTCAACGTTTAATTTATGCCACAAACAATCCTGCAAAAAAGACATTTTGCATCAAGCCTTATTCTGAATTTGATTAATAAAAGCATTTCTTATGTATTTACTCAGTTCGTAAAATGAATTTTCTCGCATACAATAGGTCTAGCTTTTTTTTTGGCTACAGCTCAGAAATTTCTCAACAAACAAAAAAGAACCGCACAAAAACAATTTCTAATTTTCACATGCACAATAATTGCTTCAATCTTTTCATCCTTCTGAAATCATTATTATTTCCAACTCTAAATTGTTTTTCACAATAAGTATATGCCTGATGAATTACGTCCTAGCGTGTTGACAGAGAGCAGCTCCTTGAAAAGGGTTCGCCTGGCAGATTGTTGCTCTGCCCAAGCGAAAAGCTGAATGGAAAGCATGCTCTTGATTTATTGGGAAATGCAAAAGTGTTTTGTGTGCTCGTTGCGTGTTATTGTTTTCAGATGCGGACTTAAGATGACAACTTTGAGTTATGAGCTGTGCCACATGGAGTTCAATGCACCCCAAGAGCCCAGAAAAAATACAATAGAGAAACAAATACTTAGCAGGAACAGACAGCTCAGATAGTATGATATGTGACCAGTAGTCAGGCTGACAAATTTCTAATTTGTTTGGCAATAAGTTTTCGGTCAGCCTTGATGAGATTATGATCTGGACATATTTCTAAATGCGATGCCTGCACATGACTCTAACATGTGACAAACTCAAGCTGGAAAATAGTCCAGCTGCACATGCTGAGGCCAACGATCCGAGCGCCGGAGGCAGCCTTTGACTCCATTCGCTTCCTTCTCCCGACATGCGTATCTGTGCATGTCAAGCGCTCGACTTCCGTTGCCAAACACACAGACTTATATGGAGGCTAGTGGTTGCTCGTCTTGAATTGCATTTATCATGCAGCCACGCCCACATTTGGCTACATTTTTATTGCAAATTGGTCATTTCCGATCATTTTTGCAATTTTCATTTGTCGCTCGACTGTCTTCCCTCTTAACTCCTGTCGCCTGTCGCCTGTCGCCTGTCACCAGTCTCTCCAGGGCATGTCCTACATCATGCAAGTGACTCGAAAAGCTGCTTCCGCTTGGCATTTCGGTATGTACATACATATATTCAAACATATACACATGTATATTTTCATATTTATTTGTCTTTGTATGCATGCGCTCAAAACAAAAGCCATTTTCCGGCATTTGAGTTTTCTTGGCTTGGCTTTGCTTTTAACGAGTCTTCAAGTCACATATGCAAGTTTCCTTTTATTTTATTTATTTTTATTTTCCTTTCTTTGCGAGATCTGCCCACTCCACAGATTTGCGCTGTTTAATTTGCATTTTTATCGATTTCGAAAAGTATAAAAATACAGCTTAGCTTTGTATTTGCCACATTCGCTCGTTACCCACATAAAATACCCATAAAAATGTCAGCGCATAAGTAACCCAAAGAGCATCAACTTTCCCCTAAGCCGCACTCTTAAAGTGCAGCAATCTTTTACGAGTATGCGTATATGCCACACAGACACTTCGCACAGGTTCCATTCCATTCTGCTGCGTCTTAAAACACAATCAATTTTATTAGGCAAATAAATGCTGCTCGGAGGCATATGCTTATGCTCGGCTATCACTCTACATACTCATGCGAGAGAAGAAGAAAAATATACTTAATATACTTATTATAAAATGGTTCTCAAACGGAGGAGTTTACTGCACATGCAGCTACAGAGATAAAGCATTAAAAGTAAATTAAAAAAAAACTCATTGGATGTTATTAATAATGCTGCATGTAGTATATGTAAGACGTGACAATGGGGAAGGTTTGAAACCTGACTAAAGTAAATTATAAGAAATATTATATACCTCTTTTTTTTTTTAATTTACATATTTATGAAACGAAGGCGCACAGATGAAAATATTAATTATTTTTACAATAAAAATATAAAAATATAAATAAAAAATAATAAATAACAAACTTTTCACATTTATATTTCAATGAAATATTTAAACATATTCAGCTTCAGTTCCTTATAAATATGTAATATATATAGGTAATTAAATTTGAACAAATTTCCATTGTGTTATCGCAATTTTGAGCACTCATTGATAAATATTGACAAATGCCAGCACAAAGCAAATAATTGATTGTGCCTGTAACTCATTTATAAACCAACCAATATACACTATGTTACAATGGAAAAGAGTTGGGTGACGATAGCAAACACACTGACGGGCAGAGAGATACAGGCAAATACAGAAACAGAGCCAGGGAATGAGACGAGGTCAGACAAAATAGTCAAACAATGGCTGCAGCCATAATACGCATGCATATTTCACGAGCATATAGAGATTGCATGCGAAAAACAATCATAAACTTTTTGATTTCAATTAAATATAAAACAAAGTCAGCAAGAGAATGTGTGTTACTTTTGCTGCAAGAATGAAAATGGCTTTTGTTCTGTGTAGTGCAGCAGAGGTTGAGTGTAAGTCACGTTAGTGGCTTTAAATAAATAAACAAAATAAAATACAATGAAAACCTAAGCTCAGATAATGTCAGTGCATACGGTTAGCATCCATTAGCTGCAGCTGTTATGCACTAGCTCTCCGCATCGCTCTCTGGCCTTGCAGCTGTTTGTGTGGCTGTCTGCTTGCCAGAGGCTTAAGTAAAGCCACTTCCGGCTAAAATGCATTTAAAGCAATTAGCAATTGTCTGCGCCCCAGCAACACCAGCAACACGAGCAACACCAACAACGACAGCAATCACAATATGACAAGGACAACATGCAACATGCTCAAGGCAATGCAAATATGAATGCGTGCAAAACTCACGTTCAGAAGCTGCAAATCCAGTGGAACACAATTTGATTATGCTTAAAGCCCACAAATTCCTTCAACATTGAGTCAAGAGGATTTACATATGTACTGTAAGCCAATGTCTGAAAGCAATTGAATAAATCTATTTCCATGTATAGGTGTAACTTGCAGCTGTCCCAAAAAAGTGTAAACACAAATTGGGCAAACAGCATCAATGTCGTTGCTTACATTTGTTGCGCGGACATCCGAAAATCTTGCTGCAACAGCAACACCCGCAACAAAAGCCAAACAACTGCCAGTAGACGAGCCAAAACGCTGGCAATTATAATAAGCTGAGCAAACTGGCAGCCAGAGCACTATAAAGAACTTGTTCTACCACTCAGATAGCACTTACCACACAGCGAGAAAGAGAGGGAGAAAGAGCGATTGAGAAGGATAGAAATATATACACACTTAGACTGTTGTACTACGTATCTCTTCGCTTGCATTTGTCTTTGGCAACACTTTTGTTTACTTTTGCACATTTCAGCAGCAGCAACCAAGCCGCATTGAATTCCAACCAGCAATTTCTACTAAAAATCTCTAAAATATTTTGTAGACTAAAGACTAGTTGAGACTACTTTGTCAGCGACTACTTGTCGTTTAATTTCTATAAAAATTCCCTTAAACGTGTCTATACTATTTTTAACTTGGAAAGGTTTCGATAAACGAACAATACAAACTCTAATTACAAATTAAACAAATTTTTAATTTCTTAAAGTTAGTCAAAAATTAAAAGGACTAAATACATTTGCAGAAAAATATTAATATGCGATATTAAAAAAAAAAAAATTAATAAATAAATTTGCAATAACATTTAGCATTATATTTCGTAAGGCGTAAGAAAAATCTATTTGTCATCTAGAGACATTGTTTGTCAGAACTCAAAGATTCCCAGTTGCTTACAAATTTTTTGGCATGTGCATGGAAATGCATGGAAAGGCGTGTATACTGGGCATCCACAGGCGCACAATTATGTGGAAAAGTGCAAGCCGAGACGGACAGAGAACAACTGGCAGCTAGTGCAGCTAGTGCAGCTAGTGCAGCAGCGGCAGTAACAGCAGTAACAGCAACAATGCAAAAGGACAACCATTGCAATAACAATTACAACTACAACTAAAGCAACAACAACAACAACAGCAACAAACGAAAGAATAGACAGCCAATGCACTTGTGTATCCTTGAAGTTGTCCATTGCTTGCAAGGACTTCAGTTTGCAGTCTACTCAGCTCTTCACACTATTTTGGCTTAGAGTCTGGCTGCATCGTTTGCTGCCAGTTTGTTGCTATTCAAGTTTAATTAACCTAAAAGTGTTTGCATTATTTAATTTTATTTTGTTGGCATCGTTGTTGTTGTTGTTGTTGCTTTTCTGCTGAGATGGACACTAATTTAGTTGAAAGCAAAATTTCATTAGCACTGAAAATGTCGCGTGTGAAAATATTTATCTTAATTCCATTGTTTTTGTGCAGCGCAAATTATAGCCAGTTCCATTGTTCTCTAGCTGAACAATACACACACATAACTAACATAGTGCATATACATATATATATCCACGTCAAAGCATAACCAATAGTTTATCTATTCCAATCTATGTATCATTAATGTGCATCGAATTTTGAGCGATTAAGGGAAGGAAATAGACTGCTAGAGAGAAAGAGAAGCCCCAAAAGGATTAATGTGAATATTGAGTAAATTTAAATTTACAAATAATAAATACTACTTATCTAATATAATTTTCAATTAAATATAATTTTCAATTATATTGCTAAAGGCTCTATATAGTTCCTATATAGAATGAATCAATTAAATCTCAACAATGTCTGAAATTATAGTTTGTTACTTTGGCTACTTAGTTAGCTGACGCCCAAGGCAATGTCCTTTAATCAGGCAACAAAGTGTTGTGTCCTTTAAGGCAAACAAATTGATACACTTGATAAAAGTTTGATTTCCCTCATGAGCCAATGATTGCTCAGCAGCTGGCAGCTGCCAGCATTCCCCCCAGTAACTGCATATGTATCTATTTCTGCAACATGTAAATTATATTTTCGCGCTGACGCTTAAGTAGGAAATGAAATCAGCAAAAGTTGCACTAAAAATTGGCATCGAGTCAAAGTGCGTTCCGGGCCGTATTGCTTGACTGATACAAAATAGCAACAAATTGGCATATACATATACGAAGCTGCATTCAATTGCTGTATTTCTATAGCAATGCAAAAAGAAACGTCTGTATATACATATATACATATATGTATATGTGCCCCCAACTAAGGCACTTTCATGCTGCTTGGCTGCTCAATCATAAAAAATTTGATTTTCATGCGGCACTTGCCACACTTCACTCCAGCTGCTACAGGAAGTGGGTGTGCTAGGGGCGTTGGGAACAAAAGTGGTAAAATTTCCATATACACATACGCAGATTTTGATGACGAGCACACTGCACACTATGGCACTGAGTCTTGTCAATTGGCAAGCTACTTGGCATCGTGCATTACGGGGGCACAAGGAAATGGGCTCATAAAAGCCAACTCCGAAATATTTGGCTATAATTCCCTAAAGGACTTATTGCAAACTGTTTAAACAGGAATTGCAACACAAACGCCATTTAAGAGAGAGAATAAAAATTGCATTGAAATATTGAGAAAACTGTAGCATACTTTTCTGCGCTTCCAAATAAGAATCTATGTGAGCATAGAGATTATCTGCGAGCTTAAATAGAGAACAATATATATTTAAGGATATTTCAGTATTAGTATTAACAGTATTTTATAATTACTATTTATTAAATTTAACAACAATAAATATGTAAAGCCGTAAAAATGATTTAAAATATATTCTAATAATCGCATCATATTTGCAATAAAAACAAAGCAAAATTTTCATTGAAAGATTTAATCTGCTTACAATTATGATTTCCAATATTATTGTTTACTACAGAGCGAACTACTCATTAAAAATACATGTATATCTGTATATGAATACTTGTAGCATGCTGCATATACATATATATTTGTAGCATAAGCATATTGCGCAAGCAATTCAAAAATTAATAAATATTTTATGCAGCAATCAACATTAGACATAACGACCTTAACAAACAATGTGGCTGGGGGATCCCTTGATCACAGATACAGATACAGATACAGATAGTCGGATACTCGTAGCTGCTGCTATCGCGGATGATTCTGCTGCAGCAACAGTAGCATTAGCAATAAGCAGAAATGGCTATAAAGCTGTGCACACTCAAATACACACAGACACACACTCACACACACTCACACACTCTCACACGCAGCAAGCAGAGCAGACACATGCTGCATGCAATCTAGAAACGATTCTAAACAAAAGAAATCCGCTTTCATAATTTCCCTATGGAATGCACATTCTTTTTATTGCCACTAAGCGACCAACGTTGAAATAACAATGCAAACAGACTTGGCACACGCATACAATCAGACACAGTCACACGGACACACACACACACACACACATACACACACAGTCAGACATTTACTAATACATAGCTCCAGTCCGACTCTCGGCTCAATTACAATTGCAATTGTTTGCCTGAATGCGTTTTGGTTTCGCGCTGTTCGCCGCACGGCCGCATTCGCAAATGCTGAAACCATTTTAAAAAATGATGTTCGCCCTGGCTTACCCGCTCTGCTTGCGCCTCATCCATAGCCACTGCCATTGCCTGTTCCAATTTCAGCTATTTTCACTCATGTCGCAACTCTTGCGTCACTATGCCACGATTTGACTTTAATCAATGTGCATGAAGGCTGAAGGCTGAAGGATGAAGGCTGAAGGATGAAGGATGAAAGCTGAAAGCTGTCTGAACGCAATATCATTGACTGCTTGAATGCTTTGATAATGTTGTTGATGTATCCGATTATATCTGATTCCCATGACAACACCAACAATAGCACAATCTGATAGATATTCTGCTCATAATTGCCTATTTAAATGATCAATCTGATTTAGTTTCCTAATTAATGATTTGTGCTCAGACAGAATTAAGCAAAATTTAAAATATTTTTTTGACCAACAATTTAAACATGAATTTAATTTCACGCTTAAGCCATATTGTAGATATATTTAGCTAACGCAATGACATATCTTATGATTTATGCGCAGTGACGCAGACATCAAAGTGCATATGAAAATATTGCGCATACGTCGCGTTGTCAATCAAATGTTACTGCATTGACGCTGTGCTGTAATTTATGCAAATGCAAAAATGTAATAAATTGCACGTCTATGTCAAACGCACGCACACAGGCATTTATATTTAAAAATACAAACAGGCAGCAACCAATAAATCAATTGGCAATGCTAAAGCTGATTTGGGGCAGCAAATAGTGATGAAAGCATATCTGTGAGAGTGGGTGAATTTTTATAATTAGACGCCGTCGACTGTCGTTCACTGACCCAATGGGAATATCTGTGCCAGCTCATATTACTCAATTGCAGCAACTCAGACAGCTTGCCCTGTGTGCTTATGTACATATGTGTGCTAAGTGTGTTAGTCTAATAACTCTTTGGCTGCAACTCCAGTTATTAATAATGAACCCACTCGAGTCTAGTGCGGAATAGACTGTATCCTCGGCTATATACATAGACAGCTGGCTGGGCGTTTTTAATTTTCCACAACGCTGCGCAAAGAAATAGTTTCGGCTTTTCCGCTTTTCTTTCGGCATTTTTTCTTCATTCTACGGGCAACTAGTTAAGACGCTGCCAGTTGTTGTTCTTGTAGTCAGTCAAGTGTCTCCCCTGGGACTCAAAGGTTGTTGTTTTCTTTTCCTGGACTCGCTTATGAAGCTTTTGATGTTTGCGTAACCGAAAGGAAACACTAAAACAAATCTGAAACCTCAAGACGAAATCTCCGCATAGTTTCGCCTTATATACATATATATTTTTTCATAGTTTATTCTCTTTTGTTGTGCCCATCGGAGCGTCAATTTAATATTAACTGGTTCGCTGATGCATTCAATTTGCTATTCAGCCCATTAATAAATATTAAAATATTCCATACACAAAGTAGCAGCCCCAATCCCCTTGTCTCTCCTTTGAAGACGCATATTGATAATCAGCATAAGTTCCGTTCGTGGCTTCCTATGCACATGTGGCTTTTGTGGCTTAACCACACGTCCACTCAGAAAACTCTTTGTTCACTCTGATTAAATTGAATAATTCGCACAAGAACAAGCACAGTTCTGTCAAGCCGTATGCATGTAACTCTGTGTTAATCCATTCGCCTGATCGCCCTTTGTTGAAATTGCGGCTAGGCAACTGATAATGGATGAGCATGCTGTACGTTATCAATGGGAATTGCAATTGTTGACCATTTACCATTATAATTGTTGTTCAATCAAATTTATTGCACATGTTTGCCAGCTCTGCCTGTGTGCCATTGCAGGGCCATTGCCGAACTTGCAGTCCCTGAAAATCCCGGTTCATTTGACCAGCAATTGAGCAATGAGCATAATTTGATAAGGCACATCAACTGTGCGACCTCTCTTCAACCACTCGTGATGACAAAGCCAACTGCATTCGTCCGGTGACAGGCAGACATTGTATGTGGCTGACAGCTGCTGGCATTGTCTGTTGTTTGTCTAGTCACAAAGTAAGCGTAATTGTTCTGCATTTTCCCCAAAAGGTTTTGTTCGTCCATAACGCAACAACAGCGGGATGTTGATTAAAAATACCAACTCAGAGGTTAAACAACTCCAAGCAACAACAGCAAAAGCAGAATGAAAACAGAAAAAAAAAATATATATATATATTGAAGTATATTATATATTTATATATTTATATTTTACACAAATTGTATATATTCTATTGGAGTGGTTGTAATTCCTCGACTTAATTTTTGGTCAAAGCTGAGTCTTCTCAGTCGTATAATTAAGTGTGAAGTCGTATGAAAAGAATGTAGGAAGAATATCCTAATCGCCGATTGCGAACCAGTAGGAGAACTGAAGTGGGGGTTATGCTATTAACAGTGCATAATACTGTTAACAGTGCATAATACTGTTAACAGTGCATAATTTTGTTAACAGTGCATAATTTTGTTAACAGTGCATAATACTGTTAACAGTGCATAATACTGTGTGTGAGGGAGGAGCAGTTCTTGTTAATGGAATCTGACATTAATATATTCTATAATTCCATATATCATATATTACGTTAATCTTGAATGGCAATATATCAAATTGAAAGGTTAACTATCATTTTGTATTTTTTGCTCCAATAATTGCACCTTCAGCTTGCTTTTCTCTTCTACTCTAATACTAGAAGGAAAAGCCCCCACTCATCCCAGCAATTCGGGCAAAACAATTAAAGTACTTAGGGCGTCAGCAGTTGCATGGAACCCTGTAAATATTCACAGAACAACTTGTCACTGGCACACAGCATAGCACATCAAACCCCATGTGCTGCCTCCTACCCTGTAGATATTCATACTGTTTGTTTGCGGTGCACATGTGTTTTATGTGCGTCTGACTGTCGGCTTGTCACTTACTTTTGATTTCCTTCCCGTCTCGACGCGACTTTTTGCTGCCCTGAATACCCTGTTAACGGAATTGAAAGGGAATGCAGAGAATAAGAAAACATATTAAATACAAAGTTGCTTAGATAGCCTACAATTCATAATATTAATATTAATATCAATTTTGGCAGCATACAAAGCTTCATGGAAATCACTAATGAAAATATAGCTAAATTTAAAAAAAAAATATTTTATAATAAAAATGTTATTACAAAGATAATACTATATATACCCTGTATAAAAAAAAACAAAATATAAACAAATATATTTACAGCGTATTTCTAGTGCTTATTATTGCAATCTAGCTTTTTTTCAGTTCGTTTGTTTCGCAGCTTGTGTTTTCCCTTGCCAAAATTGTCTAGCTTTGATTTATGCCACACACATGCATTGCATACTTTCTGGGGCGCAACTGTCGGCTGCTCCTCTTCTGGTTTATTGTTGATTATTATTTTTTCAGAGTCCTGCGCTCGCTTTTTTTTTTTATTTTGTCATTCTGTTTGTTTGTTTTTTTTTTTTTTTTTCTGTTAGAAATTAGATTTACTTCTGTCTTGTGTCTTTTGAGACTAAACAAACAAAAGCAACACACACAACAACAAAAACAACGGTTCGCTTATTTGTTGACGACTGGGAATTAAAAACGTGTTTCCCATTGCTCACGCACACACGTGTGCAACGTTCTGTGTCTGTGTCTAAGAGGCAGAGAGTGCGAAAGATTATGCAAATTGGGCTTTTATGAGGGAAACAGTTAAGCGATTTAACTAAAGCATTTGCCACACAGACCAAGCACACTTGCCTCAATTTGGCACATTTTGACTGTTTATTTAATAGCTGGCAATGATTGCGTGTGCTTCTAGCTATTTAAAAGCTGTTGGAAATTTGGAGCATCCCCAAAGACATAAACAAAATGTATGCAAAGGTTTGACTCTTATGCAAGAAGCATTAGTCAGAAACAAAGCTAACAATGTTATCAAAGTTTCAGCTCAAAGATGATTAAGCTTAATAGATCATTAAACAAATGTGCCCTCATTAATGAAATGTGTGTATATTTCCTAATTAAATTATCAAAAGATGAGGGAAATCTAAATATACATATATAAAGTTGAAATATAATAGATAAAATTTTAAATATATCATAAAATATAAGAGAATTTAAAAACTTCAATTACAAATTTATTGCTAAGACAACATAAACTCACTAACAGGATTTAAATTTAAATCTTAAAATATAAAAAGATTCATTTTTTTAGCCCGCAAAAGAGAAGAACTGGGAATGCAGCTAGTGAGTCAAGCTGGCATCATGGAAAACAAAGCAACAGACAGCAGCAAGAGGAGACACAAACAACGCGTTCAGATAACAATTAAATTACTACAATGATAACAACAACAACAACAACAACAACAGCAACAAAAGCAGAGGGAAAAAGAAATCAGAACAAGTGTTAACTGCAGCAAATGTGCAATAACTTTGGGAAAATAACGAGGCATTGTTTTAGAGCTCCCAGTGAAGCTATTTTGAAAATGGAGCACGTCTTCAATGCAATCGCCCCCAAAGCACAACCAGCTCTAAGCTCCCATATTACGTATACGCCCGGCTTGCAATGTGCTCAACTGGTAGCGAGATGGAGAAGGGGTTGGAGCTCAAACGTTTCGAGCAATTAGCGTGTGCCACAATCTCGGCAAAAGGCTAAAAGGAAGCTGCACAGACACAGACACAGATACACACGCTCACATGCAAGCCGAGCTAATGAATTGCCAAAGCCGTGTGAGGGTGTATGTGTGTGAGCGAATGTAATTCCAAATGAATGTTTCTGTATTTCACTGTGAGTTTGTGTGTGTGTGTGTGTCGAATTCAGTGCAGCTAATGCAAACGCAGCTTGTGTTAAATGCTTGAATAACAAAAATAATTTAAAGCTGATTAAGAAATACGAATTATTTTCTTGTTAAATAAAGGAGTAAGAACATAAAACATTTAAATGCTTAAAAACATAAAACAACTAAAAAACAAAGTGCATAAAACATTAAAAGCTTATATAACAGTTGATATAAAAAGCATAAATAAATTAGAAGAACTTGAGTTTGTTTCATTATATCTTTTAGCCTTATGCATATACGCCATTAAAGAAACAGTGGTACGTAGTAGCCCCTAGAAGATTGTTACAATTTGCATTCATGTCTTCTGTGTAAAAAAAAAAGCTAGCAATCGCACGCCCACACACCAACAGCTATGAAGCCACAGTTGGTTGATGCTGCTTCATAATGAAATTCTAGCCACATTGCATAACACACACACACACATACACACACAACGATATGGCATTAACTTTTTCGTTATATTAATTGCCAACATTTGAACTTTTATTCAATTTACGAGCCAAGGCAGTAACTGCAAAGCCAAATGCCGCTGCCTTGCAGTTGCTGCGGGCCAGAAGACAGTGTGTGTGTGTGAGTGAGTTGCACTGGCAGGCATTTGGTTTCTCTTGCAGTCAAGTCTTCACACTCGAGCATCTATTTGCGTGTGTGTGTGTGTGTGTGTGTGTGCTTCTGCGCGTGTGTAAAACAAAGCCGTGCTGGCAACATGCTATTTTAGCCATATATGCTCAGCCGAGGTCTACGGCCAGCTATAAATACATGTCATGTCTGCCAACTGCTCGACACCCTATACCCTTTGTGAAATTTATGTGGATCCGTTCGGGTTAGGCGGGTTATTCGAAGAGAATCGTGATTTTAATTTTAGCCACGCGAAAAGGTTAATTGCCATTAAACTTAAAATGTTTTATGTGAAGGCGTTGCGGCGGGGTTGGGCTGGGGATGTGCTAAATGTTTTATGCATAACTAGTTTTTATGTTCGGTCCGGGAATTGTCAAGATTTTATGTGCATTCGGGGTGCCATAAAACTTAGCTAGGCCGCAAGAACATCAGCTCAACTACGTTACTTCAACTGCCAAACAACATCAGGTCCCAAGGCCAAAAGCCACATTTTCTTAACATAATTTCATATTTTCTTGTTCGCAACACAAACTGAAATAATAACAAATATTAAAACTTATAAATAAACAGCGACTTATTTATTATTTTCAACTTCTGCACCAACTCAATGCGTAATTAAAATGCTACCAAGTGCTCTGCACTTAGTGCAGAACGAACTTTGGCGTTGGGGGAGTCACTAACTGTCAAGGACCATTATATAGATGCTGCAGAAAATCAAATGTGCATTTAACATGCAGCGATATAAATGGAACTAGTTAATGAAAATTGACTTGAATATTAAAGTAAGCAAACATCAGCTTATTGCAGATACAAGTTTAAATAGAATTAGCAGATTAAAATAAGAAAAAAATCATAAATTGTAATAAGTAATAGTAATATATGTATTCTTTATTGGCACAGCTACACAGCGAGAATGTGAGCAAAAACATCGAACAGCTGAGCGACATTCGCACTTTTGATTTATGTGTTTTTACATAAAGCGTTTAAATAACCAATTTGGAATTCTACGTATTGTTGAACGCTGAATGAGGCTTAGGTAATCATAGATACCTGAAATTGGAAGAAAGAATAAAAATTAAATCGCCCTAGAAAGAAAACTGATTTGATAATTTCTCACGCTGTCACGAAATCACCTAGAAATTATCGAGAATCATTCATTGAATCATGCTCATTAGAGTCACTAAATTATGCATTTGAAATGCAGTAAAGTCAGTTTTTTAATTTATTTTATAAATTGTTTAACGGTTCCTAGAGTAATGAAATGATTTCAAATCAATTTAATTTCCCAATATAGTCAACATCTGTAAAATAATGATATATCTTTGATGATTTCAAATGAAAGTTTACGTACTCGTATTTTGTACCTTATTTTATATCATTTATATGTAAATCTGGGCTAGGCAATTTTTTCTTTCAAATTATCCGATTCATTTGAGCCCGCATAAAATATGTTTTTCATATGAGAACTTTTTTGTTTATTTTAAGACTTTAACTATCAAATTCAATTTCAAATGTTATTTATTTATAAATATGTATATTATATATTATTACTGTTTGACGCCAATATAACGAACCATTAATGCAAATTAAAATATGCAAGAGATATCATGTCATCTGTCACCAGATTTTATATATATATTTTTTTTTTTATAAATATATTTTATAAAACTTATTTCATTGCAAAATAGTGAAATATGTAAATACATATAACTATTTCAAAATAATAAAAATTTAAATGTGAACATTTTTTCTATATTTAATTTACATATCCATTCTTGCGGTTGTAGTTTTGGAATATTAAACTAGATTTTTTCTTTCAAATTATCCGATTCATTTAAGCCCGCATAATATATGTTTTTCATATGAGAACTTTTTTGTTTATTTTGAGACTTTACTATCAAATTCAATTTCAAATGTTATTTATTTATAAATATGTATATTATATATTATTACTGTTTGACGCAAATTCAACGAACCATTAATGCAAAAATAAAATATACAAGAGATATCAGGTCCTCTGTCATCAGATTACATCTTTTTTTCCATAAATATATTTTATAAAACTTTTTTTATTGCAAAATAGTGAAATATGTAAATACATGTAACTATTTTACAAATTATAATTATATATTATTTAAATGTGAGCATTTTTTTCTATATTTAATTTACATATCCATTCTTGCGGTTGCAGTTTTGGAATATAATTAAACTAGATTCAAAATCGTGACAACTTTTTACAATGGATGCGCAGTCAATGCGCAGATAATTAAATTTTATAAACTACAACAAAATGTTCAAGAGGCTAATCATGGCATTTTTCATAGACTTCTGAACACAAACTCTATTCAAAATTGAATTCGAATTTCGTTGTGCATGACATCAAATACAAAATACAAATTCCACATTCAATGCGAATTCACAAAATGACATTAAAATGCATTTAATTGCACATTGCATTATGATCATTTTTTGTATATCCGTTCAACTGTTTGTTAATGGCCAGCACACGATTTATTTATTATGGTTAATAAAATTAATGTAAAGCCACTCAATAGATTTTGTTGTTATTGTTGTTATTTTATATATAAGCACCTAATTTAATGCCAAGTATTAAAAGCACATTAACGTATGAGTTTTCACCGTTCATTAAACACTAATTGAAAAATATTTGTGAGCAAGGCAGAAACAGTTACGTTGCATTTAACAGTGAAATAATAAAAACAATTGTTAAAATTTTACTAAAACATACATTTTAATAAAAAATATATAAGCAGAAAAGTGATACACAAATAAAATTATATATTCTTCATAATATGTATTATTTATTTAATTTTTTTTGCAGCTTGTTACCTTAGACACTATAGCTTATAAGCCTAAGGGAGCGCTCCTTGAAGCCAATATATAAATCTTAAATCTACGCTTCTGATTTCCACATCACATATTCTATGATCTAAGATTACTTAAAAAAAAATTTCGCTACCAGTCGATACGAGTATCTGAAGCTGTATTACCCAATGAGTTCTGCGACTAAATCCCTAAGTAGCAGTACGTTGATCAGAAACTGGTAGGCTCCTACTTTGCTTTATTTGACAAACATGACTACACTACATGATGATGGAATATAGTTGTCGAAACGAGGATCGCTTAGTTACGCTCACTTTATTACAAAATAAAATAAATATACATTCATTTCGCCATTAAATTGAAAAACTTAATATAGTTCAAGTGCCTAATAATCATTTCATTCGGTATAGAATCGTATATACATGTCGACCAATTGATTATAGATATTAATTGGATATCAAAATGATCTAACTCATATCATAAGCCCTAGCTTTCACTTCAAATTGGGACTCAGGTATTTTCATAATGGGAAAGATCTTTTTCTCAGACCACTTGTACGCAAGGCAAATGATAAAGTGAAAGAGTTGAGTTTCCATAATACTCTTACACCTTCTGGTCTTCTTTTTAGCTCACTTTATGGAAGCCATTACCTGCAAACTATAGAAACACGACATTTTGGTCACTTTTCGCCATCAGTTTTGGATGGAGGCCCACGTAAATCCAAGCTTAAATGTGTGTAATAAACAAGAAGCCGTTATTGCTTGTAGCTGGGCGGTTGGACGCCTTTACAAGTCAGCTAAAGCAACTTTCACCTCGACCACGCCCCCTAACTTTGTTTCTCTTTGTTTTTTTTTTTTTTGCTCTCTTTTAAATAACAGCGAGAAAAGAGCTTGCAATAAAGTTTGTTTCAGGCTCGCCCACAACAGCAGCGAAATGGGGGCAGGAGTGTTTGCAAAGACGCCTAAGCAAACATTGCATACTTTTAGGCGTGTGCCCAGCCCACACGTTTACCGTTAAGTTCGTGTTGTGTTAACACTGTGGCAGCTTTGTGTTTGTTCTCCAACTGTTGACACACACACACACACACACTCAAGAGGCGACAGTATATGCGTCCATGATAAAAGTATTTTGATTTAGAAAATGTAAATTTCTAGTGACTTATGCACAGGTAACAATACAAGCCACAAAGGCCAGCTCCCGCTTAGCTGCTGCGCACAAACATTGTTTGTCTGGCAACAAGCAATCTTTTTATTGCTTACGAAATGAGCTGCAGCTATGCTCGAATGCAGTCTTCCTTTTTGGCCTCGTCACGCCCACATGCGAACAAGGTGCGTGCGATTAAATGCGCGCAACGAGTGTTTATCAAAAACGCAAAGCGCGCATTTCGATTTTCCAGACGTTACGTGATTTGCGATTTTCCCATTGTGGCTGAGCGCCGAAAATACAGTTTTGCTCGTAACAAGACATTCAAATGCGGTTGTCCAGAAGCGAAAGAAGTGAGTGGAGTAACAGGCGAATAAGAACGTTTCCTATTTGATTTTTTAGCTATTTTATTTGACTTTCAAGCACGTTGCTACAGTGATTGCTGACAAAGAGAGCTAGATAGAAGCTTTGAAATATATATAACTCAAATAAATATTTATATATGCATTTGAGTCTAAATAATTGAGATCTGAAGGTATAAAAGTTGTTTATTTACGATATATAATATATATGAAGAAGTTGCTATAATTTGTTTGTACCGAATTACAAAATCAGTTTAGCTTTAAAGCTACTACTAATCCTCATCATCTAATGAACATTATTATATAATTTGACATAATAAGAGACAGCTGGATACGAAAGACAGATAGTTCTACATATTATAATCGAAATTTCTGTGTGTCTTAAATGATACTAAAATAGTTGTCACAAGAAAACTACTTGGCTGAAATATTTATTTTAAAGAAATTGCTGGTTAAGCTGTGCAATATTGTATATTAATTAATTATAAATTACCTGCACATATTATTAGTATGTTTGTCTGCAATTTTCAGTTTCGCTTAGCTAGTCTCTACTGTACCGCTGTCAGCTGATTTGGTAGCAGTTTTTCTGGCTTATTTGCACGCTGGCAGCGCACATTTGTATTGCATTTTATTTACGAGCTGCTAGCAATTTTGTTGCTCAGCGTCCCGGCGTCATTGTTGTTGTTGTTATTGTTGTTGCCTTTTCTATACGCGATATGCGCTTCCGTTTCTGATACCTCAACTTTGTATATCCGTTATTTCTTTAGCATTTCTTGAGCATTTCCTTAACTGTGATTTCTATTTTAGCAGCTGCCAGCTCCACACTGCAAGCCAATAAATATTTTTCGCGTTGCACGCTATTTTCGAAACGTCTGCCCCACGCTTCCCTTTCCTTCCCTTCCCTTCCCTTCCCTTCCCTTCCCTTACCTTCCCATCCCTTGCTGTTCCTTTCACTCTCGGCACGAGCCATTCGTCCTGCCGTGTGGCTGTACGTGTTTGTGCTCGTGTCTGCTGCCATTGTCTGGCACACAATTTAATGTGTTTACCAGATAATCGAAAGCTCGCTAGCAAGACGCTTTCTCCGGTTTTATTTGTTGCATCCAACCCGAATGCAGCTCTACTCAAGACATTGTTGGCCGCATCTTAAAGGCTTTGCGAATGTATTTCCAAGCGTATATATATTGCAACTGATATTTAGGGCATATAAATATATATATATGTATCTGCTAGTACACTCTCAAATATTCACTGCGAAATTAAGTTTTCACAAATTGCTAACTTTTATAATTTATAGTGTTTCGCAGGCAGGCAGCCGACGTAGCTATTAATTAAGCACAGGAAATGTAAATGTTGCAGGCAATTTACAGCCTTTTAGCAGAGAGAGAATAAATTGTATAATGTTTCTATTTGTTGCAATGCTACGAGTGATAATATTAATATATATTGTGTAGATCTAATGCATAATAACAAAAAATTAATCAAAATAATTATTATGATCCTCAGTTCTCTAATCTTATTGCTGGCCAGCAGCTCACTTGCCTTTTGATTATCGATAAAATTGATTTATAATGATTGATATTGAAGATATATTATATTATAAATATGCCAATGAAAAGGTGTTAACCAGCTCCCTCAACTCATTGCATGCAATATAACACACACAACATATTAGATAGGATATTTTATATTCGGCATTTCACTCTCAACACACTCTCTCTCTCTCTCTCTATAATTAACCTACAAATTTGCTGTGGCAGCTGCCAACTGGCAAGAGGCGAATAATTAGCAGAAGGTGGAATAAAGTAACACACATGCAGCACGAAGCACCTGCTGCAGACACTCAGGTGTGAATGTTTGAATTGGTTAGCTTTATCGCAGCTGAGAAGTTGCTGCAACAGGCAAAAGGAAATTGCTGCTGCCTACACAGGTGAAGGCTCCCGAAGTTAGCACACGCCATCTTGCATAATATGCAGGTGCCAAATGGTACAGTTAAAAAGCTCTGCCGAAACGGATACGGAAATGCCACTGCATTTGGCTAATTTGATTGCACAATGTCAGCGCTCGCTTTATGCCCATTGCATGCTAGTTTTATATGTATATATATATTTATATTTGTATAGTTGTACACAAAGGTTCTGCTGGACTTTGGGGTGCTTCAACTTTTATCATATGGCAAATATTTTGCTTGCACTTTTATTGTTTGCCATTTGTTTGCTAGCTAAAGTTGGCACTTCGAATGAAAATGGGCTAAAAAAAAAAAAAAAGAAAAAGAAGAGTGGATAGGGCGGGGAGTATAAACCAACTATTGAGCATTGTTTTACTTTTGTTTAAATGTTTGCTTGTTGCATTTTAGCTTTGAGCGAGGTTTCGCCTCGTGCCAACATTTTCGTAATGGGAAAAGTTTTTGGCATGATCAACAAAAAAAAAAAAAAACTTATTTCTGTTGTCTGCTAGCTTGTTAGCATTTGTCCTTTGCCTAAGCCTTAATTTGAGGATTTTTAATTAGACTGTAAGCCAAATTGCAGTTCGCTTACGTTTACAAGCATCTATTCAAAATATGCATATAAATGTAGACAGGATTTAAGACTTATTTTAAATTGAATTATGACTGAAGTTTCTATGGAAACCTAATTTTGACTTTGAGTTTAATAACTGTCCTTCAAAGTCACATCTTCAAATACATACACATTTGTGTAATGATTGAAGTAAATTAAGAGGCAATGAAAGCATCAAAGCAGCTTCATTCAATTAGTTTCACTGTACATGCACAGCTCATGGGCTCTTGAAGGACAAACAATTTACAGTCGATTTGAGTAGCAAACATATCAAGGCCAGATCAGGATATTTCATATCCCATATAGTTCTCAGCAGGTGTGAAAGTGCGTCAGTTGCTTGACAGCAGTCTTCAAACTGGCTGCAACTTAATTAACATGCAACATGTTTGTTGTCGACAGCAAAAGTTAAGCGCTTGAGGAGCGCGAGAGTGGCCCGCCCCTATTAATATTGCGCATACGCGCAGTTGCCGTGGCCCACAGTTGCCACATTTTGAGTTGCAAATGAACACAAGTTGCGCTACTTTTAAGCTGCAATGCTGTAGCGAAAAATTAATTTGCAGTCAGCTAGCTTGGGCGACAGCAGGGTCGGAATGGCAGCGGGTACTGTTCGGCTGGCCAGGCACAAGGACTTGGCAGCCAAAACAAGCCGCATTAATTAGTGGCCAAGGACACGCTGCTGCACATTTTTCTTGCTGGCAGGCGCCATGACAAATTAGATATGCGCTCGAGAGTGTCCAAGGCGAGTCCTTTGGCTGCTTTCGCTGTTGCCTCTGCGCTGCTGTTGCGTGTCCTTTTTTGGTCTGCTGTCTGCTGTTTTACGACATTTCCGCCCACAAAAGTATGCAGCACGCTGCGCTAAACCAACAGCTGATATGCATTGAGTGCATGTGCATTACGCTCGTATCTGTGTGTGAGCCAGTGTGTGTGTGTGTGTGTCTGTGTGTGTGCAAGAGGGTGCTGTATGTATTTTGCGCTGACACTAAAAGCTATTTGTAAATTTCGTGGTTGCAATTATGTTTGCTGTGTTGTTAGCTGACCGGCACGCCTTTAGTCACCCAGCAGTTCCTTCCTCTCCTGCTCCCTCTACTCAACACTCCCACCCCCTTCCACGCTCTTTGTTTTTTTCTTTTCCATTTTCTATGTGGTTTTGTTGGTTATTATTAGTTTGGCTGTGGCCGCTTTGCCTCATGCACTTTCAACTGCCCGCTAGCCCCAACTTCGGCGCCTGTTTATAGTGTTTTTTGACCACAACATATACAAGCACACACACTTATACTTACACGTATACATATATATATGCATATATGCATATAAAAATTTCCACTATCGTTTATAATGCGTGTATATATTTTTGGCTTTTATTTTCTCTTTTCTGGCACATTAAAGTTTCGCTTTTGGGTTCATTTTTGGGCACGATTTTTATCATAAAACGAAAATTATTTGGTTGCATTTATTACCCACACGTTAGTAAATGCCCTGGGTCACATTATTGGCCCACTTGCTGCATGTTGCCAAAAAGTCGAATAGGTCAAATGCGGTCGTAATAGGTATATAGTATACAAGTGTATTTATTTTATACATAAATGTAATATCGCAACTGTAGTATGTTCTACTTTAACCTGATGAAATAATAGCAAAGTGTTTTATTTCAGTTTCCAATTCTATTCAATTGATATGCTATGAAGCTGTGATAATTCCAATGAGATTCACTCCTTGAGCGAGTGAAAGAGAGGGGGAAAGAAAGAAGAAGATATAGAGATAATCAAGCCGGATTTCGTGGAGTGTGAAATGCTTACTTGGGTCATTCGGCTCGGCATAATTATATGTGAGAAAATGAATGGCGAAAAATCTTTTCAGCATGTGCGCTGAAACACACATACATATGTACATTCTAAGTTATTTTCTTACATGCTCCTACTTGCATTTTTCTATTATTTTAAATGTGTTGGCATTAAATGAATAAATAATTAGCTAATTAGACTTAATCGTATTGGCTTATATTTGTGTTTTTGTAAATGGTCCAGAGCTGTCCAGAGTTGCCGAAAGAGCTCAGCAGCTTCCAACAAAGGTATTCAAATTTATAAATAATTTTAATAAATTGTATCAAGCTTGAATATTTTTGCTTACTTTTCTTTACCGCCTAAATAAGAATATTTATAATACTAAGCCCTTGGATCAAAATCAAACTATAACAAAACTAAAAAAAAGTTAAAAAAAAATTTTTTTTTTTTTTTATATTTTTATAATAGATATCTATATGATTTGAGCTTGTATTTAACTAACGAATTTCAACACAGTAGCCGCTGTTAGATTTAATATAAACTTGTCAGCTGATGCATCAGAACAGGAGCAATTGTTGTTTCTTATGCTTCGTCTCTGAGTACGCTTAGCGGCCAAGTCCTTATAGATGCAGTGAGTAGCAGCAGTCTCTTCTCTTTGTATGATTAATATGTGTACCACGTTGCATTTTCTCAGACACAGTTGCTAGGTAACACTGTTTCACATTCTTGATTGAGGACAAAGAGAGAAACAATATTATACTTTAGCTAGTGGCCTGTTTGAAGTCAAGTAGCTTCTTGAGCTGGTTTACCATGTTTGCCGCGACAGCAATAGCAAAACGTAGCCGGATGAGCCTAGAAGCAAACGGAAATTGTCCTGCAAGTCGCATGACAACTCGATCTCAAATCTGCAGTGCAGTTGTGACCATACAACAACAGCTGCGCCTCTAAGAAATACAGCTTGTTGCTTGTATAGTTAATATACACAATGGAGTTATACGCGATTTGTGACAAGTAGCTGCCTGTCTGCTGTCACCTAACTGTACTTCAGCTATGTAAACTGGTCGAAGCCTCGCTTGAGGTGTGAGCATTTATCTAAATCTTGCCATTCAGTAAACTGAGCTGAGCATACCAGCAGCTTTGTGTTAACGAAAAGGCATATGAAACGCCATACTTTGTTGCCATCCTTATAAAAACTTAATTTACAATTGTTGCAAAGAGAAAAGTTGATGTATATGAATTAATATGTATGCCAGGCTTGTATTCGATATACAGCAATAAAGAACAACAACTAAAATTCCTGCTTTTGGGACTCTTGCTCAGAGCGAGAGCTAGAGAGTGAGACAAAAGACTCAAAGGGTGTCACCTAGCGGATCTTTATAAAAGTCCCACAATAACATTTTAGAAGTCTTTAAAAATATCCATACCAAAAATTGCTAGTTTAACTTTGTTGTATATATAAATCATTCCCCTAATATGTAAAAATTAGATGAAATTCTTTTGCTATTTGCCTTATTAGGTTGCAGAAAACTTCTTAAATAAAATGTATACATTTTTTATAAAAAAAAAAAAATAAATAAATAAAATAAACAAACAAAATATAGTAATATAATAAAAATAAAATGCTAGACATATGTATTTCAAGTTTCTTATATACACATAATTTCAACCACCTCAATGCCACTTCACATCATTATTAAGCATTCAGTAATTGCAACCCACACAATAATATACTCAGATTGTTATTTATTTAGGCTTTTTGTGAGTAAATAAGCCAAAGGTATCGAATAATTTCGGTACTTGGCAGCTGCTACGCAAAAAGATGGCCCAAAGTTGACTCTTACCTTAAAAATATGCTAGCGAATACTCGAAATTTTCACACTTCGACGCTGAGCAGCCGGGCAGCTAGGCCGGTTTGATGGTCACTCTCCACTTTGTACGTTCCGGTGGCTTCCACAAATCATTCAGTGGCATGAATTATTGCTGGCGCTTAGAACGTGCTCACAGCGCTAAAGTGTCATTACTGCAGGCTTAATGAGTCTGCCAACAGCATACAAAAAAAAAAGTGAAATGAAAATAATAAAAAAAAAGGAGCTGAAGTGTGGGTGAAGCGCTAAAAAAAATGTGTAGAAGGCCAACAGGCGCAGTACTTTGTTCTTTGTCTGCGTCTTATTTATGTAGGTCCTGGTCAGACAATGTAAATAAATAATAGTTGCAAATACCCTGTACAACTAACACAAAAGATAAGGAACATTCATGTTTTTGTCTGTATATATTTGATATATATATATATATCATATATATATATTTGAAAAAAGTTATAAATTTATAGGAATATTTAAATTAAATATTTGAAAAAAAAAAAAAAAAATATATGTACCTATATAAAAAAAAAACTTTATTAGAATAAGCAAACAAAAAAACTATATTAAAATGGGTTTGGAAAAGATAAGCAAATATAAACCTGTAAAAAAAATTACATAACCCACAATGAAATATATATATTAATAATAATGAAGTAAGAAAATATAATATAATATATAAAATAAAAAATATTAAATTTATATATACTTATTTCATAGATATATTTATAAATGAGGCAATTTTATAATAAATATATCTATAAAAAATATATATATATAAATTTAATACTTATAAAGAATATAAATATTTAATGTAAATATTAAAGAACAAAATCGTTAAAAAATTATACATATATATAATCTTGCTTTAATTAAAATATTTTAAAAATATATTGAAAGCATATACATATATAGTCTATACAAGAAAAGTTATTTAACTATATATAATATACAGATAATTTTTTTTTTTTTTTTTTTTTTTTTTTAAATTTATCTTGTCAATATTATTAGTCTCTCATAAAACCTTACTCTACTACATTTTAATCAGCATATGATAAATAAATATAGTCTAAGCACAACAATAACATTATTTGAATGGATACATAAAGATCTTACAGTTGGCTATAGAGAATTTTCCAAATAAATTTGAATGGATAGAGAAAAAGCCTACAGTTAAATAAAGAGTATCTGCCAAACAAACTGCTATGCAGTGCACTTTTCTTTCAAATAGTAAGTATTTTGAGTTGATGTAAAATAAGCAATTAGTTACTAACTTGCCACTATATGAAACACTTTTGCAGTCTGTTACTGCTGCTGTTAGTGCTGATTAGTTTTCAGGCTGACGTGCTAGAAGTTATTAACGCTCATACGTCACGTCGCCTTCTGGCAATGTGATATGCTAAGCAGAAGGGGAGCAGCAGATGGTGCTGCTGGTGCTGTTGCTGGTGCTGTTGCAGCTGCATCTGCAGCAGTTGGCTACAAGGAGCGCAAGCCCCTCAACGGTGGCCGAATCTGAGGCTGAGGCTGTAGCTGCAGCTGTGGCTGTGGCTCCGGCAGTGGGCACCGCATAAATCGTGGCACCCAAAAAGCATAAAGCAAGCATGTCGCGCAATCATTTTCAGCTGCCACGTGCCTGGGCATACATTTTGCGCATTTTATGGGGCAAGCAGCGTGCTGCAGCTACGGCTACTGTGTGGCCAAAGAAACAAACAACTGACACGCCCTCACTTACACCCCTTTCTGCTCGAGCTAGTTGAGAGTTTTAAAGCTGATTACTCAATAACTTTACTGGCGAGTGCATAAAATGCGAGTCGTATCCTTGGAGTGCATAATTCCCTGCCAAGTGCTAGGGTGTGTGCAATGATCGTGTATGTGTGTGTGCGTGTGTGTGTGTGAAAGGCGGCAGTCGGGGGCGTGGTGTATTTCAGCCATTTTATGTGCACTTAAATTGTGTTTGTTATTAAAGCTGAGGCTCCCAGTTTCCCTCCGTGTTGCTGTTATTGTTGAAACAAAATTTACGCTCAAATTGAGCTGCCTCGAAGTGATTTTGCTGCTGCAGGTCGCCGGCAGTTGCCTTTCTGCAGGTAATTCAAGACACTCAGCTAAATAATTTATGCCTGCAGCATAATAAAATCGCATTGGCAGTGAGGTAAAGGCGAAGCTGCACTTAACGCCGTTAGCACGGAAAACTTCGGGGTCAGCCAGCTAGATGGCGAACAGAAAGGCGTGTTGAAGGATATATAAAACTGTTCAGGTGCCGCCCTTCAGCGTACTCAAATTCAGCTGACAGCTAAGTACGCATCCATTTAGCACTTCTGTATATATACATATATATTTAATTTTAATCCACTTTGTGCTACTGACACTTATTCAATTTGACGCTTGCCAACACTGACACAAAGCGCTGTCGCCATCATTCAATTAATTTAAGTAAAACAATTACAATAAATGCACAAATATATATTTTTGTATATATAAATTGAAATTGTATTCTAGTCCCAATTATTTTACATTCTTCATTTTTTATTTATTCAAATGTGCTGTAAATTCAATTAAGCCGCTACGCAAACAAAATAAATAAAAATAGTGAACGACACGCTGGAGTATTGCACTTTTATAGCTGAAATTCAATTACAACCGCTAATGCCACTTGTATTGCCCGCTTGCCCTAACCGCAGACAGTTCAGCTCTAAATACCTGTAATCCGGCAAATTTAATTTGATAAAAGTTGAACTTCAATAAATGCCAAAGCTGGCCAGGCCATTATAATTGTGGTTGCGCCCGAGCGTGTGTGTGCAGTTTTTGTTAAACGGCAACCGCAACGAAAAACCGCAAACAAATATGATCAGACATCAAGCAGGACTTTGTCCAGACCAAATAAAATAACAGTAGCTGCAACTACAACTGCAGTGAGCGTCAGCAAGTGCTAACAGGGCGGATGAACATGGCTTATGCATGCACAGCAACACAAACAACAGCGCACCACAACTATATTGGTGACATCTGCCAACAGCAGAGTGCAGACGAAAAAGTGTTGCATACTTTTATGCGGCAGCAAAAAATCGCTCAACCAGTGAGCTGCCAAAATGTGGCAGCATTTAAATATATTCAAAAGGCTTAAATACATATCATGTATGTGCAAAGGCACATATTTAAATGTTTTAATTAACCAATATTATGTGTAAAGAAAAAAAAAAAAAAACAATAAAATACGACCAATGAATGCAACTCTAAAAAAGTTGTAACTATGTTTAAAGCAATATAAAAAAGTTTTCCGATCATTTCTATATTTTTGACATATGTTTTCTTTTTCATATTAAATTTTAAAGATTTTATATATTTGCTAGCATTTTTTATATAATTTATAGCATGTAAGTTCAACAAAATATTACGAAATATATACAAATCTATAAGAATTAATAAAACTTATAAGACAAAGGTATAAAATAAAATAAAAATATAATCAAATAAAACAAAAATAGTAAAATATTTCAAACATCTTAAAATAATTAAATAAATATAATAAATAAAATATAATAGTTAAATTAAATAAATATATAGTAGTACATGTGAATAAACTACCATTTCATTTTAACAAAAATATATTTTCAGATTTATAATGAAAAAATGTAAATAAATCTGAGCAGCACTGCTTCAACTTCTTTATAAATAATTTTTCGAGCTAAGCAAAAAATGCTTTCGAATCATTTACTCATGGCCCAGAAGCCCTAAATAATATAGAACTAGCAGAAATATTTAATCAAAGAGTGCAGTATAAAACATTTATACCAATGCTGCAGCAAAGCGATTTGAGAAAAAAAAAAAAAAAAAAAAACAAGAAAATCTCTCTCTAAAAAATTCTAATTTATTGAGTTCACGCCCATTTTTACACGCTGCGCACATGACCAACATTCGGGGAACACACCCAGCGGCATGTCCCAACCATAACCCGGATCTAGAACTCGCAAGAAAAAAAAAAAGAATTGAATAAAAAATATGTAAAGCACGAAAAATAATAAAAACTGCGCACCCGCTACGACTTGCTGCACGGCGCGTCGACAAATGAAATTTTCACGTCGTGCAGGATGCGCGCCAGGACCTGGTCGACGTGAGCAGCCCTTTTGGACTTACCACACAAACATTTTGGCATGTCCTAAAATAAAAAAAAAAAAAAAAAACAGATTAAAAACTTGCAAAAATTTTAATGGAATTTTATTTTACCCTGTCCCACTCACTCTCCAACTCACTCACTCTCTGGGGTCGTTGTTGGCGGTCGCGTTGCGGAAATTGTTGCCGTTGTGTTGTTCCCTTTGATTGTCAAGCATCGGCTTACACACATAAATGTGTGACACACGAGAATAACTGTGTATGTGTGTGTATATGTGAGTGGGTGTGTTCGCAGACACAAACAGCAAACGGCACATGCAGTCGGGCTAACTGACAGACAGTTGACGAAAAACCTAGCTGTCAGCTTGTGTGAAAATTCATTGTAACCATAGCAAATTTTGAAAAAGCAGCAGACAAATTTCAATTAAATGACTAACGAAATGGTTAGCTAAACGATATCAATTTAAATTAACAAACTTTCGAAACAGCTTATAAAGCGAAGAGATCTTAGTTTAAAAGCAGATCAGCTCTTAATAAAAGTTCACTAGCTTTTTATGTAAATTTCCATCATACTCCTTAGTATATTAAAATATTAGCTTAACAGTCACCCAATAGAGAGTTAACAGAAGACACTCTAATTATTGTTTAATGTTTACTCTTTAGTTTACAGATAACTCATATTTAGAACAAGGCGGAACTTAAATTATATATAAAGATTTTATTCAGTAAGTTCTCTTGTATTTGCTTGAAATTAACCAAGCTTAACGAAACTAACTCTCGTAGGATATATTATAAAGTATATACACAAGATATTTACATGCGTTAAAAGCAAGGCCTTAAATTCATGTTAACTAAAGCTATAAAACCAATTACAACCCACCACTACACTAGTGCTCAAAGTATGTTTCTAGCATAGAAGCCATCCCAGAGGTGTAATTTCGGCAGCTCAGGCAGCGCTTTGACTTCAAAGTCCTGTCCAATGTTCAAGCACTCGACATGCGCTACATCCTGTAAAGGAGCGAAATTGAGGTGCTTGATGCTGTCGCAGTTCGGATCTCCAGTTGCCGCAAAGCTCGTCCAAATGTCGATCATGCCGCAGATGATTTTGTGCTCGGGCGAGCCCACAGCTGCTTGATTGGACAGCATGCTGTGGAAGATGTAACAGAGATCGTCGCCATGGCAAACGCCACGCATTTCATTGCCGCAGAGCACTATGCGTATGCCATTGCAGTGCTTGGAGTCGTGGTCGAAGCGGTACAGGTAGGTGGGAGCACTGCCCGTGCGCAGTCGTGAGAGGACTGCCCGGTAGATGGGATGCCAGAACTCGCGATGGGACTCCAAATCGAGGAACTTCATCATGTTGGCCTGGTTGCATGGCTCCTCTCCAAAGTAGGCATGCTTTAGCTGCAGTGCATAGCTCTCGCGCAGTTTCGGGTCCAGATTCTCGCCCAGGTCGATGGGCAGCACATTCTGACAATCGCCCACCTCATCCAATGTGGCAGGACGACGCATGACCTCTGCAAGGCAAAAAAAAAAAAAGGTTAAACAATAGCCAAATCTAAGCCAATGCTACGCACCTGGGTAGAAGAGCAGCCCCTCAAAGCTGGTGCCGCCAAACATCATGGGAATACGCCGGCTCCAGGTCTTCTTCATCAGCTCATAGGGTGACTCCGCGATCAGCGTGTGCTTCGTTTTGTAGGGTTCCACGACGGGTCCAAACGGCGAACAGAACGCGATGGTGTTTCTCATCCTTGTTGAGCACTTGAGCCGTTGCCTTGACAATGTCCCCGCCCTTGGCAGCACGCAGAAACTGGAAAATTTCGCGATCTTTCTGCTCGCCCATGTAGCCCAACTTCTGAGCTAGTCGATATGTCCACTGGTTATTCGGCGGCTGGGTCCAAGGACACAACGCGCTGCCTGACATGATGATGGCCTTGTGCAGCAGTCCATCTGTTAAGGGGCTGAGCGAAAGCAGATGTGTGGATGCGCCACCCGCGCTCTCGCCAAACAGCGTCACATTGTTGGGATCTCCGCCGAAGGCTTCAATATTGTCGTGCACCCAGCGCAGACCCATCAGCTGATCCTTGAGGCCAGCATTGCCAGGCACATCAAGTGCCGGATCTTCCAGGCTGAGGAAGCCCAGCGCACCCACCCGATAGCTTATGCTCACCAACACCACATCCTTGGACATAAAGAAGTCCGGGCTGTACATGTCCCGCGACGCCTCGCCCACCTGATACCCGCCGCCATAGATCCAGACCAGCACGGGACGCAGCTTGTTAGGCTGCAGCTGCCGGGCGAAATAGAAAATATCAATTAGCAACTGCTGACAGAAAGATGCCTGTTCAATGAACTCACATCCTTGGCGTACACATTCAAGTACAAGCAATCCTCAGAGCCTGCGAATTTGCGAAAGAATGGATGTGTCTGCAGCGGCTTATCACCAGGAGAGGTGCAATCCAGCTCACGCTCCCACGGCTCCACCGGCTCAGGTGCTTTGAAGCGCAGCTCACCTAACGGCGGCTTGGCAAATGGGATTTTCTCGAAACTGTAATAGCTGCCACCCCATACGGTGTTCCGCTTCACACCGCGCACTGTGCCCAGCTGAGTCTTCACCACCGAGTAGATGGCTGTGGTCAGGCGACGCTGTTCGTACTTAAAGCTGAGCACCCTGTTAAAGAGAGAAATGTCTGGATGTGAGTGAAGTAATTTTGTGAAGTTTGTTTTGATACAATATACCATATGTTAAGAATTGGGCTTAAAAGTAAATTTTAAATATTTCTCGAAATGTATATTTTCCATTATTTAATGTATAGAAAGAAAGTAAAGTCGCATCGCTATGTTAAATTTAACTTTATTCAAACATACAAATTAGTTTTGTTTCTCCATCGCAATTTTCACACTTTCAGTATGAAAGTTTTGGAAAACTGTTAACAGCCACTTACTAACAAGTCGGTTTGAAAAGTTCCTAGGCGAACACACAAAACATAATACAGATATTAAATCTACATTGTTCTCAGTTAGCCCAACCCATTGAAAGATAGTTGTTAGAGCTTTCTGACGATTTGTAATCCAAGTTTGTAATATACAAAATGTTGAGCGAACCAACTTTTATTAGTTTAAATAATATGGATAAAAAGAAACTCGTCTGTTATTACAGCATTAAAAATATTGTTTAGCGAACTCTTGGCTTGATGAACATTATTTGGACCTTGCTAGAGAAAAGTCAAACGTTGATGAACTTGTAATTTTATATGAACTGAACAAAGGCGAAGATGAACACAGTGGACAAAAATGAAGTTAAAGACACAAAGACACAAAATAAAGATGATCGAGATAACTGTGACTCTGATGAGAAAAAGAATATATAAAAAAATTTTAATAAATCTGTACCTAGTATCAACTGCACTAAGAAGTGCTTCCGCATAGGATTCTCAAAAACTGATCATCAGTAACTTTTCCTCGTTCTCAAACCTTATGAGAATGAGAGCTTATGGAATATGTAAATTCACTTAATTATTTCGAGACTTAAAACATGTCTATTATCATACTCGATGGCATCTAAATTCAATATAAAAATTAAATTTAATTTTAAAATATGTTTTTCTATGTTAGTCTATGAAATATGAAACACCGTCCTAACATTTCCCATTTCCCACTCATATTGCACTCAATTGATCAAAGAGCATTTGGTTATTCGACTTGTTTTCTTAGTGTATTTCGGGTTCGTTAATTGTTGGCTAAATATTTTCACTAGCTTTGGCCTGAAAATCAGTCACGCACTCAACAAATTGCCGGCTCCGTGGTGGTTGGGTGGTTGGCTTTCAATGCCACTGTGGTTGCGTTACGGTATGTTTTGTGTTTTATTATTATATTTTTATTTATACGTATATATTTTTCGTGTTTTGAAAGTCGCGCCTTATGACCAACCTCAACGCTGCTCGCTTAATATGCACGACAAGTTTTCTATTTACTGTTTTTTTATTTTATTATTTATTTATTTTGATTTTTGTTTTTTCAATTCCCCCTTATTTCTAATTTATTTTGCATTTAATTTTTATTACTGCGCTCTGGGCGGTGGGTGTGCGGTTAATGCATTTTATGGCACTTTTTTCTCGCTACCTTGCAATTGCGCAGTTCACAAAAATTAATCACATATTTTATATTTAACACGCATTGTCCCAATGCACTGACATAGTTTAACTTTAACAACAAAAACGAAGCTGCATACAAATTGCAAATTTGGAGTAATACAGAGTGAAAGAGAGATCAGATATGCCAGATTATAGTAAACGTGACGGATATGGAGCGAATAAACTGCAATGTAATGAAAGCAGGCAGAGTGAATGGAGTAAAAAAGATATATTCTAAAAAAGAATATAGCTTGAAGTATATAGATATTCATTTGAATTATGGATAAGATATATAAAAACATAATATAATTTTAAAAATGTATAGGATTAGTTACAGAAGAAATCATTATCAATGATTCACACCTAATCTGTATTATGTATTGAAATGACAGCTCAATTCTTGCTAATTAAAATTAAATGATAATACAATCTATTCACTCCATCAGCTAAACGAGAATATAGTTTCTGACAATTTTATTAAATAAGACATCATTTATTTATTGATCTAATACAGTTAACTTACAATGTAATTATGAGGCTAACTTAATTATAGAGTACTGGCTGCTGGGGCCTTCGACTCCCTTGTTGTTATTATATTTTGTTCACAATTTTTGTTTGGCTGAGGAACTTGAGGATATTATTTATATTCTTTTGTGTTGGCTGAGATAGGAGCTGAAACAAGACATCATATACCAAACAAACTAAAGCAAGCCAGCCTCAATCTATTTCACAATATGAAAATATTTCCCACAAATCAATTAAAAATTTGTGCTTAAGCTTCTCTCGATATAAATTCATTGAAAAATATTCAACAAAATGTATGTAACTTTTGTAACAAATGTCTATAAATTTTTACAGTTTTGTTTAGATTGCCTCGTAAAGTAAACCAAATAAATACCTACAAAAGCGAAACTTTTACAATATATTTTATTTGGTACTTGGCTGTTAAGACTTTTTTTATTAATTTGCCTTAAAGTGAACGACTAAACACACTTTAAAGTATCTCACTAAAAATTCCATAAGCTCAACGAGCAGCAATAAAAGCAATTATTTCTAGGTCCAATTGAGTTCGAGTGATGAAATGACTTTCACAAAGTCTATTAGACACAAATGCATATGCATATGGAAGCTTGTTCAATTTGTCTCTAATTTCTTACTTAACTGGTTTCTCAATAGTGCATATACATATATGATTATTCTATTTGTTTAGCATATTTATATCGAAATATTGAAATCTGACAAGTCATTGTTTTCGATGAGGATTATTGTTTTATAATACAATGCATTTTCTATATGGGCAATCGATTTCAAGCATTTGTCTTTAATTATTGGCAAGTTAATTATGGACAATTGTTATTTAGATAGATATATATGATATGCAATATACATATATTAAACAATTGTACCTCTCCTTATATTATTTCTTTTATTTAAATAAATTTTCAGTCAAGTCAAGTCAAGTCAAGTGCAGTCAATCATGCGATAACCAAGCGCTCTGCATTCGTAGCGAATAGACCAATATCAATGTGGACAACTGTTATCAAATGGCTGATAAGCCGCCTGTGTGCTTTGCTACCAAAATTACAAAAACTTGTACAAAAAAAAAGGCTCAAAGTTTGAATCACCCACAACAATAAGCTAGATACACAACATTTATAATTATAATTTGCCAATGTCAGACGAGTATGCGATTCGAACTAAATAATTACGAGCAATGAAAATCTGTCAAATCACGCTTATTTAGCTATTTTTTATTCCACCTGCAAGCGCATTGAACTACGTACCTGACGAAATTTGCCAATCTGTTGTCATATTTTTAATTACTTGACTTACTTGACTCTACTTGGCACCTTTGATTTGTAAAATTTAATAATTAGCTGAGCCTCAGACTCAAGATTGTCTTACATATGTATGTACTTTATGGCAGACTACCTTAAAAATAAAGTGCTTAACTACATATTAAATTTATCATAATTTCAGACTTTTTATGCATCACTACATTAACTCCAAGTGAATCCCAAGGTACGCAGATATATAAAAATATAAAGTAAAAAAAAACAAATAATACTTCCCTTAGACTTTCGAGTCAAGTAACTAATACTGCTGCTTCTACTAACGAGATTAGAACAGCAAGCTAAGCAATTTTATTTTCTTTTTGACATGGTAAAACTTGTTGCTTATAGAATTTCTTATCTGAAATAGTAGGTATTATACTATAAAGTAAAACAGCTGCTTCCTTGTCAATCATTGATCTACAAAGTTGTGCTTTAATCAACGAGACATTGATTTCATTATGAACAAATGCTTGAAATATATGTATTGAAGCCATAGATTCAGACTTTCAACTTTTGCAATAAAACAGCAAAATTTAACCAAATGATATTTTTTTTTACATATGCGATTAAAGCTGTTGTAATAGCTGCCCATTATAGCAAAAACGTAAATAAATAAATAAATTATACAACAACAAACAAATGTGTGAAGAAAAAAACGTGCAAAACATATCAACAACAAAAACAAAAACAAACTAATGAATCAGAAATGAAGAAAACAAAAGGCATCGATAAAATTATGCGAAAGGCAACTGCAGAACTTGCGCAACAATTTCACCAACGCAACACCAACATCAACACACACGCACACACACACACTCACACACATATACACCTTTTATACATGGAAGAGCAAGCGAGAGCAACTATCAAAGCCACTAACGATCGAACAAGAAATCTGCTAACGTTGCTGCAACATTTTTGCTTTCGTTTACAGTTAGAAGTAGAAACTTACTTAAAGGTGAGTTTTAGCATATCCATAAATCGCACAGCCATTGCAAAGTACAAGCCTACAACTGAACAGTAAAACAAACAGATAAGTTTCACGGCCCTATGCTTTATTTCAGGCGCGGCTCTGTAAGTGGGGCGGGCAGCGAAAGTAAATATTAAATACTAATTGACCAGCTCTCACGCACGGAAGACGCTTTTACGATGTACACGAACCACTCTGCACGAGAGTGCGACAACTACTGAAGGAACTCGTGCGATCGTTGAGACTTTTTGTTGTGAGAGAGGGGAAACAGCTAGTTAGTAGTTCGGTATTAATGAAAGCGGCTCTCAACAAGTAAACACCTCATATCAAACTCACACGCACGCTGCTTCACTCTCTATTTCTCTCTCTCTCTCTCACTCACTCGCTCTCCGACACGCGTTCAACAGGTTTTTGCTCAGAGCGAAATGGTTGCCGAAAGTGTAACTGTTATTTTTGCCTGCACTGTAGTATTGTGTAGCTGTGAGCTTTTGTTTTGAATTTCGACGAACAACTAAAGCAAAGCACTGTTCAAACGAGCTTTAAGCACATGCATGAAAGCTGCTGATCGCCGTTAGGTGTCGCATTTAAGTAGTTAGCTTTCGATGATTTTTAAAAAATGAAATCACAGATATTAAATTAATTTTATATAATTTTTAAATTATTTAACATGTATATTATATTTCTTTTTAAAGCAAATCCCATAATCTGCATTAATTCAAGCAAAAATCAATATCAAATGTCAATTCAAGTAGCCAAACGACACATATTAAAAATAAATCCACACAAAGCACATAAAAAAAGACCTTGAAAGTAGCAAACGCCCCGCACTTATTAAAGCTGAGCTAGAGTACTTTCATAAAGTCGAGTGCAAAGACCCCAGAAATGAACCGATATACATGTAGTCAAACTCGCAGCAGTTTGATTACAGTTAGAAGTTGGTTTTGAACTTGAATTTGCACAAATTGCAATCATATTTTACCGCTTTAATTAAACCGGATTTCAATTCGGTCGATTGAAACGTAAGAGACCTGAATTGATGCAAATCACAGACGCCTCTCAACCATATTTGCTGTTCTAATTAGCATTATTTAACACATATACATATATATATGCATATATATTTTTATTTTCAGCATTTTATTAGTCAAGCATCGATTGTTCCTTTCCGCCTAGTATTCAGATTCAAAGTCTCTGTCTACACTGTTGGCCGAAAGTTCAATTTAAATACTGCGAATTGTCTGGCGTTGTGTGTTTGGCTTCCCTTTCAGTTATGACTTCATTTTCGTCTTGGTTCACGGCCAAATGTATGCAAATGGCCAAAATACTGTGTAAATTATAGATATTATATTGAATCGTATAGTTGGTAGATTTGTATATGTGTATACAACCTGAGCAGAAACAAAGCTCGCAGCGTAGAGCACATCTTAACTTCTCGCTTTAGATTCAGAATTTCTACTAACTGAATTATGGAATTGCATAAGGCCAAGCTCATTTATATATGCAGTTTATACTATTTATTTTATGTATTAGCAGTACCTTCACAATTCTAGTAATTAAATGTTATTACTCATAGGGTAAATGCAGGGGAAATGAATGAGTTACAGAGTTGACAGACTTCTGTCTGTCAATTTTCCATTATGTATATATGTAATATACGGTTGGTCACAAATAGTTATCACAATTGTATTCGGCAAATCTATCAAATAGAAACTAATATCCTCATATCGCTTAATGAATGAGTATTGTAATGAAAATATGTATGAACGGAAAGCCCTTCAGTCGATGTCAATTATAAATAGTTAACTTGAATAACTTTAATACAATTCGATAACTTCAGATTGCAAATTTCATTAATAGGCTCGATTAATATATAATATAACCTAATGGAATATAATTGATGTTTGATTTGTCATATATATCAGTGTGTAATTGCGCTTTATGGGAGGTACCCAATTAACGATCCACAATGTGCACTTCAATTAGTCACGCGACGCTAAGACTTGAGGTTTATGATTGGGTTTATCTCTAAAGTTCCATGTGGCAAACAACTGATACGCGTTTTGTTTGAGCAAATAGAGTGCGATAAAGAGAGGGAGGGAGAGAGTGAGAGAAGAGAAGAGAAGAGTAGCACAGCTACAGGCCAGACGAGTTTATGATTCAGATTTAGCTGAGCGATAGGTAGCAGCACCCCAAAAAATGAAAGAGTGAAGCTCTATGACGTCAACGCGGCTCGAGATAAGCGCGTCTGAGTTAGGTTTGATAATTATTTCACTTACTTGCGTATATAATCGTAGTTGGTGTGAATGCCTGAGTTTTGAGTGCGCAAACTTTGCAACTTTCTTAAAGCAATCAAGTATTTTCTCATTATTTTGTTTTGATAGCTCTCGCAATGAATTACTCGACATTTAAAATATTTTAAAATTTTTGCTTTATTAGAAATACATTTAGTTGATTTTTTTTTTTTTTCGTTAGAGTTAAGAAACTCTAATAAGTTAAAATATGGATTTTAAATTTTTTAGTTTTTGCTTACGTTTTTTATTTTGTTATTTATATATGAATATATTTTTATTAATTTATTTTTTTTTTTTTCTTTTCTTGTGGCATCACATTACTTTGAAGCTTTTAGGAATTAAATTACTTAACTTTTGTTTGACGAGCCCGTCTTAGTTCGGCTCAATGTGTTTTCTATAAAAACGAATTCGAAACATTTAAGATTAGCGTTTCGCTTGTGCATACTTAAAAACATTGTTTAGAGGTGTTTATAGTCAACAGACACATAATTCAATTCAAGTTCTCGTTGTCCTATGTAAATATAAATATTTATATATACACTAGATACTAACAAGAATCATATTCCTAAATATGTAAAACTTGGACTGGTATATTGTATGCTTATACAAAATAAAAACACAATATGAACAAATACGTATCCAAAAATTTGATGATCTTTGTAAAAGTTTCACAAATTCAAAGAGCTAAGCGAATAATAGACTAATATATAATATATTATTGGATGGGTAAGTGTATTTTGTGCACGGAAGAGAATCGAACGCCGAATAATACAAGAAAACTCAAAGCGTTTGGTGCGTCTCGGCGGCCTTTCATATGCACATATTTATATAGATAAATATATGATATAGCTAGGAACATAAGGAACATTATAGTTCATGCACATATCGACTATTCCTTGCCTGTACGAATCCATTCAAAAAGGTACTTCAGTTGCGACTTAATTCATTCCTTGGAACAAATCACAATTCGTAACACATACATATACATATAGATAGATAGTAGATAGATATATAGATAGGTTGAATCCGAATCTAACAGTGATCTATAGACATTTGAGAGTTTTGGATCAAACTTGAACAAGCTTAAATAGAGTCTCGACTTGTGGACAAACTTAACAACAGACACATACATATAGATATATATAGATAGGTTCTATCTAGGCTTTAAAGCTACGCTTTGCATTGTTTTCAACATAAAGCTAATGCTAATGCTAACGCTAAGTGGAGACCCCAACTAAGGGCTCCATATTCACAGCAGCTCGTCGCGCCGGAAGAAACTCTCCCAGACCATTAACTTGCGAAGATCGGGCACATCGATTATCTTCAGATCATCGGATATATTAAGGCACTTTAGCTGATGCTTCTCGAGTGCAGTAGCCTGCACCGGCTGCCACAGCTCCGGCTGCTCGGGATCGTAGTTGGGATTGCCATAGGTGGCAAAGTGCGTCCACAGGCCTACCAAGCGCTCGATGCATTTGTACTCCCTCGTGTGGTTCTTCAGCTTGCGCGCCAGCGAATTGTAAAACAGATAGGACAGATCGTCGCCGTGGCAGGTGCCACGCACCTTCTTGCCGCAGCTGAGTATGCGCAGATGATTAAAGTGCTTCGAGTCAAAATCAAAGCGGTAGAGATAAGTCGGTGCGCTCGACGCGTGCTCCAAGCGCGACAATACTGTCCGATAGATGGGGAACCAGAAATACTCGTGCGAGACCATCTGCAAGACAAACAGAGGCAGAGCAAATAGAAAAAAAATGATTAGTTGAGAAATTTAGCAGTTGGTAGAATATTGTCATTAAATATGCTAAGCTGCCTAGCTGTATACATATGTAAGCCTAGCTGTATAAGCTATGTAAACTTCAGATTCAGCATAATTATACAAATAACTTGTTATAAGCTTACCTCATCGTCAGCTAAACTCTTTTATTGGAAGCAAACCTTCTCAAAATATCTTGATTTCCTTAATGCTTACATCAAGTATCAAAATATCTTGATTTCCTTATATGCCCTTCTTTTAAATCACCTTTCATGCCACATATTCACCTACACCCGCTAAGACCTTATCCTCTTTTCATTCATTTATTTATTTTTTTAAATATTTAATTTAATAAAAATAAAAATTAATTATGACATCTTAAATATTCTTATTTAGAGAGTCCTAATAAATGCAATTAAAATGTATGTGTCACAAATTTCCACCTTTGCTTATTTCTTCAAGAAATAAAAAAGAAAAAAAATTTAAAATTATCAGAATAATAAAAAGTACCCATGCCTATCTTCATTTGGATTCTTATTGAGATTGAGATGAATTATCATTGATACTATTTTTAATAATATTTCTCTAATTTCAATCTGGTTTACACCGAATTTGTAATTATGAGAGAAGAAAATAATCAAAAATAAAATCCCCACCCCGTACTTCAACAGCATCGTCTCTAATATCCGACTACATTATCGCACATGTGCCATACATACTCTGCGTAATCTCAGGTACTCAAAAGATAACTATGGCGTACACACAAACACACCTGCAAATACTCGTGAAGCGTGTCTAGACTGGGTGTCTTATCGCCATAGTAGCACTGTCGCAGCTGCTCGCCGTATTCCTTGCACAGTTCACTGTCGCGATCCATGTTCAGCTCGATGGGCACGACATAGCGACAGTCGCCGAGCTCGTTGAGGCATTTGGGATTCGTCTTGGTTTCGGAGTAGAGCAGCAGGCCCTCGTTCGAGACGCCTCCGAGGATCAGGGGTATGCTATTGCTCCAGGCAGTGCGCATCATTATGATGGGCTTGGTGGTCACGACGCTGTGGCTGGTCACATAGGGCTCGATGACGGGACCGAAGGAGAAGCCAATGCGCTCCTTTTTCTCCTCGTCGATGCACAGCTCGCCATTAGCCTTAATTATATCGGAGCCCTTGGCATTCTTCAAAAACTCCCAGACCTCACGCTCCGTATTCTCGCCGGTGTAGCCCGCCTGCACGGCCAGCCGATAGGGCCAGTTGCGCTGTGGGGTTACGGCCCAGGGCGAGAGCGTATTTCCCGACATGCAAATGGCCTTGTGGAACAGCCCACGCGTCTGCTCTGTGATCATCATGTAGTGCACCGAGGCACTACCAGCACTATCACCAAAGATTGTTATGTTATTCGAATCGCCGCCAAAGCGCGAGCAGTTGGCCTTGACCCAGCGCAGAGCCAAGACTTGATCCTTCAGGCCCGCATTGCCGGGCACATCAAATTCGGGATCTTGCAGGCACAAGAAGCCTAACAAAATGCAAAATAATTAATTCGTCTTAGACTTTAATCTAATCATGCGTAGCAACACCTACCCAATGGTCCCAGGCGATAGTTGATGGATATTACGACTACATCCTCCCTCAGCAAATAGTCCGGGCTGTAGCATTCACGTGAGGCCTCGCCAAACTGGAAGCCACCGCCATAGATCCAGACCATCACGGGCATGGGTTTAATGGGATATAACTATTCAAAAGAGATTTACATCACTTATAGTGATTTTATTTTATTTGTTTTTTCTCCCTCTCACTCACATTCTTTGTGTACACGTTGAGGTAGAGGCAGTCCTCGGAACCGTCTGTCATCTCGAATACAAAATGTTTCTGTAGCGGCTTTGGACCCTGCGATGTACAGCTCTTCACTTCGGTCCAAATCTCTGGCGGCTGTGGCGCCTTGTAACGCAACTCCCCAAGTGGCGGCTTGGCAAAGGGTATACGCTCGAAGCTGAAGTACGATTGGCCATAGATCGACTTCCGCTTGACTCCCTTAATGGGGCCATATGTGGTGCTGACAACGGTCTTCTCGCTGGTGCGGTAGCGACGCTGCTGCACCTTGAAGTCGACCATTCTGTAAGGAAGAGTAATAGGATATTCTATTAGAAATATGCAAAAATGTTATTTTTCTGTATATAGTGTATAATATTCGAGTTGAGAAACTTTTCTAAGCTTTGTGTAACAGGGTATGCAGTAAGTCAGTCGTTAAATAATACAGTCTACAGCGATATTAAATTTAGTAGCTTAGCAAAGTGAAACATGTCTAGCTAGGCACGTTTAATAGAGTATTAGAATAAAAGTATATTGCTTGATTGATTTAAGTTGAACTCTCAGAAATTATCTAAGAATTTGCAGGGTATATTGCATATCAAGTATGCCCCATATTTGTCAATCTACTCGTTTGCTTTCACATTTTATTAATTATTATTTTATTAACAAATGATTTAGTCATATCTGGATACAGATAAATGTATTTATATAAAGAAATAAATTATATAAAAATATATATTATATATTCATACCTTTATATGTATAAATAAATATTTAATATAAGCAAATTTGACTGCGTCTTTATTAACAAATATGCAGATATATTAATATTAGCAGAAATAGCTGAAGAAGGCTAATCAATCAAAACATAGATAACTGAAATTTGTTTAGGTGCTAAAACTAAAGTACACTAAGGAAAATACTATAGCAATTTTAAGCTATATACATATAAAATTAAAAAAATAATAATAAATAAATATAAAGTCTTTTTCTTATCAATGATTCGTGTCGGGCCCATTTATCAGGTCTCTAGCAACAAATTTGGCTGCCTCGCCGGCCTCTAGAACCAAAAATATTGTTTGCCTTTGTGCATGTTCATAAATATTTGATTTGATGAGTTTAGTTTGAACAAAGACCAAATTAGAATTGAATTAATAATAATAAATAATAATTTGAAGAATATAAATAATAATTATCTACTGTATACAACGAGTTTTATTCGAATTTATGAATTTCACAACAAAAACTTTTATTAATTTTTTTTTTCGATTAAGATCGACAATGAGGAATTTCGAGAAAAAATTCACTAAATTGCAAATCATGAAATAATTGTAATTAAAAATAAATGTAGACAGTTTAAAGTGAAAATAGTTGACAATATTCGCGGTCGCAGAAATATGTCATTAGGCAACTATACTAGGTATAATAAAATTTCGTTGCTTTTTCAAAAACTACAGAGGCTAATAATAGAACTCAAGGCTGGCGCATATTTGCGCATAATCTAACATATTTTAACATTTATAAAACTTTTATGAAACGCCAATCGCATTTTGTTTTGTCTAAGATTTTCTTATTGATTCATATTTTTCCCTTCAAGCTATGCCTTAAATTGAATTTTCGACTTGTCTACAATATACTATTTATTGTATATTATCAGCTGCGGTCAACTATGTTATGTGAGCTCATTAAATGAAACGTGATTCAATTTGTAGGCGAATTTTAAGTACTCGCCGTTATAAAGCAACACAAATTTACGCATAATATTTGTTGTTTCCTCGTGACTTTGTGTTTCGCAAATGACAGCAAAAGCTACAGAATAAAATATTTGTCATATTTTTGTTTATTTATAGCCCCTCGAGCTGCTGTATTTTTCTTTTTGTTGCCTCTATCATATAAGGCAATGTCTGCTTTTATTATTATTTTTTCTTTTTTTTTTTTTTCTTGTCTATCAGTGCTTCGGCCCTGAACTTTGCCATAGCAGCATTTGGACATAATAAAAAGAAAGATCAATAAAAAATAATAAAAAAGGCTCATGGGAAAGAACGAACAAAAAATGTTCTAATGCTGACATTGCGTGTGGCAAATAAATTTGCTTCAAGAGCTAGAAACTCGCCTGAATTTGCCATTTACTTTTTCATTTTATTTTACTAATTGTTACGAGCAGCTAAAGAACTCAAAACAATCTACAGCTACTTAAGGGCAACATTCTCGGCATGGAGGAAAAATCAATTTGATTCTTCGCCTTTGAATTATGTTCAAAAATAAAATACCGAAATGAGAGAACAAATAAACAGAATCTTGCTTGTTATTGCTGACGACAGCAAAAAGAAAGGAAAATAAATACAGCAACGAGAATGAACTGGCAAATCAAAGACAAATAAACTATGGACCAGGCCGGGCCGGGCCAGGCAAGTGCAAACTGAAACAGCTTGAATATTTCTGTTTCACATTTCTGCAATTCAGACATTCCTGGCTGTCACAAAGATATATCTACGATAAACGTCAGATATGCACTCAAGTTCATTTTCATCCCACAATCGCACGAATTTCCAATTTCAGCTGCATTTGGTTAGCTGAAACTAGTTTTTAGCAACGTCTTTTAATGAACTATGAGAGATTGTCAACTAATTTGGCGCAAGCTGATTATGAATTAGATTCATTTCATAGCAGAACAGTTCAATTTACATAAGTCCAATTTGCGATTCAAATCCAAAAATACCAAAAAAAAAAAAAAAAACATATTTTTATGAAGAAGCAAACCTTAAACCAAACAAGTTGTCCGAACTGTGAAACCTGAATCATATCTTTATATTTCTCACATGCACATATTTCATCAAAATTGACAGACTTTTCGAGTGAGACTTATATAGAAATCACACATAGTTGAGGCATCCAATTGCTGGACCAGTCTCTACCACATTTGATATATAGAAACGATTCAGCAAGATTTTAAGCTGAGCGCAGTAAATTAAATTAGAAATTAATTATATAAACAAAGTTTCCATATGAATATATGTCTATATATTGAAAACATATAGATTAATTATTTATCTTATATATTATATTTATTAAACTCAAATTCAAGAAAGGAATCTCACCTGCAAATAATTTTATTTATAGTCTTTCCATTATATTTCACATATTTTCTCATTCAATTTTTGAACGAGTCAAAATTAAGAGTCCGTTTGCCTCTCTTTTCAAAATAAAGTAATTTAATTTGTTCAAAAGTACAATTCAGGGTAAATTTGTAAATCGAACTGCACAGAAATATATATATATATATATATATATATATTTTCAACAACATATCTTTCTTCGGAAGAGTTAAGTAATGCTTTTGGCACGCTTAGCGCATGTCGCTTCGGGGCCCTCGGCTAGGCTGCTCTGCAGGACACCCTTCAGTTGCACCCGAGGATTATGGAAGTCGACGCTGCAAGCACCGAAATGCAGATGCAGCGGAATGCCCTTCCAGGCGCTCAGGCCAAAGGGAATGGTGCAGCAGCCTAAGCTGAGACGCAACTATAATGAGGAGCATGGAAATCGTAATCGTTCGCATCTGGAGCACCGCAGCAAAGCGCCCACACTGAAGGATCGCCTGATGGGGCCGCCCAGCGAGAACGCCTACTCCATGGGCAAGGGCGCGGCTGCGGGCGCCGCATTGATGGGCATCGTCGCGCTGTGCTACTACGGCTTGGGCCTGGCCAATCAGCCGAGCATCTACGACCATTCGTACATGTGGCCGCAATACGTGAGGGATCGCATACACGCCACCTACGCCTACTTTGGAGCCTCCTGTGGCATCACTGCCGCCTCAGCAGCAGCCGTATTCCAGTCGGAACAATTGCTCAACCTAATCATGCGCAGCGGCTGGCTGGCCACGCTGGTCACCATGGGCCTGGTCATGGGCACCGGAGCCTTAACCCAGGCGCTGGACTATGAGCCTGGCCTCAACATGAAGCAGCTGGCCTGGGCATTGCACTGCGGCGTCATGGGTGCCATCATTGCGCCCATGTGCTTCATGGGCGGCCCCATCTTGGTGCGTGCCCTGCTTTATACGTCCGGCATTGTGGGCGCCCTCTCCACAGTGGCTGCGTGCGCGCCCAGCGACAGATTCCTACACATTGGCGGACCCTTGGCCATTGGCTTGGGTATAATCTTTGCCGCGTCACTGGCTAACATGTGGCTGCCGCCAACGACGGCTGTTGGCGCCGGCCTGGCCTCTTTGTCCCTGTACGGCGGCTTGATTCTGTTCAGCGGCTTTCTACTCTACGACACTCAGCGCATTGTCAAGGCAGCTGAGAACTATCCGGAGCACGGTTACATCCGCTACGATCCGATCAACAATGCCCTGGCCATCTACATGGATGCCCTCAATATATTCATACGTATTGCCATCATTTTGTCGTCTGGAGACCAGCGCAAGAAGAAGTGAGCAACACGGCAGTCAGTTAAAGAGAGACATTCCAAATTGCATTAGTACATTTTTTTCAGGTTAAGGTTGATTGCAAAATTGTGCATTTTTCGATTTAAATAGTACAGGAACATTACCATCAAAGTCTCAGCAGTTTGATTTCAGCTTGCTTAGTCAGTGATTGCACTTGCAGAGAAATATCTGAGAGGTTGAAAGATCTTTCAATCCATTAAGCTAGAAGCTTAATTACAATTATGATTCAAAAAAGCTTTTTATTGTTGCTATCAATCTCAGAGTTAGTGTGACTTGAAGCTAGTCTCGTTGAGCTTGAGTATATAATTTGCATTTTGTATTACACTCGATAAAGTGGCTTTAATTGTTAGATTCTTATATATTCGCTTTTATTAGGATTCACACCAAATTTTGAGCTCATGTCACTGAACTGGAACAAGAGCAACAAAAACACCTTTAGCTTCACTGTCTGTGGAATGGAATCTTTTTAATATGTCAGAATTGTTTTATACTCTATGCTTTTCCCGGACAGCCCTGGAATATGGACCCTGGCGATAAGCAACGCGTGCAACGCGATTATAGCGCAATGATTGCAATCATTTTCCATAGCCAGACGACTTGACAGCGCCAGTTCCCCTAACAGCTCCCTCCACATAGTTATCAGGCATGTGCGCGAACAAGCGACTCCAGCGCGCAGTCTAGGCCGCATTACATATACACATTTTTTATTATAATAAAAACAAAACAAAAAAGAACTTGAAGCAGACACAATTTCCATGAAATAAAATCCCCACACACATTCTCATAATTTCCGTGGAATAAAAAGTTGGACACTATTTGTTTAGTGCTTACATGTCCATTTGGCTGGATATTAACGCGTTTCTGTTGACCTTGGCAGGACTGACACGCAAGGATGCCAAAGAAGCGAAAGCTTTCATTGAGAGCTTTGCGCGCATAGCCGCTTATGAATGAATCGCCAGAAAAGCTCTCAAGTGGCGCAAGGATAAACATTTTCAGCCCTGATGTCAGCCAGGTCAAGGAGTGTTTACAGCGCCAACTGCTTTGGCACTGAGTATATGGCTAACAAACTGAAATTTTAATGCTGCTCTAGATACATACATGCAGCTGTATTTTAGATCAAAAAATTTTAAAAATATATTATATAAAATTTAAATATCAATATAAAAATAAATAATATAAAAACAATATTGATTGCAGCCATTTTATTAACATCTCTTTTGTTGATTTTTTGTTCGCATAGTTAGTATAGTTAGTTCTAGTTATTATTATATATATATTTGTTGAAATTGACAATACATAAATATATATAATCTACAATTGTCTCCACTAGTCCATTTAAATCACTTGATATTCTCAGCATTCTCGTCTATATAATAATCTAACGTATTAAATCAATGACTTTCAATATCAATAGCCCATATGTATATATCCAAGATATATATGTATACAAAAGTCTTTATCTATAGTTTTGCCAGCAGAATAGTTTAGACCTTGGAATTCATTTGAAAGTTATGTATTGATATCTCTGCTATGTTCGAGTAAATTTCTTAATCTGCGCGTGTATAACAAACTTTGATAATAATACTAACAATAAACAATCATATAAATACCAAATATTAGTTAAAATCCAGGAAATAATTTATTGACTGTTATATTAAATACCATTTCCTTAATATAGTCCAGAATGAGCATAATGATTTCACTCAATGGCTATAATTCAGCGAGCGTCATCATATTATAAGCTAATATAAGATAACTCTGCTATATTATATAGAAATGTTATATGCATATATAAATAATATTATATAGAAATGACCAGGCTGTTAAAGCAATAAAACTCATTTACGCATTAGCAAGCGAAAAATATCAATGGATATACGAAGAAAAGATTTATATGAAATATTGTGGCTCTGCTTGTGCTCTCTTATTTAGTTCATTCAAGCGACTACAAAATGTACAAAACGCTACAAAAATGAAATAAAATTGACGAACGCACACATACATTCAAAGGTGTGCGTGTGTATGTGTGTGTGTATGTGTGTATGTGTGTATGTGTGTGTGTGTGTGTGTATGTGGCGTGGGCGGTCAGCTCGAGCGACAGCGACAAATGCACGTAAAGTGTTGCCGTAGCTCGCAATACGCGGCGTATGAGCAATGTCGAATCGCCTAAAAATGTAAAGAGAAAAGAAAAATACGGAGATGGCAGCTAAAGTATATATATCTATATATATATATATATATATCAACATTTTTTACCGAACGAAAATATGGGGAAATTTGAGTTTATTTAACGTTTAGAATCAATAAAATCACAAAGTAATCTAAAACGAAAAAAAAAAAATTAAACAATAAACCGAACAGAATGCAAATATGTCGCTGCACAGTGGAACAGATCAAACATATTTCATTGACGAAGGCCAAGTTGTGAGTTATTTTATTGTTGGGCTGGCAAACATTTAATTCGATTTGATCAAATGCCAAACGTGCGCCTAGAATCGTGTGATAAATTCAATAAAACTGAAGGTTAATAGGTGTAAGTGATGATGGATCCCATACAGACGAATATATATCAATGTAGTCTATATGGCATTATTCAATTGACAAACATTGTCGCATAGCGAAATTGAACGAATTAAATGCCACAAGCTAAAAATATATCAAATTTGCGTTCAAATTGACAATTTGAAGTTTTACTGTTGCGTTTTTTCTGTGACGAGAATTGAATGCTTTATGAATATAAATGACTGAGTGCTCCGTTCAAATGCAACGGCATAAATCACGGCAATACAATAAATATGCAAATATATTTTAAAGTGAAATACAAACCGCGCAACAAAATGTTGCACTTGGTGACAAAGTAAAAAACTTAAATATGAAATAAACACTTCAAAGAGGAAATTTAAATAATTCACAAAGTTTTGACGCATTTCATCTTTTCTTAAACAAGAGGTTAGTAAATTTAAATATTATCAAAAATTGATTTACAGCACTGCAAATGGGAAGTCCACTTCGATTTGAATTCTTAGCTGCCACAACTCTTTGGGAATTCCAAGCAAAGCTTTTTCAGCTTTTTTGTTTTATCAACAGTTTGATGACATCAAACTCAAATGAAAGCCTCAAATTGAGTTCTTTGTGCTGTTTTAAAACAAACATTTAGTAATTAATCCCAAATCAACTACAGTGATATCAACGCTTCTTGGGGCACACAGTGAGGCCTCACAGTAAGCAACTTGTAAGTGATATGGGCCAATTGAGTAAATGAAAAGTGTTTTAATCACGTTCAGAGTAGTTCTGCTTCTATTTCATCAGAGTAGTTTGCAATATACAACTTGTTCTTTATTATCTTTCATGTAGAGAGCAATTTTTTATCAAATTAGGCAAACCTGTTGCTGATCTCATGGCACAATCTCTTTTTTCGTTCTCTCAAACATTTCGCTTTGACACAAATGACTCAGCTTGACGTTTTATACAATAGGCAAAATTTGCATAAATAGGTTGCTATTGTTTTTGTTGTTGCATACCCTATATAAAATGTATACTGGGTAGATGAAGTGCATATAGTGTGTAAAGCAGAACTAAATATTCTCAGCCTCATAAAATATTTATTATCTAAGCATACTTCGGTTTGAATGACTTAATCGGTTGCATATATTAGAGAATCTCTAGCATATATATCGATAAATATTAATCATTACACTTAAAATAAAAATTGTAAATTTCTTTAATGTAAATATATAAAATTTCTTCTTATCGCTCTGAGAATTTTGTTTCCAATGAAACTCTGAAACTGCGATTTTACTAAATTACAGGGTATTTGTTAGTCAACAAGTCTAGCCCATATACCACTTTTTTCCTTCTTGTTTTGCCCTAGCTGCGAGGCGCTTGTAGAGCAGTGCTCTACCTAATTATTTGCGTAGTTAAAGTGCCAGCAGAGGCAGACAATGGACGCCTCTAATGACAGCTGGGCGATGAGCGATAGTAGGCACTGTCATGCGCCGTGTTTACGTTAGCTCGTTATGTAGACAAATTACAGAGTTCCCGGGAATCAATAGAATGCTTTGAGCTGTGCGAACAATATGGACACAGGTAGCTCTGACATAAGCTGTCAGATAATTGGAGGTCCTGGCGTAAACATATTGTTGTTAACGTCTGACGCACAGCATAACTCACTGGCCGAGCATGCCGTTGTCCTGGCCAAAGGACATGCGCTGTTCAGGTACAAATTGCAGCAATTTGCTTGAAAAATTCATTTATTTTGTTGATGCCCACTCGCGGACACACCCTCGCGAAGCCGCCTTTGTTTACTATATAAATATTTTATCTTCAGGGATTTGCTCGACATATATTTGCCTCGCTTATCTGAGCAAACGTGTGCCTACATACTATATGCACAGCTACCCATATTCCTTTATTAAGTTGATTTACTTAAACTATGGTTTACCAGATGTGTAGGCATCAAACGGAATCATAATATATATATGCATACATTTATTTAAGAACTGCCTGAAAGAACTCAGAGTCTATGAAAGATACAGATTGCAAACTTGGAAGATAAATGGCACTTAGACCTGTAGATAACATTTGAAGTTTTCGAAGAAATCGATAAGATTGCTAGGTCTGATACGCATACGAAACAAAGCATGACGGAACAGAGTTTTAGACACCCCGTTCACTTCCAATAAAACCGATTAATAAAATAATATTCTTAGATAATGTAGTCCTGAGTATCTACTCATAGACAATTGCAGGTTTACCCACAATTTATCGATTAAATATCGAATTTTGATAGATCTACGTAGATTAAACTTGTTGAGTTCCTATTAAATGTGTTTCATTTAGTTACTGTTTCTTCTATATGACACAATTCGCTGATGTCACTCGGCTGACTGTAAAAGGCGGCCATAATTAAATGGTTTAATGCACTAAAGTCTATTTATTACGTCAAGTACTAGACAATAGTTTAGTGCCAAAAACAAAAAACGGATCTAGCGATGATCTAAACACACTTTGAATTGATTAAACCTTCGGGTAATTTGAGCTGATTAATCATGAATCTTTTTATGATTATCAAACGTTTCTTTATGGTTTTATGGGGCTTTTTATAATGCTACTTACTTGAGTCCAATTTTGATTTGATCAAACGCAGCCATGGAAGACATTTTGTTGTGAGTTTTGTTGTAGTTTTTTGTTGTTGCAAGTTCAATAAAAAAATATATCTTTTATATAAAATCAATTTGATAGCTGAGCTAACTATTTATTTAAACATGAAAGTAAATTTGTGCTTGGTTTGTTTTCGTTTCAATCCTTTGCCAGCTGTTTGTTTGACCTTGTTATGCGCCTGATGATATGAACGAAATCATAACAGGCTGCTCTGCAGGCAGCAGCTACAGACACGCTGATAAGCAGCTTTCGCTGGCGCACGTTCTGCGCAGTTCCACACACACACGCACGCACGAGCACACGCAGGATAATTGTACAGTGAAAAAAAGCGCACAGACAGATTCACTCATACACACAAACGCACACACACACACACACACAAAGACAATTATGCTTTTTGCTTATCACATAACTTTTGCTTTCAAAGACACACGCGAAAAACGTTTGTTGTTGTTACCAGGCGGCGCGAAATTAAATTAATTCTATTATAGTTTAGTTTATATTGAGTTGATGTTGCTGTTGTTGCTGCTGCTGCTGTGGCTGCTGCTATTGTATTATTAGCAAGCTGTTGCTTTTATTCAAACGCTTAGCCTCTTCAGCTACGAGTCGCACTACGTCCGTTTGACTTGAAGGCAGCTCATCAACTGTTTTCAAAGCACACAACTGAAAAGCTACGCGCGAAAGTTCTAAGCACATGGCACATGCAAAAGCTCGCCCATTGAGCGAGCATAAAGAGCGTGCGAAACTAGCTGTTCTGTCTTGCTTGCTCTTATTGTGTTGTTTTTTTTTTTTTGTTCTTCTTCTTGTACTTGTGCGTGTTGTGTTGCGCTTGCTCATATTGTTGTTGCTGCTATGAGTTCTACTTTTCGTGCTTGTAGCGCTGCTGAGATTACTGTTCTTGTTGTTGATGTCATTATGTGTTCTTCTTGCTCGTACAGCGGCTGTGCTCAGCTTGCTCATGTTATTATTATTGTTGTTGAGTTTACTAAGTGAACTGCTTCTTGCTCAACTAGCAGCTGTTATTGTGCGTGCTTCACCATATTCGTGTTGCTCTCCTAACTGGTTTAATTTTCTCGTAAGTTACTCATCTTGCTTCTTGGTTGATCTCTTAGCGTGATCAGTGAGCGAACAGCGCGAGTTGCTCCCTCTCTCTCTCTCTCTCTCTCTCTCTCTCTCTCTCTCTCTCTCTCTCTCTCTCTCTCTCTCTCTCTCTCTCTCTCTCTCTCTCTCTCTCTCTCTCTCTCTCTCTCTCTCTCTCTGTCTCTCTAACTCTCTCGATTCTAAATATCCTACTTCCCTTTATGATTGAGATAGTGTGGAGATTAACATCTCCCTTTTTGCATAGGTCATGGCGTACTGAATCATAGGTTAATAGTTGATTCACGGTTACGATACTATGAGCCCTAATCAGTGCGCCTTATCAATACAAATTGATAAATGTTCATGAGTATTTTCGTGTTTGCCCGGTGTAACGTCGCTTGTTTTGCTGACACGCCTTCATAATCTTTATGAAAAAATCATTAAAAAATACATATTGTAGGTACATATGTATATAAATCATATAGATAAGGTGAAGTTTGCCAAATGCATTACTTATTACGAGCGCCAATGAATCATGGTCGCTAAAAGGGAATACCGCATAGCTTTCCAGTGATAATTTTTGTTGCTAATGAGGCAAAGTTCATGTTTATAATGGATAATTTTTTAAATATATTTACATTCCAAACACCCTAAAGGAATTTAACTTGTATATCTTATCTAGGCTTGTCTCTGAATGTCTTTTGAGTCTAGTGTATGCCTAAAGTGAATTTGCCTGCATAACGCTTTTTAAGCTTATTGTTTAGATTTGTTAGAGTAATGTAACCACATGACTCCTGATACCCAATTCGAAGGACTAGGCCATGGGCGCAAACTTTTTGTCGCGCTTAAAGTTCGCTGCGAAGCTTTCGCCGTGCTGCGCTTTTGAAGGTATTAATTTTGAAAATGGGGTTAGCCGTTTGCTCTGACCGAGCAATTATTGTTAGTTATGACCAGTTGGCGTTAGTTAGTGTTACTTAGTCGCAGTCACGCAAATTGAGAGCTTATCGTAGCAATCGCTCGATATTTGGCACTCACACGCGATGTGCACGCGCTCTGCCACAAATCAAAGTTGATTAAACTTAATCAAAGTAATGATGTACCGCTACATTCTCTGGTCAGTTATGCTCGGTGTCATTCCTCCCCCACCACCTCACCTCTTTTTCAATCTCTTATTATTTGACCTTGGGCGAAAAAGCACCGGCTCGGCGTATCATAAACTCTCGTGACTTATGTTGTCTCCATTGCTTTGCAGCTGTCGCTCTCTGAGCTTTTAGAAACTGAACTTGATCGGTCTCTCTCTCTCTCTCTCTCTCTCTCTCTCTCTCTCTCTCTCTCTCTCTCTCTCTCTCTCCCTCCATTCACTCTCTTTGCGATCGCAGCATTTGCGTTTTTCCCCCTTAATTCATTTAAATCAATTGAAAATTTGCGTCTATTTCTGGCTCAGTTTGCATTTTGTTGAATTCAAAATGATTTTGATTAATGAAAATTAAAGCTCATCATATACTTTGCTGGGATTTACACATTTGTATGTGTGTGTGCTCTTGTTAGCTGATTGTTGCCATCTGTTAACGTTTCTTATTCAACAAATAACATTGCGTGCAATATTAAATAGATAATTCGGTTGACTCATTTAAACTTTGCACTTTGCACTTTGCACGTCAGATAAATTGTAAAAAAAAAAACATTATTCTTAGGAAATAAACAGAAATAAAATTGTTTTTCAGCAGAAGAAGCAAATAAGAGGATATACTCATCACACCAGCTGGTTCGCTTCTTTTCATTTTCATCACAATATTGAAATAATCCCTCGCCTCGACAAAAAGCATCTCATCATCATCCTCATACTCTAGTAGATATATAGTAGTAGTAAGTATATGCAAACAAAAAACAGTTAAATAAAATAAAGGTCAACAACACAAAAAATAATGAAAATCTGTTTCTACACGAAAATAACAACTAAAACAAATAAGTATATGTGTATATAATATATATATTTTTCCTAACGAAACCTAAAATATAAAAAAAAATCGTTTCACAATAATTGTTCCAAAATCAAATTCAATTGTGTGGTAAGAAAGGATTAAATAAAATTGTGATTTATTAAGAAATTGTTTTTCCAGTGAATTTTGTGGTATTTAAAATGTCATTGAGCTTTACCCGCAAAATGGCAAACAAGTCCACAGTCCATCTTTGAATGCCAATCACAAATATTAAATGTGTCGGAAATCCTTAAGTCAAATAACAAAATATTGCTGTTCAATTGAATAAGAATTTTGAAGAAATTGAAACTACCTAATGTCCCCTTAAATATTCATCAGAATTGAGACTTAAATGTCAATTTTCGTCGTAATTAAATGTTGTGCATTTCACACTGAACCACATATCCAGGAACACAGATAAGAAGACGCAGTAAATGCCAGCTGTCACACAATAAACAGCGTGACAGTTGTTCATAATTTTGAGGGATGGGCGGGGAACTGTTGGGGCTGCTCGGAGGGTCGCAACTTTTTTCGCGCGCTCTCAATGTTGGACTCATGAATTTTTCAAAATCAAATCAAAAGTTCTGCCCGCCACGCCCCCGGGCGAACAGCAATGGCTAACCCCGACAGCCATAATTTTCAGACAGTTCAACAATCTCGCGTGACTTTTTCCAAGCCATTCCGTGACTCGATTATGGCACACGGGACACATGCGTCTTCCTGTTGCCCCTGCGGGCGACGACGCCATAGCAAACTGGAGCATGGCTTATGGCTTGCAAGTGTGTCTAGCTCCATGTGTGTGTGTGTGTGTATGTGTGGGCATGTGTGAGAGTGTCATCCGCTACGCCCACTCGTACACACTAAAAACAAAAAGTAAAAAAAAACTATTGTCTGCGATTTTAAGAATGTATAAGCTTTTGACATAGTTAAAGCCTGCTTAACTTGGCGGAATGTGGGATTGCATCGGATAACGAGCCAGCTTAAGCTAAGTGACTGAAATCTCATCGTAATATCAAAATTAAAGCAATCTTAATTATAGTTTAATATTTCTTATATAACAAGTTTCGAAGCTCTATTCAAGACGAGAGCCGCTGAACCCTTCAAAGAACTGATATTCCAACACATAATACATGCACCCACACACACACACACACACACACCCTCATTCGTATGCACACATATTCAGACGCATTTCTGTCTCGCTGTCACTGCACAGCCAAAGAACCTGCTCAACTTAAACATCTTAAGGGACACTAAATTTAAACGTGATAAATTGTTTTGATTTAGAACCAAAATGTGAACAGCAATTAGGTCTTATTAGTTAACTACAATTACCATATACCATGCCCGCACTTAAATTCGCATTAGCTAAAAGCTTGCAAAAAGCATTGCATACTTTTGGGCGACAGCTATTAAACAGCACCTGAAATTCAATCAGCGCCTAAAAGATGCCATGCCTGAATAAATTTTTAGCAATTTGCAAAGCAACTGTAAATTATAATTAAAATATTACAAGGAAATGTACAACTGAAATATATGAGCATAATTTTGAAGACCGAAGGTCGCCCAGCTTAGTGAATGTGTAGCACGTGTAAGTTGTTAATTACAATTAATGCCAGACGGAGCACATTGGGGCCTCTGCCGGTCGCGGCGGCACCGGTTGGCAGCCGTGTGTGGAATTTAAGCCAGACAAAACGACTTTTCAAATTGCTACAAAGTAGGTACAAACGTAGCACAAACAAATTACAAAATGTTGTTTCGGTTAAAGCTGAGAGAGAGAGAGAGAAAATGGGCTAATAATTAATCTTTTTTAGGGTAACTGGAATTTGTCACTGGCTGTGTGTGAAAACAGAAAAGAAACATATATAATATATGTATATTAAGAAAATGCAAATATTAATTATTGCAATTTTCATTTTATATTTATATAAAAAAAAATAAAACAATTTTTAATTTAAAATTTAAAAATATTTGTTCTCAAGCTTTGACAGAGCATAGAAATGTTATAATAAAACTGCGACTCAATATATGTATATATATACTGGAAATGTATATCTATGAATATGTGCATGTATATGTATGTGTGTGCATGTGTTTATGTGTTAAAAGGGAATATGTGAGCTTTCACCTGTGTGTGCAGGTGTCTGAAAATGTTAGGAATTTTTAATATAATAATGCGCTGAATACTTTACGCTTGGTTTTTCCAATTGGTTGAGCTGAAGCGACTGAGGAGTTGTATACGTTTTGCTCAATAAGTAAAAAAATTAAGGATACACAATATTTGTATATATATTCGATTTATTCGTATAATCATTTATCTGATACTAAAAAAAGTACACACGCTACAGTATAATAATATCTAAGGTCTAAACAATTTTGATGCATAAATAATTATTTATGTACACAAATTTAAAGCTTAAACATTGATTTTTTTTTATTAGATTTAATGGACTTATGTTTACACTAAAATGCCATTCGATAATAACTCAATCAGAACATAAATAGCCAAAAGGACTTTATAAAAAATATGCTCATATTTACAAACACACACGCATGCATGTATCGGAGCGTGAGTGTGTGTGTATGTGTGTGTGTGTATTTATATATAAATTTACATTTGTTGCCAAAGCAAACAGCTTTGCTGTGCATTTAGGGCCAAGCCGAGGGCCATGACTTAAAGCTACATACGTAAATAATAGGTAGGCGTGGCGTGGTGCGGAGAGCAGGCTGCATGACGGAATGTTGCTATCTAGTACAATAGTTGCTTGTCGGTATACATGCTGTCCCAGAGCCAGAGTTTTTGGGCCTCCGGTAAGTCAATCACGTGCACATCTTTTGATATATTCAAGCACTTGAAGACCGCATCCTGCCGTGAGATGGGCAGCCAAACCTCTGGCTGTGCGTTTGCCTTCCCGTTGGGCTCCTCCTGCGGGTAGAGAGCGATGCTGGGCTTCCCGGTCGCGGCAAAGTGCACCAGCATGGACACCAGACGCTTTATCGTCTTAAACTCGTCTGAGTGAGTCTTCAGCTTTTTGGCAGCCGCATTGTAAAACAAATAGGATAAATCATCGGCATGGCATGTGCCGCGCACCTTGCGGCCGCAGGTAATAATTCGCATTATGTTAAAGTGCTCCGAATCAAAATCGAATCGATACAGAAATGTGGGCGCTTGAGGCGCGTGCCGACTACGCGACAGCAGGGTGCGATGTATGCCATGCCAGAAATATTTATACGAGCAGAGCTGAAATACATTAATTTCATGGATTAAACACATCTTACTGCATAAATATGGATGAATATATTATAAGTATATGTATATGTGCTTCAATTACGTAATTTATTTGACTGCTCTTTGATAGCTACTGTGCATAGGATAGGTAGAAATATATATATAGCTTGCTTCTCATTTCTCACTTTATTCTCAAATTGATTTATATTTAAATAGTTAGTCTTACGTTAGGTTACCTAACAGAGGTATACAAATCTACATTGTTAATTTAATGATCAACTGTTAAGCTATAAAACGTGTCCAACATATTCCAGCATGAATATGAAATTTACGACCAATTTGTATTCCAATTGTCAAAGCGATCAAGTCTTGGTCTATGCGATAAACACTTGTGTCCTTTGCTCCAATTACACGCCATGGGAGACATTAGCCATGAGAATATTGGAAAATACATGTTTATTTGTAAGAATATTGCCACAAGTGGATACGAATTTCAAATACAAACTAGTTTCTTATGAGTCGTTGCTTACTCATTGGAATTCAGCCTAGTTCGCTGTAGCTCATTAAAGTGGTCCTTTGAGCCTACTCATAGCCATTCTACATTAGCTGTTTATCTCAATTGAGCTACTGCGATGCTCACTCTTCTGATTGTTTCATAGACGGGCTATCGCTCATCCACCTCATGTATTCACTATAAAACTATAGTTTTATTGTATTGTATTATATTTATTATCTATTGCTAATATTTTATTGTATTTTTATTTATTTATTTATTATTATAATTTTCATTTAATACCTTCTGCTTCCTTCCCTATTCTACATCTTCATCTGTTAATTACATATACGTAGGAAATATCTCGCTGCAGCGTTGAGATACTTATAAAAATATATCAATTCAGCGTAAATTATTAAACCTTAATAAAATATTTTGCTCTTTCTGCATAATATCTAAAAATTTTCCTTTAGTATATTTCTCCTACAAATATTCATTAGATTTAAGTATTTTCTTAGTTTATTTTATATATATATATATATATATTTCTAAATATTTTCTTTATCTACTTACATCACAGTATTGCATTATTGTCTTTGGACTGGGCTCATCATCTCCAAAGTAGGAGGCCTTTAGCTTTTTGCCAAAGGCTCGTCTCTGATCTAAATCGAGACCAGCATCCTCGGGCGAGAGATACTCACAGTCGCCTAGCTCGCAGAGCAGATCTGGCCATTTGCGCACTTCGGGAAAGACGAGCAGCCCCTCAAAGGAGTTGCCGCCTACGACCAGAGGTATGTCGTTGCCCCAGCAGTTGCGCATCATCTCCAGCGGATGCTTGGGTATCACACAGTGCTTCGACTCGTATGGCTCGACGGTGGGTGCAAAGCAGAACATTACCTTACGCTGATGCCGCTCCTCCATGGTGACAATGTCCTCGGCCATGCGCAACATGCTGCTCGCCTTGCACTGCTGCAGATGCTTGAATATCTCCCGGTCGTGCGGCTCGCCCGTAAAGCCCGTGGCCTTGGCTAGGCGATAGGCCCAGTCGTTTTTGGGTGTCACGGCCCAGGGCGACAGAGCTGAGCCCGACATCAGCACAGCCTTGTGAAAGAGATTCCGTGTCTGCTCTGTGAGCATCATATAATGCGTGGAGGCGCCTCCTGCGCTCTCGCCAAATACGGTTATGTTATTGGGATCGCCGCCAAAGAATTGGCAATTTTGCTTGACCCAGCGTAGGGCGAGCACCTGATCCTTGAGGCCCGCATTACCGGGCACATCCAGCTCGGGGTCGTCTAAAGTGAGAAAGCCTAGTACGCCTAGGCGATACGTTATGGTCACCAGCACCACATGCTCCATCATTATGTAGTCGGGGCTGTAAAGATCTCGCGAGGCTTCGCCCATCTGGAAGCCTCCGCCATATATCCAGACGAGCACGGGCAGCGGCTTCTGCGGTTTCAGCTGAAAGACAATCGCTATAAAATCTAAGTTCAATTGTAGATTATATATATCTAACTCACCTCTCTGGTATACACGTTCAAGTACAGACAGTCCTCGCTGCCCTGCACTTGCTTCAGCACCAGATTCACCTGGCAGGGCTTTGTGCGAACGCGCGTGCAGCGTCGAACCTCTGTCCAGGCATCTGGTTCGACGGGCGCCTTGAAGCGCAAATCCCCTACCGGGGGCTTGGCAAAGGGTATGCCCTCGAAGCTGTAGTAGTGCGGGCCATAGATCGAGCGCCACTTCACGCCCTTCACCCTGCCATAGACCGTATCGGCAACGACCTTATCTTTGCTGCGCAAATGCTGTTGCTTTGTCTTAAACTTGACATAGCTGAAAGCAAAGAAATACAAAGGTGAGCACCATTAATGCAATACGAATCCGACAGGTGAGTGCACTTCAAGCCAATCAAATTGACCAAGTGTTTGAATAAACATTCCGCTGCTTTATTTGTAAACATTCAATAAACACTTTGCGCGTGCTTCTCTATGACTACCTATGGCCCCACGCTAGACAAACAACATAAACAAATGCAATTGATTTCATCAGTGGGAGGCCTACAAATGTGTGTTAGAATGAAGAGAATATTATAACTAGCATAATCTATATCTATAGGTAATATTGGTACATACATAATAAATTCTAGATTAGATAATCTAATACTATAAATTTTCAGAAAAATGTCAGCAGATTATTAATAAAAATTAATATAAAGTTCGAGAAAGATTGTATTTACTCAATTTTAAAGATAAATATATGAAAGCAAAAAGGAATTTTTAAAATTAAAATGATTAATGCAATTTTTTCATTATTTCCTTTATTTTCTAGTTTTTATTGTACTAAAATTCACTTTAAACAATTTTTTAATTCTATAAAATTATTTAAATGTTTAATTAATTAATTTTTTTATTTTACTTTTTATTATTTTCATTTAGAGTTACTAACAATTAATGATTTTAATCAACTTTTCTTGAATTTTATTGATTAACTTATTATTCATTTTTATTTTTTTATTTTTCTACATTGATCTATCTATCATTATTTATTAATTTTATTAATTGTATCCTTATTTCTTCTAAGTAAAATAATTTATTAACGTAATGAATAATAATCATAATTTAAATTTAAAATAGTTTTGAAGAAACAAAAAATTGTTAAATTATTTATTTTTTTAAATTATTTTAATGAAAAGGCAATGCAGTCCTGTTATTATTTAAACAGCAAACAGCAATAGCCAAAATTTGATATTTTATCAATATTATCATTAATTTCTTATCTAAATAAATAATTATCAGCTTAGCTGAATTCTAGCGATTATTTTTTCAGTGTCTAGAACAGGGTATTACGTGTACGCGAATGCGAGAGCGCAAGCGTCCCCATTAAATATTTCAAGTGCGTTTCCATTTAGAAACGTGCCAGCCAAACGATGCGTGAGTCGATCCACAGCAGACTGCGGCGCCTCGATATAGATTTTGAGATATGGAAATATTAGAAACAAATTTTCTCGCACAAATCACTCGGAATACTTCACGTGGCATAAGCAACAAATTAATTAGCAGCCGCCGAAGTTTATCTTGCACTTCTATTTCTACCGAGCAAAGTGCAACCTTGAGGGTATTTTCATAATTCCAGTTCAAAACTCTTCTAAGTAGTCTGTGTGAATTGTACAACACTTATATACCGCATGCTAATTGCTAGCATTAATTCTACAATTTCACCAGGCTCAAGGTCATTGTAAGCTACATAAACGAGCTAGTTAAAAAGTGACATGAACGAGACTATATATAGCTGGTTATTCCAGTCAAGCTGAACTACATATAACCCCGATGTGTATCTGTTATATATACATATATTCATATCACTTTTATTTTTATGGCCGTCTGAAATAAAAATAATCAACTGGCGGCCGAGACGCAATATCCCATAACCGAGGCGCATCTGTTTCTGGGTCTGCTAGCGATTTGTATGCCGATTGAAATCGCAAAGAAACGTTCACACAAATCTCTGACATTGACTTTGCATACGAAACTAACCACATAAATTATTTACAGTGTGCTAATCAGATGTGCATATAAGATATCAAAGCATATAAGCTACGGAAGTGGTCTTGTCAACAGCATTAGTTAGCTAATGTCTGAGCATTTGGAAGGTGCTAAATGTCTATGATTATTAACGAATATTTAAAGTTATTTTTAAGATGTTCGAAATGACGAATGCCCTTGTAAAAATAAATTTTGTAGCTAGTCGCGTTGACAGCTTCAACAACTGAATGTGTTACATAATGACAGCTTCAACAACTGATTGTGTTACATAATGAGACATCAGAGTTGCCCTCGTCTGCTGCCGTTTACAGCTCTCTTAACAGCTTACACAATCGCCGAGAATTAGCAAATTCCTTGTAAATACCTTAATCTGTCAATTAGCTAGCATTGCCTTATCTTTTTAGGAAATGCATGCAACAAACATGGCTCAATTAAAATTAATGTTGAACAACTCAAACACAACAGTACCGAAAGCCGATCAGAATTCAATCAATATTTCAATTCAGCAATTGGCAGGAGCGCGTTGCAGGTCAATGGCATCATGGCCCAGCACACGTTATTTTGGCTGCCAAAAATGTTTCCGAACAAATTTGTAGCCATTTATCAAAATCGTGCAGCGATGTGTAAAGCAATGCAAATGCAAAAGCTAAAAACACTTGCAATTTCATCAGCCAGTGATGGATTTCAGTTCGCCGAAGAACAATACTAGACACAATACGTTCGACTATAATACACAATATAATATTTTATATTTATTAATGGAAGCGTGATTCAATTTATGGCAGAAATAAAAGAACATTTTTAAATACCTAACTTAGATACAGAACGAGTTCAATAAAGCTTAAGACTAAAGTCGAAAAGCAAAATATTCTATTTACTATTCACTGAAGTCACTTGGCCACTTCCCTCTCTAGCCAACTCATTCAAGTCTTTCAAATCGTCTGCTTTAAGAGACTATTTAATAGTATAAAACAATTTTTGTGGAAGATACTCTTTGCACTTTTCATTCGGCTTCAGATAAAACAGACGTCTTCAGATATGTTTAGTCAGGTCTGTTAATAAATTCCATCGACTAAATGTTTTAAGTGTTATGTCAATGCCTCGATGCATCAATAATTAATTCGTATTTATTATTTAAATTGTCTAGTTTATTATTTATTTTTATAAAGCAAGACATTTAAGGCAAGACAATTAAATATGCTACTAAAACGAATAATATATGATGCAATTCGATTAAACAAGTCTAACAGTTATGATGTTAGCAGCTGTTTTATTTTTAATTATGTGAATAATTAGAATAATTGCTTAAACGTTAATTCTTAACAATTTCCTAAGCGTTGTTGCCATCATCTAGCATTGTATGCACGTCTTGCGAAATAAAAACTTGACTGAGCCACAGCAAAAACTCCGCTAAAGACTCGTTTTCATTTTTATGCATCTACGCAAACAGTTTGTTGACATTTCGAGTTGCTGACATAGTTTGTCGAGCTGGCAGAATGTTTACAAAAATAACACTAAGCTAACCCTGACATTTTAAAGAAGTGAGCCAAACGTGTGCAGAGCGCAATTTCGCTGTGATCTTGACTTTGGCCAGTTAGTCAGAACGCTTTCAGCTGCTGTTCGATTTCACATTCGGTGGCTTTAGGTGCCGTTGATAATAGAATTTTCCGTGTCATGCGATAAGCTAACTAAACTTTTGATTTATGTAGTGAAGTGTTCGACCAAATTGACTCGGCTACAGTGAGTCCGGCCCTTATCAACTGATTTCGCATTGTTATACATATTCTATAATTACGAACATAAAAAATAACATTAAAATAAGCTGACAGCTGATAAAAAACCACCTCTAAGAAAGATTGGTAAACCATTTTAAATTAAGTTTACTCATTCTGACTGGTCGCTGGGAACAAAGTTCACCTCACCGTAGAGTGAGACTAGACGTAATGTCTAATCTTATCAGTCGCTCGCTCAAGATCAGCGGGTTCCTCAAGGTGAAGCGTAAGTGCAGACATTACGGATGCAACTTTATTTAGAAAGACCTCCAGTTGTATTTGAACCGGATTCGAGATTCTTGACGAGCCCAGCCTCTGCGGCTGCGGCTGCGGCTGCGGCTGCGGTATGCCAGTGCTGATAAGCTCATATTCCAAGCTCTGACGCAGCTCTGGTCAATTTCAACACGATTTATTTTTACAATTCCTATTTTGACTGATGAGCGATAAGCCGCGCTTCTGCTAATTTGAAAGGTTCAACCAGCACTTGAACTATTCGAAAGATTTCCCATTGAGGCAATCAGATAACAATTTTTATTTGTGCAAAGGTCACGGAGCTCAAATGTTTCTATGCCTAATACTAATAATATGAGTGTAAAATTTTCTAATATATAAGCACAATCAGAAGGTCTAATGAATGTGACCTAGATTAAATTTAAAATCACTTATATTATTTGCAATGTATGACTAAATTTTTATTATGACTTAATACAGTTGCAATTATTTTAAAATAAAATAATCATAAACGATTTTATAAAATATTTATTTTCAAATGAGATTTCAATTTGTTATATTTCGAAAAGTTGCACATTATTTAATAATAAAATATTAAAAAGAAATAATTCTGTTCAATTTAATTTAAGTTTACATAATATTATTATTACTTAATTATTTTTAATTTCAAATAATTGTAGCTAGCTTTTATTATTGACCAATTAATATGCTTTATTGTTAAGTTACAATTTTTGATTTCAATTTCAATGGCAATAATATAATTTAATTTCATTAATGCAAATATTTTATAAAACTTTTATAATTATGTAATACAAATTTAATGCAATTATTGATTGTATTTTAAATAATAAATATAAAAATTGTGTTTATGTAAGAGAAATAATTAAATTGAATAAATTAATACTCTTTTGATGAAAATATTTCTATTGTATATTTACAATTTATTGCAATTGTAAATAAATATTTAATAATGCTTACACAAGTTTCTTGAATCATTTCAAATATAAATATTTGTAGTCACTTACTTTAATGCAATGCGCATCTGATCGGCAATGGCTATATCGAATGACATATTCTCGTGTGGCTTTGCACCAGCTCACAGTGCAGCGCAATTTGATTCCTTGCCTCTGGGCAATTAAAGCCACACACACTCACTCACAAGCTAGAAAAACAATACACTAGCTATTTGAAATCACAGTAGTTATTGGCGCGACAGGTCAAATTGTTTCAAGTGGCAAACGGCAAAGGCAAATGGCAAATGGCAAGTGGCATATAAAAACTTAAACGCCTACGCGGCATATGCGTAACTTGCCCCTTTTTAGCAGGCTTCCGCTGGAAATGCCTGATTGATTTTTCGTTTTGCTTATTTCGGTTTAAAGTCTTTTCATTTGATGTTTAATTGAAATTTGCATCGATTCGGATTTTCTTAACTGCAATTCGCGTAAGTGTTCGTTTAATTAAATGTGCAGCGCTTCATTGATTGAGATTGATGGAACGCCGGCTTTGGGGCCTCGGGCTTGACTTGCGTTTTACTCAGGCGCTGCGCGTCTACTGAAGCATTTGAAGTAGGCGCTGTTTAAGTTTAGTGGTCGAGCGCTCGCCGCTCGACTGCTCGGACGTATGTACGTATCGCACACACACACACACACAGAGAGAGGCGTAATTTTTACACTCATTTATTCTGGCCGGGCATATGAGTGATATTCTCAACGTGTATGCATGTGAGTGTGCGTAAGTGAGTGTGAGTGTGAGTGTGAGTGCTGCCTGGTTTCGCACTCAAATGCCCATGGCATTGTCTGCTCGAGTGAGCTCGCTTGCTGTCTCTGCTGGGCGCCGTTGTTTTGTTTAAACGTTATCGTTCTTGTTGTTGCCTTTTGTTTATTGTTTATAGCATGTGCACACACACACGCATACAACAAAACACACACACAGAAGCTCGAGAACACAAAATAGTTTTCACTGCAGTTGCCTTTTTGTTGTTGATTTGTTTGAGTTTCGGTTTTAAGGTTATTTTATTTTGTTTATGCACATATTTCACTTTGTTTGCATATGTTTCATATTGTCGCACAGGGCGTATGTGCAACAAATTGCACTACATTGTTTTCTGAGCGGGAGCCATGTTAATCAACAGTTTAGAGCACAAACTGTGTGCTGAAATAATACATATATACATATATATATGTATATATATATTAACTAAATCATTTATGTCAAGCTGATACAAGTGACATTATAAGCCTCCGATTATATTTATAAACTCGCATGAAGCAAATGCGTTCGAATAGAAACTTTTTTGAGTCCTGCCCGACTAATTTTAGCATAGTTTTTAATCCCTCAACAGGCTAGAGAGCAGATTATCTGCGAAGATTATTCACACAGCAATGTAAACAGTTTCTCTTGCTCACATATTGAGTGTGTTTGAAGTAACATACACTCAATTGTTTTTTTCTCTCTCTCTCTCTCTCTGCTGATTTCCACTCAATTGAAAACTGTTGCATGTGCTGCTTATAGTATTAGGACATTAGACCTTACATTAGTGTGGGATAGAACGGATCATTAGTGGGGGCAATTATTGTTATTAAAACAGTAGACTCATTTCAATTAGCTAGCCCGTGGACGTCAATAGAAGTGCATGTAATTAATTTAATAAACAGCCCATCAAGGAATATAGATTTAATATTCAATCTGTGATTACCAGGCAGGCATTAGCGCATGAAAGGGAATGCAGGTGTAGTATGTAAATTGACTATTGGCTGTAAACCTGTTTGCGATATTCAACTGCATATTTTCAAAAGTGACCTTTCATTTAATTAATTATAAAGTTAACAGGCTTGCAATCAAGTGGCCCACGTAATTGTTAACTGATAACATGATGAGTGTCATTATATTCGTGATAAACTCCACTCAATAATGCTGCAGAGGTCTATCAATTACAGCGGATAAAAGCTCTGATTAGTTGTTTAACCAACAGTTAAAAACTATAAATATAAACAACTATTCGGCCTCTATTATTAAGTAAGTATTAAGTATATAAGTTTTCAGTTGTTTCAATTTACTATATCGAATATTGTTTCAAGGTTTAACTTGTTTTTAACAATCATCACATCATAGCGTGTATCTAGTTTCATTTGTAACAGCAAATTATAGTGCTAACTGCTATGGAAATATAATATTGTCACGCTACATATATATATGCATATATGATGGCCGAATAGTGGAATACTAGTCAATCCCAAGGGGAAGCCCATTCGCGCACTTTGTGTGTGTTTAATTGAATGATGATAATTAGATATTATCCAGCTGCGTATGATACAAGCCAAGAATAATGTCAATTATAATGAGAAGAAAGAATTAACATAAAATTATCTACTATAATACATACTAACCATATAATATGCGTGTTAATACTTGTTGAAATGTTATTTTAAAAGTAATACGAGTTCAAACAAGTTATCAACATATTCATATAAAGAAAAAAGGTACGTAAGATGGACTACAAGAATCATTCCGATATATAGCAGTGGATTAATAAAAAGCTTGATGAGATATTTTTATTTAATTAAGAAAAGAAAATGGAGAAAACTGCAGAAACTGCCATGGACGATTCAGAACACACTTACGTTGAAGAATGTAAAGAAGCAAAGGTGGATCAGCAGAAATGCTTGAAAGAAATAGATTGACTTTGCCAAAAAGGTTCGACTTGAACGACTTGAACACAGCAATGCAATTGGCAATTCCTAGTTAAAGCATATACAACCGATCCACCTTGTAAGTTAATTCAAGGGAATGCAAGGGAAACCTAGAAGTATAGGATTTTTAATCGGTAATGCAGTAATGCAATCTTACACATTAGTCGGACTGAGCTAAACAAAATTTATTAATAATAGTCATAATTACACTAATGCAAATAATAATAATTACTAATACTTGTTCTTAAATAAAAACCAATTATTAGATTAATAATAAAATACCACAATTCGCTCCCATAATAATTCTCTTATTGCTATTAAATATAATTAATTAAATTAATTAAACTGCATAATAATAAACCACATATTCAGATAACTGAACTGCATGGCAGATGCAATCGCATGCAGACGAGTCGACAATAGTCAGAGTTTCAGTAAATTATGCAAGAGCCTAGCTGGCCGACTATTGGCATATAAATAACTAGACAAGCGGAGCAGGTTCGGACTTGCCTTGTTAGATGCGTTAAGTTGAATCCGAATAATAGCTCAGGTCGTATTTAGAGGATTATGTGCGTCAAACAGCTTATAAATTTAATTGAATCTCAAACGAAAGACATGAATAATTAATTCAGATACCAAATATATATATATATATGGAATTTTGGGTAAACGAAAAGTAAGTGTGTCGCCCAGGCATGGCCTTTGTTTTAGTTTATTGAGGACGCTTTTCGGCATTCTTTTTAGTGAACTCCTCCGCGGATTTCATGAACTTTTTATGATCCTTTACAAACTCCTCGGCCAAATCGGAGCGCAATGGATGCTCTGGTTGGGGATTGTGCACAATGTCGATGAGAGCCTGAAACACTTGCTCCGTGCGCGTGGTCGGTTTCCAGTTGTCGGCCGTTATTATGGACAGGCACACCTGGCCCTTCTCATCGACATTGGGATGATAGATCTGTGTCTTGAACAGTATTCTCGGCGGCATGAACGGATACTGGGCAGGGAAAGTGACCTCGATGCGAAATGCTCCCTTGTTGTAAGGGGCCTTCTCCGGCACCAGCAGTCCGGTCCACAGCAGCAATGATTCATCTGAAGCTTCGACATTGCGCAGGACCTTCGATTTGGCGGCCATGATATCGCTAAGTTCGCGACTTAAACGATGCGACGCAGACATTTTTTTACTATTTTTTTTTTATTTTTAGTTATTTTTTAGGGAGTTAATCAATTTCTAAATGTAAATAATTTTGAACTATAGTTGAATTAATTTTAAAAGCCTATATTGTGAGATTCTATTTTATTTTCATAACAATCCACCATTTGTTTATTTAGTTCAACTCAACATGGCTTGATTTATGTACAAATTCATATAAAAGTATTAGGTTAAGGAATTGGTCTACTAGAATAACAGTTCCCTGTTCTCATCGTAGAGACTCTCCCAGATCTTTAGCTGCGGCCATTCCGGTAACTCCTTAAATTTCAATTCATCGCTAATATTTAGGCACATTATACTCTCGTCGCTCCTTCGCACCGGATCCCAGGTAATCATATCCATGCCATTGATCTCCGAGCTGTAGGGATTTCCAGTCCTCCCAAACTGTGTCCAGATGCCCACTGTTCGCTCAATGTTGCGATACTCACGACTCTCCTTTGGCATGCGACGTGCCAAGAGACTTGTGAACTGATACGTCAAATCGTCCGCATGACTGACGCCCTTGACACCGCGTCCGAATCGCATGATGCGATAGGGGAATATCAGCTCCTCCGAATCAAAATCGTAGCGATAGAAGTAAACCGGTGAGCCAGCGGCATGGGCATGTCGAGAGCGGACCACACGAAGCGCAGGAAAGATAAAATAGTACATGGAACAGAGCTGTACGATAGAAAGAGAAAGATAGAAAAGTATAGTATATATAAAGTAATATGAATATAGAGAACGAAATGTAACAGAGAAAAGCAAATATATCTGAGATTTTGTGTCTATAGATCGGTTAGATAATTAAATTGTTAAAAATTAAGCTATGAAAAACACAATACATTCGTCTATCAATTGGAAAATCAATAAAAAATGCATTAAATCTTTTGATCGATCGAGCGAATGATTCAGATAATAATTGATTCAATCACTAATATCAATGGCAGGCAATTAGTAAGATGTTCATTAAGTCAATTTCTACTTCAATAGGTACTGAAATCAGTCAGTCAATCAAACAGTTCATAATTATTTGAGTAATCTATTTAACGACTAGTTAATCCTTATTAGACTATGAATAAGACTTTTATTTAATCAATCAATCAATCAATGAGTTTAGGTTAAAGTGCTCGAGCTCGAGCTAAGCAAATTTGTATTAATCATAGAACGCATTTAGTCAAACTTTCAAATCAATCAATAATTTATAAAATACATTATTCAATCAATCATTATGTCTTATCTTCAGATATATTGTTATTTACTCAATTAGTCAATCATTCAAATTCTTGACTCAGTCAATCGAATTAATTGAGTATCCAATTTCCCTGCATCAACTTACGTCCATATAATTATCAGGAGTCGCCTTCTCTCCAGTTAAATGTGCGCTGCGTATCTTCTGACCCCAGCTGCTGATCTTTTCGCTGTTGACCGCTGCCAGCTCACGAGGAACGAAGGGCGTACCTAATTCCACCTGCTGCACTACCTGGGGCATCAATTTGACCTCTGAAGAAACGAATCTTAAACTTGTATGCTACGGCAGAATATATTACACACTCACCTGGTAGCCAGAGCAGTCCCTCATACGACGTGTTGCCTATCATCATGGGTATCGAGTTGCTCCAGGCGGTCTTCATCATCTCAAGCGGATGCTTTGGCAGCACGCACTCGGGCGTCACATATGGCTCCAGTGCGGGTCCAAAGGCAAACATCACTTTGTTCGCATGCTCCTCGGGCGTTAGCACCTGCTCCTCCACACGTATCAAATCCCTAGCTCGCACAGTTTGCAAGAACTGCAGCACATCCTTGTCATTATCCTCGCCCTTGTAGCCCGCCAGCTTGGCAATCGTAAAGGCTCGCGATGTAATGTCGCCATTGAAGGCCCAAGGTGCAATGGCACTCCCCGACTGTAGGATACCACGATGGAAGAGACCTTGCGTCTGATCCGTCAGCATCATGTAATGGGTGGAGGCAGCACCAGCACTCTCGCCAAAGACCGTTATGCAGTCGGGATCACCGCCAAAGCTGGCACAATTGTTCTTAATCCACTTTAGAGCCATCACTTGATCCTTGAGACCTGCATTGCCAGGCACATTCAAACCAGGAGTTTTCAGGCTGAGGAAACCTGAAAGTTATGGATCAGAATGACACTAAGATTCAGTTATTCAGTTTTCCAACTTACCCAGTGCACCCAAACGATACTGTATGGTGACGAGGACGACATCCTCCTTGATGAAGTAATCCGGACCGTACCACTCACGATTGGCCTCGCCAATGATGAAGCCTCCGCCATGTATCCAGACCATAACTGGGCGTGGCTTGGCAGGAGTCAACTGGTTAACAGAGTGCATTTAATGGAATTTCATCTTCAATACTCAACTATAAACTCACATTATTCGTATAGACATTCAGATAGAGGCAGTCCTCGGAGCCCTCGACTTTGTCAAACACGAAATGCACCTGCACTGCCGGATCCTTGGGCTGCAAACAGTCCCTGACCCCCTCCCAGGGTATGGGTCGTTGTGGCGCACGAAAACGCAGCTCCCCAACAGGCGGCTGGGCATAGGGTATGCCCTCAAAGCTAAAGTAGGGCAGATCGTAAATGGACAAACGCTTAACTCCCCGCACTTTGCCATATTCCGTGTCGGCGATGACCGATTCAGTTGTGGTCAGACGATATTGTTGGATTTTATGCTCGATTGTTCTGTAAAATATGACGAATTTAAATAATAATAATAGAGTGTGTATGTATTTGCATTAACATAAAGCTAGTTCATTTGATATTCTGGCCGCCCCTGAGCTCATTTTAATTATAATACCCTATACGCAACGGGGGGTTGAGTGGTGCATTTTGAAATGTAATTGTAAATAGAAATATATAGAATTAGAAATTTATTTATTTTTTAACATAAAATTATATTATGTAGCCTATGAACATCATTATCAAATTTTAAATTGACTGATGTGAGCAAGGGTATTTCATATCCAACACAACACGCAAGCCACAATTATCACCCTGTTCACACTTCTCATTTGGCTGCAGGGCATTGCTGTGTCGCCCCTACCCTTGCTATGAGCACTCTTATTTGCTTTAATTAGCATTAAATTGAAATTATTTTGCTGATGCGGCTGCTATGGCTACCGTTGCTGCTATTTACCATATCGTCAGCCCATCAACTAGACAGCAGCCTGCACTCCAGCCTCCGCTTCAGCTGGAGCTAACTGGAGCATTGGCATGCACATCCAGTTAACCGGGCACGTCTGTCAGTGATAAATGAACACCGGCTGACAAGCCAACTACTCGGTCACGCTACAATGCACTCAACTGCCACTGGACACTGGGCGTGTCCCCCTTTATCCCACTTTCACTCAGCTCTGGGTTGCTACGCAGCGAGAGTAGCTCTTAAGTCCGAGACCACACTTCAGGCTGAACTTTGTGTCGTCGAGTAGCTCTCAGTTATCAGCGGGACTCGAAACCCATAAAGAAACGTGCCTCTAGATAAGGAATTTCTGCCTCTTATGCTCTCAGCATCTGCTGACAGTGTGGAGATTATTTATATAACGATTGTAAAAGTAATTGCACTTATCACGCGGGGCTTAACTCTCATGCTAAAGGCCACCAAAATAAAAAGTATATGCAAGATGTTAATGTGTTTATTATTATTGAAATACATATCATTATGAACAAAGAAGAGAGATTTCTGCAAAACTAGACCGAATCTTAACACAAACTTTGCTTTCTCTTATTGTCAATATATATTTTAAATTTAGCCCGTGTAAGTCAATAGCGTCATGATTGTATTGTATTTGTTATACCCAGAACTAATTTATTATGATCATTTAGTGCGGGACTAAAATTTAGAAGAAAGCATAATTGATCTCTGAAATATAGTATATCAATATTATATTAAATAATTAGGAATCTTTTTGTATATTTTATAGTATATTAATTTATTTTAAAAGTAATATTATATTATATGAACATTAATTTAATTACCATTCCTGAGAAGTTTGTCTACCCACATGCACTATAAGTAGCTCAATCTTGGAATTTAAAAGCTTTACAGACTTGAACATTTCCACGTATAGCTAGCAGCTGTTTATTTACTATTAGAGTTGGCATATTTGCTATTTAAATTTAACAAGTTATATAAAATGATCCAGCATTTAACAATATGTTTTTGTTCAGCTAACTTTATATTCATATTTCATATTTTAGCACATTTTTTCATAAGATACATCAATTGTGTACTTCATGTTTCCATTACACAATGCAAAGCATTATATAGAAGCTTTTGCTGAACAGTAATTTAAAAAAAAAAATGTAAATGCAATAATTAAATAAATAACTATTCTAGCATTTATTTAATAAACGATTCGCAATTGTAAAGCTAATAGAATAAATACCTTCGTTGCACTTCACAACTTGAACTTGAGAAAAAATTACATATTTAATACTATATGCAATTGAAATGCGAGAATGAAATGGGAGGGGAGCATGTCAGGCATGACGGTTTCTGAGGCGGGGGCGATAAGCTTCGTCGTAATATCAATTCAATGCGCTCTTCAAGCCACATCCCATTGCAACTGAATGCCTTTGGCATATTTAGATAAAAGTTCTAATAATAATGCGACATCGAATGTGAATATCAAGTGCAATAGAGTAAGTAGTGTAAGCAACAGCAACAAACACAATCAAAAGTCAACAATTACGTGTACAAATTGTGTTTATATCTATTTGAATTTCTATATATCTGCGACTGTGGCAAACTGTGCGCTAACGACAGGCCGTAAATACAAAATATGCTATTCATTAAACTGATTAAGCGATTAATTGGCGAACGTATGAAATAATTGAGAGGGTATAAATTAAGGGATTATGTGACATTTTAATGGTTAACATAAAAACTTTATTGATTTACTATAAAAATGCATTTTATCTCCGCCAACAAAATTACAGCTTTTCTGTGCGAAACATGATATCTCAAGCTATACATAAAACGAATCAATATTAATTTATTACTCTGTTATTAACAATAATTTTACTGCAATTTATCAAACGAAACGACTTATACAAAAATCTATGCAAAAATATATGAAATAAGTTATAAAAATGATAAATGGACAATATTAAAAACAAAATTATTTCATTATTAAAATAATAATTTCTGAACCGTTTATTTATTCATCAACTAGTTCTAAATGTAAATAAGCAAGAAGTAAATACATAAAGTATGTCATTCTGAAATAAACCTGATATAGCGCGATTCATACATGTACATATGTACATATATATAGGTTTTCATATATTTATTGATAATCAAGGTGCTGCTGGCATCATATTGCACAGAAATAAATGTTGACACGTTCAAAAAAAAATGTTGATTGAGTCAGACAAATAAGTTGATGAGTTAATGAATAGAGCCGAAGGCAGACTTAAACAATCGAGGTACTTCATCTATAATAATGAACTAAATGAATCTAGATTAATTGTGGGTCACACAGTCGCACTCACTTCAAACGCCAACGCAGCCGCTCAACAAAGCCGACGTTTTTGTTCATCTTCGAATATCAAACAGAAACTATATGAGCTATATTAGCTATTTATATATGTTATGTATATATATTTGTATTAATTTGTCTGCTCAATTTCGTTTTCACCGATCGCTTGGACTGTTGCGCGCCAGCACCGAACTGAAACTGAAATTAACAATAATTTTTTATTCCATATTGAGTTCAGTTGTTGACGCGAACAAAACAAGCGAGCAGCCCGTCAAAGAGATATAAGCACAGACACAATCGTATGCATATAAGTATATACCAAGTAGAATAAAGCAAACAACAGAATAAAAACAGAACAAAAAATAGAGAAAATACAGCACACAATAAAAAATAGCAAAACACAAAAAAATATATATATTTTCAAGTGCACAGATACAAAGACGCAGCAATAGCTAGTGTAGCTGAGAGCTGGGATCTGGAAGCTGGTGCTATAGCTAGTTGCTTTTGCTATAAAAGACGTGGGCGGGCGAGTGGGGCTGGGGCCACTTGTTCGTAAAGCGACTGTATAATTAATCAATTGATTTACCAATTGCTGCCAGTCAAATACAATTTTTAACAACATTTCCATCACCTGTGAACAACGCACACCACGAATATGTTTGAAATGCTTGGCTAAAGCAAATGCCGGTTGAGGCATTCCCCCACCACACACATTCCTCTCAGCGAATCACTTGATCGTGCCGGCAGTGTAAACAAATAGAATAAAAAATTATTGTTGTAGCCGGCACATTGGTAACAACAGTTTGGTGCGTCGATGCTAAAAGTTTCACCGCAAAAGCTTAAAGCTTTAAACTGAAAGCACAGCACACTGGAGGATCGCAAAAGTGATGCAGCTCTCAAATGGAGCTAAGATGCAACCTAACAATGTAGATTCAACTTAATTTTTGTCTTAATGGAAAATTACAGATTTATATAATACTTTTAGCCAGATACTTGATTAGGCAAAAGAGAAGAAAATACGTTTTTTTCCTTATATTATAAATAAATATGATTTGAATTTAGATACCACCATTTATTCATTAATCAGCCATCATAGGAGCTTAAAGTTGTTTATATTAAGCTTTTTATTCTTAAACTGTTTTATGTATATATTATAAATTAAATCGTATGGAAAATACCAAAGTTATATACTACTTTTAGCCTGCTCTTAATTATACACTTTTCTTATATTAAATATTATGAATTTAGATACCACAATTTAGAACTAGTCCTCTTGGAAGAATTGTCAGCCATCATAAAGTAATCTCTTGTCATTATCATAAAGCTTATTCCACATCTGTAGACCTTCCTCCTCCAACTGCCGGTCAAACGTTAGGTCATAACTGATGTTCATGGCATGAAATGGTGTCTTTTTGGTCACGGGCATCCATTCCTCTGGCTGAGTCTCGGCACAATTTGGATTTCCGGTTTTCGCGAATGCCGTCAAAATGCCCACCAGTCGATTGATAGTTAGGCATTCCGGTTCATTCAATTCATTTTTGAACTTAAGCTCCCTGGGAAACATATAGCCCAGCTCGTCGGCATGGCAGACACCGCGCCTAATATCCCCACCGCACAAATTGATTCTCATTAAGTTATGCTGGCTTGAATCGAAATCGAATCTGTAAACATAGGTGGGTGCCTCCGCAAAAGCCAATCGGGAGAGCACAGTCCGATGCATACCATGCCAGAAGAGCTTATAGCTGAATAGCTGGAAGAAGCAAAGTCAAGTTGATTCAAGTGCTCGAGTGTCTGCATTTATTTTACTCACATCCAAAAGTTGCATAATATTGCTATTATGGATTTGTCTAGGCCCAAAATGAAATCTTACCAGCTGCGCAGCTCGCTCGTTCAGGTCACGTACCGAAAGCGTCCCGTACAGATCGTGAGGAAGCACTAGGGTCGGCTCCTCCTTGAGCAGATTTAGAATGTGGCCGTTGTTGAGCTGGCTGTAGGGATACATGATCAGACCTTCGAAAGAGGTGCCCCCGATCAGCAAGGGCACTTTCTTAGACCATGCATCCCGCATCAATTGCAGAAACGGACGCATGAGCAGCCCTTTGCTACCGTCGTGGTGCTCCAATGTGGGCACAAATGGATACAAATGTCCAAATATAAATTCCCTTGAACCGCATAGCGAATTTCGCACTAGTTCCTCAGCGGGTAACGAGCGAAGGAATTCCAGGACAGGCGCCTCTAACATTTTACCTTTATAACCCTTTTCATTTGCCAGGCGACACCACAAGGTGTCCGTATTCGGCACATGGACCCAGGGACAGACCATACTGCCGGACATCATAACGGCCCGGTGAAACAGGCCACAAGCCTCCGGCAAACACATCATAAAGTGCACCGAACCAGCTCCGGCACTCGTACCGATTATGGTTATATTTTCGGAGTCCCCATTGAAGTGCGAGATGTGCTCCTTGATCCATCGCAGTGCCAGCACCGTATCGTGCAAACCCGCATTGCCAGGCACGCCCAACTTGGAGTTAGTCATGCTCAGAAAGCCCAGCACACATAGTCGATAACTGAACTGCACGTAAACGATATCTTCGCGCATCAAATAGTCCGGTCCATATTTGGTTCTGGTCGCACCACCTGTCTTAAAGCCGCCTCCGTGAATATAAACCAACACGGGAAGCGGTTTAGACGAATCAAACTATATTTAAATATAGCATAAGCACGCTTCCTGATATTTCAATTCCACAGACTCACATTCTTAGTAAACACGTTCAAGTACAGACAGTCCTCAGAGCCTATCGTGGCCACTGAACCGGGCTCCCTATCTTCCTGCTGAACTGGCACATCACGCTCCTCAAGGCAATCCAGTACCTTGTCACACCAAGGCTCCGCTGGCTGGGGTAGGCAAAAGCGGAGCTTCCCAAGAGGCGGTTTGCCATAGGGTATGCCCTCAAAACTATAAAATCCATGTCCGGTGATGCCAACCTGATGCTTGCCCTTAACCTTGCCCACTGGCAACTCGACAATTTTCGTCTCGAATTTAGCTTTCTGAGAGAAGTTTGACTTCCTGAATCTCAGCAGTGGTTTAAGTTTTCTAAGCCGTATAAATTTCAACATATCCTAACCGAGAATTAAGAAGACTAAAGCAAAGCCCACACGGATGCATCCCCTATTACCGAGGCTATACCAATCTTTATTTATACATCAAAGTTTCTGACAAGCTTCCACAAATTCTACAAACTTTATTGCTGCCTATACCTACTGCGATCGAATTTTTATAGATTTTATTTTACTAATTTTCTGTGATAAGAGTAAAAGTCAAAGTACTTAACAAATGTAAATCCTTCGCTGGCATATTCATCTCTTAGTTCTATAATACAGTACTCTCTGTAGAAATTATGATTGTTATCAGCCAGCATAAAGTACGCAATCATCTAAATATAAAACAGATCTTATTGCATATATTTTCAAACAAAGAGCAAAAAGTCAGCTTAGGCCAGCTAAAAAATGTGAACTATGTTAAGCTCTAATTATATTTAATAATTTTGTGTTTGCTTATTTATGACTAGATTAATAGATTTTTTGTGCTCATTAAGTCCGACATCATGATTTCCCAATGTATATTGGTCGAAGATCGTTTCTACGATATACAAAACCGGTTGCATTACTTATACCGTTGCAAGAATAAAATAATACTGGCCTGCATATAAAAATGGAATTCAAATAGGCCTACCTAAATATGGTAAATATATCAATTAGATTTATTTAATGTTAATACACGAAACCAGTTTATTTTAATTATACTATAATTAGACCAGATGTTATATAAATTATAGATGATTATAGACTATAGATAATTATAGATTATATTATAGATGAAATGCAATTACTATTAATTAATTTTTTTTCAGGTTTAATAAGACTTTAGTCGACTTTCAGAAATATGCATTATTATATTGTTTAACAAAAAGAAAAAAATATATGTGCATAATAAAATAATTAAAGTTTATATAAATGAAAAAAAAAATGATTCATTAACAATTAAAAAAAAAAAATTGCATAATTGTAAAGAATTTTTAAAGAAGACACTTGCGTATGGGACGCGTTTTTTGTAAAATGAGTAATTACTCAATAAATAAGCTACCTCAGCTCGCAGAAAAATATCTTCTTGATCTATTAATTTCTTAAAATTTTAAAGCCTTTAAAAAGCGTTTTATGAAATAAATTATATAAATAAAGCAAGTCAAAAAAGAAAAAATTAAAGTAAAAATATTTCCCACAGATTTTAAATGATATTAGATCATAACACTTATCATAATTATGTATCGTATGTATGTATGTACGATGCCCAATGTAAACCATAACAGAGCTCTGCTTATGACGAGACCTGCTGTTAAGTCACGAAGCCTGTGCAAAGTCTGGCAACGCCAAAACTTTTCCAGTTGGCCAGCTGTAAATTTTGAAAAGACTGTTAAACTTAAAACAGATAGTTCAAGTGTAAGGCTGAACCTTCTACGAGAATAAAGTTGACTCAAATGCATTTACTCTGCTATGTAAGTTATATATGAATCAACATTATACTGTTTAATGCTATATGTGATCTTTCAACCGGGGTGAGCATGAAGTCCACAAAATTGTCGAATGGGTTCCGGCGGTTCGCTCATTAAGCGCTAACAACACGAACAGATGTCTATAAAGTCTGTTGTAGATGAGCTCTCTGTACGGCCCGGTACAACGGGCATTATCAATATAGTTTTCATGCTCCCATTGCCCATGTGTTTTTCAATAAGAGCAACAATAACAACACCAATATAATCGTATATAAAGATAAGCGCTCGCTTTTGTCGTTCGTGATTAAAACATAAACAGAGACTCGGAACGTTTCGTAGATTGTAATAACCGCATACAGTAGTTATTGACAATGACAAATTCCGTATATTGTATATACTTGTAAAAATGAGAATTAATTATATCAAAGTATTCAATAAAACTTATGTGATTAACTGAAAATTCTTAATAATTTTGATTTATATTATTATTTTACTTTTTTTTCATTTCTTTCTCACGTCAATACGAACTGTGAATAAAATGAATTATTACAATCAAAGATTGTTATTATTATTTCTTTGATCGCATTTAGCGTGTGTTTACTTTGCGCATCAGAGTTGGCTGCGCATACGAACGTTCGTATATTCCTCTATTCTAGAAGAACGTTCAGTTGCAGCTCGTCAATTGGCAGGGACGGAAGTGAAAACGCAGAGAATAGTACTTATAGTGGCGCACAAGGACGTAGTATTCCAGCCAAGATGAATATACAAATGAGTCTTGGGGACCTGCTCAAGCTGGGTGCCAAGTAGGTGACATAAGCCATTTCAGTTTATCGCTGTCAATGTAGTCAGTTTGAAATGCTACGACCTGGCAAATAATTTGTGATAAGATAAGAGCACATCATTAACACCAATTCCGATGGCTCGACATTAATCTAATTGCAGGCTCATCGGCCACAGAATCGAGCAGTATAATCTGGCTACAAAGGTCACAACGGTGGTCGATACCCAGCTTGGTCGGGTACGAGGACTTCAACGTAAGACGCTCTATGATCATTTACTTTATTTTGCCTTTGAGGGAATACCATTTGCAAAACCTCCGCTCGGGGAGCTGCGTTTCCGAGCTCCTCAATCCCCAGATCCCTGGGAGGGCATCATGGATTGTACGCATCCACGTGGCAAGCCGATGCAAAGACACCTTGTGATGCATGTGCTGGAGGGCTCTGAGGATTGTCTCTACTTGAATGTATACACGAAGACCCTGAAGTCGGATAGTCCGTTGCCTGTTATGGTTTGGATCTTTCCAGGCGGCTTTCAGACTGGTGAAGCTAACAGGGACGTACACAGTCCGGATTACTTTATGCAAAAAGACATCGTGCTAGTTACCCTCAACTATAGACTGGGGGCTCTTGGTGAGTGGAGTGTTGAAAGTGTTAATGATTATTATAGTTAGCTAGTTAGTTATTGAAACAATTAACAAAATTAAAGCAAATTTTGCTGTTAATAAGTCCATATAGAGTCTGTGTTGCCATATCAGAGACTACATCTACTCTACAGACCGTTTATAAATAAATACGTTTCTATAACACAATTTCGCATGCTATAATCAGATTAGCAATAGAAAGTATATGCTATTTGCGTTACACAAAAGAGTGTTATGGGCTCTAACATTTTACTGTTGAGTTAACAGTATAGTTAATGGACAATAATTCGAATACTAAAATATTTCAGAAATGAGAGAGTCGAAAGAAAAAGAGAGCGAGAGAGAGAGGGAGGGAGAGAATACACTATGCAACTTATTAGAGAGCAGCAAGCGATTGTTAAGCGAAAAATCAATATAGAATTCACTTTTTTAAATATTTAAATAATCAGCAAAATACAACAGACTTCATTTCCTAAAGCTAAGCAAAGGTTAAAACTTATTTTCTATTTTTACCACAGGCTTTCTCAGTCTCTCCGATCGAGATTTGGATGTGCCCGGCAATGCTGGGCTCAAGGATCAGGTAATGGCCCTTCGATGGGTATACGATAACATCGCTAATTTTAACGGCGATCCGGAGAACATAACACTGATGGGCTTGAGCGCAGGCGGTGCTTCCACTCAGATTATGATGACAACTGAACAGACCAGAGGTCTATTTCACAAGGCAATCATCATGTCGGGCTCATCGCTGTGCGACTGGGCAAACGAGCCCAATCACGAGTGGCCATATCGGCTGGCGTGTCACCTGGGCTATAAGGGCTCCGACAACGAGAAGGAAGTGTTTCGCTTTCTACAGAGCGCATCCGCTAAGGATTTAATAGGCTGCTCTACATTGCCGAGCCTCGTGGAATCACGAGATTACATACTATTTCCCTTTGGACCTGTCATCGAGCCTTACGTGACTGCCAGTTGTGTTATCGCACAACCACCAGTGGAGACACTCTCCGAGGCCTGGGGCAATGAGCTGCCTCTGATGATCGGCGGCGCCTCGTTTGAGGGCCTGTTCTCCTACCAGTTCGTAATGCGAGACGCGACGCATCTGTTAAGTGATTTCGAAGCCATAATACCCAGAGAGGTGCGCGAGGCGTCCACTCCAGTGGAACTGAAAGAGCATATCAGACACCTGAAGGTGAAATTCTTTGACGATGCCACTCGAGGCCGCATGGAGTTCAAGGAATGTCTGCAATTGCTTTCGCTAAAGCATTTCTGGCACGCCATTCATCGAACTGTGCTCGCTCGCCTTGCCTATGCGCCGACCATGCCCACCTACCTCTATCGTTTTGATTTCGACTCGCCCACATTCAATCACTTTCGGATCATGCTCTGTGGCCGTCATGAACGCGGCGTCTGTCATGCTGATGATTTCTCCTACCTCTTCAACTGCATCCCAGCCTGGAAACTGAACAAGTCCTCAGAGGAGTACCGCACAATAGAGCGTATGATTGGCATGTGGACGGCGTTCGCGGAGAACTCCAGTCCCCAGTGTCCTGAATTGGAACCTATCCAGTGGGAGCCCCTCGAGTCGAATGCTACTGCCAAATGCCTTAATATTAGCCAGCAATTGAAGTTTATAAAATTGCCAGAGCGAAAACAGCTGAAAGTCTGGGACAGCTTTTATGAGAAACTCAAATTGTACTAGCTAAATATGTTCATGTGGAAAGGATGCGTTTCTACTGCTGAAAAGGATAAGGTTTGTGGCAACATTAATTAAATAATTACAGGGCTGATGATTTTATACTCTATCCAAAGTTAAAATGAAAAAAAAAAAGAACTTTTAAACAGTATTTATTTTATATATTAACATTTTAATCTCCAAGAAAGATGCACACCGTTGTTCTCAGCTCAAATTATTTATTATTTATATTTATAATTTCTTAATTTTTAAAAATAAATATTAAATAATTTTATTTTTTTAATACACTGGATCTTGTTGTGTATTTCTGTGGAGGGATGGCTCTTCCGGATTGGCCTACAGAATATATACGCAGTTAGGATAGGTTATTCGCATATGGAATATGTTCCAAGAGCTCGTGATGATGTATGACATTTCATTTATTTTTGTTCAATTATCAAATTGTTTATGTTCTTAAATTTGTATAGCTCACATGTTCTGCATGTTCTACATTCTATTTAAAACCAAATAATATCCGCGAAGTACTAAAGTACGAAATAATATCAAATATATATGTATGAAAATAATATCAAGTAACATCCGTAATACTTGGTGATGGTCCAGAAACAGCTAAAGTTGTAAAAAAAAAAATTTGTTATCTTACGATTTACAGAGTTTTAAATGTAAATTAATGCTCAACTTTTCGTTGTGTTAGAGATCAGAAAAATGTAACAATTGTAGCTTGAAAGCCATGAAAGATATAAGTTTCACCTTAAGAAATATGAAAAATTATTTACTTTATTTTTATTAAAATTTAGGTAGATTAATGTATAAGATTACAAGTCTTGGGCATTACTTCATAGACACATCGTATATAAAATAAAATTAGTTTGCAGGAAAACTAATAATGCTGAAGGGGAAAAACATAGACAAAAGCCCCAATCAAGTTATTATATTCCACTATTTCATATCTCTAGTGCTCAAAATATATTTATACCAAATATCTTAAAGCTATTCCCCATGTGCTTGACTATACGATATTTTGATCGACCTGTTGCTGGTTACAGTTATAAATGCTGTGGACGATATTCTTACGGTTATTATTTTCATTTCATTATTAAACAAATTTGAATTGTCATTTATTTCTTATTTTCTTTTAATATTGCATTTTATTTAATAATTTCTTTTCAAATGCAGCAAAAGTGTATATTACACAGACTTTGTATTGTAATACAAATTTATTTTATAAGCTTATCATTTTCCCTGGGTAAGCCTAAAATAAGTGTTCCTTCTTATATAGACTATCCCAGACGAGCAGCTTGTCGTACTCGGGCAGATCGATGAGCTCCACCTCTTTGCCAATGTTGAGCACACGCTGAGGCTGCTCCTGCTTAGCTGGCTGCCAATCGAGATGCGCTGTCTCAGCGCAGTTGGGATTGGAAGTAGCTGCAAAGGATGTCCAAATGTCGACCAGCCGTTGAATGGTGCGATATTCAGCGGATGCTTTGTCCAGTTTCCACGACTCCGAGTTGCGGAACAAATAGCTCAACTCATCGGCATGGGCAACGCCCTGCTTGATGTCATCCCCACAGAATTTCTTACGGTAGAAATTGAAACCAGGTGAATCAAAATCAAAGCGATAGAAGTAAGTGGGGGCCGTGGCGTATGCCAGGCGAGCTTGCAAAGTGCGATGGAAGCCATGCCAGAAGATCCTATAAGAATAGTACTAAAAGTAGAAATATAAAGAATTAGAGTACAGTTATATAGTTAAACTTAAGTGATTCGAGCTCACGTCCATGAAGTTCATGATGAACTTGGAGCTGGGCGTGTCATCGCCAAAGTACAATTGCTTCATCTTCTTGCTGGACTCTAGATTCTGTTGCTCCGTATTGAGCACACGCACTTCATAAGGCGTCAATCGCAACAGATCCTGCGGCAGGCTATCCATGCCCTTAGGATTAGCCTTTAAGGCGGGATACATGAAGAGACCTTCGAAAGAGGTGCCGCCCAGCATGGCTGGTAACTTATTGCTCCAAGCATCGCGCACCATCTCCAGCTGTGGCTTTGGAGCCACACAGTCTACCATCACGTATGGCTCCACGGTGGGGCCAAAGGCATAGATAAGTCCGTTGCGCCGATCCTCAGGTGTGAGCAGGCTGTGGTTAACCAGCTGCTCTGCTGGTACAGTGCGCAAATAGTCCAGCACCTGGCGATCATTGTTTTCGCCCTCATACCCATTCACCTTGGCCAGTCGATAGGCAAAGTCTGCGGGAGGGGTATTGGACCAATAGTTGTGCAAGGTGCCCGACATGGGAATGGCCTTGTGGAAGAGTCCACGCGTCTGCTCCGTGCACATCATATAGTGGGTGGAGCAGCCGCCGGCGCTTTCACCAAACACCGTTATGTTGTTCACATCACCATTGAAATAGGAAATATATTGATTTACCCATTTGATAGCTAAAACCTGGTCCTTCAGTCCAGCATTTCCGGGCACCTCCAAACTGGGGTCTTTTAGACTAAGGAAACCTTAAAGAAAAAGAAAAAGGAAATAAGAAAAGAGAAAGAGAAAGAGAGAGAGAGAGAAAACGAGTGAAAATAACAAGTTCGAATTTACGCTGAGTGCGAAAGCTTAACTAGGGGAGCAAGAGAAAAAGCTTTTACCAAAAAAATTATTTAAAGCTAGCCCGAACTTTATACCCAAATTGATAAGAGAAACTAGCTGAACAACTAATATAACTAACTTATTTAAGAGATAATCAAACGATAAGCTTACAATCACTTACCTAGACAATCAACGCGATAGTTGAGGGTGACTAGAACCACATCTTTAGCCATAAAATAATCGGGCGAGTAGATATCCCGAGTGGCTTCGCCTATGGAGAAGGCGCCACCGTATATATAGACCATAACAGGTAGGGGTTTTGCGCTCTTCAGCTGTTATCAGTGAGATCACTTGAACATTTGAACAATCCATCAAAGTGATATATTATTTTTTAGCAAGTCACCTGTTTGGCGTATACATTCAAATAAAGGCAGTCCTCGCTGCCCTCTATGATGCCTGTTAACAAGCCCTTCTGCACGGGCTTTTCGGCAAAGTGGTTGCAGTCCAGCACACCGGACCAGGGCTCGACTGGCACAGGTGCCTTAAAGCGTAGTTCACCCACTGGCGGCTTGCCAAAGGGCAAACGCTCGAAGCTATAGTAATCATCATCGTAAAGGCTGCGGCGCTTAACGCCCCGGATTTGGCCCACGGGCAATGATATTTCACAGCTCTCCAAACTAAATGAAATGAAATTATTATTAAATTCACATTAATTTATGATAATGGAATTTAAATGTATGTTTTTATTGAAAACAAACACCTTTCTGACATGATGGCCAATCGTCTGCACGCGTCCAATTCCGTTTGTCAACTGACGAGCGACTAAAGCAAACGAAGGTGCGAAAGCTTAAAGCAAAAACAGTGCTGGCTATAATAATAAGCACATCGATCGCTTGGGCTGTTGAGATTATAATAACACTGCGAATCGTTTTAATGTGCATTGCAAATTTGCTGGGTACGTTATCATAAATTTCTTTTGTCTTTTAGTATGTTTTTTTATTGTGAAACTAAAGTCTGAATACTCTTTCTTAAATAAATTTACACAAATTAAGGCTTATCTATTTTAATAAACAGTCGTCAGTAACTGCAATAGATATATTCATGCCTATGTATGTGTATATCATATTATGTCGCTGAGCTACATACACATATTACCTGTAGCAATCCATGAACTATCGTATATATGTTATATGAGGCAATGATAATTACTGAAAATATATTTAAGCTTTTACTTATAAGTTAAATATTTTCAAACAATTAATTAGTTAAAGTTCGTCAATTCTGGTAACCAAGAATAAATTGCCTTTTTTAACAGAAAAAAAAAAGATTTTGTCAAATTCAAATTTTGTTGAAACTTATACGTAACAAAACAATTTAAAATCTCTAGCTCTTATAGTTTCCGAAATCCAGGCCTCCGGACTTAAAGATCTGCCACGCCTTCTTCCGCCTGTTACATACTTAAAAAATAAAAAAAAACCGTTATACCCTGAATTCCCATTTTCAATGGGTTCAGGGTATAAAAAATGAATGATTAACCAAGGTTGTGAAATTCTCTTTTATTTTAATTGTTTATTTTTAAAGCAAATTTAAATTAAAGTACTAGCGAGCAGTAATTAATAATTAATTATTTTAATCTGACTTTTTTTTGTTCATTATGTAGGTATTGCTTACTAGTAATTTACTAAATGAGTTCCATTTTAATATGTCTGTATAGCTGATCATAAAACCTCAATTTGAAACGCTCAGGTTGTTGTATGAACTTCAGTTCCTCATTGATGTTGAGGCACATTGTGGGCTCTTCCTTTGTCACGGGCTGCCAGTCAACGAGCTGCTTGGTGAGCGGTCCATTTGGATTGGAGTTGCGGGCAAACTCCGTTAACAGGGCAACAAAGCGGCAGATGGCGGTGTATTCAGGTCGAGACTTATCTAGCTTGAATGTGTGGGGCAGCTTGAAAAGGTAGCAGAGCTCATCTGCATGCTGTACGCCACGAGCATCTGGTCCTTGATAACGAATCCGATAGAAATTAAAATCAGGTGAGTCAAAGTCAAAGCGATACAGATAGTTGTCCGCCTGGCTATAGGCCAGTCGAGCCTTGAGCATGCGTTGCTGATAGTGCAACAGGTTGTGTGTGAATAGTTCTGCAATCGCTGGCTGATACTCCTCGGTTAGATAACAACTATGGACACCGCAGAATTTCTTCACTAGGTTCTGGCCTTCGTGGCGACAGGAGCTTGGCTCGCAGTGCCGCAGTAAAGAATATGGCAGCGTAAACTCCGGACGTTCCCGGCATGCTTTCAATAGTTTCGGATCCTTTTTCATGTTCATCAGAGGATTGAAAAGACCTTCGTTGCTGGTGCAGCCCAGCATGAGAGGCACGCGATTACTCCACGCAGTGCGCTGCAGCACTCGCGGCTCATCTAGCAGCACGGCAGTGGGCGTGGCATAATGTTCAACACGTGGCAAAAATAATGGATAACCTGCGCTCTGCAAGCGCTCATATAAAGGCCGAAAGTCCGGTTGAACCAACAGCTTGGGATCTGCGGCATTTATGAAATTGAATACTTCAATATCGTTGTTCTCGCCCTCATAGCCCAAATGCTTGGCCATCTGGTACTCCACGCCAGGCCAATTGGATGTCTCGGGATGAAAACCACCCAACATGATAACCTTGTCGAAGAGGCCCTCCGTTAAGGGTGTTACCATCAGCAGATGAATCAAACAGCTACCCGAGCTGTGGCCAAAGAGTGTGATGTTGTTCGCATCGCCATTGAATCTACCCACATTTGCCTTAATCCATTTGAGGGCTAGTATAATATCTTTCAATCCTGCGTTGCCAGGTATGCCCAACGACGGATCAGCAAAGCTCAAAAAACCTGCAAACATTTAGAATTGGCTTTGCTTTCGACTTAGTTTTAATATACCAACCAAATGGGCCCACGCGATAGCAAATGCTTATGTAGATCACCTGCTCGCGCATCAGATAGTCTGGTCCAAAGCCGAATCGGGTCGGATCTCCGTTCTTAAAGGCACCTCCATGCACATATACCATCACAGGCAAAGGCTTCTCACTGCTCAACTGTGGATAAAAATATAATGAAACTTATGACTTCGTTCAGCCAATAGATGACTCACGCTTTTGACGGCTATGTTCAGGTACAGGCAATCCTCACTACCTTCGACTTGCTGTGTCAGACTGCTCACTTGAAGGCACTTGCTCCTCGGCATGGAACAGTCGAGTATGTCTTGCCAGGGCTTTACATCCTGCGGCTCTCTAAAGCGCAGCTCTCCCAATGGGGGCTGGGCGTAGGGTATGCCGTCGAAGCTGTAAAAGAGCTCATCGTAGAGCGTAGTTAGCAGCGTGCCACGCACCTGACCATGTGTGGTTTGCACCACAGGCGAAGATTCAGTGCTGCAAAGAATAACATTTTATTAGTTTTGGAATTCGCCTAATATCCAACCGCAACCCACTAGTCCGTAGCCATTCTGCTGTTGGCGCAAACTAATTGCAAAGAACCAGAGCTTCATGCTTATAAGGGAGAGCGCTGTTGAGAAAAAGCTAAGTGGTGAAATTACGCATGGCGCACCGTCAATATTCGGATCGGGAGAGCTTTATCTCAACACATGTAAAGTTATTCTCTTCAACTCTGCTAGCATGACACCAACTTCTCGTGAATTCCCCTTAGATGTTTACCTCTGTGGATATAGACTAAGCTTATCTCACAATTAAGATAATTCTATTTTTTAAATAGCTCATAAACATATTTAGTAAATCAGAAAATCAAATAGAGATAATTCTTATAAAATAATAGATAGTAGCAGAAATCTACTATAGTTTATTGTAAAAACATCTTGAAAATATAAACCAAAAAATGAAGGTTTTGTACATTATTAACGAAGTATTAAGATATTATGAACAACATTAATTGTAGATTTGTATTAAAGTAAGGCAATGAATATTGGGACACCAAAGAGCAGAGGAAACTTGTATTTATATGGGGTCCAATGGAATATTAAACTTCCAGTTTTCACTAAATCATATCCATTTCAGCACTCATGTACAGCTGCTCGTAAAATTTCAATTTCCCAGATTCCGGCTGTGCGATGAACTTCAGTTCCTCATTGATGTTGAGGCACATTATGGGCTCCTCTTTTGTCACGGGCTGCCAGTCAACTAGCTGCTTGGTGAGCGGTCCATTTGGATTAGAGTTACGGGCAAATTCCGTAAACAGGGCGACAAATTGGCATATGGCGGTGTACTCTGGTCGAGACTTATCTAGCTTGAACGTGGCGGGCAGCTTAAACAGATAACCCAGCTCATCCGCATGAAGAGCTCCATGGCTATCCTTTCCCAGATAGCGCACCCGATAAAAATTAAAGTCAGGTGAATCAAAGTCGAAGCGATAGAGGTAATTATCAGACTGGCTATATTTCAGTCGCGCCTTGAGCAGCCGGTCCTGGAAGTGCAGCATGTGATGCGTGAAGAGATCAGCGAGCGATTCGAAATGCCACTTGTTCACATAAGTGATATTCACACCACAGAACTTCTTGACCAGCATATTGCCAAGGTGACGAGCTATGTCGGGTGCACAGCAATGCATTATGGAGCCCGGCAGCATAAATTCTGGATGTTCCTTATATACTTTGAGAGCTTCCGGATCCTTTTTAACAATAAATGTGGCATGTGTCAGACCCTCGCTGCTTGTGCAACCCATCATGAAAGGTAGGCGATTGCCCCAAGCAATGTTCTGCAGATCACCCGGCTGAGCGAGTAGCACGGCAGTGGATGTCGCATAATACTCTACACGTGGCAAAAACAGTGGAAGACCGGAGCCCTGCATACGTTCGCAGTGCGACCGATAATCCGACCGCAGCAGTAGCTCAGGATCAGCGGCATTTATGAACTTGAATACATCAATATCGTCCTTCTCGCCCTCATAGCCCAAATGCTTTGCCAACTTATACTCCAGGTCGGGCTCATGATATATTTCATGCTGCTGCCCGGCCATCAGTATGGCCTTGTCAAATAGGCCTTCTGCCTGGGGGCTCATAGTGAGCACGTGCACTACACGACTTCCTGAGCTGTGGCCAAAGAGCGTGATGTTGTTCGCATTGCCATTGAATCTACCCACATTTGCCTTGATCCACTTGAGGGCTAGCACAATATCCTTTAGTCCTGCATTGCCAGGTATGCCCAGTGATGGATCAGCAAAGCTCAAAAAACCTGTGAAGATTTCTCATGAGCTTTGCATAAGACTTTGATTTATTATACCAACCAAATGGACCCAGTCGATAGCCAATGCTTATGTAGATCACCTGCTCACGCATCAAGTAATCCGGTCCAAGACTGCGCCTCGTTGGATCTCCAGTCCTGAAGATACCTCCATGCACATATACCATCACAGGCAAGGGCTTTTCACTTCTCAACTATTTTAGATAAATATATCAAAATTTATTATTTTTCTAATAGCTCATTTAACTACTTACACATTTCGCGGCTATATTTAGATAAAGACAATCCTCGCTGCCCTCAATCTGCTGTGTTATACTGCCTACTTGAAAGCACTTATCCTTCGGATTGGTACAGTCCAGTATTCCTTGCCAGGGCTTTGCATCCTGTGGTGCTCTAAAGCGCAGCTCACCCACTGGTGGTTCAGCGTAGGGTATGCCATCAAAGCAATAGAAAAGATCATCGTAGAGCGTAGTTAGCAACGCACCACGCACCTGGCCATGCGTGGTTTGCACCACAGGCGAAGATTCAGTGCTAAAGAGGACAAAAATGGATAAGTAATCGAACACGCATCGCACCGAAAGCTTACTAATCCTCTTCCATTTCAAGTGTGGCCTCAACTAACTAGAATGAATTTATGCTTAGCTCTTTAAAGAGACCATTTAATAGATTGAAAATCGTTAAAGCATTCGATTAGATAGCATTTTACTTATGTGTTAATTGACAACAAAGCAGAGATAAGCTAGTCAAACTTTTGGAATATTATTTGGCAACAGCTCTACAGCAAGCGTATACGAAAAAAAATCTATCAAGAATTCAGTATAAATTAAAGATTTAAGTATATATACATATATATGTATATAAGTGTATATTTAAATATAATACCCAGCCTCCAGAGCTCATAAACATATTAAAACTGTTGTTGGATTAAAATATTAATAACTTTGACCTAAGCTTTAGCCAAGCTCAATGATCTCCGCCTACCTGACAGTGCTTCGTTAAGTGTTGGCTTAACATTTGCACTTGAATATCTAATCAATCTTTAGATACAGTTGATATAATATATTGAAAAGTTCAATATACAGGTAATTTAATGACTGCCAATTTGAAATTTAGTGGATAGTTATCTGGGCTTCGTTTTGCAGACAGTATCCCACACCCGCAATTTGGCCAGCTCCGGCAGCTCGATGATTTTCAACTGCTCCGAAATATTCAAGCACTTCATATTCTTGCGGCTCAATGGCGCCCAGGTGGACTTGCTAATGCAGGACTCGACGCTCTTGCAGTTCGGATTCGAAGTGCTGGCAAAGGTGGTCAAGATGTCGATCATGCGCTCGATAGTTTGGAACTCGGCTGTGTGCTTGTCCAGCTTCCAGGAGAAGTCGCCATACCAAATGTACGAATGATCATCGACGTGGGCCACGCCACGTAGCTTGTCGCCGCAGTACTTCAGACGCTGATGATTGAATGTGGAGGAGTCAAAGTCAAACCGATAGAGGTAGGTGGGCGCCGTTGCGCTCTCTATGCGCGACTTCATAGTACGCATAATAGGATGCCAGAAGACCTTGTAGCTGGCATACTGCGGAAAAAGATATTTGTGTTTTAATTCAACCTGATTAAAGGTATCAACAGGTACTCTACACACTAATCTACTCACCTCACAATACGCTGCGACAGAGTCTGGTTGCAGCTCGAGCGGCTTATCCCGGAAGTGAGTGAATTGTATGCGCTTGCCCAGCGTGCGGGCCATTGCCTGGGGAAGCGAGCGCTTCACCTCTAGCGGCAGCAGGTGCTCCGGCTCGCTTTTGAGACTGGTGAGCAAATACGGAGCCATATGCACCCGCCCGTACATCAGCAGACCCTCGAAGGAGGTACCGCTCATCAGCACGGGTATCTTGTTGCCCCAGGCATCGGCGAGCAACTCAACGGGCGGCTTGGCTATCATGCAATGTTCGGTGGCATATGGCTCCACGACGGGCCCAAACTGAAATACACAATCATCCAAATTTTCTGCTTCGCTCAGCAGATACGGCTTCACCAGCGTATCGGCGGGCAAACCCTGAAGGAACTCCAAGACCTTAAAATCTGAGGCGTTCTCGATTTTCTTCATGCCTAAATGCTCAGCCAAGCGTCGCGCCAAATTTGGCACCGAGCACTGCGCCCAGGAGCACAGCACATTGCCCGACTGCATAATGGCCTTGTGGAAAAGGCCCTCGGCCTGCGGATTCAACATCAGATAGTGCACAGAGGCGGCACCAGCACTCTCGCCAAATGCCGTCACATTGTTGGCGTCCGCATTGAAGCAGTGCGCATTTTCTGTGATCCATCTGAGAGCCATACGCTGATCCTTTAAGCCTGCATTGCCGGGTGCACCCGCTGCGGGATCTTGGAGGCTGAGAAAGCCCAGTGCTCCCACACGATACGAAACGGTGACCACGACCACATCGCGCATCATGAAATAGTCGGGACTGTGCAGGTCAGTGGTGGGGTCACCCTTCTCGAAACCGCCGCCAAAGAAGAAAACAATCATAGGCAACGGAGCGTCCGTCTTCATCTATATAGAAATAGAGAATTCAGGATTTTAACAGTTACTTCAATGGGACCATTCGATTCACTTACAGACTTCACGTAGACATTGAGGTAGAGGCAGTTCTCAACGCCCTCCAGCTTCTGGCTGTATTGGTTATACTGCAGTGGCTTCTCGCCCTTCTGCCGGCAGATGAGCGGCTGCTTCCATGACAACACCGGCATCGGAGCCTTGAAGCGCAGCACTCCAAGCGGTGGACGCGCATAGGGTATGCGCTCGAAGCTGACGTAATCATCGCCGTAAATGCTCGTGCAGTGTTTGCCCACAACGGGCCCGTTTTTCGTCTGTACAACGGTATCGCACGAGCTGCAAACGATATTACAATATTATTATAATAACTGATATTCTAATGGAACTGCTAAAAGCTAATTCACGACTTCATTACTTACCGCGACATGTTCCGCTCGGTTGTGAGCTTACGTCTAATCTGTCTAGGCGACGTGTTGCTTGTTTTCTTTTGCTTTATGGTGCACCTTTTGCTTTTATCTAGATAAAAACATTTATTTCGGTCTAATATCGGGTCGCGACCACTGAAAACACCTCATAAATTAGCAACTTGTCAACAACTGCACAGCAAAGCAGAGCCAGTAAAATAAAAATTATCTGTAATATTGTATGCTTTTAAAATATTACACACAGCTGATTTTGAGTTAGCTGCTTTGTTCTCGTTAAAATCTACATTAGACAACTGCCAAACTGGCTGAGATCGTAACGGTTGTTGTCATTGCCTTTTATCAGCAATGCATTCGTCGCTCTGTCTCTCTTCTCAGCGACACGACGATTTGCGCAGCTGCTCTTTCCAGGGCTGCACTGACACTGTTTACAAACAACTCAAAATGGTCGGCATGAAATATTCATAAATTATTTATTTATTGCATATTTTTTCATGTTAATTACATTATTAAATACTGAAGTATTCATTTAATATTCAATAGATGTTCGAAATTTATTATTATTATTCCATCTGCCCACACTTTGCATGTTACTGCAGCCCTGGCAACATTTATTGCTGAATCAAATACACTTGAATGTCGACTACACTGAGAGATTACGGCTCGTGCTTGGTTGAAACAACAAATATACCAGTTTTATGACTCAACTGTTTGTTTATTTTTATATCTTAAAATATAAAGCAAGCTTTGTTTTTTAATAATTCGCCCTAAACTTTTTGATATGAGAGATGTTTTTATGAATTTTAACTTATCATATAATTATTAGTAAAAGATTTTTATGTTGAAAACAATTTCTGCTTACAGCATGGGCTGGTATAAGCTAACATGTATAAATAATATTAGATAATTAATTAATATTAGCTACATTTTGTCTTTACTTTGCTATAATCATATTAAATAGTATACCACTTTTGCCATATCGTTATTTAATTATTTATTTATTTTGTATATCCTAAAAATATAAAATTTTATAAAACAAATGTTCTGCTGCTTTTAATCTGGTTTTACATTGTGACTTATAAAGCTAAATTAAAAATAATATATAAATATTCATGTCAATGCCATTAAACCGTTTGTTAGAAGTATTTTAATTCATCGCAAAAATAACGGCTAACATATGAGTCCCCATCGATACTCGCATATGAACATAAACTCGTATGTGTCATCCCAGCATAAAGCTTACTGCAAATCAAAGCACACTCTGCCACTGTAAAGACATTAACAGCTGTTAAGGTGCGACTGCTCTCAATGTAAAGATAAGGCGCTAATGTTAATCAAGCATGAGCCGAATCTATTTTTATTTTGCCGAAGGTAGGATTTTCTAGCAAAAAATGAGAATCGGAGAGAGATAAGTTTTGACCAGACGTTCAGAGTACGCTGTAGACATATGAGTGAAGAAAGCATATGTGTAATACATATGTATATGTATACATTCATAAGCAGATCGATGGCAATGCTCAATTTGCCGGCAACGGCGAGAAATTGTTTTAATTGCATTACGGCGGTCAACAGCATTGAAGCAAACAGAGCAAACGATTCGAAATTTCGAAAGAATTTTGAAAATATCAACATACAATATTCGAAACAGTCTAAATAGATACAATTACATACATACACATATGCATACGTATGTATATGCATGCATAGATACAGAAATTGAGGAGCAGCAATAGGAATGGATGTCCACGTCGGTTTTCCCAAGCTGCTGCAGATGGGCGCCAAGTGAGTATAGACTGTGTATCTACAGGGTATACTGCTATCGGTGATCGAGTGATAGACAATTCGTATATCAGCATGATTAAAACACACACATAGCGAACGCAACTTAATGATCTTGAACGTTGGACCTGGACCATAGCGACGCAGCAATCAGTAGCTCGTCGCATCACATTGCACCTCTTTGACTTTGTTATCGTCTGTAAGTGACCATTTGTTATCTCTTTGCCCGGCACTCCTCATAGATTTGTCGGCCACAAGGTGCAGCAGTATCGCCTGTCCACCAGCCACACGGTCGTTGTGGCCACTAACTATGGCCGGGTGCGCGGACTACAGCGCAAGACCGTCTACGATCAGGAGCTGTACTGTGCCTTCGAGGGCATACCCTATGCTAAGCCGCCGCTGGGTGAGCTGCGCTTTCGTGCACCCCAACCGCCGGACCCTTGGAAGGGTGTGCGTAACTGCACCACATATGGCCAGAAGCCGCTCCAACGCAACATGGTGATGGGTTTGATCGAGGGCTCCGAGGATTGCCTCTATCTGAATGTGTACGCAAAGAGTCTGCGAACGGAAAAGCCGCTGCCCGTCATGGTGTGGATCTATGGTGGTGGTTTCCAGAAGGGTGAAGCCTCGAGGGATATCTATAGTCCGGACTATTTCATGAAACAGAACGTGGTGCTGGTCACAATAAGCTACAGGCTGGGCGCGCTGGGTAAGTGAGGATGGGGGTATGAGCCAGTTAAAGTCCAACCTAAAGATCTACTCCAATAGGTTTTCTAAGTTTGAAGGATCCGAAACTGGATGTGCCGGGCAACGCTGGACTGAAGGATCAAGTGCAGGCACTGCGCTGGATCAGCGAGAACATTGCGCACTTCAATGGCGATCCGAACAATATCACGCTAATGGGCGAGAGTGCAGGCGCCGCATCTACGCACATTATGATGACCACGGAGCAGTCGCGCGGCCTATTCCACAAGGCCATATTGCAGTCCGGCTGTGCGCTGTCCGCCTGGGCAGATACTCCGGATCGCAATTGGGCCTTAAGACTGGCCCGCCGGATGGGCTACAAGGGCAGTGACTCGGAGGCGGACATACTGCGTTACTTGACCAAGGCATCTGCTCGACAAATTGCCTCGCACGATCAGGAGATTGTGACGCTGGATGAGTTCCGAAACTTCTATCTATACGCCTTCGGGCCCATCGTGGAGCCCTATGAGAGCGAGCATTGCGTGGTGCCCAAGCCGCACAAGGAGATGCTGGCTACTGCCTGGGGCAATAGTTTGCCTCTGATTGTGGGCGGCAACTCCTTCGAGGGACTCTTCTCATACCAGCTGGTGCGCAACGATCCCTGGGTGATGACCAATTTCCATAATATTATTCCACGCGAAGTGAGCGAGTCGAGCACACCGGAGCAATTGGAGCAGCTGGTGCGCAGGCTCAAGCAACTCTACTTCGGGGACGAGCAGCGGGAGTGCATGAAGCTATTCGAGGCGCTCGATATATTCTCACATCGGCAAATATGGCACGATCTCCACCGCATGGTAATGGCTCGGCTGACCTACGCACCGGACACGCCCACCTATCTCTATCGCTTTGACTTTGACTCGCCGCACTTCAATCAGTTCCGTTGGCTCGTCTGTGGCGAGCATGTGCGTGGGGTATCCCATGGCGACGATCTCTCCTATCTCTTCTATAATGTGCTGGCCACCAAGCTGAGCAAATCCTCGCAGGAATATCTCACCATCGAGCGCATGGTGGGCATGTGGACAACGTTTGCGGCCAACAGTGATCCCAATTGCTGGGCCACCGCCTCGAACAAGTGGATGCCAGTGCAGCATACACCTGATCGAGCTCATAACTGTTTCAACATCAGCTCCGAGATGGAAATGATAGCGCTGCCCGAGGCGACGGCGCTGGCCATCTGGGATACATTCTACGATAAAAACGCTCTATACTGAGGAACGATTATTTCCATTCCAATACTAAAAATTCCCATCCCTGTGTGTATGTATGTATGTCAATTTGTCATTAAGTATCGTTTGATGACAGAGATGTTATTGAAGTCAATCAAAATTCTTTGTATATAAATACAAATTTTAAATATGATAAATAAATAATAAAACAAATTAAATGTTTCAAGATTTAAATTTAGGACTGCCCACAATTAAAAAAAAAAAATATATATATATTTAATATAAATAACTTATCTTTAATTTTCTTTAAATTAAAAATGTAAATGTATTTATATATGTATGTATACATTTTTTTTTTTATAAAAAAAAAATTTGATTACAAAAGCCCAATCTGAATTGAACCTTTTTTGATCCTTATCTATGAAATGTAGGGCTTAATTCAATCACTAAAAATTCATTTAGTTTATGTTTAGTGGTTTAATTTTGGAATTGGGGCTGCTTCACACGATACGACATTTTGGTATTAATTTCGATGTCTGTGAACGACACTAAGCTTATTCTAATCAAAATTCGATAATATCAAAGCAACTCTAAGGCCGATTACATAACCGACTTCCGGCTCTGAATTGAAATTCTTTTCCGTTTGGAAGTCAAAGTGAACAGATCAACTAAGGAAACTCATAAAAATGTGAAGAACAATTAAATTGAAAATTTATATTCAAACTACTGCATCAACTAATCTTCAAGTAATTGAATAGAATCAACGAAAATAATGGATGCAATTCAATGGAAAGGTAAATACAGAATTAATTTTTTTCTAATGGAAAAACTGAGCTGGCTGAAGGGGCTCTTCAGCCGCGTTGTAGATAAATTTGATCTATCACCCTATTTACTTTCATTTCTTTTGTTTAAAACTCGTGTGTGGTGTCTCACGAATTCCCAATGTAAATATTTTGAAAGAATTCGCGATTGTGGGGCGTCTCACGTTTTCTAAGAAATGCGCGCAGACGCCGAAAAACAAATTTTGTCATGTGTGTTTGTGTGTGTGTGTGTGTGTGAGTAGCTTGTGCTCTGCACAAATAAACTTTTTAGAAAAATACGTTCAGAAAACGAAAAATGAGAATAGTCGAAAGAAATTTGATTGCCTTTGCTACAATAATTGCCAGTTTAGAATACAAACTTTATGATTTGATTTATAATTATAATAAAAATGATTTTTTATTTTATATTAGCTTAGTTATGGTAGCTTTCCTGGGAACATTCATGGATTTTAGCCATATTTGAATTCATTTGGATGTCATTGCCAACACAAATGCTTATGTGCTATTGATAATATTAAAGCAATTAGAATTTCTATGCAGGTTTAATAATTGAAAATCATTATTTGCTTATTTAAATTATGTGCCTCATTAATAATTTTGTAATTTCATATGCAAATGATCAATTTCAACTGCAATTTAAAATCAGACTTTTTTTTTATTTAATATTCGCGCACGTGCAATTATTTTTTTTTCAAGCGCAGCATTGCCAACACAAATGTATGTCATTGCCAATACAAATGCTTATGGTGCTATTGATACTATTAAAGCAATTAGAATTTCAACGCAGGTTTAATAATTGAAAAGCATTATTTTCTTATTAAAATTATGTGTGCCTAATAAATAATTTTTTAATTTCATATGGAAATTATCAATTGCAACTGTAAATTAGTATCAGATTGTTTTTATTTTATTTAATTTTCGTACACGTGCCATTTTGTTTCCCAAATGCAGCATTGCCAACACAAATGTTGAATAGCTGGCAAAGCTATTGTAATTTTAATGAAAGTTTAGTGGTGTTTAATGGATACCTAATATTAAGATTATTAAGATCATATTTTGAAATTAAAAAAAAAAAAAAAAAAAAACAAGTAAGAAAGCTGTAGTCGAGACTGCTCGACTACAAAATCCCCTGAGCCCTTCTTCGAACGAATCATATTCCAAGAATGTTTAGTTTCGATTCTCTATGCGTAAGAAACTATACATGCAAAAACACGAACACCCACACGCTTGTAAGCATGTATGTGTGTGAGCAATGCAGGCGGCTTGCTGTCTCGCTGCCTTTGTTGCTGCGCCACATGGGTTTTGATGAGAAAACTTTGATGATTGATAATTCTGTTTCTAGATGAACAATCGTATTGATTTCTTCAGATTATGATTATGATATTCATATCTACATGCTAAACCAAACAGCATGTCTCTAGTATTTGAAATGCATTTTTTTTCACATTTGGGGGTGGTGGGGCGAAATGGGGACCGAAATCCAAAATCTGACAAAAACCGAAATTGTATTAAATTAGTATCTATATATATGCAGAAGACTTGGAGACTCTAACTCTAAAGATGAATTAGAATTTTATAACTGTTTCCCGATAATTTCGTTTATCGATAACTTAGCAAATATACAAGTTATCGAATTTCTGAAACAAACTCGTGCTGCGCGTGCAATATACGAACCTAACACAAAAAGAATGAACTCTCTAGCTTTTGTATCTTAGGAAATCGACGCGTTCATACATACGGACGGACGGACGGACGGACAGACGGACATGGCTATATCAACTTTTCTCGTCACCCTGATCAAGAATATATATACTTTATGGGGTCTGCCACGCCTCCTTCTGCCTGTTACATACTTTTAACAAAACCATTATACCCTGATTTCCCATTTTCAATGGACTCAGGGTATAAAAACTATTAGTGTTTAGCTACCTTGTGAACAAAAATTGGTTGCTTGCAGCAATTTCTAGCTTTATGTATGTTCTGCAGCTTTGCCGCGCATGCCTGCCTTTTGAATTAGTTGCAGCATTGCCAACACATACATATGCATATAAGCATATCAAACGAACTTGCAGCATTTCAATCTGCATACAGAGCTAAAGATATTTAAAAGTTAATAAGAGCAACGAGAATAATTTAAAAGCCAGCTACAAATAAATCATCACAGTGCCACGACCAAGCAATTTGAAAGTTATTATTTCTTTCACTCTTAATTTGCGTGCAGTTCAAGTTTTTGCACTTATCAATTATGGCTGTTTGTTGTCAACTTTTAAACTTTTACCTCACAAATTTGCAACAACAAATTCCAATCAATGCAAAAAATGTGCGTACGTGTGAGCGCCAATAAAAGTTTGCACATCGTTGCCGCCAACAAAAATGTGCCAAAAATGTGAGAAAAATGTTAACAATGTCGATACAAATTGCTGAACTTTCCAACTGCCAAAATGAAAGCGAAATTTAAATTATGAAAATTGCCAACAAGTGAAATTTTGATGACCTATCAAAAATAAGGTCCTTCTATGTACATATATATTGTAGTAAAATTTTTGCATTCGGCACTCTTTAAGCAGGAGCTCGGGCGTATTAATTAAAAATTGTCATAAATCTTTATGGAGCTTAACCCATTCACAGTCGACTGGGCTGGTGAGAAATGGCAATAAGCATTTTCGGTTAATGCTTGCCAGAGTCCTTTTTTATTTGCTCTCCCACTCACAAGGACTTTGCGTATTGCTCAAGTACTTAATTACACTTGCGCGCACTTTAATTTTCAGCTAAAAGAGCGAAAGAAAGTGGAGCGCGTGGGATGGAGAGAGATTGGTATGTTTTTTATACAAAGAAATGTAAATTAGGCTGCCAAGTCAAAGTGAGCCGAAACCTTGTAAATTATAGGCTTAAGAAGCTGCTGTGAGGACCAACTCCTCATTTGGGTTACATGCTGCTCAGCTCAAGCCTTCGGGTCTCTACCCGAAGCAGTAGCAGATTTTGGAACTGGCGCTAGAGCCTGTATACCCAAATTATGCGCATATAACGACGGGCGGGCATCCAGTGAAGTTGTGGTATCTAATCTCACTTTAAGCCTGATGCTCATCAAAATTTGACACTCGCTCGCAAGTAAATTGAATGTCGCTGGGGTTAAGCGAGAGTATCCCGAGTAGCCAATGTCTGAAATATGCAGCACTCATAACTGCTTTGCCATAAAATCAAAGTACAGAGAGTCAGAGCTTCAGATTGGGCATCGAAATACGACTGCAGTGCATAAAAATAATTTGGGTACGATTCAAGTATTCTTTTTTCTTTTCATTTCCTTTTTGCTTTTATTTTTATTGCAGCCAAGGGAATTTTCTCTATGAATTTGAGCTTTATACTCATACATATATATGTATTTTTTTGCAAACTATTTGGAAATCGAAATTGAAGACAAATTTCAATGCGTTCGCATTATGCGGCTTTTGTTGCGGGCTCGTTCATGTTTTCAGGGTTAGCAACAAAACAAGAATTATTGAACATTGATTTGTATGCCCAAGGGATGGCTCTCTAAGCAAATTGTAGAGGACTTAAATTTGCAAATAGAAAAACGTTTTAGTTTAATTCGTTTTATGCCAAACATGCGTTTTAGCATGTCAAAACAATTTATAACTTTTCAATTAAAAATATGTATTAAGTATATATGTTTTATATAATATAATGTCAATTTGTATTATCAGCTGAGACATCAGAGTGGGCTGCTTTGAAGTTACCTTGTTTTTTGTTACTAATCAAATTGAAACCCGTTCATAATTAAAGAGCGGGGAAAATCCCATAACAATGGCAAAAGGACTATTAGGCCTAGACCCAAAAGAATCAAACTTTATAACGAAATTTTTTGTTTTCTACTTCATTTTTTTTCTCGTATGCGCAGCTGAAAGAGAGTATATTGGCTTTGTGCACTGTTCGATGCGAAATATTTAATATATCTGTACATATACTCCATATAATATTTAATATATGTTATATAAAGTGACATCTTTTGAAGCGTTTGGGGTAACAGCCTAAGAACACTCAATTAGTAAAAATATAAGTTCCATCTTTGGGGTGTTACAATTAATATAGCAAGGGCTCTAGCACAAAAAGTTCTATATCTTTTTACCAACCACAATTGGGGAGTGGCAAACTGGAATATTTTATTATTTTTAATCGTAAGCGCGTATTATTTGGTTGGGTCACGCTTGACTGCAATGTACTTATTTTGTTTGCTCTGTGCTTTTGTCATATTTCCCAAAAAGCAATTTGGTTAAAAGCAAATGAGTAATTATTAAACAGCTGAAGTCAAGTCGGGGTCAAAAAAAGAAAAAAAGGTAAGAAACCAAAAGTTGGCGAAGACAAAGGCAAAAATGAAGCCGAAAGCAAAGTGAAACTTGAGCGGCATTTTTAATCAAATTTACAATGGGCGAAGGAATAAAAAAAAAATTACATAATAAAGTGGCGGGAGTTAGCCTTCGCGCTGCCCCGTCAATTGGCAAATAATGGACTCTTATTATTAACTGAAACGCTTTTTGATCTGCCAAGTCAAATTACACGCTACAACGCGGCGTTGTACAACACTGTAAATGGACTTGACGCTATGCAGCACGGGCCATATAACACTCTTTGCTGCCTTTGGAGCGAGGAGATTTAAATGTCGTCTGTGGCGTTTGTAATTCACTTTGATTAAATATGCACACCGCCGAGAGAAATATAGAGATACAGAGGGGGAGAGTGGATTTTGTGGAGCAGAGCATTAAAATGCCGCAACAATGCGGCAGCAGGGACAACTGCAAGTGGCTGTCGCTTTGCCGTATCCTTAGACAAGTCAAATAGTGAGAGTTGGACAAGAAAGCGCAAAACAAGTTGGCGAATTTTCGGCAACTGCATCGTGTCCTCTGACAGGATATAAAACAATCAGTGCAAGCTAGCGGAAACGGAAGTGTTGCTGCCAGCCACACCCACCGCCAGCAATTGTGGGCGTAACGAATTGCCGCAGCAGCGACTGCATGTCAGCTCCTTGTGGCTGTTGTGAATTGTAGTCCAAATGCTGTCCCGCTCTGCTCCTGGGAGATACCACAACACAGGACTCAGCACTCGTCCGCCGTTTGACTATTGTCTGTTTTTCAGCTGACTACCGCTTGCCGCTTGCCGGCAGCCTGCATCGGGTATATTAATATGGCAAATTGAAATTTCACGCTTTGTTGCCGAACGTCCTCCGGCTGACGTCTAGTTTTTGTGTGCCGCCTCCACGCGCGCACCACATTTGGCTTGGCAACAGGCGCTGCAGTTCATGTGGCTTGCAATTTGATTTATACTCTATGGCACTTAATTAATTGGCCTTCAAACTATTTTCAGATATTCTACAGCACAACAAGCCTGACAGTTGAAACGATAAGGATTGGATATGGGAACCATTTGCTTGGCTATTTTTGCAATTGGCAGCAGGGATAAGCTGAGCCAAGCTGACAGAACGACTCGCTAAAGAACGCAAATATTTGGAAGAATGCATCAGTGCATCGAAACCGCAAGATAAGTGTTATATTTCACTTTTTGTTTAATTTTTCTATAGTTGTCTCTTGCATGCTTTTCGACAAACTCAATAATTGTATTTAATTATTGTAGTTATTTATAAATATATTTTACCTTCTCATATGTACATAATACAAAATGTTAGCTTAGATATTTATTAATGAACGATTTAATTTGAACTAAAATATGCATCGTTAAATATATAGTAAAGCAAGAATACTAGATATAGATTTTTTCGATGTATTACATCCCTTAGTAGCGTAGTGAACAAATATTTCCCTTTAAAAGCAGATTGCACCACCGAGCACACTTTCATAAAAGCAAGTCCCTGCTCTCAATAGATTCGTTTGGTGTGGTTTCATTACGATAGATGGAGGAACAGCATCCAATATGTAATCTCTTTCACTTCGTGTTCCTTATCAGGATAGCGCATTCTCCATGTTCACTGTGAACATTGAATATTTTCTATATTATTTGATTTAACCCTGAACCCCGTTGAAAGTGGGAAATTAGGATATAATGGATTTGTTAAATGTATGTAATAGGCACAAGAAGGCGTAACAGACTTTTAAGTATATACATTATTGATCATGGCGATGAGCTGAGTCGATTTAATCCTCCCGCCTGTCCGAAGGCCTCGATTTCAGAAACTATAAGAGTTTGAGACTTTAAATTTAAATTTAAATTTATCGAGTTCGTTTAAAAAATTTCATAGCTATTCCTGTTTCAATTATCGATTTTATATAAATATCGACTATAAATTTATATCTCGTTCATCTTTAGAGCTAGTCTCCAAATTTTGCATATAAATAGACGTGAACCATTTTGAGTTTCGTTATATTTTGGATACCAGACCCAAGTCCACCCCAACCCTTGAAATTTGTAAAAATCGTATTTCAGATATTAGAGATTTGTGGCTCAGTTTGTCATACACATATGTATATAATACATATAACATCACATTCTTGAAGTTTGATATATGTAGATAGATCATCTACAAGAGGATTTATTGAATAATTAAGAAAATCATACTATAGCTCCAAGCGTTTGTGTGTATAAGTGTGTGCGCGTGCATGTGTGTGTACATGTGTGTGCGCGTGCATATGTTGTTTGCTATATATGAATTAAAGAAGCGTAGAATTCGTGGAATACAAATATCGAATGGAATATCCAAGGATTCAGAGGATCTCGTAGTCGAGCAGTCTTGCTTGTTTCTATTGAACTGTTTCATACTTCAAACTGTTGAAACTGCTCAACTAAGAGATCCGCTGAGCTCTGTAAAAATAAAATATAACGCTTCTTTAATACATACATAATAAATAAAATACATACGAAAAAGATCGCGCTCTGCCGACTGCGAAGTAGACGCAGCAACTGCGCTTGGGCTGTATATGAACTATATATTTTAGGCACTTAAAAATCCTTTTATAGATGGACTATCTTCATCAAATTTTCAGAGCTAGATTATAAAATTTGAATGTATGTGTTCGACAAATTATAAGTCTCTCATATTTGGAATACGTTTTTGCAAATTTATGGTGGAGCGGGAATGGTATCCAAAATCTAAGAATTATAAAAGCTCTGTATCCATTACATGGACCTCTTACATATGCAATTTAAAGTCTCTAGCTCTACGCATCAAAAACGAAGTCAAGTGTTCGATTCTCATCGATAAAAAGAAATGGTGTGAGTTATCGAAAAATATGATGAAATTGTATTGCGTTTGGCATACAGAAGTAAACATTTCAAATTTCAAATCTTTAACTTTTGTAGTTTACAAAATCTGTGCGTTCATTCGGACGGACAGACGGACATGACTAGATCAAGTCTCTCCTCGTCATTCGGAACCGGAATACACACACCTTTTGCCCCCTTTCACACTTCGAATGGGTTCAGGGTATAATAAATTACAGCATTTGTAATAAATTCTACTATTTTATTTATTTATTTATTTTTACTATTTTATTTATTTATTTATTTTTACTATTTTATTTATTTATTTATTTTTACTTTTTTATTTATTTTTAGTATTTTATTTATTTATTTTTACTATTTTATTTATTTATTTCTACTATTTTATTTATTTATTTTTTAAAAGGTAACAAAAACAGTAGCAAAAAATGTGTCATTCCTTAATTTAAATTGTGAATATCTGACTATTTGCTAACCAGAGCTACAACATTTGTTTTTAGTGCGCCACAAGATTGTTCTTTGAGAAAGAAGTTATTACAGACGGATATATCTTATCTTTGGAGGAAAAAAAAAAATTGCAGCCTGCTTTGGTTTGTCACCACCTAGACCAAAAATAAGATATGTATAAGAACTGAGAGGACATGATCAAACTATGACTAATTTTCTATGAAATTACAAGTTCTGGTGAGAAAAAGGCAAATATACAATCCAGAGAGAAAATGATATAAATCGCACTACTTTTCTTCAGAAAAGATCTGTTGATTTCTACAGGAATATAAATAAAAAAAAAAAAAATTTATCACTAATAAAAAGAGAGTCCCACACGACCCACCCGTTCTACGAGCGAGCTCCTCTGACAGAATTTCGGAGTGATGATTAAGTTTTTAGTTTCGAGGCTTTTGCAGAGATTAACAGATATTTCCTGAACTTCTGAAGAAAAGTAGTGCGCATTTCATTATTACTAAAAATAAATATTTTCACCAAAACTCGTAATTTTAAAAAAATATTTAATAGTTTGATCATATCTGTGATATTTAATAACGATTTTTGGTGACAAATCAATATTTGAAACGTTGCTTCATTGATAATATATTTTGTATTTGTGATAACTTTTTTCTCAAAGATTAATTTTGTAGCACACAAAAGAAATTCTGTAACTATGGTTGGCAAATTGAGTGAGATATTCTGATGCATTTTTTTTATATTATTATTTTATTTTATTTATATTTTTTTTTTTTATATTTATCATTATTTTTTATTTTTATAATTTTATATTTTATTTTTAATTATATTTTTATTTATATTATATTTATATTTTTTTTATTATTATTATTTTATATTTTTTTTTAAACAATATTTACAAGTTTGCACATAATATGAAAAAAATTTTAGCCCTATCCGATAAATAAAAAAAAAAATGCGCTATCCTGATTACAAGTAGTGTATGTATAACCATTTTTTTTTGTCTGTAATATGTATATAATTCACATTATATTTGTCATAATCCAAAACTATTTCAATAATTTTGTTAGCTTATTTATATTTATATATTTGCTTTATTCATATATTTGCTTTATAAAATGCTATGCTAATGTAATAATGACTATTATTATTTTTAGTGTTTCTTTTATGTAATTTATTTTGACTCATTCGAAGTGGCTTCATGTAATATCTATCTGTTGTCCGTCCGTCTCAACTTTAACAGCTTTGCGCTATATATTAAAATAAATATTCAATAAACTATATCTTCGAAATATTTACAATTAGAGTATTTGATAACTTAAGTATTGTTGACATTTTCATTTTGTTTTTGCAATATTATCTAAGCATGACAGTTCGAAAAACTTTCTGTTGGAGCCTAAAATAAGTCTTAGAATTAGAATTTAAAGTACTTAAACTCAAGAGACTAACCACAAAATTGTACATCTCTTCGAAAGTCGCAAATAACCATATACAATGGTGGGCAAAAGTATTTAGACAACATATTGCAAAGACTCAAATCGCTTTATTTTTTTTTTTTTTTTTTTTTTTTGCATTACATTTTTAGGCGACAGAGCTTTGAAGAGAGCAAATTATTGCATCGATTACTAAACAAATTTTTTGTTCTATGACATTGCATACATTAACACAGTAAGAGAAATAGTTAATATTGGTGATGGTACAAAAATATTGATACAAAAAACCTCTGAGATTTATCGCATATACATATATAAAAAATATTCATAATGAAATAGCCACCCAAAGTACATGAACTTCATAAATAGTCTTGCACGTTCTTAATAAGTCTGAGCTTTGTATTCTTTTGATATAAATGCATACAGTCTCCATTAAATTCAGATCAGGGCCTTGACGTGCTTAATTTATTGTATTGACTTCAACAGCACTCGAAAATGCAATTATCATATAAGCCTTGTCGCATGGAGCGTTGTCCCAAAATGATTCCAGTTTGCTTACGTATAATTTGACTGTGTAGATCGAGTTCAGAGAATATTTTGGAATTATAATAAGTAGAAAAACTGTCGACAAATAATAGTGGTCGATTTTTCTACTTATGTAATTCAACTAATCGAAAAATAAATAGAAATAAAAATAAATAAATAAAATGAATTTGAGAGCAAGCCGAAATCATTCTGGAAAATAGTATTAATATCAGTTTTAAATTCCATGTCACAAGGCTCATATGATATGAATAAATTCTTGAGCGCTGTTTAAGTTGGTACAGAAGATTGAGCCCGATCTGAATATAATAGAGAACCTGTGGCTTTATGGTATAAAAATAGAAGATGAAGCTCAGACTCCTATTAAGAATGTAATTGAAGTTCGAGGTAGGATATATTTTATTAGAAAAAATACAACATTCAGTTAGGTAAATTTCTGGATGCGTCAAACCTCAGAGTTTATTTTTTATAGATATATATATATTTTTTTAACGCTTTCTCTCAATTAGTTAATATGTGTAGTGCCAAAATACTTTTGTCTAGCCAAGGAATTATAATCTGCATTGGAAATCATAAAAAAGTGGGTTACGTGATCTGTGCCATATTTTCTTCTCTTGAGTTGAATAATATAGTTTCTTTTAAAATGGAATGATACTATTACTTCTATACTCAGGATGTAGAAATAAGCGGTTTCAGTTTTTGCAATGGGTTGTCGAAAAACTTTTGCTCACCATTGTATAGCAGTTTCATTTTGCAGATTACCACCGATTGAAGGAATATTCAATTTCAACTGTTTTGGACTTAAGTCGAACATCAAGCTAGAGGGAAACATAGTAACTTGTTTTTGTCTTTTGACGTCATCCATCCGAGCTCTCATCTGAAATCGACGCCTTCAACCGCCCTCCTCAATATGCATGCTGAACACTTGTAAGTTTTTGATTTTCCTTAATAGCAATTGTAAAATTAATTTGATAAAAAAGTTTTGCATAGTTTTTTTTTTTTACTTAGTTTCTAGTGTAATTGAATTTGGCATTAATGGATCACTTATTCCCACATTTAGAGTCAAATTTGCTAAGGCATGGGTTCGGGAGGTGGGAATTTTAGTGCGGTGTCGTCTTTGGTGGGTGTGCCAAAATGTCAAACACAAAATTGACTGACAAACTTTTACTTTCTGTGGACTTCTGTGAACTGGTATTTTTGGTTGGCTTCACTTGGCAGTAAATTTCTCTCTCTCTCTTTCTGTCTCTGTATATATATCTCTCTCGCTCACTCTGTGGCAGCACTTGCTGCTCGTCGTTCATGATGACAGCTGTCCTGGCGCCTGCTCTTGCCCTAGCTGGTGCTGTTGTTTGGCTGCCTGGGAGGTCAGTGCGAATGCAAGGATGAAGAAAAACCCAAACAGTTTTGCGGTCTTGCATTTGAGCGTCGTCCTTGTGGTCCTTTGCCGTCTCGTTGGTGGTTATAAATGAAGCAGACAAGCAACACGCCCAGCCACAGGAAAGGGGCAGTGGTGTAGGAGGTTGCCCGCCTGTGCGAACGGTCATTCGTCGTTCTCGCTGATTCGACATCCTCTTCGCTAGGCTTGTTCAGCACAATGATAAACTGTCTCCTTCAGCTGCCACGCCCACGTTCCCATGCCCATTCCTCGGCAGTTTTGTGCATTTGAACTGTGAGTTCATTTTACATTTTATGCTGTCATTAGATGTGTCTGCTCAAGTTGCTTATATTGATGAGTCCCTGGCGGTCTTTAGTTCGCGCTGAGACGCTTCATTTACATGCCCGGCTCCACTTCCACGCCCCCACTCGTTCTCTCCCCCTACATTGCATGCTATATATTTAAAGACTCCACGAGTTATTTAAAATGCTATGTAGCAGACACGTCTCACTTTTCACAGTGAAATGGAGCACAGTTAGCTCGTTTTATTTGTGGCTTCGAGTTTTTTGTTTCCATTCTTTGGCCGAATCGCAGCTGAGAACTGCGTCATCGTCGTAATTCCTAGCTGACTCTGGCTTACTTCGTGACAGATGCCACAGCACGAGGCCAATCAGTAAAAACTCATTTAATTTCCCGCCAAGCATTTACCCGCTTTACGCCATTCAATTCGCATTCCACTCGATGTCAATATAAAGCATTTTTAATATAGCTTCATAGTGGCTGCTATGCAACAAGAGAATTCCACTCAATCAAGTGCAAGTTTTCAAGTGTCTCATCTTTGCTGAGGAAAGAGCTAAGCAGGAGTATGTGTATATATCAGAGCATTGCAATAGTCTACGACTCGTTGAGCCATCGACCTTAAAGAGATTAATTTCAACTCTTTCGATAGTGTTCCATATTCGCAATACTCATATGCATATATTTTTACACTCTCATTGTAAAATCGGTTATGTAGTTATGTAGTCAGTAACAAAAGAGTACAAAATTCTTAGTTGTTTGTAATCCATTATTGTATATTTTAAATTTCTAATATATTGCATGTTTCATATTTAATATAGAATGTGGATACGGATATGGATACTGATACTTACACTGATACTAATACAGATACGGATACAGATACGGATGCGGATACAGATACGGATACAGATACGGATACGGATACAGATACGGATACGGATACAGAAACGGATACGGATACAGATACGGATACGGATGCAATTGCATATTGTTGCATATCAGGTACATTTCATTATATATTATTTTACTTAATGCCTGGCTCAAACATGCTCTTTTCCTCTTATTTTCAACACTTACCATTTCATTCCATTGTAAAATTTTTCTATTCTATAATTTGACTTCATCCAAAAGAGTACAAAATTCTTAGTTGTTTGTAATCCATTTATTGTATATTTTAAATTCCTAATATATTGCATGTTTCATATTTAATATAGAATGTGGATACGGATATGGATACTGATACTTACACTGATACTAATACAGATACGGATGCGGATATGGATACAGATACGGATACAGATACGGATGCGGATATGGATACTGATACTTATACTGATACTGCTACAAATGCGGATACGGATACGGATATGGATACGGATACAGATAAGGATACAATTGCATATTGTTGCATATCAGGTACATTTCATTATATATTATTATACCCAATGCCTGGCTCAAACATGGCTCTCTTCCTCTTATTTTCAACACTTACCATTTCATTCCATTGTAAAATTGTTCTATTCTATAATTTGACTTCATCCAGTTTTCAAATGTCTATTCCACATGAACACCTAATTGTAATCCATTCTCCGACACTTAACACTAGCTACATGCCAATTTGTTCCACTTTGCATGGACTTAGCTTGTTATGGGACACATACCTTGAGCTAGTTAATTTCCATAATGCGCTTTGGTCACATTTTTTCTGCTTCAATTAGCTGCATCTTCGAGCCCAACCAACCACACAACCCAGCACAACACTAATTAGCAACAACAGCATAACGGGTTTTGGTGTTAGACACCTGCTCGCAGTGTCCTCGTGTTACTAGCTATTTATCTGATTGTGTGTGTGTTTTTTTTTTCAAAATTTCTTTCTCTTTCACACACACACACACTCTCTCTCTCTCCCTCCCTTTCACTCACTTGACTATTCTGTGTGCCATCATAAATACTGTGTGCCCGCCCAGACATGTTGTCCTGCAGCCCCGATGCCAGACGACGTTCTGCTAATTTAAATTTATTGGCATTAAATTTGCTCCTCAGTTTTGGCTGCATGCAACGCGCGCAGCAGGGAAGTGGCAGGGGCCACTGATGCGGCGACTGTTGTTGGCTGTGGCTCTGTTGCAAGAATTTATTACATTCGGTTGCATTGACACTGGCAGCTGGAATATATGGCGGCCATTTCCCTTTTTCTTTATCCCGCTACTCGTTTGAGCCAGGCGGGGCATTGGACATATTCCCCGTTTCCAGTGCATGGGATTATGTAAATATAGCGAAGCGTGACACCAGTTTCATTTCCATTTTCAGATAAACATGGCTCCTGAATTAATTTTTTTAATTAATAAAAAAGACAATCTATTACAATTCTTAATATTTAGTGAAATTAAAGTAACGTGCTCAAGTGAAAAAAAAAAGTATTTATATATATATAAATAAATAAGATTGCTTGTGTTACATGGTATTCTTGCTGATGGTCTTCTATGTTTTAAATAAGATGACATCACCCAGAATAATATGTAATGTGAACAATGAATATCACAGTGAAATGTTTTTCCTTGCCGTGTGCAATTCCAATTGATTTAGTTCGTGGTTGAAATTTTCTGTCTGACATCTCATAATTATCTTGGCCAAGTTGGGATCATTCAGAACAATTGAATACCATGGACAAACGGACCGATTGGGTTGCGAATTGTTCTTGCTGCAGTCTCATCGCTTTTTGTTTGATGAGATCAGTGAGAATAATTCATGACTCAATTGGCAATCGTCAAACGTTTTGTTTACTTTGAAACATTTGAATAAAAATTCATTTGCATATTTATTTATTTTTTTGTTTAAGTTCCTCATAATTTGAAATTAGAAGTGTTATATATATTTATATTTATAGTTGTAATAAATTACTGCAGAATTTATTTATTAACTTTTCCAGTATGATATATTTGCTAAACATGTAAAATATATAATTTTATTTACATAGCTTCGTTTATTTTAACTGCTGCGAATATTTTAACTGTTTTCAAATTGTTTCAAATGCGCAATAATTTTATTTACTAGCAACTATTTATTTGTAAATTATTACGCAATAATTTGCAGCTTTGAATTCAACTATATAATATAACCAGAGACCCAGAGTTCTACCTCATTAACAACAAATTTTGGTTCCAATAACAGAAGTTTTTTTTTTTTTATTTGTATTTTTTGCCTTGTTTACAATTCTATTTATTTATGCAATTAAAGAAGCATGCAGGAATGTAGGAGAAGTGTGGGCTCTCTGTTTGTTTTTGATATCGTGTGCCGTTAGTCATGCGTGGTCAAAGAGAGAGAGAGAGTTGGTGGAGGAGGGAGTAGAGGGAAAGATTTTTAATTAAAATTATAATAGGCTCATTATGCAAATGGCGCGTCGTTGCTTATTTGGACCGGGGCACTGGATAAAACAGGACACAAGCGAGCCCAAAATATGTAATTTGGTTTATGATTTTTATTCAGTTTTTGTTTATTTAGTTATTAACATTTTTGCCATTGGTTTATCGCAAGTTTTTATGACTTGCGTGTCTAGAGAATCAAATAGAAATATTCTAGCATTCATTTATACTGCTTAGCTTAGCTTTGCTTTCTCATTACGGTCAAGATTGGTTGAATGGAACAATTTACATGAGAATCGGTTCGTGACATAGTTAATTTTAATTTGTTTTTGCCCGTTTACAGCCTGTACTATGTAATATGAATGCACTCGCCTGCATTTGTAGCTATTCACAAATGTCCATAAATAATTTAAGTCGAGCAAATTGTGTGCATCGCATTTGCGCACAAATATGAGCGTAAATGGACTTTTGCCCTTTGTCCGTCCTCCCTGTTTGGTTGGCTGCTTTCTGCGCCGCACATACCAGAGCTGTGTGAGTATAATCATTTAATGGTATTACCTTTAAATATGTAGAGCAAACACGCATCTAAATAATGCATACTTTTTCATTTTTGCAGCAAAACGTAGGGTATCGGGCGTCGACCGGCTCAGTAACTCTTTGCATACGCATAAACATTGGACAATTCTGTTTTTTTAATATTTAGATTGTCTAATGATTGTGCTCAGGCACTGAGTGTTGTGCAACGATGTGAGAATTCAGTGTTGGCCAACCTTAACGGTGAACCACGTCAATTTTCTTAGTTTTAGGTGAGGAAAGTTGATGGTGGTACACAATTAAGGCTGAAGTTCACAAGCAACGTTTAAGAAAATTCTATAGTTCAATGTTAAATATTTTTAAATTTCTTTTTTTTTATTAATAATGTTAACTTTGTGTTTTTGTAAAGTCCTCAGGTATTCCTATATTTTAAATTGGAATTACACGATGATTTTGCAAGAACATCGAATGAAACATCATCAAGTGTGTTGTGCATCAATTGAATGGGGTCAATAAATGTTTTAATATCTAGTTCAATTGCTTTGCTCAATATCGTCTCATTGAGACTTTGAGTGGTAGTTAAGCATCTAGAAAATTGCCATTCACAGTATCAATAGAATGATACACAATTAGCATGGAAATTGAAAAGAGATTGGTAGAAATAAAAATAAATAAAATACTTACAGTGTTTATATAACATCATTCGTACGTGGCACTGAATGGATAGCATTTTAATTCTCTGTTCAGTGCGATGTGTGAATTATGTGTGTAAAACAAAGCCACTGAATAAATGCGAGATACGCAAAGTTCTGTAATAAACTAATATATATTTAAATTTGAGGAGCGTTCAGTGGATTAAAGCTCTACTGTAAGCTATGTCATATGAGAATCACATAGAGAGGCAATCGGATCTAAAAATAGCTCATGTGCGAGTCGCCTTCAGCGGCTCAGCAACTGGGCACAAAAATGGCGGCATAATTTAATAAATAGAGTTCGCGCTGTGCTCTTTTTGGAGCTGAGCCGTGTCTCTGCGTCCAGGCAAGCGTAGCCAATAAAGCCCAGAACTGCCCGGTCCCAGCTTATATTCAGCCTGGCTGACTGGGTCGAATGTGCAATGGGGCGTTGTGCAAATATGTGCATATAAATATTTTGCGTGCGATGCATTAAAATTTATGCAAAACAAAAAGCAAATTGACCCGCGTCAACTGACGTTCGTATTAATATTGTAATGGCGCTTTAACTTCGCCTGTTGCAGACAGTCCAATGCATATCGCTTGAAAATTTTAATTGCACAAATGGCACCAGTTACCGCTTTAATCGAATGCCATAAAAATAAGCGACAGTCATGGCAGAGCCATAAGCTTGTATAGCTTTATCACAGTTCAATAAAAATTAATTGATATTTTAATGATTCATTTGAATAGTTCTCTTTTTTTTTATGCAGCTAATTGAAGTAGGCATTAAGCTAAGCTTCAAAATATTATATACAACTGATGAATTTTTTGCTTCAATTTCAGTTAATGCCATTCAATTGTTCTGCTGCAAATTCTTGTTGCATAAATTATGGATTTCATGAAACTTACTCTGGCACACAAACACACTCACATGGATTCTGTTAAGTGGTATTTTATTTTGTATTTCGCCACAACTATTTGAAATGTCTGGCATGTATCTCATTTATTGGTTTTATTCACATTTATATGGTTATGTGTATACAATAGCGATAAACATGTTTTCAACGCGTTGCAACCGCATTTTCAATAGAAAGTAAATATTACGCATACGCCGCGTCAGCTTAAATCGTATTATATGCAATAAATAATTGCTTTTGTGCGTAAAAAATATGTATATAATAAAAAAAAAAAACAATAACTTCAGGTATTATAATTGATTGTTTTATATTAACATTAAGCAAACACAACAAACTATAATTAAAAGGGAAAGATCAACAGTAAAATACGCGCAAGCCCCAACCCGTTTCGAGTGCAATTCAATTTGTGTATTCGACTGTAAACACGCTGAAAAAAACACTTTGATAAACAATACATATACATATACACCATAATCACATGACAAACATATCAAACACTTTTTCTAAACACGCTTAGAAAAAAAGCTGTTTAAATGAACACTGGACAACGGAATTAAGGTTCTAGAGAGAAAATGAGTAAAGGAGTAAACAAGGTGTATGGTAGCTCATCAATAAACTCAGGAATGTTGTTATTTATTTTATTGTCTTATGACAGCAAATCGATTATCGCTTGACGATTTCTTATAATGAAAACAAAATTTGCCTAAAAGGCAACAGCTCCAAAATAAATTTTACAAAGTATCAAATGAAGCTTAAGAAAACATAATTTCCGCGAGAAATTATACTCTTATATCGATATTTTATCAAGAAGAGAAAACTGGGAATATTGTTTCTATTTATTTTTAAACAAATTTTTTGCTGCTGTCTTTTCTAAACTCTCGTTGGCGAGTGCAGTAAACAACACAAAAAAGGAAATTGCACGGCACTTCCAATATAAATATTTAATATTTGAAAACACATCGACAATTTGTAATTTGAATTTTTTTTTTTGTTGCCTTTGCAGGTTTAAGCGTCAGTTGGTGTTTGCTTTGGTCCGTGCAGTTGATTAAACCCAACAAACGCTTAAATCTACAAATGCCCAGCAGCCAGCTTCCAAACTGCCTAGATAGCACGGCATGTGAGTGTCTGTATGAAGGTCATTTTAAATGGGTTTACAATATTTATTGCATCTATAGACTGAGCTTTCGTGTTTCCATATCAAGCCAGGCTGTGGATGCTCTAAATTAAGTTACCTTTGAACGAATGGGAATATATTAAGCAATCTATTATGGCAATATTTTATGATCAGTTCATTCTAATTAATAGAATTGGTATTTGCACTATCAATTTGGTCCTAAAGAGCATTTCCTTGAAATTCACTAATTCTCAATGTATTTGGTAGCATAATTGATACATAGCATGAGTATGAACTCATCATATCATTAATTTATGTCATTCTAATTGGTATTAGCTTGTCTATTATTATTTAGGTTAATTTTTGGCAAATACTTACATAGCGGCCCGACTAATCCTGCAAGCTACACAGACAGGAGGCAACAACATTCTAAGGCGTGCAATGCAAGAAGTTGCCATTCAATTGGAATATGCTGGAGACATCTCGGAGATTTATAACTAGTGAGCTGGAGCCCAGAAATGAAGCCACTTCCATTCCCAGGTAATCAACAATTTAACAGATTAATAAATGGAAGTAAGCGAACTCATGACTGGCAAAGGACAGTGAGCTTTCAATGCGTTAAACTAGATGAGAAGTTACCTTTAGGGAATAGCTGAGAGTGAATAGCAGTCGGAACACAACTGTCAGACTGACCTGACTGACGGTACGTTAAAAATTTGAACCTACTCCAAGCAGAATAGTGTTACTACTACCTTTCAGAATTTCCAGTATGCCTAGCTCTAAGCAGTTTCTAAGAATTTGTGAACATGTTTGAAAAGATTTATTTGGATTTAAAGCATTGTCAATCTTGCCTCGACAAGAGAGACACAAAAAAGAAACTGCTTGCATGACATTTAGCACGCTTAGTTCATCCTCTTATTTTCTGTTCTTTTCTTTTTTTTATGCCTTGCCCACTTGAGCCAACTTGCAGCTAACAGGCAAATAAAGCAATTTCGTGCAGTATTTGCTTGGAAAATACTTGAAGGGGACACCTAGCGACGTGGAGCGGTGGCATGAGCTTAAGGAGCTGCCACGTGGAGCGACTTGATGCAAATAAACCGCAGCAGCAGCAACAGCAGCTGCAGCACTCCTGGCAAGGACACTCAGACATGGACTCAATAGTTTCTAGTTGATCTTCAGTTTGCCAGTAAGGACAACAGCTGGGCACATGACCAGCCCCAGCTCTGTGACTGTAGGCCAAAAGGATGTATGCAAAAGGATTTGACACTTTTTGCACAGTTTTGCCAGTGGCATAAGAAATGTAAATTTATATACATATATCTCTGTATATATATGGCTTCCCCAAATGTATTTTAGTTGTCATTCAAGGCGTTTGGGCGTGGCCAGCTACTGTAAGCAGATAAAACCAAACAAAACTCTCACTGCACTCGCTCAATTTTGTGCCAACTCAAAAGGGACTTTGTCAGAGAAGTCGCCCCGCTCCGTCTCTTTGACCGTCCGCGCGCTGCTCGTGCGAAAACTTTAAATTGCAAATGCAACACAATTCGGAGCGCACCGAATTCCAAAGCTGAAAGAATTTACATTTACAAGAAAAATTGCTTTGCAATTCTGCGCAAATAATTTGGCTGCATATGACACAACCAACATGCAACAACACGCACAACAGCAATTGTAGCCGAAATATAAAAAGTAATGTATTTGGAAAGAGCCGCCACCCCCAATACATAAAGTATGCAAATATTTCCGGAACAAGCAGAATTTTTGCAATTAAATTTGCAAAACTTTTGTCAGCAAAGAGTACATAAAAAGTAAAATCTGAACAAAATTACTATGAACGATTGCAATAGTAGTTTTGTTGTATATAAGCACAACATAAATAGATCAAAAATAGCTGTTTACCGTTCCACGCTCTGTTCACGAGATCAAACGAATACAATCAAACTGGCTTGTCGCTCAGAGAGAGTTTGACGTTGAAGTGCACTATGAGGTTCAGTGAGTGGGAAGATAACTCTCTATTCACATACATGCACATACACATATTGACACTCACGTACTCTATTGAAGTGCTTAGCGAACGTAACCTTCGAATACATATGCAAAAGACTTATACAGAGCGAAAAAATGTGTCTATGCGATCCGATGAATTCGTCGAAGAACGAACGCAATCCGTTGCTCTCTGAGTTTCAGTGTGAGAGAACATTTCCTTTCAGACATCGAGAAACAGTCAATATATATTTTCGAGCTTTGAAGGCTGAATTCTCTAATCAGACATTCGCGAGGAGACTTCATTCTATTCAGTTTATATTCGGACGAGACAGAGTTTAGTCCTATTGCTCCTAAGTTATATAAAATAATATATAAATATAACGAATATATGAATATTTACTAATATATAATTTAATATACGATATATATACGTTAAGGATTCGTAGTAGGCTGGATTCTCCCATAAGACATTCGCGTGGAGAGATAATTCTTTTCTGTTTATATAAAATGTTATTTCATTGAATCCAAGTGTATTTGTTTACGCGAGAGTATAATTCGGCGCACATAATCGTTACTCTCGTAGTGTCAAATTAGATTATTCAAATACTATTTAAGTAAAAAAAATTTGACTAGCAATGTTAAATACCTTACGTTGAATACTCGATAATATACAAACATTTCTCTATAAACAACTAAAATAAATAGTCACCTCAAATTACTGTAAATATATGTTTGTCTGTTGACGATATATAATTATTTATTTTTAATTGCGAAAAAAATTCTATAAAAGAGAACAATATGTAAATGAAGCATTTGAGTCTTAACCTCCCTGAACAAAACCTCTTTATTTAATTAATTTTACAATTTATAAATAATAAAATTAATATAAACTTGATATATTGCATGTATTATATTATATAATATAATTTTAAAAAATATATATTTTTTTTATAATGTAATGCATATGTAAAATAATTTATAATTTAAGCGCTTCATTTCTTATATTTATAATAAAAAGGAAAACAAAATATTTAAAGTTAAAGTTGAACAACATTTAACTATATTTCTCAACATTTGTTTTTATATATAAGAATTGTCTGAAATATTATTCCTTATTATAATTTTTCTTTTTGGCTATAAAAACAACGTTTAACTAGTTTTTTCAATTTATTTTTGGACTAATTTTTTTATATGAATTTTCTTTTTAGATTCATGTGTTCAATTATATCATTTTCATATATGTATATTTTATCTACTTAAAGCTCATGTGGCTTTTCATCAATTCTTGAAGTACTCATTAAGGGAAGTTAACGGGGCGACGTCTCTGCTGCTTGGGTCTTGGTGCTTGCTGCCATTAATTACCAAACTCATCCAAAGTGATTCTATGGGAAAATTAGTTTAAGCGAGTTCCGCTGCCGTTCAGGGGCTCGCAGTCGCAGTCGCTGCAATTATTATGCAATTACAAGAGCTGATGACGCTGACGTCAAGGATAACTACATAAAACTGTGTTACCTAAGCAACCTGCTGCACGAAGTTTCGACTCGACGGCAGTTCCTGGCACGGGGAGGCAATTTAGTGGCGGCGATGCCAACAAAAGACAACAGCAATACCAACAACAAGAACATCAGCCACAAAAAAAAAAACATAAAGGACAAGGATTGGAACAGCGGCAAATCGTCGGGCGACGCCTTTGTCTTCTTTACGCGTCGGTGGCGGCTGTGTAATATTTTTCTTTCATTGCCTGCCGCATGCCGCTCGCTGCTCACCGCTCGTCCTATGCTCCACGCTTGGCGCCCCGGAAAAGCTCATAAAACTTTTTCAATTTCACTTTAATTTTGCCGAGCCACGCTCGCTTTTCTTTTATTTCATTCATTTTTTTTTTTTTATCTAGTAACAAAGGCATTTGACTCTCTCTCTCTCTTTCTGTGTAGGCATTTTAGTTGCATGAAAATTCAATTATGTGCATTACCTTACTTTGGCCATATATATACATATACAGATGCTATATAGTATGTATATGGCCTGCTGCACGATTTGGATAGCCATACTTTGGCTAATGACAATAGAATTAGCCGCCTTTGCCACGCATCAAAACTTTTCCCATTAAACCTGCAAATTTCTTCTTAAATATTTTTATGCTCTATTTTTAAATAAAGTATGATGCATTTACATTACATTTAGTCAGATTCTTTTAAAAGGACTTTTAGTATTTTAGTATATTTAAATTGGTATTTGTTAACAGATATCTTGCAATTAAAGACAAAAGAAGATTAACAGAACTCAGCATTCTGCCTACTTATTGAATAAATCCTAGCACATCTCTTTCAATGCAAATTTAATATTTCACTAAATATTATTCCTGTGCAGTTGCCTGTCTTGCCCTTCATCATGCATTATGCTGCTATTAAGCTAATTAAAATGTTTGAATCTAATTGAAGTTTCTTGTTATCGCATGTTGAATTTCCTACAGCATGCCTCGGGATCGTCATCAAATGTCGATGTATGCTTTAGGCTCTTGTAAATAATTACGTTGGCCTTTACTTACGATAAGTAAGTCTTGTGAAGTTGGCTATCAAAATTAAACTTGTTGAACTTGTGAATTATGAATTACTTGATATTGGATTTTACTGGTTATTTCCAGTTAAATATATGTTGGTTGGTTGGTGATTCTATTGTAATAATTGTATTTTTGTAGGCTATTTTGACTCTCGTTATGTCAATATTTTTTAAATAAAGAATATAGCAATGTATTTTTCGTTGAACATTCTTGAATATCGATAAAGTGAATGAAGTCAAAATTTATTTTTTAGGCTGATCACAAGCAATATGTATTGTGATAACTCAAAGGAAAAAATAGAAACACTAACCATACAACACATAGACTGGATAACTGGAACAAACGATTGTTCACACTTATTTTTTGACATTGTGTTGTATGGTTAGTGATTGAAAACAACTGAACTGAGTGCTGCCAAAGCTTGCCCATTATCAATTTGTTAGTGATCAATTGTGATATTTAACAAACTAACTACTCACCTTCATAACCCAGATGAAATAAGGGAGCTGATAATCAGGTCACGCTTGGATTTTATTTCCTAGTTAATTTAGAAATTTTATTTACTTTACATCGAAAATTTTAACCACGATGACTAATCATACAAAAATTAATTAGAGACAGTTAATTAGAGAGTTTTTGATGATCAGACATTGATTGAGCTAAAGCTCATTTTAGCACACAAATATATTCTGAGCATTAATGTTTTAGACCACGCGTTGTGCACCATTTTAAATACGTGAATTTCGCTTTGATTTCAATCTCCTTAATGCAATTTGCTATCTTTTTGTGTATTTTCGGTTTTTAATCAGAGCAACCTCAAGTGGCAGCTGTGCTGGAGCTGCAATGACACAAAGCTATTTGTATTCGGGCGCTGATTATAATTTAAATCCATCCAATACGGTAACCGAATGCAAACAGTTGGCTCAGCGGTCACATGTCGAGCTTCAAGCGCTGCCAATCTGTGCGCTGCCTGATTATCGAGCAAAGCAAGTCGAGGGGAAAGTGCACTGGCCAATGGTTAGGGTGTGGGGGGAGTGGAGATCATGGGGGCTGGGCGGGCTTCTGCACAACTTCATCGCATCATAAACATGAATAATTGCGTTGCTTAACGGTCGTTGAAAGCTCAGGAGAACTGAGTTGAGTTGCTGCTGCTGCTGCTGCTGCACAGCAGTCGCCAGATTTCGCTTTGCTTGTGGGTTGTGGGTGTTGGGAATTGGGCGTTGGGTGCTGTGTGTGTGGGGTGGCTTGTATTATGGTTGGTACATGAAAAGTAGCTTAACATTAGATAGCACAACATGCGACACTTGTCGGGGCAGTCAAAGCCAATGACAGCAATCGAATGCAGCATCCAGGTTCATTTCAATGACCCAGTCATGACAGAATTTCACATTTTGCGCAATCAACTCATATTCCTGAGAGTTACGAGTGGATGCCATCCGGCCCTCATTTATAATTCGGTTTTGCTTGCTTGGATTATGGTCGTGTCCCTTAAAACTTTCTATAATGCGTTTGCCATGTACAAATAAAGTGGTTCGGTTATGGCTGCCAGTTGTATTTCTCTCAAAGAATAATTTGGACATATTGATTAAGTAGTCGATTTTCTATTTTTAGAGATGACATACTTATGTATAACGCCGCATTGGAATCTTGTAACTTCTGAAAGTTTCCTTACAGCTGATTCAGTCAGATATAAGCAGTTGAACAACTTGCTAACATGCTTGCATTTTGGTTAATTAGCAATATTGCATTGATGTGAAAATATTGAAAAGTTTTTGAAAGGTACAACTAAAAGATACTCTACATACAGTGAAAGCTGAAAGGCAAGAGAAGATATAAGCTGAGGTTGCATGCATTCATGATAATCGCATAGATCTACATTAAAAAAAAAAAAAAGTAATTATTGCTTAGTGTATTTTACTAACAAATGTATCAGTCATAAATATATATATTTTACAGGGTATTTTAACCTCAAGTCTGAAATGTTTGTGTCTGGTAATTGGCTTTAAGTTTATCAAGAATCTCAAGTGTTTTGTACTCCTAATAAGGACGATTAAAGACGATGCACATAACAAGCTTTTGTGGATGAACTTTGGGCGAATCAAAGTTATAAGCATGCAGCTGTTGTATGGCAAAAGTATTGCAAAAGTGAGAGAAGGCAATTCATGAGAAGTTTGTTTTTGCAAGGGACTCACGTTTATTTTATAATTCTTTTTATTCAACAGTGGGAGATAGATATTGGTCAACAACTAATAAAACTTTGTGTGGCATTTAGAGAGAACAGCGCACGAACTCGAATCGCTTTGAGTTCTTGGCGAGTCGAACACCTGGCTGACCTGCAGAAAAAAAAAACGTATATATGTATAAATATTTAAAAAGTTGCAAAATGCTGCAGCAACAAAACCAAATGAATCTAAGAGAGATAAAAAGTGTATTGGCAAAAGTGAGCGGGAAAAAATAATACAAACTAATTGCTGGAAATAAAGTTTGCCGTTCAAAGTGGTTTAATGTGTAAAACGGTCATTTTTTTATTCCGTTTACGATTCAATGCGAGGAGTTCTATTACACTTTTTCATATGGTACATCTAGTTTTTTCTCTTCAAGCAGCTCACCCAGAAAAGTTGTGCAAATTGTGCGGAATTTTTAAATTTCTACTACGTTTTTGCAGCATCAAATTTTTGCGTGGAATTTCCGAGCGTGTTTTATATTTTTTCGTACACTGGTTTCAAATTGGATTTCTTCTGCGGCACTGTGCACTCAATTTTGGTTTGGATTATCGCTGATGTGCAATAAAACGAAATGTGCTAAAAACTTTTTAACTGGACAAAACTCGCTGCATTTGAGTTTAGCTTGATATACTTTTTCTGCAGTTCTCTCTTCGCTTTTGCCAACAACAAAGAAAGTAATGCCAAGCTTAAGTAAGGTAATTGCTAAATACCCTAACTGAGTGATGCATACAAATGTCAAGATAATTGCTGCATTACAAAGAAGAGTGTCAACTACAACGTAAACATATACTAGAGAGAGATTATTTTAATTGATAGATAATATTGTAGTATTTCATGTAAGCTGAGAAACTTATTTGAAAGTTGAAAATGCCTTAACTAATGTAAGGATAGATCAAAAGTTACGTTATAAAGCAAATCGACAGGTACTGGAGGTCAGGAGATTACTGTATAGTTAATGCTAAGTTAAATTGTAACAAAATTGAGTTGCCAATTGTATACCCAACTGATTGATGTGTAAGTCAGGATATATATATTGATAAAGATACGTAACAAAATAAATTGTCGGGTATATTGTGAGTATATATAATCACAATAATTAATATTAATTAAATAATGCAAATAAAAGTCATGTCATAATATGACTAATATTATTGGTACTCATTAGATTACATTGCAGTATTTATAAAATACTAAATGCATACATCATATACATAGTTTTAGTTTAGTTGAGAATGTTAATTGGCAAAGGCAAAGTTATGTTAATTGGCAAAGAGACAGCAACAAGTTCAGTTCATAAATATACTTTAGTATATTTTAAATTAAATTGTAGTTTGAGTTGAGCTTAGCTTTACATCTGAGCTAATAATCTAAAACGTACATTGTATTCCCAATTGGTACATTATATAATTCCTTGTATTGCAAAGTAATTTAAAACTCTTAACTAATATATCAAATTGAAATTCACATTATTTTTAATGGGATTTATTCTCTTATAAGTGCTTAAGTAGATTACTTCAGATTATATACTAGACTCAGTCAGAGCAGGAGGTAACATGTTATTTATTTTGGCTGTGCTTAACGCTCACTCACCTTAAATGGACTTGTTTGTTTTGCAAATACTTTTATTAGCGTATAAAGCAATTTCCAACAGATTTGGCAACATAAATTACCAACTTTTAGCGCTGAGCGTTACCCAGTCTTTGGCGCCACGCCCAGCTAAACTGCCCTCGGCCGGGAGAGGCACTGTTGAGTCGTGACCTTTTTGGCAACATTAAAAGTGATAATTTCTATTCACACTGAGCCACTTGCAGGGGCTTTTATTATTTAATTTTCAAGCTTGTGCTAATAAATTAAGCACAGCATGTGGCAGCCAGCCGCCCACTCACAGCATGCCACGCCCATTACGAGCGTGTTCCTTATACGATTCCAACTACGGCTCCTGCTTCTGCTCTAGCTGCTCTGCAATAATAGAACAAAACACAACACATGCAAAAACTACAAAAATAAAATACGAAACTTTCGTTGAAATCAAAACCCTTCCCCAACCTCCAGCTCGAAGTAGACATTTAAAGGGATTATGTGCCAAGTTCTTTGGCCCAGTGCCTGCTCCATGCTTCCTTGACATTTCCCCACGTATGTGTGTGTGCGTACTTTCCTTATTGGATTTATTCTAGCTGCAAATCGCAACTAATAAAAATCACGCAAATCTTAAGCTAAAAAGAAAATGGCTAGAAAGCGGCTAACGATGTTGGCAGCAATTTAGCCAAAATGTTTTTATTCAATTACGCATGTGAATTATGCAAGCTTTACATAGACCATACTTTTAGTCTCATCCAGCTCCTGCCAATCTCCATGGCACGGCTCACTTTGGCAAGGGCACACATTTAGAATAGACCAAACCAAGCCCGCCATCAATATATATATATGTACGTATGTATGTATACATATATATTTCTTTTTTTGCTTTCACAAATTAAGCAGTTAAGTCTTGCACCATGCGAGATATAAAACAATCACCCTATATAATAATACTGCCATTAGAAATACCCTGTGAATCTGGTTGAATTTTTCTTTAAAAACTATTTTCTATATAAATATATAAGAAAATTTATGAATAAGCTGAGGTTCGCTTCTATATAATGCAAAATTTTGTTATTTTAACTTTTCTCCGAGTTCAATGACAATGTCTGTGAAATAAAGTTGCTTGAGAAGAATTGCTATTGGAATATTTATTACTCTAATAATTTATACATTTTAGAAGCCGTCTAATCAATATTTGTTTGCCGCAAAGCTAACTACAAGTCTATGCAACACTTTGTTCACATATTTTTATTGATTACAGGGTATATTTAAGCGAGTCGTCTGGCATGTATTCACTTATGCTTTGGCAAATTTGCATAATAAATCTATTTTCAATGGTTTCTCTGCTTTTTATTTTGTATGTGTATAGCGTGTGTGCTCTGTGTGTGTGTGTGAGTGCTGTGTGTGTCTGCAGCTTTTATCTATCGTTCGCTGTCTTTACGTATCAATGGAAGCATTATAAGACTTGGAGCTCTTTTATGTAGTTGCCAGACCATCAGCATATTTGGTTAACAGCTGCATGCGAGTGTCTCTATGTGTGTGTGAAGCCATATTTGTTATATGTAAGCACACACATACACATTTATCGTATGCCATTGAACCGGCGCCTTAACTGCCTTTTAAAGTCCTCGTTATAGCCATTTATTTACGCAATCATTTCCGAACTTTGTATTTCTGCATTGAAGGCACAATTCTAGATGGTTCTTAAAGCCATTTTGCCTTGAATGCTTTAAAGCGCATTCCAATAGATTTATAAATAAAACATTATTTCTTTCTTCTTTTTTTTTTTACATTTTTATAACTTTATTAGTACTCAAATTGTTTTGGTTTTCATCTGAAATGTTCATTTATTTTATTTTTTGTTTTATCAAAAAACCGTTTAAACAGTTTTTTAACAGTTTTTTTTTTGTTCTATTTTTCTTATATTTTGTTTGAGACTTTAGTGAACTTTTTCGCAATTTTTCACTCTTACACATTTCTAATGCAATAAATTTGAATTAATTTATGTATTAAATATATCGTTTTATGCTGTTTTTTGTTTTCTTCTGTTCAATTATGCAGCACACTATAAATATGCATATATGTATATTTAGGTTTTTTAAATTTCTGTTTGGTTTTCTATATATGTATATATATGTATATTTGCTAGTTTTACATCATTACAGTTACACTATATATACTATATACGCATACACATAAGCTATGGAGCTATAGACTTTTACATATTCATTTTCATTTACTATATCATTTGTTTTTACTGCCTCTAAATATGTTTGTTTTTCGTTTTTTCTTCTTTCAATTTTGATTTCCTTTCGCCATTATCTGTTTGTTTTTATATAATTTACAATTATTTTCCACAAGCACGCAAATTTAATTGTTGTAATTTTCGCGCTGTTTCATTTTAATGAGCGTCATTTTCGCAACTCAATTTCATTTTTAATTACATTTTCGACATTTTCACTATTACTTAAAATTAAAAACTGAACATTTTATATTGTTTATATATTATGCGCGCTTAACACTCACGGTCTAATTGAATTTTTAACTACTAGCAGTGTGTTCCACTCCTTTTTTTGTTTTTGTTTTTAATTTTATTTATGCTATACCCTGTACCCAGCGGCAAATATAAATGAAGGAAATGAAATGAATATTGATGAGGACTTAAGATTTGAAATAGCTTGGAAAAAAGAAAGTTTGTCTAATATTCTGTTAAAAATATCTTCAATAACGAAATCTAATTTCTGTCTTTGTGAATTGTGAGTACAGGGCATCTGCTAGTTGAGCGCGTTCTTACCTCTTAACTGTGGAATTTCATTTTATTTATTTAATTTTTTTTTTTTTTTACTCATTTAGTGTTAATAGCTTTATAAATATTTATGTTGTTTAGTTAGTCACATAACAAAGTATCTGCAGGCTTACAATTAACAATATCATTTATTTTTTTACTCTTTGTCAAACAGTTCTGATTTTCATTAAAGGCTGAAAGTCATTCCTATTGGAATTGGGCTACAAAAGGTGTTAAAGCGGTTTTAGTTTTAGTTTTTTTTTTTTTTTTCAAATCAAATATTTAAAAAAAAAAAAAAGATTACTGACAGCTTATTTTTTATTTTTTGTTTTTACATGGAACCGCAAAATTAATAACAGTTAATTTTCTGTTTTTGCTTTTTATGGAAAATTCTATTTTGTATTTATTTGAATGCTATTCCAATGAAAATTCTTTTTAGATTAGTTGTTGTTTTTGTTTTTGTTTTACAGCTTAAAAGCTAGGCCTTTATATTATTTACACACATACACAATATGAATTCAGTCTTTGGAAGAATAACATTTATATTGGTTTTATACATACACATATATATTTCGGAATATATTAATTTTTAATATTTCGTGAATCGTTTTTATTTAGTGTATTAAAACTAAAACGGAAATTGTTTTGCCGAACTGTGAATTGGTCCTAGATGGAACTTTATTTAAATAAAGTATAATTTCTTAGGTAAATTGAAACAATAAAATTATTTAGCTATTATGCTTTGAAAATGACAACAACTAAACTTAACCTCGTTCTTTTTTTTATTATTTATTTATATACAATAAAATTGATCTTAAAGTTTACTATTTAACATATGCAGTTTAACATTCACAGCGGGCAGCTAAAGTAAAACAAACTCTGTTAGCAATTACAGCACAGTTGAGTCGACTAACACATACGACACACAAACATAGATACACACAGAGACATACATACACAAATACACATACATACTCAGTTTGAAACGGCTTTCCGGACTGTGCGCTTAGAGGATCTTAGCTTAAAGATCACATTTGAAACGCACCGTCAATTAATGTCACACACGCAGCTCATCCATCAATGGATGTTGTTGTTGCTGCTGTTGTTGTTGCTGCTGCTGCTGCTGTTGCTGCTGCTGCTGCTGATGCGACTGTTGCTGTTGTGCGTGCTGTTGCGTTGTGGTTGCTACAATCACGGGAACTGTGGGTGGCTGTGGCACGGGTATCAGGCCGCCGGCAGTGGTCAGCATCGTGGTCATGCTTTGATTATGATGATTCTGCATATGTTGCTGATGCGATACCACGTGTTGCTGCTGTGCGGGCGAGTGTTGCTGCTGCTGTTGCTGTTGTTGTTGCTGCTGCTGCTGCTGCGTTTGCTTCATGCAGCTCTTTTTGGTCAGCGTGCCGCATTGGTTGCCCAGCACTTGCAGTGCATGAGGCGGGGGGATCATGCCTGCACCGCTGCTCACAGGGCCAGCATCCTGCAGCGAGGACTTCATGTGCTTTGGAGGCGGCGGCGCTCGATGCGGTATGTCTGCAAACTCTGGTGGCGGCAGCTGATGATGCTGCATGGCATGATGATGCGACAATATAGTAGCCGGATCACTCTTTGCATGAATGGTCAGCGTCTCCAGATCGCCACAGATGTTGTTGGGTATTTGTCCATTCTCCTGGCGCTTCAGCTTCGTCTGGCTGCGCGGCTCACTCAGCCGCGTCTTGTCGCGCTGATAGTACACCCCCGCAAAGATCAGCACATTGAGTATGAGCAGAGAGCAGCCAATCGCAATTGTTACGCTCAGCGCCGTTGAGTAGGCTGCAAAGCCATCGCTATCCTGTGAAGCACTCGCTGCCCCACCAGCCGCATCCAGAATATCGTCTGGGTAGATCTTGCCAGCGCCGTAACGCGTACCGTTGCGCTGCAGCGAGGACGAGGGCGAACTGAGATTCAGCAGCGAGAACACCTGGTTCGTGAATATCGTATAGTTGCCCATGGCTGCGGCATTTGCACCTCTTGATGTGTATGAAGGATTGAGCGGCTTCACCGAGGCATCGTTGGCAATGTTGTTATCCAGCTCGTCGTCGTCATCGTGCAGCTGATGATGGGCAGCGGGCACATTATCGCCGCCCGGCTTGTGCAGATCGGGTATGAGGTTGAGCCAGAACGAGAGGCGATGAGCGCGATAATGATTCTTCAGCTTTGGCTTCGTATCTGTGGAAGAGCGAAAGATCGAGCAGAGTTCGATATGTCAAACTGGGGACTTTCTGTGAAGCTAATTTTTTTAGTCAATAATGGTTTTATACTCGTATATTGAATAGTTAATAGATTTCATATATTATTGTCATTTGCATTTTTTTTTTTATATTTGCTGAAGTATCAAAAACCAAAACTTAATGATTTTAGTCGCAATACATTGCAAAGGAATCTGATTTATCGATTTCAGTTTAGTGGATTTCCCATTAAAGTCCTTTTCCATTTAATATTATTGCCACATCTAGCTTCGTTTAATTTTCAAAATAAAAAGTAATTCTATTGCAGGCAAACAGAACCTGTTTATGAGTCCGACCAAAATCATTTGCAGAGCATTTGTCAATACTCCTCATTAATTTTGACATTCACATACTCTAAGGGTAAATAGTGCAGTTTCAAAGACCCATAAGGCAGCTAGCTGTTAATAGCTTATTATTGCCTGGCATTTTGCAACACTCACCGAAATTCAAATACTTTTTGTGCACACTCTCGTAGGCCGTCCATTCGATGGTTTTGTAACGACTGCGTTCCTGTCGGCTGCCATGTTCGGTTTCCATTTGCTCGTTGGGATTGCTGTGTTGTTTGATGGACGTAAATTGTCGATTGGTTAGTAGTAAAATATACACACGCACACACACACGCACACACAGTCACAGTTGTGGTCAATGCAACCGCAGACCCAATCAATACTCACCCAGTGCGCACGAAGTTCGACCAGTAAAACATTACGATTTCCGATAGACTGATTTCGGTTTTCGTGTAGTTGCGAGTGAAATGGTTCAAACCGCCGACGAGCGGTGCACCAAAAATGTAGGGTAAGTCCTCGCCATGAATGCAGCCCTGACGCTGTCAAATTGATAAATAAAGGCAACAATGTTTAGTCGAATAGTTGCAGCTGTGGCTCGGGTCGAGCTCTTATGCACTCACCTGTGGATAGTCGCCAAAACGTGTCTGATAGTCAAACACATAGAGGTATGAGTTGCGATGATCTGCCGAGTGCAGGTCCACAGTTTGAGCCGCTGGAGCCACAACTTGAGCATCACTCAAGGCCTCCAAAGTTTCATCGCTGTAAAGAAAAAAAAAAAAAATAGAGGCAAAAAGACAAGGGTCAGCGACTGAGTGAGCGAGTGAGTGACTGAGACACAAGTGTTAAAATCAAATAGCAATTTTCCGGCTATTTGCGCCCAAGTGTGCAGCTAACAAGCCAGCTTGAGTTCCACTCTAGCTGCACTCCACAAGCTGTTTACCTGTCCAGGCGAAGTGCGCCGCGCCAGCAGCCCTTGCTTGCGCTCTGCTCTTGGCTTGCAAAGCCTATTTGGCAAAATATTCTTTTTGCGTCTGATTTGCTGTCATTTTTCGTTCGCAAGCTCTTCGCATTCTCCTTTTGCATTTTCTTGTGTCGCTTTATGCATTCGAAATGCACTGGCGCAGAATTTGAATAAAGCCATTTGCCACATTTGCATACGTATCTCACGCTGCCAAGCAAAAGGTCCACAGTGCTGTATATTATTTTTATGTGGCAACATAAAACTATATTTAAAGTGCAAACATTTTTCTTTGTCAGAGGCAGCAATATTTTGTTTGCTATGTTGTTGCGCCTCTCAAAGTGCGCCTTGTCGTAAAGTCGCAAGGAAAGTTACCTTTTTTTTTTATATTGTTTATGTTATTTATCTTAAACAATCAGCTCGATGAGTTTTCCGTTGTGAATTCATAGTTTCATAAATGTGTATGGACCTTGGGTTAGGCAAACGTTTCTTATTGGACTTTAAGAGCAATACTAGATTTAAAATTGAATAAAATTGTAAAGAGGCTGCGGTCAGTAATACTTCTCTTTACTCTTTATTATTTTATTTCGTTCTCACATTAGATTGAACATATTTGAGGCATGTGCAGCGGGAGCTCTGCTCTATTTATGCAAAAAGTAGAGAAAAACATGACAAGCATGTTTTTTTGTGAATGTGAAGTGAATGCGAGTATTATTGGAATATTTCGGATGCGTCGACAGCTTTGCAATTTCAATATACATCTACGGGAGTATAAAGCTAAAGGATTACAGGATTGTTGGCGTTCAAGAGAAACTTTTTATGGAAAATAGCGTAAACACGGCTGACAACAAACTATTTTCTCGCTAAGTGCTGACTGAATAGAGTGTCATAGCCTCCCTCTGTTGCCTGCACACGAAAGTAACATCAAATTCTGTATGATGCTATATAAAGCCTATAAAGCTATCGATAGTATAGTGGCATCGATGCTCAGCTAGAATAACATTGAGAGGAAAAGCGAATTCGTCATCAGAGTCGTGTGAATAACTAAGATAAAATCGAACTAAAGCCTCGCACAAACAGTATATCAGACCAATTTTTTTTCAATAAAATAAGTCATATTTCTTGAATTTGATGGAATATCCCTAATTAAATAAAAATAAGAATATTTTTTAATTCCCTTAACCAATATATTTCATACAAAATATTTTTTTTTCCTCTCAGACAATTTTTGTTATAATATTTTTGTACAATTCCATTTTTAGTTTTAATTAGAAAATTTAATTATTTTGAATTTTTCGCAAATATTTAACATAAACAAAACGTGATTGTTTTTTTTTTTTTTTTTTTGCTAGAATGTAAAATATTAATACAACGGTGCCATTTAAAATTCAATGTCCTAATCTGGACACGCGCAGCGCATATTGAATGGCCTAGACAAGTCTTTGTATAAATATTTATGTTGATTGTATTTATCGTTGACTTTCTATCAAATCCATTTGAAATATGCGCACGAGTCTCTTTGATAGAGGACCGCGCCCGGCTACCCAAAACTGCCACGCCCACTCGCACACTGGTAGAGATCAAGCGTGAACCGTTTGCTGCTTCATTGCTGGCGACTTAACGCACGTTTGCACAAAAGCTGAACAGAACTTTTGCATAACTGGGGCAAAAAGAATACATATTAAGTATACGTCATGGGCGCCGTAGCGTATAGACAATATTTTTAATTTTTATTGAATTTGGCAAAATTGTATGCTGATCAAATTATGCATTCAATAAAGAGACTCGTGATGGTATCAAAAATTCAACAAGCATCAAAAAATATAAATAGTAAATGCAAATGCATCGCAAATATTGCAAGCAACTCTTGTTGTTGCTATTTTTGTTGCAGGTTTGATGAAAATCAAAAGCGAATCAATTACGGCTGCTATAATACATGGCAACAAAGAGTTGGGAGGAGAGGATGTCATCAAATAGAATTGAAAACTGAATATGAGGCTGTGGTCATTATTTATGAAACAGTGAGGCGAACACATTTGCATTTCTCTTGGCAGAAGATACAAATCAAGATTCATTTAAGCCACTTTAATTGAAAAATCCCTCTCCGAGCTGGCAGCGAGGGTAAGGTAAGAAACATAGCCGCTCGCATTTAATTAAGAACGAAATATTTGTTTGGGCATGGCGCACAATCACAGCCGCAGGTCGTGCCGTGGGAGCAGCAATGCGAAGATGAACAAGAACTCGGGTTTCACGTGGAACAAACGCAATTACTCACCGGATATTAATTGGATGCTGCACCGGTCTCTCCCAGTCCGTGTATTCATTGACAATCGTGGCGAATATCTCGTTCAAATGGAATGTGTACGTGTTCCGTACGTAGGCCTTTAAAATACGGGAGCGTCGATCCGCCTCGATGCCATATTGCACGTCGCCGGAATTGAAGCTGAAAAAGGATTCGGCACGTGTCACACCAGCCATCAGGTCGTATCTGTAAATGAGCAATAAGTGCGTAAGTACGTGTATCTGCATCTTATGGATACAACATTGTCTTCTCTCCTCGTATCTCGTTGTGCAAAAACTAAAGCCGTTCCATTTGGGTATTGCGCACCCTATCAAGATCCTTAAATAATCATCTGTCTCTGAGCTTTGTGGCTTAGCGCAGATATTTGTTAAGTGAACAAGTGTTGTGTACTTGATTTGTATATGAGACAGTAAAGATATATTGATTATCTATATCTATCACCTTGGACCCCAATAGCTAATTTAGTTATAGTTTTCATATAACATTCTTTTCATCATACAAACTCAATAAAAACATTAGTTTCCTTTAAGGCTCTAACAAAACAAAATATAAACTAAACTTATTCAAAATGCCCTCAGTACAAGGCACTAACTAATTTTAATATAAAACTGATTAAGAAATTATGTCAAAAGAGTTTGCCAAACTAATTCATCAGTTAAGAGTTAACTGTCCAACAACTCAAATTTTGCGGCCTTGTAAAACTTTTGCCTTCTGTGCTTCAAGCTCAAAACTCTTGCTAAACATGATAACTCGAGTGCTAGTCAAAAATTTGCTAGTTTGATAGCTGAACTGTAGTAGGAGAAAAAGTATCTTTGAGCTAGTTGCGCCGGCTGCACTTCACAGTTGCTGAGCTGCACTTAAAAATTTATCTCTGCTTATTTGCATAGATAAACTAGTTTTTAAGCTGTGCCTGCTGCTTGTTGCTGTCTTTCGTTTTGTATTTCTATTTGGCATTTTGTTGTCTGTTTTTGGTATGGCTTGCATTTTATACTGTTCCAAAAATGTCTTTTATTTGCTCTCATTGCATGTGTTTAATGGAATTCTTTTACAAAATATTGAGCAAACATTGCGAAGTGTGTATGTGTTGCTCTCTGTGTGTATCTCGCTCTCAAAGCAAATTGCTTTTAAATGTGCACAAAGCATTATTTATGCTCCTTGCGGAGCTTGTGACTAATAGCCTCTTGGGCACTGACAGCTTACAAAGCGCTGAACCCTGCCGAAAGAATGAAAAAGTTATCCACAAAGCGGTCAGCAGTTGCAGTTCCGTTGCAGTAATAATAGCTACCAGGCTCATCAACTGCAAGACTGCAGCTCCAAGCAATTCCTAAGTGTTGCTTTATCAGTTCACATATTATATATATACTTGTCTTCTATATATATATATATATATATATATATATATATATATATATATAAGTAATATGCTTTTAACTGTTGCCTTTCTTCATTCTCTGCTTAAGCTCTGTCATCAATTCCCATCAAGTGGCTCGTTTTTATCTTCGCTTTTCATTCCTGAGGCTATCTCTTCTCTGCTTACCTTCGCTTGCAGCTCCTACTTAAATATATAATGATTAAAACTTGCCTGCAATAACAATGACAATGACATTCCATTGGGTTACTTCGCTTTTTATTACTCAAATAAAACTCCCCCTATTTATTATTCATTATTATTATTTCGTTTAGTTTTTCTAACCCGTTTGCAATTGTTAATTTTGCATCAAAATGGCGCAAATTGCACATTAATAATGAAATCATAGCTAATTAGCTGTTAATAATATATATTTACAATGCCAAATTGCAAAGCACAAAGTGCATAAATCAAGTGATGGTGCCAAAAACAAAAAGCCACGCCCACAACCCACAACCCGCAGCCCACAGCCCACAGCCCACACAGTAGCTCCTGCTCACGCGTCTACCCACTCCCCACAACATGTTGTAATTGTATTGCAAAATGGAGTCGCGCATTTGCGTGGTTAATGTGCATAAATTAATAAGGAAACGGCTGTGTATGAATGTATGTATACATATGTGTATGTGTGTGTGTGTGTAGGTGTGTGTGTAGGTGTGTGTGTAAGGGTGTTATTGTATGGTCAACATGGCAGCTGTGCGGTGTAAGCTCAAAGCTTATCGTCGCCTAAGCAGACGCCATTTGGAGTGTTCGCCGCGGCGAGATAAAATCTTTGAGCAGCACGCAAAAGTCGGAAAAGTCGAAACTTTAAATTAATTACATTGCATACTTTTAAGCGGTGTGTCTGTGTGTGCGGGCGTGCGTCTGCTTGTGTGAGTTTGCGGGTTAAGGCAAAAATAATTAAGCAGCGGCTGTTCAGGCTGAGCCTAAAAAAAACAAACTTACCTTGACAACTTGTTAATGGCTGTTTTTCTCATTAATACTGCATTAATTAAAAACGCCAACACACATGCGAAAGTGTGTGTGTGTATGTGTGGGTTAATGGCGTCAGCGAACATGGCAGTTCACAAGTGCAAGTCGTCATCGTCAGTTGACATCAGCAGCGACAGCGACAGCGACAGGTTGAGCAAGAAAGAAATTGACAGCAACGCATCGCATTAAAAATTTATTTGTATTTGTGGAGAATTAAAATTGTTCATCTTTGGCAAGCCGAAGCGTAAATGAGCTTATAAATACTTTGTATATTATGCACACATGTCTACAAATTATATTTCAAAAGGAAATATGTGTATGGATGAACGTACACATCAGATTTCTAGATCTCTCTTTATCCACAGAGACGACTTACGACCCTGCCCGATCGGAATCAATAGCTATCCCACACTCAGCAACAGTCGAGGCTAAGTTGAACAGCAGCTATTTTTTTATCTCTTTCTCTCTCAGAGTGGGAGTTTGAGCATATATTCCATACTTGAGAAATTTGCAGGCAACCTATCATTTATTTTTATTTATACATATATTTCGCCCAAGATATAATACATTTATAGCTGGAATTCACTTGAAAGTAGGTAAAATATTTATTCCATTTTTTGTTCTATTTAATTTATAATTTTTTTTTTTTTTTTAATAAAAAAAAATTTTTTTTTTTTCATTTATATAAATATCTTAGTGTCCAATTACTCTATTGAATGGCTCGACATGAATTCTCACTCACCAATATTTTCCAGTTGTCCGGGTGTGCCCCAGCCTCCTGCTGCCGCTATGCCTGCTTCTCCGCCCAGACCATTGCCAGCTGCTGTTGAGGCCTGAGCCTGTGCCTGAGCGGCCGGAGAGCCGGGCGGAGGTGGCACATAGTCGCCACCATCAATGACGACGCCATCGATGCTGGGTCCGAAAGCGAAACCAAATTCTGGCGCTCTTATGGGAACGCTGAGTAGCTGCTCGAGTGTCTTCTCGCGAAGGCACTTCATTAGATGGGCGTGCGGCAGGTCCGAGGCGCAGTTGACGTGATGCGCTACGATGGCCGCATACTTGGCGGGATTGCTGACCAGCGACCAGGGCGCCAGGCCCGAGCCGGACATGAGCATGGCACGGTTGAAGAGCAGGCCTGAAAAACGCAAATGGAATGTGAAGGAGGGGGTGAGATGCGGAGATATAGTACTTCACTTACCCTCTGGCACCGCCATGGATGATATCAGAAAGTGGACACAGGCTGCACCAGTACCGTGTCCAGCAAGTGTTATGCTATTCGGATCCCCGCCAAATGCCGCAATATTCTCTTTTAGCCAGTGCAGGGCTGCAATGATGTCCATCAGGCCGTAATTTGCTGGCAGCTTCGAATAGCGATCCGTGTTGGCATTTAGAAATCCTGCAAAAGTACCGCAGAATTCATCAGCATTTTCTCTTACATTGATTAATCACAGCGGCAGTAAATGGAAATTTAATGAAGTCTGGCGACTATTTAAAATGTCAGACACATCGGCGCAACACTTGCGAAAACGTGTACAGTCACGCGTGCAAATCATGATGTCAGCACTTCCGTTTCCGCAGCAGCCATGCCAGTGGAAAACTGCCCGGTAGGATGGCCACAATTGAGGCGGGGCGAAGTAGGCAGGGCTATAGTGCTTGTGCAAATGAGGTCATACTAATTTGCTCTGCATTTGAATTTTTACAATGGGCAGAATATAAAAGTTTATTGCTAAGAAAATTGCACTGCCCTCAATTAAATTGTAATTTTATTGTAAATTCAATAGTAAATATATACAATGATATGTATTTGTAATTTGAAAGGAAATAAATATATTTTTACATTTTCAAATATTTATTAAATTATATATAATTAAATATCTATATATCATCAAATCATATATATTTATACAAAAATAAAAAACAAATATATATTAATATTATAATTTATATAATAAAAGTATTATGAATTTAAATATTTCAAAGCTAGTAAAAAAAAAAAAAAATATATATATATATGACTTATTATTGTATAATAAAAGTGTAGAATATAAAAAATAATAAGATAAAACTGTAAACAAAATTAATTATCCAATCATTTTCTATAGTTTACATTGCATTTTCTTGTTGCATATACCACTGTGCTGTATATAGTTTTTCCACTAGATGCTAACTAAATTAGTTAGATTATGGAATGGGCATTCGCCACGTTGATGTTGCTGTTGTAACAGTTGCTGTTGCTGTTGCTGCTGCTGCTGCTGCTGAGCGGATGTGCAGTTGGTGCTGCAGTAGCTTAAAAGCGATTCGGCCAATGGGCACGTTGCAAGCGTTTGGCTCGTTTCGGTGGACCGATGAAGGCAGCATATCAATTAGCATTAGCATCAGCATTGGAGTGTATTCACGTGTGTATGTGAGTGTGCTTATGTGCGTGTGCACTTACCGAGTACTCCGAGGCGATAATTTATGGTCACCACCAATATTTGTCCATAGCTGGCCAGCACCGAGCCATCATAGGGATTGCCGCTGTTCCACTCGTACGATTCGCCGTGGACAAACACCAGTACCGGATACTTGCTTGCGCTACCAGTCGATGATGAAGAAGAAGAAGACGATGATGATGAAGAGGAGGATGAGGAAGATGAGCTGCCAGAATTGCCACCAGCTGAGCTGCCACTGCTGGACGTTGAGTCCCGCGAGCCAACTGCAAAATAATTATAATAAAAGAAAAATAATTGTAGAATGTGTTTTCAATTGCTGAAAATTCAGTTCAATTGTTTTTCGGTTAGTCAAAGAGCGCGAGAGGAAATATATATAAAATAAGTGGAGCCAGACAGCTCTGTCCGTAATGATGGCTGCGTTTTATAGCCTTTATCGAGTTCAAAATATCCGGCTCTGATTTCTGCCAAGTTTTCAAGCTCGATAATTTGCATTTAAATGCTCAATCTGCAAGTATTTGGCATCGATTCAAGCGTTCTGCCCCATGCCTATTAATCAGCATTGACATGAATATCTGGGGGAGATGCCTGTCAAGTGTCTGTGGAGCATAGGTGAACAAGGTCCCAGAATGGATTTTCGCAAGACAAATGAGCGTCTTAGCCCCAAATAGGCAAATTACTGGAAAACAACTCTGTTTGAGTGCCGAACCCAAAAAGTGAACGCACCTGGATCCCCGTGGGCACGTGTCGGAGCTCAGCTGGAAAAAATCAATGCTGGCAACCCTGTCAACGGTGTTGAAAGGTTAAGTTGATGTGTGAACGTATTTGAGTGTCGGTAAAAGCTAAGACTTAGCTGCTCAAAGTTCGACAGCTATCTATGAGAAAAGGCTTATATGGTCTGGGCATTATACTTATGGGAATTGTTGTAAAAGTGTTAAATTATATTAAGTAAAAGTGTGAAATTATAACACATAAAATCTTCATATTATTTTTTTTAAGTTTGGCCAAATTTTTAAAGTTTTTAGTTAGTGAAGATAATTCTAATTTTCTAATGGTGGGAATGTATATAATTGTTGACTATCGAATATATCGATAATGAAGAGAGAGTCTTGCCAGATCGCCAAATACTTATTTATTGTTGGACTGGCAATAAAAATCATTGCCAAGAAAAGTAGAAAAGTTAAAAACAAAATTTTTCATTTATCAAATCTTGTAAAAAATAATAATGAATGAGGAACTCAATATTAGTCATACAATTCATGATAAACTTCGAATAAAAAAAAGTAAAAAATGTACGAACGAATCAATGCAATTTTAAAATAATTTAAGGATAAATTCATATAAAAGTCAATTTGACTTTATCCTCTTCATTTGGCAACACTGAATTTATCCAAATAGTATTTTTAAAAGCCTCTAATTTTATATACATATCTAAAAGTGGCATACATTCTATAGAACCTTGTATTTTATGCAGTTATATTTAAACGCTGTTCCACTTTCTCATAAATTTAGTGCAACTAAAAATACAAAATTGCACACAAAATGCATTTATTCCTCACACACACACACACATATATATATATATATATATATATATATATATATATATATATAGAGAGAGAGGGATAAGTATCTAGTGCAGTGTTGAATCTTTGGCAGATATATATCCATATCGCATGTGTCTGGTCCAGTCAGTAGCAACAGCAACTCGAGCCTCGCTCGAACAAAGGCCACAACAACAAATCTAACACAAAAGGAACCATGAATTCTTGTTATATATTCTGCCCATTTTTTTTCTATACTTATACATAGTATATACGCTGGAACAAAAGAACTTGCTTATCAAAGCGGAAAAAAGAGTTATCTGTGTGTGTTAGAAGTGGCAAAACGAGAACCATACTCCGCTTAGAGGCTGGCAAAAACAAGTTACTGTGTCACTGACTTTTATAAATAGCGTCAGAGGCATGACACGAGCCAGAGACAATGAATACGACAGGCCAACTTTGTTAAGCCGTCTCTCTAAGTCTCTCTCTCTCTATCTCTGTCTCTCTTTCTATCTCTTCACTTTTCTATCTGTGCATTGTCAATATCTATTTAAAGTCAGCTCATCGCACAAAGTCACATTCACACCTCACAACACGTTAATTCGATGAACTTCATTCATGAGCTGCTGCGGCTTCAGCTTTTTCTGTTGTTCCTTGTTGCTGTCTGTTTTAGCCAGGTGTAAAGTTAAAAACAAGTTCAAACCACATGCACACACACCTCCCTCTAGTCGCACTCAAGTTCAGCAAAATTTTAAAATTAATTGACAGCTGAAATTCGAAATGCTTTCAAAACCAAAAATTTTCATTAAATTTTAAAAATAAACAAATAAATGTTTATTTAACAAGTTTAGAAAGTCGCCTGATATTTACATAAATGCGAATGGTAATTGCTTGGACACTTAGACAGCTTATTTTTTTTGCAACATTACAGAATTATTTATTTATTTATATAAGCTTGGCGAATGAATGAATATATATGGATTTGTTTAAGCTATTTAAGTTTAAGAGAAAAAAAAAAAAAAAACTCAACTGTTCTGGATTTTGCTTTCGGTAGCCTACATGAGTGTTTGTTTGCATGCGTATGTGAAAGTGATTGCTGTTTGCATAGACTCTTTGAATTCTCTGCTCAATGAGCCCCAATGTGAGATCGATGTTCGCTTAGAGAGAGAGAGAGCCACACGAACACGAACACGAACAGTGAAAGTCACTGAGCCGAAAATCAAAACGAATAGAACCGAAGGCTCTTGGTCAGATTGAGTGTGACAGCGAGAGAGTATAATTGTGTTCGGCTGATCTCGGGAATAGAGCGTGAAGGTTGAAATCGCCAATGTTTACTAAATAAAATATAAATATATAAATCATAATACACAATAAGTAACTATGAAGATAATATATAAATACATAATATAATATTTACATGTATAAGAGAGTGATCATATATATATATTGATACAATCTGATTAACATTAAATATCACTAAAAAGAAAACTCCAAAAAGATGTATTAAAAAATTAGTTAACAATCTGAATCTGAAATTCGTTTAGTGTTCCTTCACAAATGAGGCTGATAATTTGTGGGACTTGGCAGCCGCGCGACATGCAAACAGCATTTAAAACTTGTCCTGTATGCCATTAAATAAAAAACGAAGTCGAAGATGGTAAAAGGGTACAAGCAGAAGGAAATAAATAAACCTAGTTCTACAAATACCCGGGTAGAAACTTTTCTGATGGCCTTTCAACATGGCGCGGCATGACAGCAATGGCGACGTCTGTTCGTGTTGCACCCGCGGGTGCTGCTTAACCCGGCAAACTTTATGGCACCCACCGAAAAGTCAGCAGACGTACAAAAACTTGCGACCATGCCCCCATCTGCCGCGCAGCGACGACAACTGTCTTTTATGTTGCCTAAAAACTTGTAAAATAGTTGCGCCACGCCCCGTTTGCCGCATAATTTTGAGCAAATGTAAATATTTTGTGCAAATAAATAGAAACAAGTTTTATGTACGTGCTGCAAGCTGCATGTAGCAAGAAAAGAGCGACGACTTGTAGCATAACAAATGCGAAGACAAGCGATGTAACTGGCAAAAACTAATGCGACTTTCGGGGCTTGTTAATAACTCGAACATGTTTTAATTCACATGCCACGCCCCAGACCTTAACAAGGCTGGGACCCAGCTTGGCCTCCGACAGGCCTCACTTGCCCCCAATCTCAGCTGCGAGTGTCAAACTCAAGGCACGTGGCATGTGGCAAGAGACAGGATGCGATAGGCAGGAGGCAAGTTTCAGCTGCCTCTAAGCTTGCATGCTTTTTGCGGTGCGTGCCTCATGGGGCATGTCGTCTTCTAGCAACAGTCAACAGTTTCCATGTTGCGTCCCGCACTCGCATAAATTTAATCATATTTTGAGCCGTTATCGCATCTAGTATAAGGCGCAGCTAAATGGGCCTAACGGCACTTTTTGGATGGTTTGGGAAATTGTGTGTGTGCGTGGGAAAATAATTCTGGGAAAACTTAAATAAATGTGTGTAAAAATGAAGAATTTTGCACGAAAAGGAATTCAGTGATTACATTAGGTTTATAAATCATTAAATTATTTCTACGGAATCGGATGCCGACAACTACGAAAAATATTTTAAATGATTTTGGGTCAACTGGAAGAACATTTCACATGTATTTTTCTTCTTTTTTTTTTTTTTATTAATTTTACATTTACAAATTTAAAAAGAAATTAAATAAATAAAACAGCAATAATGCTTTCAAAATGTTTGTTAAATGACTGGAAAAATAATTCAATAAGCGAATCGATCTAATATTATTTATTTATTAACCTTATAAATTATTCTTTTGTTATAAAACATTCATTAAAACATTCTCTTATAATGAATAGCGAAGCGAAATATTTAAAGACATTTTCAACACAACATTCGGCATTTCATTCATGTAAATGGAACTATGTTAAACATTAAAGAATTCCTTTTAGAAAATTAGTTTTATTTTTCTGGTATTTTCATTTAGCAAAAACTTTCAATTGTTTGCTTTACTATTTGCAATGGACAAACCCATGCACAGGCACAAGCATTCGTACTCATATACACAAGGAAAGAACAAAAAAAGAGCTGTGTAACTGAGTCAAAGGCTGCCTGGGAGGCATCTGCAATCCGAAACTAGGTGAAATCAATATATTTCACTCATTGTCTTGCCTTGCTCCAACTTGTGCTTTGTCATCGCCGTCTGGGCGAGGTCCTTGAATTCCATAGAAAGAACTTAAAAGCCATTCAGCGAGATGCTGCTATGGCCTTACAGAAATCTAGCTCATTTCTTTTCATGGTATTTGGCCGAAATCTCATTTTGTTCTGTAGCACGCTTACTCTAAGCACAGTGAACTGTGGCAGCGAGTGGCCAGCAAAAGGTTGCTTACTCAAGAAATGACTAATGAAATATTAGAGCTAGACTTTCTTTAATCGTGCATGCAGCAAAATTTACTTTCAGCTAATCTTATAGATTTCAAAGAATAGTTTTAGCAAAATATAATTTAGGTAAATTTGAATGAATATTTAAATTGCCGAGTCTTCCTTTTATAAATTTATATATATTTTATAAATTTTGTTTTCTTATTTCGCCTGATTTACTTTACTGAAGCCCTACTGTAGCAGTCATTTCAAGTTGGAGCGATTTGTTATATGGGCGCCACAGGTTGACTTTAAGTGCTGGTTCAACATATTTGTTGACTGCACAAAAAAGACGAAAAAAAAAACTGAAAAATAAGAGCAAAAAATATTTTTTACTTTTATCGATTTAATAAATTGCGAGTTTTCAGCGCGCTTCTCTTTTTTATGTCTTCGATTTTCAGTTCGACGCTTTTACAGCTGACACAGTCGCGCTCACGGCCACAGTTTTTCTGTATTCTTGATTTTTTTTTGCTGCGGGATACGCCAATGCGCATTTGCAGTTCGGTTGTTTATTACCTGCGCTTATGTTTTTGCCATTTTTAATGCGTTTCAATTTTCACGATGCGTTTTTTCTGAACTTTTATGCAATGTTAAAGCTGGAAATCAATTCACCAGCTAAAAAGGTAGGGAAGTGAGGATGTTAGCTGTTATTTGCTGGGATCTATGAAATGGTAATGCTGTAGAGTAAATTGCATACTGTAGAAGATAATGTTCTTAATCAAGAGCAGATATGTGAGTAATGTGCTATGGCATAAGGACAAACCGGTTTTCAATATATTATGTTTTCTTTTGGTAAAACAATTGAGAAATGATATGTGAATCCTGTCACAAGAAAGGATATACTTGATATGCTTGAAGTAAAACGAGACAGGGAGAATTTTTTATAAAAGAAATACCATGTAGAATGTATAACGAGAAACTACCTTTTCGCTGATGACACAATCAATAACTTTAATATAAATCCAAGTACAATTATAATATAAAGTATAAATACTTTAAAGTAAATAAAATGTACTTAAGTTGGTTAAACTAACTTTGGTCAAAAGCAAAGCAAACAAATTTTCATTGCCTGGCGTGTAACTTATTTGAACAACTGTGCATGTGGGTAAGTATGTGTATGTTTGTATGTGTGTGAGTATGGTTAGGTAAATGGACTGTTGAATGCAAAAAGTCATTGAAAGTTACAGTTAACTTGGAAGTTTTGAACAAATTTAATGGAAAAGTTTGCCTATGTCATATAGAACATGCGTTCATGTTGGCCAAAAGTACCCGCAACGAATTTGCTAAACTTTGTAATGCCTGAATTGCTTTTACCCGACTTGGATAAGCCGGAAAATTTTGGTTAAATCATTGTGAATGAATTAAGTGCTGGTTGAATTTAATGTATAATACGGTTAACAAGCTTAAGAGTTAGGGTAGCCACAATGATATAAATTCGCTTAATATAACATAAAAACATTTGTAGTTTGAAATTTATTTTCAAAATTTTCTATTCTTATTATATTTGTAGATTAGATGTTAGTTTCAGTGTTTCACATAAGCCAAAGAGCTAATGAAATATGCATAAGTTATTTATTATTTATTCTATTCTTCCTTTTTTTAGTTAATTGATATTTAAATTTTGTGATATGTCTATGTTCTTAATGGTTGATAATCGCGTGTTTCGCTTGTTTCATCTAACAAATCTAGTACTTTTTCTTCCATATTGGATATTTATTCATTCATGGTTTTTAAGAATTTTTTTATTTATTTGGAAGGTCTAAAAACGTTAAGACCCAAATGAACCATCTAATCTGTGTGTAATCAGGAATAACAAATGTCATGTCTGATAATGTTAATAAGCTCAACATGAGAATTTCTTTTCGTCTAATATATTGCACGTACTTATCATATATTATGTTATGCGGAAGCCGCAGGAAACAAACAAAATGTCAAAATGGCTGCCAGGGTCGAGAGTTGAGTTGAGTTGAGAGTTGAGTCGAGTGCTGAAAATTATGATTTCGTCATGCAAAATGTGGCTAAACAGTCATAAATAAACACGCAGCAGACACACATACAAGCATAACGAAGTAATGAGAGTGTTTCAGCAACAAAAACAGAAAGAGAGAGAGAGTGAGGAGATGAAGTTATCACGTGACTTTCTTACGCACATTGCATGCCATAAATTACAAAGTACTTTAGACGCCAAACTCAATTTACATTTATGTACACACACTCACCCACACATACAAACATGCGAAACCCACACACACACACACACACACACACACACTGATAGCTGCATAAGGTATGTGTAGCGAGTGAGAGGGCAATATGATTGGCTGCTTGCTAAAGCAAGTGTAAAGCAAGTCAAAAAATACAAAAAATTCAGAGCGAAATTGTTGCATTAAATTAGGCGCAGAAAAAATTTACGATGCGCTTGCTGGCCCAGCTTTTCGCCACACTTAAATGCCGATAAATCATTAAAAAAAAGAGAATAATAATAATAATAATCATAATAATAAAGGGCAGCTCTGTTGGCACATTAAAAGTGCGCAGCGCAAATGGCAACTGCTGCAAATGTTAACCAACTTTTGCTCGGGCCACCTACCTCTTCCCTCCTCCATTCGTTCCACTCGATTCTTTTGCACTTTTATAACCCACAAAATAAGATTTTTATTGCGATGCCCCTCAGCGGCGTCTCGCACTTCATAAAAATGTAAAATATTATGATGACTAACAGACACGTACTCAACATATTGCCCACACACATACACTCGCACACACCCACTTGTACACACACGCACACACACATCATCAAGCACTCTATGAATTGTGCCTGTGGCTCGAATTGGCAAAAATCATAAAGTCTGTAAATTTGCACCTTCAAATTTGCCCCGAACCTTTTGTATGATATATGCATATAAATATATATATGTATGTATGTATGTATATTATATACATGCATATATTTATATGTATATTTGTGTGTGAATTTATTTATGAATATTATTTTGATATTCAGCACGCTCATTTAACGCTGACTGTGCTGCAAGCGATGCGTAGAATGGCAATTGCCTTGTGAATATCTATATCTTGAAATGCTTCAAAAGGTTAGCGAACAGCTTCTAGAATAGAAATATTTTAAAATGTACATAAATTAAATTTCGATAGAATATGTGTATCATATCATCACAAATATATTATATATATGTGAAAGCAAAATTTGGTAATTGAATTTATCAGAAAAAAGTAGCCTTAGAATTTACTTAAAATTTAGCTAAAAAGAAATTTTAAATAAAAAATTCATTTATAAATGAATATCATTCGCCAGCCAAATACATTTCTGGCTTCCCAAAATGAATATATATGAAAAGTCTAAATTAATATCTTTATTAACAAACGTTGAATATTTTCTTTATCATTCGAGCTATGATCCTATGTTATTTTCGCAAAGCATACAAGTAGAATTGATCCTTAGGATACCCCATGATTTTAATAATAAATATGGGAAGACATATGAGTGATCCATACTAATAGAAGCTTACTTTTTTCTCTTCAGGAATGACATTTTGCAATTTTTTCTACTTATCATTGTTTCACAACTTAAACAAGAGTTCATTTAAAAGAGAAGAACTTCTTTCACTAGGTCAAACATCGTTTTCATGCCGGTTGAACACATTTGCTAACACAATAATCAAGCTTAAGCCATGTGCGCTACCCTGAATGGCATACGCTGCGTATACATAATGCATACATCTTTAGTGGGCACACCCAGTCAGTGGGAGAGAAAGAAATGGATAGAGAGAGAGAGAGAGAGAGAGAGAGAGAGAGAGAGAGAGAGGCTGAAGGAGAGGGAGAGGCAGAGAGAGTGTGTGAAATGCTGATAGTACTGGGCACAACTGGGAGGCAGCTGGCACTGAATGCCACTTAATCTTAATACATTTTACAGTTTAACCCATGCATCAGCTTAACTGTAGCTTAACTTACCGCAAGGCAAAGCTGCTCAGTTGCCTTTTTGCATACACACATAAGACTCTATGTGTGTGTGTGTGGCACATTTTAAGCAAACCAATATGCAGACACCTGACTCTAAAAACCCTTAACTGCCATAAAGCAGGCCAAAACGAGAAAGAAGGCGATGCAGAGCAGAGTCGGAAGAAAAAACCAATATGAAAAAAAATGTCTAGTCCAGAAACGGAAGCCCAGTTACACTTGCAGCGCACCACAGACTGCCTGCAAAGTTGTTGCAAATTGAAATATGCAATTTGTCGTAAGAGATTTTGTGTGGCAGGCAGTGCTCTTCTCCTCTCCTCTCCTCTTCTCTCCTCTCTACACTCCTCTTCCGACTCTCCTCCCCCCTTGGCCCATCGGCTGAACTTTTCAATTTCAACGTATTATCGGTTAACAACATTATGTCAGCGTTCAGGCGTAAAACTGCTTAAGAAAATTGCAGCTGAAAAAAAATACCAAGAAAAGGTCGCAATCGGTTGGCAGAGTCAGAATTCTAAAGTACCAAGTTCCCGACAGCAATCGAAGACTTTAGCAAGTGCTTTAGCACCTTGCCAGCTCTTAATAGTTTTTCCTAGTTCTTCGCTTCTCCTCGTTTTTGTCGCTTTCACAGCGAAGCCTCCCATTCACATTCATCCATCATGATGTGGCAGTTTATGTGCGGCAAAATGTGCCACATAATTGCGTTCCAGTTACATTTTGAACACAATTCCTGCATTCGTTACAATTCAAGGAGCGGACGATAAATGCGCTTACAATGTGCTGCAGGCATCAGGGCGCATGCATAATATTTCCCATTTTAATACCCTGTAATCAGGGATTTAAAATGTTGTGCAAGTGTCTACAAGAGGGCCACAGCAGACACTCTCCTGCCTTTGTTCCACATAAATAAGCGAAATGACTACATTCACTATCGATATGTATCGATTAAACATAAGAGAACCGTTCATGGAGGTCGTCAGCGGTATAGAAGGAATGGCCTCATTCTGCATGTTGAGGTATGAAACATATGAGCCTTCAGTTCATTTCAGGCTCGTAACAACTCAGTTTTATTATATCGATAAAGGTATAGAGTATAGACTATAGAGTTGAGCTGGCTTCATTCTGATGAATGAGAAACATAAATCAAGCTTATGCTAGATGTGTAATGAATGCAATCGATAATAATCGATAACAGAATTACATTGAATTTCCCATTTCTTTTGTGCGCTGCACTTGAATGACATTCACTAGGAGTAGGCACTCGGCCCACTCCTCTGGACTTCAGTCAGCTTAAGTATTTTTCGTGAACATAATTGATGGCAAGCACATGTCGAACTCATCAATAACAAACATGACGTATACGTAATATACGCAAATGGGCAAAATCAAATCATATGCCACGTGGCCCCATCATCAATCCACAGAAACAGGAAATTGTCAAATATAAATGGACGTCAAGTCTAGTATGTATTCTGTTGTTGTTGTTGTTGCTGTTATCTATTGCCACAACTATTCGAAAGTTGTTTCTTTTTGCGCTAGTTTGATTGATAAATTTACTACCAACAATTCTCCCTATCTCCACCAGGCTGTCTCCTTTGCTGTCTTCCTTTTGGCTGGTTTTTGTTTGGCTTCGCATTGTGCCGGCTGTTTGGGCATTTTTGTTATGGCTTCGTTAGTAAATTATGGCCACTTCCGTTTTTGCTGCCGCTGTCTAATAAACTCTTCGTATGTGTGTGGGTGTATGTTATGGCTTACTTATGAGATTCCTGTAATTCTTTTTTTTTTTTTATGTTGTTCTTGGTTTCTTCTTTTTTTTTTTTCTTTTTGTTCTTACTACCAACTTCAACCAACTTCTGACGGCCGCCCCAAACAAATTGACGTAAGTCGTGTGTAATTTATAATGAAATATTGTATACGCCGCTTGGCAGTTTGGCAGCAAAGTATACGGAAGGTAATAAATGACACTGTTTTGTCCCTTAAGTGTGTGTGTGTGAGCGTGTATGTGTGTGTGCTCTACTCAAGTCTAGCTAATGGTGTGCAAACGAGTGTGAGGCTGCTCGCTCATATGTGAATAGTTATGCTTCGCGCTTATGGAATACACCAAAAAAATAGTAATACATAATTGATAGATTTTACTATTGAAATCTGTGGCTATTAAAGGAATCAATGTAGGTCAATATATATTTAACTCTTTGCTCAGAGCAATCGTTGTTGTTGATATGTGGGATGCAGCTGTTAACATTTTTAAAATATTGAAAATTCTTGTGAATGCTGGCTTTTGGCTTGTTATGTATTTTTAAGCTTTGTAATTTTAATGAATTAATTACGACTTTATCCATAATTCCATTAATCATTCAATTTATAAAATTAGTCTACCAATTAAATACTAGTTTATTATTAGTTTATGCCTGATTAATTACATATAATGTCACGATCAAAATTTATGAACGCGTAATATATGCTTAGGTTTTATGGCTTATCACACCGTGTCCCAAAGCCATTTAGTATGAGATTTGTTTAGCTTTTCACACAAGATAAGGCACCTGCTGTACAAAACTGCGTGTTGCAGCAACTTCAATTCCTCATAAAAAACGAGCTGGCAACAATCTGTGCAATTCCACTGGGTTTCAGCGAGAAATATAACTTCCTAACTGCTCACTTCTGTATCGTTTTTTTGTTTTGCTGATTTCCTATGGTTTGTGTAAACATGCCTTTGCCTTTGTTCGTGCCAGCGGGCGTATGCTTAATGCACACAAGGCATGCAAAATGGCAGTCAGCAACGCCCTGTAATTAGACTGAGACATGCTAAGTGCAAGAGCTGGCACCGCAGCTCTATAATGGCCGAAGAAAGTGGTTTACCTGACGACTGCGACTGCCTGAAAAGAGTTGGAAATAGTTTTCCAGCCATTTGTTGTGGCATTCTTTTTACCATTTTCTATTTCAATTTGCGCACATTTCTGTACCTCGTCTTCCTAATTGCGGTTTTCTGAAGGGCTTGGGCTGGCAAACGAGTAAGGACTGCTCTTCCTTATTATTTATTTTTTTTTTACAAATAAATTCTCAGCTGCCAAATTGAGCTGTGCGGAATGTCAACATTGTGTGCTGTGTAGACCCTTCAGGCACGTCCAATTATGAACTTTGACTTATCAATTTCTTGGAAAAAGGCAGCACAGCTGCGTCATCATTGGATGAAAGGACATGCCTCCTGGTTCGCATTTAATGCGCAATTTAAATTCAATGTCTTCTCTTTACACACACACAATATCTCTCTCTCTCGCTCTCTCTCTGTGTGTGTGTGTGTGTGTGCAAGGTCTACACTTTTCTGGGTCAAGTGACCATTAAGAAGGTGAACTTTTCGACCATTTTGCTGGAGTGTGACAAATTTTTGATGCATATATTATAGCATGGCATTGCATGAGTGTGTATCTAAGACAAACGTGTGTGTGTGTGTATGTGTGTGTGTGTGGGCTGTGTAAAAAATAATATTAAATGGGCCGCACTCGAAAATATATAAACATCCGCTTCAAAACGCAATTTGCTGTTCAAATATTGAATATGGAAATTCACACAAAGACAAAATAAAATATATTTTAAAAGCAAAAATAAAGAGCTCCTTCTATTTATAGATGTGACACAAATATGAGATATGGCATGTGTTTATACTTGGAGTGCTTTACTACAAAATACTAAGAAGACAGTAAATTTTAAGAATGTTTTTATCTGAGCTCTCGTGATCGTGAAAATCAGTCGGAAGTCCCCACTGAAGGTAACCACAACTCTGTGCTCATATCTAGATCATTTTCTCCTACTTATTTTTCATTTTAGCTGTGGCTGCATTGATGTTGTATTAGATTAGATATTGTATTAGAGTCTTGCCATGGGTAATTTATTGTTAAAATAATTTGTTTTGGGGATGCACTCTCTTAATGAAAATATCAAAGCCAGATTCACTTGTATGTAGTTACCACAGCACAACTTTAAACAGGGCTTTTAATTATGGTATGTAAGTGTAATCGGAATTGAATATTTTCTAAATGCTTATGATAGTCTACATAGTAAATTTAATATCTCTTGCTTTTTTATGTTATGACTTACAACATTTTGCAGAGCTCTTTCCTTTTGTGTCTTAAGTAGAGCTGGTATCAACTGGTTGATCTTTTACGCTCTGCTCACGAGATTAATCGAAAGAAGCATATACTCTTTCTATTGCTCTCGTTTTCTCGTTTTGGTTTTCAGTTGAGTGCCTTGGGTTGAGCTATTCATGTGACGTTCTTTTCCCGTACATCATTTAGTAAGTGAGCGAATAACTCTTAAGTCTTATCTTTTCAAAATATGTATATGTTTAGCATTTAGACAACTCGCCTATATATACTCTTACATACGCAACATACTTTAAGAGTCATAAAAGTCATCCAAACTGGAGAATCCGATTTTCTTGATTGCGAACGAACTCGTTAAATAACGAAGGCAATCGGTTGCTCTCTGAGTTTTTTACTTAAAGTGTGAATGAGTTTCAGTTACTTGCAGAAGACATTGAGAAATAATCAGTTGAAAATCTCAAGGTTAATGATATTAGTATAGTATTAAAAAAAAAAAAAAAAAAAAAATGTTTTTCCATAAAATGTGAGTGCAACAAAATCAGATTCCGTATAATAGTAAAGAGCGAGAGCTATAATAATTCAATCGCATTTACGTCTACAAATAGATGGCAGGAAATGTTCGCCATAGTTCGCCAATGGCGGCTTAGCAAATATATACATATATTGAAGATTTATTGATAGCCGACGTATACACCCGTTCACACACTCACACACACACACACACACACACACACACTCAATCAACATTAAACGCTTACAGTTAAAGTCAATATGTGTGCAAGTGCTTCGTTTGTTATACAAAGTTGACAAAAGTTTTCCCTAGCATTATTTCTTGTTGTTGTTGTTGTACGTTGAGTATTTATGGGTTTCCATCAGCACTTGACGGTATTTTTACGTATTGCTACAGCATTTGTTGCTGTTGTCATTGCTGATAGAAATATGCAATCGCAAGCAGCAAATACAATCAGCAAAGGACAAGAGACCGACACTCGCTGAGCGAGCAGCTTAAAACGATTTGCCAGAATGTTTTGCGACTTGTTGCCAACTGCGGATATTACGGCAGAATATGGGAAATTAAGCTGTGGAACAACTCATATCTGCTTGATTGTTTTATGTTTTTGTTCGGCTCAGGAGTCTCTAGTAGGGCTCGATGATATATTCTAAGTCTTAAGTTCAAAGTATGCCTTTTACAAATTTTATAAAGTTGAAGGAATAATAAAAGATGGAGATGAGTAAGCTTGACTAGCAGCAATATTGTAGTCAGTTTTATTAAACTGAAAAGCACTCGAATGTTTATATATTTAAATCGCAGAAAATATGCCAACTTTCCGCATCGTTTTATTGCGCTGCTTAAACAATTCGCATAGTTGTGGGAACGAGGAGTTGAACCAGACGCGGTTCCTACCAAGGAGATTGTTTCGGACTAGACGCACAGTAGGGCAAAAATCATAGCTTTTGAATTTAGCAAAATATTTTCACTGATAATAACTTATTCAAGCTAGATTAGTTTATGCATAGTATAAGCATCACAATTTTCTGTGAATAGCAATAAATGAAATAAGACGGGAAAGAAGATAAATTCGGGTCAAAAACTGGCAGCCAAAACTAGGTATATCTGATAAAGGATACATGCATTAATCAATTTCAATATATACCAGAAAATTTCCATTTAATTCTTAAGATGAAGTCTACTAAGATTGAAAAAGTCTTTGAAATAAAGAATTTTACTAAAATAAAACTTGCATATAAATAAATTAAATTAAATTATATAATTCTAATTAAATTTAATTCCTACAACGATATAAAAATAATAACTATTTGTGCAGTGGTTTTCTTGAAATTAGAAAACTGAAACATTTTTTTATTATTATTTTTTTTTTAACTTTTCAGCTATAAATTTTCGCAGATTTGAGTGCCTGTATTTATCTTCTTTTTTAATCAAATTTCTATTAAATTTTCACAAAGCTTGGCTTTTTTTCATGATTTGCGGACAGAGGCCTACTGTGCGGCGCCTACATGCACCAATCCTATTCAGTGGCCACGTAGCGTGGCGATTTATTAATTAAGTTGGAAATTTTTCGGACGCGCTTTTCATTTAGTTTGCATTTAAATTGCCTTTTTAATTAGCCAAGAATTAAAAACTTTTCTGTTTATGAATGCTGCGGGGCAGCGCCAGAATTTTAGCTTAGAAATTTATTAAAAGCTTTGAGCGTCGCGGCTTAAATATTGATTACTTACTTAGTACAGCTAGAAATACCATTGAAAATTTTGCATTAATGAGAATTAAATATTTATAAGCAATTGGCTTGACAGTTATTTCTGGGCATTTAACAAACAACAATGTTGCAATGCTTAAAGACTGTTTTCCTTCATGTATATTCATGTTTAACTTTTACTTTAATCTGGACAGAAAGTTTGCTTTGCCGTGCAAAAGTTTGGAGGAAAGCGAAAATGTAATAAATGTAATTTTACTACAATTCTTTTTTTTTTTTTTCTTTTCTTTTCTACTGCCTTAGCATTTCGTTGCCAATTGTCTGCGCACAGGCAAATGAGCATGAACTCTGAGCGAAGCTAAGGAAAAGTCTGCCCAATTGTGAAATCCTGACTGAAATATCTTCTGACTGCAAAGTTTCACTCGCAAGCAAAGTAAAAAGTTTACTTCGTATTCGCTTTATATTTTTTCGACTTATTTTTTGTTATACGCTTATATAGTTCCTTTTTTTTTTTTTTTTTTGGCAAATTTGCTTTGCTTTTTTGGAGGCAGATTCTTGACCAGCATTTTCATTTCCGCATGCAACACGCAGACTGCGCATTCATTTCCGCTTCCGGCACTGTTATGGGGTTGTATTGCGTGTTGTCTATCACACATATCAAATATACACAAACTACCGCACACATTCTTTCATATTGTATTCTGTTGCCATTTGATATTTATTGGTTTTTCCCACTAACTTTTTATTGCTTGCCCTGCAGGGTGTTTTAAATGGCTTTTAAAATATGCAACACCTTTTGCAATTACTTGTGTTAGATCATGGTGAACAGTCTATAGTTTGCTTAATGTTATTCTAAATTACAATTTTATGTTCATAAAGTTTCCATTATACGTGCATTTTCTTTTTCAATTGAGAATATACTTCCAACTGAAGTTAAAAAGCTTTACACTTTATTAATGTACATTTTAGGTACCATCATAAGATATAAAACATAGTTAGCCTATGTGAGATAACATGGTTTCTAAACAGGTTTTGGAACAAAATTATTCTAGATATTTAAATTCCATTGCATTCTAATAAAATTTGATCACTGCTGCTATCAATAGCTATGGAAGTGTCAATATATTATTAACATTGCGTATTTTGGATAACAGATTCAGTACGAATACAAATTTGGTTATTTACTATATACAGCAACTTAGGCTTAAGTACCTTTAACGTTAACTAGAATAGTTTCAACTAATTCTAATTTATTAACTGACGACAGCATTAGCAAGCAGTTCATTTCATTCGTTCAGCTTGCTTAAATTGATATTTATTTATCTAAAACAATTATTATGACATTTCTGGAATGGCTCACATTTACTTTTGCAGCATTTCATATACATTTTATTTCATTCACCACTGCGCACAGTGCGTCTGATAAATATTTGTATGCTTCATGTAGGCACGCGTCGAAAGTTTACTGATTGCGAGCACTTGATTGGATTATTGATTTATATGTTGCGAGGCCGCTGAGCTGACAATATTGCATTATATTTTTATGTACGTATATAGAGATATATATGAGGAGGCGTACTGCTGCAATTGCCGCGAAGACAGTCGCGCGGGTCACGTATGCTAGTCAGAGGGTCATAAATCTGGATTGGGGCGTCTATTGGGCAATGGCCGCAATGGTTTTTAATACTGTGCCATTAAGTGATGCCAACAGATGTTAATCGCATTGAAATGTTGTAGATTAGAAATTATGACATTACATTAATCTCTCGCCCAAATGGCAGCTCATTTATTTCGGCTCGGGTCGGCGCAAAAAGTCAGTTAAGCGCAAAATATGAGCGAAATGAAAGCAGCTGATAAACTTGAAATCTGAACACGGCAATGCGAACAATGCAAACGGAACGGCAAACTGACCAAAATGCAGAGCACCCGAAGGACAAAACTCGGCGAAACGGGCCCGGTGGACGCTTGGCTTGAAAAGCGGCAAATCATGCTTAATGTGGCATTTTCTGCTTTTTATTGTTATTATGCTTTATTTATTTATTTTTATTTTGAGCTCAAAGCGCGAACAAGCTCAAGATTTCAAGGAAAACGAGAACGAAAAAAAAGAAGAAAAACAGCAAACAAAAACAGGGCATAAAAAGGCGAGCGAATAAAATGAAAATTGGAAGTGGGAAATGGGAAGTGGGAAATGGCAAAAGTCAAATGGAAACCGCAGAGGCGAGAAAGGACTTCACTAAGCAGGCGAAAAGGAAAGATGATATAAATTTTATTGTCATGTCCGAGTAGATTAAACTAGCTGCACATACCAGACTCAAAGGCTCGAGCGCTTAGCCCGGAAAGTATGCTACGTAAAAGGCACAAGAGATTTATTAAGAACTTGACGGGTAAGAGTGATTGTGTGTGTGAGAGGATGTGCTCATATGCACACTTTCTTCTTTGCTTGGCATATTTGTGAAAATATACATATGTATGCAGCACAAATATACCGTCGTCTGTAAAAAGTTTCATTAATTTTGACATTAAGCGTTGGGATTTTTCTTTTTCATTTTCCTTTCGTTTCTTTTTTTGGCGTCTCCTTTTTTTTTTGTTTCTTTTGTAAATTTATCAGGCAATTCATTTTGACATGACAGCCAAATAAATAATGATTTATTTGTGCCCGACTAAAGGTAAGCCCCGACATGGGACGCAGTCACGCCCACCTTAACGACTCCCACTCGGGCTCATTAAGTGTTTTGGCTTTGTTGCGGCCCACCAAAATGGCCTTAAACTGTCAAAATTTTATAAATTGCCTGCAATTATAAGATTTATAATCTGAAGAGCTGATAAAAGCGTCTGAAGGATCATCACTTGACCCTTTGGAGATGCTCAACTTGTATTCGTTGCGTAAGGCTAATCTCTGAGCATTTCATTTTGTCTCTTCTAATAGAATTGTCTACGCAAATATTTAATTTTCCCATTCAGCCAAAGGGGCACAGAGTGCAGAGCTCAATTAGCGGTGCTTGGAGCACATATTACGAGTGGAAAAAATAAGTACAAGAAGAGAAGCATAACCAGATGAAAAACAAAATCCAATTTGAACCCTTCGGCTGCCTTGGGGCTTGACAGTCATTGAACAATTTATCATAATTTCACATAAATTCTCGCAATTCAGCACAAGGCAACACTTCTTGGAAGCAATACCTCGCTCCTCCTGCAGACGGAGATAAACATACATAAATATATATATATATATATTTAAGTATATCTGAAAATAGGAGCGTCTGGCATCGAAGACAAATTACAGAGAAATGTAAATTGTTATCATACTTCAGCGATTCCCAGGTATATATATTTATATACATACATATATACATCGAATTTTCTACATTTTTCAAGCTTATCTCAAATTGTTCGTCGACAGTTTCGTCTGTTACATCCTTTATGCCAGCCACCACTTTTTGCTTTTATTGTTAACTTTTGATCTGTCTTGAAAGACGTTTAATTGGACGCTTTGCAAATACTTTTTTTTTACTTTTGGTCTATAATTGCTTGAATTTTGGTATTCAATCAAATTCTTATTCGATTTGAACTGAACTAACCTGTTCTGATTGACAGACATATTTCCAAGAATACCATTTATTTTTCTTTTAATTTCAGCCACATAAAACATTGTTGATATTTTGTGTAATGTTTTATTAGATGTCAACTGACTGGATATTTTAAGCTCAGGTAATTTGTGCTAAGAAAACACGCGTAATTAGGCGAAATTAACGCAAAGACAGAGGGCAAACAGCGCAAGCAATCAATTATCAATGAGTATGAGTGCCTCGGAACAAGGTAACGCACATTAAATACCCTTTTCAGCTTAATAGAATCGCAGGCAGAAAATCTAGAGGATCAGCTCTTGATTAAGCTCTAAAAAGATTTAATAATCTAGTGGAAGCTAGAGCTGAACAGTAGCGGATTCCTACAGTTGCTACAACAGTGTGGATAAAATGCAAATACCTCATTTTAATCTCCATTAAGTAGGGTATTAGCTCTGGAAATATAATAAGTAAACGCGTGGGTAAATGCACGGCCGTTAATTGATTTCTTAGTCAATTGCAAGAGCGCCGTCAGATTGTATAAAGCCAGTTTGATTGACTGACTGACTGACTGGCTGGCTGGCTGATGGACAGACCGGTGGAGTAGATGAAGCACAGCGGCTGACGTCTTGACAGCGCGAGAAGACGAAAAGACATTTGCTTTGCCGGTGAGTGGTGTATTAAATTTTACTCCTAACGCCATGTTAGACTTTGAATTGGCTAGCGTTTCGTCTGCTGCGATAACAAGCCTTTGCACTCGCAACCATCAGCGAGCGGTTGGGGGGCGTGGCTGGTGTTCTGTCGGCCACAACTGCCGCTGATAGCTTCCATTAAGGACGCTCGCGGTTCGCTGTTATTTTTGCCTTCGCTTTGCGCTTTAATCAAAATGTAATTAACAGCCATGTCGAACGTCGGCTACTGCAGCTCTCAGCCAGATGCACCGGAAGATTGACTGACTTTGAGTCTAGGCAACTGACAGCGAGTTCTTTTATAAACTTGGCAATTTAGTTAACTGTTACCCTCAAAGATGTTTCCGTTTCTGGTTTCTATAATCTAATTGCTGCCTGTTCAGTTAATTGGTTTCGCTTATGACTGATTGCTGGCACTTGACATGCTTTCAGTCCGTACTTCAGTCAGTTAGTTAGTCAGAAATTCAAATCAATGCAATTGGTGCTTATTAATTTTGATGAGCTACTGCGCAGGCTGAGGTGTTGATCAACTGTATATGATATAGAAATAATCATCGTACAGTGGTTTAAAATAATTGGAAATGCGAGTGAAATCATAGCATATAGGACTAAAAAATCTGTTGATTCAGTGATGAGATTTTACAATTTTTTTTATCATATATTATATACTAATATAGTATGAATGAAGGACCCCCACAGCTGCATAAATCATTTGTCCTTCAAAAACTCTACCTATCGCTATATCGTTTATATCTTATCCAGCCTTCAATTCACTATTGTCATAATATAAAGAATTGTATGCAATCAGCAGACAGACGCGTAAATGGATAAAATGTCCACTGGGACATGCTCACAGAAAGGCAGACAGCAAATGGGCTCAACATTTTTGCATAAATTTGGCCACTTTGTGTCGGTTCTTTAGCGTTTGGTCTGTTCTCGCTCCGTTTTATTTTTTGCAGCTTAGCAAATTCTTTGGCGTTTGAAAAATGTCGAAACATTTGTCCATTTGCGCGATATGGACAGGAAGGAGCAAACCAAAGAGCCGACAAAAAAATATAAATAACAAAAAAAAAAAAAAAAAAAAGCGAAGAAGGAAAACTGAAAACTTTGGGAAAAGCTGACCCTTTTCCGACATGTTCGCCGCTGGCCTTTGGGATTAGTGTCTGCGTGCGGGGGCGTGTGGGGCAAATCCGAAGAAAAATTGAAACAAGTTACCCAAACCATTTTCGTGCCGCTTACCGCTTGCCAATTTATTCAAATGCCTCGCAAAGTGCTAAATAAACAAGACTGAAAAATTTCTAGGTAACACACGGGAGCAGCGGGACGCTCGAAATTCCCCGAGCATGTGCGTCATTTTTCTTGGTTTTAGGCGCAGCAAAAACCAAAAGAAAAAAAAAAATAAATAAATAATGATAGCATGTATAGCATACTTAGCCGAACCTGTGGGGCTCTGTTTCTCGCTTGCACTCACACTCACTCGCAGACGCACTTACCTTGTATGGGCACATAAATATTTAGATAAAGACAATCCTCTGATTGATTTTGCAGATAGGGCAGCAAGCGCTTAAGATACTCCAAACGACCCTTGGGCATGCGCTCCATCGCAGCGGTCTCATTGTGAATGTCCGGCAGTCGCTGTGGGCAGACGGGACTGAATCTGAAAGGCATCGAAAATTGGATAAGAAATTTGTGGCTTAACTGCAAAAGTTTTTTAAACCCATTGAAAATTATGTTAGGGCATCATTATATTTTTGTGGGGGCTATGTTATGGTTAGAGGAAAATATTAGAGTGAGTTTACAAAGTTGATCTAAGTGGAGTCTCCAGACTCTAAGTAGATGAATCATTTATTTTATTAGTCTAGAGCGCGAACTTAAGAGAATACATTTTCGTATATAGTATCTCATAGTCGATCACTTTTCTTTGCTTGTGACAGCTTTTCGTTTAGCTTGCTAAAAAGGTTTCGAACGCAAGCCTATTTTTTTATGCGTGGCCTTATGAACAGATTAATTTAGCTAGCATTGTGAGTAATCTTTGCTTTCGCGTCACAAGTTTCTGTCCTTGGGTCATAATAACTTTTTGATTTGAGCTGACAAAGTTTTTGGTACTTAATTTATTTGGGCAAAAGCTTATTTCGGGCTGTCTGTGAAATTGGTTTTCGATTTTACAGCCATCTAACTTTCACTTTCTCTCTCTTTCCCTCTGCTCTGTGCTTTCGCTTTTCCAGTCGATTCCATCAGCAACATTTGCTGCATTTCTCTGCTATTTTTGGCCATGTCATGCAAATGCCATTTTGGCCTTGTGCTCATTTATGACTGGCTTATTGGCCATGCCCTCGCACAACGTCTCACCCTCTTTGCTGTTTGCTGTCAGTTGGCGCCTTGAACCCACTTCAAATTTCTAGTATTATTTGTTTTTAATCTGCCGTGTGACAGACATCAAACCAAGCTGGCCCATGCTAGCATTCAAAAACGAGCCAAAACTAGTTGTTCGCACTCAATATGCAAACAAATTGCACGTTGCAAAATGTTTAACCCAAAATGTACCCAAGAACTGTGTATCTCCTGCTAATATCAAATTTCCCAAATGCAAGCCCATTTGCAGTGCGATTTTCACATAAGCAATTTGTTAATATTTGACATTTGCTTTCCATTTGTTAACTCATATTTCGAATGTAGCTGAAAATGTGGTGAATACATTGACTATTTACAGTTGTTATTGATTGGGAGCCTTGATAGTAAATTTAAAATTAATAAGTTAAGCCCTGATGCTTCATACAAATCTATATTTTTATAAATTATAAATGAGATATTAAAAATTATTTTCATATATTTTCTATATATATATTTGACTTTCCAATTAGCTTGCAACGTAATTAATGAAAATTTCCTTGACCAAAATATTTAATAATAAACCCGATTCTCTCATATCTGCACATTCCTCTCTTTTCTTGTGTATATTTTCGTAGCTCATCAAGTGGCGCATCTTTGGGGCCGCATCAAATTGTCATAAAGCGAAAATCAATGCAGGCATTAAAAATTTCCCTTTCTGACAACATATATCTGTGCGAGTTGGGGCTCCATTATGGCCAACCCGAACCCATGAAAAGGCATTAACATTAATAGTATTGCGGAATGAGAATTTATATAATTTAATTTTTTTTCTTGTTCTTTTTGTTTGTTTTGGTCCAAAAATATATTTAATTTCTGCTTTTATTATATTTGAAGCGCCTCAGTGAAATGGCGAAATGGCCACGAAGTGAGTCCGTGACCCCTTGACCCGAACATGCTTTTAATGGTCGCTTGTGGTGGCCGCGCGATTGCCATAATAATCATTAATTTAATGGTTAAACAATAAGGCAGGTAATAAAAGTTTAATTTTTGACTTCATTTCGCGCGCTGTCCGCTAAATGGCCAACCGAGCAGCCTCGCCGAGACTTGGATAAAAGACAGGATAACAAAAATATATATATTAATAAAAATAATGGAAGTGAAAAGTTTGAATGGCGGCAGTTGGTAGCGTCGATTGTTGTTCTTGTTTACTTTATTTTTTTCTCACATTTCTGACGCCAGGTGACACAGTAGCCCTGTCCATAGCGCAACTCTCTCAATGGGGCCAGAACTCTCGGCACAAGCTACAGCTCGTAAAAGCCACATTTTGAATTTTTAATGTGCTCTCCCGCAACCCCATCAGGCGCTGCCCGCAGCTGCGTGCGATTGTGCTCAGTTTTCAAGTGGATGCGATCTTGTTTATGTGACTTTTGTGTGCTTGCCGCTCCACATGCCCCATGCCACGCCCATTCTCTAGCCTTCGCTTGGAGCGGCGCTGATAAGCCGAGTCTCGAGCAAGAGTAATGGGTATTAAGCTTATAAAATGGGCGGGCCAATTGAGGTCACGCCAGTGAAAGGGGCGTGGCCGGCGCAAGTGCTTGTACAGATTTTAACTACAGTCGATAAAGGTTCCGAATGCGAGTTGACAACTCTGTAAAGTTTTTAATACGCTTGCCTAGAGCTTTGGGCACATAAACTACTTCCGGCTGCAGCGTTTTCATTCGAGCTGAGATGTAATGGAGCTTATTCGGCAATCATTTGACAAATAATAAAAAGCAAGGCTATTATGGTTAAAGGATGAGCAGTTAGTATGACTAATAAGAGAGTGAGATATGAATTCTTTTGAGACAGCTAGAAGTACTTGAAGGCATAACAAAACTTTAATCATGTTGAGATGTACTAAATTAACTTGCTAGGAAAATTAAAAAACTTAAAGTTGCTTTTGAGTTACAGATTTAACAACAAGGAAGAAAAAGTAAGAGACTGTTCGACTACGAGATACCCTGAACTCTGCAAAAAAAAAAAACTAATACTTATCTTCTTTACGCACTTATAGGCGAGCGCTATAACTCCATTTCCAGATGGATGATCTTCATGAATCTTTTGTAATATATTAATTGCATTTAAATGTGTATTTTTGCAAGTCTCTAATATTATAAATAAATTCTGCGTATACATAATATTTATCTAAATATGTAACTTTGAAGTCTCTAGCTCAAACAATATAGAAGTTACGCTTAAAAAACTTAAAAAACTAAACGAATTTTCGATTTTTATCGATAATTAGGGAAATGGGATGAGTTATCGAAAAAACAAAATAGACTCGTACTGCGTAACTAGCATACGACTATTCATGTGAAATTTCTCTCTCCAACTTTTGCAGTTTCTCGACGTTCATACGGACGGACGGGCAGACGGACAGGGCTCAATCAACTTATTTGTTTGTGCTGATCAAGAATATATATACTTTATAGGGTCTGCCACGCCTGCTTCTGCCTCTTACATACATTTTCACAAAACCCAATTCCCATTTTCAATGGGTTCAGGGCTTAAAAAGAGAAGCTATGAATAAGTGAGTAAAATATATATGGATTACCGCCAGAGATGCAAAGCAGCTCAAGTTGTTGAATCAGAAGGCAAATTTATCAAGGCTGATGCGATGAACTCAGACAAGTTAAATTAGTTTAAAAAATTTCAAATAATATATAAAATATAATTCAGTATTTTTGTTATAAGTAAAAACTAATTTAATTACTTTATATTAATATTCTTTAATATTGAATTTTGAATTAAATAGTTCATAAGCCTAAAGGTCTATTGCTGATGGATATGCAGTTGGCATCTTAGGCTATTCATTTAGTTTTTGACGTGAACCAAATTTGATGTTAAGCTTATGGTCGGCTGGAAGTTTTTATTTAATATGACGTCTTTGTTTACTTATCAAATATAAATATGTTGATATGTGCTGTCCAAAGTGCAATTGATTATTAAGTTTATTCTTCAGATATTCAGTTGCAGTAAGCGCACAGTAGACGAATACAGAAATGAAACAATCAGAAAAGTATCGAGGGTGTTCGAGGCATAGGCATGGGAGGAATGGCGTCTCTTATATATCCAATTCGAAAAGCGACTCTTTCAAATGTAAATTCAAATGTTACTTTTATTACTAACAATTACTTATTAGTATGCAGTATATTAAATATATTTCCACTTAAATTCATACATTTGAAATTTTATTTAGCATTATTCTCATTTGGTCTTGCTCCAACTTCAACTGCCATCGTTTTATAACCACAGCATCAGCTTTGACAAGCCGCCAAAGGCAATATACATAAATAACACAATAGCACACGTAACCAACCCGCCACACTTCAGCCCCCTCCACTCACCAGCTCATGGCAACCCAATGCAGTTGTTGTTTTAAAATAAATTTTGAAAGCACTTGGCACTTTAGACGTCACAAAGCTTTTGCTTTTAGCATAAGGATTATGAAATACAAGCGGATTAACAACGACAAGTCCTGCGTTTGGGCTACCTGCTAACTGGTTGCAGAGCCCCTGCTACTCAAATTAGCCTGAGGTAGTGAGAGTTTTTTGCATGGCGCATGGAAAATAGCCATTTTAAAAACGTTGCTAGAAAAAACTTTGGCTCACGTTTTCTCTAATAGAAACCGCATTAATAAGTGTTCCGTTTGAAGAGTGAGAGAGAGAAAGTGAGAAAGGGGAGTTATTAAAAATGGGCGGGTGAACTGAAATGTGGTGCCCATCATTAAAAACGCTAATTCCAATTTCAGACTCAAGTGCGGTGCGCTAGTCAAGCCAAAAAGCTTGGTTGAGGGGCGTGGCATTGCCGCCACCTCCACCGCCTCAGCCACGTTGCTTCATTGTTGTTGCTGCTGCATAAATTGCTGTTGCCCAAGGTGTTGTTGTTGTTGCGCTGTAAATGAAATTGCGAAAATTCATTTTAAATTGGATTTTATTTAATTTGACTGCGGCGGCAAAGCTTTATGCGTGAGTACCATAGACGAAGCCGGTGGGCGTGGCACGGTGGCAGCGACTGCCAATCTAATTTGTGAGCCAGCAGCGTTGAACGCTGAGGTAGAACTGGAGAGGGCGAAAGCGACTTCTGCGAGACTTCTGCAACGTTGCCCACAGGTAAAATTAATCTATTTTGCTTGACGTGGTCGCAATGTCGCATATCGTTTTCGGTACCCACCCTCAACCTACCCAACTTTGCTCTCCTCTCACCTTTCTATATCTGTATAAATATCTTAGCGTGTCTGCGCTACGTCCTCTCAGGCGCATGCATTTTTCCGCTTGGCTGAGATTATGCTTCTGTTTGATGTATTTAAGCCCAAAGCGAGGCAACTGCTCCGAGTGTCTTGGCCAGAGTCCTGTGCTGTCCTTTGACTTTAGCCTCATCGTTTACCGTTTGTGTGTGCCACAGCCACGTTCTCTCCACGGGCCACATGCAGATTATACGGAACCATGACACAACCACGCCCCTGCCTCTCGACAGACGAACTGCCAAATTGCATGTCTCTGGTCTTGTACTGCCCTGCTGCTGCCCTGCTGTGGCCTGGACCATATCCTGTGTCCATTGACCTGTTTGAATCTCCTTGTCTAATTTATATGCGTGACGTATTTTCGTTGCCTGCGAAAACTACGAATTGTTTGCTTTCTCGAAATATTCAAATGTTCGCGCTTGTTTGCTTCCGGAAAATGATAAGCGATAAGCTGCGGTTCTCTGAATGAAGTAGGCATTGTCATTTGTGTGCTTTGCTAACGAAATGATTCAAAGCTAACAATGGAAATATTGTTTATTGATAAATCGGCTCAGGTCACAAAAGGAGATTTAGACAGATACAAGAAATGTTTTAAGTATACTTGGATATTTATTATGATTATAAGAATGATTATTATTGATTATTTATTTTAAATAAAGTTAAATAAATATTACAAACAGCAACAACAGAATCTTTTGGAAAAAAAAGAAAATATTGCCAAAATCATATTAAAAACAAATGAAAAAGAAAATCAAATTCTTCTTTAAATATTGATATTTTTGAGAAATAAATATGAAGAGATTTGATTCTGACTGGCTTTGGATTGGAGTTTATCAACATCATGGTGGTTTGGCTCAAATGCCTTTGAACTGTTTTAATCAAAATATTTAATAACATTCATCAGGAAGCTCTGCACTTTTTTTCACTTTTAACAATAAGAAAAATTACCGCACATCTCAGCTTTTCATTGACAATCTTATCTTAGTTCTGTCCCTCATAAATTCTTAAATGTCATTCGAAACAGCAAATAAACTTCATTTTATATGCCATCCAGGCATTTTCCTATAAATTCATTTTATATTTTATTCTAAGCTAATAAGCCTCAAGTACCAGCCAAGGTAATTCCTGTGGTTTTGGAGGCCACAGGAATGCGCCGTAACGTATCCAGTTTCACGTTTTGTAAATGATCTTTTTGTGCCTTGAGTCTGAGTGTTTGTTTGTTTTGTTGTCCGACCGTCCGTTGATGGTCGAAACAGCTTTATTACGCTGACGTGCTGAAAAATCAGTGGAACATTACTCAAGGAGTTTATTGGCTAGCCGGGCCCAAGCTGTCAACGGGCCCACAGGCAATGCGCGCTCACGACGGGGAACTGACACACAGACAGACAAACAGAGATTGTCTGACAATTGCGATGATGTCAGCCGAAAATTTTGCAGCAGCAGGTGCCACACAGCCCACTCGTCATTCATCAGCTTTGACTTTTGGATTTTATTTTTATTTATTTGCGAGGCTCTGGTTTTTGGTCCCTCTTTAAAGGTGGCATTTTTTTTCGTAAGGCAGAAAAACGGAAATATCAACAATAAATTGTAGAAAAATTTGCAAAGTATATGTTGATCTTGAATACTCTATGACATACTTTGTATATTAATAATATATAGAATGTGAGCATCTAAAGACATGAAAACAAAAGTGACTGAAGAGAAGAAAGAGAATATATCATGATAATGCACTTTTACATAATTTTTTGGTAAATTTTAGATACGATTTATTTTATAAAAAAGAATTATACTAAATTGGAGATGAATATAAATCATTAAATAAATGTGGTATGACAGAATTTAATAATAATATATAATTTAATTTTTGTCAAAGAACAATCTCTGATAATATTCAGCAATCCTCTATCAATAATTCATTTTAACTCGATGTGACTATGTTTCGGTTTATCTATAATTTTTACACGGTCAATCTGCTCGACTATGTATGCTTATAATATATATGTAATGGAATTGCTGTAGCTTTAATTTAGATTTTCATCAAGGAACTTAGAATAAGGAAAAGATGCTAATGTAACTTGAAAAAGAGAATATACCAGTTGTTTCGCCAAATATTTTTTATTAAATAATAATGTGTTTATTTATGCACTTTATAAGCGCACAAGGGCTCTTTGTTAGAGTATATATCAAGAGAGAAAGTGAAAGCAGAAACTTTATGCTGACACCCTTTTACAAAGCAAACAATACGGCTGCAGCACAGCGTTGTCGTGGGAATCTTTGTGAATAATGATTTGCCACCTGGGAGCGTTTGTAAATTAGATGCCGCGACTTCATATTGTTGTTGTTGTTGCTGTTGCTCGAGTGCCGCAGCTGGTGCTCTGCTGGCGGCAGCGTAAATATTTAATTTGTGTAGCATTTCATAGCAGAAGCACCATCGAGTCTACAACTGACCTTTGGCTTTCCTTCTTTTATCATTTTCCTTCGTTTTTCTTTATTTTTTGTCGCCCCGTATTATCATCATTATTGCAGGTCTGTTGAATTTTTGCTGTATTTGGATGCCGCACTCGACAATAATGAGCCAAGTTAATTGAGGTGACGATTGCCAGGCAATAGAGGACGGTCACCGGCAACGGCTGCGTCTGGTCACTCTCGACCCTGTCGAGTGGCCTCGAGTAATGGGTTTTTGATCATTTTATGTATTTGCTGGCAGACGCGACCGCGTGTCTCCAATTGCGACCTCTTCGCGGCTGACTCTCAGGCTCAAGTAACTGCGAAATGATTTAACGTATTTAAATTGACAGCTCAGATTTGCAAGGGGTTCGAGCTGTTGGCTTCGGGCAGCATTAAATTATTAAGACGAGGGTTCAGCAGAATCCCGCTAAATTGCTATTGCGCAAGGCAAAGCAGCAGCTAAGCGACAGAATTTTATTTATATTTCGAAAGGGATCACAGTCGCATAACATTTTTCAAGGAGTTATTCAACCAAAAAAATAAAATAATTTACTGCAATTTGATTTTAATGGAATTCAAGTGGGAAGATTCGGTAAAGTCTTGGCTAATAACAGCTGTAAGCAGTAATTATTCTACAACACAAAAAGTCGTTACAGAAATAAATCACTTTAAATTTGATTTCAAACACTGCGATGGCATTAATAATTCCTGAATCATCTACTTTACTTTTATTTTATACCTTATCTCTGATTACTTTTTGTCAGCTAATTGTTCAAGCATTGCCTTTTTTATTATTGCTAACCTTCATTAATTTCTTTTTTCCATTTTTCTCTCAATCCTTTATTATTTTTACCTTTTAAAAACTTTCTAATAGTTTTCTTTCCTTTCATAGAACTTGTGCTTATTTTTATTGCAGATTCCATTTTCTATTCAATTGATATTTAATTTATATACTTTTTCTCAAACTGTTTTGCATTTACTTTCATAAACATTTTTCCAGTTATTTTTTATTGAATTCATCTACCTTAAATTGAATATCAATATTTGAGCATTCCAAAAATAGTTTTCAAATCAGCTTAAAGCCACCCACAACCCGTTTTACCCTAACGAGCAACTATTTAATATTTGATTTAGTCAAATTTATGCCCAATCCCAACGGGCTTCAGGGTACGTCACCCACTGTCTCACAGTTGCCTTGTTGCCCTTAAGTAGTTGCTTGGCCGGCGCACGGGTCGTATGATTAACATAAAAGCGCGTCAGCTCCTTAGCTTTACACACTCCTTACACACCCACACACACAGCATGAAACTTGAAATTTATGCGAATAACTTTCTAAAGACGGTCGACACACTCACACACATACATGCCACTTAAAGTGGCTCGAAATCGCCATTAAAAATGTAGGAACGAACCGGAGATATTCTTGGCTTGGCTTGACTTACCTGTCCGCCTTTTTGACGCCCGACCACATTGCCGCCGAGACGGGCGGCATGAAACGCAAATTTCCAACAGGCGGCGAGGCATAGGGTATGCCGCGATACGCCTCAACCGGATCCAAATGCCGCCCATCTAATTGGACAATTACGCCCGAGATGGCGCCATTGCGTGTGTGGATGATGCGCGATGAGAGCTGTGCGGGTAATTGATCATGATTTATGTTGTTGCTGTTACTGTTGCTTGTTAGTCGACTGCTGCGGTTTGCCGATGATGAACTACTACTGCTGCTGACGCTGCTGCTGCTGCTGCTGCTGCTGCTGCTGCTGCTGCTGCTAGTGCTGGTGCTGCTGCTGCTAGTCGAGGTGGCATACGATGACGCAGCCGAGGATGATGAAGTGAGCGATAATGAGGGCACAGCGCTGGCTGTAGCCGCATTAGCTGTGGATCCGATGCTGCTGCTCGAAACGCTGCTGGAGCCAATCAATACGAGGCCACCGCTGCTGCTGCCAGCTGACACACTGCGATTGGCCGAGTTGTTGTTGCTGTTGCTGCTGTAGCTAATGCCAGCGCCGCTGCTGCTGCGGCACGCAGTACCCAGAAGCAGCATCACGAACAACAGCAGCTGAGATTCAGTTCCTAATGGTTTTCTTCGTGCTCTTGTCAGTGTTGTTGTTGTGGTTGTTGTTGTTGTTGTTGTTGAACTAGCTGCAGTTGCTGCTGCTGGCGGCAGTTGTCGCTTCAATAGCAGCAACATTTTCATTAATAATATTGGTCAAAATGGCGTAGTTGCAATGTTGCTGCTGTCTTTAAAGTAGTTGCTGCTGTCTTTTATTGAATTTGACCGCAACAGCAACTGTTTGTGCAGTGGCCTTAATTTTTTGTTATATTTTTGTTTTAATCTTTTTTTCCTTTTTAAGAATTTTTTTTTTGTGCAAATTCCTTTATTTGTTTGATGATAATTGGCAGCTGAAGCGAGCTGAAAAGAGAAGAGAAAAATATAATTAATTTATCGGCTTTGATATATATATATTTATAGGATATAGAAGCGGTTTTTAAATTTATAAACTTAAATGGGTCGAGCTTATGTAGTATGTAGTAGTAGTATAATTCTAGGAATATAATTTCCTCTAAGGATTCAAGGGATGTAGTATTCGAGCAGCCTTGACTAGAGTTTTTTTTTTTTACATATTTATTTAATTCTGATTCGATATCTATGCTGTTATTTAACAAACTATTGGTTCCGCTTTGCTGGAAAACTAAAGGTCTAATGTAACCCAGTAAAATAGTCGAAATGAGCTTATCATGAGAAGATTAAAAAGCTGAGCACCGTTTAATTGGGTTGGATTTTCAGTTATTATTTAATTACATATTTCAAATTCCATTTTCATTGAATTAAATCGTAAATATTGTTAAGTATTTCAACAAATCAATAATTTTGATAATCTAATATACTTTAATTTAATTAATATAATCTGATTTTGTTGTTTTTTTTTTTTATCTTTATTGTTCGAAATTAATGTTACTTTAATTAAAGTGTTTTTTGCATTGTAAGTGTACAAAAATATTTTAAAATACCTTTAAGTTTATTTACTTATTTAATAATAAGGCTTATTAAATATGCCGTAACTTTTAAATTTTAAATCCTTTGGCCTCAAAAATATTTAGTAACTGTCTATCAGAGTGAATTCCTTAACAAGTGCCGGGTAGCATTTGATATCTTTCTTTTTATATAAAAGTTGATAAATATATTTTCATGCTGAAAAATATAATATTCTGATTACAATTGAAGTTGTGCAAATTCTAGAACTCATTCTCTCCGTTTTGACTTTACTCTTTAAAATCTATGCAAAGTGCGCCCTAAAGCCTGTTGGGCATGGTTTGCCAAAGAGAGAGAGAGAGAGAGAGAGAGAGAGAGGTAGAGAAAAGAAGAGTTTGCAATGGCATTTGAAAGTCCTCATTGAAGTAGCTCTTTGTACAAGTCCCAATCAGCTTCAGCCTGGCTTCTGGCAGCGTTGTCCTTTGCCAGCTGCCTCTTGTCTACCATCTCTGTCTGTCATGTTGCAGGCGTTATTGCTTTCGCATTTATTTCTTGCTATCTCTTTCTCATTGTCTTTTTATCTTCTTTTTTTGTATGTGGGCACCTTGCTTGCACTTGCTGTAGCGTCCTTGCCCTTAGTGTTGTTGTCGTCCTCCTCTCAGCAACCACAACAGCAACAATGGCCATTCAGTTGGCATTTCACATATGCCAGACATGTCAGGCAGCTCAACGAAACCTATGCAGTTACTTGTGGGCTGTAGACGGGGCTTTAAGCATGGTTAACAACATCGTCTGGAGAAGGTCATTAGGTTAATGGCTCAAACATTTGAGGCCGAAGCTTGTATTAGCAAGCAAGTGAATATTAAACTTGAGCAGTTTTAATTGTTTGAAAACCAATTTACGAAGGAGTTTTCAAGGAGCAGCAATTCCTATTCATTGCAATTATCGTATTAAATACTAATCTATTTTCAACATTGTGTTTTATAATTTTTGCTGGCTCTGCTGCCTATATTCTTTTTATGATCTCTCTCTGAAAGTTTTTTTGCATTGCATATTTTTAGTCAACCAATTTTTATATCCAGCTTTTTTCCCATTTATGAATGTATGTCAAATATATGTATTCCCAATAGCTGTTGGCAAATTGTACGCTTCTCGAGGAGAGGTTATTCTTAGAATTTTGTTGAACATTTTCTTTGCAACATTTTCTCATGCAGCGCTCCGTAGTCAGTTAGTTTTTAGCATTGTTCAGCTGATGTTGCTGAGTAATGCACTTGATGTCCTTTCATAGCGGAGCTCGACATGCCCTGGCCTGTCTGTTATTTTTGGGTTTGGAAATACTTTTAGGTATACCTTTTGGCTACTCACTTAGCTATTCCGTGCGTTGCTCTTCTGTCTGCGTTGAGCTGCTGCAGGTGCTAAGCCTCGTGCTCTGCGCGCTGCATGCGGCTTAGTGTCCTTGCCACGCCTGTTGTTCTTGTTGTTGCCGTTGTTGTTGTCTCTGTGGCTGCTTATATTCTTCTGCTTGCCTCAAGTTCTTGGCACTACACTTCACGTACGCTGCGCTCAACGGCGCTGCTGTCTGCTGCGTTGTCTGAATGCCTCCACGCTACAATTGTCATGCAAGCGGACATTTTTTCAAGGCTCTCACGTGCTCAACGCCTCCGACGCTGGCTTCTCGAGCAGCTGGCGCCTCGCATGGCTGCAAAAGAGATAGACACAAAAGGGATGAGTGTGAGAGGGCGCTTGCTTGCTTATGGTACTTGAGCTATGATTAATTAAGTGTCGCGTATAAAGCACGCTCTATTTAAATGCATATTAAGTAACCGACCCGTGCACAAACAATTTACTTAACTTGGCGACTTGGTAATGATTGCGAGGAATTTGCAAATTTGATTGCAATTATACAATTTCCTAGAGTGCATCGACATAGATAACGAGAGATTAGTAATTGAGTGACAATGAGTGTATGAGAGGAAGATGAGAGAGGAATCAAATTTCATTTGCTTTGCTTTGGACTAACTATGTATATAACGCTTATACAACATAATGGGATTTCATGTTATTAAAAGAGTAATCAAAGTATCAATAAGCCTTTATGTAAGCTCCACTTCAGTACTATTCTTCATAAGTCTCAAATTCATTGCGAACTCAATTCCGGGCCCTCTTAAGTTGTTGCGTAAACTTTGCAATTATAATGCGGCCGCGAAAGTACGCCAATCATTGTGCACATCATTAGCAACGTCTTTAATAAGCGGAGTCAGAGTTCTCGTTAGTTGAATTAATTGTTTTCGTGGAAATTGAGCCGTTATCCAAACAGTGGGCGTTGCAAATGCGCGAGTTGCTTTTTAATTTATTTATGCAAATACCGAATGACTGCTCTCTGCTGCGGGCCAAAATAGCCTGGCATTTAAGTGCGTCGTCGCATAAGTAAATAAATGCCACGCTGCCGTCTCTCTTTGTTCCATTGAATACTCTTCTTGAAAGAACAGCAACAAACGACGGAATCATGAAGTGCGTGGCTCAGTTGAGGGCAGATTACATCATAGCATCAGTTTGTCTCTCTCTCTCTCTCTCTCTCTCTCTCTCTCTCTCTCTCTCTCTCTCTCTCTCTCTCTGTTGGCTTACTGCTTACAATATGCAAACATTGTAAGTCGTACACACTGTTAGCCTTATCCTAAGGTGGGGTTACGTACTGTTGGCTTATTTGTTTATTGTAAATGAGTTACGACGAACATTTTGTGGCTGCTTTTAGTAAACTGACGTGTCTGTGCATCTAAGGATCTACATTGAAATGTTTATACTTTGAAGTTTCTGGTTGAATTTGCAATTTATTTAAAATATATTCTCAAAAAAAAAAAAAAATAAATAAAAAATAAATAAAATAAAATAAAAAAATTAAATAAAATTAATGAAAATAAAATAAATTAATAATAAAAAAAAAAATAAATAAATAATAAATAAAAAAATAATAAAATAAATAAATAAATATTTTTCAATATCAATTTCAATATCAATTGAGCTTTTTTGTTAATTGTATATTAAATAATTATTCTATTTTTATATTAAATAAGTTAAATTTGTAAGATTACGAATTTGACCCTTTTTTTTAAATTTTTTTAATTCGTTTTGCTGCTGCTTAACTTGGAGCGTAACAAGAAAATGTTACAAAAAGTTGTCAGAAAGTTCAAGTTTGAAAATAACTTGGGGAATAAACAAGTTATTCGGGCATGAGCATTTGGCATTCGGAGTTCGCATTCTCATTCGCATTCAGAGTGATTTTTATCAATTTGTTAGTCGTTGTGTTTTGGCCGTGTAATTTGTGCGCCAGGCCAAAAAGATAATTGGATTTAGCATTTGTTTGTGCGCCCAATTTAAGGGCGTATAAAGCAAATTCCATTTCGCGAAATACATTTAGCTAGGGCTTTAATTAAAAATCAAAACGCGATAAGCATACAGAACGCGACACGACAAGATGAAAGTTGCAACAACAACAAATACGTTTAATTGTAGCTCGCAATTCCTTGGCAATTTCCGTGCTTGGCCGAAGCCTTTGCCGTCATAAATTCAGGCGCCAGGATCGCAGATGGGATACGCAACGCGGTCACAATTGTGGAACCGAGGGTCATTAATTTGTCTTTAGAGGCCAGCAAATGCCGACGTGGCATTAAACTGCTTAAGTAGCACAACTAAATTAAGAAAAGTGCGCGGCAGCAACGGCACGAAGGCAATTAGTAGGTGAGGGGAGCTCAACGATGTCGGGCGTCGTCTGTTGATAAAGTTCAAAGTGGATTTGTCCTAAGACCAGATAGCGCACTGAGATTCGTGGTTACATTATAAAACGGTGTTTGCAAAATGTTCTGCAAAAATGAAAAACAGAAACATAAGCAGATCCTGGATGCATACAGCAGCGCAACATAATGAATGCGTTGCATGAGCATAATTCATTTCAGCGACAGAAGCAGAGGTAGAGGCAGACAGGCAGCTATGAATTGTTTGGCATGCAGTTGCAATGTGCCACGCCCAACAGTCGAGGAAATGTTGCAACCGCAACCAAATATACGTTGAAAATATGTAGAGCATACGAAAAACGCAACTTTGCCAGCGGCAACAACAGATACAACAATAATAACAACAACAAAATACAAATACAAACGCACACAATGCGCATTTATCATTGAAGAAATACACACACACACACACACAGGCAGACACAACATGCATAGATATTAATGTTGGCTGATAAAAGCAAAGCATGATAAACGAAACATGTTGTTGCCTTGGCGCGCAAGCTGCGTATACGTAATATTTCATATATATGTATGTATCTCCTCAATATCTTGCTGCAAAGGAGAGCACAAAAGCTTGAATTGAATTGGTTCGTATCGACGGATAGGTATCTGGAAAACACACACACACACACACACACACACACACACACACATACACATACATATACATTATTATTTGTCGAAAAACTTAATCAGTTTTCTTGCATAAGCGAGTTTCTTTGCGTTGTGCAAAAGCCTTTGAATGGAATAGATTGTGCAGCGTATGGGAAAAATTGGATATGGATATTAAAATAGAAATAAGTAAAAAGTAAATTAATATGTTGCTTGTCTAGAGGACTATTGATTGCTAAGAACTTAATATATGTTCATTTGAAGAGTTTCAGAGATAAATCTTTGGTAAATATGTAGATACTTAGCTTTATTAATGCGCATTTATTTCAACCCTATTTTAACGATATAACTAATGTTGTATTAAAAATTTAAATATACCAAAAAGCTTTTCGTTATTACAAATTAAGTATTCAAGTAATTAATATATCTGTATATTTGTATTCTTTTGGTATATTTTATTTTACTTTCAAAATAAATAAAGCTTTATTTTAAATTAATTTTTAGAATATTCAAATATAAGTTGTTTCCATTATTATAACTTTATATATATTTATTTAAATTCTTTTATATTTCTATATTATTCTTTAAATTTATTTAAATCAGATTTTGTTCATTATATATTTAAGCTTATTTTGTAACTACATTTCATAGGATTCGCTTTGTTGAATACATTTCATTCATACCTTAAGCTACGCTTCTATATAAAGTTGCATTCATGCTTGGCCAATCTGTTTTCCATGCAAGTTACCTACTCACTTCTATAAGTGTCTTCATGAATTTTTTTTAAAGTACTGTAGGTAGATATATCCATAATCTATTTGCTTTAGTATTTTCTCTTTGAATAACATATTTTTCATGTTGATTTTACATATTTCATACAATTTTTGTCTGAAATTCGTTTTGCTAGAATCTTATTTTATTTACTTATTTATTTTGCCACAAAAGCAAAAGCAAAAGCAAACCACAAAGAATGTATAACTTTGGCAAGCAAACAAAAGTCTTACTCTCTCCTACTCTACTTCAACTACAACAAGAACAACTGTATAATTTTAGTTCAGCATTTAAATGCCATAAAACAAATGCTGGAAAATTATAGTTTTGCCAGGGAGCCGACAAATGCTTTTGATAACAGCAGAGTATATTTTCTTATTGCATCGCATCCCCGGAGCATGTCATTTTTCATGCAGATTTATGTAAAAATTTCTGAAATTTGTGCGCTAAGAAAAAGGCAATGGAAAAAACGCCCCAACAGCGAGCGAGTGGAGTGCACAGAGATTGAGGGAAAACTTTCACATCGAGCATTGAATTTGATGGCAAATAATGCGACTTTATAACTAGTTTAAATGCACTTTGCATGTCGCAGACGCTTGATAAAATTATTTAAATATTTTTCGCTCTTTATGGCGTCTGCTGCTTGACTTCAGCTCAAGGGCTCACCCTCCACAGTCCACACAGAGTCACTTTGCACTGCTCTGCCCTGCTCTGTTTCGCTCTGCTCCTTCATTCGGTGCCTGCCAACAATGGCTTATAATTATTATGCTTTGCCCTTTTTACCATTTTTTTCCGCTTGCTTTTCTTAATTTTTGCATTTTTTTTTTTTTATTTTTATTTTTTTTATATTTTTTTTTTATTTTCCTTTGTTTTCAGTCTTCAGCAGCTTACTGGCTTTCATTTAAACATATACGTGTATATGTATTATTTATACGAGCGCAATAAAAGGCTGCGCTCAGCGGCATCTGCATCTGCCTGCAGCATGCCGCAAGTTGCCATCATTTCATTTTTTAAGTAGTCAGCAGAACAAAACAATGGCGCCCCACAATAGCAGTCAGGGCATTAAAATCATCAGCAATATAAACTGAAGCTGCGCTCCTTAGCAGAAGGAGGAGTTGCAAGTCTGACAACCATGGGCTCTGCCAATTATGAAACCATCGTGCTTAAATGGAATACCTGTTAAAAGTGTGAGCAAATACGCTAAAATACTTAATTATGCATATATGAAATATTTAACGTAAATCAAATCGAAGCTATATCAATTCTGAAGACATTAAGAAGTTATATAGACATATTAACGAATTTCGGATAGGAGCGAAGATCACTTCTGAATTAATCCCTAATGTACACGAATTTTAAGCCTCATGCATCGCTGTAGTACAAAGTACAAATTTCTGTTTCCAAGACTCAATTTATATAATAAATATTACTGAAATAAATAAGTTCACACAAAAAACTATAATTTAGAATAAATATTTAAATTTAATATTTAATTTGCTTAGACTTTACTTTAAAAAAAAAATTAATTGAATTAAACCTTTATTAGTTTGCCAATGTATTAAGTACTCACAAAAATAAATTCAAAATTTTAATGATTTACATTTTAATCTAAAAGATTTATTACGATTTAGTTGAATGACCCATAAGTTCATCATTCATTTGATTAGATTATGTTAAAAGACTACGCTTATAGTAAATTGAGCAATTTTCTGGTTAACTCAACTGCACTGCGGCAATTTCTTGGACGACTAAATTTAATTGGCACTCATTAGTTTTGCTTAAAATTGTACATTTTGCATATAAATTTCAAGTATGTACATCTGTGTGTGTGTGTGTGTGTGTGTGTGTGTGTGCTAAACGCAATTCAAATTTAATCAGACTCTTGTATCTGGGCATAATTTATGCAAAACTTCAATTGGATAGGCGCTCACAATTTTATCCTTGGGCCAAACATTAGCTGAGCAATAAATTTAGCGCACAATTGGGCCTGTGATTGTGCGAAAGCGAATGTAACGAAAATTAATTTTCCTGTGATTTTGAATGTGTGCATGCGTGAGCATGTGTGTGTGTCCGTGTGTGTATGTATGTATGCATGTGTCTGTGCATGCCAGACAGCTCGGCATAAATTGTGCGCTCGCGGCTAACAAATTTTAAAAGCAAATGCTGAAATAAATTATCGCTTAATATTGGCAAATAATTTGCCCAACACCAACAACAGTTTTTATATTGAGTTGTGCTCTCGCCCCCTCGCTCCCTCTCACTTTCGCTCTTTCTCTCTCTGTCCCTCTGCCTCTATCTTTGCCTTTTCTTGCAATTTTTGGCAGCGCACAAATTGAATTCATTATGTGGAGCAGTTCCCGCCACACACCCCAAACACACACATGCACGAATGGCACAGAATCATTTGCCTCTGGCTGTCGCCAGCGAATGCTCAAATAATGATATTAAAGCCTCATTACAACAATACATAAAAGGCGAATGGCTGCCAAATAGATAGGAGAAACTGAAATTAGAATGTCGAATGGCATTGAAGAGCGACACGACGAGCACTAGAGCACACAGGACACGAGCACACACACACAAGGACTAGATACGTTTCAAGCAATCTCACAAAGGAAAACAAATAGAAATTTAAATAGAAATAGGAATCGATGATGGAATTCTATGTAGCAATGAGAATACCCTAGACAATAGTTGATGTTTCTTTTTTTTTGTTTTATAGCAATGGCTTAAGCTTGTTTATATGATATTATCTTGAATGTATTCATTTATATGCCATACAAGCATGTGGGAAACGAGCCCATCGTTCATAATTAATTTTAAATATAAATATCTAATTAATTGCGTTTATATATTATTGAGTTGTATATTTTATTTTAGCTTAATCGTAGGTAAGCTTTATTTTATCTCTAACTAAATATGTAAATGAATAAATATATTATTTTATTTTATTTAAAATTTTTAGAATATATTAAATTTAGAATATATTAAATTAAAAAGATTCCATAAATATGTGACTCTATACACCTAGTTTTATCTCGAGTTTAACGAAATTTTTTCTATATTATATACATCTATAAGTAATCATTAAAAGTCTCGACACTTTATGATATTATCCCACTCAAAGTTGTTAAAATCTTTGATAGCGAACTGCTTTAGGCACATAACAAAATCTCATTCTCTGAAACTTGTCTGGCCTCTTGTCTTCGGGGTATATCTACATAATATGAGGAAAAACAAATACTATGAAAATTGCAAATGATACCCGCACGCCAAGACGCGAGCGTTTCTTTAGCTCTCTTAATTAATTTTCCTTTGTGCGGGTATTGTTTTTATTTTATTTTAGTTTTTGCTTTTAGTGGCTCTAAGACATTCGAGGAGCACAGCAAAAGAGAGATGGGGTATTATTATTGCCGAGCATTTTAATGACATTTTCATAAACAGTCGCCGCGGCATGCTGATGTGCTTCTAATTTTATTTTATGCCACGTGGCATTCAACGTCTGCTGCTGCTGCTGCTGCTGCGGGTATATTTTGTCTGGATAGATAAAATAATTTATTGGGTAAAAATTGCTGGCCAAGAGTTAAGCATTTCGATTGCGCGCTCGCTGCCTCTCCACCGCCATCTCTTCGTCGTTATCTTAGCCGGTTTATCTATTTTGGCCGTCGTTGTTGGCCCTATATAATGTTGGCGCCATGTTGATGTTATCGTAGCGGAAGTGTTGACTCAATGTTTACTCAATGAGGGCGTTGCTGCTATATGCGATACGTGTGTGTCGGTATGTATGTGTGTGTGTGTGTGTGTATATATGTATGTGGCTTAAGTCTATTTCGACTGTCATTTGGGCGTACGAGTTTCGCTTTTGGCTTTGTTTCTGCTCGCTTGGCTAATACAGATGCTATAACGTTTACGTTTTGTGTGTGTGTCCTTTAGGATGAATTCCATTTCGACCTTATAAATATGCAAAAGCAAATGAAGCCTTACGAAATGCTCGAACAATAACCAGAAGAGCCATAAAGGGTCAAGGCTTGATAGAGTTATGTAATACTTAAGCCAAGGCCAGCTAAGTAGTTGGCACACACAACAATAATCATAGACATCGACGGGTCTCATATTTATGGCTTATTGAAATTATAGACAAACATTTACGTGTCCAGTGGCTAATAGAAAAGTTGCCAATAAATTTATAAAAACTACTCAAGTTCTTTTACTTTTCAATCAAATATGTAAGGTTTGTGGCTAGGAAATTAACTTTAGAGTAGGAATTATTTAACGAATATAATGAAAATATAATAATAATAAAAGTTTTAAAATACTTGTAGTAAATTTCTTTTTAGACACCATACTAAATTGTACTGTAATACTGAACTAGCTGCAAAATTTAGATTTAGACAGAAGATTGAGCTATAGAAGAAGAGGCAAAAGAATCAAGTGGATATACAAGGAATACTTGCCTAATTATTTCTAATATGAAGCTCACGGATGCGAATAACACGAATAAACAAGCTAACTTGAAAAATATTTAAGAAATTATAATTAAAAAGTTTTGTTCTATAAATAAAAAATACAAATATAATAATACAGTTGGTACGAACTCTTTATTTATAAATTTTCTATACGCACAGTACCCAAAATATTCATAAAATAATAATAAAATAAAAACAACAAGTTTTCATTATTATATTTAATTTTGTTAATTCATTATATTTTTAAAATATATTCAAATAAAGTTTTTTATACATTTTTTATTAAGTTTTCAGCCAATTATTTGGAATCGTCTGCTTCGACAACTAATTAATTGGCTTAATGAGCGATACCTGTGTTCTTTGACCGAAATACACGAAATACGATGTTCCAGAAATCTTTGTAAATGCCTCAAGTCATGTCAATTTACAACCTTTTTAAGTGTTTAACCACAAAAGTAAAGCTGGAATCTAATGGCATATCTCGATCCCATTTGGACTTGGCTTTTCAGTCTTTTTCCCTCTCTCTTGCTCTCAGCGTAAGTGTGCATGTGTGTGTGGGTGTGTGTGTGTTTCCGTAAACTACCATTTCCGACTGTACCACAAGTCTAACAAGCCGGCAACAGTCGAGTACACGACTCGATACGCTCTGTGGCAGCTGCCTCTGCTGTGTTTGCCTTTGCTCTCAATGCACAATAATTGTTATCTTCAACAATTTGCGGATGTTATAAACATATACTAGCTGCTTCATATTGTCTGCATGTAAATACCAGCAACGGCAGCTGGGACTGGGACGGACACGGAGATGGGACTGGGTTCGGAAGCGGAGTCAGAGTCGGCTGGGATTGAAATTGGGGAGTTGAGTTTTAGCTGGGCGCCTGGCATTGCTGTGTGTTGTTGGCTGTAGCATTTGCACTTGTCGTTGCTTTTTATGGCCAAACAACCACTGCACCTGCCCCGGCTCAGGACAACACACATACACACACACGCACACATATTCGCATGTCAAGTACTTCCTCCCAGCGGAGGTGAGCTGGAGAATTGGAGAACTGGCACGGAAGACATTTAGCTAAGCGCTTCGCTTGGTAAACAATTTTCGATTTCAGTTTTGAAGCTCGTGTGCAAAAAGTTTTGCCCCTAGTGAAAGTTGAGCAGAGCGAGAAAAAAAAACACACACACACACAAACTCACACTGACATATTTATATTTAAATATACTGATTGCCAGCAAAATTTGTCGCATGCTCGCGCATTGTTTCAGTCAACATTTGAAGTCAGATGCGGCCTGTTTCTTACGTTTGCTCGAGTTTCATTTCTGTGGCAATTACGCATACGTTGTTGGGGTAGTCGGCGCAGCGCACTTGGGTCTGGCAATTTGTGCGTTACTCATACGCCTACGTGTCTCATTAAGGTGCGTGTGCTCGACTCGGTAATAGAAAACTTGGCCATAACATTTTGCTAGCGTCGTGCTCGCCCCCAAAACTTAATTAACGGGCCTCAACAAAGGTAATCGACGGACGGGCCGCCTTTTGTTTAGGCCATTTCACTGGAAAATGTTCTGGACATTAACGGGAGGAAAAGCGGACGGGTGGCTGAGTTTGGACATCCCCTGGCATCAAGCACCCCCATTAAGCTGGTCATTAGGCGTCAAGTGGCATGCTGCTTTGACAGGCAGCGGGCGATGCGGGCAAACGCATAGACTGAAGTTGGCTCAAATGTTTTGGCTTAATTTGAGCAGCCTCCCCAAACAATTCCCACCTACTGCACCCCCTCGCTCACGTCTATAGCATCCGTCCCATCTCGCTGAGTATTAGTCTCTTTGTAGCTGTTGGCTTGACTTTAATTACTGGCTGGCCAATAACCAGCGGCGCGGCAGCTCAATTGCCACATTCAATTAAATTATTGGCAGTTGGCAGCTGCGTTTAAAATTTAATTACTTCCCTTTTCCGGCTGCTCATATACAAAAGACTTGACTAAAATGAATGCGTGTTGTGTATGTGTGTGTTTGCGTGCGTGACACGAGCCCTCAAAATAAACCTATTAAGCTAGAGCTTACATGATATTGTTGTGGGCAACGGCACCTAAGAGAGCCTGCTCCTGGATATAAGAGAATTATTATAACAACTTTATCGACGTATGAAGAACAAATTCTATGTGATACAATATTATATGCTTATACACAACATAATGCTATTTAGTTAGCATTAATTGACTTTGACGACTTTTATTCCTTCAACTACTTTATTTTATACAGTTACGAAATTTAAATATTTATTTTGTCTACCCCAACCAAGGTGAAAATGGGAAACCAGAAGAAAATTTAGTTAACATTTAGTTAACAATATATCTTATATTTAATCTTGACCAGTATAACGAGCTTTATTTGTCCGTACGAATCAATTAAAACAGAGATCATATATATACGCTGATCATGTTTGCTTCAAATCGATAAATATTAGACATTTTATGAGATTGTTTGACTGGACTGTCAGCTGTTTTTTTTTATTTATTGTTTTGTTTTTATGTTCTAACAAACATTTCTAACATGCCGCTATGAAATTGCACGTTGGAATATTTTTATAAAACAATGATGCGACGAAGTTCAAGGTATCTCCAAGACGGACATCCCAGCTAGAGTTTTATACTTGTCTAATTTAATAGCCTACAAAAAGTCTAGAAAATTATTACAATAGTATCCGCCCAGCTATGCTCTAATGTTACAAGATTTTAGATATTTTTATATACCTTACTTTAATAGCTCTAATAAATTTTAAAAAATCTGGTTCTATTATAACAACAAAGCTTAAATGCATTTCAATAGGCATTGCATTGAAATTTTATTTTATTTATTTTTTATTTTTTTATTTTTTTTTATTTTTTTTTTTTTTTTTTGTTCAACCTCTCTGCAAATACAAACGGAAAAAAAGAATGCAATTATTTTGTTTAATTGTTTGCCAAGTCGTACACTATATTTTGTTATTACATTGCAAGACAAATTAACCTTGTATATATATTTTTTTTCCTTTTTTTATTTTATAAAGCTTTTACTATAATATTTCTGCCTAGGTAAAAGTTCATCAACATTTTTTTTTGTTGGTCTGCGCCGTGCTTTTTGCTAAACACAGCGAAGCCGAAAGTTGAGCGCTGTTTTTGCCAAAGTTTTTAACTAATTTTCTTGTTTGCAAGCTACGAAGAGGGCAAAACAAAGGCAGTGGGGAATGCAGAGGTAGAGACAAAGGGCAGAGATCATAGCGCGAGTGGTAGTAAAAGCCAAAAACTTGTGCAACAAATTGGCGCTCAACTTTTTGCTGTGCCATGCAGAACAATTAAAAAGATTTGTTTTTTAGTTCTTGAAGATATTTATGCGAACTTTATGCGGGCTGTTTTACATAAGGATAAAACGTAGAGAGTACCACGAGAGACTACCTAAGAGCCAGATTAAAATTTTTAGAAAAACGTTCTCTTAAATAAACAAATTACGATAAAAACATAGACTTATGTTGCTTAAGAAAATATAATATTTTAAATTTAATCTCAATGAAAGACTAAGTCCCACTTGCTCATCGCTGACCTACATTTCAAATATATCTTTTTTAGCTTATGTACGAATTATTCATTTTTGCTGAAAGTCGAATCCATAAGATCAAGCTTGAGCCAGCAAGAGAACAAAGAAACTTAGATATATATTTATATAAATTTGACTATAAAAGTAAGATATAAATAAGTTATATCCTTGCAGCTGCAATTTAGTGGCAAATTTCTATACAAAAGTATATATGGATGGATAAGCGCATATATAAAAAGGCTTTATTCGACAAAGAATGCAAAATAAGTCACAGCGCAGAAACCTGCAAAGTGGAAAATTGCAAAAAAGTGCACGAGCTGCGTTTACCTGGCCCACAAACAAACAGCTGAACACAATACATACATATAGCATACACACAAACAGATAGATACACATACATACATACACCCGCATGTGTTGCTTTTAAGTATTTTGGCAAGTTGTGCATATTTTAATTAGTTTCACAGCCAACAAACATTTTCGCCTTAACAAGCCAAAGGGAAACACGGCGTATACGCGATGTGCAACTAAATTTTCAGTGGTTGGCGCACTTTCGTAAGAATTTATGCATGTTAAATGTAGTAACATGATAATATATATTTTTGTAAATTCGTTTACAGCTATTAAAGATATTTAACTAGAATTTTAAGAAACGGAACTTACCATTTGTAAAAAGTTAGTTTATTATTTTACATAGAAAAAAGCAGAGATAAAAACAAATTGTTTTTTAAAGCCTACTAGCATGTTTAATTATGCTATTTTAGTTGTTAAAGTTTAAAGTTTACGTAGAATCGAAAGCTTAATTAAAGATCTTGTTGATTTTGCAGCGCAGCTCCCGTCAAAGCATCGTCAAAATATGCGAGTGCCGTGGATGCTTCCATTGCTGTTGGTTTAACTATGTCAGGAATTCAGCATTTAGCTCTTATTGTCTTTAAGCACTACGTGCCATATCGAGTGTCGGGGCAAATCCAAGCATTTCAATATAGCTGAGCACATGAAAACCTGAGGGCAAACGAGTAACAAAGCCAAACAAAGCCACAGTGGAGCGAGTGGCGAAGAGACAGAGAGGAAGAGAGGGAATTGGGCATAGAAAAGGTCTTTAGGCGGAGTGAGAAAGGGAAGTACAGCTGAGCTTTAACCTGAGACAGGCAGAGTCAGAGCCGAATGCAAATGTTTTACTGGCAATGAGCAGAGGTTGGGTGTATACATATGCTGTACATATATATATATATATGTGTACAAGTGGTAGTGTGTGTGTTCCTTTCAAACATGCCGCACGAACTGTCAGCCGTTGACTTTTTGCCTGTTTTTGACTTTATCTTGATACAAGTGCTGCAATTTGTATCTCAGTTTTCACCGCCACTCCTCTGTTAGAAACTTGACTACGGTTCAGTTTTGGATTCTCATTCGTATTCTGGCCTCCGAGAGACTGAGGCACGAGTGTCTAAGATTGGCACATTCACAAGCGAAATCACAAAAGTTGGCAACATTTCAGCTTTGCCTTTGTTTGTGCTGTTTCTGCTTCTGTTGCTGGCGCGCATTTAATAGTTGCAAATTGGTTCTCACGCCAACCAATTGGCTGAGATTCGCTCCGTATGTATGTATGTATATATGCCATCTGACTAAGTAATGGCAATTGCACACAGTGGGTGAGCCTGCGGCTGCAGTTGAGCCTTTTGACAGGACTCGCTTTGTGGCAGCTCTTTGAAGTTCATGCCATAGTGAACTATATATGTACATATAGGATTCAATTTCAGTGAAGAGAATTTCACCTCTTTTTCACACACAACGTTTATTTTTTGTTCTGCCAATATTTCAGACCATTTAACCAGCCAATTCGCATGTTGTTTTCAGTTTTTAGTGTTGCCTTTTATTAGCTTTATGTACATGTACAGACAATGGGCTCGACCACTTATCGCCCACAAAACAAACAAAATCGAAAAAGTGCCCAAAAGCCACATTACAAAAACACACTACAGCAACAATAACAACTACAAGCAATGCGAGACTCAAACAACTCGAAAGCCAAACAAAAGCAAATTATGGTCGGCTATAGCACCCACAGATGGGTTTCGCTTTTAATGCCAGCCACATCCAGCAAATAGAAGAACTCATTAAAATGTGTTGTAAACTGTAAGAGAGTAGCATCGCACCACCCAACCACCCAATCACCCAACCACCACGCCACCCAATCATTCAAATCCCATCCAACCCACCCAGCCAGCCTAGCATCAACCCACGCTCAGTTAAAGGTGGTTTCAATGTGCGGTTGGCTTTCAGATTGATGTATGTGTGCATACGTGCGTATTTGTCAATGTATTCTGGACAATATATAAGCCAGATGAGCACGTTGTTTATGGGGTTTATCGCAATGCCAAACCGAAACCAAAGCCATCGAAGCTCATGTGACTGCGACATTTGCGTACAGCGTTCGAGCAAAAGTAATCACATCCTTGGGTTTGGCTTAATCATTCGGCTGTAATGCGTGTGTATTTTAGTTAATGTGATCTTACCTAGAGAGTAGGTATTATAATAACAATTTGTGAATTCAGTGTTGAATTTTTGTATTAAATTAAATAAATAATTTACATTCAAGTTTGAAGAGTTGCCTGAAAAAATATTAAAATATATTAGAGGCTCAAAATGTTAACTCAAGGTCCCCAAAGTTGGAGACGTATTGCAAGAGGTAGCTGCTAGTTACCTTGCAAGACTGGAAGGCCACCCAAACCCTTTGGCGAGAAGACTTAACAAAGAAGCCAGAAGAAGAAGATTAAAAAAGTGCCATCCACAGGACCTCCCTGCGAGGTTCCTATAAAATTAATGTTTAGTGTAAAAGTGAATGTGATTAAGTAACCAAATTGTGATTGTTGTTTATGTAAATTGTTATTGTAATATCTGTAGTGTTCTACTGTAAATAATTGTACCTTTATGTTCAACTTGTTAAGCTGCCAATTAGGTAGTAGAAAGCATGTTAAAATAAAATAATATAAACCTTTTTACCAAAAAAAAAAAAAAAAAATGTTTAAGAATATTTCAACAGAATATCGAATGCTTTTGCGAGAGAGATGTATCGACGCAGGATTACCCTACAATCGATGGCTATATAATATTTTTTTATTTAGCAATTATATTTAAGATATTTGAAGTAATAAAATAAAGTTGAATTAATAACAAAATAAAAATCGTTTCAACTTTGGTTCATAATGGCTCGACAAGGTAATCTCTAACAAAGCTTATAAATTTATTTCATTTCATATATTTCCTTTCGCCCAAATATTCGTCTAAGACAGTAGTTTAAATAAATATTTCTTCATTATTCTCCGAAGTCTATATTCGCTAATAAAACAATTTACTGGAAATTCAAGCAGAAAATTAGCACACAAATGAAATAATTAAGTTTAATTATTCTTGGTATTTACGAACAACTTGAAATAGAAATGCTCAAAGTCTGTCATTGACTACATAAGCGTTTAATTCGTTACTGAAAGAATTTGACAAATTTATTAAACGTGCTGAGGTTTTTCGAGAGCTGTGTACAATGTAAAGCACTTGCAGAGTACAAGAGGCGTACATAAAAGCTTTAGAAAAAAAGTACTGGATTCCTATGGCTTAACCTGGACTCTTTGTGCGTCTTGCTTATGGCTTGGCCTCACGGGCAGCTGAAGAAAAAGAACTCATTTCGCATGGAAAAGTTAATAAATTACACTCCAATTGTGCACTCAACGTCATGTTGTGCAAAAAAAAAAAAAAAAAAAAAAAAAAGAAACGTGCTCTGGCAGTTGTTGTTTGTGCTTAAATCTGGGCAAGTGCCATGCCCACACAGTAGCTGAGTGCCTGCCTGCTGGCTGTCTGCCTCCCTTTCGCAACGCCTGTCAAATCAAATAATTGAACTTTCATTCCATTGTGAAAAATGAAACACATCCGCATTCCAAACGCAAATGCCTCACATTATTTGCGATTAAAAAAGGAGCGGAGTTTCTATCTGTATCTGTTGATGACTTTCAGATACTCTGTAAATATCTATATTACATGGTATTTTAATAAAATGGTTCATAATTGAAAGTAAGCGTATTTTATTTACATATTTAATCTTGACTTTATCATGATCATTCTAAATATACTTTCTTTATCATCTTCTCTCAAATATTCCAAGTACATCAACTTTTCGAGAGCATCGAATGTCTGTCGATCTGAAACTGATGCCAAAGTAAAAAAAAAACAATAAACACACACATTTCTTCTTAATCCATTTGGATGCTCACCCGCTGATGGATTACTCTCGTTCAGATGTCGAATCTTGTTAGTGCAGTTGCCAGCATCGACTCCACGGCCGCAAAACGTGGCTCAATTGTGGGCTGGCATTGCGTCGGCATTACCCCGAGGTTTATCAAGCAATGGCAGCAGCTGTTGCCGCTGCCGTTTGCCAGCTAACAAGCCAAAGGAGCACAACTGTAGATGATTTTTTACGCTCTGGATACAGCTTAGGTATGACTTGGAAAAACCGTTGACACTCTGCTACAAAGTTGTGGACTCTATACATTTATTATTTAAAAGATTTCCTTTCGCTGTCAATGACGAATGAGCTACTCTAAACGATCTCATAATATGTTGTTGCTCTCGGCAATAAAATTAATCTGACATGGTATAGTTTCTATTTTATTTACTGATTTAGGTTGAAATAATAATAATAAACTGTATATACATATTAAAATTCAATATATGCTGTTTTCAGTCAGCCAGAGTATACAGAGATCTAATTTCCTCTTTTCCAGATGAGGCTGTGCTCTCAGTTAAAGCAGCACTTAAGATTTCGTTTTTGTTGTTGGGTGTTTTATACATATGTAGTATATGCCTGCCTGCATTGCCGGAAGTTTGTATAAATTTTAAACTGAAATTGCCAGCCACCTGCCACGGCCAACTGCCACAGTTTGTGCTCGTAATGTTGGGTATATTGTCTGCTGCTTGGCCGATAATTAGACGCAGCCTGGCATGGACCGCTTGATTCCCCGGGGACAACAGGCTGAGCAGACTGCTGCCTATCTAGATAGGCATTGGGCAACAGTTTATTCCTTTTTTTTTTCTCTTTACTTTTTACTTTATTCATCTAATTTTTTTTTTACTTTTTTTCCGGCTGCTTTGTTGCCTTCGTCGGGAGTTGCTCGTTTTATTAGTGTTGAGAGTCGTTTTGTGCGCATTTCTGCCGTTCTTTTATGTCGCAATTTTTTCTTTTGCTTAATTTTCGCAATGCCATTGACGGGGATTACATAACTAAGTGCTCTGAAAAGGCTCAGACTCCAATGACTATTGTTGTTATTTTGTTTCTTTATACATCAACAGCATTTTCGTAGTTCACATTGTGATTCAGAAAACAGAAGCAACAATAAAGAAAATTGGTTGAAAAAGTATGATATTTGGCTAACAACATATGAGAAGCAATTGTTTTTTTTTTTTTTATTATTATGAATTGAAATGTTACCCTGTGAAGTGAATTTGTGCCTGTGTGGCTTATTTATTTATTTTTTTAAGCATATCCTATAGGAAGTGCATATAAAAATGTGCCCATTTTGCATGTTAAATGAAAAGCTGTGTGTTTTTGCGGTGCAACGCTTGAATAATGTTTAATAATAATAAAATTCACTTTTTCGTTTCCTCTGGCGCGCATTTTTTTTATTAATAATTCTTTTTGCTTTAATTATTGACATTGACAACGCTCAATCGTATGCAATGGCGGCAGGAAAAGCAACATCAATATTTAAGCTTGTTTATATGTATATATTGGTGTATTTATATTTATGTCTGGCATACATGTGGTAAGCCTGAAGTGGATAGGTATAAAATGCTCTTCTGCCGATGGAAGTTAATAATGTTAAGATGCAAAAGAATTTTTAATAAATGCGATACAATTGCTTTTTATAAATGCACTGAATGTCATTTAAGCTGCGGCTTAATTCAGTCAGTCTGCTTGCCGGTCAGTGAATTATTCCATTAATAGATTAAGTAATCAATCATGCAGTAGAATGCCCAGGATTTCATTGAATCCCTCATTCAGTTTCTCAGTCAATCGGTAATTCTTTCAAGTAGCCAATTAGCTGATATGTCAGTCATACAGCATAGAAAAATGACTCTGTCAATTTATAATAATATATAAGTTATTCAGATATTCATTAAGTCAACCAGTTAGCTTTTCAATAACTTTCTTATACAACTACAAAAATAATCAATAGTCTCGGTATACTGTCATCATTTACTTAATCAATTAGTTCGTCAGTCAGTCATTATGTCAATCACTACGTCAGCCTTTGAATCACATGGTCCGTCATAAAGTCTGTCAATCTGCCAGACAGTCTGGAAATTATACTTATGTATATCGAATTATTCAATCAATTTCTCTGTCTGCCAGTCAATGAATCAATAATCAAAATAATCAAACTGTCAGTTATTCACTTAATCAGTAAACTAGTCAAACCGTCATTAATTCAGCCCACAGACTTCTCTATGATCAGTTCAATAAACCCCTTTAAATGACCAATTTTATACCCTGAGCCCATTGAAAATGGGAAATCAGGGTATAATGGTATGTAACAGGCCGAAGGAGGCGTGGCATAAAGTATATATATTCTTGATTAGTTTGTTTCAGAAATTCGATAACTTGTAAATTTTCCAGAGTTATCGATAAACGAATATATCGAGAATCAGTTATAAAATTATATTTAATTCATCTTGATAGTTAGAGCCTCCACGCCTTCTGCATATACATATATAGATACTAATTTAATACAATTTCGGTTTTTTTATAGATATGAATATCATATTTATAATCTGAAGAGATGAATACGATTGTCCGTCTAGAAACAGAATTATTAATCAAAGAAGTTATGACAGCAAAACCCACGCGGCCCAGTAACAAAGGCAGCGAGACAGCAAGACGCTTGCTCGTGTTTTTTGCATGTATAGTTTCTTACGTGTGGAGAATCGGAACGAGGCATTCTTGGAATATGATTCGTTTGAAGAAGGGTTCGTAAGATTTCGTAGTCGAGCAGTTTCGACTACAGCTTTCTTATTTGTTTTTATTTTCTTCATAAAAGAGCTCTTAAATATATATATATACTTGTAGATATATTTATTTCCAGTGCAGCAAACACATAATATATTTTTTTATTTTTAAATTGGTGTGGCCTGTCCTAGCTGGATAATGCGGCTATTAAACTGATTTCCGGCAAATGTGCGCCCACAATAAATGGTCAAGCATGAAGAAGACGAAAAAGAAGAAGAAGAGGAAGACGAAAACCACATAAAAAGTGATTTTCCGCAAAAATTCCAGCGAAATGGCAGCACCTGCACTGCGTCAACTGAGCCCATAATTTGCTGCGTTTGCCAGTGTGTGTGCGTGTGAGAGTGAGTGTGTGTGTGGTGATTTCTATGATGTGGTCAGCGTTTAAGCAGCATAACCACGCCCCTAACCTAACGCCACACACACACACACACATGCAAAATAATTGTGGCGCTTAATAGCGAGCACTCGCAAGAGCGTCGCATTTTCATGACGTCCCATGCGCTGAGCTGTCATAAAAACGCTTTGTTATGAGTTTGTGTGTGTTTGAGTGTGTGTGTGTGTGTGTGTCCTAGAGCAAGTGCATGTGTGTGTGTGTGTCCTGACAATAAAGCGGTTTATGTTCTAATTCTATTAGCTCGAAAACCGTGTAGCAATTACGCCAGACAACAGCAGCAGCAACAACAACAACAACAACAATAAGTGACAGCTACAAACACTCACGTATCCATGTGGATTTAATTCACGTAACATGGCTCATATATACATACAGAAATAGCGTTATTCTTAAACATAAACCCGGTCAATGCGGCTCAACGTTTTATGGTCAAGTCCAGCGATATTAAGTTCAATAAAATTTGTGCGCTTCCACAAGTAAATTGATAAAAATTGAACATCAAAGCGAAATTTGAGCTTAACTTGACTTGAACTAAGTTCACCAGACAAATTTATTCAAGCTCAGCGAATTTGAAGCAAGTTGCATTGCTTTAATTTGGTGGTTTTTACCACAAAGTATATTTAGTAGAAATACCTAATTCTTTTGCAAAAGTTTATTTATTTTTTAATTACAAATTTTTTATTCATTAAAAATTTGAAAACTTTCTGAAGTTTTAGGCTAACAATTGAAAAACAAAAAATTTATTAATTCAAAGTTTGAAAATTGTTTTTTTTTTTTTTTGAGTTTACGTGCAGGATAACTCTGTTCTGTTTTCATATATTAATTGACTTAAATTTTCATAAAAATTTTGCAAGTTTGCTTCATATTTTCGCTTTTACCTTATCTTACGTCGGACTAAAGTCATCAGTTTTTCTTAGATTCCATTTGGCCTTATTTTGTTGCTGTTCCATTAACCCAGTAAGGTTGTGCTTCTATGCTTTCTTTGGCATGAATTTATCTTTATTTTTTGCTATGGCACACTCAAGTGCTTGCTAACAAAGTTAGCACAAGATTACTAATACGCACCATTGTACGTGACTTTTTGCTGTCAGCTAAATCAAGTTTCATAATGTGCCAAACAGTAGGGGATAGTGCTATGAGGGAGATAGATAAAAGCACAGAAAGAGACCGCAAAAAAGAGAGAGAGAGAGAGAGAAAGAGACAGAGTATGTGTATTGAGAAGCTCCTTGCTGCTGCCGCTGCTTAGTTGTGCAGAAAATACCTGCAGCAAGTTTTGCTAATTGTGAGACATACGTTGATAACAGATATTGCCACAGAATGGACGCAGGCCGCAGGCCGGACTCGAAGTAGGCAAAGAGCACTGAGTATGCCTCATCGTCGCAAGTTTGCAGCATAATTAAGACTCGAAACGCCCCCAGGCTGGATGCCTAATAGCATTTGCATGTGTGGCACGCATGGCAACAGCAGCAGCAGCAGCAGCAACAACAACAACAACATCTGCTCTTTCAAAGGACATTACCTGACCAACGACCGAGTTGACAATGTGGAGCAGGTGGTGCTGGTGGTGCAGCTTCCACTTTGTCATTTAATCAACTAACCAAAGCTGTTGTCGCTTCGCATTTCAATCACCAGTCAAAATTTAAATATTAGCTCCAGCTGCCACAGATTAAGGTGTATGCATAAATAAGCATATAAATATTTAGATATCTGCGAAATTTGCATAGGATTCGCAGCTGCTTAGGATTTGTACGTGACAAGGCTCTGACATATATGTAAATCAAAACAGGAGGGGAAGTATATCTCTTAGGCCAGTAGTTAGGCCTGATGAAGCTGATGATGATCAGAATTAAACTGCTTTGGAACATTTACATTGGGAATATCAGGTGGTAGAGTTACCCATAAATCATAGTTCTGTTCTTGCATACGTTCTCTTAAATGTTATTTAGATGTTGCTTTTTAAATAGGTGTTATAGATTCAGCTGAAGTCAAATTTTAATCATGCATGTGGATAAATTTTAAAGCATTTTTATTGCAATAATTATATTTTTAAAGTCAAATAAAGAAAAGCTAAAATAATCATGTAATCTGTCATACAAATTCAGTTAAATATATGAACGGACTATAAAGTTTCTTAGTCGATTCGAATTTGGCGGCATTAAATCATAAGTGTTATTAAATGTATTAGCTTTAACATGTTTTAAATTTCAAAACTCAGTTTCTTATGCATTCCTCATATCTCCTAATGGCTAATCATTAATGTTTATTAATATTTCATACATACAGATGTAAATAAATCTACATAAATATATAATATAATATAGTATATAATATAGTTCGCCACAACTTGAAGAGTAGTAAAACTTTGTAAGCTGCTTATGGATCTCTCGTGCCATTTTGCTGGCAAGCAAGTGCAGATGGGCGTGAAGGTTGTTTGATACTCTCAGTCAGTTAAATATATCAAATGGCATATAATATGTAAGCTCAGAAATTGTCAGTTTATGAGATGTTCGGCTTAGCATAAAATGTGGTTCATTAATTGCTATCCAAATGCAATCAAAGTAAATCGGAGCTGAGTACATCAAATGGAGATAACAAAGGATAGCGCAAGGCGGGCACATTTACATGCAACTTAAATATTCAATTATGTGAAACAATATACACATACATGTGTGCTCATAAATTCTTAAGGATATATGTATGTGGATGAATTATTACAATGGCTATGTGCAAGGACTTGAAGGACTTGTTGGTTAGTGGCGAAAAAGCTGCAGTGTAATGGAAATGAATCTTCCATAAAGGTAACATGGTTAGAAGCTGCATAAGCAATGCCCAAGCGCTGTGTCGGAACAAAGGTGCCTTCTGGGCGTGGTCCGGTGAACCACAGGCGGGCGGCCTCATTAGCCGCAACTGAAATAGCAGGCGAAGCAACCATAATGCATTATAAATTTAGCTGCTTCAACACACACAAACACAGAGAGAGAGAGAGACGTAGAGAGATATAGGGTTAGGAATGTGTGTACAGAAGCCGTTGTCTCGCTTATTCAATTATTCAATAATAATAAATGATATAATGTATCTATATAATGGAATAACCAAGTGTCTATGTGATCCCAAGAGCAAAAAGCTTTCTTTCTCTTCACCCAATAAGCAAAGCAAATATTGAGTCAGTTCTATTAACATGCGAAATATACAAGTATACATACATATTTGTTTGCATATAATTATATATGTATGTATGCATTAAAATGTATATAATATTAGCACAAGCTACGTGGATGCGAGAAAAGCAAGTATGAACAATGAAGTCTATCTTACTCTGTCATGCAAATACTCTTCCAGTGATAACGTTTAAGTTCCAATAGATAAAATTAGTTAATTGTATTTTCATTATTTTAATGAGACTAAAAATTTGAATTTTAAGTAAATATATACAGTTTTATGTTTGAATATATTTTATTTTATTTTTTTGTTGTTAAATTTTATATATAAATAAAATATCACAAAGTCGTTTCTCTTTACGTTAATATTAATTGAATGTTATATGAAAGGAACATATTTTTTTAGAAATTATTTTGAAAGTACTATTCTTGAGAATAAACTTTGTTTTAAATATTTCACTATCTCTCTAAAGTAAATTAAATTACTGAATAAATAAATAAATATTCTAAATATATTTATTAAAAGCGTTTAAGTATTTTTAGTTAAATTTAAGAATCTTCAACATTTTTAATATATAGTTTTAAGTTATATTCACTAATTGAATTTTAGAAAATACAAAATTTTAGCTCATATCTAATATCTATTTTAATTTAATATTCACCAATTTAATTCTTCCAACTAATCTAATTTAATTTTATTTATTTAGTTTATCTGTCAACCAAAAATGATATTATTATTGAATTATTTAAATTGTCATTTACTTGATATTAATTGAATTTATTTCCAAGTCAATATTTGAATTAATATTTGATTATATTTGTTAATTTGGCTTTTCAAACTCAATTTAATTTGTATTGTAATTTGTATGTCATTTCTCTGCCAGTAAACTGACAGATGAGGCATAATACAAATACTTAAGTATTATTAACCAGTCACCTTCAACATTGAAAAGAAGCTAGAAATTTCCAAGAAATTTACCGAATTTCTACTGCAATAACTATACCTAGCAGCCTAGAGTATAAATAAGTAAGTACACACTTTATAAGCATCAAGTGCGTAGCATTTCCAGAGGCAAACAAAAGGCGCCAGCAAGCCACAGAAACCTGGCAGCTGGCAGCTGGCAACAGTAGAAGCAGAAGCAGTCATAGTTGCAACAGCAGTATTTGTGGTTTTGAAATTTTGCATTATCTAATACGAATATCCTTGGCAAAGTCCTTTTGTGGATTTGCTTTCGAATGGTTTGTGGAGCGGGCATCAAATGCCAAGCATGCATGAAATGTGGCTGTAGCTGGATGCATTTTATGTTGACCGACTAATTTGCATTTGGCTACTGCAGCTGCTGGCAGTATCAGTGCCAATGCATCTGATAAGCTCTTGTGGCTACCAGTCGACACAGTTATCTGCTTCTTCTTTTCCTCTCCTCTGCCGCACATTGTCGCTGTTTCTCTTTGTGAATTAATTAAATGGATTGACCGAAATCAAAAGTACCTTCAATATACCTGCAGCTTTCTGCATCAAACGTACCTGCAAATAGAAGAAATAATTAATTAAATGCGAGTTTAATAACTTTACACAAAATCCCTGCCAGCGGGGCATGGCGAACCGCAAATCTGTAGTCAAGTGTTGCCACATAAAGCAAACGCTAAGTATGACAAACTTTTGTACATTTTGCAGCACTAATAGCGCGGTCAACGAGTCGTATAATTAATGTGCTGCCAGCCAGACACAAAGGCAAAAACTGAAACCAAAGTCAAAATGGCGCTTGTCACTTATTTTAACTGCAAAGCTAGCGCGTTACGCACACACACACACACACACATTCACTGACTCTGTGACTTTCTCTATCTAAATAGTTGCAGTTTTGTGGGCGTGGCAGTCAGTCTATCTGGCTCGGTCGCACTCTCTTGGTTGAGTCATTAAGCGAATAGCAGCCCGAAAAAGCGCCGCCAGAATTCATCGCAGCACATAAAACGCACCACAGCTAAAGTACTCAAGTATGTGTGTGCGAGACTGTGTGTGTGTGGCAGTCTGTTCCTTAAATTGGCTAATAAACCTGACAGCTGCCGCTGTTGGGATGCTTAGCAGGAGGGTGGCCAGTTGTGGGCGTGATATGTTGAAATGCCTGCGGCTTCATTAAGCGCGCATAACATAAACACATGAAATGCTTCCCGCACTCAGAGCCAGGCCCAACGTTTAAATCGGACCGTTAAATCTTTACAGCTTTTGGCGACGGTTACAATGTGAAAATTATGAAAAAAAAAAATGATATTTGCCAAAGAGCAATTAAGTTATCTCGCAAACATAATTATATGTAAGTCAGCTCTCGAAAATTTTAAAGAGATAAATGCAAAATAATATTAAATGCATTAAAAAAGTTAAAATAGTATATTATGTGTGCAGTCTTAACCGTATATAATTTAAGCAGTTGAAATTCGGATTTAAATACGGCAGAATAATCAAAAAAATCAATTCCTATTGAAGACAATTTCTTTTTGAATTAGACATTTAACATTTTATTTATTTATTTATTTATTTATTCGATCAAAAGTTAACTTATACATTTCAGTTAATTCATATTTATATATAGCTGTAGTTACGCCTTATAAATCTGTAAAATTATAAATTAAATTATTCAATTATATATATTTTTTATAATATATATTTATATAAGTTAATTTGATTTAAATCATCAGTCTTGAAGTTATTCCTCTATTATATGTCACATTTTATGAATTTCTTCAGATTACATATACTGAAATCTTAAACTTTAATCAGAATAATGCTGAAGCTTTTGTGCTCTTTTAGAAATTCAACAATTTGTGCTCATGCATTTATAAAATCAACTTTGAGTTTTTGTTGCTTTATGTTCGTTGTTGTTTTTGGCTTTTCACTCAAGTTATGCGAAAAGCGCATCTAATGAAAAATGTCGGACTTTAATTAAAACAAAACTTGCGCTGTGCGAGCAAACTCAATAAAGTTTTATTAAAAATAGTTTCAGCCGCTTTGCATGCGAATTATGCATGAAATAATGTATACATACATATTTAATGAAATGTAGTTTATTTATCAATTAAATGGCTCTCAACGGCCACTGATACGAGCGATATTTATGAGCCAAAGCACGCACTTAATTAAAATGGGCGTCGGGCGTTTCATATGCTCTACAAATGAGTTGAATAAATGAAATTAGTCAAAAGTAAACGCATAAAAGTAAATTCGCAGTGCTGATTAAGGAATTGGGTGCTTGAGGCTTGCACGAAGGATATAACTTTGCTGCGGTTTAGTGCTGCTGCGAGATGGCGAATGGATTGTATCATAAAATGCGACCCACTGTTGTTCGGCCCCTGTTTACTTTGTTTTATTCGAGGTTTTTTGTTGGAGCCGGTTAAGGGGCTTATTGCGAAAGTTTCCGGCTCTGCAGCAAGTAGTGCGTAAAATTTCATTGCGATATGCACAAGTTGTGCAATAAATTTCCAAAATTATTGTTCACATTGAAGCGCAAATATTTTATGTCGATATCGATGGCCGAGTGTGTGCGTGTGTGTGCGTGTGTGCCATGGCCATGGCCCGCTTAGCTGCACGCATGTCGCAATTTTAGGCGCGTTGCCCAATGTACCATATACATATCCTTTTGTTAGTTATTGTTGTTTTTATGACTTTATGCTGGCTGAGACTTAGCGCGCATTGAGCTGTATTTGTTTTGGCAGCCGCTTTGACAGCTGCGCCTCAATGTTTTATGACGCTGCAGCACGACGTACGTATAAACGGAAACTAGAAAGTACATATACATATATGTATATATATATGTATATACATATATTTTTTTATCATTTCATTGGCTTATGAGGGTTGGTAACCCAAGAAGGAGAACGGGGCTTATATCGAGTTTAATTATTCCATTATTTATTCCATTAGTATTTCTGTATACGAATTTCTAATGATATTTGTACTTGCTCCAAATCATAAATACATTTCCAAGTATATCGATTTGCTCTTAAGGTATAGTAGCTGAGGAGGCAAAAGTGAAATTTCAAGTGAGATACATAATTAAATTTATCTCAATAATAAAACTGACATAGCTGACGTACATACTTGAGAGAACATTTAAATAAAAGTTAATGAATGAAATGACAATATCTCAAGGCGACGTCACACATTCCATCTCACTGCTTGCTTTAATTGCCTTTAATATTTAAATCAGTGAAATTCATATGTAGTTTGATGACTGAAATCAGCAACACTTCGCAGACGAAACTAATTAGTTTCCCTTAACTCATTAACTGTGCAAAAACTTGACACAACGTTCCAGTAACTTTTCCTTACGGCTGTGCCAGCTCGCTAGCAGCACAGAAATACGCACACACACACACACACACAGAGACACTCACGCACAGCATTTGCTAATTTGCAATTAATTAGACATCATTTGCATTACCACTTGACAGCCATAAAGTTGGTCTCAGGCAGGCCAACGCGCAGCTGACAAGTTGGCAGGCAACTTTGACATAAACGGAATTGCAACTTCCACGCGCCACACTCATAACTGCACAAGTGTGAGTGTGTGACAGTATGTGTGTGTTGATTTGTTTGTTTGTGTGTGGCATCAGATACAAGATGCGGGTCAACTAGTTGCTGTTGCAGCCCGCAGCAGCAGCAGCAGCAGAAGCAGCAGGTTCACAGTGCTTCAAACGCATCATTGCGTTTCTTAATTGATGTTAATTGTTTGTGTGAGGCAGCCGAGGCAGGTGTACAGCGAGCACAATGTGTGTGTGTGTGCCTGTGTGTGTGTGTGTGTGGCAGCTGTGCGTGCTCGTGCTACGCTGATTGTTCAGATTTACGACTGACCAAAATTAAATAAACCAAATTGGTTGCTCGGAAAAGCAACGCTTCAAATTATGCTGCGCAAAATGAGACCGAGCCTGGGTGTGACTGTTGGTTTTGTTGAGCGCTCTTATCGGATTTACGTTGGGGCTATTCAGATTTTTTATTTCATTTTCGCCGAAAACATTTGCCTGCCTTTACTGACTGCCCAATGCTCTATAATGTACAGAAAGCAACAGAGGTTCGTGCGCTTTCTTATGGGAAACAATTGTTTTGACATTTTGAAAGAAATTTGTGGGAAATCTTTCATAGTGTTAAAAATAATTTAATTATTTTCAGTTCAAACACTATTCTGTGAATATTTCATACAACAAAGAAAAGAAAACAACAATATTATATTATAGATGAGACTTCAAAGCAATGAGAAATATAAATATAAAAAGAAACCTGAAATTTACATGTTTTTCTTTTAGACATTTTATTGGTTAAGCTTTAGAAACTTTCGGATTAGGGACGTCAGCGTGCTGAGGAGTAGTCTATAGAATGACGTATTCACAAAAAATCTCTCTCTCTCTATATATATATTAATTTAATATTCTATAGTCTCTGTATGCTCATACATATACTATACACAATGCCCTAAACCAATATATACTTTGTTTCATTTGGGAATAGAGTACAACCAATGGAAAGCCTAACACTCGCACACACACACGCTGACACACACACACACACAATGAACGCACATGTTACAAATTTTTGCGTATTTGTATTTCATTTTATTTAATTTTCTGATATTTGAGTAAAACCCTTTGGTATGTGCTGCTAAATCCAGAGCAATTGTTTTTTTTATTCGTATGTGTGTGTGTTCTTTTTTATGTTTATGTATTATTTGTGTGGGAGTGTGTGTGAGGGTATGTGAGTGTGTGTTCATGCTGTATTCAAATAAGTAACGACGAGCACACGTCGAGCAGCAAATTTATGTTGTTTCAATAACAATTTGAGCTGAATAACAACTGAAACAACAACCGAGAGCAACAACAACAAAAATTGCACACAGATACAAGCACAATAAAACGGCATGTTGAGTATATTAAATTGTCATTTATTTGATTTTTGTTGTTCGCTCTGCGTTTCTTTTGCCGACTTTTCGTTTTTCATTTTTGCAGCATATTTTTGGGCGCATTTAAATAATGTTCACTCGGATTTTTATAGCTGCCTTTGGCTGTGTGTGTGCCTGCGAATTGGGTTTATTTTTGGGTTAAAGTGTCGCCGGGATTTCTAATTGTGTGGCCTGGGCAATGCTTTGCGAGGGATTTTGGAAGCGTGCCAAGGACGGGTAAAAGCTCTTAGCATACTTATCGGCAAAACGAATGTCGAAAATAGGCTAGAAAAGCCCTGAAGCGTTGAGCTGGCAGCATCACGAAAAAAAGAGTAGAAGGACAAATGAAAAATAAATATATATATAGCCCCATGTTTGGCAGATTATGTAAAAGGTTTGCGTAGCTATTTATATAGACCTGCAAGATATTCGTATATTTGCATATACATCAAGTAAGCGATCTTTCACATTTGCATGTTCTTCTTTCTATATATTCGTATGTAACACAGATCTCAATCAAGAAAGGCATTAAGCCATCTCCTTAGCTAAGGTAAATTTAAACATGCGCTATAGAGTCAAAGACAAAAGCTGCAATAAAATAAAAGAATGATATTGAAATACAGATCTCATATTAGATCCTCTTAAACGTAAATCACAAACGCTTTATAGGCTACCATGTCTCTGAGCTGCTTGCAATCGCCATTAAAAATTTATTTTTAAAGCCATAGCAAGAGTTAAAATTGTTTGGAAATGTGAACTGTAGAACAAGAAATGCTCAGAACATGATTTTTTAATGTGCTGAGGAAAAATAATTTGTGTTCGCATTGCTTCCACTTTTTGGGGTCAGCCGGAATAGAAACGGCATTGACTTTTATGTTGGCTATAAAATGGATTTTAATGCGTTTTATGCGCAGAGCCAAAGTCAACAAGCCAGCCGCCTGCTTGACCACAAACCCTATGTCCCCAAGCGAATCGAAACATAAATCCACGCAAAAAGCCAAAAGTAGCGCCTCGGCCAAAACGGAAATATGCGTGAGTGGCATGAGCAAATGTGAACAGGATGTGCGTGGGCTGGCTAAGTGAAAGTCAGCTGACTGCGAACATCTTTCCGACTTTCAGCTTTCCATTGCATGTCGATATCTAGCTGTCAAGGGCACAGTCAAATGAGCTGGCATTTATCACTGCTCCTAACAAGCCGACGCGTCCTGCTCATTTGCCAAACTGCAGGCAGCCTTAGCTCAACTACGTGCGTGTCCTTTCTGTCTGTGGTTGTCCACGAACAATCTCTCGTCTCCGGCTGCTGTTTACCTTTTCAGCCAGCGCAGAGCAGATCCTATGGAGCAATCAATTTGTTTTTATTGAAATTTTCTGCTTACAAACGAACACGCGCACCGACATATTGTCAATTTGAATAGGGGACATTCGTTTCGAGTACAGACATGACATGCCGCACAGCAGGTGCTACATGGAGTATGAGTGACGCATGGCCCAACATTTGTTATGGCTTACGATCTATCGCTCTATGTCTCAACTGCTTTTTTTTTTTCCTTTTATTACCTGTTTCCTGTTGTTGGCCCAAAGCGATTGCCATGTCTGACGGCCTGTCAAAATTATGCTGTAAAATGTTAGAGCTCGTGCAAAACTAACATCAAGTATACGGCCCGTGCGCCATGCTCTGTGGGTGTGGGTGTGGGTGTGTGGGTGTGTGGGTGTGTGGATGTGTGTGTGTGTGGGTGTGTATTGTGTTTGGCTACCGCTCATTGTTTGCTTTGTGCGCTTTACTCTGCTCAGGTCTATTTTTTCAGCTGATTTCTATCGCATTTTGGGCTCCTTTTCAAAGTTTTTGGCATTTTACATGTGCTAACCAAAGAACGCCCGTAGTGCTGCTGTGGTCGGTGAGTGTCTGCTACATCCTGCCGTTGTCCCTCGAGCATTCGCAACACCAAATTCCTCACGCACATACCTACATATTCGCAGGCATGTTTAGCTGGTGTTTGGTATCGGTAGATGCCTGCACGCACTGACCGCAAACACATCCAGAATTAATGAAGCCTGGACTTGGGCAGGGAGCCTGAGTCCCGTTTTTAATACACATTGATATCCTAAAGGACTTTTGGGATATTTATCTTATTTCTAGTTCATTATGCAATGACTTTAAAGCCAAATACAATTCCAATATTATTCTTGACAAATTAAAGCTTAATAGATAAAATAACTTACGATGTAGGCAAAGGCCTTTTCCGTTTTACGTTGATTTATAACAGAGATTGATAATTTACTTCTTTTTTTTTTTTTATTAATTATTGAGATATGTTATTTACTTAGAAAAAGTTTTTGTTTATGTTCCATAATATATTTCTAAAAATATCACTTTTGGTAATTATTATTTCATTATTTTATTATTTCATTCTGCGAAATAAGAAAAAAAATGTAGTCTAACTCGCTTCCACTCTGAACAAGTGACTTCGGATCTTTACGTTTTAGGCTTCTGTTGAGCTCTTTGCGCTTAACATTAAAGTGACGCTCATTTCACGAACATCGTTTATGAAGCGATTCGAGCAGATAATTCAAAAAGTCGAGCAGATAATGCAAAAGCTCTTCCCATTTTACATATACCTACATACACTCAATTCACGAACGCAATCGATGTGTTCAGAGAACGCAACACTCGCATTCACACCAATACTTCGACAATGATTGGGCAAGCATCAGAACGAAACAAAACAAGAGAGAGCCGAACGCTAACTTATTGAAAGAACGATGTAATCGGCTGAGCTCGGAGTAAATACGAGCAAAGCATTTATATTTTTCTCTTTAAATAATTTATTTATTTTTTTTTACTTTTTTTAACATTTTTATTTTATTTATTTAATATTTTATATATATTATATTTATATTTTATGTCATATCTATATATATATTTATATAATATTTATTTAGTAACTAAATAATAATAATAAAAAAAAAAATAAAATTCAAGTTTGCCTTTTATTATTTATATTTTTAAATATTTATTTAATTTTAAATAATAATATTTGCTACATGCAAATATTGTTTTTATATATTCTTTATTAATACATTTTTTAATTTTTATTAATTTTAGTTTATTATTTTGATTTTGTTTTTAGTATCGTATTATTTTACTTTTATTATAAATCTTTGATTTTATTTCTCTCTAAGCAAATGTACATATTAACATATATATTTTAAAATTTTAATTTAATTATACACATTTTCAAGTATATATATGAATATATTTAATTTTCATTTCTTAAATATCTTAATTTTGTTCAGTTAAGTTTTTAATGTTCATGCTTGACCCAGCTGCAAAGGCTCTATACACATTTTGAGTAGAAGCAAATGGCGAAAGTCTTGCCTCCATTCAATTTACCACTTACATAATTACTATGTGGCATAAACACGCCCCTCTGGGGTACGCCCACGTTTATCAAGCTGGCACCCGCTGTGCTCAAAGATACAAAAGGCAAAAAGTTGTGTTGGCCTTAAATATTGTTGTTAAGGGTCGCATTTATATTATATGTATGTATGTATGTATGTATGTGTGTGTGTATATATAAATATAAGTATTTCGCATTTTTTCGGTGGTTTCGCTTGCGATTATTATAAAATGGCGCAGAGGAAGGACACGCAGCTGGCAAGGACTCGTGACGCCATTCGCGCTCCTTGGAGACTCATTTTCAAGTGCTGGGCCGCTCGGAACAATTTCTCAAGTGGGTCAGCTCTGGCCCACAGAGTGGCAGCAGTAGCAAAGCAAAGGTTCAAGGATTCTATTGTTGCACAAAATGTAATTGAATGCAATGAAATTACGGCTAAGGCGCAACGTACAGAAGCCGACGCTGCACTACGACTACGTTTCTGTGCCGCATTTAATTGCGTTTATTGTTTGTGTGTGCAGAGTGTATGTGTGTGTGTATGTGTGTGTGTCTGCTTGGAATTGGAATTGCTGTTGGCTTGCTAAGGTATTCTAGGCAAACTCTAGTTTATCTCTGTGCGACACAGCTTGGGAGAAACTATTCGAAAGTCATAAAACTATTTATTTATGGCATTATTTTTAAACGTTTTCAATTCATTTTCGAAAATCATATTTATTGAAGTCTCTTTAAGATGCTAAGATAAAAATGTGAATGAAAATGGTGTCTCTGAAATATTTAGGATATCTTTTTTCTGCTGCATCTTCGTATCTTAAACAGCCTTCCTTGTATAGGCATTATAATATTAAATTCAACATCTTTTTACGGTATTCCACCCAAAGTGTGCAAGCAGCTGAGAATGGCCTTTTGTCGCTCTCCCCATAGGAATTTGCTGCACACTTAATTTTACAGCATTTCCCAGTCAACAAGCATGTGTTGTGCTTGTTTTTCTATTTTACCAAAATGTTCCACACATTTGCGTATTTTATTTCCGTTCTTTATTTTTTTGCTCCACAAATGAAAGCGACTTGGAGCAAACACATGCTACACACTCACTCATTCACACACACACACATACTTACACGTGTATACACGTGTGTATGCCTCGGCTTGTTTACAATTTTTACTTGTATTTTCTGATTTTCCACAGTTTTTCGCCCTGCCAACAACTTAATTCCCCCCCGCTTCCAGTGGACAGGCAGAACTCAATCAACAGCTCAGACTGACCCACATTTAACGATAAATTTGCCGACATCAAATAGTGCACAGCAGCAGCCTATAAAACAGAAACAGACACCGAGCCAAAAAGAGAAGGGCAAGAGAGAGAGAGAGAGAGAGAGAGAGTCTGTGTGTGTCAGTGTGAACGTGGGTGTGAGCGAGAGGCTTATATATAATTCAAGCTTATCACGACGGTTCCAGACCATTGCGTATTAAAAACATTTTTGTTACGCCAATAAAAACTCACAACGCAAATTTTGCATAATGTGTGCCATAAAAAAAAATGTAAGGGGCTATGCGACTAGGAAATACCCTTAATTAACATTTGAAAATAAAAAATAATATAAATTAGACTCTTGAAATTAGAAACGATTTGTTTATATTTTTTACGAATATTATTCAAATATTTGAAGTCAAACTATCTGTCTGATCAAAGATATATATTATTCTTTTATTTAAATTATATCTTAATATACTCAAGTGAAATCTTGTTTTCAGTTTCATCGTTTCATAAGTTGAAAACATAAAAAACACTGAAAGCGAAACCTCGATGCCAGCTCTTTCTCTTCTCTTCTGCTTCTGCTTCTGTCGCTTCTTTATACCGTTGTTGACATTTCCGTTTCGGGTAGGCAAACTAGGCAATGGGGTTACGAACAGCAGAGCGCCTAACTTCCTCGGACTCGCACTCGGACGTATTTTGTTTATAATGTTTTCCCATTTATGTAGCTGCTGTTGGCAGAGTTGCCGTCTTTGTCGCTAGAGTTGCCGCCGCCTGTGCAGCACTCGGCTTCGTTTTTTTTTTTTTTTATTGCGCCCCATTAAATGGGCAGAGGGCGTGGAGTGGCGGGGCTGCTGCTGCTGTGCCCCACGGCGCGGCCATTTTGTGAGACAAAATGGCAGATGAAACAGTGGCAGCTGCAAAAACTATGCATATTGTTTGTCATTAACAAGGTCGGGCAAAAAAAGAAAGAAAAATACCAACAAAAAATACTAAACTCACTTTGATGAAAGAAAGCTGTTACACGACGCTGCCTGTCAAGTGGCAGGAGTGAATGAGGTGGTAGAGGAAGGGGAGGGGAGGCAGTGGGCTGCGGGTCGCCAGCTGACATTAATTTTGTTTTCATGGCGCGCGCCTGACAATTCTTGTTCTGCAACCTCTTTCACATGTGTCTGTCTCTGTCTCTTTGTCCTGCTCTCTTTCGTTTTTTCTCTATGCCTGTGTGTATGTGTGTGTGTGTCAAATGAAGACATTCAGCTGCACAGTTTTTTGCTGTCTTTCCCCTATTTACTTGTTGTTTTTTGATGGTTTTTGCAAGTGTTTCTTTTTGGGCATAGCGTTAGCTTGATTGACATGCCGTCTGCTTTCTGTGGCTCTTGCAGGCTCGCATATCCTTTGCTGTTTGCTTCTGCTGACCGTGACACATACACAAGCACAAAGCACAACAAGTGCAAAAACAAATTAGCCCCTCTCTTTCCCTCTGTTACCACTCTCTCTCTCTCTCTCTCTCTCTCTCTCACTCACTATTCCTACCGTTCTGTGACTCTGTAATCCTTTGGTTGTTGATGCGTTTTTGACAATGAACAGCAGCGGCTGCTTCTGATGCGCATCAGCACGCCTTTGACTCACACCCTAAACAAGCGTAATTTAAGAAACGTGTCGAGTTATTTTAGACTGTTAGCAGTCACAGAGTTTGTTATAAAAAATTGTTGTTATATCATTTTATATTGTTTCAAGCTTTAGCTTCAAACCTTTTATAATTTATACCAAGAAAAAGGTTATAATATTTTTATAGAAATATTTTATTTATATTTTTGATATGACGCTGTATTATTTTCAATTTTAATTATTATTTAATCATTTTAATTTTTTTTTTTTTTTACAAATTTTGCGTTTTTACTTCTTCTAAAGCGCTTACCTTTAATGTTGATTTTCAAATTTTATTTTTGTAAAATATTTTCGAAAAAAAATTTTTTTAAATATTAATAAAAATTTCTTATTTAATATAAATTTCCAACTTAATTCTTTATTAATATAATTTAAGATGTTTTGATTTAAAATAATATATTTAAATATATATTCTCGATAATAGCATATCTAAAATAAATACTTAAATATAAATTAAATATTTTAATGCTTAGTTTATTTATTTTATTTAAAAAATATATTTTTAAGTATTTAATTAATTGACAATGTTTTTAGAATTGCTTCGCTGAGATGCTCGCGAAATATTCCAATAATAATAATAATTCATGAATATTTTGCGTACAAATCTGATTTGATACACTCTCCGAATAGATGGAAAATCACGCTTTTCGCACAGCTCATGTCGACCTTTTGCCTCCTTTGCTGCATATATAGCATTTAATTTATTTAAAGCTCGCATTTTCACACCCTGACGCCGTCGACAATAAAGAAAAAACCCCAAAAAAAAAAAAAAAAAAAAAAATGTAAAAAATAAGAAAAATCACGAGTGCTGTGCAAAAAAGGCACATCGGAATACGGATATGGTTTGGTTTTGTTTGGTGAGCCGTTCTCGGTGTGTTTGTGTACGTATTGTTTGCGTATTTGCACAAAAATTCCGCATGCGCCGCGTTGATGGCTTTAAATTTTGTGGCCCTCGAGCTCTTATTCAAGGTTCAACTTATATTTGAGAGTCTGTTCAACAATTTTCTTTGTTTGGCATTCCTTTTATTCCACTTTTCTCTTCTTTTTTTTTTTTTTTTTTTTTTTGTAATTATGGAAATTCGTATTGCAACAATGCAACAATGCAAGTGAAACCATTCAAACTGAAAATCATTGCCACACACATGAGTTCTCTGTCGCTGCTGCATGCTGCATGCCGCATGCTGTATGCTGCATGCGACAGCAAAGTTTTATTTCCTGTGTGCAGTCGCATTGTTTGGCATTACACAAATGGATATTAATAGTTGGCAACAGTTTTTGTTACATTTTTCAGTGAATGATCATGATGATGACGACGAGTTATTTGTTTATTGTTGCCGACTGAGTATATTTTCAATTAATCACAGTCAAGGCGCGGCTCGTTTCAAGGTCGAATATGCAAAGCGCATGAATGAGTGAATGAATGAATGAAAGCCTGATTGAATGCACAAATGATAGTCGGATAATGGCTCACTAGCTTAAATAGCTGAAGCACACTTTGGACTTGGTTTTAATTGCCACAGCATGGCCATATATTTCTTTGCTGTCAACGCCATTGTCTTATAATACAGCAGCTCGAGCTGGGCCCCGTAATATTGACAGGCCAGCATAATAAACATAAATCAAGTGTTTCCATTGTGTTGCCCATTTATGCCAGGGCTATTGGGCAGAGCTCCCCTCGCACTATCCGCCATCCTTTGGCTATTTATCTTGAGCAATCGCCTGGTTGCATATCATCAGTCGTCATCGGCTTTGTTGTTGTTGCTGTTGCTGTTGCTGTTTCTGCTGGCAGCAGAAAGCGAAAATGCGGCATAGTCTGCTACTTGACTTGGCCCATAAATAAGCCAAATGTGTAGCCAAGAGAAAGCTCTTCCTGTTCGACTTGACGCGCCATTTGGTGGGCGCCATGGGCGTGGCCTCACATCAAGTGTGCTTCCTATTTTAGTCACAGTCACTGAACTTAGCATGAGGCCAGTAAATGTCGGTCCTGGCTCAAGGAAAAACATATCAAAATTCATTTAATTCTTTTTGCAAATTTCTATTGACAAAACATTTTTCTTTCTCTGAATAAGAGGAAGATATTTGATATATGTTGTCTGCAGATAAGATTTATGCTTCCTGTAGAAAGCTCGATTTCTAATTCAGAAATTCTAATTACACTTTCTTCTAGTTGATATTTAGAATTTTGAACAAAGCTCAACTTAATTAACTAAATTTTCGCAAGACTAACAGTTCATCAGGTCGCATAATTCAAGCAAACTCTCGATGTTGTCTTTGACTCGTGTCAGATTTTGTATATTTTTATATTAACTCGTCCCAAAGTCACCTAGAGCCGTGAAGCGCTGCTACACTTTCGATGGCGCGAAGGTGCTGAAAGCACTTGAAGTAATTTCTAAAATTAAAATTCTTAAACATGCCTTTGGAACGAGCGAAAAATAGCAAAAGGGTTTGAGAAATTTTGTGGGCTGGCATAAGAAAAATACTTGGCGCTCACACAAGCGTGTTATACTGGTTGTTCCTTTGGCGTGGCGACAAGTGTCGCACGGTTAAAGGCTTTATGTGTGTCAAAGGACGCGACAAGCTACTAGTATGTGTGTGGGTGTGTGTATCAAATCAGCTAAGAGCTTGTAAAACCAAATGTTACGTTTTAAGAAATTGTTACAGGCAAGCAGAGCAAATGTATTTGAAAGCTGAGCTCAGCGAGCAAAGAAAATAAAGTTGAAGAACAAATGAAGGATTTGCCCACATCTCATTACAATTGAAAAGGGCAAGGGTAAGCACTTTCTAAAGCTGCAAGTGGTGAATTCTTCTATTTATATAATAATTTACAATGTAGGTTCGAGTTTACATTGTTATACGATAATAAAAATTTAAAAATGCTTCATCAATTTGTTTGAGTTTCGTTCCAACAATTTTATCTAAAATATTTTACTAATTCCATTTACGATGCTAAAACCATTTTTCTGATTACATCAAGAATATTTCCTACAATTTTTAAAGCTTTAATTTAAATTCAAAACAAGAAAGCTGAGGCTTAAAGCTGCTATTGTTTGGAGAATTGTCACCCGTATTATTTACAGTTGTCAAGCTTATTTAACATGCCACGTTATGAATTGAAGCTGACAAAGCTCTGGCATTGATATTTTATGATTCCTTGGTGAGTTTGGTTTCGCGAGTCGAGTACTTGGCTCTTCGTCGCTAAGCGGCGTTTGTCAAACTAAGCAAAATGGAGAAATGTTGAATTTCGACAGGGCATCCGCGACGTATACATAATGTCGGCACATGTGGCGTATGTGTGACGCATGTACATTAAATTTGCATTTAAATCAATATGTGCAGCTCACGCTGTCATTTATATTGTAATTAAAATGCTGAAAAGAGAAACGGAAAGAAAAGGCTGATAATTGCCACACCCAACGCGCAGTTGTATTAATATATACAATTTACAATCAAACATTTATCATATGTTTGCGCGGTTTTTTAATTTAATCAAACGAGCAGCAGAAGAAAAACTGCTCATTTAATGGCAGCCGCAATGAAATTTATGACCACATGTCCTGCCTGGGTCTGCTGCAGGCCAAAGGCTCCATTACAAGCCATTCAATTCGTGCTTAATGCAGTGGCTCAAATATGCTTCACTGATTTCAGCTGCCAAATTCAAACCATTAATCAGCGAGGGAATACTTAAAATACAAAAGAAAAAGCGAAAATAAATTAAGCCAATCAAAGTTTGTAAATAAAAATGATTTTTTAATTAATATGCCTGGGACAAAGACAACAAATGAAAAAATATTTTAAAAATATTTTCTCAAATAAAAAAACTTATAATAAAAAACAAAATTACGCTTAATCAAATTGAAATGAAAAAGGAATACATATTAATTCAAAAATATATTTATGTTCTTTTGAAAAAATGCTTGTAATCAAATCTATGAAATTATATTAATTTATATGTAAATGAAAGAACATATTCATAGGCAAGGTATATAGTCTGCATGTTGCACAAGCTGAATAATATATTTAAGATCGCAAATGCAATATATCTGTATTAATTGAATGCAGTTCGTTACAGCGGACTCTCAATAAAGTTTGCCCCATTTTATTAAATTTATCTGCCACATTTATTTATATTAAATATATATATTTGAATATATTTATGTACAACAACAAATGGCATCTCAATTAATTTTGATTATTGTAAAATTACAAATAAAATATTCGAGCTGATGCCATAAACTTGACAATCTCAGCTCGCTGCTATGGGCCATAATTTTTGCCTTAACTGCAAAACGCTTTTTTGACATAAAAAATGTACAAAAATAAAATAAAAAACACAATTAATTGAGCGGCTGGGCTGTTCGGGTGGGCGTGGCAACTGCAGAATCAGCATTCATTTCCATTATAAATGTCAACAGCGAGCAAAAATGGAATGGAATTTGAAGGAGTTAAACGAAATGGGGGCTGAGGTAGGCAGCGGAGCCATGGTTAGCATCTCCCATGTGCGATATATGAACGAATTTAATTATTGTTCATGTGCTGAAATATGAGCAAATTTATTTATGGCTCCCGCTCTGTGCCTTACTCTGACATGAGCAGTTGCCATTGTTGTTGTTGTTGTTGTTGTGGTTGTCGTGGGTGTTGCATGTTTTTTAAGCGTTTGCTGTTGCATACATAAATGCTGCACACACACACACACACACACACACAGACAAAGCCACACAAGTATTGAGCAGCAATTGCCCTTTTTTTATGGCATTGAACGAGTCTCGTTACCTGCCGGAGCCAACATGTCGTATGAGTTATGGTCGTCACTGGCGTATGATTAATATTCAATTACATGGCACAAGCTGCATGCACTTTACACACCCATCCATACATATTCCACACACTCGCAGAGCTGTTGTGTCTGTGCTGGGTTTTTGTGCATTTTCCGCTGTCAGCCAGAAAACTTTGCTAATTGCCCCATAAACAAAAACAGAAATACATGAAGAAAACAATCGAATTAATGCACAGCCTGCAGCAGTGAGCCACAAATATGAATTTTTCTTTTCATTTAATTATGCCACAACTGTTGGCTTTCGCTTGGTCGTGGATGGCATCCAGAAGGGGCTTAATGGAGCTACGTGCATTGGTTTGATTATATGAAACTGCAAAAGTTCCAACTAAGTGTTGAACGAATGTGTGTGTGAGCATTCAGTTAACTATTTGAGCAGCTTATGGAAGACTTAAAATTGTTGTGGAGCCAGGCAAGATACTTGATGCAGCGAAGGTTTGACTGTAAATTTTGTTGCATTTCTATTTCCATTTTTAAATAAAATTTGGTAAATAAAAAGAAGCTTATATTTTATGCATAAAGTTGGCTAGAGAACACTTCAAAGCGTTTTTATTCGTTGAATACTTTTCAAAAAAAAAAAAAAAAATAAATAATAATAATAATAATAATAAAAATAAATAAATAAATTAATTGAATAAAATAAATAATAATAATAATAATAATAATTATAATAATAATAACAATAATAAAATAATAAAAATAAAATAAATAATATAAAATAAATAAAAATGAGTAAAAAATAAAAAAATGAATAGATAAAATTTTGTGGTAATAAAAAGTCCCTTTTAGTTAATGTTATAAGAAGTTTTATTCATATGAGCAAATTGAATTTATTATATATTTTGGATGTTTCGAGAGACATTTGAGAGACATTTATTCAATAAATTAAAATTTATGCTTGGACACAGGATTTCAGTATATTTTATTTACATCCTTTTAGTAATCGAATTTATTTTCAGCTATGGAAAATTAATCGTCAACAAGCTTTCAAAATTATTCAACTTTCAAGACATGCATATAAATAAAATTTCTTTAAATTTCTGTCTTTCTCTTTTCTCTTTGAATAGAAAACAATTTGATTTACATATTTGTAGAATTTTTATTATACGTAAATATATAAATACATTTAAATACTATTAATATATTTATATTAATAATATTACTTCTTTTATATAAAAATATATTATAACATTAAAACATGCTATATAACATTATTAAATTATAAATAATATGACTTCCTCCAAGAACTCTATAATGTAACGCCGTAGCTAGAAGAAATTATTGTTCTCAATTTTTTTTTTTTTTTTTTTTTTAAAGGTAATATGAAACTTCTTAGGCTGAACGACAAGTGCTGCGTGTGGCTTTAGCATTAGCTATTATATTCGGCTTCTGACAAGGGCAATTGCCGTGATTTATGATTGCCATTATTTAGAGCTTAGAGGCACGTGCTTCGCTGCCTTAATCTATCATTGAGTCGGCACACATAACTTGAACTAAGCCACAGCTGAAATAATAATTAAAGAAAAGAAAATTCAGCTGCCAATGTTGTTTTAATTTGTTTGCAAGTTGACCGAAAAGCGATGAGGTTAATTCGCTGTTTGCGTTTGCGTAATTTTTTTATTTGAGGTGATATTGGTCATTTGTGTTTAGCATAAAACATTGAAAATAAATTAAAGTGGAATTAAAATATCTATATCTCTCATATTTGCTTTGTAATTTGCTAAAGGCAAGAGGCAAATATAGATATAACAATAAAGTGGTTATTTTATTTTTAAATTGTAATTATTCCAACGAATAGTAAACCAATAAATAAATAAATAAATAAATGTGGCAAAGATGAAACTGCATTTGTTTAAATGAAAAATAAACCAACAAACATATTAAATTGAAGCAACAAACATTTAACAACAAATGTTCATATAGATTTACCGCATTTTCACTTTCGAATTGCAAAATTCAATTAAATGCATTTGTGTGCATTAAATTAAAGTTGATATGCTTGGATAAATAGTAATTGAAATTATTATTCCATGTATGGCGTTGATCAAATGATTGATGCTTATCATATTAACCATATTTTTGTTAACGTTTCGGGGGCGTATACGTAATTCGTGACCGTCGCACTTAGAGCAGCAGCACGCCGTAGTGTGTGTGTACTCATTTATGCATTTAAGGCACGCTTGATTACACACTCCCACACTCTCTCACACACATGCACACTGGCCAACAAAGTTACGCCCCTAAATTGCATATTAATTGCTCATTAATTGTTGATTAGCCCTCAAGTAGAGGGCGGGGGGCTGGCAAAGCCACGCCGAGTGCCAATCTCAGCGCTCAGCGCACTTCTGGCACTCCTGCCCCCATCAATCGTTAAGCGCCACTAATCTTTAGTGTTAAGTTAAGTATACGCAAAACTTATCAAGAGGCTTAGTGGAAGACTCTTGTTGCGTTCGGCATTAGTGCGACAAAATGTTGTAATCAATCAAACGTAGAGCGCACAGCTAACAGCTCCCGGCGCCCGTTGCAACCAGTACGCTGAAGTCCTGCTGTGAATTCCGCTAGCCTGTTTCTTGGGCCACGACGCAAATACTTGTAATTAAGCATTATTAATCACAGCGACTAAACAGGCCGCATCTCCCACGAGCCGAACACTTCCGTCCTGGCAAATAATTACAATAGTCATCGCCCGAGGGCTCCACATCCTGTCTCCCCACGACCCCAGCACCAGGACAGCCCTGCTTGACCTGCTAATGTCTCCACATAAAAATAAATATTTAATTAAAAGTCGAGTGCGTCACGTCGACTGATTGAACAAGTCTACAAGAAAGTGAAGAGCACTCAATTGATGTTCTCTGTTGATATGCACGTAAATGAGTGACCCCAGAATTAATTGGAAATAGCAAATAATGAATAATGCGTAATATTTTACATGTAAACAAATTTATTATAGTGCTTCATACCTCACTGTATGAGATGATAGTGTTTATTATTGTATTTCTTCGTAAACGTACAAAGTTCAATTTATGATTGATATTTCTTCATTAGGAAGAGACTTTTTGATAGCTCACGTGACAGCAGACGTAAGTGCGTATGAAAACTTAGCGTGGTTTATGATCTACTTGACAATCTAAATCAGCAAAGTTACCATACGAAAAGTCTTTTATTTTATGTTATAAATATTCTGAAATTTGTTAATTTGAATATCATAAATAATTTGTTAAGAAACGTAAACAATTCATTTTGAATATCCTTTACAAATAATAAAGAAAAAGCAGAAAATAGTTTGAAATTTACAGATATGTGTTAAAACAATTAATAATTATTTTTGATATTAAATTAAAAAAAAAAAAAAAATTTTTTTTTGATATTTAAATTTAAAATAAATATTTATTTTGACATGTTTTTATATATTTAAATATTAAGATATATTTTTTATATATTTAACTTTGCTGAAAGTTCCTCAGCTGTCTATTCATATGATATTGAATTTCAGGCAACACGGCCGAAACTTAAGCTTATTTTGATTATCAATAGCTGAATGATAATAATTCGCTATACGAAATTTCCAGAAATTCGTCTGGAAACTTTCGACTTTGTCACACAAAAAAATAGAATTAGAACGATATGAATTTCAAGGCATTTATGCAAAACATGAGCCACCCAATCTCAAATGCCGAGCGTGGTCAGAGTTATCGACAAAGTAAATTCTTTATGCCAGCTGTATTTATTTACTTACAATTCTATTTATTTTTCTAGTTCAGAAATTCAGAGCAACTCATAGATATTCTGGGAAATATTCTGATTTGATAAACAAATGCCAATTTCTTTTTCTTTTCTTTTTTTTTTATGAATAACCCAAAAGTTGTGCCAAATATCTATCATGTGAAGCCGCATTATGGAGGCCAGCAAACAATGTAGCTCACAAAAAGCACGCACCCAAAACACTTCAGGCCCAAAAGATTGGCAGAGAATGCAGTCAGATTGGGTCAAAGTGCAAACTTGTGGGCTAATTATGCTGTGGCCGCTGTCAACAATGTGGCAAATGGCCCAAAACATGACAGCGTGCGCCACAAAGTCAGCTAGAAATAGCCGATTTGGCAACTGTATTGAAAGGTCCCGAGCCGCAGCAGGTGTCAATCAATTTGACCCATAAGCTGGCCAAAATTTCTAGTGCGAATTTAAGCTATAAATCCAATTGTTCTGCGAATCTCTTTCCTAGAAAATTAAGTGTTTCTCAATTTAATTATAAATGACTTGTGGCTTAATTACCTTTTCTCGGAAGAATCCCGGCTTTCAGCTAGTTCTTAAGTCCGCTTGCACAACACATGAAATTTAGCGCACTTGAAACTTGAAAACTTTTGGTTGGCTTTTGGTATTTTACTGAATTTCTTTTTATATTCTTGCCTTTAATTTTTATTTTACTTATTGGCGGCTGCCTGGCCGTAGGCAGCGTCTTTTGCAAGTTGGGACTCGATGGCGCCCGTGACGTATGCTACACAAAAAACATACGCGAAAACACATACACAAATCTCACACTTGGCAAACACTTAAACTTGGCTGCGGCTGCCGTTGACTTCCGTTGGCTGCTGTTGTTTTTGTTGTGGTCAAATTTGAATTGTTGCTGCTGTTTATGTTTAGTACAACAACTGGAAGTGCCTACGCCTTCTGAACACGTGCACACTCACACACTCGCACGCTCACATACGCGCAGAGTCATTTTAGCGGATATTTCAGTAATGGTGAAAGCGCGACGCGACGCTCGTTCCGTTCCGTTGGGCTGTTTCGACTCGGCTTTGTATTCATGCGCCCCGTTAACCGCGACCAAACAACACAAATATCGAACGTGAACTGACACGAAAATTCGTTAAAAACGGGCGCTGCCACAACTGAGCGCTTCGTTTCAGCCCGTTTCGTGCATATACCGTTAGCTACGAGTCGCACACGAAGTTGTCAACTTCGAAATGGGCATACAGCAGCGCCAAACGGTCGTTTCGCGAACTACGGTATCGCAATGCCAGAGAGCAAGAGAGAGCAGCTGTTGTGAGCGAGAGACATAGAGAGAATTTCCTAGCTCGTTCCTGCAGGGGAAATATATTTGGGCAGGGGACCTTTATAGGCTAAAAAGTTGGGTAATTTGTGGCATGATTTCCCCTGCTGCAGCCATTTCGAAATGTTTTTGTGACAGTGGAAAAATTACTTGAAATGGTAAATAATTAATAATCAATAATTAAGATTATGTGCAATATGCTCTATGCAATAATGAAGAGGGAAATATTAAAATTAATTATTATAATATTATATAAATTAATAATTAACTTTTTATTTCAAAAACTTTAAAAACAGTTTATAAAACAGCCAATTCTATTAATATTTTTTAAAAGATGTAAGATTGTTACAGTCGGTTATCGTCGACTGCATGATTCTAGTTCTCAGTAGAATCCAAATAAATTTTATTTGAAAAATCTCAGGGCGCAGTAATTTAATCTTTAACATTTGGTCAGGCAATAGAGGTCTGCAAGAATGCATTCATTTCCAACACTACATTACTGCAAAGTAGCAAAGTGTTCTCAAAAATACTGTACTCTACTGAGTACAGTATTTTACTCAGTATTGTACTCAGTAGAGTACAGTATATTCTGCAAAAAAGTGTACTGTTCTTTTCAGAAATAATGATTGAATTGTCTTTTTGGATGCATTCATGCAGATGTCTGGTAGGCAAGTTGCAAGTCTTTAGCTTCAACAGCGACGAAACTCTAAATAGCATAGAGGACATACCACAGCTGTGCACAGGCAAACACACAATGTTTTCAATCTTTAAATAAAAATGGGTTGTGTCTTTGATAAATTGGTGCACAGCTAAGTAACGAAAGTTGGTCTGAATCAGAGACGCAAACCAATAGAACTTGCGAATCTCATATGGTTTACGTCAAATATTTTAGAAAGAGGAACAAGTTTTTTTTTATAAAACTTGCAGAGCTTGGGATAAAAGTTGCTAATGAAAGTCCTTCTAACTCAAGTTGAGGTTCTTGAATTAACTTTTTAAAATTGAATTAGCTAAAAACAGAAAGCTGATTAAAGCTAAATGTATTAAAAAAAAGCATTAACATAAAGCTAAAAAATCCCTTTGGTTTTGATCTAAGGAAACAATCTTTAGTTTCACTACTTAACAACAGATGATATTGTATAGCAACGAACATAATTGAATTGATAAATTAAGATTTTTGAATATTGAATATTTCGATTTTCCGATTTAACTTAAAAATCAAGACAAAGTATATCACATAAAATATTCTTCAATATTTCAGTTTACATATATCGTTTCCCCATTTATCCACAATATAAATTGTGGAAACTCTTTTCTTTTGTCGCAAGGTTATTTGTGTGTGATATTTATGACGGTGCCGGATGAAGCTGCAGCTGCAAATGGGTAACTGGTTAGGTTTTGCTTAGTTTTCACTATTGGAACCTGCAATGAAGCTGTCTTCACCTGTGGCTAAAAGCATAACGTAATTCAATTCAATTTTAGTTTTATGCCATTCATTTTTCTTGAGCCATTCAGGCGAACAGGAAGAGCAGCAGCACTAATCTATGACCGACTGCTGAAACGCGGTCAATGGCCAGAAAAAATAAAAGAAATTGGCCCACAGGCAGAGAAAGAGATAGGAATAGACAAACTGAGAACCGACTGATGTGTGTGTGTGCATGACTCTCTCTGTGTGTGTGTGTGTGTAAGCTGTAAGTGCAACTGGCTGCTGAACTTATAAATCATAATTTCCAGCAAATAAATCCTTCACGGACAATTTAACCTAGGCTGTGGTGAAGTCAAAATTGCAACAGTCGCAGCTCGATTCCGGCTGCAATCCTGATTCAGCTTCTGATGCTGTTTCAGATTCCGATTCTGTTTCTGATTTTGGCTGCTTTACAATAAGCCTGGCCTCCATTTTTATTGTTTGTCGTCTGCCAAGGACACTCTACTAGAAAAAAGCATAATAGAAGTACTTGGCAGTGTGAGTGAGTGTGTGTGAGTGTGTGTGTGTGTGTGAGTGTGTGTGTGTGAGCTGAGTGTCTGCATTTGGTCATTCAGCAGCAAGTTTTGAGCACTTGAAATTATATTAATTTATTCCAATCAATATTCATTAATATATTCACATTCCACATCTTTTTGGGTGCATACAAAGGATATTTTGATTAATGCATCAGCAACTGGCAGACATTTGAAAGATCTGTCTGAAATTTCTCTTAGCCCAAAGCCAGGATTCCATTTGTGTATTTGCCTGCTATGGATGAAGCGTTGCCCACTCAATAGCAAATTTTCACTTGACATGATATTAATTTTCGAGCAATCAATGCTTGAGATATGATTTTGATTAATGTATGCCCATTGTAATTTCCCTCAATGTATTTGCAGACCTCTCACTCCGTCAGACTTCTATTTGCTCGAGTGTATGTGGTCAACGCATTCTGTTTGCTTCTGCAGCGGCTGACCAATTGCAGCTGCAGTAGCTGCTTGCCCAACAAAAATTTCATTTGCTGCCAAATCTTCCATCATTGTGACAATCTAGAAAGCAGATATTGATGCCATGGAGAGCAGAGATGTGAGACTGACTGGCAGTAATCGATAGTTCGGGTTGAAAGTGCAAGTGATTTATTGGGACACACGCAATATAGAGCTGCAATGGACTTCGATTCGAAAGCTCTCTGTGAGAAACTGCGATGATGGCAACTTTAAAGAAGCCCTCAAATTGAATCTGTAGTGTTTGCATATCTTAAATAATATAATAGTAGTGCAATCGAGAGTATACAAAATTTGAAAGTACATTTCACATCAAATATTAATACAATATATATATAAACATATTATAAACTAAACTAATATAATTATAATTATTATTGACTTTGTAGAAGTTTTTGGCTATCCACTTAAGAATACCATCTAATATTTGTAGATATATTATACAAGATTTACTGAATAAACATCGAGCTATGCAGTTGCTTAAATCGGCGAATGTTTGCTTCATTTTGAACTTGTCATTTTGGGCAATTGTGTTTGACTTGTGGTGCTTCGTGTGGTCATTCGATTTGCATGCGTATCTGCAATTTGGGATTATCAACATTTGGTTTAGCATCTCGACAATTTCGAATGGTGCAATCTAAACATTGCCACAACAGCAACAACAATAGCAAATGAAACCGATTTGTTGGGCGGACAACTTGAGTAAACACACTCGCTGTATATGTATATGCAATGCGTGCGTGTGTGTGTGCTTGGCGCATTACTTGCCCACGAAATGCATTTGACATCAGCATGCAACAGCGTCTCAGCAATATCTGCCTCTCTCTTACGGCCCAATGCCCGCCCGCTCCTAGCAGCTAATTAAAGCGCGCACGCGTGTGATATGCCACGCCAGATGTTAGCCTTACATATACAAATATATGCCAATGTGTGTTGGTGCGTGTGTGTGTGCGTGTGTGCGTGTGTTGCAGGGGGAGCACAGCCCGGTCGCAACTGCGAACATGTCGCGCTGCCAGTCGCAACACGCGCCGCATCTTTATTCTAATCTCAGCCGCAACATGCTTTAAATTTAGCATAACACCAGGCAATGAGGCAGCCTCGGGGGCGTGGCAGGCTGGCAACTCGATGCTATAAGGTCATAACAAGAACTTGGGGAGCTGCTCTGGCCCGAGGTGTTTGAACTAGGCGAACGGCTCGTGTTTTGATTTCATTTTGTCGCCGCGAATGCCGCGAAAAGGTAAACAACATTTTGTTTTTTTTTTTTTTTTTATCTCTTCCCTTCACTTTATATATTTTCCCTCACATTTTCTTTTCTTTTTTTTTTCGTTTTTCCCTTGCCAGTGGCATCAGCACTTGGGCGTGCATCTCGGCTACATACATTCGCGCATTTTCTCTCTCTCTCTCTCTCTCAGCCTCTCTCTATTTCTCTTTATGATTCTCGCTATTAATTTTATATTAACATAATCTCATGCTAAAAGTAAAGTCTTTACTCTGTGCATCGTTCATAAGCATTTTCCTGCCTGGTTAGGGTGTTGGTAATTCGCTTACATTTCAATTTGTGGCTTTTAGCCCCTTTTGGTTTTTGCTTTGTTATTTTTAGCTCGCAATTTGTTCTTAATGAATTCCCAATGAATTTTAATAATTGTAAAATTCGCGAAAACTGCGCATCGAACAGAAATTTTTAGCTGTAATAATGAATCGAACTACAGAAATTAACATTATTTCTGTGTATAGAGTCGAGCAAATTCACATTAAAATTTTATTGCAAAAAAAAAAAAAAAATATATATATATATATATAAAAGTTGAATGTGTTTTTAGCTTAAGGGCTTGCAGCATAGTTTAAAAATAAATGAATTAAACAGATGACATTCTTAGAGCGAACATTTTGTCTAAATGACTAAATGAATCATTCAATAAGTGATGCATTGATTGATGGATGCATTGATAAATTCTTGGACTGCTTCAAATAACTGAGTGATAGATGGACTAACTGAATAACGAGCAGACTGACTATGGGAAATGAAGTGGGAGATTGACTTTTAGATATTGTTCACAAATACCTGTTGAGGATTGTGCTCGCTGTACAGACTACATGTGCATGTGCATGTGAATGAGAAGCCCGATTACCAAGTCTCCAATCCAAACTCTTCCTAAATGATAAAGAGAGAGCGAGAGACAGTAAGAGAGAGAGAGAGGGTCAGGTGGGTGTGGTTTCGGTTGATCTATGCGAAGAGAGCTTTAAGGCTTATACGAGTAAAAGTTATTTCAGATGATTAATAAGTTGCTTTATAGATTTGAAAGATAGTCAAGCTAGAGTAACTTGCAAGCATTTTAAATAAAAGTAAAAGGAGTTTTAATACCTTTAAGAATTGTATTGAAAAGTTTCAAATTAATATAAGTTTGTCTTCCTATTCAACTAGATAAAAACAAAATTCATTTATTGACAATTGTTTAATATGTTTGGCAACAGTAATAATATATTTATAAAAAATAAAATTACTTCAGTAAAACTTTAATTAAATAAAAAATGCATGCCCGAAACAATTACTCAGAGTGTAACCTAAATATTTCAATACGTTTGTTTGTTTGTTTATTTTTTTTTTTTTCAATCAAAATAATTTCTAGTGAATTATCTTTTTATTGACATGTATGTATATTAATAATCGATGCAGCTTCCAAAATAAATATTTAATAGCTGTTTTTGGGCAAGTTTCAGCATAATTCAAAATGCATAGCACAACAAAGAATGTATGTAAATCAATTTAAAAATACATATTCATATGTATACAACATATTTGATATTGAAAGACCTTGGACAAAGAGCATCTGTCAGGCAGACTAAGCCGCTGGGCAAACAGTTTTGGCTGACCCGTCGTCGTTGTTGTTAACAAAATGTTTGGTGTACATTTTAAAGCTTAACGAACGCTAGCTGGAAAATGAAAGCAAAAACAAGGCAAAAGGTGGCCGAAGCCAGCGGGAAAAATTGCATAAAAAATAAATTTGGCAACAATAACAAAACGTGCGGAATAAAGAATAAATTGCTGGCAATGGGAGCAGAAACCAGCCAAAACAATCTGCGGTGATGTCCGGGGGGAGGCGAGTCGACTGCGGCGTGCAGAATCTCTGTATGAAAACTTGATGCGAGTTTCCATTTCGCCTTTTAGTTGTTGCATTTATTTCAGTATGCGCATGCACAAATGTTTAGTTTTAATCTAATTCATTCCTCTTTTCAAAAAAATTTATTTTATGTTTGAGTTGCAGTGGAAAATAGTTAAGTGATTGATTTAGAAGTGCATCAAGGCCACGCCCCATCATGAAGGGGCGGCAATTTAAATTGATTTCAGCAAAAGCTACAAGAGCTGAGCCAACAATCGAAGCGCTTCTGCCCCAACGTACGCGTACAACGGTGCGAAAATTTATTAACAACTCAATTTGTGGCCCAAAATGCAACAATGGCCATAAATTCAAAGCTGAGCGTTGCCTCCTCTGTTCCGCGAGCGATTCAATTTGATTTCTGTTTATTGTTCTGACAGAGTTTCCATGGCAAATGCATATGTAAACGTTCAGGGGTATTGGGCTCGCGGTGGCTCTGTAAAAGCAAACGCCACACAGGATGCGCTGCGTTTGCCATGTTTGAGCAATCAACATATAAAGCAACCAAATAGGAGTTGCGCATAGCAACAGAGAGTAGATGAACACTAGATACCTCGTGTTTCTTTGAGAGTAATCTATTTGTTGTTTATAATTTATATATATTATAGTTAAGCTTTGCCTTTTATTTTTAGGATTGTTTTATATTAAATTTACAAATAGTTTATAAAATCCATTTTTATATAACTCGTCTGAAAGTTTTTGTTTTTAAATTAAATTTATTTTAATTTCATTTCTAAATAATTTATTATTTTTTTATTTTTATTTTTGACTCAAATTAGTGGTTATTACTTTTCCTTTTTAAGATTTTAATTTATTTAAAATAATACATTTTGTTTATTTTTACGCTTTTTCTTTTAATTTAACAGATTTTATTGCTAAATTAATATAACATTTATATGAATAACAAATTCGTCATATGCAGATAATAAAAGTATTTTTTATTTGATGAATCTTAAACACAAATAATTATGAAATTGATAAAAATTAAAATATTCTTTTATACAAATTCATTTACCAATACTTAAAAGTCAAGCCCTTTGATACTTTGCATTGTATTGGATACTTCACATTAATGCTTTTCCAAAGAGGTATGCAAAATACTCCAACTATATTCAGTCATCCTCCCGTTTTTATTCAAGTCAACCTCTTAAGCGTGCCATATAGCAAAACAACGCCAGACTACCCCAGAATTGCTTGCTGTTTAGATGGCAAACACAAATGGGTTGTCATATTTATGCTGATTGCTGTTGCAAATCAAAACTTGTCAACTAGCGTGAATTATTCATAAGGAAAACGGAGTTGCATCGATGACATGTTCGAGCTAGTTGCTAGAAACAGATTTGCGACATTTGAAGGCAAAGTTGAAGCAGGTAAAAATTGCAATTTAAATTTAAATAGTAATTGTAGCATGGCATCTTTTAATATTGGCCAACATTTGCACTGTCGGCACTGCATAAAATATTTTCAAAGCAAATTTGCAGCAGCTCCCTAAATACCTCAGGGCTGTCTGGCTGGGGCGTCCTTCGCAACCAGCCGCAAAGCAGCCATTAGGCAACGACGACTGATGCGATGGCAACGCCAATGGCTGTCACTCGACAAAATGGCGCGCACACTGAGACACAGAGCCAACACACACACACACACACATATACATATAGATGTGCATGTCAGCATAACAGTAAAAAGGCTGAGCGCTTTGTGTAACTAACTGTATGCAAACTGTGCTGCGTCTCGTGCCTCGTCTTGAGTGATGCGCAGTGAAGTCTGTGCCACAAAGTAGGCAACAGATTCGGCTGCCTGTCATTTACTTATTATTTACATATGCGTATTAATTTGGTTGCTGTTCGCAGTGACAATTATGCGTGCATGTACAGTACAGCGCCTCAGCTGTCAACTGAATAACATTTTTAATCACACGCAAATTGCGCTAAATCATTTTCTAATTGCCTCCTCACCATGCGCTGCGTGACATCGCTTGCTCTTAAATGAGTTCACACATTTGCGCCGAGCATGTTTATGTCTGCCTGAGGACGTGTCGCCGAATCTGTATGCCGGCCGGAACTCGTCTGCACAAACACATCCGCACAGTGTGCACATCAATATGCCAAGACATATGCGGAGTACATTTTGTGCCCTATCGGAGTGCCAGGCAGGGTCGTCAGATGATATCATTTGATACGAAGAAAACTTAAGAGCAATTTTTGTATGAAATACCCTTCTTTAAAATGGGTAAATATCTACCATATACATTTTATTCCAAGCAATTAAGCAGAGCTGAATGGAGATTTAAACCTTATAAATTCCTTAATGCTTTCAAGTTAAAGTTAAAGATTAAACTATCGAAACAGAAGCTTAGCTAACTAACCAGATCTATATAACTCAAATTCAATTGAAATGCTTTAAGTATTGAGAGCATTTAGCTTATGTAGAAACAATATTCAATATTTTTGTATATATTATCTAAATTGATAATTCAATATACAAAATCTTGAATATGCAGATTAGTATGCTCTCGCAAAACAGGGTATTCAACAGTCGTGCAATTCAAGTTTATTTTCTTTTTAGCTTAAGCTTTGACTTGTTTGCACTTAGGCGCCTGCAGCTCGACTGCTAATTACGCCGAAATATGTATGACTGAAGTGTGTGTGTGTTAAATCCATATTTGGCCAAAATTTGGCTAGGGAAATGACCGCCTCTTGGGCGCCCTGCCAACATTTTCTTTGCGCTTGCTGCTGCCCTGCCCTACCACATATATTATGTGCTGATGTATGTATGCAAATGTGTGTCTGTATATTAATATATATGTTGGGCAATGTGTGAGTTTAGGCCATACATATTTTGGGTAGCTGTTGCCGACAGCTTCTATTGGTCATTAGCCACCAATTAGTTATTGTTAATATGTCGTTTGCGATACGTAACGGAATGCATCTGTTTGGTATTGCGGTATTGAGTGGCATGAACATACCGTAAGCCAAGAGGAAATGCAATTAATATCACATTTCAAGGGAAATGGTGGTTACTGTTGAATTTATTGATTTCCATGCTACGTTGGCTAGCGCAGTTTAGAATATATAAATATATTGGTATTGCGAATAACTCGGCTGCTGAACATGCGCAAGTCAGGGAACTCATCAGCTAATTGCCTTTTAATAGAAATAATGTTTATGAGTTTCAGCTTGAATGTGGCTAAATTGGTTATTGCTTGCAGCCATTAAGGTAACACATACACGCCTTTCCAAACACCTGGTTTACTGTTTTAATAGATTCAGTTCAATGTTGGTAGAAATGGCTTTGCAATCGATGCTCCCCCTTTATGGCCATTAGCTCGATGCAGAGCTGGTTAAGTCGTTCAGTCTCTATGAATACTTGAATTTATATGGAAGAGGGAGCTCAGGGCTGCCATTTAGTTTGTATTTTCGTTTCGTTATGGCCACAGACTTACCTACCAAAATATTTATCATCATCATTACGCAAGTTCCCCTCTGGCAAAATTGTTTCACTTGCGGTTGTGTTGTCGACTCCGGCCCCCAATCTTGGCTCGACTTGGCAGTCGTGGCTCATCTGCGCGTATGTTTGAGTATATTGTTTATATTTTGGTGGCACGCGTGGCAAGTGCAGCCACGGCTACAGCAACAGCGCGCATGCCGCTTAGTCAGGCACGTAGCCGCCTGCGGGCTGAAGGCGGGAGCGAGACAAGATGCCAGCGAGTGCTTCATGTGGCAAAGCCAACGACGAGGCCAAAGGGTTGTGCACTTGTTGTCATCATCATCGTCAGCTCGATCAACATTGTCATCATCATCAGCATCATCATCTTGAGAGTATAAATAACCTCTGTTTTGGGGCGTCTTCATGGGGGCTGTGGCACATGCAACAACTGCGACAACTTTGTTGCCGCTTGTTGCTGCTGTTGCTGTTGCTGCTGTTGCTGTTGCTGTTGCTGTTGCTTGGGGCTTGACTGACGATGACGATGACGACGTTGATTAGGTTGCACTGAAACAACAAATTCTCCCTAAACGACACACAGCAACTACTTGAAGTTTGTCGAAGTTGGAAGCTCTGATTGACTGAGTGCTGCCACAGAATCCAACATGATTGATGTGCTCCTGTGGCTGCATTTCCTGCATTGATATCGCAGTCGATAGCTGGCAAATGAGGCTGTTTCTGCAAACTGCTTTGCCAATTTATTAATGCCAGAATTCTGAGTCGAAAGTTCATATTTTATTCAACAGCTCAATATATTTTAGTGCCAGCAGGGAAAGAGAGAGAGAGAGAGAGAGAGAGAGAGAGAGAGAGAGAGAGAGAGAGAGAGAGAGAGAGAGACGAGTGAGAGAGATGAAAGCTGAATCTCTATTCTACTATCTGACTCCTGCTGCTGACGCCTGTTGAAAAATTGCGTTTTAATTAAAAACGCTCAAGTGCACTTAAGTGTGCGTTTGCCAGCCACGTCAACAATCAGAGGCACCAAGTGCACACCTACAACAAGCACACAAACAACAACAACACACACACACACACACACACAGACAAAAGACCTTAACAGCCAGCAAGAGCAACAGCAACACCAGCAACAATTAAGGCAACAATGCTCTGATGTACGAAAAGAGGTACAAGCAGCACCAAAAGCAACATGAGCAATGGGCTGCGAAATAAATAATTGAATTTCCAAAAGTCGACAAAAGTATACGCTACGCCTCAAAATATATTCAAATACCTTACAAATATAAAAAAAAATCTATAAATTTTATATGTATTTTATAAATTCAGATATTTTATTTATATTTCAAATATATTATTAGAGCTTTCAATTTGATAGGTGCTCAGGTTAAATTCCTTAAAAAAATAAACTAATAACAAATAAGAAATAATTTAAATAAATAATTTAATATTTTAAAATTTACTTTATTTAAAAAATATCGTAGTTCTCTAATAATCGCATTTAAATTTTACATACTTTTTTTTTTTAATTATATTTATTTGAAAAATTCACAAAGTAATATTTTTTTTTTTTTTAAATTAAATAATAATAAATTTTCAAATAAATTTTAAAAATAAATATAACATATGTTAATGGTTTATTTCATTGAAACAAAAATTGATTATTATAATATTGCTTATTTATTCAACTAATATTGCTTATATGCTAAAATTAGTTTACTAATAAGTTGCAATAGCATGTAAGTATATTTTTACAATATAATTCATAAGCATGCTCTTACAAATTCATATTTATAAATTTAATAGAAATTAAGTCTAGACTGTTTACTTCCAAACTTATTAAATATATGTATGCAAGTCTTCCTTAATATGCATTAACTTGCATTTAACATGCAATTTAATTGCAAATTTCCTGCAACTTTGTAATTTTACGTAATGTGAAGTGCCCAATTTTGGGATTAGGGCATTACGCGTGCTCACATTGTCGCTTCATTAAAGTGCCAAGTCGTGCAGTCAGCTCGCTCTTCCACTGCGAAGGGGCGAGTTGGTGGAGGAAACACCCTTTGCTGCATTGCTGCTGTCTTGCTGCAATTCGAAATCCCAAGCTGCAGCAGCGAAATGAACAGGGGCATAAATAAAGGGGCCTGGGGAAGCTGCAGCCATTTCCTCAGTGCGGCAGTGAAGCCTGTCGCTGATAAGCTCCAAGTCTCTCTCTCTCTCTCCCTTTGAGTGTGTGTCTCTGAGTCTGTGTGCAGGAAACAGGATATGACATATTTAATGTGGAACAGATGCGTATATCTCGACTTTTCCATTTTGTTTCAGCTCGGCAACTGTCTGCCTCAGCTGCAGAGTGCATAATTATGAATTTCATGGAGCTGATAACGCAAAGAATTAACATTTTAGTGGAATGAAGAAAAAATCACAATGATCGAAGGGTACGAATAACAAAATGGTTAATTATATGCAAATGCAAAGTGCTAAGCCAAAAAAGATGATTCATCAATGCTGATTTTCGGCTTGAGGGAAAGCAAACGAAATGAGCGAAAATATTTTTGCCATGGGACTGAAAAAATTATTCATCAATGCAAAGCAGATGGAAAATTTATTACAACTGCAAGCCAGAGAAAATATTATTGATGCAGCGAATAATGAGTAAAGAATGCGAACAAGCATAAAATGAGAAGAAAAAAATAAAAATAAAACAAAGGAGAAATAAAATATTAAAAAAAAAAAAAATTATAAAAAATTCTTAGATATTTATTCAGCTATAAGTATTTAATTTAAATTACCTATGAAAAGGTATATTACTTTTATTTTTATTAATATTAAATAGAATTTAAGCAACTATTTGAATTGCTATAATAAATATATAATAATACCAAAAAATAGATAAGCCTGGAGTTTCCTTGTTATTATATTATTATAACTTATTATCAACATAAATACAAACAAATACATACTATGTACATCCACTCACACTATTTGCCCATTACTAACGTTGAGGCGCTACATCTAAGATTGTAATTTGCGAGCGGCAGCTGAGCCTAAGGGCTAACTGTGTAAGATATTTATATTTGTATATGCGCTCTCCATCGTTTCCATATGTGTTCGGCTTGCGCATCGGCTTGATTATGCTGAGACGGCGCTCGTAGCTCGAGCATTGGAAGAAGTATGCAATTGCTTGATTAATACAACTGCTGTGCATCTATAACCTTCTATCTCTATTTCTCTCTTTCGGTCTCCCTCTCTTGCAATCAGATAATTCTACACAGCAGCACACAGCATAAAATTTTTAGGATTACAAATACTTTACCTTTGAACATATAATATATGTATGTATGAATTGTAGAGGGCAGCAAGCTGAATGCTTTGAAAACGAAAATTTGACTAACCCGTGAAGATTAGTAAATTATTAATAACACATTTAGTTTTAAATGAGTAAAGCTACACGATTAATTTGCAATGAAACTGGAAAACTATTCTTAATTTCTGAGTTTGTGACAGTAAGACTGATAGAAAATTTTTAGTCTTAGGAACTAATATCTTTAAGTAATGGATAAAAAACCAAGAAAAATTATATATATATAAATAAAATAGTAAATAATATAAATAAGAAATAGTCCTTTTGCATTTGGTGTACAAAAATATGTATTTTAAATATATATTCTCAAGCTGGGGCAGTTAGCAAGATCACCGCGCTTATACAGCCGGACAGGTAGACAAAACGAACATTGTTAGGCTAACTTAATTGTTTATCTTTTATATACTCCAGTAAACATATATGCCTGTTACACACATGTGCACGAAAATATAAACCTGAGCGTACCAAATTCATGGCTTTGTAAGCGAACAAGAATTTGCATAAAATATTGATATTACAGAAGGAGAACATTCTTGAGTATAGTAAATTTTAAATAAACTTCTCAATGTAATATGCTAATATAGAACTAGTCGTCTTTGACTTATCTGATATAAAAATATGTTTACCATAAATCTGAGTGTATTATCCAGCATCTGGATATGTGAAACTTTTTTTCAAGCTTCGAGTTACTTTAATGGCAGCTGACCTAATGGCTGACCACTGTTTTTTTCCATTTGTTTTTTCTCTGCTCTACTATCTAGCTGTGCGGCTGGGTTCCTGCCGTGAAGGATAACACAGGCGCAGCTCAGCGAGGCGTAGGCAAGTTTTTCTTTTTGTCTATGCCTTGCTTTATTTTGAGTTTTATTTTTTATGACTGGGCGTAAATGCATAAAAATGAAAGCAAGCGAAACTCGAGTGGTTCTGGTGGCTCGGAGGGCCGAGGGGCTCTGCCACCATGGGACCAGTGGCGGCTAGCCACGTGCACTGCAAAATTCTGAAAAGTTGTTTCATTTGGCCTGCGTGGCAAAAAAAAAAAAAAAAATGAGAGAAGGAAAAAAAAAAGAACTTTCAAACTAAACCGCAGCGGCATTAACAACACTTAAAATGCCTGCAGCGTTTTCCTTTAATACAAGTGGACAGTCCTCTCTGTTTTTGCTTCTTTGGCCATGTTGTTCTTTTTGTTGTATTATGCTCTCTTTTTTTTTCATTCACCACAGCCAAGGCAACTTTTTTGCAGAGCACACTTGAAGCGGCTCTGTGCCAAAAACCTTGTCAAGGGTTTTCGCTTCGCACCCTAAACTCATTTTGATTTAGTCGTCGTTTAGTTTCCTTTCACTGCGAATTTAGTTTATTTAACAACTGAATACATTATAAATATATATGTATGTATATCTACTTTTTTTGTTGGAGACAAGTGTAAATGAATGTAATTTATTTAGCGCTTTGCACTCGCTTTCAGCAGCGAGACTCAAGTGTGAAAATCCTGGAAATTGCTGTCTTAAGTCCCCTAGGCTGCACATATTAAAGCTGTGGAAGCTTAACTGCAGCAGCAGCGGTCAGCCTCAGTGGCTTGTGATAGATGACATTTTAATGAAAATGGAAATTTAAATAACCTTTGGGCAAGTTGATGGCAGGTATTATTTAAAATTCTAAATCACGTTATATAAATTGAATTAGAATTGAATTTGAAACTCTACTTTTCGGCTTCATTGAAAGCAAAGCAAAATGTGTTGAGCATTCATAAATAAATACATGAGATAAAATATGTGACTTCTTGTACAAAAATGAAGGCATGCTCACTTATGGTGGACAATATTTAAAGCTAGAAATTAAGTTATTCAAATTGAATTAGCATTGGCTTGAAACTTAACTTTCCGGCTTCATTGCAAACAAAAACATGACACGCAATTGTATTAAATAAAATATATGAGTCTCTGGTACACAAAAATTTCAAGTTAATGGCATGTAAAACTGTTTGGAAAAGGCGCTTGTTTAAAATCTGCTAAAGCCGCTAAATTTAAGTATTAAATACAATTAAAGTTATTTATTTAACAAGGCGGATTCATCTCCAAATTCCTGCCAACATTTGACCAAACAAAAACGACTTGACTTGAGCGGAAAGTATTTTTTCTTCAGAATTACTGCGTCTGATTTATTTGCTCTTCACTTTGCGGCCAGGCCAGCTCCTCACAAACACTTGAGCCAACGCTAAGACTGGAAGCGAGGGCAGGTTTTCCCAAAAAAAAAAGAGAAAAGAAAATGTTAAAAAAAAATTAATCCACGTTTTATTAGACAGCTTAAGAGCGACTAAAGCGCATTCATAAAAACAAGTCCAAGCTCTGGCATAATTGCCAGCAAATTAGTTTGCTTTTGCGTGCTGCACTTGAGCGAAATAATTCGCATGCATTTTCTTGGTGAATTGTCTGCCATGCAGCAGGAGGTTGGCTTTTGATTTAAATTTGCTCATTTCGTATTTTCCGGCTGCATCTTTAGTAATTTTTGCACATTTTTTTGTGCCTTTGAAAAGTTGGTCAGATGGTTGGCTTAATTAGAGTTCGCTGCCGCTTGGGAGCTGTGACTGTCTCTGTGTCCGCCCCTTTTCTATATCTTGTAATGCCATATGTCCAGTTCGCAGCGGAGCTGAGTTAAACACAATTATGCATTCCGTTTTGCTCTTCTTCTCGCTTTCTCATTTTGCTTTGCTATGTAATTCTGGTCCATTCTTGGCAACTTTCACTTTTCAGCAGTGCCTTGGTTATCTGTGTTGCCTGCTCTGAAAACAAAAAGAGAATATTGGCTGCAATTATGTATGCAGAGTATGAATCTTTGTTTGATCGGGACTTTTTATATGCAAATATATAATTATTTATATATATATAGAATTTCCCTTTCCCGACTCGAGCGAGTATCACGCAGTAGTTGATACTCCAGTGCAGCATTCTTTTTCTGCTTATCTTCTTGGTAGGCGTGGCATTTGAAAGTAATTCTCTGCGAAATGCAATTATGTAAATGCCTGCAGCGCAGAAATCGAAGTTAATTAGGTCGTAACTGTGGTGCAAATTGTAACTCCCCCGGCGGCACGAAGAGCCTGACTGGGCGGGCAAATTGCTCGGATAGGAATTAGTGAAGCACAAAATTGAAAGGGTCATAAAAGTGTCAGCTTTCCTGTTCGGCATTAAATGCGAAATGAAATGTTGAACATGAAAAATTCCAAAGCAGCTTGTGGGCAAAAGGGTTTATAATATATTTAAATGGATTTATTGATGTGACCTTTGGTTCTATGTGCTTGGCAGCATTTCAAGCGATTGCCAATTTAAAGTGCTAGCAAAATCCGCAATGAATTTAGTTTTAGCCAAAAACGAATTTACAGCTCATGGATATATTTGATATTAAATAACATCGAGTTTTGTCGATTGCCATTTGCTAGTCAAATGTCAATGAAATTGTATTGAATATGTTTGCAATTTATTCCAAATTGTGTACATAATATTTGGCACCTAGTGCGTCATAAATCACAAACAGAGAGAAAGAGACAGAATGAGAGAGAGAGAGAGAGAGAGAGAGAGAGAGAGAGAGAGAGAGAGAGAGAGAGAGAGAGAGAGAGAGAGAGACTAAAACATATCAAACTTGCTCTCATGAATGAATTGATTTCGAACTAAAGCTAACTGATTTACATATGTATAAATATGTTTCATAATTGCAAACATGCCAACTGCAATGCAAGTAGAACAGACTTCATCTGCACTGCCTGACTTCAAAATACTCTATTGCAGAGTATTGTCTGCGTTATTGCTTTATGATAATATTTTGAGAGTGGCTTATGAGCTCAATAATCGATAGTCAGACTTATTATACATATCATAGAATAATCGTTAGGGGTTTAAATTATATATAATTTCGGCATATGTAAATTAATGTTTGAAGTTTTAGCTCTCATCAAATGAAATGTTTGTATATATAAACAGATTGAGTAGTAAGACAATCATAAGAGAAGAAGAAACATATTATATAATTAGATATCTCTATCCAGCGAGCTTCATCAAAGGTCTGACTAGGGTATATACAAAATAAATATTACAAAATACAGAACATAACATAAATTAATAAAATAAAATAAATAAGTAAAAAAATTAAAAATTAAAAAGCTAAAATGTATGGGTTCTAAATTTATATAAATATATATTTTTTTTTAATAATAAATGCATGCTGCAAATAGTTAGCCAACATAAAAATAGTACATATATAATGCATTTGCATATTTTTAGATACCTTTAATTCTCAATTCCCTTAACTGATAATTTCTGGGCAACGGAATTCAAAATGTGTTATTTTTAAGCAGATTTCCCATTGTAATAAATATTATGTTTATGCATTTGAACTGTGATTTTTTTGCATTTGGCTTACTATTGTTTGCTGTAGGCAAATAAATGCAATTATGGGCATATAATTATAATATTTGCCAATGCATTGGTTAAATGCATTTAATTAAGCGCCTGCATTTGCCAAATTTACAAGTTTAATTGCGCATTTGTATTCACATGGCTAGAAAGTATAGATAGTATATCGGAATATATATTTTTATTCCGCTATTTCAGAGCATAATGAAAAAGTGTTTTGGCTGGTTTGACTTGGTACATTGATTATTTTTAGCACACTCTCTGCTGGTTCGGGTCTTCAATTTTAATTAACTTGCAATTAAAGCGTAATTTATTGGCGCACTCTGATGGTCGTAAATTAGCTACGCGAACGACTTTCCAAAATGTCAGAGCGAGCGCAAATCAATTTATAAAGCCCGTGCAAGCAAAAGTGAAAACCTCAGAAAAAAAAAAAGAAAAATTGAGAGCTGCGGAAGGTCCAAGGCCAAGTGAGGCGAGATATTTCTGTGTGTTGCGAATCGTTTTCTGTGGGGCGTATGAACAACCCACCACAGTGTGACTGACGTGTGACCCACACAGACCAAAGAACAGCGGACGAGAGAGTTGTGAAAAAGAGTGTGAAACAGAAAAAGGTTACACGGTTTGTTTGAGAGCTAGCCATCACCTTTAAACGTTTTTGCCCCACACGATGAAGAAGTCAAACAAGTCACTTAGCTGCTTCAGCAAACAGAGATGCAAAATTGACTGCCCGAAAAGAACAGAAAACGTAAAAAGGGAAGCAGAAAAACTTTTTGGTTGGCCAGAAGCCAAACTGATTTAAGGCTTTAAGTCAGATTGTGCACAGATATTGCATAGGTGCACTTAGACTAAGTGAGAGAGAAGGAGATTTGTGGCAGGAAGTGTCCGATAAGGAGCATCAAGCTGACTCTGTCCCATAGGGATTGCACGGATAAATAGCTGAGGGAGAGTCGTTCGACTGATCAAACTGCATAGGTAATTAATAAACACAAGGCAATGGAGCTCAGTCGAGTTGAAAGCAGGAACTGAAGCAGATTTTGTGGTGGGTGGTCGGCAGATGGACATGAAATAGATGAAGATAAGTCGCTTGAAATAATGTTTATGGGAATACGTATACATGTATTGAGTTTAGTTGTAAGCTTTAAGGAATATTCAACTGTATTAAGGCATTTTTGGAGTTATTTATTTGTATTAAAACAGTTGAGAATTTTCATTGCTTTCCCATGAGATAATATATTGTTAGAAATGAGCTATAGGTATTTGCCATATCGCTAAATATATATTATTTTTATGTATAATTAAGTAAGCTTAAAATTGAATGTTCTGTTAATATACTAATACCGGAATATGTTGAACGGAAGAGAACCATAAACGCAAGTACTATACATAGACAAGCAACCAATGTTAATTGATGAGATATTTTTATATATCTCGTTAAATGATTTCTAGAATGTGCTCTTCGGTTGCTACAGGCTAATGGAACTGACTGCATAAATCTATCTTTGAGTACGTCTATATATGCCAGAGAGCTGCTAAGAGAACCAAAGAGAATGATCTGAATTTTACGACAAATGCGAGGCTAGCTGAAAAATATACAAAACAGTTGTCGCTTGAACGTCGATCGTGCTGCTTGTGTTGCAGTTGAGCGTGTGGGAAATGCTGTTCCTTAGCGTCAGGCCAAGTATCTGAAAGATACATCTTTTGCACGGTCTAAAAATAAACGCCGAAGCTGAAAAAGGGGGACAAAAACAAACGCGCGCGCCAATTGCAAAACATAGGGTCGGACCCCTAAAAAACCAAAAAGTACATATTTTATAAATAAAAGTTGAAATTGTGAATATGAAAAGGAAAATGCCAATGTGAAAATGCAAAGCGGAAACTTATTTATGCAATCGATTTGTGAATCCAAAAATGATATATATTTATTTATCTGTGCGACAGCGATATAAAGAAGAATGAAATAAGTGTATAAATAGTCGGCTGATCAAAAGTTTTCACATTCAGATCAAAGTGGCCCGCAAACATAATAATCAAATCAAGCGGAAAACTCATTCCGCAAATTGGTAAATGCAAATTGCCAGAAATTGATAATGCGTATAATTTTTGCGAAAATTAAAGCAGAAAAAAAAAAATAATACAAAAATTGAAAAATATACAGATACGTGAGAAATCTGCGAGCATTGCAAATATTTACAATTCGAACCGCAACCTGTAGGACTGTTTGCAATTTACATTAATTAATGCAACATTAAAATATAAGTAAAAAAAAATATGTAGGAAAACCATAAAAATTGATTTCGCAAATGCAAATCTGTTGAAAGCATACACTTTTTATGTTCTGCTCTCCTTTTCCCATTTTGACGCACATCAACAGAATGTTTTCACTTAATTTTTATGATATTGTGTTGCAGATAAATATTTCATACGTTCAGATACTTATAAAGAGAGCATATAAATAAACAAAAGCTGTGAACATTGCAGCGATAAACTGACGTCAAGCGCTCGGAAAGACCGAAGCGTGAATATAATGTGTTCTCAAAAAAAAAAAAAAAAAAAAAAAAAAAACAATGAAAAAATCAGAAAGAATCAACAATATAAAACTCTATAATATGTGACTGAATGAAAATTTATGCAGGTGGGCTCTGCAATGAATAGAACAAGTTTTTTCTATGCAATATTCATGTTTTGCTAGAAGTTTCTATTGAATTCTTGCCTGCACCTTGGTCAACTGCTGCTTCTTTAATTTATAGCATTTTAGTCCGACTTGCTTTCTAATGAAAGTACTTTTAAATGTATTTCAATTCTTTCCTTTCGTATAAAGAAATTTTAAAGTATATTGATGCAGTTTAAATTCTGGAAAGTTTCTCTGCTCATAGTGTATTCAATGCGTTGAATATATAAAAGTAATACGAAGCAGATAGTGAGGCAACAAATATGGTATATAGAAGAAGAAAAATTATTTTTCATTTCAATTTTTGCCTCTTAACGAAAAAACTTTATTCTCATATATTTTTTAAAGGTTTTCGTTCGGTTTCGTTGCTCTATTTAAAACATAATTTTAAAATATGAATTTTAATATATGAAATACATGTAAATGTAAATGTCTCAAATGTTTGGTAACTATTTTGTCTGTAAGTTGATGAGTTCGTTTCAAATTAGTCAAGAGTCAGTTACTGACGAATGTAAAAATGGTGAAAGCAAATAACTTTTTGAAGTGCAATTTAATATTTACAATCTGCAGCCTGTTTCCTTTCAATACACACTTATAAATACATAACAGTATTTGTTTATAATTTCATATATAAGCTGTCTGTAAACTTTTAAGTACGCATCGATAAAGTCAAAAGTCAGCGTTTGACGAATGTAAAAATTGCCAAAGTAAATATTTTGCTGAAGTGCAATTGAATCTGCTTCAATATGAATTTTTGTACAGATATGTTTATATGGATATATAGCAGTGTTTGTTTATCATTTCTCTTGAAAGCTGTCAGCTTTTCAACTTTTCAGCAAATATTTGTCTAGCTCTTTATTTAATTTGCAGCAAATGCATGAAATGTTAAGCCAATATTACACTGCAATCAATTGTGTTGGCAAATCCCTCTTAAATCTCTGACAATATACTCTTTCACACAAATAGACACACACACACACACGCACACGCATATCTATTGCGATGGTGTAAACAATTTGGCATTAAAATAGTTGTCCGAGTCGAGCTGGGGCATTTAAAAATATTGTACACTCGTATATGCATCTGTGTATGAACATTTGCTTCACTTAATTTGCATGATAATGGGCCAGATTTATGCATTTGTTACGCCCACTTTTCTACACATATGGGAGGCGTTTGCGTTGGCATGCAGCTCTTTGGCCCGAAAATAAATCTTATAATTCGAAATCATTTTTGTAGTGCATATACTATAGATATAATTTTTTGCTATTTTCACTTGGGTTTTTTGGGGGTTTGTTGAACTCATTTCGCGTGGATTTTATTTCGTTTCGCTGCGTTCTTATTTTGAATTTCTAATTTGTAGCCCGCGGCTCTCCTCGCCGCAGCCTTCACGAAGCCAACTAATTTTCGAGCGGGCAGCTAACATTAGTTGCAAATAATTTGTGGCTGTTGTTGTTGTTGTTGTTGTCGTTGTTGTTGCCTTTCTTTTTCTGCTTTTAGGTTTCACATTTTCAACTTTCTGCCACGCCCGGTTACCACGTGTCAAATGTGACAGCTTTCAATGCGCTGTCATCTCCCGAAGCTAATTATGCAAATTATGTTGGCCCCAGCTAGGGTCTAGGCGCCCCTTTGACATCATTTGCATTTCAAATGCGAGCGAAATCTCTTTGCCCGTCGCTGCTTTTATGAGCAGCATATGATTTATGACATTCCGACGTAATGCACATTTACATGCAGCCACAGAAACTGTTTTATTTTTTCCTATATGTACTATATATATATATATTCAATATTTTGAAGAAAAATATTTATTTTCATTTTGAAGAATAATGAGTGCAGAGTGTGTCAAACTTTGATTTCGGCGTTCGTTGGTATATATAAATTATTCTTCTTTTTTTTTTTCATTGCCTTTATTTGTATTTATTTACGAGTGCAACACTGCGTCGTGTGTGCACTTGCAACATATTGTGGCAATCAGAAACATATTTGCTTCGCTTTTTATTTCTGATGGCACTTTGTCCACATGTTTATTCATGAAGCTAGTTTTATTATAGTGTGTATTAAATTAAAAAAAAGGAATTATATAATTTTTTTAAAGGCAAGCATTTGCTTAAACAGAGGAATATTAAATAGTCAGTTAGCTACAACAACTGAAATTAAATTTAAATATTATATATAAATATATACATATATTTTTGTATATAAAAATAAGCTTAATATAGATTGGATTCATATATAGCTATAAATAGTTTCTTAATTTAATTAAGATCTCTTGCTAGAGAAATTCTACAGCGGAACTTGTTCCCTAATTATCTCAGGGTAAATAACATTATCTGCTAAAATCTCTATTTGAACTATTCAAAAACTCTCGCTCTAAACTATGTCCAATTCACATAAAGTATCAGCAGACTGCCGCAAGAACAAAGCATTTTCCAAATTGTTTTTGGGTCTCGCTCGGACCGTGCGAAGTGGCATCGCTGTGCTGGCGACAAAGTAATCCAAATCAAATCAGTTTACTTAACTCGCATTCCGATTGGCATGCGAAGAGTTCTTTGTCTTCGCCTTTTGCCAGCTGCCAGCAGTTGACAGTTGCTGCCAGTTTAGCTGGTGACTGCATTTGCAGCTCTCCTTTTTAGTTTTCTTTTCGATTTCGATTTCGTTATTTATATTATTTTGTTTTATTTTTATTTTTTTGTATTTTGTCATTTCCTTTTTGTGGCACAAACGAAATTCCGAGGACGTTTTTGTTGTGTTTCGTTTGCTAGCTCTTATTTTACGCACTTGCAGTTTATTTTTAATGTTGCGCATTTTATTTAAATGCGGTGTCGAGCAGCCGTCTATTTATTGTTTACTTTCGGGTTATTTTTAACGAAGCGCATTTTCGCTTTCACTTAGTGAAACTGAATTAAGTGCTCAAATCCGTATGTACTCTATGCCCAACAGCTGATATCACGATCTCCAAAATAGCGCTGATTTTCCATTCAATAAAGCAGTCTATAAATACGGCCCGAACAAACATCAGCTAACGCCGACTCAATTAGTCCCTACATCGGAATAGATTTATGGCTCTCTTTCAATCGGAAAACTACTTTCTCAGCCGCCTAAGTGCTGGGAAAAGTTCCATAGCAAATTGAAAATTGACCCAAAAGTTCATATTAATGTTTGCAGCTAATGTACCTTGACATTTGTGCGCATTGACGCTAAAAATAATAAAGAATTTCGTAAGATAAAAGACATTTTGAACGATTTTTTTTTATGGTTTTTCTCATTGTTATTTTTGAGACGCATAGAGAGCATTATGCTCATGTAATGAAATATGTAACATGTGGAAAATTAAATATGAATGAAATTCATACAAGTGAATCATTTATATTTTGAATTTTTAATATACTTTATATTCACAAAATTCATATAATAACAGACTAGGGTATCATTTAACAGAAAACATCAATAAGTTTATCAACAATTAAATATCAATAAATAAATGAATGAAATGTTTCTTTTTATTCTTTTAAGTAGTATTATGAATTAATTTGAAACAAATCTTACTAAATCCTGAAATAATCCTAAAAATATAAAATCTTTTATATCAAATCCCTTTTAAGGATATTTACACTTCTACTACTACTTTTGTTAGAACATTTTGGGGACAGATTCTTTATTTTTAAACGCCAACAGAGTGCAAAAAAATGTTAAGTGCAGCCGGAAATGTTGTTGATAAATATAATATGTAATGTTTGTATGTGCACGATATTGAATTCTATACATGTGTGTATGTGTGTGCTTTAGCACCCATTTAATTCTATTTTGTTACAAATTTAGCTATCAAATGAGTTTTTAGTTTGATTGCAGCTGATTTTCAGCATTTTTCCAATGCTCCAAATTTGTTGTTGTTTCTGTTAGGTTTTGTTATTGAAATAAAAAATACTTTTAGAGCGTCAAAGCGTTCTGTTTATTTTGATATATAGTCAAATACACTTATGCAAACACACATACGCACACATGTGTGTATATCGCGTATCTATATTAATATTTGTCTGTATCTAGCTATGCGGCACATGTTATACGTATGTTTCAATGTGCTAAGTTCTGTTGCTCGTAAAAAGAAAAAAAAAAAAAAGAAAATTAAAAGTAATTTTTTTTTGCGTTCTGCTCTTTGGTATTTGCATTGATTTTTCCTCTACTCTACATATATTTATTTGTATATATGGAATTAGTGTCAACACATACTGTCGCATATAAAAGAGCCATAAGAAGCTAATTGAATTTTTATTAGCATTTTTATGATTAATCGTCATGGGAAAAGTTGCTATTTTTGTCATTTGTTTATGCAACAGAGCAACAAATAGTGAATTTGAGACCAAAGCTTACAATAACATTTCGATTTCATCTGCTATGTGTCGGCATTTGAATGATGGACGTTTGTTCTGATCTATATGATGTGCATGTGTATGTGGCATATACATATGTATATTCGTTGCTTTCAATTTATATAGAAAATCGTTTTAATGCCAGCTCTTATATCATTCTATGGAACTGCTCTGAGCTTCAAAGTCTACAAAGCGAATCATTAAAGTTCAATTGATTTGATAATCCTTCAAGTGTGTGCTTCCAAGTAATTGATTTTGTGAGAGCTGCCACAAAACAGAACCAATTGCAACATAATTGGCTGTTGTCGGTAGAGCAAAAATAAATGTTCAAATTAGAAAAATGAACAGCTCTTTGATGGAAAACCTCGTCAATGTGAAGTGAAAAAAAAAAGAAAAATTAATGAATTGAGTGATGGGTAAAAGGAATGCTGAGGAATTTCAATTTTTTTTTTTTTTTTTTTTAAATATTAAGAAATCAAAAATATCAGTTGAAAAAGTAAATCTATTTTAATATAATAAACTGAAAGCAATTTAATTACATTTCCTTTTGCTTGACGTGTGTTAGGCTATATAAAAAGTAATTCAAATAAATATTAAATGAACTTCAAGAAAATATCAACAAATTTAGGATAAGAAATTTTGTAGTTCAATTTAATTAAATGCATATTCAGTATGTTGCAGTTTTTCCTGCAATTACTTTATTTGTTTTGTTATTTTGCAAAAATAATAAACTTGAATACATGCTTAACAGAATATTAATGCACAACCGCAACACAAATATTTAAATGCAATTCTCATAGCCAGCTCTGGGTTGTGTTTAAGCTCTAATGCCTTTGACAAACAAAAGCGACAGAACGTAAATATTTGCTCCGTAAGAATCACAAGAGAAAAGAGCAGCAGCTGCTAAGAAAAAAAAAAAAAAAAAAAAAAAAAAAATGAAAACAACATCCAAATTGTTTATAGCTTTGAGTTTTACGCAATTCGCATTTTCTTATATTTTTTTTTCGTCTTTTTTTGCTCATGTTTTTCTCGCACTTTCCTTACACAAAAGAAAACTGAATGAAACTTTTTCATGCGGCAGCAATGCAAGAGCCCAAGTACAGTAAACACTGGGCAGGAAACATGTTAAAAATGTACAAGTAAATAAAGTGAGAGAACTATTCGGGGCATCTTGAAAATCCATGTAAATAAAAAAATGCAGAAAGTGTAACAAAGCTGCAAAAAATAGAGGAAAATGTGGCGATTTGGGCAAAGCATAAAACGCAATTAACGCAACAAAGAAAGAGACAAATCAACAGACAAACAGAAAAGACAAACGTAATGTGAAAACTTGAGCTTGGCTAAAATTGAAATTAAAATTGAAAATTGAAAATAAAAAGCACCAGAGAAAAATTGGGAGAGAGAGAGAGAGACAGAAGGCGCCATGAAGTTTCACTTGGCTGCTTTTTGGTTATTTTTGTTGACAGTTGGCGGCAACCGGCAGCAATTAAGCGCTGATTGTTGCCACGGGGCAGTCACTTGGGACATGCCAGCTGCAGCTGCAGTTGCAGTTGCACCAAAACAAAATTCAATCGATGGCCGCATCGGAAATGAGCCGCAAAACGCAACAAAATTTCGTGTGGCCGCAATTGAAAGGCCAGTCGAACCTCCGCCGGTTATTGGGGACATCACAACAACGACAAAGGCAACAACAACATGGCCATCATCTCAAACGGATGCCACAACGCTGCCGGCCAAAAAAATCGCTCAGCTAACATTCAAGTCGGCCAAGGCGAACACTTTAGAGCTGAGCTTTAAGCAACGCATGGTTCAGCTGTTTGCCAACGAGGCGCAGCCCGAGTCCACTCCAACCACAACTACACCTGACAACGATAGCAGTAGCAGTACTCATCATCCGGAAAGGCGGCACGTGGTGCCCGACAAGCTGCTCTACACACCGGAGCTGCAAATCAAACAGGGCCGTCTGATGGGCATCACACGTCGCTTCCAGGTAACCAGCGGGCTGCGCGAGGTGGATCAATATTTGGGTTTGCCCTATGCGGAGGCGCCCACTGGCAGCAGGCGCTTCATGCCGCCAGGTGAGTGATATTCGTTCTTAGCTACAGTGATGCCAGATCAGCCTACTTTAACGATTTTACGAGATTTACTCTAGGAAAATATATAGTATATTCATACATTTTCGTTTTGAGCAAGAGACGTTGGTTCTTCTCGCTTTGGATTTCGATTGAGCGTCTTGGGTTCATCTTCTTATATAATTTAGAAAGCGATACGATTGACGCACGTACAGTGTGACTTTTTAACGAACCAATACTTAAAAAAGTCTAAAATTTTCACATTCATAGTCCTCGCATGTACAGCAATACATATACGAAGATTTTTTGCTCCATCAAACTCGACCAAGTCTTTGGCGAAAAATCACAGCGGGATAAAACATAAAATAAAAAGTTTCAGATTGCAAATGAGTTCGTTATCGGTCATTACTGACGCAATCGATTTCACTCTGCCTTTTATATCAAAGTTGAAGACACTTTTTTGCAGATATTGAGATACGATCAATTGTTATTAATATAACTTGGATATATTACTTGGACTTAATAATTAATTTTTTATATGCACATTCACTCAATCAACGAAAACAATACAAATACTTATATATCTTTAGATGAATATTTTTATTAAATTTTCTATAATTTAATTTGATTTGACGAATACATTTTTCATAGAATGACAGCTAATTGGTAACTTTGTAAAATAGTTTATAGATTTCGAGCTTCATTAATATTTAAAAATTCTAAAATTCTTTTCAAAAAAGATATTCTTACTCAAAGTAGAATATGTCTCACAATTCAATTGAATAGATGAAATTGTTCTAATAAAGTTTACTTTATTAATACGTAACTTTTTATTTATTTTTATACCCTGAACCCATTGAAAATGGGAAATCAGGGTATAATGGTTTTGTTAAAAGTATGTAACAGGCAGAAGGAGGCGTGGCAGACCCCATAAAGTATATATATTCTTGATCAGGGTGACGAGAAAAGTTGATATAGCCATGTCCGTCTGTCCGTCCGTCCGTCCGTATGTATGAACGCGTCGATTTCCGAAGATACAAAAGCTAGAGAGTTAATTCTTTTTGTGTTAGGTCCGTATATTGAGCGCGCAGTACGAGTTTGTTTCAGAAATTCGATAACTTGTATATTTGCTTAGTTATCGATAACTGAAATTATCGGGAACCAGTTATAAAATTCTAGCTAATTCATCTTTAGAGTTAGAGTCTCCAAGTCTTCTGCATATATATAGATACCAATTTAATACAATTTCGGTTTTTGTCATATTTTGGATTCCGGTCCCCAATTCGCCCCCACACCCCCAAATGTGTAAAAAATGCATTTCAAATACTAGAGACATACAGTTTGGTTTGGCATAAAGATATGAATATCATAATCTTAATCTGAACATATCAATACGATTGTCCATCTAGAAACAGAATTATTAGTCTATAAAGTTTTCTCATCAAAACCCATGTGGCGCAGCAAGCAAGGCAGCGACAAAGCAAGACGCATTGCGGGCACACATATGTACATACATATGTACATATGTATGTATGTTTGTGTGTATATGTGTACAATCGCAGATCAGCGTATGGCTGTACATATGTATGTACATATTTGGGCATGTAAAGCTAATTGTAAAAGAGTTATGATTTCTAAAAAAAAAAACCTAAAATGTCAAATAGAATATGTAGATCATGCTGAAACTCTCATTACATTTCATTATATATTTTAAAAATTTTAAAACAATTAAAATAACAATGGAAACTCAAGCAACGTTGAGCAATGCAAATCAATTTTCGTATGCGTGTGCACATATACACACAAAAAATCTTGGGCCGTTTTCTATGTTGCTATGCGTGCAAATTCTAAGAATCACAATTGTTATACCCTGAACCCATTGAAAATGGGAATTCAGGGTATAATGGTTTTGTGAAAATGTATGTAACAGGCAGAAGGAGACGTCGCAGACCCCATAAAGTATATATATTCTTGATCAGCATAAAATAATAAGTTGATCTAGCCCTGTCCGTCTGTCCGTCCGTCCGTCCGTCCGTCCGTCTGTCCGTCTGTCCGTCTGTCCGTCTGTCCGTCTGTCCGTCTGTATGAACGTCGAGATTTCGGAAACTACAAAAGCTAGAGAGCTGAAATTTCACATGAACACTCGTATGTTAGCTACGCAATACAAGTTTATTTTGTTTTTTCGATAACTCATCCCATTTCCAAATTATCGATAAAAAATCGAAAATTCGTTTAAATTTTTTAGGTTTTTTGTGTATAACTACTACACTGTTTCACCTAGAGACATTAACTTTATATATTTAGATAGATATGATGGATACGCAGATTTTGTGATTTTCAGATTTTGGATGCCACGCCCCCTTCGCCCACAATTTGGAAAAACGCATTTCAAATACTAGAGACTTGCAATTTGGCACATAGATAGATTTATATATCCTTAATCTACTCTAAAATTTTCATGAAGATCGTCCATCTAGAAATGGAGTTATAAGCGTCCAAAGTTCAGCCCAACCTACCCCCAAGCCACGGCAGCAACTGCGCAGTTAGCAGAGCGCGCGCTTATAAGTGCGTAAAGAAGAAGAGTATCAATTTTTTGCAGGGTTCAGGGTATCTCGTAGTCGAGCCGTCTCGACTAGAGCCTTCTTACTTGTTTATTTATATTTTTGTATTAATAATATTGTCTATTTTCAAATTGTTTCATTTGTGTATAAGCATCTGCTTTTTATATATATTTTTTTAATATTCAATAACATCATTATGTAGTTTTCTTATATTGTAAAATTTTGTTTTGGACTACGAAACTAATACAGTTTTAGATTAATGCTGCGGAATCTATAAGTTAATATTCAGCATTCTCATTCAAAATTCTCATAATTTGAACTATTTGCAACAAATTTCTAATATGCAATATATGTCTGTTCGCATTTCGCAGCAGTTACACTGGCCATCACTGTTGCGAGTTTCGCATAAGCGCAAACCCTATTGGCAGTAGCCGCTCCGCAACGAAAATCAGATACACAAATTACGAACCACATGCCGGGAAAACATTCCGACCATGTCCCAAAAACATTCTGCAGGCCAATTCTGAATTCCAGCTGCAATTTAGGCTATTATCTCTGTAGGTGCGGGTGCGGGTGGAGGTGGGGATGAAGGGGTGGATGCACCTGGCTGAGGGTGCAAGACTTGGCAAGACTTGACACGTATTGCGGCCCTGCCTGGCATTTTTGCAGTTAAATTGGATCCAATTGGAAGTTATTGTTGCAATTCATGTGTCGATCCGAGTATTTCACAAATTTATTTGCTGGTCAAATATGTTTATGGAATATTTGGCAAATTGTGTACATCATATATTTGTTTGTTTTATAATTGGGTTTCTCAGTGCTGGCAAGTGCCGAATATGAATACTAATTACGCATATAGAAATTGCAAATATTTGCCAATTATGCGCTTGTTGAATGTCGAATGCCCAATGAGAATTGTAAATACCAAAACTTGGCCAAGATATTTCCGGCTATTGAGTGGCTGGCTAAGACAGTCGCAGTGCCAGGACAGCCAGGACATTGAAATGCAAAAACCACAAGCCATCAATTGAATTTACAAGTGCACAACTTTGTAGGCGCCCAGACAGGACACGGCTACCGGCCAGGGCCAATAAATTATGTGGCAACAAAATGTTGCACTACCCCAAGCCACAGGCCATAACGAAAGTGCCTGTCATGGGTTCTATGTGTCTGTGTGTGAGTGTTTGAGTGTCTCTCCGTTTACCCGTCTGAGTGTGTGTGTGTGTGTGTGTGTGTGTGTGCTGCGTTTATTGAGCACTTGAGTGGCGCACACTCAATCCATTCAGCAAGTGCAACAATAACGGAAGACGGCGGACAGGCTCTGATGCTGACGCCATATTTGTCAGCGGAAACGGTTGTTGTTGTTGCTGTTGCAAACATGGCGACACGCTGTTGCAACAGCACGACGCAGAGTTTTGCCAGTCAAATTCAAAGCCAATGCAAATACGAGATTCCTCTGCATATACGTATGTGTTCCTCGTTGTATGTAGAGTGGAAGCATGTATCCACACACACACACACACACACACAGAACACGCACAGTTTCAAGCAAATACAAAAAGTTGTCGAAAACACGTCGCAAATTGTTTCGCCAGCATTTGTCTTTTTCCGCTTGCTCCTCTAGGGAATCGCGCGGGCCTTTGTTTATGTACTAACAGCGCGTCCTATTGCTTGTTGCGAAAATTATTAATAACAAAATGCAAATAACGCCACCGACTGACGCGCAGCAACCCAGAGCCCCACCCCACCCGCCGCGCCTCGTTTACTGTTTATTGTTGCGGCCCACACACACATGCAAAGCTGTGACCATGTGCACCAAGATTACGCCCGCTCTTTGTTTTATGGGCGTCGTAACATAATGCGACAGGCGAAATGAAATTTGTTTGACTTGTATATGCCAAAGTGTAAATGCTGCATATTTGGAATGTTTAGAGATGACTGAAATTGCCTTGGAATGAAATAGGCAAGGACAAGACAAAGACAAAGGCAGATGGGGACGGAGAGGGGGAAACAGATTGGGAAAAGGAGAGTGAGACAGCAAAATAGTGCAAGCAAAATTAGTTTTCTTTAAGGTGATGTTTAATGTTATATAAGCAAACTTGTCTGAAGGAAATACATACACATGTCATTCAAAGATATGCACACATCTGTCACGCATCAACAAAAATTTTGTCTTCTAATCATATTATTTATGCTGCTTTGCTAGAAACTCTGTCTTTAATTATTTTCAGAGACTTATTGAGGCTTTGTTTATTTGGTTCAATTGTTATTAATTGATTTAAATGTGAGCCAGATTACAAAGCTACTAAATAATAATTTTTGATCAGACACAAAGGTTTAGCATAGAAGTTAGAAGCAGGCAGCGCACTCAATAATATGTTGGAGTGCTCTAGGGGTAAAGAGGCAATGAACTCAAGAGAGCTTATAATATAAATGATTTTTGGCTGTAATATCGAACAATCAATAAATTGAACCAGTCTTCATATTGTTTTAGCATTTCTCGATGTTAATTGAATTTATTGGCTTTTAATGTTTGTTTGAATGCAAACCAACTTTTATTAATGCTGAAGGCTTGATATTTCTAATATATATTCTTATACAGATTATTTCAATACTCTCCTTAGATTCGTGTTTAACTGAATACTGTTCTGTCAGAGAGCCAATTATTCATTTTATATAAATAATTTTTAATTTTTTATCTAATTTGTAGAATATTTCAAATTTACCTTTATGTTGCGACTTACTATCTCTATATATTTCAACAAAAACTTAACGCTTAGATTAGTGAGTTAAACATTAGTAAATTCTACTCTAATTCGTATAGCAAGGCGAAAATGCGAGCTCTCGTTAATGAAAATATTATCTTAAATATGGTATAAATCTATATCTGCAGTTGCTAAATTTGCATATTAATTCGTTGGCAAAACTGCATTAAAATTCCATTTTGCGCTTGATAACCCGATCTTAATTTGCATAGTGGTGCGAAATGGCAGCATTGGATTCTTTGGCCAAATATTGTCATCGACTAACCGCTGCACAAGCCAAGCTGCAGCGATTGGCTGTCCGTTGCTATGGCACGAAGTGTGTCATGGGGAATGCCGTGTGTGGGCCAGCACGTTAGCTGCTGCAGCAACAATGCAACGGAATCGAAACTAAGTTCACCAAATCGTAGTCACAATTGCCCCACATAAGTTCCACTCACACGCGATGCAAAGCAATGCGGTGCTATGCGGCGCAACGCGATGTGACGTTAACTGAAATGCCAAAAACCCAACCGCAGTCAACTTGGTCACAGTGTCCCCAGTGTCCTCTGCAGGAAGTGTCCCGCTCATGTTGCCTCTCAATGTGTGCGAGTGTGAATGCTGGCGTGGCGCTGGGTGTGAGCTCGAATGTGGCTGTCTACTTGTTTACGGCACTTCCAAGTGCTCGTTGACCGTGCTACATAAATACGAAATTGACTTTGTGCTCCCCAAATGCCACGCAAACCAATCGAATTCTTGTTTTTCCGCGGCCACCGGAATAGAGACAGAGAGGATGCGAGAAAGAGAGACAGGGGGAAAGGAAAATAAGCAAGTGTGGAATCGTTGGTTATAACTGGCACAGTGGACTCTAAACAGTTAGTTTGGATGTTCTGCAATGGGCAAATGCCTTAAATATTAATATTGAAATAAGCCATTCAAAAAATATTTAAAAAAAAAAACATGTTGAGGTACTTCTGCTTACAATATTCCTTTTGTTCAGAAAGCAGGCTGCAGGAACTAAATTAAAAATAGTTTGAGCTTAGAAAGGATTTGTAATTTGGGGAAATTATTGAAGGAGGACTTACAAGAGCCTAGGAGTAGCTTGCTTCGCTTAAAACATAAATAATATATCTTAACAGTAATATAGTAATTCCCTATTGGTAAAAACGAAAACAGTCTGTTTCAATTGGCGTTGAATTGTATATAATTTATGCATATATTCAAAGCATATTTAAACGCCTTAAATTTATATTAATAAGCAAAGCAATTTTTTTATTACTATTACGAGCATCAACACATGTAGTTGAATTTATAAACATTAATAATGTTTTACATTAAATTTCTTGAAATATATTTTACATATATGTTTATTCCATTGAATTGGGAATTTCTCCCAGTATTTGTTAGTTGTCGACTCACTGTGCACGTGAAAAAGTGCTTTATGAAAGTTTGTTTTAGCTTATCTAATGGTGTTGCTTTACAATCCTCTCTGGTCTCCCTCTTGCAGGTGCACCTTTGCCATGGCAGGGCCTGAAAATCGCGCGTCATTTGCCGCCGGTTTGTCCACAAAAACTGCCGGATGTGTCCGGACCGAATAGTGTAAACATGTCACAAGGCCGTTACAGGCACTTGATGCGACTGATGCCCTATCTGAAAACCGAGAGCGAGGACTGCTTGTATCTGAACGTGTACGTGCCGCACACAGGTAACTAAATGATGCACATGGCAATTCTGGAAACTAAAGGCAGGAAACCTCTCTTTCAGACGCCGTGGCAGCGCCCAAGCTGCACGCTGTGATTGTTTATTTGCATGGCGAGTCCTTTGAGTGGAACAGCGGCAACGCCTACGATGGCTCCGTTCTGGCCAGTTACGGGGACGTCATTGTGGTCACCGTCAACTATCGCCTGGGCGTTCTAGGTACGTAGGTGTAGTAGTCGGGCCTAATGGACAGTGTGCTAATTGCCTGTCACGATATGCTTTAGGGTTTATGCGTCCTGGCATCGATGCTCATAATATAGCCAACTATGCGCTGCTCGATCAGATAGCGGCGCTCCACTGGATCAAGGAGAACATTGTGTCCTTTGGCGGGGATAACACACGCGTCACGCTCATGGGCCATAGCACAGGCGCCGCCTGCGTCAATTACCTAATGGTCTCGCCGGTGGCATCAGGTAAGTGCCACGCCCGAAAATCTATAACCCACCCAGCCGCCCATGGATTATAATGGCATTTAAATGTAGGTCTATTTCATCGCGCCATTCTCATGTCCGGCTCGGCCATGTCCGACTGGGCAGCCAGCAATCAGTCGCTGCAATTGACCATGCAAATAGCCCAGTCCCTCGACTGTCCGCTGTCTGGCCATGAGGAGGACGACGCTCTGCTCGATTGCCTGCGCCAACGTCGGTGAGTCAATCAATTTATTGAATTATTGAGTGGTGCGAGTGTGGTGCACCAGTCCATTTGAATCGCACCACAATGCGCGCTAATGCCTTTTACTGTTGTTGCTGCTGCTGTCCATTATCTTGTTTGGATGTTTGGCCCTAATTTAATTTTCGCTGGCATCTTCCAATAGCCAACCGGCCTGGGCTTTGATTCATTTGTGCTTAATGATTCGATAAATTTACGAGGGAATGTCGCGTCGCGTTCTCAATGAGCCGTGCTCTGGCACGCCCCTTCACGCCATCAACGCCCTCTACGCGCATTCCCACCACACTACAGCACCGCCCACTGTTGTTGCTGACCATAACTAATCATGCGTGGGCATAAGCCTGGAGCTTACTTGTAATCCTTTGTATCCATTATATCTGAATCACGCGTCTAATAAGCGCCACGCGTAGCTGAGTGGTGTGCTGTGGTTGCCTTTCGTGGAAAGGCCCGTTGAGGGGTGGGCGTGGTAGTTAATTGCTTTTCAATTAATCACGTTTTTGGATCGCTTCTTCAGCAACGGAGGTCGAGGTACGGGTCGGGGATCATCCACTTAGCGGCCCATTAGGTGACGGGCTCCATAAATTATGCCCTTTATTTGCATATTTTTTGCGAAGCTCTGATTTTTTTTTCTTTTATGTCTCTTTTTGTAAAGCGTGCTGCGTGGTGCTTGGCAGACAATTAGAGCGTTATGAATTTACTTAGGGAAATTAATTTGTATCTGCAAGCTGAAGGAATATATAAACGAATCTCTTCTGACAATATTAGATAATATTTCATTTCGACTTGTATATTTCATTTGCATAATTTTTTCATAAATATAAATATAAGTAGAACAGCTGAAATATATTGTAATTGAATTAAATATCCCCAATTAAATGTCAACCGTTAATTTTACTGAAATTATGCAGCACAAAATTGAAATAATTTATAAATACGTTTTGAATTTTGGTGTATTTAATAAGCGGAAATGCGTTCATAATAATATTATTTGAGCATTTGTTGAATTCAAAGTTTTATTTGTTTAAATTAAAAAGTGAATACAACAATTGTTTATCGCGACTTCGGTTTATTTGAATAAATTACTATCATAATATCATATATTATGCTTCTCTTCCATTTTAATTGCGCATTAGCAGTGTGCATAAATCGAGCATTGCTGCCACATAATGAAAATGTGCGAAAAGCGAGTGCAAAAGGAAAATGGAAAACTAAAAAACAATTTGCATACAGAGCGACATAAAAGCACACGATGTAACATAATATATGTAAAACAAAATCAACAACTGCACAATAATAGTAATTATGTTAATTATGCCAAGCACATGCACACTCTCACATTTCTTCTCGCACTCACACTCACACTTACCACTCACATACATGCTCACACACAAGCAGTGTCACTAGACAAACATTGCAACAGTCGCTACTTTGTATGTGTGTGTGTATGTTTGTGTGTGTTTTCTAGTTACTTTCTTTTGCCAGCTGCAAATTGACACTGCGAGTTGGAAAACTGTTGGAAGCAGCTCGACTCACACTCTCAGCCTGGCACACTTGAGCCGCAATGAGCTAGAGGCAATGATAAAGTTTATACAACCTAATTATCCGATCTCAATATACCCTACAACAGATATATGCTAGGGAAGCAAGAAAGCTAACGAATCTGAAATTGAAAGAGAGAGGTGAGAGTTAAAGAAATCGATGACAGATAAAATATGCAGAGGACAAAAATTGTATTTGATGAATGTATTTTATATGCAATAAATTAGTTATATAGATTTTTATTATGGAAAAGCTAATCTGACATCAATCAAAAAGAAAATAAAATTAATAATTGAGCACTTAAAGTGCTTTTGATAACTATAATTTCATGAAATATTATTGACATTTATATATATTACATTGCATACGCAGTTCTTCTGCCTGTTGAGTCAAGATTACCGATAGAGCGAAAGTCGACCAATGTGTTAATGAGTGAAAAAAGCTGTGGAGTACATTTACTTCTGGGTGGGACTGTATGAAGAAGTAAAGCAGTGACTGGGCCCAGTGCGAGTGGGTTCAGTGCATGTGCGAGTGTTAAATGAATGCAATGAATTATGTATGAACTGCTCTGCACTCTCAGAAACTCAACTCAAACAGGTAACAGCAAAGCAGGCATTTTGGCCACATTCCTATTTACACACACACGCACACAGAATCAGCCAGGTAAAAGTAATAAGTTTTGCGTATGTTGTTGTGGCTTGTGTTGTTCCTGTGTGTCTTGTTGCTGCAGATACTTAATATTTAATTATAGTAGAGCCTGAGCTGGATTTCTTGTAGTTATTCAAATGATTTGCTCATTTCCAAATATTCAATTTATTTGCCCTCAAGTACAGAGGGCTTGTGATCAGTATTTACACTTGGTCTTCGTAGCCTGCAAGCAAATCCATGATTTAATTATTGAGTATTACAATGAATATAGTGAGAGTTTTGTCTGCCAGTAAGCTGTGCGCATTTCATTTTATTTGTAACTAATTATTAATTTACAAATGCATTTGCATTGCAATCTTCGTTAACGCTGTGCTAATATTTCGCTTAGCTGATTGCAAAATGCAAATGAATAATTTATGCAAATTGCCTTACTCGACAAATACGCACACACACACGCACGCAATGCAAATGAATGTGTCAGCTGTTAAATAAGAAATGAGCATAACTAATTGATATCAAGAACTTTTTAAATTCTACAACAATTTGATTTGAGTGAAGGCATAAAATATGAAGCAATTTATTTGAGTTCTTCTTCCATCAAGAGCAGCATGCTCAGATTCATATAGAGGACTACAGCTGGTGCACATTTAATCGCCTTTAAAATGGTGTAGCCATGCAGCAATAAAGTGAGAGAACGAGATATACAAACAAATTCGAGAGAAATATATGCATATCAAGTATACGCCTGGTGGCATGCAAAAAAAAGAAAAAGAAGAAAATAAACTTGTGCGCGTAACAAGAAATGTTTGCATTGTTCTCGTTGGAGCTCTTTTAATTGAAAATAACAAAAAGCAAAGCATATTAAAAATTCATTAGACCGAAACCATCAACTACAACTACAACAAAATAGGGTTGATTTTAGTCTAAATAAATGTTGGTCTTGCAGCAACTAACATACGAGTGTGAGCTGCTTAAGTAGCTGCATGTTGCACACAAGCCATGTCATCAATCTTCGTAGATGCCACACACACACACACACACACATACACGCAAACAGTGAGAGACAAGCACACTCACTTCTATATATATATATATATCTACAAATATAGATATATATATCGAAAGTGTACGCCGGACAAATTTGTTCATTGTATTCGAGTTGGCTGCACAGAACTCTGACAAATATATTTACTTATATAGCACAATGGCTTTATACATAAAGTCACTTGAATAGGTACAAGATTTGTTGAGCAATAATATATATTAAGTAACACTTAAGTGCACAAGGTTCATGAACAAATTGTATATAATTTGCATTTCTGAATATTAAAGGAAATTTAAAAATATTAAATAACATATTTCCAAATAAAATATGATCAAAATTGCAATAAAATATTAAAAATTGTTTAAATAAATAAATAATAGCAAATCAAATGATTTGAGAAACAAATTTATTCATACAATCATTTTATTTTATTTAAATAAATATAATCAAAATTGCAATAAAATATTTAAAATGCATTCAAATAAATGATAACAGGTTAATCAAATAATTTGAAAAATAAATTTTGTATACAATTATTTTTATTTTATTTTTTTTTTTTATAACAATCAAACAATATCAATTGATTTTAAGTAAATAATGATAATTAAAATCAAATTATTTTAAATTAGTTCCACGTAATAATGAATTCTTAACAAAAAAAAAAAAAACAATTTTTATGAAATGTCTCCTTAATAAATAAATTATGGCAAAACTTATCTATATTAAATGTTTATTTATAAATAATTCAAATTAGGCTAAAACTGGATTTTAGTAAACAAAAATTGTATCAAAATTTCAATAAATATTTGAATGAAAAATAAATAAATATAAAAATATTCATATATATTTATGTATAACATAAAATAATGTTTAGCATAAATTGCCAAGGTAGTTCTATGCAACTGCGCAGCACTGTGCGCCCGCACATGTCTGTATCTAAGCCAACTATTGCTAACAAGTTAATCGCAGTTGCAGTTAAAGTTGCGACAGTTTTGCGACAGAGCGTAGCTAATAAGAGCAGCCAGTAACAATGCAGGAACTATGTTGGATGAAAAGAGCGCAGGTTCGGTTCAGTTCCACATATGAAAATCATAAATCACATATACGACACGCTTCAAAAACTTTGCGCGCTGCAGCTGAAACTCAAGTGCAGCGTTGTCAGAGCAAGCGGAACATTGGCTTGAGGACTCCTTGCACGGCAGGCAGCTCACTGGCAGTCACAATTTGTCGAGCGCACTGTCTGTGGGCAAAACAGAAACAAAGGCGATAAACTTGGTCATGTGTCGATGACCACGCCCCCGAAAGGCAATTGGCGTTGACCGCAGTAGAGCCGATGCCTGCATTGGACCTCAAACATGTCCCGAACATTGACAATGCCAACACCAGCCATACAAACTACTGTGGTTGATTAAGTCTTTAAGTGCTTGCGGTGCTCTGCTGTGGGTGGTTCGATGGGTGGTGCGGTTGCCATGCCATGCAGCTGAAATGCTTTAAGATCATATCGCCTCAAAGGAGCTTTAAGCGCGCTTATGTGAAATCGGGAAAGCCAATTAAATCAATTAACGCTAAATGGCGGTTTCCCTTTACATGTATTTAAATTAATAACATATAAGCCACATGTGTATGAAAACTACATTCTGTGCTCATTAAGGGTAGTCCCTATATTCCGTTTAAGCATCCAATTGAAATTTTGCAAATGTGAAGCTGCAAAAATTTCAAATAAAATTCGATTTTTGACTGCTACAGAATATATAATGTCATTGCATACCCTGGTAAAGTTCGAATAGGAAAGGAGGGTATATAGCATGTGTAAATAATAAATGAAATACCAAAAATTGATTGGATATGGTGAAATTGTGTCTACCAATTATTAAATAGTTTGGTGAATAAAATATGAAATAATTTTGAGAGCATTGAACAAATATTTATAGGATTTCTTTTAAGTCGTGTTTTTTTCTTTGCTTGTGTGCACTGTCTGCATTTGTGAGATAAAATTGTGCTGTGCTCTTAATTTTTAGCCTGAGTGCAACTCTGGCATCTGAATTTTTATGCAAACTACTATAGAAATTGCACCCAGTCGAACTATTCGCCAACGAAATGTGGCAGCAACAGCAACGGCAATGGCAATGGCAACGGCAACGGCAACAATGATATTTACATTGGGGCAAAAAGTGCATGCGCTTATGGGTTTTGTTGTCGATTATGTCTATATATGTTTATTGCATTGCAAATATGATATTCTGTTTGGCACAGAGTTTATTGTCTTGCTGAAAGAGTACTTGAATACAAATGCGTTCACTCTGACACACACACACACATGGACATCAGAGTATATTGGCTTCTTCTTTGGTACATTCTCTAGCTCTCACTCCATTTGTAGCTTAAAGTAAATTTAAGCAACAGCTGCGGTAAGGCAATCGAATAGCTAACATACTCTTTCAAGCCATATGTGTATCTGTTGGGTTGTATCTTTATGTGGCGCACGTGTGTGTGCGTTGGGTCCAGCAACAAATCACACATAAAATTTATTAGAAATTTCAAATCAAAGTGAAAAGTAGCCGCTGTCATTTACACACATGGACACTCACATACACTCATACACTCATACACTCACACGCGCACTCAGTGACTCATTCATCCAGTTATATGACCTTTTTACGCCATTTGTCTGATGCTTTCTTTTTGGTCTTTGCAGCTACCAGGATATCTTGCACATACCAACATCGTTTCAGCAATTTTCAACATCATTGGGTCCAATTGTCGATGGACACGTAATACCAAATCAACCATACAAGGTCATGGGGCATTATACGGAGCATTTCAGCCGGTTTGTTAAGCAATTGCTGTCGCAGTTCTCTCTCTCTCTCTCCCGCTGTCTCTCCCGCTCTCTATGTATATACTTTTTGGCTTTAGCTTTTGATATTTGCTTCAGACCTGCCAAATAGCCCAAGGACTATTTATTTATTGTTGCGTTACTTGATTAGATGTTTGGCATGTGGCATTTGGTATGTGGCATGTGGCATTTGGCATGTGGCATGTGGCATGTTCTGACCCTCAGGTAAAATTAAATCGCTCGTGAAATCCAAGTATGCATTTTGAACGAATTGAGCAGCTACTGGGATCACCTCAAGTGCCACTTGTTGGGCCCTCAGGGTGGGTTAACACGCCAGCTAATGGCATGTTTTAATGCGCCACTATTTCGAGTAGGATCTAGACTCAAAGGCGCCAAGAAGCATTCATGAATGTCAAACAAATTGCAAACGCCGCACAGAAATGGGTAATTGTTAGCTCAGACTCAGACCGTCTAATCATTGAATGCTTTTGCAAATATTTTGAATATTCGACTCGAGGTAAACGTAACCCAAAGTCCTTGGAGGCTAACAAAGGAACAGCTTTTACTCAGTAATGTATTTAGTTAATAATGTGAAATTCTATACGAATATGTTATAATAGGCAGCGAAAGGCTTGAAGTGGGAACAGGTAGAATTGCAAATAATTCAAATGCGAATATATGAGCAAATATTATGCTTGTATTTAATTAAAGCAATGAAGATGAGAAATAGTGTTCAGCCAGCTTGAATAATAACTTGAAATATTTGTTGATGCAAATTGAAATTTTATTATTAATAATTATTAAACCGTAAACTCAATTATTACAAATGCATTTTGAACTGCTTCTAAAATTTATTCAATATTTAATTTGTTTATATTTGAATATCTCTTTAAAGATTCTCAGAGCAAATTCCTATTAAACTTTATTTAAATTGAACGCATTTGAAGCTTTAAGAATTTAATTTTCTTTTCATTTGCCGCCTTTGCGGATTTAAGATACCAGCGTAGCCTAATATTTTAAGCTCTCCAAGCATTTGCGATAATATCGAGCTGTGTTTGCGCTTGAGTTTGAGTTTCTGTTGTATCCACATCAATCAATCAGGCAACAAGTAATATTTCAGGCCTTAACAAAGGGTTCATTTCAGCATTTTTCTTGCTCCTATCAGCCTCTTTTGTTATCTGAGCTATTGCCTCTTTCTTTATATCTCATCCTCTCTTTTTTCACTCTCACTCTCATTCTATCTCTCTCTCTCTCTCTGTCTGCTTCCTGCTCAGTCTCATTTCCTGCGACTCTTACGCGTATATTGTGGAACGTGTCCCTTTGCTTTCGGGATGCTACGCATAATCGAATAAAATGCGTGATTAATTGGATTTTAATTGTTATCCTTTTGCAATTCGAACGTGTTGTAGCCGTCGACAAGAAGCTGTGTGCGAAACAAAAAAAAAAAAAAAAACTAGAATAATAGCCGAACGGAAGTGCCATTAATTACGGTTTGCAGTCGGGCAAGCATCCGCAAGGACATGGATGGAGGTTTGGCCCAAAGGTAGCTGCAAACTTGGTGCAAAGTAAATGGAAACACGTTTTGCACGTCTGCAAGTCTGAGTTTTGCGAATTCAGTTCGTTTCGCATTTCACTCTTAAGCACTTTAATGAAATGGCTATAGATCAAAGTGGTAAATAGAGGAAAGCGTTAAGCAAGGACAACAATTATCAAGCGTTAGCTCCATCATTACCTCACAGTAGCTCTATCGCCCTATCGCACTCTCTTTTTCTCTTCCTAACTTGCTTTCTCTCTCTTTCTTTGCACAAGTTTTGCATTTACTTTTATCGACTGGTAGCAAAAACCTGACCAGACACTAATAACTTTGTCTTTGCCATTTGTTGGGCGGCAGGATATCAGGCGCGCAACAGGACACAAACTATGTAGTTGAGTGCAGCCGCTGCCTGACTTAAGGCTTTCCAACCGCCCACTGGGCGGAGGCTGGTCATTCTAGCATTTACCATTTATCAGACAGCGTAACAAGTAACGCCGCAGGACCTCGTTTCCATTGCTTTTGAATGCCGTTTACAGCATGAAGCTGTCTGCAATAAGCGAAAGCTGCACTGAACGCAATTTTTAAGCTATATTCTGAAGTCTATTTAATTAAATACATATCTAAATGATTCAGTTTGCATTTTTTTACAAACAATTTATATAGTTAAAAAATTAATAATCCCTGGCAGTTATATTCTTTAATTTTTTAATAACAAATTAATAATAGAATTAAAAATATTTTTATATTTACATACTAACTTAGAAGTAACCAAGAATGAACTTTATTTTCGTTAGTTTTCACACAAAATTTCGCGCAGTGTGAAAAATTACTTCCTCTTTTACTTTTACTATAAATGTAAGGCAAGCCTAACTACTAACACACTTACAATAAGCCATAGCTCTATAGAGCCCTTCTCAGTTCATGCACTTGCTCTCCCTCTCTCACTCTGCTATCTGTCTATCTCTCTCTCCCTCTCTCTCTCTCTCTCTCTCTCTCTCTCTCTCTCTCTCTCTCTCTCTCTCTCTCTCTCCTTCGCGCTCTCTCTTATGCTCTCCTTTGCTGTCTCTTGCAGTTATGATTTATTATTCGGCATCACGGAGTCAGAATCCTATCATACATTGGCCGCATTAGCACTCGAGGAAGGATTACGTGAAAATGAACGCGATAATTTATTGCGCTTCTATATGCAGAGTCGCTTTGATGTTCGCCCCGATTTGGCATTGGCTGCCACGCTAAAAAAGTAAGTGAAATTTATGCGCTATTTTATGATGGGCGTGAAATAGAAACCGACATCGAGCACGAGCTCTAGCTTGGGGGCACGATAAACTTACAACTTGCCTGCATTTAACACTTTGCGCGCATTACACACATACGAGCGCACACATATGTATGTACATAAACACAAGTACACACACATTGATATCGTTTATCTCAATTAGAATTGTTTATGTGGCAATTTGTTTGCTTTAAGTGGCAAGGATTAGAGCCGCGAAGCCAGCGCCTATGAAATGCCTCGGCTAATGTCACAAAATGCTGCACATTAGCTTTACTGCAAATCAAAATTTATGCGTAGCGTAGTCTAGCTCAAAATTAAAAAAAAAAAAAAAAAGAAAATAAAAAATAAATAAATAAATACAAAGTCAATTGATTGGATTTTTTAGTGTTGTAAGTTGCGTTCGAATAGGTAGTTGAGGCAATAAATCGCATTAGAAATATGTTGGAATATAAGCAAAAGCTTTTACCAAGTTCAATAAAACTACAATTTATTGCATTTTTTCATTAAAATGGGAATTTAGGGCATAATGGCTTTGTGAAAGTGTATGTAACAGACAGAATTAAGCGTGGCAGTCGCCACTATCAGATAAACAAGCTTAGACCTGAGCTGGCTATATCTGTCTGTCCATCTATGTAAACGCAGGCGGATTCTAGTTGAACCCATGTATTTAATCCTATTTCCAATTACAGTTATAAAAAATATACTTTAAAAAATTGTTATTATATCGTTGTTATAAAAAAAAAGAGGCTTAATATTTTATCTATGCAAATTTTGTTATAAAGTCTGTCAAGAATAAAAGTTATTTCAACAGCTAATTTCCCATATTAAACCGCAAAAGCGCAGACCAAGCTCAGACGTTGTTTAAATTGCGCAGTAAGCGGAATGAGTTCTTATATGTGTGTATGTATGTGATACTTGGTATGTATTTATAAGAAAAAAAGTATATATTGAATGATTGGAGTGGTGGCATTACGCAGAATTCACGATTTATTATATATGTCTGGCTCTCCCGTCTGGGTTATTCTTTGTTGTTTTGTGGTCCCTTTATAAATAAATTAATTAATTTTAAATTATATTAAAGAACATTTTTGCGGCTTTCCTAACTTTTGTTAACCTTCTTCTTATCAAATTTATTAGCTGAAAATTTTAAAAGTTTTGTATGTCTGTGGTATTAATTACAATTTGTTGTCCCATAGAAATGTCTCATGTAAATTTTGTGCGCACAAGAGTATGCTATATTTTTTTAAAAAGAAAGAGTAAATTTATTAAGTGTATAGAATACATACATACATACATACATTTATTCTTATATGTTTACTAATTATTCAGCATATTAAGCTTAAGGCACTTATATTTCGTTTCAAATTTATAAAGGGAATATTATTGCCATTGACATTTATATACAATTTTATGTCTGGAGTGCCTTATTAGCCAAAATTTTATTATTATTTTATTATTTAGCACCATAATAATGTATGTCTCATTAGCGTCAAAGCTGACACGAGCAGCAGCCTTTCAAGACACTGAATAGAAAAATGCTCTTTGGCTACCATAAATAATAATGAAAAAAGGCTCTCTGCTGGCGAGTGGCCAGGCAAATATGCCAAGAGTTAGTTAGTTATTACTGCGACTCTGTCCGATTCCCTCTTGGCTCCTGTGCACACCCCCCACACACACTCCACACACTCACACACATAAACACACCCACGCACACACAGACAAAGCAGCACACACATTCATTATGCCCTTCATTTCATTTCGTACCAAAAAACAATGCCAGCTACTATCTCATTTCCAACAGCCAGCAGGACTCGCCTCGACACTAGTCTGTGTGCCTCTGTGTGTGTGTGTCCTCTGTTTGTGCCGTGCAATAAATAAATAGCACAATGCACAAAATTTGAACTTGGCCACACCGCCCCCGCAATGTCCACGTTTCTGCTGCAATTTCTTGAGCTTGTGTTTGGGTTTGCCTGAATTGGATTCCTTAGAGATGCGTTTGAGTGTAGCCAGAGCGACAGTTTATCTGTATACATTTATATATAAATATATATATAAATATATACAATATATATAAAGTTATTTGCACAAAACAGCGCAAATGTTTCTAAAGACGTCCAGCAAGGAGTCTAAGTCGCATAGCACACTCTAGCAGACTAAGGAGTATGCTTTCCTGTAGATGCTATGAAAATACAAAATAAGATAATCTGTTGGGAAGCAAACACAGAAAACTGCAAATTTCTTTCAATAGAAGATTTTAAAGCATGGCCATAAAATCTATTTAAAATCTGGATTTAAATCATTGAAAAAATAAATAAACAATTTAAAGCTACAATTTAAAATGTGAAATGCACATTATATAATAACAAAAGTTTACAAAGTGCTGGCAGCAAAAAATCAACTGCCCTTCACAAGAGTGTCGCAAAAGGTAGTGTAACAAAAAGAAGTGCATGAAGGCTTGAGGCCAGTTGCCACTGCCGGATAACAGCAATAACACCCACAACAATAGAAAAAAAAAAAAAAAAAAAAAAAAAAAACAAAAAAAACAGCAACAGCAACAGCAAAAGCAACAACAAACAAGAAGAAACTACGACAAACAAACGATTGAAAGGAAGTTCACACAATCAACAACAGATGCGCTTTTTCACATGCGAATAACTGAACATGGAAACTCTCCAGGGAAATTGTTTTGTATGCCACTGCCTGCCACACACTCACACACACATACACACACACACACATACACACACACACACACACTGCTGCTGCAGTGCATCCCAGAGGCAATGCTTTGTTGTCCGTCATTGAATTAAATGGCAGTCGAAACAGCAGCTGTAGCAGCATTTGCAGCTGCTTCTGCTGCAGCAGCGGGCAATGCCTCGGCACTTTTTGCTTTGTAGCTCAACATGACGCACCGACAGCTAGACAACTGGACAATTTAGACAACTCGCTAGCTGGTCAGTATATGCAGCAGAGCATCTGCAAAGCGAGTTGCCTGTATCCATTGCAGCCGGGGGCTTCGGTTGTTTTTAACAATATTTCGAAGTACCCCGCTGCCAAAAAACTTGCACTCTTATCTGTGCTACATGACACGTCTCAAATGCATCATGCTGTGTGCACAGTGTGCAGGAGGCGGGACTGGGCAGGGATCACTTGAAATTGTCATTCGATGCATCAATTGAGTTATTGTTTGCGGTCTGACTCTAAGTGCAGCTGAGAGCACTCTTAAGAAGCTCAGCAGCATGTCGGAGAATGAGAGGTAGACCGAGATAAGGGTCGAGTGAGTAAGTGAGAAAGCTTTTTACAAAAATTAAAGAGCACGTAAAATAGCTTTAGGAATGTCAATTCTCCATCGGTAAAAAGAAGTTTGGCACTTTCATTATATCTCGATGGCTTCCAATTGTTAACTGTGGAAGGTATTACATACTTAAGCGGCTGGTGTGACAGCCAATAGAAGAAATCAATTTGATGCGATTGCAAAAAGCTTCGATTACTTAAGTATCTTAATGAAAATTTCACTTAGCTAAAGCTCTTCACATATTTTCCACACACTGATACTCACACATGCAACAACGTCTTACGGCTACTCGAGACAGGCTCTAATTCATTGGGCAGCCGAAAGGAGACCGGATGAGAGCCACTAAATAAATGCCGCTTGGCTATGGCCTTGCCTCCTAGCCCCGCCACTGAATGGGCTATTAATCTGGGCTGGCAGGGTGAATGTGTGTCGGATTTACGTTTGAGACCCGGACATAACTAGCTGAAGCACCAGCACCATCACTAGCAGCAGCAGCAGCACTAGCAGAAGAAGCATACAAAATTCGCTGTAATGCCCAAATGGACAATTTCATGGCTAGTGTAAATCAAACACGCCTGCAATTAGGCCACACACAGAGAGAAGGCACACAGAACGGCATAGCCACCCACACGGCCCAACTCACCTGAATCGACCAGCAGCAGCCAGTGGACAGCCCAATTTGAGGCCCGAAACAATTTAAGGCAATTGCTTTCAAACTCATTAGCATGCACCCTGCCCACTTTGTTGCTGTTGTTGCTCACTTACTGATGTAGCTCGACTTGTAGAGCAGCTTATATTAGCCACCTGCAGCAGTGTTGCACAGCCCGGAACATGGCTCGCCCGCACCGGAGCCTTGTATTTGGTGTAACTGTATCTGGCCAGCCATTAAATGCAGCACGAAAACATGTCCGAAGCTGGGCTAAAAGGGTCAAACATGTCGCCACCCCTAGCACCTAGACAAAGCTACACAGGGCCAAGAAATGCCATAAAGCAAAGTGTTGAAAGTGGCGCAAAGCCTAAAAGCTACAATTTAGCCTCTGCGTAAATCTTGGAGACATCCTCGAAGATAAAAGGGCACAAAATGCGCTGCGTGAAGGATGCTCAAAGGCTGCGGCCCCCTCACGGCAAGCAGCTGCTCAAACGAAATAAAACTGAGCCAAGGTGAGCACAAAAGAACTGCATAAACCCCAGCCTCTAGCGCCCCCAGGCCAGCTCAAGAGGCGCCTTAGAGTCAAATTATTAGAAATTATGCAAAAAGTTGCAACGGACTTGAAGCCAAAGTGGCAAAAGTAGCCCACTTGGCAGTCAACATTTATTAAATATGTATATATATTGAAGTTGCCTGATCCAGAGAGGCAAACAATTTCAATTTGCGTCTCCCTAGGAGCAGCTCTTGAAAAAATAATAATAATAGATTTCTTTTTAAGGTTAACGCAATTCTGTGAAAGTTTTTTTGGGGCAACTGAATTAAGTTTTAGCATGTGTCACAAGCAATGTTCATCTGCTTCAACTGAAAGAAAGTTTTAGTTTTAGATTTTAAGGGTAAATTCATAGGGCAGCTGTTAGGTTAGATTTAGTTGGCAATTTAAAGCTGTTGGCAATCAAGAGACTTTATATAAAGAATATGCTGAATATTAAAAAAAAAAAAAAATAAAATAAATAAAAAATTATAATTCAAAATTCCAGAATTTTGTATGCATTTAAATATTTTCAAACTTTTAGGTCAACAATCATTTATGTTTTACACATTATAATGCATTTTCCAGCTTATATCGAGCTATTTAAAAAAGAGGAACTGTTGCTCATATCTTGGAAAATGTAGAAAAAAGAATTTTTAACCTTATCTTAAATCCAAGCGACAGGCCACGGCCTTAATAACCGCCAGCGGCGAATGGAGCCAGAAACCCGGCTCAAAATGTCGCTGACAGCTCTATTGTCATTTTAATTTTGCCAATTTATAAACCGCAACGGCGACGTCGAGCTCTTTAATTACCAGTGTTGCCAAACACGCGCCGCCAGACACGTAGATAAGGCGAAGGCTCTTTGGGGCAGCTGCGGTCCAGGCAGGGGTCGCTGGGTCGCAGAGTCGCCCGGTCAGAGGGTCGATGGCGACAAATGCCGCAGGCGTTGCTGGCCAACAGACTTATTTATTTTAATATTATTATTATTTATAAAAAATATACAGAACATCCCACGGCCAGCTGTTGGCTGTTGTCTGTTCTCCGCTCTCTGTTGTTTGCTGTCTGCGTAGCTGTTGTGCGAGAGTCGTGGGATTATGATGACAGCGGACGAGCTGAAGCACAGTATGCTGCTTAATTTATAGTCCTCGGGCTGGTAGCGGAAGTTGCATACATTATGTGCCAGCGTCTGGCCTGCAGCATATCGGATAAAAGGATGGCCCAATACTAAAGGCCCCACAACTTTTAAACGCCGCTCCGTCTGCCCTGTTGCCTTTTAGTACGTTTTTGGCTTTAATGCGTCGACTAAATATGCACATTGTTTGGCAAACAACTGACGCCCACGCTCTAACCCCCCAACTTTCTCCCCAACTATTTCTCTCTCTTATGTTATCTCTGTCTTGATATGCAACATTTGTCGAGGTTTGTTTAAGCAGTTTGAAGAAATGTTTGGCAAAGTGAAAAATTGTTGATATTTAGAATGTGCAATATGCAAAGTATATGTGTATTATATGCTTCAGATAATATATATATATGTAGATTAAATTGATATTAACTAACAACTTATAAATACCTCTCATCGAACTATGTCGGTTCTAATAAATATGTTCATAAATTTCAATTCATCTAAAATGAAATTATTAAACATATTTCTGAATTGGTTCACAATTTGAAAAGCTTTCTAGATATATAAATTATTCAACTGAATTATATTGTACCATAATAGACTGCTTGCTTTTATCAGCTATAGCATCTTGGTATGTTTTCATATTCAAATATTCCTGACAAATAATTGTAATATGAAGTTGTCTAAAAGTTTTCCAACATTCTGTCCATAGGAATGCATAAACATGCGATCCCATGTGCATATGTGCCACTCGCCGTTGCCGATGCGCTCTCCGCATATATAGAGAGTATGTTGTGCGTTTCATAAAGTTTTTCGGCTGCTCTGCTGCTGCTGTTGCTGTTGCTGTTGCTGTTGCTGGAGAACGTGTTGTTTGCTCGCTGAAACATCATAAATTACATGCGTGCTCTTTGCCACACGCCTCTTGTGTGTACGCGCTCAAACTCAATCTGCCAGTAGAACCTAACCCAATGCCAACCTCAACCCCACTCACTCGTGTCGTGCATACGCTCAACTTTTCGTTTTTTTCTCTTTTTTTTTTATGTTCTTTATTTTTATGATTTTTATTGTTGTTGGTATTAAAGTGCAGGATGCAAGTACGAAGGCGTTGGCGAGTATTATATTAATGTTTGTTGGCTCTATAAATCTGTGAATGGCAACAATTTTAATGTCGAAATTTTATTCATGAAGTGCGAGCGCAATGCGCACTCTTCAGTCGGGTTAACACGCAGCGGATACAGATGCATACATATGTATGTACATTCCGAGGGCAAATTGCGTGTAGTTTAACTGCGTATTAAATATATTACACCAGAGAGCAGGGTGAAGCACAAATAAGTGCAAAAGAGCAGACGGGTTGGATAATAAAGTCTTAGCTAATTATAATTTGTATATGAATGTTGAGTTGCTAAACTACAAAAAGCTTGGTTCAAGTGTAATTGAAAAAAAAAAGAAAATAAACTCAATTTCTGTTTAATTACCCTAAAGCTCTTTCAAAAAGTCTCATAAAATAATAAATAAATAATTGGGTTGAAAGTGATGATGATGATTGCTTATTCAGGTTATTATTCAGGTAATTATTAAACAGAATTTTATTAGAAGAAAATCAACTAGAATTGAAATATTCGTCTGATTAATATGTATTTTCTTTTAATTATTTAAAAGACGCCTTTGAACCTTCACTGTGATTTGCTCAATTAAGGCAACAAACTCATGCTTGTTGTGTAGTGTAGCTGCTGGAATGTTATAAAATGTTGATTTTGCCATTCGGGGCGTCATAAATGTTCAGGCAATTTTACACATGCCACACCAGACGCAGACAGCCAGCCACTCAAGCCCAACCTCAAGCCCATTGCGGCCAGCAGAATAACAGTTATTCATAATCGTTTGTCCATATTTTGTGGCCTATGTACACACAACAATAGCAACAATAAACAACAGAAACAAATATGGCACACAAAGCGGCCGCAGCTTGTGGTGGGGCAATTTTGGTGAACGTTCGCGGTGCACGCTGACGTATGAGCAATATAATATATATATTTGTTTAAGAGCTAAAATGAAATAGCTGTTACTATAAATAATGCAGTGTGCTTATAACAAATGGCAATACCTTGTTCAGTTGCTGGGGCTTTAGAGAGCATCGTGAAAACAATTAAAAAACATAATTTATTTGATTGTATGCCATTAAGGGTCGTATGAGTATTATGTAGCGTGTCAAACAACCAGCTCACATCTGCAAGGGAGCGCCTTTGTGCTGTGTGGCTGCTCTTTTCGTTTCGCATTCATTTGCAAGCAATCCCACCGGCTTGTGTTCACTATTTAGCTAAAACTGTGCCTTCGAGTGCTGCCAGGCACAGCGCAGCCCGGCTTAATGGGGCCAGCAGTTCCGGAAATGGGAGCCATGTTAAGTGGGGTCTACGAACCCCGTAGCAGCAGCAGCAGCGGCAGCGGCGGCAGCTGCCATCCCATTTTAACCCTAGCCAGACGCAAGTATTAACGCCCTTCCAGAGATACAGCTCGCTTTTGGGTTAGCTAGTTATTTAAGCAAATGTTTGAGCTGCTGCCATATCAGTTGCTATCAGTATGTGTATGTGTGTGTGTGTGTGTGTGTGTGTGTGTGTGTGTGTGTGTGTGTGTGTGTGTGTGTGTGTGTGTGTGTGTGTCCTAAGGACTATTAAATGGATTTGATTTTAGGGCGAGCAAAGGCTCTGATTCGACTTTGTTTATGTATGCTAATAGAGGCTGCATATTTGTGGCTGTGCTTGTTTTAGGATTATGAAATTCGAATTGGAAATTGTGCCTGGAGCAGAGTAGAGAAGCCTAGCTCTTGGCTAATCGAGCATAAGCCAAGTCAAAGGTATAATATGTTTGCTTGAGGATATAGTAAGCCGATTTCAGATAAATGAATATTATTCAAACAGCTTGCACTAGAAATTACTTAAACATGCTATTTAATTCAAATGTTTAAGAACGAAATTTCCTGCTTTAATTTTTTTTTAAGCATTAATATGTACAAGGGCCAAAAGTTATCTTTGAGCTATGCTCAAGCTGATTTCCATCTTAACCTTTTTAACAGAATGGAAAGTAATTTTATTATATCATATTTATGATTCGAATCAGGCCTATCAAATACTTGCTATTCTGATTAAAGAGGGTTTTAATATATAATATTTGTATATGAATATGTATTTCTTAAGAAATTTCCAAAACTGACAGAAACATATCTCATTTATTTAACTATTGGCAAAACTGCTTAGCAACCTTAAACTTTTTAATTAATTAATGTGGCTCCAAAGCTTTTACAACAATTAAATGCTCAAACAATACCGAAACAATTTTCACTTATTTGGGATCATTGCACTTGCAATCCGGCGTCTGTCGGAACATCTAGTGTTAACACCTACGTCTGCTGAGCTGAGCACATTCTCAGCGCATCCTCCAGCATATTCTCATTTAATGCAATTTAAAATGGAATTGCATTTTATTTGCACAACTTCATTAGCAAAAACCCTTCAGCAAATTCATTACGACTCTGCCAATGACTATCAAAATGTGGGGCACTACAAATGGCTGCAGTCAACCGAAAGTTAACTGTCACACGCACACCTGCACAACCAACCAACCAACCCACACACACACACACACACACACGCACACTCACACGAAATGCTCAACTACGTGCACTCGAAATGTCTTCTCGAGAGCGGAAATATTTAAAGTGTCACACACGCTGTTCGGAAATTAAATGTGAGCATTGCTTATGCTCAGCCAGTAAAAGTGGCTTCGGGTATGAGAGCTGGGCGAACGGAAAACAAACGCCCCATTGCACTGTGCAACAGCATAATTAAATATAAAAATATAAAAAAAAAGATGACAGAAAGTATTTTCGTAAATATTTTTATCAAGCTAAAGCCTGAAGAGGTTAAGCGAAATGCAAACATTGTATATATGATTTGTATATATAAATTAATAGGTCGGTCGAAAAAATTCGTGCTCTAAAGAAGAAAATATATATTTTTTATAATTTTTTTTTTTTTTTTTACAAACAACGTTATCTGCACAGAATATAGCCAAGACAGTCCCAGACATACCTTAATTGCACATCAAACAGAATTTAACTTATATGTATATGTCTGGAGGAAGAAAAAATGTCTAAAAAATACAGTTAATTCTGAAGTGATTCAATGAGTTTCTTTGCTTCTGAAGGTGTAAATTTATTATGCATCTCATCTGATATAAAATCAGGCTGGTTTTATGATTACTTTCATTTTTAATTTACTTTCATTACAAATAATTTCAACTATATACAAATATTGTCTAGACCAAACCTCAAAGCATCTCAATTGCACATCAAACAGCACTGACCCTAGAAGTGTTTAGTCCATTAACTAGACCCAACAAAAACCTCTATGGCTCCCTTGCACACATTTTCATATTCATTCTTTCATTTACATTCTCTTTTCCTTTTAATTACCATTGGCCAACGACTGCACTAAAAAAAAAGGAAGGTATCATTGAGGTGACTAATACATTAATCAACAATTTTGTGGTTTAGTGCTCCATCAACAGTTTATATACTCGACTTGCCGTGTGAATGGCCAGAGCCAGAGCCAGAGCAGTGCTTGGCAGCAGTCAAGGTGTCTGTCTCCTGTACAACTCCCTTCATATTGTCTGGTTGTGGACGTGGCACAATAACAAAATGACATTGTTCGCTTTTGTTGTGGCATCTTCCACTGCTACTCTCCTCCCCCAAGCACCCTTCGGTTTTCCTTGCATACTTTGGAGTGTTTGCTGTGCATATTTCTGTTGGTCGTCTGCCGGAGGCGTTTAAAGTTTTGTGTTCAGTGTTTTGGGTTTTGATTTTTAAGTGTTTTGCGGTTAGTTGTTTTTGAGTGGAGAGTTTACTTTGCGTTGCATTACGTTACGTTGCATTCCTTGGCGTTACGTTTGTTTGGCCTCCTTTGCAGCACTGTTTGCGGTGCGTTTACGTAGCATTGTTGCACACACAGAGCATGCGGCTATATTTATTAAATTCCGCACAGTTTCAGCTGCTTTTGTAAGCCACTGAAAATGATCATATATGTTTTTGGTTGGCATTCGCTCTGCAACAAAAAACTTTTTTAGGGTTTCGCTTAATATTTGCTTTTGTCTTTTGCTATTTGCTGATGCATCTTTGGTCAAAAATTAGTTGGATTTCATTACAGCTTAAGGGTAAAAGTTTTAAATGAGCGACTAAGCATGTTGAGCACGTTAGGAATTTGTGTGAATTTGTGAAAATTGGATAATGGAAATTGACGATAAGCCATTCAAAAGTATTTGTAGAGAATAGAAATCCATAGAAAATACCATATACAATTCCATTTCGCAGCTTAAGCTATTTTCTAGCTATTTGTGGCTGCTGGTTGCAATATTCAATGCTGCTGCTGTTGTTCAGTGAATAATTTAAAGAAATATTGTACAGACTTTGCGCAGTGCGCTGCTTGAGCTCATTTTAAGTAAACATAGACTTGACATTTTCACTTTATTTATTGCACACACACATAGAGATAGACGTTCACGTCCTGCTGGCAACAACAACAATTGGAGAACGCGCTCTAAGCGTTTGCTCAAGTATGTGAGATTACATAATATAAACCGCAAATAAATATATCGCGTACCATAGCCACATGACATACGCAGCAATAACAACAAGGAGTTGTATGTACGAACATGTGTCTCCGGAGACAGCAAGTGCTGTACACTCCGTCCTGCCAGAGGACTTGCAGCTCTGCAAGAAAATCAACAGCAGCCACAAGAAGCAGCAGAAACGGCTAACGGGTAAAAATAAGTGGAAAAGAAGACCACTGAGAGACTCGTACCTTGGGCCATACATTCATGATGAGTGCGCCTCCTGCTCTTCCAGCTCCAGGCTGGCACAGCAGGGGGTGGGGCAGGGTGTGCGAGACTTGCCTCTTGGCTGTTGTCTGTATCGAGGTCAAAGCGCATAACTTAAGTAGCCGAGCGAAAATGTAGAAAATATGGCTCTATTTATTTGTACATTAGGCTAACAAGAAGAAGAAGAAGCGGCGGCACCAGCAGCAGCAGCAGCAGCAGAAGATGTTGAAATACGCGCCTGACAAGTATTTTCTCTATATCTGTGTATGTGTGCTCTTATACCCTTCCAGCCACTCCGTCCCTCAGCTTCTACCTGGCTGTAGCACCTGCTAGCAAAAAGCCAAGTGTTGTGCTTGACATGTGCCGAGAACCCATTGAGCACAGCCCTGACTATATGTTGCTGTTGCTGTTGTTGTTGATGTTGGTGTAGTTGTCTGTGTGTCCTGCTGAGGCCATAATAATTTCACGCTGCGCTGCAAAGGCTGCATAAACCATATTTGAGTCCTTTGGCACATTCATCAAATAATCAAAGCAAATGAAGTGCTGACACTATATGATAAAATTGTATTAGGAATGTCTTTTATTAAAGCGAAATAGAAATTTGTCAGGAATTTCGAGCTGGAATTCTTACTGAACAGAAAATTTGAATACACTTACTAAAATTCTTGTTGGCTAAACCTAAGCAAAATACATGAGTTTAATAAGGTTAGGGAATAGATAAAATTTCTGAAATGGATTAGATGGTTGAATGTAAGAAATATACTTGTCCGATATGAATTGAAATAACTTTTGTTTTTGCTAAGCATATTCAGCTCCCCTTGCCTATTAAGAATTGGCGTAGCTCTACGTACTTATTCAGCTTTTAGCATAATTTCCGCTTTGATTTTTTAATGGCTTATTTTGCATCTGGAGAACATTTAAAATTGCGTGCGCTTGCAGCTTTCGTATTTTGCGTGTTTTGTACTTTCACAGGAGTTTTGGACAATGCAACTGCATAATTAAGCGCTGAAGAGTGCGACCAACAACGGCGTCAGCTATTTGAAAATTGTTAACAATGCGCATTACGTATACAGCATGTGGTGATTGTAGTGTATTTTTTTTTTTTTTTTTTTTACTTTGCCCACACACAGATACCAGGACATGTACAACAATCCGATAAAAGCCACTAATTTGGAGCATCGTGACGTTGTGCTGGACATACTCTCCGATGCCCGGGTCGTGGGGCCACTGCTGCAGACGGGCATGTTCCATGCGGATGTGAATCGACGCAATTATATGTACGTTTTCGGACACAATAGCGCAACGGGACCCTATGCAAATGTAAGTGAAATTTGAATTTCTATACTTATATATGTGTATGTGTGCGAGTGTGCAAATGGATTTTAGATATTGTGGGCGCCGTCAAGCTGGTATTCTAATTAAATGGCGCATTTCATTTAAATGTTGTGACCAATTCTCCGAAACATATAAATAGCATAAGAGTTTACGTGAAACGTCCATGAGTTCCCCGACCCATTGGGACTCTTTGGTTAGCTACTCTCTGTTGGGTCATTCCATCATTGGCTGCCATTTGAGCTTTTCAGCAAAACAATTCACAACTTTGCAGCTGTACGAGCCGCGATGCGTAACGATCGTAATAAAGGCAATGAACTGCCTTTCAGCCCTGCAGGAACAACAACAACATTTGCAACAAAAACAACTTTAAGTTGAGGCCAAGTCGCTAAGTAGACAACGAACCACTTCACTTGCTATGGGAGAAGGGGATGGGGTGAATACGTTACGGCTTTTGTTTTTGGCTTTGTGGCCCGCGGGCGGCTCACTGGTTGAGTGGTTGAATGGCTGCCGACTGGCTGGTTGCCCGTTTGCCTCGACCAACTTGTCTGGCTATTTGTGTCTCTGCTGAAAGTCAGTCCTGCCCGTCAGCCTCTTGCTCTGCTCTTGGCTGCTGTTTTTATGGCATTGCCATGCTTATGGATTTGTTAGTGATTGCCATTGGATGATAGCCTGTGTTGTTACTCAAGATATCACACTACTCTACACATTCAGTTTGTTATGATGAAATGTGTCTATCGATTTGTAATTAGGTTGCCAGCACAGATATTTGATAGAGGATAATACAACAAATTTGATAGCTTGATTGCGGCATGAACCACTTTGATTCGCATAAATGAAAGTTGAATAAGCATTTCGAATTTATATTAGATTGAAGCTGATATTTTGCCAAGAAAGCAATTTCAAATTGTCAAATAGCCAGCAAAACATTAATATAAATGAAGAAACAAGCAAGCGAAGCTCAAAGCACAAAGTAAAATTTAAATACTTGAGCTTATAAAAATAGGAGGATTTATTTAAGAACTGGCGAAAAATGAAAAATGTAGCTCAAATGGAAATATAAATTCATTTTTATTTTATATTTACAAAATGAAACAAAATTTTTAAAAATTATATACATATATAATACAAAAAATGTATTTAAAAAATATATAAAAAAAAATATCTCTTTATATAATTTATTTTTGAACTATTTAATAAAAATTTTAAATAAATTAATTAAAAAAAAAAAAAGAAGTGGACTAATTGAATTAAAAATGTGATATATAAATTTAACAGAGAAATGTTTAAAATTGAATATATTTTAGATAAAAAATTATTATAGCAAACTTAAACCGTTTGACAGCAAACAAAATATTTCCTGATGTATTTATAAGACTTTAAATACCCGTCAGAAAATATCCGACAGCAAAGCTTGACAAACAGCGGGCAGGAATGAAACAGAAACAACAACAACGAAATCCCCAAATAAAAAGCACTAAAACAGAAATAATGAATGGGAAGAACACATAAAAATCTAAATAAAAAGGACCAAAGCAAAAAAAAAAAAAAAAAAATTAAATAAATAAGGAAAAAAGCGAGAAGTTATTATTTCGCATTATATTTTTGGAAAGTTTAGCTTTGGCTCTGGCGTTAAGCGTATTTTTATGACCCTAGCTAGCCAAGGGAGGAGGGTCCGAAAGTTGGCCATAAACCATGACCAAGTCAACTAAGACCCAACTAAATGAAAATAGACGTCGATGGGGCGCTCAATGCACTCGACTGGCTCTTTCAAATGCGACAACAATTTGTGGTTGAGAGGAAAGTGCAACAACTTTTTAATAGCCGGCAATTAAAGCATCAAACTATATGTATAAAAAGAATGAGAGTAAAAATATATATTACTAATAAATAATGAGCAAACGAACTGCAGTGCTTAAACTTTGTGTATAAACTTCAGTTTATTTTGTCGTCGTAGTTGCTGCTAAAAGTGGCTTAATAATAGATGAGAGCATGTGCCATAGCTTAAGCGACATTCATATTTATGCGCTCGAGATGAGAAAAAATGCGACGACGATCAGCGTAAAGCGCTAAAGCGCATTAGTTGCAAATAAATTATGAAATGAAATGAAATTCACTTAAATAATTCATGCCAAAGGCGAAGCCAAAACGCTGCCACAACGAACATGAGCTGGATTCTCGGCTACGAACTGGCTGTCGCTTGCCTACAAATTATCGCAGCGACAGCCCAAGTCCTGGGGTCCATGTGCCAGACAAATAAACAAACCCAAGCCCATCCCCATACAGCCACACACCCACACACTTACGCCAGCCCACACATAGAAGCAGACACATTTATACAGTTTGTGTAAGGCGAGCTTTAACAATGCCGCAACATTTTTCTCCGGCATTTTATTTTTATTTATTTGGCCATTTGCTTTGTTGCCTGTCAGAGGCCAAAGCCAAAAACTCAACTAAAACGCGCACATTTCTGCATAAACTGCGCTGCTGCAGTTGTGACCATGTATTCTGATACCCTCTAATCATAAATTTAGCAAAACGAGTGGCTTAAAGCTAGCGCAGGTTTTTCGACAGTCAAAAAGCAAGAATTTTCAATGTTCAAAGTTTTTTGCCATGGTGAAAAGTTGAATTTAATTTTATATCAAGATTTTCTAGCATAATAAATATTTGGATTTATTTCAATTTCTACTGAAATGCTTACTGTTGCAAAGGGTATTTCCAGGAATCGCTAACGCCTTTGTCCATTCATAGTTATTTCTATGCTAGTCTAGGCTACTTAAGCATGCCGTTGGCAACCACGCCCACGCTCCACTTGAAGCCAACGAACTGACTGAGTGACTGAGTGACTTGCTCCGCTCTCTCCTCCGCACATCTCTCGACTATCTCCAAGTTAAGCTGCGGGCATATTGTAAAACTTTTTGGCACATGTCTTGCATGTTTGCAGCTGAGAAGCAGCCGTCCAAGGACCCCAGAAGAGACACTCACTTCTGTCTGAATGCGGCACAAGGCGATTGTTTAACTGGCGAAATGATGCGTGTAAAAGCCGTTCTTAAACGCAGTCTAATTCAATTGCATTACATGAAACCAAAATAAAAAAATTATATAATAATAACATAGATAAAAATATCTCTCTTAATGCTAGACAGCAGATATATTTATTTAAAACTTGAGAAATTTTTTATAAACATACATAGGTATTTCCAACAGCAGCTAATAGAGTTAAATTAATGGAAAAATTTCGAAATATTGCCAAATATTTATATTATTAATAATATGTTTTAGCATAATAAAGTTTGAATTTTGTTGACGCACCCGCAACGTCATGCCGAGCATTCCAACTATGTCGTGTCTGAGCCCTTTTTCGGCCTTTCTCTGCCTGGTGAAAGTTTCGAGCTGCCTTTTTGATAAGAATGCGAAATAAATTGTAGGAGGAAGGAAACAGAATTCATAAAAATAAATATAAAAAATAATAAAAACGAAACTAAAATTTTTATTTGCGTCGCGCGGGCTAAAACTTTTCTTCATTCACAATTTTATTTTTCTCTTTTGCTGCCATTGACCGCATTCATAAAAGAAATGCGTCTTAAGACTTGGGTAAATAATAAAAAACTTTTGCCACGTGACGTGAGATGTGTGGGAGTATTTTTGGGTTCAGTTGCAGTCCCAAGAAAAAGATGACTTGGGCGCCACTTAAGCAACTGCTACGAAATTTCTAATTACGAAATAGAAAATTACAAATTAAAGACGCCCCCAGCTCCGGGTGGGCGTGTTAGCTGAAGCCTATAAAAGCCCATTAAGATGAGTTACAAATTACAGCTTGCCCTCACTTAGCCACGGGGGTCGAAGTTCATGCCACGCCCGCTGTCGTTTACATTAGGGCCAATTTGGCAAACACTTTTGCCAATTCCCGAGGTTGACGCTTAGGCAAATTGTTGCTTCCGCTGGCTTTGGGCTAAAGCGGAAGTCAACCGAATGAAAGAGACGGAGAGATTGATAAAGCGGCAGAGTGAGAGCGAGAGCGAACTAGACAGACGGCTCGATGGGGCAAAACAAACAAAAGCATAAATTACAAAATTAACGCATGTATTTTAAATTGAGTTTCCGGGCTTTATTTATACTTTATTTCAATTTCAATGGGCAACACTCGTGCTGGAAGCCAGTCGAAAATGATTTAATAACAATTTATTATTTTAAATATTCAACATGTATATATAAGTTAATTAAAAGGCTCTAAAAATACCTGTTTGCAATTGTTTTACTTAATAATTTGTGGCGAAGTGTTAAACATAAGGAAAATTGTGTAAGATTTATTTACTCGTAACTTTAAGTTACCAAACAATATTCTGCTATTGGATTATAGTTGTCTGTCGAACTTTCTATTATTATACTTCAATGGCTATCAAATAAACATGTGCTGGTTGTTTGGCAACAATTTGGGCCATAAACAAGTATTTATGTTCTATACAATTCGGTTTGCCTCAGATAAAAAGTTGACTGAACCCAAAATGGCAACAAAACTTGTCTCTGGCCCATGCTAGCAGACTGTCTCTTTCTTCTTGTTCTTCTTCTTCTTCTTTACTTTCGATATTTGCGCATTTCATAGAAGAGAAAATCAAAATCAAAAATGACATTTATCATTCATAAACGCCAACAAAAGCTGGCGACAACCATGAAAATGAGCCAAAAAGAAGCTTAAGCAACGACCACAAAGGACGACACCAATTTTTATGAGCGCCAAAGCGAAATGCTTTGTGACTTTGTTACATTTTTCATGGCAACAGTAAAAAGTTAGCTTTATTACCCACCTACTTACTGCAGTTGCTGCCACACACCTCGCTGCGCCGCCGCCGCTTGCCCACAGACTGGCCAAATATTTATGCAGCCAAAGCCAAGAAGATTGATGCTGACTGGCCAAAAGCTGCTGAATAGCATTTTCCACTGATCTGGTGTCTGATGTCTGTTACAATTTTCACCACATTTTCAATGCATATCATAAATCTCGGTGAGGGTATATTGATTTCCTATGGCAGACAGACAAATATCTTAAAACAATTTTGTAGATTATAAACGAATGATGGAAAAAACTAAATTGAAAATAATAAATATAGGCTATAGGACAAACAACATAATTTACGTTAAAATTTAAAAAAGTTATTTTAAGTATTTCTAACTATTATTTAAAAGTATATTGAATAATCAAATAACTAAAATATATACTTGATACCTTTATTCTCTTACTGTATTTTATTCATTTTTATGCTTTATGAAAATAATATATAATTTAAAATTATGATATATTTTTTATGCATTTAAATAATTACTTTTAATAATATATTTTATACTGAAATATAAAATTTCTTAAAAAATATATACATATTCTTACATATTTTAATATTTAAAAGTTTTATATCCTTTTTTTTTAAATATAAATATTATATAAATATTAAATGCTTGTTTTAAATTTCTTCACACAAAATAAGAGTATTTGAAATATTTCTCATTTTACTATATGGATTCTCATCTGTTTCAATTGCAGCTACCGCATAGCATAATGGGCGAGGAGTTGGCGTTCGTTTTTGGTGCGCCGCTGGCGCCGGCCGGCCCATTTCCCAGCCACAACTATTCCGTGCAGGAAAAGCTGCTTTCCGAGGCGGTAATGGCATATTGGACGAACTTCGTAAAGACTGGGTGAGTAGTGCCTGTGGCATGGGCGAATGGAGGAGTGCATTTGCTAAGAGTTTGCGATTGGTGACGTAGCGGGGGGCAGACGAAGACGACGAAGCGGAACGGGCGGCCAGTGTGACTGCAGAGGGGGTCGTGGGTGTCGGGCAGCTGAGCCAGCCATCAGCACGACGAGTCGCAGCTCTGCATGCAAATGGGACAGAAACTGCGAATGCGGATGCGAATGCGATATCCAGGGAGCTGGGCTGCGGCACGTTTTGCAATCTGCAACGCTCGGACAGCGAAATGAATAGAATTTTTACTGCCGTTTTTATTATTATTTCGCTGCAAAAACAACTCCAAAAACGGGCCATAAGCAGGACATGCAAATATTATTAGTGGCATTGCGATGCCACCCTCCAGTCAAATGGCAATCAAAGCCGAAATCAGAGATCGTTAGCAGACATTTCGGATTATATATTTGTGCCTTCTTTTTTTCTTATTCTCTCCTCTTTTTGGGTATTCAATTTTAAGCTTTCTAATATCTACGAGGTCATTAGCAATGTGAGCAGGAGATTGAAAAGCAAAATAATGCAGGAAATGTTAGCGCAAAGTGCGGAGTAGCAAAAGTGACTTAAAGCGGAACTAACATGAATAGTATTAAGTGAAAGAGAGGATATTATGTTATATGTTAATATGATTGACTACACAAATACTGATTGGAATAATAATGTTACTAAAAGTATTGGAAGTTAAATAAATTGTAATGGGAGTTAGACAAGAATAGGAAGTGATTCATCAAATGAAATTTGTTTATTTCATTTGATTCAAGGAAAATTGAATTTGATCTAGACTAGAAAAGGATTCAAAAAAAGATATTATAATAAATAAATTTATTTAGAACACGATTCAATAAAAGAAATTTTAATTCACAAAATTCGTTTGTTTAATCATTGTCTAGATCAGGTTTAACTTTCATTACCTTTACTCTTATTATTATTATATATTTATTATATATATTATTTATTATATTTGAGCTCCGCTAATCAATTTTGAACCACTGTAAACCCTATTTAGCAACCCGAAAGCACCTTGGAAGGGAACATTTTTGAACTCTCATCTGCTGGAATGGGATCGCTATGACTTGGATTGGCCAGAGTTCAATAAGCGTACACAGGCCTATCTCAATATTGGTAAGTGCAGCACTCTCAGCTCAGAATCAATTTCCATAGCTTTGCGACTACTCTATCAACTAATTGTATTCGCATTTGCGCTTTTGATTCGGACAGGCATTCCGCCGACAGTGGGCTACAAGTACCGTCAGATCTATATGAACTTCTGGAACAAAGAGCTGCCGGACGAGTTGAATCAGATTGCCGCCATACAGCAGCAGCAGCTGGCCGGAAACGAGGTGATTACGGGTCACATGAGTAAGTACGGGCCGCGTGACAATGGTGCCGAGGATCCGGTGCGTACGCTCAAATTGCTGCTCCAAGAGCCGGTGGTGGCGGGCAGTGAGCAGCTCGAAACAGCTGCGGAAAACATGTACAATGCCCCGCCCACATTCGGCCACGTTCACAGGCAGCAGCACCAGCAGCAACAGCCGCAGCAAGGCAGCGAAAGTGTGGCCACTTCCGTGGAGGAGGTGACGCCAAGCAGCGACTATGGGGAGTACGGGGCATCGGCCTCCCCAGCGACACCCGGCGAGCCCATTGCCAAATCAGAGACGACTCTGCAGCTGCTCATCGCGCTCATTGCCCTCTTCCTAGTGCTGAACGTGGCTATTTATGCCACGTTCCTGGTGCGACAGCGCCGCAAACGCAGCACCACAATGCAACGCAAGCTGGGCGGCAACATCCTGAGCTACGACGGCGCCAACGACGACGAGCTCAAGCGCTGCAGCAAGTCGCGCGACGGCGACGAGAGCTACATCCTGGACATTGTGCGCAAATCGAATACATACGAAGCCATTAAGACGGGCCAGCGCTCGCCCATCAATGGCTATGCCATCCAGCGGCAGCTAAGCAGTTCCACGGTGGACACGCACACCAAGGTCTGCGAGTGGATGTCTGCCACGCAGCATCAGCAATCGGTGCCCAGCAAGTCGGGCAGCTTCAATACGACGCCACCGCCGCCGGCGACGGTGCAGTGCGACGGACGCATTATCATTTGCCAGGATATCGAGGTGGCCGATGCTGCGCTGCTGACGCCGCAGCACATGCACGAGACGCAGGAGGGCATGCATTACGAGCTGCTGCTGCAGCGCCAGCACTCAGCTCAGACTGAGCCATGCGAGGCGTCGCTGCAGCCACAGCATTTCCACTCGCACTCGGATCCTGTGGACATGATTCTAGCCGCCGACGAGCAGGTCACCAGCTTTGTGCACGCCGACGATGTGGACATCAATGTGACCAGCCGCGACGAGGCCTCGCTTGTGCTGCAGCCCCTCAATGCCGCACAGCAGCTGGAACTGCTGCGCCAACGCAACTATCCCAAGGTGTTGCCTACGGCGCAGGATTTGCGCGCGAGCCACAGCTACAAACGCAACTCGCTGCCGCCGCAAAACTACGCCACGGCGCCGCTGCCCCCGCCGCGCACCATCAGCAGCACATTGGGCCGGCGGCGGCGGGACAGCAGCAACATAACCACATCGCCCCTAAAGGTGGCTCAGGACTGCGGCGAGGATGAGCCGCGCGAGCCGCCAATCACACAGAACACGCTGATTGTGGGCCCCATTGTGCCGAAGTCGCCGGCAGCATCGCTTAAGCGGATTAAGCCAGTTCCAAGCGGGCCGGAGGCACCGCTGAGCACGTTAAGCGGCTCATTCCAGTCGTTCGAGTCAGTGCCGCCGGCGCACGAAGCCACGCCGCCCCAAGGTCAACGTACCGAGTGCGTCTACGCCATAGCGGCCAGTGCCAGCGTCAGCTCCATGCCAGGCAGCAGCTGGTCAGCGCCCAACGGCGATGTCTATGCGCAGCCCATGAAGTCAGCCTCGAGGACCTCGCTCATACCGCGCCCTTTGCAGACGACAGCCGAGAGTTGTGTGCCAGCTGTCACACAGCAGGTGTCAACGCCAGCGGCCGCAGCGTGTGCCTTGAGCTCAGCTCCCCAGCCCTCAGCCACGCCCAGTCGCATACCGCAACTGCAGCGGCAGGCATCCAGCAAGGAGCTGTCGCCGGCTGACAGCCTGCAGACAGCGGATGCGACAACGGCGTCAAATTCACGCATTGACTCCACCATCTCGAGTGGCTCGTCGGCCTCGACCGCCTCCTGGTGCAACTCGACGACGTCCTCGTCCTCCTCGTCAACGGGCACGGTGCGCACGGAACTGCAGCCGAGTCGCAGCATTGCAACCCATATATAGTTAGCTGCAATTGACGGCCTGCTGTGGCCCGCAATGCAGCTATTGCCAAATCCGTTGACGTTGGCTTGCGGTATTTGCTGGTGTTTGCGCGAAATTTAATAATACATTCTGGCCAAAAGTTTATCTTAGACTTGACGGTCGCCGGATTGCAGCTGCTCAAGCATGGCAGAACCTGCGGGTGCTTGTGGTCGTCTTTGCTCGCAAAAGTTTTGCTAACTGCAAGTTTCGTTCGCCAAGGCTTTGATTCAAATTAGAGAGAGCGAATATCGAAATAACTAATGGAAATTCAATTCGAGTCATGACGAGTTTGGCCAACAAATTGTGGTCAAAGAAAAAGTAAAAACTGCAGTTCTCGTTAACAAAAAATGCCTTAATTAGTTAATTAAATTAGAGATGAAAGAAAAGTCAAACAGAACTGTTTATTAGTTAAGGAAAATATACAAGCTATAAGAATATATATTGAAATAATTAAAATTCAATAAGAGTGGTATTAATCTATAGTTGGGATAAGAATTACAAAATTATATGATATTTGATAAGTTATGTATGAATTATCTATCAACTTTTATTATATATATAATTATAACTACATTTTATATATATAGAAAAAATAATAGTTCTATTGAAATACTTTAGAAATTAAAGTACATATATACATACATTTACAAAAATATCCTTACCAAGTATTATGAGAGCAAAATGTGGGAGCTACTAATTACGTTATATAGCATAAAGTTAGAGACATAAAAAGTATATTTTATGCACTAATTGAACACAAAGTAACGTAAATTAGGGCACAATTTAAGGACATAATTGTAGAAGTACGTTTGTGTAGGCTAATTGCAAATGGAAAAAAAAAGAAAAAGGAAAAAGTTTGTCCTCTGCCTGTTACCTGCAAAATGAGCACGAACAATACGAAATTTGATTGGCCCCAACGATTGGCAAACAGAAGCTCTTTCATAAGTAGTTGGCTGGCAACATAGAAAAGGCAGCAAAGCCAAGAGCAAAATTGTTGGCTATGTCAACATTTGAATAGTTGCAAATATTTCAAATATTTTGAGATACTTAGCCGCAGGGAGTTCCGTCAAACTTGTCACCGCAAAATAGTTGGCAAGCAGTTGCCTAAACTCCATCCTGGCTGCAGGAAGTTCAGCGCTTTTATCCTGTGCTTTACTTTTGTTCTCGCTGCGAATTGAGTTATTGTGTCGACTTTGTCGCTTTTCGCTTGGCATTTTATGCAAATTGCTGTCAAGCAACAACTTTGCCCAAAATGTTAAGAAATTCGGTGTGTGCTTTATTTCTCTTTTTTCTTCTCGAAGAAAACTTCAAATCCCTGCCATAAACAGGGCGTAGTACAAAAGTCGTAATTAAATATTGTGCCCAATTGGATTGTTTGGCTGGCGCCCAGGTACACAAGTTATTTTCATATTTTCACTTTTGCATAAATAATATATTTATATTTGTCTTGCGCTAATTTCGTTAAGTACTTTTGTTCTTCATTAGTTGGGACCCAGAGGCAGCTAATTAACTATCCTCCATATATATGTATGCATATAGATACTCGTTAAAAACATAACAAGCATTTCGTTTTTCATATATCCACAAAGTTGCCTCTCTATTGACACATATTTGCACTTCAAAGAGCGACAAAGCAGCGACAAAACATCCTCTGGCATCTCATATGACTGACTCAATTTCAATTTCGCCTGCTCTCTGTGGTGCAATTGCTGAAATTCTAGTAGCATTCACTACACTCTATTTCAAATACTACTTCACTTTCCTTTCTCGCTTTTCCTTTGATTTTCCGCCTCAATTTTTTGCACATGTGAGCTTTCTAACACTTTTGGTATTTGTGCATTGTTGAGTCTTCGTCAACTGGAAGTGAATCGAGCTTGCAGCATATAGTTAATTAAATCGAGCCAAGTCCATAACCCTCTTAAAAATATTCACCTAATGTATTCGAAAAACTTGCTGAGCAAGAGAATAGAAACTTTTTCAACTGGGCGGTCAGAATAGCTCAAGTCAACAATATTCAAGCCATATCAAAACTCACTCAAAATCTCATTTTAAATTTTGTTTCTAATTTGCGGGGAAAGACTAGATACTATGATTTACATTTTTATAGTTTATTAAATTATTTATTTTATTTTAAATTACAAATTATTCCTTATTGAAAGGCACTCTGCATATTTTAAATTATTAAATATCTTTATTGTTGTTTTACATTCGTTCTTTTCTACTTTATAATTGAATTGTAAATGAAACCAAAAATTTTCGCTCTGGGCTCTATGCTTTTTCACATTGTTAGAAACTTTTTAGCTGATGCTTGAATTACAAAAACTACTTCATCATTTGACCATCGACCAAAAAGTAACTCAAAGTTCGCAGCCAAAAAAAAAAAAAAAAAAAAAAAGAGGGAAATTATTTGCCAAATTTGCTGACAACCGCAAATTAGACTTGGGTCGAGAGTTGATTTAAAATAAACTCTGAAATGTTATTTACAGAGAGAGTAAAATAGCTTCAACATAAATAAACAAATAGCATCCAGAACAGGAATGAGTCAAGAGCCGTGGTCTGGAATGAAACTTCCTTCGAGCATAAATTCTGTTGAATAACAATATTTTTGCCAAGGCTTTTGATTTATGGCAGAGAATTTTTTTGTGGCTGCCACACGGCATATAAATAAATAAATAATAAGCAAATATTTATTGCAGTTTAATATTTAATCGCGTTAAATCAAAACTGTCAGCGGTCACAGTCGCAATGAAAAAAATAAATTAACTTAAGTAAAAATTATGTGAAATAAATATGCATTAATTAAATGAGACAGGGAAGGTAAATAATGATAATTGCATATGCATTCATAAAGCGGCTTAAATACATCCGGACTAATTAATGCACTTTATAATTAGTATTATAAGATTAATATTACCGCGCATAACATATCTATATAAATGTATGCCAACACAGGGTCAACAGCTTCAATTCAATAGCATTCAACAATAAATAAACTGGTCAAACATTCCACAACATGACAGGCCCCAAATCCTTACTTTAAAAAGCAAAAAAGCAAAAAAGCAATCACAGTCAACAACAAAAGCTAAGACATGCATACAAAAAACAGTGAACAAATAAAATACAAATATGCAAATTATATTGTTTTTCTGTGTAATAATGGCTCTTTGTTTATTCATGTATTCAGTTTTTTCTCCTTTACTTATGATGTGCAGCAACATTGTTTGACTTTTTAATGGAAATTTTCATAATTTAATAGGACAAATCAACAAAGGCCATCACTTTAAATAAACATGTGTAAATTATTTAATACCCAAACAATTATTTTTAGCTGCATTTGTTAATGCGAAGTGTAAAAAAAAGGAGCAACGTAGTTTAAGCTGGAATAAAAAATAAAATAAAAAAAAAAAAAACACATTCTACATTTAACAAAGACATTTTTTATTTTGTTTTCCAGTTGCAGCTGATTATTGTCGTAATTAAATATTCTGTCAACTCATTTGTTCATTTTTCATTTAAATTGTATCTTAAATAGATTAGAATTTTTTATGAAAACTAAATTTATTGAAGTGCTAAAATCTAATTTGCAAATCTAATAAAAAGCAATTTATTGATTTTCAACAACATTTTTAATTTAGAAATTGTATATATAATTCATTAAATGTACTCACGGCTCCTTTAATTTGAAAACGTTAAATTTAATTTATTGAATAGCATTTAATTGAAGTCAGCATGTAAGTATCGTCCTATTTTATGTCAATATTGCGCTCTCTTCACTCCACAGTGCAGCAAATAAATAAATAGCTTTGAGATATAATCAAACTGTTTTCGCATATAACTGAATTTTGCGGTTGATTTTATATTGTTTGCTTTCGCATAATTATGCCAAAAGAAACACATTGAATTGAATTGTGCTAAAATAATAAATTAAATATTTAATTAAATATAATTACCGCGCTATGCTGTTTACGTTGTTTGCCAACTGTCGAATGATTTTCCAGCTCATTTTAGTTTTCACCCATCTGCATAATCGTTTATTTGTTTGTGGTCGTTCGCTGCGGCTGCAATTCAATGGGCTGCAAAATTACAGCACTCACTGTAGGTTTTCAAAATACCTATGGAGTAGTAATTAAGGCTTATGGAATATGTGTATGCTATTGATTTTAAATTTGCTTAGCGACTCGACATATATTAGCATTGGCTCTACAATTTATTACAATAAACACATAGCACATATTTATCTTTAATTGGGCTCAAGTAGCACACAAAGACAGAGATTTTCTGTTGCGGCTTAATAAATATTACTATATATGCTTGTGTAAGTTTTGTTTTATCTTTGCTTGATGACTTTGGTTACTTTCGGATTTTGTTCATTTCATGCACTTATTTATTTATTTAATTCGCTGCTGCATAAAAACTAAAAGAAAAAGAACATAAAAATTCGACGAGTAGCGCAGGAAACTTTATAAAACGTGACTTGGAAATAGAGAAGTGGGTTGGCAGACGCCGCCTGCAACATGGCTACGTGGCATGTGGCTTCGTCTGCCGCCTGACTGCCTGCGGCATGACTGCACGCGTCTAACTGCCTTTGAGTAGCAATTAACGCCATGATATTGCGGTTCAGCGGCATGTGGCAAGTGCGTGAGTGTGAGTGAGTGCGAGTGTGAATGTGTCTGACACTCTGCAGCGTTAATATGCTAAATGAGACGCATTGACAGCTACACTAGCAAGCATTTTATATCTTTCCATTTTTGTAGTATACTTTACAGCGCTTCGCAGCTTTACTTTCCATTTGTTTATTGCGTACGTAAACTTGGGCCAGACGATGGCACAACTGTCGCCAACATTACGCCCCACTGCCAGCCAAGTTTGTTGCAATTTGCAATTTGGGTCGTTCTGGCTCCCCCCTTGCAGCTCTGTCCTTGCCCCTGCCGCTGCTGCGACCCTTTCGCATGGTCTGTCGCGAATTTGGTGCGCAACGCCTTGACGGCTCCGCGTTCGGTTCCCTTTCTTTTTTATAATTGCTTGACAGCAATTGTTTTAAATGCTCGATGAGCGTACACAAATTGCTCGACTATCAACACAGAGGACGCTGAGCTACTGGATGCAGACATTTAACCTAGATGAGCGCCTTTACACCATGCAACAAACTTACATGACCAAGTCATGAAAATAAAGACACTACAATTATGAAGCTAGACACATAATTGTTTAAAATAATTGTAATGAAATAAATGGATAAATAAAGAAATGCAAAGTACTTCAATTAAAAATACATTATACAATAACAGAAAAAAACAGAAAATTATATTAATATTATAAAATTAAATGTTTATTAAAGCTTTAAAATACTTTTGAACATTTTGTACATTAAAAATATTGTATTTATTTTTATTTTAATATAATATATTATTATTTATTCTGTATTTTTTCTTTATATATATTTGTATGGATAATTAAAAAAAAAAGATATATATATATATATATATATATTAAAAAAAAAAAATGGCGTCATGATTCTATTAGCATGGTTATCTTCTAATAGAACTGATTTAAAATGATATATTCATAAATCTAATATTATAAACTTAATTTAAATGTGCAAAATCACACCAGAATTCATGGCTTAAAAACTATTTAAATATAAATTAAACGCTCAGACCTGCATTATTTAGTTAATTAATATTTTGGTTAATTAAATACTTTTCAAAGCCCATCATATGCTTAATATAAATTGATATACGTTTTTGGTTATATTGCATTAATTAAGCAAGAGCAAACATTTCAATATTAACTAAAATTGAGCTGTTTACAGTTACAAATGGACACATTCATATTTATTTTTGTTGTCTAGTGTTAGCGCCAATGGTTTCGTGTAGCAATAAGAAATTGCAAATGTTTTTATTATAAACAAAGACTGTGTGTGCGTGTGTGTGCGCTCATGTGCGGTGGTTTGAACTTTTCGCCGTTTCAAGTCGAAATCGATGCGCATCAATATTCAATATGTAGCTTTTACAGGCATCAGAAGCTGCTCTAGCTGTTGGCTGTTTTCCAACCATGCACCGCAGGATACCCCGCCTAGCCACGAAAACAGCAGCAGCAGCAGCAGCAGCAGCAGCAGCAACGTCAGGAGCACAAACTCAATGCGAATCCTCGACGATTCCATACGCCAAACGCCAGCTGATGTTTGCTTTACGTAATGGAATTGTGCGGTGAATGGCGCGCGGTGGCACATTTTCTCCTTGGCCTGGCTCACAATGGGTTCCACTGACTTATCACTGTGTGTGGGCGTGTGTTTTCTTTGGCTTGGCGGTTCACAAGCTTTCAATTGGCTTGCGGCAGACGGCAGACGGCTGGCGGTAGGCAGCGATGCGAGGCATGCGTCAATGTTTCAACGTTTGCCAAGCACACTTTCGATGGCGCATTATTCAATTTATTTTCGACAGAAATTAAATAAAAATACGCATACATTAAACTGCGACACAGCGGCCCATTGACATAAGCTGATTATTTTGCCATGTTAAACATAGTTGGCCATCAATGCAATCGACAGCTGTTCCGCGACCTCGACTCTTCTCGACTTTGCATGGCACTAGTAGCTCGTTCATATGGGCGCATATTCAAGTGTTGCTTTCTGGTGCTTTCAGGCGCATCAGTGTTGCGTAACAGAGCAAACACGTGCTCGTATTAGCAAGCAACTAAGTGTTGTTATTCCACATTTTTACACCACAATTACCAGCTCCCCAGATCCGCCGTGACACCTCCTCCTCAATCCCTACTTCCATTGACTACGTGCCGCACAGCAACTACGTGTCGAATTCACAAATATCCCCACGCTACACATAAATGTAAGACAATCTGTGTGTATGTAAGTATGTGTGTGTGTAGGTGTGTGTGTGTAGGTGTGTGTGTGTGTGTGTGTGCGCATATTTTGGTAAGTGCGAGTGTATGTGTCATGTGCATGTTTTGACATCCTTCTACAGCTACTCGCATAGCTCAAAGCCTCGGCCCATTTAAAGTGTGTGTGTGTGTGTGTGTGTTGTGCCTGTGTGTGAATGTGTTTCCCCAAAAACTTTTGCTTCTTCTTCGCTTTCTTGCAACGTAATCATATCAGCACCGCATTTTGTCAGCCATCATGCTTTACCTACACGCACACACATATGCATGGGATTTGTACAGTTTTACATGCTGTCCTTGAATTTGTTTGCGTTCCACTTTTTTTTTTTTTTTTTTTTGTTGTTGTGCTTTGTCAGTCGCAACATGCCAAGGCTTACGCTAGCCTGAAGCGCCTCTGAGAGTGCACTCCATATAGATGGGCATAGGGATTATAAATAGTTGACGCACACGTTGCCAAATTGTTGAAGCATATTGTTGTGCGAGCAAAAAGGCTGAAGCAGCTAATGGAAAATCAAAAGCAGCTATAGCTAAAAGCTACAAATGGAAACTTAAAATCTTATGGAAGTAATTCTTTTAACCTCGCACATGTATATATGTAAGTATGTATATAATTGACACAGCTAATTTTGATATGGAAAAAGGCAAATAACAAAAAAAAAATATTTAGAGTGTATTAGTTTAATATATTTAATATATTATTATAGTATTAATTTGTGTTCTGTTTGTTTAAGCAGCAAAGCTTGACATTGCATTTAAAAATTATAAATTTATTATTATTATTTTAAAAAGTGAGAATGTATATAAATACATTCAAGCATATGCACACACATACACACATATATGCGCGCTCGCTTACTGAGCAGAGCAGCAACTGCGCAGCGACGGCGCTTCTCCGATTTACCATGCTAACCAAATACTTGAAAAACTTTTATTCTAGATGTGTTATGTTAATGACGTCATTATCTGTCTGATAATGATATCTAACAAAGTCTATTTACCAAAGTAAAAGTTTCTAGAATGATAAATACGTGTCTTGCAAATGTTTGTGGGATAGGAAGAGATATCATCTGCACTACAGAAACTCTTACAATAAATGTAAAGTCTCCACTATTGGTGATGTTCAAACTAGCTATAGATAATGGAAATCATATGCATACCAAATAATTTGATAATATTATGAATTTTTATAGACCATTAGGAAATGGAAAGAGTTATCGTAAAGCAGTTGAGTAAAATTTACAAATAATTCAAAATAGTTGAATATGTGTAAAAATGATGTTGATTAACTTTCATTTTTGTGTTCTATTGTTAATATTTACAAACTTAACCCATCGATTTTTATTTGTATCTCGCTTAAATATTGCTTAGAATATACTTCATGCCATATGCTGCTCGCTAACTCAGATACTCGTATCACAAACTTGAACTACTCTTGCTCTATTTGCCACTTCAATTACTTTTCACCTCTTCTGAATCGATAAAGCGTGCTGGTTTCCCCTTTCACTGCAATCTGGCTAGCATCGTTTGTGCACTTTTGCATTCGTGTTAATAAACTAACGATCCACAGTGCTTAAAGCTCCAGTGCTCCATTCCTGCGCCAGTCGCGCAGAAAACCGTACACATCATTTTGATGTCAATTATTTTGCCGTCAAGAGTTGACATGGCTTTTGTTCGCAGTCCACCGCCCCCGCTCCAAGCACACACGCCAACAGAAGCCTTTGCTCAGTAGTTGTTGTTCCTGCCTCCTGCCCTTGCTGCAAATTCTTTGTCGAGTCGAGTAACTTTGAGGTGGGTTCAGGTTGCCATCGAACGTGTTGCCGGAGGTCGCTCATAGAGACTCGTAGAGACGACAGCTGCCTGGTTATGCTTTTTGGCAGCCTCTGCGGCGCTTAAGCTTAGTCAAATTGGAATAGCAAATTGCAGCTGGGTAATTGGCAAAAATGGATCACACGATGAAGACGCGAGACAATTAGGACGATTATGGAATGCAACAAGTGAACAGTTTCAAATATTGTGTATGTAAATAAGCCTATCTGACGTCTGACACTTGAATATTTAATATAAACGATGCCGTATTTTATAAACAATTTTTGTTTTGGGCTGATGTGTTTGACGATACTCTGGAATATACAAGACAGCTGTGCATTTAATATATATTCAATTTTATTCAACCCAACAGCTCCGAGTTTAAATTTAATTTATGGATACCTTTGGTATGTTATGCATCTGCTGGCAATAGTCGCTGCAAACGTGAATGGCGTTGCCATCTAGTGTTGGCTAATTTTGAGTCGCCGCAACGTAGCCGTCTGGCAACGCTATCACGTTGTTAGCTTTGCTCGTTTCGAGTTTGTACACAAAAGGTTGTAATACAAATCGACGTCCGGCTCCATTGTCAAACAACAACAATAGCTTAAATAGCAGCAGAAAGGTAACGCCGACGCTGACGTCGAGGTCGTGGGCGAGGCCGTCGCAATGCCGAAGGAGGAGGACGCTGATGTTATTAACAAACTGCTCCAACCCAGCATTAGCACCGACAGTGAGGAGAGCAGCAGCAAGACCAAGAGCTCAGGCGATAGTAGCGGCGGCGACAGGAAGAAGCCTCGCACCAAAAAGTTGCTCAGCGACCCGCGCTTCCAAATACGCCCGCTACAGCAGGTGGCCTCCGCCTGCACAGGTGCGATGATCACCGCTTGCTTTATGACGCCCTTGGACGTGATCAAGACGCGCATGCAGTCGCAGCAGTCCCAGCAGTCGCGGCCGAGCAAGTGCTTCCTCTACTGCAACGGGCTGATGGATCATCTGTTTAGCTGCGGCACTACGTCAAGCTCTGCGGTTAGCAACAAGCTGAAGCCGCACTTCGGGGCACCCTGGATGCCCTGTTCAAGATCAGTCGCCGCGAAGGCTTGGCTGCCCTGTGGTCGGGCCTGGGACCCACGCTGGTCTCGGCTCTGCCCTCCACCGTGGTTTACTTCGTCGCCTATGAGCAGTTCAAGGCCAAGTACATTGACATTTACCAGCGACACTTTGCGCCGCCTCTGCTGAGCGGCCAGCTGAAAGGCCAGACCACAGACCAGAAGCTGCCACTGGTGGTGCCCATGCTGTCGGGAGTCACAGCGCGCATCTGCGCGGTCACCTTTGTCAGTCCCATTGAGCTGGTGCGCACGAAGATGCAGTCGCAGCGCCTCAGCTACGCCCAGGTGCTGCAGTTCCTGCGCAACATTATAGCGATGCAGGGCATTATGGGCCTGTGGCGTGGCCTGCCACCCACCATCTTGCGGGATGTGCCATTCTCGGGCATCTACTGGCCAGCCTACGAGTACCTCAAGATCTGCTTCAGCAAATGCGACGAGGAGCCCTCTTTTGGCTTCAGCTTTTTGGCCGGTGTGCTTGCTGGCTCGGTGGCCGCCCTAGTCACCTGTCCCTTTGACGTGATCAAGACCCATGAGCAGATCGAGTTCGGCGAACGCGTCATCTTCACGGACTCGCCCTCCAAGGAGCTGAGCAAGCAATCCACCTACAGCCGCCTGGCCGGCATCTATCGCCTCTTTGGACTGCGCGGACTGTTTGCGGGCTACGTGCCAAGGCTGTGCAAGGTGGCGCCCGCCTGTGCCATCATGATATCCACGTTTGAGTATAGCAAGCTGTACTTCTTCCACTATAATGTGCATCAGCACAACAAACAGCTCCTGCTGCACAATCCCAATGCCAAGCTGGTCAAGGAAGATGACATCGAGTAGTTAATCCGGCTTTCCTCTTCAACTTTTATAATACGAAAAGCAACAACTCTGCATGTACTTATATTTTATGTTAAATTATTAAAACCCGGTTTAATTAGCCAAAAGAAAATCAATTTGTGATATACAGACATATGTACATACATATGTTCCTGCGGAACGTGCTCAGGGCAATGGGAAAACTTGCGTTGACTTCTGTTTGAGTTCTGTTGATTTAATTTAACATTTACACAAGACGACACTTGAAAGGATGTAAAGGAAATGAAATTGATGGGAAATGAATTAAATATGCGATGGCAACACTTCCCCTTCCGCACAGCAAGCGCAATATCCGAAGCAATACTTGAGGTTTTCAATGCCCCGCAAACAGGAGAATAAGTGAAAAAGCTGAGTATTATATTTCATGACAGCTAGCCTGTGTCAGCTATGCACTTATTTGTTTTAGATATCTCTGATATGTATGTGATTTCAATGTATATATACTTGAATCTAGTCATTCTTCACTTCACAGTTCACAGTTCACTCACTGCTAAGAGTTTATTTACAATTTATTTAATATACATAAAGTATAAATCAAATCAACTTCCACTTAATACAGGGCATTTTCCAGTCGTATCCTGTCTGCTTGAGCGCATCTACTTCGACCGTCTGCCGACAAAAATGTGTCTCATAAGGATATGACAACATGACAGAGTTGACACATAAGAGGCAGAGACTTTACACTCAATATACATTTTATTTAAAGAGAAAAAAAGAATAAATTGCGAAATGAAAAACGGCAGGCTGATATATATATTTTAATGGATTTAAGGAAAAGCGTATGTTTTTTTTAACAGAATTAAATATTTGTGCCTTCATTCACACTTATCCTGCCTTCAGTGCCAAAGGCTAGTTTAATTTCTGTTCTCCCCTCTTATCGCTAGTATTTTCCTTGGCTGCTGGGAAATGCTGTCAAGGCTGTTACTTGAACAATAATCGAATTGCTTGGCTGCACTCCACAACAGTTCCCTGGTCACGTTCACAATTCAAAAAGAAAAATATATAGAAATAGAAGTAAAAAATGAAAATGAGAAAATGCTAGGAAAAGCCCAAAGCAGCTGCCTCTATCGAATTGTGCCAAATCCAAACAATGCATCCAGCAGCCCAATGAAGCAGGCCGCATCGCCAAATTACTTTACCGAATGCAGTTCATATAAATCAAAAAAATTTAGCTAAAACTATGCAATTAAGAAGTCTGCTCAACAGCATCGTTCGGCGAGGCGTTGGGGGTAACTTATTGCATTTTCGCAAACGAGCGTAAAATGATTTAAAAATATGTACTTTCAGCGCAAGTATACAATAATAAAGCATAGTTTTAACCCAAGCGAATATTTGTGAAGCGTTTATTTTGCAAGCAAAATTTACAAAGCCTGCCCAAGAGGTGCCCTGCTTGGTCTGGGTATGTGTACAAAAAGCATATTTTTGTTTGTGTTGACCGCAATTTGCCAAAGTAGCCAAAAATAAAAAATAAAAAAAAACCAAAATGAAAGAAAAAAAGATATGAGAGAGGAGGAAAATGCTTGTCAGATAGCGATGGACACAAAGCTGTGATTTTCACTGACAGTGACAGCAACGTCCAGTGATAGGCAAAAAATGTAATTTTATGTATGAAGATAACGACCGTCAGCCAGAGTTGAGTTGGCGAAAATAACATATGCTTCAAGAGTTGTAAATGGCATAAACATATATTCAGATACATAAATTAAATCAATTTTTCAATTATTATAAATTACTCTAATATATATTTTATATATTTTCCTAATATATGTTTAGTGAAAGATAATATTTTAGTGGCATATTAATAAACAATTTTAAATAATTTAAGTGTTAGCCTTAACCTTATTGTCCATTAACATTTCTTTTGCTTCATATTTTCATATGTAAATATTATCAATAATTTATTAATTAAATTAAATTATAAATATTTATTTGAATTATATAAAAAAAAAATATATATTTATAAATAAAATAAATAATTTTTTAATTAAAGTAAATTAAAAAATTTTTTAAAGTTTATATAAATAATATAAATAATTTATAAAATAAATTAATTATAAATATATAATTTATATATTAAATTTAATTGTTTCATTTTATCTGTGTAAAAATGGTTTTAATTTCAGTTATAAAACCTGATATTTAATGATATTACTCTATGAATATTATCAACAAATTAAATGAATAAATATGTTATAAATATTTTCAACAGAAAATTATTTTTCTATATTTTCAGTCAGTAACGTAATGGTACCCTCATCACCTTTTGCAAGTAACTCAACATCGCCTCTTCACACTCACCTTCATATAGTCCATCTCCAACTGAAGCAAATAAGTGAAGAACATACACATACATAAAAATATATATATAAAAGTGTGTGTGTCTGAGGGGCAACTGGTAAAATGGCATTTAACGTTCAAGTTTTCTTTGTTAAACGAAAATTGGCAATAAAGCGCATTAAAAATATGCTTTCACTTAAATAATTGAAATTATATTAAAGTGAATTTCGTGCCCTGCGTAAGCCAATTTGTTACCCGTCCTCCTGCCGACCACTCACCACACGCATCATGGGCAACCCCACAGCTTATACAACCTTTTATACATAGTATATATATATATATATATATATATATATATATATATATATGTATAAATATGTATATATATCCTTTTTGTGCTCATTGCCAATTGCTTTGCTGGTCTTGGGGCGTGGCCGTAGTCCATATATTCTGTGGGACTGTTGCTTGTTTTTTTCCCGCTCAAAAATATTTGCGCTAGCATCGGAAATAAAAACGTTGTTGATGGCCTGCCCAATCGGAGAATTGTTGTTCTTCTGCAGCTGCTGCGACCGGCTACGTTTACCATTTGCCAGGATATTGGCTGGATGGGCGGAAGTGAAGGGGCGAGCATTCATAGAGTTTTATTTTTGCTTATTGTGTTTTCAGTATTTGCATTTAATTGTTGTATTTAAAATATTCCAGCACGCACGGCCACATTCACATCCACATCCACGTCCACATCAACTTTATTTATGGCCTCTAGCTTGTCTGTCTACCCTGCAAAAACAGTGACAGCGAGTGGGCGTGGCAGGCAGTTGGGCAACGCAATGCCTACCCGGGAATCAATTTCGGACCTGAGCCATAAAAATGATTTAAGTTGATTGAATGGCTATCGAGTGGGCGATTATTCCAGCGATAGCTTCAGCTTTAGCTCTTTGTAGCCAGCTAATACGCTGCTTGAATAAATTAACGTTTTTAACGAAACTTTCTTGCGTTTTTAATGGGCTGCTCGAATTGAAAAACTGTATCGAAAACTATTTGCTAAAATTGCTTAATTTTATACACAGCATTTGGCTAAGCCTGAGCAAAGCCTTGAAAAGTGTTTCTCTCTAGTTCAAGAAAAACGAAAAATTATTTTTTTCTTAAAATTTGTTTTTCTGTTGATTTTTTTTCTGTTGATTTTTCTTTTAAGCCAGCGTCAAAAGAACGCAGTTAGTCCCATGATCCTTGTCAAGAAGCGAGCGTTTAATTAATTTCTAGAGCCTAGGTATATAAATGGCAGCCACTGCTCAAACAAAAACACAAGCTAAAAGGGGCGAGATTAAATAAAAGTTACCCTGTAAATAGCATACTATATTTTTATTTTAAATTCTAATACTTATTAATTGATCTTAATTAATGTACTCTAATTTTCAATTACTTTAATTACCACTAGCTCACAAATAGAGTAATTGAGGGGAGGACGTGCCCATTGTAGATATTTTTAGCTATGATTATATTGTAAGAACAACAATATAAATCCCTATTGTGTCCACACTTTAGGGCTCCAGGGTAAAAAATAAAAAATAATAGAAAACAAAGCAGAGCTGTGCAAGTGCCTTAAGTCTATTTAAAAATGCCATTAATTTTTCACGGCCTAGAGAACGGTTGATGACTTTAAAAGCCGGGCAACGCAAATTTTTAATTAGCACAGTCTTTTCGCAATCGCAATTTTTGCGCTGTCCATGCCCAGACGTTCTTTATCCTTTTTGTATTGTTTGCTCTCAGGTGCTTGGGCTTTTTTTTAATTAAAAAGGAAAGAAAACCATGGTAATATTTCCAGGAAAAAAATGTTTGGCTGTTCACAGTAGAAATGCAAATTCCAAGGCTGCTCAATGTCCTGTGCGGCTATCCTTTGGGACTCTGGTTGCGCTGTGAACTGCTCTTGATTATGCGAGGTGTTTGTAAACGAGGCTTAGGCGAATCTTTGAAATTAGGAAACTCAGTTTATTTTGATTTAAATTGTATTGCGGCTCATTTGCAGATGCCTCAAATGCAGCCATTCGCTCGCATTTTCAGCGCAATTTCACTGCAATTTTCTTTACCATTTCCATTTTTGAGTTTCCAGCTTTCCTTTTTTCGCATTTATTTTCGTGCTGCCCGCTCTATGTAGCATTTGGGTCGGTTTGTTTTGCTCTTTGCCAACTAAATTATTAAAGCGATAATGGCGCGTTAAACTCATAAATTTGAGATTCCGCGAATGGCGAAATGGAGGCAGCTAAAAGGTAGGTCGCCAACCAGGCCAGAGCTGGTCTGCCATTAAGCGCTTGGCTATTTATAAAGCCTAATTGATCTCGAATATCATTCCTGGCTGTGGAGTGACTTGTAAATAGGCTTATTCATGTTTCATCTAACACAAATACTTGGCAATTATCTGCGTAATTTGCTGTACGCTTTCTCTACTTTGTTTTGCATTGTATGCTAATCGCATTTTATAAACTTTTCATTATTTAATCTGTTTATTATTTCTTGGATTGAGTGAAGGCAAAGCTCAATTTGTCTCTTAACCCACAACGAACAATGTTTTGCAATCTTTGAAAGATTTTGCTGAGCTGTGCCCCATTTGCTATGTATACGAAACTCATGAATAATTCATTTGGCAACTTTAAACAGACATAGAGAGAAGAGATGAAGTGAATAGCAAATGAAGTCATACATATATTCCTTTTGCTGAGGTATTCTCTATATGCGCAAATATAAAAAATATAAACATAATATAATATGTCTACCTTGAAATTCTTACAAATAGAAAGAAATGTGTTTAATCAAATTTTTGATCAACACAGAATTACAGTTGAGTCATCTGAGTTACAAATCAAGTTGATATAAAAGAAAGGTATTATATTAGAATCAATTTTACAGGGTATCTTCAAGCATCCTTAAACATTTACCTGCCTGAACTATGGTGACGGCAAGTCCTTGGCAAGTTAAATACATTTTATTATGCAGAGTCAAAGTGGAAATAAATGGAAAGCTTTAAATAATGTTAGAAAAATAATTAACTTTATGAAAATAAATAAATAAAACCCATGAAGTATGCTGCCAAAACTTGTGGCCATAAAAAATTTAGAAATTGCCAAATTGCTTTTACTAGAGCAAAGTGTGTGGCAATTGCTTAAATTCAATTTGCATGCTCAACAAAATGTAAAATAGAACATACACAAAACAAAAAAAAAAAAAACAAAAAATATTGAAAACTTTGACGATGAAAAAAAAGGGAATATTTCACGGCCTGTTCTAACTGATTTACATAGAAAGTTTGGCCAGGTCGAGTACTGTTTTTCTGTCCCACACACAGAAATGCTTTCTCTTTTTTGATAACACATCATATGTAAATATTGACTCATACAGGCACACACACAGTTTCTCGTATGACCCAAGGTAAAAGGGTCGAAGCTGTGGCAAACTTCGCGCACTTCCGCCGGAACAGAAATGCGGTACAAGTTGCTTCATTATGACAGGCATTGTTGGCTTGGGAAAAAGGCAGAAAGGGACATAATTTAATTAAGGTAGGCCCAAGTTTATTTAGGAGTTAGGAACAATGAACAATGGCACAGCCCTGAGACGCATCAGAGAGCAAATAATTCTGCGCAACAGATGCAATTAATTAATAAGAGTAAGAGAAGGAACATGTAATCAGAACTCAGGAAGGAAAAAAAAGAAACGTTGCATTTGAAAACAGAACAATTGAAATAAATATGAGCAAAATGGGCATACGATTGATACAATGATATTTTTAATTTATTATGGAAGCATAGTCTGACTAAATTCATAGAAAAATTTATAGAAAATGTTAAAAGTGACACTATAGCAACAGTTGATTTTATCTTGCTCTCAGGCTATAAGAATTCGTTTCTGACTTCCTAGGACATAATCAATGAAGAACGGGATTCAATTTCTTAATCGAAAGTATCGTGCCGAGCATAAAAAAAAAAAAATGCATACTCACTCGCTCTCGCTCTGAGCAATAGACTTTGGCTCTCTTCGTTTTTGTTTTCTTTTGAGCGGCTTAAGCTAAACTATTCGTGTGACGCTCCCTTAACCCTCTAACGCTCATAAGTGTCTTGAGACACTTATTTTATTTTTAAATTTAAAAAAAAAATGGGAGCTTTTTTGTCTTTCAAATATTGCTTGATCGTTAATAAAACATTCAAATTTACTGAGAAAAAAGCTTTAAAAGCTCTCCAGTGCTTTAAACGGTACTTTTTATTTTCATAAACACAAAACATATGTTTTTTCGCGCGTGTACCCAGCAAACATTTGCGATCATAAGCGAGTCGCTTTTGAGTCCTCTTTCTGATTAAATTAAGCATAAATGAGCTCATTTTCGGATCATAAATGACTCCCCCGTCGGGAGAAAAAAATACCCTAGCCGCGACTCCTCTAGATGCGTCGCTTATGACCCATTTTTATAATCGAATTCGAGTCATATTCGAGTCATATTCGAGTCATATTTCGTATCATACGCGACTCTTTTTCGAGTCTTAATTTCAACCACATGCGACTCTTTGCTGATTCGTTTTTTTATTATTACCATAATCAAGTAATGTTTTATTTAAATTAAATTCATTAAATATTTTTATTAAATAATAAAATAAACTAAAAATTAAAAAGAACAAGTATAACTTGAACTATCATTATTATCTTTTGATTAACTATTTTATTTTTCTCCCCATTTTGATTTATTTAATTTATTTCAATAATGTTCCTGCGTTGAACTTTACATTGAATTTGTAAGAATAACAGTGATCGAAATGCACTAGCCCCGAGCTTTAAGAATTTGGAGACAAGAGAAATTAGTGAATCTCATAAGAAACCCAAATTGGCATCTTCTTTTTTTTAAATTAATGTTTTCCTAAATTCGAAATGGGATTTGAACCCAGGGGCCGTTGTTTCTCAAGTCTCCCAGGCCACAAGCCTATCCACCGAGCCACATCCGCCTCTGGCATCTTCTTGAAAATTCAGAGTATTAGTGCAGAGCAGAAGTGAAAACAATCACTTTTCAATCCCCCGCATGCTCAATTGGCGATTGCTTTACATTTTGTTGCTGTATTTCAAATAAATCACTTTTTGATCATACAGGCGAGTCGTTTTTGACTCTTCCAAAAATCGCGCATTTGATCAATCATTTTTTGATCATCCCGGGGACTCAAAAGCGACTCGCCAAATTCATTTCTTACAAAACAGTCTTCCAAATGCTAGGTGGGTAAATTGATCTGCTGCATGTGCTGTTGTGCAACAATTATTTTACAAAATCTGTGAAAGCAATCCATTTAAAATAATTTTTTATTGGAAGGTATGTTTATTTACAATGAAAACTAGTTTACAAAAATAAAAATAAATAAAAAATGTGCGTTGTAGCTTAAAAACAGTGATAAGTGTCTTGAGACACTTTTGGGGCTGCAAGCAACTTTTTTTACCAGCAGCTATTTCACAACTGCTTGCAATTTTGTGTGTACACTTATTCATTATATGGATTGTTTTACTAGAAACTGACATAATAACCATATAAAGATGGCAAACCGGGTACGATTCAAATTATCCGATTTAACTGATGAACAGTTGTTGGAATTGTTTGAGAATGTCCTTTCCGATGCAGAGTTATCCGAGTCAAGTGACGACGAGGAAGATGACTTAAATGTGGCAGAAACTCTAATAGCTGCTGTGGAGGATATTAGCACAATATCATTTGCTTGTAATGATGAAGAGAATGTGCCTGATAATGGTCAGTCTGAGCCTATTAGGAAATCCCTGAAAAGACAACGATCGCCACTACCAACTATTAAAGGTATAACATGCGTGGCGAGTCAATCGCTGAAGGATTGGTGGCTTTTAGAAATAAAGCCCACGCAGGTCGTCCAGTCAGTACCGTATCTCTACAAGACCAGATGCAGTCACCATCTTTGCGAACAGATCGGTCACCTTTTTCACAATCCCCACGGGCCCGACCATCACAGCTTGAGCTTAAACTTGGAAAAAAAACTTTACACCCAATAGCGGAATTACGTTTTGACCAAGTCAACCACTTCCCAAATTGGTTGGATCGGGACAATAAGAGACGGTGCAAGCTCTGTAAATCATCACAAACGCAATGCATTTGTGAAAAATGTAATTTACATCTATGCTGCACATCAACAAAAAATTGTTTTAAAACATATCATATGAATAATAAAAATTAACATTTCTATTAAATACGTTTTTTTTACTCTTAGATGCCCAAGAGTGTCTTGAGACACTTATTACCTTTTTTGCACCTGACGGCTAAACAAAAACTTCTATATTTTTTCTGAGTTCATTTTTGAGTTTAGAAGCCTAAATTTACTTTAAAAAAAATTGTTCCAATTATTTTCCTCCAATAGTTTAGAAAACAGCATTAGAGGGTTAACGAACATCATTTGGCGAGCGATACGATTGACGTTCGCACAATGAGACTAAGTTGAGTTCGAGAATTGAGTATGTGTATGTAGAGTCGAGAATTGAGTATGTGTATGTACTCAATTCTCGAACTCTTTAGATTTGCTTAGCGTACACAATCCGCGCATAAATACTAATACATACACTCAACACTTCTTGCGGAATTTATTTCAACTAAATGTTCGGAGATACAATTGAGTAAAAGGAGAAAAAATTCATTCGCAACTCATTCAATAGCCTACGCCATCGGTTGCTCTCAGAGTTTTTTGCAAAAGGTTTGTATAAATCAATCTCAACTTTGTTATAACAGATTCAAATAATTATATTTATCTTATTTTTTATGGATATATTTTTAAATTCCCAATTTATAGCAACAACATCAGTTATCTTACATTTTTATTTCAGTCTTGCTTTTTTTTTCGCTTTCAAAGGAAGCCCTTATTGTTTTAATGGGCTTAAAATTGTAATTCCCTGACAATAGTAGTCATTAAATTTGCTGCCTAATATTGTTTTTCTTTTTTATAAACGCCCCTTTCGTGATGGAAGGCACGAGATATAATGTAAGCTGACAAATATTAATATGAACCGCGCATTTTTTTAATTTTAATATTTTTGTGTACATGGCTCAGTTTCGTCGGCAACGTAAAAAAAAAAAACTGTACCTTGACAACAGCAAAGTCCTGTGAAGACTTGCAAGGGCGTGGACCACACGACACTGATGCGCAATGACAGGCGACAATGACGCCTGGGATACGGATACTGGCAATGGCAGCCGTCTCCAGCTGCTGACACGAGGTTCTCATCGGGTCGCTCACACCTACACACACACACACACACACACACACACACACCCACACACACACACACACATACACATACGTGCTCAGCTAGCGGGACATTCATCAGTCAGTGCACAAAATATTTTTTCGTCAGTTCTGGCTTATGAAATGTGTTTCCACAGCTGTTGTACGAGCTCAGGAATTGCCTGGACACTGTCATCCAAAAGTTGATAGTTTCGAGGGTGATTCCATTTCACATATGCATCGTGATATCCTAAAATTAATATAAATTACAAATACTATGTATTAAAATGATTCATTGCTTCACTTTTAAACTTTAATGTTAAACTATTTAAATACTTTTATTTTTTTGCTTTCAAATTAAATCTTTTGTAAAAATTAACCGCTTTGATTTTGTTTCTCGAAACATAGCTATGCAAATTGTAAACTAGCACACTCTAATCTTATATATATAAATAATGCTTTTTTACAGCCCTTGTAATTTAGTTACGTGGCAGTCGACGACCAGGGCAACGACTAATGACTCGGAATTTGTTGCCCGCCAGCCAAATGAGCGTGCCTGTCAGAGTGTATGTGTATCGGTGTGTGTGCGTGTAGAAGTTTGTATATGGAACAGATGTTGTCACCGCTGTTTGCCATTAACGCCCCGTGGAAGCGACAAAAAAGAAAAGAGATGAGAGAAAACTGCAACTTAAGTGCGAGAGGAGCGTAAAAATCATTAAGCTGCAGCTGGCATAGCTGAACAGTTCACACAGCACAGCTGCCAGCTGAGCACCCGCTCAGACACAGACACAGACACATGCTCACCCACCGGCAGAGACAGGGAAATGCATCTCTTTGCATTCCGACAGGCATGACGTATGAGCTATGTATATAAATTTCACGGCACATCAGTCATACACGCCGGCAGCTTTAATTACATTTACAGCAGCCGAGCTGAATAGCATTGCATATTCAATAGGATTTGAATTGCAAATTGAAATCAAACGAATGGCCATAGGTGAAACAAAGCAATGGGCTCGAAGCTAGGGTATTATGATGGGCAGAAGGTGGAGCAGTTCCAAATATATTAATTAATAATAATTGATATTTACGCACTCGAAGTCTAAGCATCTTAATTCACGAAATATTCATGAAATATTTCTCAGTCATCTGCTAAGCACAAAATGCTCTTATCGAGTCTACTTTCGTTATATATTGAGGGAAAATGCAATTTTCATTAACTGAAAAGCACTTAATGACTGTTGATACTGTTTATTATTGATGTGATTGTACGAAGCTTAATATACTTGAAACTCATTATACTTAAAGCCGATTGAAGTATGTAAACAACAGAAACAGTTTGCACGGCCTTAATTGTAGCTGCATTCATTTTTATATCTCTCACATATGTTTCTTAAATTTAATATTTTTGCTCGCACCATATAAATGGCATCGTAAAGTGCAACCACAAAACCGCATGGAAAATTGTCCATAGGGCTCAAAAATTGTATCACACAATGCATTTAATGAACAACAGTAATTGGCGCCAATTACTGTGCCACTCAAACAACAAAACAAAGAATAGAGAAAGGGCGAGGCACTTTAGAGTGCAACAATGACTAACAAGCAATTTACTCGTTAATATTTCATTTATGTGTTGTGGCCATATTATTATTACACCTGCACAAAAGGCAGCGCCTAAAAGCACGCAGCAAAAACTGAACGAGGAAGAACGACAGCGAAAGTGAACGACAGCAAAAAATACATCATTTAAGGGCAGTGGCTGTTATTGTTATTGTTATTGTTTCTGCCATTATTAGACAGTCAGACAGTCAGACAGCCGAACGGGCGACAGCCATTCAGTCCAATACACACACACATTCACACATACACTCACACTTAAAGCGGCATTTATGCTGACTGATAAATAACGACACAATTGACTCGCAATCGCGCACACGTTAACGCTCACAGTGTGAAAGAGATAGAGTCGAGGCTAGAATGAGAGCACTTGCTTTATAGTGAGGTGGAAAGCACGATAAATTGATGGGACGAGCTCAACACATATATAGCCATAGAGGCGATGTGTCGGGCAAGCACACGACACGAAAAGTTCATAAGAAATTTTAATATTAATAATTTTTAAATCAATTTATATATAAATATAAAATATATGTTAAAAAATTACAAATTTTCTTTCATCATCTCTTCTATTCATTCATTTTATTTACATTAAAGTTAATGCTGTATATCAACAGAACTAAGCTCAAAGTTCTTAATATATAATGTATTCCAATAAAAATAAAATAAAAAATAGAAAATATTTAATAGATATTTCTTTAATTTATATTCATAAATTTATTTCCCATTTCACGATCCTTTCACGCTCTCATCTCTTGCTGTTCACGTTTGTAAAGCTTTTATGGTTGCCTTTACACAGAAGTTTCTCTTTTTTATTTTTATTTTTTGCTTTCCATATTTATTTTCATATTTATATGGAATGCTCTTTTTTTTGAAGCCAACTGTAAAGCGCATTCACTTTTTTGTTGTTTATCATTATTTGTACGTTGTATTGCTTCATGCGTATATCGATAAAAAAAAAAAAAAGTATACAGATATACATTTATATTTATAAAAAATATACTTTTATTAATGACCAATATGTGCAGATTTCCCTTTGACAGCCCTTTATTTTTAACCCTAAGCCCCGTACTCCTTCCACATTTCGCATGCAATTTTCACAGTCTTGTTTCTGTTTAAATAACGTGCAATATAATAATTTTTATTCGACACCTCGAAAATATTGCCAAACGCTCTTAGCTGAGGTCGCACAAAAAAAAAAAAAAAAAAGAACGACATATTTATCTCTTGATTGTTTGGCATTATGCAATGTTCAATTTAAAACTCATGGCATCCAAAAAATTGATCATGATTAATGGGCTTGGCATACATTTGTAGCAGACGCAGAGATTTAATTCAATTGCTGTAAACCAAATGCGCAAATTTAAAAAAAATAAAAGAAGAAATCGATTTCAGTTAATGGATTTATCTACGGCACTGTGTATATAATTTCAATTTAAGGAAATCAACAAAAACTGAAAGATTTTCTGTTTGACGCAACAATTTATCTTTATTTCATTAAGGGAAAGAAATTAATATGATGTACAGCAAATTATTGCCATTACTAGTGATGGGAATGATCAATTTCGAATTTTTATATGTATTTTTTTTTTTTTTTTTTTTTGTATAAAAAAATTGCTAAAATTGCTAAACTGTGTAAGAGAGAAAATATCAAAGATATTTGCTAAGATATTTAACTTGTAAATGCGATAACAGATGTTAATTTGCAAAAAAAAATTATTTTCATCAGACGTTCAATGAACTGGAAATGAAATCCGAATACTGAAATCTGGCTAGGATTCTGAGTCGGAGTCCCGTCTGGCACGTGGCAAACAAGTTCATTATTACGCACGCTTTAAGCTTAATTAAAATGACCTCATTGTAATTACGAGCAAATGAACAGCCACAGCCGCTCATTTAACAGCCTGTCAAACTTCATAGCGACGGACTATTGACAACACTCTGCAGGCTGCTGACAGTATATGGCAAATTGTGGAGATTGCTTTACAGACCTGAATACGCATTAGCTGACACAATGGCACAGCTGCTTCAAGCATGCATTGATATGTCGTCGATGTCGTCTTTAACTAAAGACTGTAACAATTGATTTTCGGCATTATAAACTGTAAACTGAATAGTTTTGAGCTGATCTTTGAGCACAACTGCATTATTAGACGTTCAATTATGTTAATTAATTTTATGTGGAGTGTCAAGTTCTGTGTGGTGCATGGATGGCTGAGTGGTTGGTTGCCAAGCAGCTTGCAATTAACTGCAAAGCTATTGTCATTGTCATTGCTACTTGCACACAATGTTGTTGCAGCTACTTACATTGTTGCTGCTGTTGTTGGTAGAGTTGTTGTTGCTGAAAAATGCATGAGTTTGCCGGAAGGCGGCTACCAGCAGCTGCTTTGCCGTCGCTGATCCCCTTTTGGCTGCCAGCGTCAGCAGTAAACACATACATATACATATATGTATATAGCTATGTAGTATACGTGTATACAGACATCTAGTGTCTGCTCTCTAGCACAATTTCCGCATACATCAGTCCTTCACACTTCACTACGCTTTTTTGTGCTCATCCGTTTTCACACATTTGCCACAACTGCAACATTTGCTGGCAACAATAATAAAAATGTAAAAGCAAAAAAAAAAAAAAAAAAAAAAAAAAATTGAAAAAAGAATTATAATTAATTTTTATGGTTTTTCTTTTGTTTTTCCATTTCCTTTCAGCTGTCTGATGTCTGCTGTCTGCTGTCTGCTTGCGGATATGCTTACACTTGTGCTTTTCAATTGTTGCAACTGCGTTTTATATGCTCTTTGCTCAGCATGGCAACACCTTGCAACGTCTTGTTGCTGCTGCAGGTGTTAACCAAAGTAATTTCCCAATTGGAATTGTTGTGGCAGTTGCTCGTGCAGCCAAATATTGCTGTAAGCGGTCAAGTTGCACATTTTCCATAATTATTATTTATTTTATTGAAATATTATTTGTCGCACTTTGAGTCATGAAATAAAATTGATCAGATAAAAAAAAAAAATTCTTAAAGTCGAAACAACAAAAAGCTCAAGTAACAAAAATACAATTTAACGATTTAATGACACAAGTGAACAGATTGGACTTGAAGTACTTAATAAAAATAAATAAAAAATTAATTCATTTTCATAAATGAGTTAAATTTATATTTGATTTTTATTCCTATATAATTTCTATAGACTTTTTGTTTTTAACTGGCTGCGTTATCATTTGAAGTGCACACTAGTCCAGCTTGACTGTTGTGGAGTCTACGCGAGTCTACAGTAAATACATAAAGCATAAATAATAGCCCATGCTGTGTTAACATCTAGAATCACCTTGTAAAGTGCAGCTCGGACCGTCTGAGTGCGTGGCGTAGTCAAGCGGATTTATGGCCAAGTCCTTCACACCGACTCATTCGTCACTTTGACGGCACTTCCATCTGGCCGCATTACTCTGCTCATTATGCTCCCACTCAAGCTGCGGCAACCAGGTAAGAGCGGCTGCAGCAACAGCTGCCAGCAGAGCAGAACCACAGATCCAACAGCCATAGCCACAGCCACAGAAGCAGCAACAGCAGGAGTAGCCTCAACTCCTTTGAGTTGTATAATTCGGCTTCTCATAACGCTGAAGTGGCAATAATAATCGTGAAGGCAACTGAAAATAGTCAAACCAGCTTGAGTCGGGTATGCTCAACTGGTGCATATGCTGCATTTTATTAGCTCCAGCTGTCAGAGTGGAATCCTTCTACCTCAACAATATTATAGACAAGAAAATAAATAAAACAAGTAAGAAAGCTGTAGTCGAGACTGCTCGACTACGAAATCCCCTAAGCCCTTCTTCGAACTAATAAGATTCCAAGAATGCTTCGTTCCGATTCTCCACGCGTAAGAAACTATACATGCAAAAACACGAACACACACACGCTTGTAAGCATGTATGTGTGTGAGCAATGCAGGCGGCTTGCTGTCTCGCTGCCTTTGTTGCTGCGCCACATGGGTTTTGATGAGAAAACTTTGATGATTAATAATTCTGTTTCTAGATGGACAATCGTATTGATTTCTTCAGATTATGATTATGATATTCATATCTATATGCTAAACCAAACTGCATGTCTCTAGTATTTGAAATGCATTTTTTTCACATTTGGGGGTGGTGGGGTGAAGTGGGGACCGGAATCCAAAATCTGACAAAAACCGAAATTGTATTAAATTAGTATCTGAATATATGCAGAAGACTCAGAGACTCTAACTCTAAAGATGAATTAGCTAGAATTTTATAACTGGTTCCCGATAATTTCGTTTATCGATAACGTTGCAAATATACAAGTTATCGAATTTCTGAAACAAACTCGTACTGCGCGTGCAATATACGAACCTAACACAAAAAGAATGAACTCTCTAGCTTTTGTATCTTCGGAAATCGACGCGTTCATACATACGGACGGACGGACGGACGGACGGACGGACGGACGGACGGACGGACGGACGGACAGACGGACAGGGCTAGATCAACTTTTCTCGTCACCCTGATCAAGAATATATATACTTTATGGGGTCTGCCACGCCTCCTTCTGCCTGTTACATACATTTAACAAAACCATTATACCCTGATTTCCCATTTTCAATGGGCTCAGGGTATAAAAATGTTCAGAATCTAATAATCGTAATAATAATATATTCGCTTTCGCTTTCTCTCCCTCTCTCTCCCTCTATGTCTCTGCCCACATGACTCGCTCGATTGCCGTACCATAAGCCGGTATTAATTATATATATGTACACGAACATCTTATCTGCCGGCTACATATGCCATTTAATTTTCTGCTCCAATTGTCCTGCAACTCCTTATTGATGACGACAGCCAAATGTTAATTAACTGCAGTTTTAATGGGCCTCTCAACTGGAGGTGCGCTGCTCTACGGTTCATTGCCTTCAATATGCAGACGAGTATATTTAATTTAATTTCATTGAAGTAGCATTCGACATTCGTTTGCTACGATTTCATCATTATATGAAATTCAGTATTTGAATAGAATATTTCTTATGATCAAAAATTTTTTTTTTATTGTATTTCGGACTATACAGATTCGTATTCTTATTTATCTTTTAATCTTATTTTTCTTAAATTCCATAGCTCATTATTGTTCACATTTCTTTTCTTTTTCCCAGAATTTTCCTTAGCCGTGTCATAAACTTGAGCTTTTGTTTTTCAACTCTTGAGTTTCCTGCCTTTTACTGCTGCTGCTACTGCTGCTGCTACTGCTGCTGCTGTTGCATATCAAATCTCACTTGCATAATATTTTATTATCCTAAGCGTCATCTTTTTTGCTGCTTTTATGCCTTTGTTCTAGGAGAGCTAGTAGTAGTCTTTAGTAGTAGTATTCCATTCAAAGCAAGTGCCTCGTTTATCTTGCCCCACTGTACATCTGTCTGTGTGTGTGTGTGTGTGTGTGTGTGTGTGTTTGTGTGGGACACTGTTGTAATCTGGGCAAACACTTTGCCTGGCGCCTGTTAACAAGTGCAAGTGCGGCTTGAATTTAATATTGGCGTCGTCTTTTGTTGTTGCCGGTTTTGAATTTCTGTATTTCATTTTATGCGGTCCCCTCTCCATTTTTATATATAAACATACATATATACTTAAATTCTAGCCAGCAGCGCCTGCCACACACACACTCACACACACACACACCCGCGCAGAGCTGCTGGTTAAATCCTTTACACAAGCTGTTTGCCGCGCATAACAAAATAAAATAAATAATCCTGTTAAATGGCAGAAACCCAAGGCAAAACCCAGGCAACAGCAGTGACTACAAAAAAAAAAAAAAAAGAAAACAGCATCGCATTTCGCATCCAATTTTCTTCTGGCCGGGCAACGATTTCTGCAGGTCCTGCATGTATCCTTTTGGTATTGGTGTGTGTGTGTGTGCATGCTGTATGTCCTATGCACACGTACGCGTCTTAAGATTTTCTCATTCATAACGTGATTTAAGGCATTTCCCAGGAACTGCGCTCGCATTTCAACATCGACTGCCATCAGGTCCTGCATCTCCTTTCTACCTAGCCGACTAACTGATTGACGTCCGCTGCAGGCTTGCATTCAGCATATAAATCGATGCACTTCTTCTCTCGATTTCCATATATATATATATATATATATATATATATACTGTATATTTTCTTATTGTAGCAAGCGCAATGAAAGATGCAAATGCAAGATGCTGATGTCCTTTGGCGATGCTTATTTGGCATCCTCGTCAACAGCTTCTGCCTGCCTGGCCAACTCTGAACATGTGCTTAACGAGCACTTAAACGCCTTCTCACATCATCATGGTTGGCCGTCGAAAAATTTCATGTACAATTTAGTATCGGCTCATAATCGACTTGGGGCCAGCTGGCAACAGCGTTTTTATGGCCACTTAATCTGTTTAATTAAAAGTCTGGCATTTGATCGCAAATGCTACAACATGCGAGCCAGACCAGTTGTTAAGAGTGTCGGCAATTAAAACGAAGCAACATCTAGCATTCGCCCAACGATTCGAATCTAATGCAAAGGCGCACAAAATCAATAAGGATTTCGCATTGCTATGCGATGCTCACTCTCATACATATCTTCGCATTTAAGCGGATTATTCTGTTCTAAAACTCAGCGCAAAATGTGCATTTCATAAGTCGCTCTCAATGATTTCTCCTATATTCAGATGTCGCTTTCAGACCGAACAAATTCTAATGTAATTCCATGCACTTGTGCGAATGCGCTCAAAGTCAAAGTTGTGATTTAATATTGAGGCTTCTTCGCACTCGAACAAGTACTTTCGGTATTGATAAACGTATATATGTATATGTCTTTCTTTTTTTTCGAAAACAGGTTAACCTTTGTTGACAAGCAAGCTTTATGGAAACTGTAAGTAATGTAAAGATTAAATTGGCCAGCTATGCACGTGCTGAAGTGGGTTAAGTTGACTATTGGAGAAGTCAATAATTCTTGCCTTCAATGCCCAGGACATTATGACGATCTGACTAACTTCCATTTTTTGTTTTCATTCGCTCATTTTCCTACTCCATTTTGTTGCTTCTATTAATATTTTATATATTATATATATACATATAATTTGTTTTTCAATCTATTCTATACAATATTTATGATTAAGTTTAACTCTAGTTGACAATCATACAATCATTACAATATATAAAGAAAACTATAACTTATGCTGTATTCAGATTTATTTAATCTTTTCAAACTTCAAATTAAATGAATGATGTGAAATCTATTTCAAATGGAATATTAGATAACATCTATATTCTGCTCAAAATCAATGAATGGGAGAAGACCCATAATAATAGACAAAGCAAAAGGAAAGAAGAATACTTGTTTGCATATTTTTTTAAACATTTGATTGTCAACTTAATGATAATATTAATTTGACAGCGCACTCGCATTGACACTACAGCAACCCCTTCGTTTGGACGCTTTGCTACTGAAGCCTCTGTCTGCTATCTGCCTTTGCAATCATTCAATTTTCGCAACCCAACTCATGTTTTGCTTTTGAAGCTGCCTTGGAGTCCCAGTTGTTCGATTGTGGCCTCAACCTCTTTGTCACTTCCCAAAACATTTTTATTGGCAACATGTCGTATGCGTAATGCAATCGACGCCATAGATATTTATCGGCCTGCCTGTCTGTCTGTCTGCCCGTCCATTCCTTTCTGGGATTCTAGCATCAGAGTAGCGCAGTCTAAGCCTCGGTGATTCAATGGCTTTTCAATTTGAATAAAACGAATGTCGTCTAAATATTTGATTTATTTATTTTGACCTTTGTCAAAAGATGCCAAACACGACCAAGCCATAAGCATTTGTCAACTTTTATAGCAACTGAAAATACCAGTCAAATTGAATTTGCCCAACACAAAGTTTATAATTTTCATAGTGCCACCCACAGATAACGCCCCCTTCACATAGAAAAATGCGTATGACAAGCAATTTTCGCTTTATAACTTCATTGCGAGCCAAGGTCAACTCCGAGTCGAGCTGAGTGTTTGCTGCTGTATGTGTTCCTTTTGTTGTGCGAGAAACCAATTCAAAATAATCTCTGCAATCTCAGTAAACGCTACAGCAAGGTCAACTCAGTTATTTCGCTAACGAACAAATGATTTTTACTGCATTACGTCCACTGAGATACAAATACGTTAACACACCCACACACACACACATTCATGTGAGCCGCATGCAGCTAAGCAAATGTAATAGAAACAGCTTATAGCTCTGCCCAGGCTCTCCTGCCACCCTCCACATCGTTATCGTAAAAGTCAAAGCTTAGCTCAATGTTGGGTTCTTGTGGATGGCTAATTTTAAGGCGACAGTTCGGGACACGCATCTGGGAATAGAAAGCTGAGAGCTAAACGGCGAGCCTGATTGGCACTGCTCCGAGAATTCACAGTGCTCACGTGTTGAGTGAGCAAAAATCACAGAGTACTTTGAGCTAAGCTGTCATTTGAAACGTTGCCTGTGAAGGCATTTCAAATGACAATGCAAATAAATTTACAAAATAAATTTAAATTTTATTATTATTTAAAGAACTTATATGTATTTAATGTAGTTAAATTTAATATATATCAAATATATTAATAAAAATAATATAAATAGTTTATAATAATAATTTAATCTAAATTTGAACTGAAACACTTGTTAACTTAAAAAAAATAAAATAAAATAAACAAAATTATTTTGTAAAAGAATAAAATAAAACAAGTAAGAAAGCTGTAGTCGAGACTGCTCGACTACGAAATCCCCTGAGCCCTTCTTCGAACGAATCATATTCCAAGAATGCTTCGTTTCGATTCTCCACGCGTAAGAAACTATACATGCAAAAACACGAACACACACACGCTTGTAAGCATGTATGTGTGTCAGCAATGCAGGCGGCTTGCTGTCCCGCTGCCTTTGTTGCTGCGCCACATGGGTTTTGATGAGAAAATTTTGATGATTAATAATTCTGTTTCTAGATGGACAATCGCATTGATTTCTTCAGATTATGATTATGATATTCATATCTATATGCTAAACCAAACTGCATGTCTCTAGTATTTGAAATGCATTTTTTTTCACATTTGGGGGTGGTGGGGTGAAGTGGGGACCGGAATCCAAAATCTGACAAAAACCGAAATTGCATTAAATTAGTATCTATATATATGCGGAAGACTCGGAGACTCTAACTCTTAAGATGAATTAGCTAGAATTTTATAACTGGTTCCCGATACAATCGTTTATCGATAACTTTGCAAATATACAAGTTATCGAATTTCTGAAACAAACTCGTACTGCGCGTGCAATATACGGACCTAACACAAAAAGAATGAACTCTCTAGCTTTTGTATCTTCGGAAATCGACGCGTTCATACATACGGACGGACGGACGGACGGACAGACAGACATGGCTATATCAACTTTTCTCGTCACCCTGATCAAGAATATATATACTTTATGGGGTCTGCCACGCCTCCTTCTGCCTGTTACATACATTTAATAACAAAACCAATATACCCTGATTTCCCATTTTCAATGGGCTCAGGGTATAAAAATTATTCTTGCATTGCTTTTATTGTTAAATCATTCATATATTATATAGTAATAAGTCTTTATCAGTAACAAAAGTAACTATAAATTTAAACATAAACGTAAATTAACAAAACTTTGAATTTCTCAGTTGAAAGGCAGCAGCTAAAGACTATATAATATATACCATAATACATAAGCTTCATATGAATATATATTATCAAAATAATATTTAAAAAAAAAAAGTATTAAAACATAGATCAAAACTCCAGGCGATTAAATTAAAATAATAAATAAAATAAATAAAAACTTTTATATATAATTAAAGCTTATCAGCACTGCAGCCAAAACTCATTCAGTTTTTGCAATTATTTTTGCAATTATTTTACAAATGAAAATTTATAAAATTCAATTATCATAAAATAAATATATAAACTCATGCTGAAAATACATGAGCAGTTTTTTATGTATAAATATACTCTAAAAGGAAAGCCCACCCATATATATTTTATATTATTTATTATAAACTCACTCAATAAATAATTTATTGAAAAACTTAATTTTATTAAATACTTTCCAACAATATTTTCCATCAATACTTCATTTTATTTGGAACTTGTAGAAATTTCGCTACCATTGCAACGGAATTATTAGATAGATAGACATTAATTTTATGTATTATTATGTTATCACATTAGATAAAACATCTATTTATGTTTATTACATAGATGTATGCATATTTGTATTATAATAACAGATTATACATATTTAAAAAAATTTGCAGTACTTTTTATTTTTGCCAGATATCTAGTACATACAGCAAACATGCCCCAATGACATTCCTGTGAACTGAGGCGTATCATTACGGCGATCATTTCACCTCCACAAAGATCAGCATTTCGTTAGGTCCTCGCCAACTCTAGGGCAAGTATCCCGTTGTCGTTATGTTGATTCCCATTGAGTTAGCTGTCCTTTTTAGCCAACTCGATGTTAGCTATTTTGTGCTTTGCTTTGTTTTTACTTTTCATTTTTTATATAGTTGGCCAAGTCAATTGAGTGTAAAACAATTTCATTAAACGAGCAGCATCCAGTGGACTAGGGAGGTGCATGTGTCTGACAATAACTATATATAGAGTTTGTGTCTATGTTGTATATATGGAATAGTCTGCTGTTGGCTTATGCTTTTGCCTCGCCCTCTCCGGTGCTTCACTTTGTGCTATTTTTATTATCATTTTATTGTCTCAATGCGCTGCCTGCAAGGCAGCAAGGAGTGAGCAGGAGGTGCCCGGGAGCAGTAGTGGAATGCCAATGCAATTTATCGCAAACGCTTTGACAACATGTTTGCAGGCATTTTTATCATTTCCGCATTTATGTGGTTTCCGCATGAACTGCAAGCAAACTAAGAACTCGCTTGCTGCTTTATTACCACAGACGCTCGATTGGTCCTGGGTCCTCCGACGCCCGCCCACTATGAGAGGATGTTGCCAGGCAGCACACACGCCTTTCCATTTCAACCAAATGAATTGTTTAGGTTTAATTTATTGAACCGAACTTTGGGCGTAAGTTGGTCAGGCGATCCAACATCCTGCAGGTTGGAAAGGTTTGGAAAGGACAAAATTTCTGTTTTTGTGGAACCAGCAGCACCACTGCGAACAGTTTTGGTCAAGCGTGCTACAGTTGAGAAACGACTTGGCTGATATGAATTAAGGCAACGCTAAAAAAAACTTTTGAAGATAAATTGTGACTGGCTTTGGCATACGAAGAGTTGTGAATGTACAATCGAATAGTAAAGAAGTTTTGAATGAAGAGAAAATTGTGAATATGGAAAGTGTATATTTTAAAAATTCAATATTCATAAATGTACATTTTTAATGGGTTAATATCTATTTAAATTTAATTTTAATTTTAATATTAATTTTACTTTTAATTTATTTTCATTTACTTTAATTTTCATTTTTAAATTTAATTTTCATTTTCATTTACTTTACTTTTAATTTTAATTTTAATTTTAATTTTAATTTTAATTTTAATTTTAATTTTAATTTTAATTTTAATTTTAATTTTAATTTTAATTTTAATTTTACTTTATTTTTGTTACTTTTCCTTTTCATTTTACTTTTCCTTTTCCTTTTCCTTCCTTTTACTTAATTTTCCTTTTTAATTTTACCTTTTTACTTCCTTTTCACTTTTCTTTTCCCTTTTCCTTATACCTTTAATTTTACTTTTCCTTTCCTATGACCTTTTCATTTTACCTTTTCCTTCTTCCTTTTCCTTTTCATTTTCTTTTAATTTAATTTTATTTTAATGTTCCTTTTACTTGTTAATTTTACTTTTCCTTTTATGTTATTTTCATTTTAATTTCAATTTTATTAATTTATTTAATATAATTTTAATTTTAATTTTAATTTTAATTTTAATTTTAATTTTTATTTTAATTTTTTTCTTCTATTTCTATATTTATTTTAAACTTAAAATGTTAAATGAAAAACCAAAAATGTAATTTGTTAATTAAAGCTGAAGTAAACTAGTTTTTCAGCTAGAATGAAATGCTAACAACTTATTGAAACAGTTTCACTCAGCGCTTGCAGCGCCCTGGAAAACAATTGTCTTTTATTGCAACGCGCTGAAGGCTCCAATGAAGAATTAAAGGGAAAAAACGGCGTGGCTCAGTTTGAGTTGGCAAAAAAAAGCACACGCAAAAAGTAGATGAAGAAGAAGAAGATAAGAGAGAAACAATGGAATAACAGAACGTGTAGGCAGCTCTGGCCGCATGGCTACTTGGCTAGCTTGCCTTGAGTCCTGCTAAGGGTCAGCAATAAATCTCAGCAGCTTGCACTGTAACTTAAATTAAATGCTGAAAATCGTTTGGATATACCTCGCTCATGCGGTGCCTCCCTCTGGCTGACACGCAGGCGGGCAGCAGCCAAGCAAAAAACCAGCTGAAAAATGCGACGCGCTGGCAAATGAAAGGATCCAGTAAAAGTGCAACAAAACGTGAGCCACAAAATAGTGGAACGAGAGAAAGCCACGTGGAGGAGCAGAAAAATTAAATAGAGTTTTCAAAACAAGCGGCTAAATATGCTGCAATTGCTGCTGCCCAGGAGCCAGCACTCAGCCCAAGGACTCGGCTCCATTTCCAACTCTCTCTCCCTACCTCTTCCTCCCTCTCACACTGTGCATGTTCGCTGGCTTCTTCCATATGCAAAGCGAAAGAGTCACGAAGCCAAAAATGGAAAAACTGCACGTGGCAGTCTGGAAAAAAGAAAACTCTTGTCTCGTACTTTTTGGAGCAAAGCGTTAAATTTATGACTTTTGAAATTCTGCGTGTTTGCAAAGTCTGAATAGGACAAAAACATATATGTATATATATATAATTCATGCTACAGATTTCACACACGTGCAGAGTGCAAGAAAAACATCCAATAAATTCAACTATTAAAAAGCCACAAACATAATTCAGCCAAAGTTAAATATTGTTAAGAGGTCAGCATGTTTCATTTCATTTCGTTTCATTTCATTTTTTATACCCTGAACCCATTTTTCTATATATATATATTTTTTTTTCTAATTTAATTTTGATACTCGGGTCGAATACTTATTTGCCCATTTGCATAAATAATTCAATTGAATTGAAATCAATTGCTTCTTGTGCATTTTGCATTCAAAGCTGCTTAAGTGCTCTGTTATTATTTATTAGAATTCAACAATATTTGGTCATGCCATTGCCACGTGTAATTTCGTATGATAAGTTGGCATCAATTTACTGGGAAGCCGAAACGTCTTGTTAGCTCTTTGCATGAGATATGCAAAATTTCATTGCTCGAGCCTACATGTCGTATGAGGAATAATGTCATTGAATCTAATTAGCTTGGCTCCACATTGCTGTGAGTTTTCACAAACTCTGTGAGTCATCTTCTAGATGGTAAATGAGGGACTTTTAATGAATTTACTTTTCTCTTTTTTGGCTGGCGTGGCGTATGACTGAGCTATCTATATCATTTGCCAGCCACCTCAATTTGCTAACAGCATATTAATAAAAATGAACTGAAATTCCTTCGGCTTATTCGCTTAGCCGTGGCCGTAAAATTGAAATTATGCCAACTGCCAACTAATGAACAGCAATAAAAATAAATACATGCAGTCTCAGCGCCCTACTAGCTGCAGAGTGCACCTGCAGTTGGCAGACAAAGTTTCGCTTTTTGTAGCACACCTGAACGACTTTGACGTGGAACTTTGGGTGTGCCCCAACTTTGAGCCGGGCCATTGACGTTGGCCCGCAGAGGGAGCTGAGCAAGAAACTATGCCCACAACTATGTCAATGCGTTTATGTATGGTCGGACTTTGTGCCTGGCCAGCCCTTTGGCTTCAACTATCAATTTAACGCTTCGCAGCCAGCGTCGAGGCAAATAATCAAATGAAAGTTTCAGTTGTGCATTCAGTTTTTGTTGCGACACGTCAAAAATTCGAAGCAACGAACTGAAGGAAAAATCGTAGCATATCGCAGTGTGCCGCTGCTAAGCGCTCGTCATGAAGCGACGAACGAGACTGAGCTCGGCCAACACGCGCTTCGGCTGTGCCGAAGTGCTAGAGCTTTCGCTCTCTTAAGCGACGCTCTTTTGTGCAGCCGAGCTCTTTGCTGTGCGAGCAGTACAGCGAGCTATTGCTTGCGCGGCCAGAACGAGCGAGGCATAGCTTGCCGCACTGCTCGCACCTCGGAAACGGCCTGAAGTGCCACTTGTGACGCTTTGGCACAACAAATGTTAATAAAGCATGCGACAGAGCCTGCGACTGGCCTGCATGCGACATTTGGCAGGCTTTGTTGATATTGTTGTTGTTATGATTGTTGCTGCTGCGCGGCTGTTGCTGCCGCTGCTGCTGCTGCTGCTGCTATAGCTGTTGTTGTTTGTCTGCCAGTGTTGACTAGTGCTGACTGGTGTCCTAGTCAGCATTTGCTCTTTGGGGATTTGGCGCTGGCAAATGAAAAGGTTATGCGACAGTGAAACGCATTTCAAGTCTATGCAAGTGGCCAGCACAGTGTTGTTGTAACACCCACACACACACACACACACACAAACATACACAAATAGCCGACAGCTGAGTGCCATGCATGCTGAGGCATTAAAGTGTGCATAAATGTGGGTTAATGGGTTTTTAGTTGTTCTTTTCATTGCGACATGTCTGTAAAACGGCCCTCCATATTTGTTTGTCTTGTTGTTTTAACAATTATTGTTCCTGCTGCTGCTGTTGCTGTCTCGCTTGCGTGCGTGCGTACTACTAAATGCTAATCGAATCGCCGAGCGGACATATTTACATGCACTCGTTGCACTGTCAAATATGTGTTGGGGAAATTCGCATCGCTGTCCGATATGTGTTGCGGAAATTAGCATATGACATTAAATGCAGCAAATGTGTAAGTGAGCCAAAGTACTCCTGCAAATATGTTCTGAGTAAGACAGAAAGCGCTTGGGTAAGCGACAAATCTAAATTGGAATTTTTGTGTTGCTAAATGATTCAATGATTGTATTACATATAATCTATATAATTCTGTACATCAAGTAAGTGTAAGTTCTTCATTAATTGAAGCACATTTCGAGTTTCGTTTCTCAAATATTTTATTATAATTTAACAAAATTATTTTAAAAGAATTCAGTCTTCAGTGTTGTCAAACATCTCATGAGATACGAGAATAAGAAAATGCATTTGCTGTAATCTATAATATGTTAATTAATGAAAATAATATTTTGTTATTTATAATACTAATAGTACGTCCTAGCACTACATTAATTAAAGCACATTAAGAATGTTTTCTTGTATTCAATTATAGTTGATCAATATAATAAATTCAAATTTAAATATTCGTTTTGTATAATTCATGTTTTAAAACTATTTTTGTAGTAAACCTAAATTCTAAATTAATTAAAAGATATATGTAAAGTAAAAGCATTGTTGAAAGGTAAAGCAAATAGAAAATGTTGTACAAATATTTATAATATTTCTGCTTCCTCTTCGATCAGCCAATATGAATTAATTGTGTACTAAAAGTTAATTACTTTCGCAAAATAAACCGATGTAACCAACATTTTAATATAAAGTGCTTTGAAATTCCGCTAAATATCTACCTGCACATTCCGTTTTAGTATTTCCTCCCTCTCTCTCTCACTCTCTGTTCCTGTCTCATGCATTTACCACCAAATGACAATGGCACACAGAGTCAGGTTTGGCTCGCTGCACAGCTAATTGAAACTTAATTTTAAATAGTCGCGTGGAAAAGTTTGGCGCTGGAAATTCAGCGAGAGCAGTTGGTGCCGTTGCGGCAGTTGCTGCCGTTGACGTTGTGCAACACTTTAGAGTATGATTGTGCTTTTGTGTTGCGCAACACTAATTAAACTGCATGTGGCAGGCTTCAGAGTTATGCATTCACACAAATTACACACACGCACACCGTTGGCCGTAAAAATGTCCGAGCAAATGCGCATTTACCTAATTGAACATGTGTTTGCCGGAGCTGGCTTTGGGTGTGGTTTCGGCGGTTCCAGTGGCTGACTGTTGGCTTTAGCTGCATTCTTTTTAGTTCATTAATTCGCTTGGCTCTTGGTCAAATTCAAATTAAAAGGTCACTAGATAAACAATGTGTGTTCGTATGTGTGTGTGTTGGCATTGTGTTTTGGTGTCCTTTGGGCTAATTTGAATATTTTTGTTTGTTGTTTCTTGCATCTCGCCCTGTTGTTGTTTCGCGCTCAATTTATGTGCGACAGCGGAAAAATTGCAGTTTAAAAGGAAAAACACAAACAAATAGCACCGAAAAAATAACAAGGCAAGCAAATTGAGTTATAAATTTGAACTCGCTTTGCTTTTAATGTAAACATTGCAGCAGCCAACCATCAGGTGTGTGGGTGTGCTGGAGATATGTTGACTAATTAAAACTTTGGTTTTTTCATAATTGAAGTCGCCTGCGAGCTGCGATTTAATATTATCGCGCCAACTCTCTGACATCAGATTGACATACGTAATTATCAGGCAGAAGCTTTGACAGACAGCACAGAAATTATCATCTTTGAATTTTCCATTCTCAAGGACAGAGCTATGCCAAGTGGCGCCGGAGAGGCGCCGACACAGAATCCCAATTAAATTAATGAGTTTTGAGGCATTCAATTATTTAACACAGTATTCATGAATTTCTTGCAGAAATTGCGAGCTTTGTTTATTATTTATTTTAATTTTTTTTTTTAATTTTCGATATAAACTATTTTTTATTTCTTCAAAATACATTTCTAACCGAGAGGAATTTGGCTGCATCGAATATGATATAGCCAGACTTTTAGCTAGTTTATGGCTAAAGTCAACTGACGTTAAAACTTTGCTGCAAAAGCTGTTGTCGAACGCGAACATTAGCCAACGAGTTTGATAGCCAACCTCAGTTCTAAGAGCAGCTGTAATTTCATCATGATGCTCAATAAAGTTGGCCGTGCAGCACGCAGCATGCAGCATGCAGCACTTTGAAGCCGGAGGCAGATTTTTGTAAAATCCGTAGTAGGCTGATGAAATGGTCAACAAGTTTTTACGCTGCCGAGCCGGGTCCGGGGCGCAGATACAGAAATCCCCGCAGTGAGCAGGAAAATGATCAAACAATGCAACGACAGCACAACAGTCAACAAGGGGCAACAGGCATTTAGAGGCGTGACCAGCAAGTGACATCGGTGCTGTGAAGCCAGTGAATACAGCCATGAAATAGCAAGCACCAGCCGAACTAAGCCAGTACACAAAACAAAAAGGACACCGAAAGCAAACAGCAGCAGCAACTACAACAAATTAGGCATAGAGCTGAACAATGGACGCGTCAGTCGCCGGCCTCAAGCGGTGCAAACATGGCAAAAATGTCATAGAAACAAGCGACGACAGGCCAACAAAGTATCAGCCGCCGAGTAGTCGGCCCCAGTTCGTAGTTAGTTGAAAAATGTGCCTAGCCCAGGCTCAAGTAGTTGACTAAGCTGTGGAGTCACGTGTTTGCTTTTACAGCTTTGCCACTGAAAGCCGGACATCAAGCTATGAATGCCCGCTCCGACGATGCACTAAAACCAACGACAGCAAGTGGGAGTGACTGAGCTGATGGACTGCGGCATACCCTGTGGAGTGTTCCTTAGCAATACGATAGCAAAAGGAGCTAAGCATATTTGGTTTTACATTCTTAGTACATCATAAGTCAGCAGAAATGCTAACAATCGATTTTTATCGACTTGAATGATCGATTATTTGAAAAACTTAGATATTGTCTAGAAGAAATAAAAAGGAATAATTTTTTTATATACATATCTTTGTATTTATTATATATTGCAAACTCTATTTCAGATTTATTAATTAGCTAGATTAATTAATGAGAAACGATTTGATATATACAGAACTTATAAAAAGTATTTGACTACAGATCATTATACATATAAAAGAGGAATATATGTACATATATAAATCAATATCTCAATATCTCAATATCAAGGCTAGAGACTGTCCCTTCACAGCATATAGGTAATTTATCGATAATTTTATGAGAAGCCTATAATTATTTGACTACAGATCATTATACATATAATAAAAGAATATATGTACATATGCATGTGAGTCAATATCTCATTATAATAATAAGATACCCAAGGCTAGAGGCTGTCTCTTCGCAGCATATAGGTAAATACATCTTTTCCGATTAAAATTATCGATAATTTTATGAGCTTCATATTCGTTTCAGTAGTTTTTTGGCATCAGCATTTTCTATTAGGCTTTTAATTTCTTATCCGAAGAAAAGATTATATAAATATATATAAGAAATACTATATAAATATATGTCATGTCTTCATTTACAATACACTCTGTCTCACTTATCAATCAGTACAGCATAGAAGTCCTGAATTGTGACCCTTTTTTCTAGGCTTTACTAGACAAACGATAGACCAATTGTTCAGGCATTGAAAGAGTATTTTTAGGCGACCCAGGTGCAAGTGGGCTTAAGCATAGAAACTGATCCTATGTGCTTTGCTTCGCCTCGATGACAACAGGCAAAATGCAAAGCTGCATTCAATTGTATTTTTTATGAACATTTAGCCTTTGCTCCCCCATCGTTTTACTTTGTCAGATTTTGTTTCAGCTGGACAATTATTATTGCTCTGTGCAAAACTACTCTGGAGGTAGTTAATAATAAAATGAATTGTATTTCTTAATGTCAACAGCTATTTGCTATTGAAGTACTCTAGAATGCTGCTAATATTCTGGGAATTCCAGCTCGCAATGGGAAATTCTATAGCTGAACGATTACATGTTTGAGCACGTGTATATTTATTGCTTAAGAGTCAATACATATTTATTTATCGCATTATTCTTGGACGTCAGATGATTTCTCCTCTGACAGCTGTCAGCTCTTGTAGCATTCCTGTGTACTGCTGTGCACATTCCCGATTTGAATATGCAAAGTAGAAAAGTATCTAATGACCTATCGCTTAACTATATAATATCTGTATTCATAATGTTATTCAGACGCCATTTTTCCTTTTCGCTGAGCTGAAAAAAGTATTTGGACGCTCGCTTCACCTCGGTCATATTGTGCAATGGTGGCCAAAATGTGGTATAAGCCACGCAACTATATAGGAAAAGGTATATATAGATATATGGAAAAGTGAACGACGATCGTAGTTACCGCATGAAATAGCATGCATCGGATGCAGTCCTTTGGAAGTCAATATTCTGTTTGATCTCGTGCTCTAGCTGTGCCTCGTATGCCCTAATCGAGTCCTGATACCGCTTGGCGCATATCATCGGGCTACATGGAGATCACGTGTGGATATTATTCTTTGAGCTTCAGCTGAGTTCCTACTTACACTTACTAGGGTATCTTGAACTTGCGGTAGCTGGGCTCACGAGCATACATATCGGGAGCATCGTTGGGCGTGTACTTCTTATCATAAATTATCAGATCGAGATCGACTCTGGGCCTTGGTGGCTCGTTCGGATTGCGATTCTTGAATCGATGCAGCGACTTTTGCACGCACACATTGGGCACTTGTATGGTGGTTGTGCGGCGCAAGGCAAGCGGACTATTTCCTGTATACAACTTGGACATAGACTTGGCACGCGACGAGGCTGTGCCCAAAAGCAGCATTGAATTGGCCGTAGAGGCATTTCGATCCGACGTTTCGCGAGGCTTTGTGTCAGTTGAATCTTTATCTTTGTCTTTGTCCTCTGTTGTTTCTTTCGATTTATCTTCAGTTGACTCCTTCTGCTTTTCCTCAGAGTCCATAGTGAGCTAGCTTTGTTGATATGTCTGTGCCCATATACAATAATACTGTATATATAATATATATTTTTTTGGTTATTGTTTATTATGTATGTGTATTGTGCTATGTGTATTAATAAGTATTAGATCAAAGCCTCCCAGATGCCTCGTAAGTAAGCTCTGCCCTACTAGGAGATATCCCTGAGCCTCGTCTGATCTGCGTTTTGTAATATATTCAACAACAATGTTGATTTGTTGACAAAACAAAAAAAAAAAAAAAAAAAAAAAAAAAAAAAACTATAAAATTTAAATTAAACAAATTTTTATTTATTTGTTTCTTTACAGATTTCTGTGCAAATTTTACTATTTGATATGCATAATCTCTCATTTCTCAATTTATTGTGAATGCAAATTCTTTCCCATATTATTCACATCTGAAATTATACATACATTTAACAGAATTGGTCTAATTTATAGTCGTTATCCAAAATATAAAAAATTTAAAACAAAATTTAAATTGTATAAAATTTCCATAAAACTAAATGTAAAATTTTGGGACTATAGCTTCAAAGACGTGCTAGATCTAATTTAATAATGTCTCTATATAGACATGACTAATTCGATCAAGAGTAACTATATTTAATGGATTCAGCTATTACTGCTTCTGCCTGTCATTTTTCACTATCAATGAGTTCAGAATATACAAATTGCAAGTCGTGAACTATTTGTTTATTAACACATATTGAATTGCTTAAGCACATGTCGCTGCGCTTCACTTTTGCTATCAGCATTAAGAGATACTACGCGCTCTCGCTTTCATTCTCTCTTTGACTTGCGCGCTTCGAGCTATTAGCCTTACCCTCTTGCACTTTAATTCTTCACTTCCATTCTAGCACAGAGTTATCAGTGTCTCTTGACTTGATACGGCCCTATTTCATTCTTGTTCCTGCTCTCTATTTACTCTCGGCTTGTCAGCACGCTGAGTGCATGCTCATTTGTCTGTCTCGCTCACTCACTCGCAAGCGACGCTCACTGATCAAAGAGCGGCTTTAAAGTTCTCGCAGCGTTGTCAGCAGCTACATATTTAAAACGCGCCACAGCTGTTGCTCAGATCAGTTCGCCTCGATTAGAGACCGCGTGAAGTTGAGCTCGTGCACGCGTTACGCTGAATGTGAATTTTGGATTTCATAGTAATACCCATTCTGCCACGAAGTTTTTGCAATTAAGTGTTATTTCCCGCTATGATACCAATGCTGCGAATTCTGGGATTTCTCATCATTGCGACGCTGCTGCAGTTCACAGCTAACGCACAAAGTTAGTAATGCAAAAAACTAAAATAAAACAACACGCAATTAACGGGTTTTCAGTGAATCATCCATCCGCTGTGTGAACTTGACACTGAGACTCTTGATCAGTGCCGCTCTCCCAGTTGCTATATGCGGATATCAGAGCGACATCAATTACATATAAATAATTATGGGCAATGCGTTCTTTATACGCTGTGGTGCCCCGTTCACAAGAAAGTGAATGACGACTGCCCATTCACTTTCGTGTCATTAAAATGTTGATTGATACAATTTATGGCATTATTAATCACAATTCAACTAAAAACATTGAACTCCACAACATTTTGATTACGTATTTTTTGTTTTTTCTATATATAAATATGTATGAATATGATAAGTAAGCTTGTTTGGCCGCTGTTTATTTGCAATTCGTAAATTGTATTCGCAAAATTATAGTATATTTATTAATATGTATATGAAAGGCAGGAAATAATTGCTTGAATTTACGTAGAGCAAATTATATAATTGATAACAATTGCATTAAACTAAAAGATACATTTAAAATTGAAACACATTTAGCATAAATATTTTATTTTTGCTATCAATGAATTCTGCAGTTAATTAATTAATCAACACACTCAAATGTAGATCAAGTTGCTGTCGTATAATTATAATTTCAATAATAATTAGCATACATTAATGCAACTGCGAGCAATTATTGAGTTCTGAATAACTAATTGGGTAAATCAGAAAAATATTGATAAATATCAGTGTGCAATAAATATAAATAGTTTATTTTGATTTTGTATAGCTCACATTATACGCTTCCAATTAATATTCCTCAGACTATAAATGAAAAAGTATCCTTAAGTAATTTATAGATAAATACTTTGTTTTTTATGCATGTGTCGATGAATAATGAAATTATAGATATAAACATTTATTATGTATTTTTATTATTATGCATTACCTAATTCTTTTGAAAATTGGTTCAATGAGACTATTAGGATTCTCTTTATTATGCCAGTTTGAATACCAAATTTTAAGTCTCTAGTTTCTATAATCATAAAGTTAAGCATACAAAAAAATAAATGCATTTTACCTTTAGAGTTAATTCATTTAATTCTTGAGCACACTTGCTTAAATAATTGATATCTCCTTGCATTGCAGTGAATTGTCGCAATCCCAATCGAAATGTGGGCTATTGCATATCGTTGTATGACTGTCCGCCCCTCCTGAATCTTCTGCAAAAGATTCAACTGAGCAACGATGAGCGCAATTTCCTGCGGCAGTCGCAATGCGAAAATGGATTCGGTCGCACGCCCTATGTTTGCTGCACTCGAGATACGAACTATCAGACTGCAACAACAACAACAACAACACTCAGACCAATTGAGATAACAACAACAACAACGAGAAGAACCATCCCGATCGTTAATCCAAGCCGCGGACAGGGCGGAAATCTATTGCCGCGTGCTCCTGCGTGTGGACCGAACTCCTTAGGCGATCGGATCTACAACGGCAACAATACGGCGTTAGATGACTTTGTGTGGATGGCACTGCTGGAGTACCGAAGTCGTGAGTAGCAGATGGAATCCTCTTATAATATATGCATAAATCAAATACAGCTTCTTTGCCCATACAGGCAGCGGCGAGAGACTTTTCAACTGCGGCGGCAGCTTGATAAACAATCGCTATGTCCTTACCGCTGCCCACTGCGTCACAGGTGACATCGAGACGGTGGTGGGACAACTGTAAGTGCAAACCTAACTCAAGGCAGCAAGTATCTTGGGGCTAATACTCTTTCGAATACCCTACAGCACGCGCGTGCGGCTGGGTGAATATGATCTGAGCACAGAAGTGGACTGCGTGAAGAATGACTGCAATCAGCCCGTGCTGGATCTAGGCATCGAGGAGGCCATTCCGCATCCGCAATACAATGCAAGCAGTCGTCATCGTCATCATGACATCGCCCTCATACGGCTCAGCTCACCTGTTTCGCTCAACGAGTACATCCAGCCCGTCTGTCTGCCCCTGCCCAGCGTTCGTTCAGCTATTAACGCTAACGAATTGCTCGTTGTCAGCGGCTGGGGGCGCACATTGCAGAGTAGGTATTCCGGTTAGAGGTGTCGAATGTATTGGATGAGCTAGACTAAGCTAGGATAGTATATATCACTTACGACCCATTCTAATCTTCGCACTGCATCTTGCAGGTCGTCAGAGCAACATCAAGCAGCGATTGGATGTGCCGGTAACAAGTGCCGCTTACTGCATGGCAAAATTCGCCACGCGGCAAATTGACGTGGTCGACTCGCAGCTGTGCGCCGGCGGCGAATTCACGCGGGACAGCTGCGACGGCGACTCGGGCGGTCCGCTGATGCGTTTCAAGCAGGCGTGGTATCTGGAGGGCATCGTCTCGTTTGGCAATCGCTGCGGCCTGGAAGGCTGGCCGGGGGTGTACACGCGCGTGTCGGAGTACATCGACTGGATCGAGGAGACGATTCGTGCGTGAAAGGCGAATTTGAGGCGAAGTGAACCTATTGTAAAATTAAGTTTTAATTAAATAGAGAAAGACCAAGACCAAGACCAAGACCAAGAGCGCAGTGCGCGCATTTTAATTAAGTTGCGTTAAATGCGATTTTATCGGCAGCTGGAACGGGGCATTACGTATACGTAATGCGCTTACTGCCGCCGTTTGCGGTAATTAAAACGCTGCCTCAGATAGTTACTTTGGGTGCCAAGCTGGCTGGCGAAGTTGCCCGCGGCGCCAAGTCCGTGCTGGTCCTCCTGCAACGATTTTCTATGCAATTTGGCAATGAATTTCTATTATTTGCACTTGGCGTCCAGGGAGCAGCGCCCGCTGTCCCGATTAAATTGTTTGTTAGCGTTGCGTAATGGGTGGGCGTGGCACTGACCCAACAAAGTAGACAATGAATGGGCTGTGCGCGAAAGGTTAATGAGGCCTGCAGGAAATGCAGCCAAATGAGGTAAGCTAAGCTGCACAATGAACAGAAATGCTTCCGAGTGCAAAGAAGACTTGTAGAGAGGGATTCGGAGTGTTGCGCCTTACAGTTTGGCATTGATTGGCAAAGCTCTACTCGAGACTCTTGCCTGGCAGCTAATTATGAAACTTAGAACATTAAGTAAGAACTTCCATTAGCGGCTTACGACTGAGTGAGGAAAGCGGAATTCAAGAACGGCCAAGGCAAAGGCGAGTGAGAAGAGCGTACTTGACGATTGCCTGAGAGACTTCAGTATATGCCTAGTACTTAGCAATAGTACTAGCAGTAAGCAGTGGAAATAAGTAAGGAATTGAGATTGCAATCAAGGGATGAATATAGATTTTACTATATTTATATAATCCCTTTAGTAGGCAGATGCAAATGCAAATACATGTTGTGAGAGCAGTTGCCTTACCCCATCTTTAATCTAAATAAAGTTTTTTTACTAAACGTTATAAATACTATTTAATAAATATTCCAAAATTTTTCAACAGCTACGAAAACGGCTGCTTTGAAGCATTTTTGCTATCAGTTTGGCAACTTGGCCCAACTGTTGCCAAAAACTCTCCTCTGCGCTGCGTGCTCAAAAGTTTGCACTTTGGGGTTTTCAGGCTCGAGCCATGTGTGGCCAAATCTCCCAACAAAAACAGCAAAAGAAAAACAATCGAAAAGAGCACACACACACACACGCACACACACATCTATATACATACACTTTGCCTAAATGCTCGCAAAAACTTGTAATTCAATTTTGGGCAACTTTACACAAATGAAGCCAAATGTAATTAACACGCACACACATACACACACACACACACACACACACACACACACATATACACACACATACAGAAAAACTGAGTTACACCTGGTCAGACAGACTGCCGTCAATTGACCCAAAGTGCGAGCCATGTGAAAATTTGTGTGATGGCAGCCACTGAATTGCCTGGATATTGCTTGCAGAGCATAGAAGAGGATTTGCTAGGAGTTGGATTGGAGGGGCGGGTTGTCAGTAGCCAGGCTGTAATTGAGTTGTGTTTGCAACATTTAAAATAGCCGCCGGCCATTAACGAGCCAGCTTCGTAATCCACTTGGCATGCTGTGGAGCTCATAGCAGTCAAAGTTTGGCAAATACGTTTAGGTAAGTGCCGCCACTCAAGATCCATAGCCCATAGATAGCGATTACTCTCTCCGTGTGGTAACAAGAGCTGCACTAGATTTATGCATAAATGAAGGTGAGTGTTTAATGAAATTTAAATAAATATTATTATAAATAGATTTTATAAAAGATTTTAATACTTTAAGTATGATTATGAAATAAAATAAGTAATTGAGACTAGTAAAATGGTGACTTGAACTTAAGTGTAGTTAACTTTCTGTGTTTGCCTCCTGTCAGACATCCTTAATGTTTACCTAACGCTCAACTAGTTGAATAAGTCAAATTTACAGCATCTGGTTCAAAGAGTTTATGTTTAAATGCATTTTCCTTTTTCAGCTTGATTCTTGAGTCGTTTTCTAGAAACTTTGCAAATTTGCGTTTGTCTTCGCTTCAGCTTGCACTTCAATTTATGCTTTACTTTATATATATTTTATTTTACTTTTGCTTTATTTTCTCTTTTTCTGGCATGTTGATTTTGAGCACTTTTCGTCTGCTGACTCAATCTTTATTCTATTCAGCCAATAATATCGTATTGCATTAAGGAATATACTTCAACTACGGAAGTGTTGCATAGCAATTGAATATATTTATTAATATTTTCAAGCACTTGTTGGCAAATATTGAAGCCCACTGTGTCAACTGATACACACACACACACGCACACAGCATCTCTCTAGCGCAAACATTCTCGTAAATCTAAGTCAATTTGTTTGCTGTGCTGTCCAGAAAAAGAATATATCACAACATTAATTGAGCCTCAGGCAGTATGCCGCGCTGATTGATGGATTGAGCGAGCGTTACGCATACGCCATGTGCGACAGTTAGAAGTAACAAAAAAAAAAAAAAAAAAGAGAGGGAAAAAAAACAAGCTGCAATAATTTCATTTAACATGGATAGCCAAACTGTAGCTTCGGCGCAACGCAGCCCGCACAAAGGCCGAATCCCGATTTTCCTGCAATTTATGACTTTGGCCTGAATAAACTCGTCGCTTGGCCCGATTTTCGGATTCAAATGCCCGTCGAAATGCCAAAGTGGATTTTGCCAACAATTCTCGTTTTTACGCTACTAAAAATAACAAAAAATGAATAAGAAGGCGTGCGAATTTTCAGTTTTCCAAATCGATTTTCATTTCGGCCAACTGCAAATTGATCGAATTTACGAATATCGCAATTTATATCTTATTGTATATATATTCATTATATTTATGATGTTAAATGAAGTGTCGTCTGTTAATCGAGAATAGAAAAAAAAAAAAACAATTACAAAATATATAATCTAATATTGTAATAAAAATTGAGTTGAAAATATATAAATAAAGTAAACAACAATTAATAATTAATTAAAATTAATTAATCATAAACACCAAATATGTAATTGATGAATTTCAATTTTTGTGCGATTTTTTACTCACAGAAATACTTTTCTACATTTTAATTAATTTTTATTTGACATAGTCGTGGAATTTAGCTGTGTCAAGAGCACTTTAAATTGTCAGCATTTCATATTGCATTTTAAATTGTATTCAAATATTTATATAATTTTTTTTTTTTTTTTTATTTATGCCCAGGCTTCACAACCTTGTTATAGTTGCTTGAGTAAAATTCATGACCTTTTATTTATATATTTTATATTATTGTTAGAGCAAATACATTTTCCCTTTAAGCATTTGATGCTTGTTCCTTCCACACCTTTAATGCAACGCCTGCACTACGCAGCCCGGCAACACAATTGTGCTGACCTGTGTAAGTATGTGTGTGTGTGTGTGTGGGTGAACGTTTATGCGGTTGTATGTATAGAGACATGCTGCACATTTGATTACCGCTCCTGGGCACTTGGCTGGCATTTAATGCGATTTCGGGCCGACCCCGTTTGTCAATGGCATTTGCTGATTGTTACCATTGCAACATGCAACATGCAACGGCTCCAACAGTGGCCGGCCACATCATTGGCCGATTCTCATTTCGCAGTGCAATGCAATTTCATTATTATTTACTTTTCATTTGTGTTTGGCAATTGGCTGTGCCCCAATCGCACTGAAAGTTGCTGATTATGCACTTTATTTGTATTTTTGCAGTATGAATATTTTGGAAATAATTAAATTAAATGCACTACGCCAGCATCAAATTAGACCAACACAATTAAAAACAGTGGCCTATGCCATTGCAAAACAATGTTCTGATAGCAGCTGCTGTACAATCAAATATTTTTAAATCAACTCCAACTTTAAACTTGCAACTTAGCGAAACTATATTCTACTCGATATCCACATAAATCATTGCCAAATTGAGCATCACGAATTCGAAGACAACTGAGTTGTCATGGATCCCTAGCAAAAAGCATAGCATAAAAGCGCTCTTAAAAATAACCAAGGAACAAATGTCATAGGGCACGCAAAATGTTCCGCTCTGCTTAGTTTTATTTGCTTTTTGTGCTCAGATTTGGCCATGCAAAAAAAAAAAAAAAAAAAAAAAAAAAAAAAAAAAAAAAAAATGAAATTTTATACTCTTGCAGTCAAAGAAAAGTTTTGTCTCTAAAATGAAATATCTTGGGAATTGGGAAAATTATATTCAATAAATTCTTAATTCGATATATGCATTTTTCTTATTCTACAATTACCTCTTATATTTAATCAAGCCTTATTCACATCTTTAAGTAAGTTGATATCAACCAAAATTTTATATTTCAAAGATTTGCCTTACCTTTGTGAACTGCAGAAACTTACTTTCCTTTAAGGAAAAACTACGTACGCATCCTACGCATTGTATAAATGTATGCTAAAAGCTCTTTGCTTCATCAGTTTCGATTTGGTAAATCTTTCCACTTTTGCTCTCAATTTTTCAAATGCCGACCCAAGTGTCATCAATTACCAAAACTCTCAAAAATCAAACAAAAATTGTGAGTCATCGGGCACAGAACAAAAGTCTAAAGTAAATATTCATACAACGTGATGCAGCAGGTTTTCGCATCAAGTCCATATACTTCACATAAAAAAAAAAAAAGATATTAAATATTAATATTTTGCACTCAGCGAATAAATATAAACGAGAGCTGTTGAAATGATGAAGTATTTGTTGGCCAGGTTAATAAATTGGCAACACACTCCATGAATTGGACTTATTTATTCTCTCTCTCTCTCCCCCTCTCTTTTGTTACTTTTTTTTTTTTTTTTTTTTAGTGCAACATCATAATGAACTGGGCGGAGTACTGCTAAGGGCGCTTGGGACACTGTAATTTAAATTTATTTAACAACCAACTTGTTAAAATCGTAAAAACTGAAAAAATGAACTGCAACAGCGGAGCTTGAACAACAACATTAAGTAGCTCATTAAATTTCCTTAAAAAAAATAAACAAGACTCACACATACACACACACACACAAGGAGCGGAGCGACTGACTTTTGGTTTTTTATTTTAGCAAAACGGCGCTAAAAGAAGCGACAGCCGAAAAGAAACGCTCGAGCTGTAAAACCACTCGGCAAGTGTATTTTTATTGCGTATGAAATGCATTTCGCTGTGCCACAAAACTGGAGTGTTGTGAGCCCTGAGCGCAAGTTACGACCAAAGGACCACAATGGCAGCACACAAGCACACACTCACACACACACACATACATAGGACAGCCAGACAGCCAGAAGAGTTGTAGTTGAGAAAATTGAGCATAAAAAAGTCGAAGGTCGGCAACGCATGACTGAAATTTACCCTGTGTATACACAGAGCTGGCAAAGATATAAAATCTATATGCAATATATATTTCGATTGTGTCTTGTTCTTGAAGTTAAAAGAGAATCAAAAGTTGCAAGTTGTATATAAGTTTGAAATGTTCTTGAAGTTAAACTGTATATTTTTGTGAAATAAGCATCAGCTTCAACTGGAGTTGAATCAAGTTAGTTTGCATTGATAGAAATCTTTAAAGAAGAATGGAGTATATTATACTCTCGTTGAAGCCAAATTAAGAGTTCTTATTGATAGATCGACATGGCTTTAAGAATTAAAGGAACTTAATATGCAAACTCAATTATTCATAAAAATGAAATAACAAGTTATGAGTATTTAAACTCAAACAAAGTTTGTTCATATGAATTGAATAAACATCGATTCGTTATGAAAAGTGGAACAAAAAAACTTTTTTTTATTTATTTTGAATACACTTTTATTAAAAATATATATATCCCATAATTATACATACATGAATATTAATAGAAATACTTATGTGAATAAAATACTTATGTGTATATATCTTTATTATTAAATAACTTATGACTCAATTATTCGCTTTTTCCGTTATTATGTCTGCATACTATGGCTAGATCAACATTTCAACTTTTATATATGACAATTTGATCTAAAGACTCGTAAGGCCAATCTACCCTTCAACACACTTTTATGGTTAGAGCGCATGATAAGAGCAGATGATAAAAATTATGCTATAAAAAAGCGAAGCAAAGGCAAACCTCACAAACCCTGGCTGGCAATGATTGCACACGAATACTGTTTGTTAAATATGTAACACATACTTACTAACCGCATTCATTTCATCTGTAGCACATTTATGGCCAGCACGCGATGGTGCCAGCCGATAGGGAATGCTGGAGCAATAAGCTGGACGGCTGCAAATTGTGAGCGAAATAAACTAATAAATCGAAATGTGATCAAAGCTATTGTAGCCTCAATGAGCATGGAAATGGCACATAAAGAAATGCAAATAATTTTAAATTGTATTTTACGGTAATTGAAATAAATAAATAAATAAAAAATTTAGAATATTATTTATTATTAAACTATTATCAAATTGTCCTTTCAATTCATTTCTAGTGTCAATAAAAAATGCCTAAGGGCCTCCAGCCTAATCAAAGTATTTTAAGGCTTTACTACATCATATTATTTTAATTTTAATTATAATTTAAACCTCAGTCGTATATCAAATGTTTGGAAATTTTAATTTATTGAAGTTTGGAAATTTTAATTTATTGAAGTACACTAATCTGAAATTAAGTTTAAATGAAAGAAAAAAGTTATTTGTGCTGTAAATACCTCTGCATGTTAAAGTAAATGAATCTGCATTTCCTTCCACACTTGAAAATTGCTCAGCAAATGCAGGTTTGTCTGCTGTGTTAACAGTACGAATGCGTAAATTATTGTTGAAATATTTTGCAGGCTGATATGCTTTTATATTAAGATTATTCTTTTATTTGTATTATGTGAACCCACCTCACGCGCTGCGGATTTAAACAGAAAGTCGGCACAGCAGTGTGGCCAGACTATGTGATATATTTGTGCGAATACACTTGACTGCGGTGGTGTTCAGTTCAGTATTAAATTTATTCTTCTGAGTCCGGGTTTTTTTTACCTAGCCTCATGCGTAGTTTCATCTATTGAATCTTGTGTACATAGTGCTGAGTTTGTAAGTCTCAGCATTGTTATATTGCTTATCTTAGTCTATAGCTGAGTTTGTAAGGCTCAGCGTTCGTATATTATATCTTATCGCTAAGTGATAGGGTCAGGGTTATGTCTATTTATAGTCCATACATGTGGCCCTTTTGGTTATTTGCTGCACTACCTGCTAGTTGTGAGTGCGTAGGATATATGCCTATATTTTGTACATTACGTATGTTCATGCCTGAATAATTTGAAAATACCTAAATACAGTGTTGTTAAATGTTAGTTTTTGTCTAACATACAAATGTATGCGGTAATACCAACAATTATCATCGAAATAGTATTCAAATATTATTGCCTTGCTAAAAGACTTAAACACTCTTTAGCGCCACAAACTTCTCTGGCAACACTGCGTATGCGTGATGGTTTCTAATTAAATGATTGCTGAAGTGCTTTGACAGCTGCAGCTGCCACCGCAGTCACGGCTACAACTCTTACAGCAGCTGTTTCTAATGATTAGCAAGCTGCTTGAGTGTAAATACGTAGAGACAGCAAACTAGATGCTGCAGCAATTAATAACAATTTGTCTGCTGTGCTGCTGGCAACATATGCACTCAAACTAAATGAATATATAAAGCGTATCGCTAGGCAACCATTTTAAATATTTTCAAGTCTCGATGCCATGCATGCTCACTCACGCCGGAAATTGGCGCACACCTCGCAGCCATGCAGCAGTTTTTTGCTGGCTCCCGCCAACTTTTTATAAGCATCATGGAAACGGGATATGACCGAGCGAGCCATTGGCCAGCAGCTGAATCCCTGGCCGCACAGGTGTAGGGCACAGCGAGCAACAAAAATATCATCGTGAACATACAGTATATATACATATAAAACGGCCCAGCATGCGGAAATTATAATTTATTGCATAAAGTTGCGGATACCGGGCGCGACTGCGTTGATTTTAACGTGCGCCGCTTTTCCCTATTCCAGACTGTAGGTGCGCCCACAGAAGCTCTTCAAATTTAGCTGTACTTAACATTAAAGTTTAATAAAAAGCACTTGGGGCTTGAAAGCGCGTGAAAACCGCAAATATTTTGCATATTTGCATCTGACCGCGGCGAGTATTTTGCTGCCTAAGGAAACACATTATTTGGCTTAAATATTCATGGACCGATGTGAAAATGAGTTCGGGCATGCAAAGTGTTTTCAATAATTGTGGCTGCTTTATTTTATTTCATTATGCCCAGCGGGCAGAGGAGTGCTCAGCAAAAGATTTACAAGAATTTTGTGCTTAGTCATACAGCTAGGGGTATTCTGTCTTTATATATTTGCATTATTCCGTGTTTAATTGCTTAAAAAAAAAAAGGTTTTTAAGTTTTTTTTCGAGGGTTTTTTATCTTCCTTAGCATTTGTTTAATAGCTTTAAGCTATTAAAATTAAACTTTTTATTCCAGTTACATATATACTTGAACTTAATGACACAGAAGTGAGCTTGAGTATCAGAGAACATAGTTTGACATAGATAAGCATTGCATAATAAGAAATCTAGCTAGAATTGAGTAACAATATATTCGATATTATTATTATTAAATGAATACTGACTTGACAGTTATGACTTTATTTTATTATTTCATATAGCTGTCGCAATTTTGAAATCAATGTAAGTTGAACACATGTAAGCACAGTTTTCCCTTACAGAAACAAGTCTTAATACATTTTATGCATTTTGCCATCAATTCAATTGAAATCAATAATAATTGGCTTCTCAAAAAAAAGGAAAAAAAAACATATTTATTTTCAGGTAAATCATGGCTCATATGGCATGGCAGAAGCATAATAACAAGTTGAGAAACATATATACATATACAAATATGACATATTTATTCACGCTTGAACGTTAAAAATAAAATTAAATAAATATAAATAAAAGTCAGCCATAAAATATTATTTGACAAATGGCAAACTTCCCGTTAACCAACAGCACATACACACTCTCGCTTGTTAACATCCAAAAGTTTGAATGATTTTGAATTTATTCATAATCGGCTGAACGGCAAACTAGATATACACACATCTTCTAAATACTTGAATAAGCTATATACAAAACGAAAACAAAATTTTAATTAATTTATTTTGTTATTTATTTAAATATAAAATCTCTTTGAAACAAAAAATAATATAAAATTCAAATAAAAACTCCTCAATAAATTGCTAAAAATAAAATTTAAATAAAAAATACAAATTTAATTGCAAATTTATTTACGTTAGAAACATCAATGCGATATTAAGCCAACATATTTAAATCTGTAATTAAATTCATTTCATATCGTTTTAAATATAAACCTGACACATTAAAATATATCCGTAGTCATTAAATAATTTAAGCGACTTTTTTGTCTCGGCGGCAACTGAAAAAAGTTGCTTATAAAGAAATTCAGTTCGTCTTTCGTATGAAGAGGTGGCCACAGCGTTGCATAGCTAAATAGCCTAAAAAGAAATACGAGATAACAAAAATTGTAGGACTATGTGATTTCCATGTATAATACCTTCTGGCAAAGTACTGGTCAGCCACTCTGGGCTTTTGGGCAATAAAGTTTTTCATTTCGCGACGTATCTGCGCATTGTACTTCTTTTTTGCCTGCATGTACAAAAACTCACACTCCAGAGCACTGAGAGATAGAATTCTATTGAAGTTACGCATAAATTATCATTTGTATTAGGCTTAACTAATCCACATTCTTGATAGTGTAACTGGGATGGCGACTGAGAAATAAGTCATCAGAATACACCTGTTTATTAGGTGTACAATCATCACTGTCTGGCTCAAGATCCTTGGCGTTTTCTGAATATCTGGCACTCTCAACTAACTCATCAAAAGAGAGAATTCGTTGTTTCGATTGGAATTGTTGTCTTCTAAGTTTGTTGGGCTTGAGCCTGGCATTTAACCGTTGCAGCGCAGATCTAGTGTCCTGCAAAGTATTTGATTCCTTGGACGCCCTCATAGTCACCGTGACTGGTTTTGATTGCAATTGCAATGTCAGCATCGATTCACTACTGCTATGTGAATCGCAGCCAAATTGATTGAGACCATAGCGCGCAGTCTTTGTGCTCAAGATATTTCTATCAGCGAAATCTCCGGAAGTATAACGCGAAGACATATTTTAACAGCCACAGGCCACAGTTTTCGAATTTGAAGGTATTTGAAATTTGATTTTGAATTTGATTTATATTAGTTAATTTATTTCAGTAATATTCAACTTTCAAATTCATACTATGTTTCTAATAACTTTCAACTACATTCATGTACAATAATTGTCTCTTTGTTGTAATCATAATGATTGATATTATTGCTATTAATATTAACAAATTACGTATAAAAAGCAATGTTAATCAGGATCAAAACTTGTCCCCAATGTCAAGTTGGCTGTCTCGGTTTTTCGTCTGTACAGTTCCATCTTCTATCGGTTATTAAAAGCGAAGAAAATTTCAGAATAAAGTGCACCTGGGTCGACAGTAGTTCCATTTGCCAATACTTTTGCAGACAAATAGTTAAACTCTCAAAAAAAAAAAAAAAAAAAAAAAAAAAAAAAACTAAAGAGCTACAAATCTGAGCTTGATGTTCAGAAACTGTAATTTTCACTCATTGGCGAAGACAAATACCATGCAAAAACACAGTCTGCATAGCTCTAGATAACCTTGTAGCAAAATAAATTACATACATAGCTCTTTAGTCCAACAAATGTAATGTAAGTAAAGTATGTAAGTAAATAAATGAAATTATAAAAATTTTTACTTAAATAAGTCATTTATATATATAAATTTCTTTTTATAAAATTTATTCTCGTTCTGATTAAAATTCGAATCAAGTATGTATATAATTAAGAACATCACATACAGACACGCGTTATAAACAAAAACAAAAAAAATAACAATTGCTATTAAGACGAATTATGTGATTGCAATAAAGGCAAGAAGAATTAAAAGCCAATGCTACTCACATCATGAATTATATAGTATGTGGGTAATCCACATTAACATTTCTATATGCTTCATCTCAATAAATACTTCTTTTCGCTTTCATTTGATTCTCGTATGTGCAGTCCACACACGATGTAACACAATTATGAGCCATCAGCAAGCGCGCACAAAAGCAGAGCAGCTCTTGCCAAAGGACTTGCTTGGATGTGTGTGTGTGTGCTGTAGAAACATTGCCACAAATGCTGTTCCTATTAAGGACGCATTTAACAACGGCAACGCAGCGCGTGGGCCAGTGAAAGCAAACGACCACATTATTATTATAATTTTCGCATAGAGCTGAACGCCCGGGGCAGAGAGTTTGTACGGGGACATTAATGAAGTGCTACATGTCTGTTCAATGGCAGTGGCAACATTGGAAACATCGCTAACATTGGCTCTTTGCCTCGTCGCCAACGGACCTTGAACCTTTTGAATTGAACTCTAATTGCAGCTAATGAATTACACGCATTAGGTCAACGAGCCAGCCAAGTAGAACTTATACAATTGGGTGTGGAGTGTGTGCCTAAGTGGCAACTATGCTAATAGCCGCACAGTGAACTATTAATGACCTTGGCATTTATTTTCAATAAGCAAGAGAAAGCACAAGGTAAGCCAGGCTTACAAAAAATAAACTATAGTTTGCTGTTGTTAGACACCAGCCAACCAAGTAAAACCAAAGTTTCGCTTTTAATAAACTTTAAATCCTTTGCAAACCCATACCAGAGTGGGCATCGATAAAAGTTTAATTCGGTTAAGAAACTACTCCTAAGCTGTGAACAGACAAAACATAACTAAATTATGTCGCTTTTAATGTTGTTCAACAGGATTAGAATAAGAGGGAAGCAGTTAATGGATGGCTCTATATAGTTTGTCTGTTGATTCTGTAAATTTATTTATGAGTCTTAATGGAATAGAAAAACAAAATGTTTGTGCTATAAATGGAAACATGGCAACATTTAAACATTGGGACTCAAAGGCTGTATTGATATTGATACGGAATGGAAGAATTTACGACTTTTACCACACCATCGGGCATCGGGACATAGCACAATCCCGTATACTCTATTATACACCAGGGAAACCATGGAAATATATACAAGTTATGATAAAAAGAATTTTTATCCCAATCGTTTGACTCAATTATAAAGTTTTGTATCTCAATCAAAAACTTAAAAAGAAAATTTAATGTGATCAGTCGAAATAAATAATATAAATTAGGCATTTTTTACTGTAATTTATGGGCTGTTCAACTTGTCTAAATAAATTCAGTTTATTTATTATTTATTTTTGATATCCTCGAAGCTTTAACAAACCAACTAAGCAGATAACAACAAATTTTGTTTGCCAAAAATCTGACCGCAAGTCTGGCTAAGGCAAATCCCAAATGTCAGTTTATTGTGATGAAAGCCACGGCCCAAATGTCTGACATTATAAACAAATCAATTTTATTACACGAGTTGTTCCAGCATTAATTATAGATTCCAGCACGTAGCACATATTAAGCGCATTCAGCCCGCAAATACCATCAAATGCGGCTAATTTGCCAAGCCAAAACAACGCACAGCTAGATAAATGGGACGACATTTGTGTTAGAACTTGGATTTTGTTCTCGATTTGGCAGCAGCAATTTTATAGGAATCCCACAGCTTGATGACAGCATCGCCTTACAGATTGGTTTTACCTTACCAATCAATCTATCGATTTTCTTAAATTTAAAATTGTCAATTCAGCTTAATTTTTTTTACTTTTCAATTAATACTACTAAAATATGCACCCTAGTTTCATTAATATAACATTTTTTAACATATGCTTGAAAAATTCATTTGTATATTACGAAAATCTGATGGCAATAAAAATAATGATATATAATCAAAATGATTCGATTTAAAAATGTAAGATTTAAAATGTAAATTTTATGTTAAAGGTAAATTAACAACCATATGTTGGGCATTACACTGATTAAACGGCTGATTTTCATTTGCACTGAAGTGCACGAGCTTAAAAGGATTTATTAATTTGATGAGGTTAAATGAGTATATTGTATGATACATTGTTTGTCTGTCTGCATAAAGGCAAATCATTTCCTCACTATTGGAGCTAAAGACTTGGAATCGCAAACATTTACTCATTCGGTTTATGTAATGTGTTTTAACGTTGGAATTAGGGTGCTTTATTCGCTGGAAAGCCATATGTTTTAAGCTTTGACAGCTAAGTTACTGTTGATCCAGTCTTTATATTAAATAGAAATTATCTATTCACACTCTGTTACTAAGACGGGTCAAATACAATACAAAGTATACTCATTTATTCAAAGTTTACGGTTAAAACCAACTGATATTATCTCACCAATTTTCACAACTGGACCGGAAAGCCAAATGGATTCTGTGACAGCATTTTGTCATGGTCAACATTTAATTTATTTGCGAACTAGCTAACAGCAGTTCACCTAGCTCCAAGCATCATGGCATTGAGTTTGTATTGCTTTACAAGCAATTAATTTCAAGTATTGCAGCCATTACTCAAGTCCGAGCCAACATATTTTATTAAAATGAAGTCCGACAATCTCATCTCAAGCATATGTGATGCCTAGCAAAACTTCTTCACAAAACTTTGCCGGGCCAAAGCCAGAAATGCAAATGACGAGCTCAACAACAGCAAAACTTCAACATCAAATGTAAGTTGACTTGTCAAATGCTGAGATGTTTTACAACAAAATTTGTATAGGAAAGCATATATATGTCTTTGCTATTCTAAAAAGAAAAATAATTCATACAGAATGGGAATCTCTAGTTTGGAATATGCACGTTGGATATCCCTTTAATATCAACGTCATTAAAAATATTTTATAATTTATATTAAAATTATTGATTTATATAATTTGCAAAGTACTTTTATATTTGGTAAAAAATGTTATATATATAATAAATAATTTTATTTAATATTTAAAATTCTATTTTTTTATTGTTATATATAATTTTTATTAAACAATATATATAAAATCTCTATAACTAATAATACAAGCAAATTGCTAAAGGAAACATCCTCTTTTATTTAATTGAATTCAAGTACAATAAAAACTATAAATATAGTTATTCAAATTTAAATTTAAATTAAATATATAAATTAAAGTGAAAAAAAAAGAAAATAAATACAAACGTAATATAAAATTGATTTAATATCCCTTACTCAAAGTTAATATTGATGCAAAAATCTTTAACCAAAATACGTTCAATTTGAAACGTTTATGTCTATGAGAACATTCCTTGGTAGCAAAAGTTTTCATCAGGTTAATTCAATTTCAAATCATAAGCAAATTTTGCGCAAATTAAATGCGTAAAGTTTTGCAATTGCAATAAATTCTCACAAATGTCCTTGTGTAAGCGTCTTTGATTGTCATTGTAATGTTTATGGAGTGAATGCTAGATAGAGCTGCCATCTTATGTTCGTGTCCTGTCGTTCTTGTTCTCGTTCTCGTTCTCGTTCTCATTCTCTCGTCTGGCTGCACTCCGTCATCAGGCAAGCGTAACATAAAGCCGATTTTTTCGGCTGGAAAATGCCGAGTGAGATAATAAATCTTGAGCTGGCGAAACAAATCACAGCAATTCCATTATGTACATTTAATGATGTTGAGCGACACCAAAGCCAAAAGAAAGCCCGCGTCCAAAATCCAAATTCCAAAATCCGAATCCATATCTAAAGCAGCGAAGCAGTGACAATTACTTGCAGGCCGCGAGCAATTTGTATGGCTGCTGCAACACGGGGCCAACTTGTTAGAAATAATCACAAGAAATGGCCACGCTGCACAAATACTTCTATATAACGTAGTATAAGAGTATACGTGTATATACACATATATTTTATATATGTATGTTTGTACAATTTACTTTATAAATCTGCAAAGAGAATTTACGCTTTGCCCAGCAGTTAAAGAAGTTGAATCCGTGCAATAGTTGCCGGAGTTCTTACTGTTGCAGTTTCTATACACTGTTTGCATTACGTGACAGAGTATATTGGTTTTATTTTCAGCAGTTGAAGCTTTATAAAAACAGAAATCTTTAGCTCGCAAATAAATCATCATCATTGTAGAATAACAAATGTTCAATAAAAAAAAATAATCAAAATAATAAGTGATAATTTTCTTTTAAATAACAAATTATATTATTGATAATATATTATAAAACAATTTTTCGTAGATATTATACATATAACATATATTAAATTTTAATCATTTAATTAATTTATAATATACTTTATTAAACATTTGAAAAACGAATCTAGTTTTGTTGTGAATTTTATCTTTATCCTGAATTAAGAGCCATGTGAGATAATTGGCTCTCAATGCATGCTGATTAATTATTAAATTTGATTGAAGATTAATTTTATTTTTTTTTTTTTTATTTAATAGTTCTCTGATTGACTCATACCACAATCCAAAATTTTAACTGTGAACGGTGTATTCAGGCAGTTAGTTCAACTCTAAAGCCATATTCTTACTTTGCTTCTTTTTTTTTTTTTAATTAGCAAAATTTTCTTTGTGCTGTTGTCTGTGTGGCAAAGTCTTCTATTAATTAGAGCGACAGCTTCGCAAATTGTTCCCTCAGCTCGTATATATATATACGTATATATATATTATTTTTGTTTTTTTTTTTTTTTTTTTTCTTTCTGTGAAAGCATTTCTCCTTTGGCATTCCCGCATGGGGGCATATGACCAAAGTCGTATGGGCAATAAACTTTCGCCACCTGCCCAATATCATCATCACGTCGTCTGTGGTATATATGTATGTATAAATATATGGATGGATGCTTGGTTTTTAAATCTCTCTTTTAAGCATAAATCTGTCATGAAATATAATACACACAGATTGGTGTGAGAGGTGGCAGCATAGTTCTTGCCTGTGGCACGAAATTCTCAAAGAAACTGCATATTAGCTTTGTGTCTGTCTCTGGGCCTGTGTGAGCTGCATTTTATAAAGATAATTGCACTGGTATTTGTGTGTTTGTATAGCAAATTTAGTCTTATAAAAAATATATATAGTTATTATTATTATTTTTTTTTTTAATTCATTGCCGCCAGCTTTTTAATTTATTAGTTTCTCGTCAGTTTATGTTTTATTTCAGGTGTTTCAGGTGTTGACCCCAGTTTTGATGTCCTTTAAATTTGCAACGTGTGACTGTGTGTGTGCCAATAGTGTTGGATAGACGACAGCAGTGAAAACAAAAGAAAACAGTATATATCAAAAGTAATGACACAAGTTATTATTATACAAAATATTTGTATATCCATAATTAATTAATATTAATTGTTTGTTTACCTTTAATTTTATATGCTAATATTTAAATTAAATTTATTACAACCCATGAACAAACTTCAAACTCATTTAACTTGCATACGTGATATTTTTTTTTATTTTAAACTTGTAAAAAAAAAAATAGTAAATTGAATATATTTCAAACATATTTAGGAATATTAAATTGATTTCATATTACTCCAAGTTAAATATTATTTCATAATATTATTTTTCATTAAATTTTTGTTTACAAAGGAAGTTAAAACGCTTTCCAAAAATAGCAAGAGAAATATTAAATGTTGTATACGAAAACATTTATTACAACATGCATCCAACGCTCCAAATATTTCTGTTTGCCTCCAAGTGCAACTCAAGAGAGGATATTTACCGTGCAGCAGTAGAGTGAATGGCTGCCCCGACAACGGTGCTCTGTTATCCATTTACAAAATCAAGCAACATATTCTAGAGAATATTTGTATGTGTGTGTGTGTGTGTTTTTAGGACTTGAGGCCAACAAAAACTCCAGCAGGCGAACGCATCAAATAGCTGAAATATCATAAAACTTTTTAACTTTTTCATGTTGGCCAACATGCTATGTCTATATAGAGAGAACCTTGCATGTCTGTGTGTGTATGAGATTGGAAGTATGTGCATGTGTGGAGTTTGAGTGTGTAATATCAAAAATGGTTTGCTCACGTTGCGTTGTTGACCGCGTCACGCTTCACAGCATAAAGCAATTACTGTGGCGTGAGCTGAAGTTGAATCTCGGTGCTACGCGAGCAATTCCCATAGCCCGCAACCCCTTTAACTGCACTCGTTTGCTCCTCGACTGTTGCTTGAGTCGTTGCACTACTTTGATTTATGAAATTTTGTACGCTGACACAGTGCAGCACCTATGCCAGGAACGAGGGAATGGCTGAAAGTGCATTGATTTTGTGTATAGCGTAAACTTTGACCTCGACATCAGCTTCGACTGAAAGTCAAACTTTGGAGCTGGCCATGTGCTACCTGTATTTCATTGAATACAGCCAGCCACACCCCACTTTACTTATCTATTGCCCTGCTGTCTGGCTGCTTTTGGCCTGGCTTGATTCGACTTTCTGGCTCCTATCAAGCCTGCATTTGCGGCTCACTAAGTAGCTTAAAATTTGCACATGACAAGCGCAGTTGCTGTTGGCGCAAAACTTTTCTTTTCGGGCCACTGGCTTTACCCTTGCGTGTTGACAATTTTTTTACTTTTTGGCTACATTGGCTGTTAGTTTCAATACCCTGTTTATATTTTAAACACTGTCCAGGTCATATACAATGATGCGCTCTTCTGAAGGGAAACTTTTCATACTCTTTACACTCTTAACTAAGTTTAAATAGGAATTCAGGGGTTGATGGGTATTAAAATGTATATATCAACCAGAAAGAGGCTTGACAGATTCCATAAAAAATAAATATATTCCTGCTCCTGCTAAATCGTAGTTGTGTCTATCCGCTCGAACGAATTATCTAAGAAGCCACAAAAGCAACAAGCTGCAAATTTTTTAATTTATATTCTTGTATTCCAGACGCATTACGAGACTATCATTTTTTCGATTACTCATCCTATTTTCCTATACGATACAAATTTATTATGTGATTTCCTTTTTGTGCCTAGCTTGAATATCACAAAATTTGTAAGCATCAAATTTCCTATGCGGCATCCTGTAATGAAATCAAAGATATTCGGCACCTAGGTACGTCTCGCCTTCCACCAAAAATCTCAAATAACTTTTATTAAATACTTCAGATTTTTGGTTGGGAAATTACACATTTGCATGCCATTATTACACTTTAAATTGATTATTAATGTGCAGCTAGAAGAAAAGTTAGTTACGTATCAGTGCTATACCTCATAAAAGAAGAAGAATAAGTTTTAGTATTAGTAAGTTTAGACATGACCTAAATTATTTTTATTAATCTTTATTCTGCTAAATGTTACGTTTCTTAAAATGATGAACACTTCCAAATCAATCAAAGAGTATCTACTAGTCTAGTATCAACAATGAACTAATTGTTATTTTCGCCTCGTTTGGGTGATGTGACAATGAAGTTTGGAATTACGCGCGCGTGACAACTTTTTGCCATTAGAAGAGACAAACAGAAAAAAACAGAATCCTTTTAGTTTTTATAGAAACTGCTTGCAGCGGGTATTCATAATGAGATTAAATGCGCTTTGTTCTGGCCTAATTGCAAATTAGGGAGACTGATGCTAGAGTTGAATACCCAGTGGGTATTTCAATTGGACTACGATTTGATTAGCAAATGGAACAATGACTTTGGAATCCCTATCGATAATAGCTTTGGCTTGTAGACACGTCAAAGTCTTTGCCCGTCAAAACAGCTGCACTCACTAACAACAAGTGCCCACTCATCTTTATTGCTAGACACACAGACTCACACTCACACTCGCACTCGCACTCGCGCTTACATTCGCTTTTGCACACTCATATTCAAACACACACACACATAGGCACCCACGCACGCAGGCCGACTCACTTGTGATTGTTGCCACACGCGTTTCAACCTCAAACACAATGCGCAAATAACAGCATCAAGGACTCAGGCAGAACTCAGCCAGCACAACCATGAAAGCCGCAGCCCTCACACAGGCACAAACCCTCGAACACACGTGTGAATTTCTGGCCAAAATAAAAAAAAAGAAGCATAGCGCGCTTTGCGGCGCAAAGGTGCAAAGTAGATGGATAAACGAGAACAAAACTGCGTTTCAGTAACAAATCGAATATGTAAAACACTTTTCCACTGTTGTTGTTGTTGTTGTAGTTTCAAGTTGTTGTTGCTGTATGTCAACCTGAACATGTTTATCTGGCCACATATGAGCTGACTTTTACCAATATGTGTGTGTGTGTGCGTGTGTGTGCGTGAGTGGTAAAAAGTAAAAGCAATTTAAGTATGCTAATCAATTGCCAGCACTTGAGTGCGAAATAAATAAATCTGAAAACAGAATCGCATAAATCTAAATTGAATTATATATAAATCCATGGCAGTGATTAGGCCTGGGCTAAAGCATATTTACAGAGCTCTCATTGCTCGAAGCCACCGACTATAGTCGACAATTTATAAATAGCAATTGCAAACACTCGAATTCGGAAAGTCTATAAATAAACTATGATTAGACCAAGATAGATAGCTGGCCAAAATGGAGCTTGAGAATAATGTTGAATGTTGACCTTGAGTTCAATTTCATTATGAATTGTTAATTAAATTTTATATACATATATTTAATTGTATATATTTAGTCTCTATATTGATTTTTTTTTTTTTATTAAGAAGGTAACTAAGATTATTAGATTTCTTTCTTTAGTAAATATCCGAACACTCAATATTTGACTTTTTATAATTTTAATTTATATGTATGTATATAGAAATTGCAAACAGTGCAAACATAATAAAAACAATAATGCCAAAAGCCAAAAGCTCGCAAAGAAACTTGTGTGGAAAGTCGAATGTTGAATTTAATGCAGACTTTATTTTGTATAGATTACATTTAAAATGTATTAAATATTAAATTTAATACATGTTGTTTTCATATTGTAAAAAAATAAGACGATCTAATAATTCACGAGTAATTATCACTATGTACTAATTGGCTAAAACACTTTGTGCTTCAACTAAATTTCAAATAACAACGGCTTCAGGGCTATCCGCTCTCCTTTGCTGTACATCAGCTCAAACTGCAACTTGAAACCCTTCGCATAACTATTCAGCATGTTGCAAGTGCCGCTACAAGTGCAACAAGCCGCAGGGTAAAACCCAACAACATTTTGTTTATCCAGCTTTGGAAGCCGTAACACCAATTCGAAATGCCAATTACCGCCAAATTCCCGTCATGTTAGTTATTTACACGCAGTCTGCAGCAGAAATTCGTGTCGGAGCTAAACTCAACGTTTACAGCTTGGAATCCGAGCTGAAAACCTGTGCGTGTGTCTGTGTGTGTGTAGATAACGGTATATATTGATGTGCGCGCGTGTGTGTGTGTGTGTGTGCATGCGCTCCTCTACATAGTTGGAAATTGCGTAGGCCCTGCGAGTACATTCCCATTACGGCTGCATATTTGGCTAACTGGATTTAGCGCCAACTAAATGTAGTAACGTTGTTGCTAACGTGACTAAAGGCGTTTAACTTTAGTAACTATCTAATGGACCACGCAATCTCAACTCGAGTTAAATGATGTCAGGATTGCCTTAAATGAAATTTAATGGCCAGTGTATGTACCCTGACCATAAATAAAGTTGAGTGTGCGAGCTTCGTTAATAAAAAGGAGTAAATAAATAATTTAAGGTATGAACGACTTCAAGATGACTCGTACTTCTCAAAAAATTCTAGTAGTATTTGAAAATATTGTCTATCGATTTAATATGATTTGTTGGACCATTAGATAATCTGTACTAAATAATGAAGAACTTATTTTGTGAATAGAATTTTCGGTACAAATAACAATTTGATCAAATTTATTAATAATAAGAATTAAATCAAAAATGTTATTAGATGAAAAAAGTATATTCATATTGAGCAGAGGGCTTATATATGATTAAACTAAAACTAATTTCAAAGCTCCAACTAATATTTTTCGAAAATTCTGCCAACAAATTAGTATTGTCTAGCAATTTTAATTTGTCAAAGTTGAATTTATCAGAATTTTTAATAATTTAATATTGAATACCTTTATACTGTTTCTGTTTCCGGGGTGTACAGAAAGTGCATACTCAAATATGTTTAGTTACTGACAATTCTAACATCAGCATAAACAACAAACTGTCATTTAAACGCTTGCACTTCTAATCTCAACAAGCTGATTATAACTTTTTTAAAAACAAAAAAACACAACTCTTGCAACATTTTAGGATTTGCATTTCAGTGTGAGGCGTCAGCAGTGTGGCTGCCACTGACCGCAACGCATAGAAAACACTACGTATCACACAAACCAAATATAAAAAAAAAAGGTTAGAATCCTTCCCACAAACAATTTTGAGGACCAAAGAGAGACAATTAAACCGCGTCCCAACTGAATATAAATCCTCCCCGTAGTTGAGGTGACAATAAAAACTAAACATGTTGCGAGCTAGCATTTAGTTTATGTGGGGTTTCGGTTCTGTCTAAGGGGTGAAATGGCAGGGGCTGTAGCTGTAGCTTCCAGCCCGCACAACAGTTAGTACGTGGCTGGGGCTTAGTCGGAACTTTTATGCTAACCCATGTTGATAATATCAAAGTAGTCTGGGCAGATTAAAACCAAAGCCACAAGCGACGTGCCTCGTTGGCGTGTATAAGCCAATAGATAATACGCCCTCGCCCACTACCATTTAAAGGGAATACATTAAAGAAATTTACAACTCAAATGAAAATAATTAAATCAGTTGTAGGTCAAATATTCGCTTGAATTAAACTAAATGAATTAATTAAATACAAATATATTAAAACTTTGCTTCACTCACTGTTTAAAAAAAATCAAACTAAGCAGTGCAACTCCTGTGGAATCCATTTCATTGAATTTACATTACATTTTGGGACAAAGCAAGCAGTCCACCTTCCAGCATTATAAATAAGGATATAGTTGCATTTTATTTTTTCTAACTGCTAATATAGTAAGAGTCTTATACCAAATAGAGAAGTTTTTTCCTATAAACCACCATACAACCAAATTTGTCCGTTTTTAACTGTTATACCGGAATATTATACAAAATTCTGATATACGTATGTTATATAGATCTAAACGCATTTAGTACGTTTCCCGCTATACTACCTGCGATTTCCTACTCTTATATTCATGCTTTTATACTCATACGCATTTGTTATACAACCGTCAGTGAACCCCTTGCAGTACTATTCTAGAAAAACATTCTTTTATACTTGTATAACATTTTAAGAAGGGGTTCAAAACTTAGCTTGCACCCCTAGTGAAACTGTTATATATTTTTGCACCCTTAACATCAATTGCATATAGTGGGAACAGCGAAACAAAAAGCGATACACATGTTATAAATGTATAACAGTTTTCAGTTGCTACATACAGTATAGTACAGCTTGGTTTGTAAAATTAAGTTATACAGTTTGTTTATAACACTTTCCATATCAACTCATGCCAGCGAATTTCGTATCTTTCATCATTTGAAATGCAACAGAACTTCAACAATTCTTAGTTTATATTTAAAAAGAAAATCAAAATCTCAAGCTTTAGCAATAATATTTCCCAGCGCTTTCAAGTTTCCTTCTGAAAGCTTTTGTTAATATAACCGTTTTGCGGCAGAGCTGCTGGAGGACTTGGAATGTCATAAACTGGATATAAGGGTGCAAATTCGTTGACTCCGAAGGCGTGCAGCTCCTCCTCGTTGATGTTGCCGCGTAACGTGTGCTTCGACTCCACAAACTTGGGTAGAGCTTTGGAGTGGAAATTTGATATTGAGCAGAGGTGGATTTGTAGACAAACTTGAAAAACTTACCTATGTCTGGAGAATTGAGCTGATTCTCTAACGCCGTGACCATGGGCAACTCGTCCGTCTGTGGCTCATAGCGTGCGCTGCGCCTTGGCGGCTGCTGCAGCACAACATCCTTTCCCGAGGACGTCTTCAAAGCCAACGGCCAAGTGCCAATCGTAATGGGCATGGTAATCAGCTGGTGCTCCTGCAGACTCTTAATCACCGCCTCCACCTCCAGCTGATAGGCAATCTGTATCAGATTGCACACGTTTAGACAGGTAGGCGGCGTGCTGGGCACCTCCATATCAATAGTCAGCGAAACTGTGCTTCGCTTCAGCACAGAATCTCCCCGGATATTGCCAATTACAATGCGATCCACTCGCGAATGCTCCGGCGTAATACTAAAATACCGGATGAGCATCACCAGCGAGAGACGCAGCTCCGAAACGGAAACGCCACTATTATTAATCACGACCACCGTGACTGGTATTCGCTGGCCAGGCACATAGCCAGACTGAGGCAGATGCAACTCCATTTTGATGGGCGCCGTTTTGAAAGGGCCGCAGCAAAAAGTTCTGTAGTTCTCGCTGTGCGCAGCTAACTGAAAGATAAATCAATCAACTATATTAGACTGAGCGAGAGAACGGCTTGTTTAATACTCACTCTCAGTTGCGGCGTTTCGACATTAAGATCCATCATTTTCAGCACTGTTATACCATGTGTATAGGCCTGATCGAATTTCCATGGGCGGAAGAGTAATACCTTGACTATATAACGTATGCAGCCATAGCGGCCCTCAAAGGACGTAGGACACTGATACGGCAACTGGCAGGCGAAATTGTAGCTGTGCACACCCGCCGGTATGATATGTCTGTCATTGCCTAGTTTATTAATTGTATATATACATATATATTAACTGAATGATTGCTTAATAATTCATTGAATTCACTTTATAAAAAAGAACGTCCTTGAATGTATGAGTGCTTAGCTATGCTTGGCGCTGCTTTCTCAGTTAATTTGTCAATTGACCAAACGTTTAATGTATTAACCTCTCTCTTAGTTAGCATGTCATCTATATATTCTATAGAATACGTGCCAATTTCAAATCCTTTCACATGTTGGCTTTATTTCTAAAAAAAAAAAAAATTTAATGCTCTGAATTTAGCCGCTCCAAAATTAAAGTTAAATATTTAAAAAACTAAACACAATATTGGAAAACTATAGCTTAATTTAATTATTAATTAGTAAGTAAGATGAATTTTTTAGTTACATACAAAAAAATAAAAAAGATTATGTGTCTTCAAAAGGAAAATCCTAGTCTGCAGCTTATTATAGGCTTTGTGGATCTATGGACACATATATATATATTATACTACTATATATATATATATATATATATGATATAAGAAAGCTACAACGGGTCCTGCAGATCAATAATATATAATTTATGGACTTTACTGATTTTAGTTTACCAATTTACACTAACATTTCTTTTTAAACATATTCATAGTATAAAAAAGAAATAATAGAAAATTCCGAATCATTTTGATTTTGATTGTAGCAAGCTAAGTAACTAACTAATTATTATTTTTTATATATACTTTTTTTGTTTCTACATCATCTTCGTAGAATTCACTGCAATTGATTTACAATTCGTATACTTACTTTGCTCAGAGCCAAGCAGATATGTTTGCGATGCCAGATAATCCTCTCGGCCCGAGAATAGTTTTGTTGATGCTAGACGTCTCTCGCTCCATTTTGTTATAGAGTAGCCAACGACTTTGACTAGCGCAGCTGTCGTGTAGATTAATATGATATATGATAAAATAATATAATATTATAGTATAAGCCCTATACAGACAAGTGATAAGCTCACTGTAAAGCCTAACAGATAATGATTTTTTTTACCATGCAGCAATAATATATTGACCCATTTAAAGGATCACTAATTGCCTAATAGCGTTAATGAGTTAATCGTTCTGATAAGAAATTGAGTTGTGTTGGCATTTATGGCTATAGGGGAACAGCTCACAAAGGTTAGCAATATTTTAATATATATCGCGCGTACTTGAGTAAATTAGTCGGAGAATTTTTGCTTAAAGAGCTCATGTTTATTTATATACAAGTCTTATCATTCTGCTATTCACATTCCACACGCAAAAATCGGAATCAATGTCGTCATAAACATATATAAAAGTATATATTAACTTGGACTATCAGCAATCGTTATCGTGCCTGTCTTTATAATGCCAATATTTGATGGACATTCAAATTGCCGATGCGTAAAAGCGCAAGACTTTCATATGGGATATACATATATATTCTATTTTTTTTTTTAATAATACCTTGCACCTCCTTGATTTTATCAGACTTAAGGGTCACACAACCGCTAACCAGCTGACCGGCGTAAAAGGTGCCGTGCTCATTATTATCGAAGCTAATCTCGCACGTAACAACCATTTCGACGGCCGTGAACCACGCACTATATAACAAACTCTTAAATTTCCGGGCCAACACCTATGCGTGGACAATGCATTTGTGCCGGGCAACGAATAGCGACTAAATTAAGTTGAGTTTCTGCTGTTGGTGGACTCTATTGGTGGTTCCAGTTGAATTAGATAAGCGATAAGACCGGAAAGCAGTGTACGTTAGTAACTGTGAACAATTTAATTCGTATGAGAGCTACGAAATGGAATTGGAACGGTAGTTATAAGAGTTCAGTTTCAGACTTCACTATCACAAGTGCCCAGACCTTGACAGTGTTCTCTCGTGCTTATGCTGAAGGTTTGATAAGGGCAACTGCCCCTTCGCATAAACAAAGAGACAGTAGGAATGTTTTAGATACTACAAAAGTTACTTAATATTAATATAATATATTAGGCTGTAAATATTGTTTAACGTAAAATTAAATTATATACATGTTATATATTATATAGTAACTGAACGGTTCAGTTTGAACTCCAAACTATTTCTATGTATCCCCCTATCTAAAAATGAACTGTTTGACTTTGAAAAAGTCTGATAAGAATGTCTTATACTAGATAAGGTAAATTGAAACTTATATTTAAATAATTAAATATAATATATATATATTATTTTATGATATTCAATTCCAAAAAATTCATTTATCAATGATAATATGATAAATTTATAATTATATTTTATATATACATATATTATTTTAAATATATATATTCTCTAATAGGTTATCAGAGATTAGATATTTTTGCTTTGAATTTAAGCAATATTCTTTTTTCTACATTTATTTTAGCCATAGCTCATTTTCTTATTTTTTTTTTCTTCAAGCCATTTTATACCCCAAATTCCACTTCTAAATTTTATACAAATATTTAAATGCTTTCAATTATGCTATGACTTATTAATTTATTATATATTTTTTTCTCGCTGCTTCTTGTGAGTTTTACTGGAATACAGACTAGATTAAGAACAAGCTACAGATATTTAACAAAAAATAAAATAGTCTGTATAGGTTGTCTTTTATACTCTGCTTAGTTCACAGCCAAGTGCCTTTGTTGGCATTCACATCAGCATTTGGGAGACCTTTTGGGTCCGCACTAGCCGAATGTGCTGTGGGACTTGGTATATCAAATATTGGATAGAGTGGCGCGAAGCCGTGCTCATCCAGACTCAATGTGTTCGGTGGTGCAGTGGCCTGTATATTGTTAACACTATTCAGCTGACTGCGCATATGAAGAGCCTTCTCGTAGTTCGGCGGGGCTAAGGATTTCAGTAATATTAGAGAAAGTTTGGAGTGGAAAATAGAACAACTTACAAATGCTGTCATCTATAGCCCATGGCGCATTGACATCTGCGGGTGGTGCGGTTGCTTGTGGCACGGCTCTGGCGCCCAAACTCTTGGCATCCAGTTCTGCTGGCGGTTGTCCATCGAAATCGCGTGGCTGCGGTTGCATTGCCGGATGCTCTAGCAGCGGCACACTGCCTATGGTGATGGGTATGCTGATCACCTGGTTGACATGGCAGCCCTTGACGCGCGCCTCCACCTCCACCTGGTAGGCGACCTGAATGATCTTGCACAGATTGAAGCAAGTGGGCGCCGTGGCGGGCACACGCAGATAATAGGTGAACTGCTTCGTGCAGTGATGCGGCACTGGATCGCCCATCAGCTTGCTCACAAGTATGCGCTCGTTGCGCGACTGCGTTCTGGCCAAATGCTCTGCGTAATAGGTGACCATCATAGCAAAGTTGATATGCAGTGCCTCCACGGCTATATGGCTATCGTTGGTCACCAGGATGCCCACAGGTATGGTCTGGCCAGAGACGTAGCCCGTTTGCGGCACAGACATCTGCAGCTGCATCGGTGCCGAAGTGCAGGGCCAACAGCAATACACCTTCTGCGTTTCCATTTGGGTAGGCATCTATGGAGTGATATAGTAATGATAAAATGAAATATTCACTTGTCATTGCCGTAGTCAAGCGACTCACTCGCAGAAGCGGACTGTCATAGTTGAGGTCCATGATTTTGAGCACTGTAAAGCAACGCGTGTAATACTGATCATATTTCCAGGGCCTGACCATTGCCACCTTTATCATATAGCGCACTCGCCCGTGCAAACCCTCGATCGAGGAGGGACATGTGGCAGGAATTTGGCAGCTAAAGTTATAGACGTGCACTCCAGGCTCAATCGATATTTGTGCTAGTAGTACAAAGTTCGTAGTTATAATGAATACATACTCCCAGGCATTAACCAATTTACTACTAACTGCTTTGACTGGAGCCTGCCAGATAGGTGCTGGAAGCTATATAGTCCTCACGGCTACTATAGATGTCGGTGGTTTCGTCCTTTCCTGTGCCACTCGATTCTGTCCAATGTGTTTCAGCATACCCACTTATGTTTAATGTTAGAGCTGAAAAATAAAAAAGTGGGATTTTAAAAAAGTAATAATAGTAAAATATGTATGTGTTATCACAAGAATTCCTTAATGTGATTTACGCAAGCTACGCAACTGCCTTCATATTGACAAACAGACACATATGGCTTAATCAATTCAGTTCTTCGTCCTCGTATATGTATATTAATAATTAATATTATTAATATTAATTATATTGAAAGGGGACAACCCGGCTGCTGAATTTCACAGCAGCTGGCCGGCATGATGAATCTGGTATGTTGAATTTATTTTATAATTGGCAGCAGCGAACAAATGAAGAAGAAGCATTTCTCCTTTTCCATATATTGTATATTTACTTTTTGCATTGTTTTGCTCATGACGTCAGATCGACAAGTCAACAATTCGCGAGCGATACCTAGCTGAATATATACTTCATAATTCTTTCAGTATAACTATATATAATCGTTTTCTGATGTACACACACTCATTTTATATTCTAATGTAAATAGAGGAGGTATATATCAAAACAATGATCCGCAAAATGCGAGAAAAAGAATATTGACTAAACAAATGTTTTCCCTTTATTGTAAAATTTTCATGAGTAAGATCAAATAAGATCAATGTAAATATTTTATATATAAAAACATATATTTTTATAGATTAAAGTATCTACACAATTTACTACAAATTTCTTCATAATCTGGGATACCTCAATATAAATCAAAGACTAAGGTATCTTGCACTGATAACTAATTAAGCCATTGTTTACATTTAAGAATGGTATTTTTAGCTGACCATTTATTTTTATTAATGATAATTGTTTGACCACTGACTACCGAAATTAGCGCGTGCCATGTGAGAGAAAAAATGCACATGAATCATTTTCTATTGCCTGAGTCTATCATACAAGCTTTACCAGTTTTAACAACTCTCTATAGTATATATGGCTGCCGATAAGATAAGAATGAGTCATGGGGAAGAACACTTTTGACAGCAATTAAAAAAAAAAAAAAAAAAAAACTCAATACAATTTTGCACGAAATTATATTTAGCCGCAATTTCTATATTTACCTTTAACCCGCTTTATTTTGTCCAATTTGAGGGTAACTTGGCCCGACATCACTTGACCCGCAAAGTAGGTGCCATGCGTGTTGTTATCAAAACTGATTATGCAGGTAACACCCATTATATATGTATGTATATTTCGCACTATTAAGCTGATAATTGTCAATGTAATTGCTTATTTTTGCGCCACCAATTCGCTGCACTACACACTTGACGCTATCGGAGTCCAAAACACGACTGATTGGGTTGTAATTGAAGACCAAGCAGTTCGCTATTTATTTCTCACAGAACGCCAACAAGTTTGGCAAGTTCAAAACATTCCACTGCCTGCGTTTGAAACGAACTGAGAGTGGAACAAACTTTTGATATATATATATTATTTTCTTTTTAATATATTTATATACAAATATGATTTTTATTTTTTTTTTTTTTTTTTTTTTTTTTTTTTGCTTTAGCCTTCACAATTTTTATCTTATCGCCGTGTCAATTGTAAATTAAATATTCTACCGTAGTCCAAATGCAGTGCACGCCATACTAAATGAGAATGTGTTCGGTCTCCGCGTAAATGAAAGAGCATTATATTATATTATTTATAGTTATTTAAACAAATTAAAAATAAAAATGAGTGAAATAAAAATAAACAAAATAAAGATATAAAATCATGTTCAAGTGTAATAAAATAAAAATCATAATATAGTATGGAAATCATCCCAAGTAAAGCATATATTATTATTTTAATTTAGCTGAGGGAGTCCGACTATTGCATACTCTAAAGCCTGTGTCGAGCAGCTCTTCTGACAAGCTTCCAAAGTATAACAAAAAACGACGTTTGGAAGCTTGTCAGAAGAGCTGCGTTGGAAGGCATATCAAGATTGGGGAGGGCATTCTGTATATATACTCTAGATTAATCAAGAAATCAAAATAATTGACATTATCTTTTAAAACGTGCAAAGTATGTATAGATAATAAAAATTTTGATACATGTATATTCCAGTCTATAACTCCTTCGGCTCAAGCAGTTCAGTGTATGAACATAATTGGAAGAAGCTTAGTTTTCTGGCAATGTCCAACTTAAAAATACTCTGTTATATTTCCAAGAGTAAAATAAATGAGTTCTTAAATATTTCCATTATTTTCTGTTATTGTTATTATTTAATTGAATTTATTTATTTTCATGTTATGTGATATGTATGTGATGAAATAAATAAACAATTAACATTCATACGTGGAACTGTGGAGAACCTTAATAGAGGATAGTTTTGCTTTGGCAACTATACGAAAGCAAACACAAACAATACTGTTTGATAAATAAAAAAAATGCATTTTCCTTAAAACTAAAATCGAAACGAAGCTCTCGCCCACAATTTCTCTTAGTTTTTATTTACCCTTTAGTTAGTTTTCGATTAAACAATTGTCTTTCGTACTCAGATCCAGGTGCTACGATCGATATCATTCAGTTTGGCACTCTCATTGTTTATATGGAATACAGCATAGAGTGGGGTAAAAGCGCAATTTTCTTTAGTCTGCGTTGTCGAGGGACTGAACTCTTGGCTCTTTCTCGTTCGACTCGCTGCAGACTTAACATTGGATTTTATGGGTCCAGCGCGTATGTGAACTGCCTCTGCGTAACTGGGCGGATCTGTAATATGTGCCAGACATTAAGATATGTACTTTATATTCTCTCATTGAATTCAGCCTATCACATAAGAAATTTCTCCATTTCTATTAACCCACCTATAGTAGCATCTGCTGCCCAGGGATTGACAGCGGGTGTCGTTGCAGCAGCCGTAGCCTCATCCACCAGCACCAATGCCTTTTCGTCCAGCTGCTGGGCGACAACTTCAACTTCAATTGGAATGGAGCGGGGCTGCTGGGTTAGCTGCTTGTTCAATGGCACATTGCCAATTGTAACTGGCAGATGCACGCGTTCGTTGATGTGCCAACCCTTGACCTTTGTCTCGACTGCCACCTGATAGGCAATCTGTATGATGCGGCACAAATCGAAGCAGGTGGGCGGCGTTGCAGGCACGGGCAACTCAAGAACGAATTGTTTCTTGCAGTTTCTGGTGACGCCTTCGCCCTGCTTCTTGCTGACCACGAACCGTTCGGTGATCGTCTCTACACTGTGCTGACTGTAGTAGATCACCGTCATTACCAGACTGGCCTCGATCTGCTCCACTCCTATGTGACTGTCATTTGTGATCAGCACTCCCACAGGTATAGTCTGGCCACACACAAAGCCGCGGTGCGGCAGCGACAATTGCAGCCGCAACGGCTCCGAGCGGCAGGGCCAGCAGTTATAGGTCTTTTGATCCTCGGACTGGGCAGGTGTCTAAACAAAATATGAAATGTAGCCCATAACCATTTTTATCTAATTCCTTAAATCTTGTGTTAATGAATACATATATTAAACTTACGTTTAGGAAAAGTCCTTCCCTGTTGAGATCCATAACTTTCAGCACGGTAAACGGACGCGAGTAGGTTAGATCGAACTTCCAGGGCCGAATGACCTTGACCGTAACCATATAGCGTACTCGACCGTGAGTGCCCTCAAAGGAAGAAGGACACACAGCGGGTATTTGGCAGATAAAATTATAGACAGTGATGCCGGCCTTAAGAGCAATATCTGGAATTCAGCATATATAAAATACATCAATATTAATGTAATATATATTTTTAAGTAGACCGACTCACTTGCTCCTTCAGCTACCAAAAGTTCCACCTTCGAATGAATGTAATCCTCGTGTCCACTATAACTTTCCTCTGTTGTTGTTGTCTGGTTGTCTATATCGGTTTCATCTTCTGTCCAGTATGTCATGGCAAAGCCTTTGATCTTTAGAATTAAAGCTGAAAATAAAAATTTAAATAAAAAATGTATTTTTAAAATTAATTATTAATTAATAACATAATATATATGTACATGATTTATATATATTAACTCTGTATTGAATTTTCTACTAAAAAATATATTAAAAAATAAACCTATCTTAAAATTCAGAGTGTGATAACAAAAATAAATTAATAAATAACCAGAAATAAACATGAGTCATTTCTTAGGTTTATAATTATATCATTTCTTTTTTTATTATTTATATGTTAATTTTTTTTACAATATTACAAACTTACATTTGACTAGCTTCTCTTTATCGGAATTTAAGGTTACTCTACCCGATATTGTTTGACCCGCATAGTAAATGCCGAAAGGATTATCTTTAAAGTCAATTTCACAGTTGAGAACCATTTTCGTATAGATAACTGTTAATTGGCCAGATTAACAATAAATATTTATTATATGTCTTTGATTTTTTCTGCGTTTCGCTTAGCTGGCAAATAACGTACTGAATATAAAAAGTTTTTTTTTTTTATTCTGACACCTAACCGGTATTGTCAACATTTATCTTATCTATACGAAAATATTGGAATTATGTGCTTATTTATGAAAAGAACAACAACAAAAATATAAAAAATAAAATGTAGTTACATTTGACATGTGTAAGCAAAATTCAAGAATTAATTTAGATAAGACAAGTTGTTCAGATAAAAATTGGGTATCTATTTGGGTATTTATAATAAATATTATTAAATAAAAGTTGATTTATGAAAAGCTAACGTATTACACATATTATACAAAATAAATTACTATTATAGATCTTTTAGTTAACACAAATCATTCAAGTCATCAATAGACTCTCACTAAAAAGCTAGACTGAGACGTGCACGTTTAGGATTACAATGATATATACATATATATACAATTTATACATATATAAATATGTATGTTTTTTTTTTTTTTTTTTTTTATTTTGCTAGATAAGATAGCACTGGCAGTTATTATATCATGTTAGTAGCCCAAAAAAAAAGCTTAATCAGTTAACATTTAGCAGCGAGCGAGTTCGGAGCGCTCTTGGCCCTCAAAGTACTCAAACAGCAAAAATGTCCAACAATTGCCAAATAACCTTTGATCAGAATGAGCATGGAACATATTTCACCGGACAGGTAGTCACCGGCAAGGTGATTGTCAATTTGAATAAGACCAAGAAGCTACGAGGTAAGTATGTCTGACTGAATTTGTGAGCGCGACACTTTTATAGGCTAATAACTATTTTGATTATTGACTACACAAATTACTTCGTATATAAACTTCGGTCTCTTATCTAATCTGCATTTGTGTTTATTTTACTTTTCTTTGTCTCTCTTTTCGTTTTGTGCCATTATAATTGTAATTCACTGATAAACCGCAGAGTACGCTAATCGATGCACAAAACAAAGCGAACAAAAATTTGTCTATTATTCAATCAATGTTTGTGGGGATCTACCTAGTGATAAGGCGTGGAGTGTGCATCAGGAAATGCCAATATTTATTAGTCATTTCGGAGATTTTGATGGGAAAGTTTAAATAGTTTTTTTTTTTTTTTTTTACCATTCACTGAAATAGAAATTATAAATTGGGTTAAAAAGAGTTGGGAAAATTTTATTCCCCTTTTATCAAAATCCAATAAAATTTGCTCTTCTCTAAAATTAAATTTTAAAAAATATGTCAAATTATATTTAATCAATTGCAGACTATTAGCAATTTTATTTATTTATTTATTTTTTTATTTAATAAATATTAAGGTTTTCTAGAATTTAGAAATTAGCTTTGTTGACTGTTAAAAATAGAATCATTAATCAATTTCGCTAAACAAATTTAGTTTGTTTTAAAAATAATTTAAAAAGATCTAAAATAATGTTTAATATATAATGCTTTAAAAAGCTTTCTTTATTTAGTTATCAAAAAGAAAAACTTTTCTAACTACGCAATGAATTATTAACTTTTATAATGTTTGACTATCTTATTATTTATATTTAATCTTAATCCTTGATTATTCTAGGAATTAAACTCCAAATCAGCGGCTATGCACAAGCTCAGTGGCGTCGTAAGCATGGTCGTGCCGTGCCCACAAACCAGTTCCGTCCGGGACGCAGGCGATATTTTATGGGTCGAGAGGATTACATAGCCTCGACCACATATCTGATGGGATCGGAGCAGGCGCCGACGACCACCATTGAGGCTGGTACCTACACGTACACCTTTGCCTGTCCCATACCCAGTCATTGCCCGTCCTCGTTTGAGGGCATCTATGGACACATTCGCTACTTGGCCAAGGTAATGTTCATACGACCGGGCGCTTCCAATCGAACCACCAACGTGGGCTTCACCGTTCTTAAACTGCTCGATCTGAATCTGGAGAATAAAATGCTGCGCGAGCCGGCTAGCAGCGAGGGCATGGAATACTTTTGCTTCATGCAAACCAAGCCAGTTCACATGAAGGTCACGCTGCAGCAGCAGGGTTATGTGCCCGGTCAGTTTATGCTGGTCCATGCGGATGTGCGCAACGATTCCAGCAGCGACTGCAGGAAACTCATGATCATGATCTATCTGCACGCCACCTACACATCCGACATGCCCACCATGCAAATCGTCTCCGAGAAGATTCTGCTGGCCAAGCGCGAGGCTGGAGGCGTGCTCCACAATTGCCAGAAGTCATTCACTGAATCGCGAGCACCTCAGTAAGGTGGTACGCGTCTCGTACGAGGTGCGCATCGTGGCCGTTATGAACTGGCTGATGGCCAATCCAAAAGTCGTCATACCCATCACCATTGGCAATGTACCGCTGGTGACGGCTGGACCGTCCACGACGTCTGGCATTGCGGCAGTGCCACGGGACCTGCCTTGCACCTCGGCCAGGGCCATGGAACTTGCATCTGGTGTCAATAACCCCAGCTACGAGCTTACTGAGGAGTTAGAAGACTATGAGCTGCCCGAGGATGGCGACGATGAGTTCGAGATCGAGGACGACCTACCACCAGAACTGCGTACGTTTACAAATTTATGTCAACTAAGTCTTTTTGAGGTTATTTCGTCATCTGCAATGTCGGTCTATTGAAGCTTTCTACTCATTTTCCCTAAGATCTCAATTTCTATAAACTTAATATCTACCCCTAATATTTTTACAGCTCCACCCACCTACGAACAAGCCATGTTCATGACCGCTGACATTGCCGATACGGATGCCAATACGGTTAGTGAGGCCGCTCGGTTCACTCCGCGCTATCCCGTCTTTGATGTGGACACATTCCAGAGTCCTCCACCTAATCCGCCACAGAAAAGACGCCGTCGCCGACGCCATAGAGCCGAACATCGTACGGACAAAATGCAGCAATCACAAGACCAGTCGAGCGTTGAGGAAAAACAATTTGTGGAATCGCCCGTGGAGATCTGAGATCTTATCAAATGCAATATCTTATCGCGACAGTATTTATATTATAATCAACATCAAATTGTGCTGTAGCTCAGTCAGGTTGTTTACGAAGCATCCCATGCTGTTTGATAAACAATTATAAAAAGAAGTCAAAAAAAGCTTCATGCTGAATTAAAAGCCTATATATTCTTAAAATATATGTACATACATTAAATATCCACTCCCAATTATGCATATTAATTTTATTGTAATAGAAATATTTAAAAACAGAGAACTTTAAATATATGATTTATAATGCTATATTCATTACTCAATTAGTTAATAAACTTGTGTATGTATGTGCATAAAAGCATTTGCATCTCTCTTTAGTTATCACACAGCTGTTATCCAAACAGTACATCATCTGCTTGTGTTTTGCATCAGCTCGTTCGTCAAAGCTGTATAAGAGCTCTACAAGTGACGCGAGCAGCGCCAAAGCTTTTCTGCGCGCTCTTCTCTACCTCTCTCTTACACACACACACACACACATACAAACTCACTGTTGTGGCCCCATCAGCTTTGAGAGTCGTTTTCGTTACGAGTCGTTTTCGTTTTTGTTTTGGTTCGCTCACTCGTTGATGATGTCACACTGGTTCAGCTCTCTGCGGCTCTCAAACATTTCGTTTTCAGCGCATTTTATTTGTGTTCCAACTGCTCAACGGCGCGGTCTACTTTTCAACATTTTCGTATCGCGTGCTTTGTTCCATTTATAGTTGATATTCCATAGACTTTAAATATATTGCATATAACATGTAAAAAGTGACCAGTTAGAGCAAGTACCATATAATTAAAATTGTACTTTCGCTATGCCTTCGAATTGTGTTTTCGAATTCGATCGACCTAATCCGGTTTACTACAGCGGCGAGACAATCAATGGGCGCATTAATCTTACAACGACGAGCAACAAGTCAGTCAATGGTACGGTATTTATAATGTCGCTTACCAACTATTTATCGCCAATGTATATACATATATATATATATGTACATACATATATTAGAAATGCAGAAATACTAACGCTTAGTTTTGTAATGCATTTCCAACTAAAAGCTTAAGATAACGTGATAATAGAGAGACGAGCAATATACTCTATCAATTTCTGGAATTAATTACACTTGAAATTACACAATATCTCTCTGTGTATATCTGCACTTGATAAGATTCCCCTGAGAGTGCCCTGATATTGTTACTGTGGAAAAGAGGATTTTAATGATTCTTGATTTTTATATTACGATGTCACAAATTTTATTTGTATATATTCTTCTGCATAAATAAAGAAGTGATAAAGTAAACAAAAAATGTTATCCATCAAGTTGATTGGAAACTAGTTTCAAGCGATTGAGCGTCAATAAGAAAATATATACGTATATTAAAAAAAAAAAAATTATATATATATATATATATATATATATATATATATATATATATATATATAATTAATATGTGCTTAAAAGCTTTATACAATTTAAGTTATTTATAATTTAATACTAATATGTATAACAATAACCTTAATATTTAAGCAATCAAATGATATTGAATATAAACTACCAATTTTTATATATATATAAATATATACATGCATATATAAATTTAAATATAAATGTAACCAAAAGCATTCCAATCTCTAACATATCAATACCACTGTACAAGTCACGCAAACAAACTGTAGCCGGCAGAACGACAACACAAAGCGTAAATTGAAAAAAAAAAAAAGACAAAGCTCAGCAATTTCATGCACAACTCACTCCATGTTTAACGTTTGTCATTTTCGCTCTTATCCCTGCAGCTGTTTACATCTTGTTCGAGGGAGCGGCGAAGGTGCGCTGGGAGGAGCATCGCACAAGAACGGTGAACGGTAAATCGCAGTCCTATACGGAATATTTTCGCGGCGATGAACAATATTTGCACACTCGGACAAATGTGTTTGGCGAGGGCGAATTGCCGGCAGGCACGCATACCTATACCTTCTGCATTCCCCTTCCACTGGAATGTCCGACATCGTGCGTGGAAAAGTATGGCAAGATCGCTTACGAAGTGTCGCTCGTGGTGGATCGCTCCTGGCGTTTTAACAACGAGTTCAAGCAGCCGCTCACCGTGCTGCAAACCTACAATCTGAACATGTACCCCGAGATGCTGGTGAGTGCCTTAGGTCTTAAGCGAAGCTCTCGCCTTATTGATTTAAGTCTACTCATTTCAGGTACCCCTCAAGAACGAGGACATCAAGTACTTTTGCTGCTGGCCCTGTTCATCGGGGCCTGTCATCTCAACCCTAACTATACCCTTTGGAGGGTATGCACCCGGTCAGCGTATCCACTATGTCCTGCATATAGATAATCAGTCACACGGATACGATTTGGAAGGCATCGAAGTCTCCTTGATCCAGCACTACGAATTTAGAGCTAGCACACCCACTTATAAATCTAGAACTCATAAAAATACTCTCTGCTCGGAGTACCAGTCGGAGCGTGTGCGACGTTTGTCCAAGCGACTAATTAATGCCACCCTCTTAATACCACCTGTGCCGCCTTCGTCCCGGAATCAGCGCATCATCAATGTATCCTACCTGATTCAAATGGCCATTAAAACAGGAGGCTGTCACACAGACTCGGAAATCGAGATGCCCATCATAATTGGCACCATCCCCCTGGCTCAGAGTGCCGAGAACCCCAACAATGTCGCCACCTGGATACCCCAGACGCCAGATACGCCCGAAGGTGCTGCCGCCGATCTGCCACCAAGCTACGACACGTGCAGTAAGTATTTGGACTATTAACTAAGTTCAGCTTCTAATAAGTAATTTCCTCATTGCTTTGCAGAGCCGCCCTCATTCGAGCAGGCCACAAATATAACAGACAAGTTTGTCGATACGGATGTGAATGAGCATAATCGCACAGATGACTTTATACCTCGCTATCCCATGTACACCGACTTCGCAATGCCCACGGCTCCGCCTGAGGTTGCATTGCAAGTGCCCACTGCACCTGCAAGAGAATGAATAAACCAAGGACTCAGTCGACAAGGCTATAATAATAATAAAACACTCTCCAAATATATTTATATTCCTATGTATATAACATATTGTACTTTCTGTATTTAAAAGTGCTTAATGCTTAAACTCAAAGCCTCAGACTTATTGTGGATGCCATTCATAGAATATTTCATACCAAACATAATAAAATAAAATATTATAGTTTTTTTAAACATTTAAGTTTTGTTAAGTCAACTCAATAAATTCAGAAACTATAAACTATTTTTATAAATTTAAAAAATACAAAGAGAAGTATATAATATTTTTAAATTATAAATGTGTCATTGTTTTTTTAATAAATAAAAAAGGTTACATTTAATAAATAGAAAAAATTAAATAAATATTTTGTAACATTCAATTATAATTAAATATTTGCATTTAGTTATACATGTACATTATATAGAACTAGAGAACTTTCTCAGCTTCAGCATGTTCCATTTCGTAGTACAGATAACGAGGTCGAAAATCGAGCTGTTCCCCAGACATGGCGTGCTTATCCTTGTTCAGATTTGTGCTTATCATAAACTCGGCTTCGCGGAAATGGGAAGCTATATAATAATGAAATATTAATGGTAGATTAAAAGTTTTATTTTATATACATATGTATTTAAATGGATATTATGTAAATTTTGTGACTTACGCAGCGAGCTCATGGAAGCGGTTAGATTAGGTGCAGCTGCGGCAAAGCTGTTTGCATCCGGAGTTCGACTCGGCGCACTGGCGATGCCCACTGGCTGTGAAAAGGCCAGCTCCTGCTTTGTGCTGGGAGCTTGATATATGATAATTGGCATTCGAGCTGAAATATAACGTTGGGGATACTTCGTCCGCACCAGAACCTCCAGCTCGTAGCCGAGCTGCAGGCAGCTGCAAACGTTCGCTCCCAGCGTAGGCGGCGTCTGTGGCACTTGCAGCGTGTGCAGGTGCTGGAAGTTGAGCAGCTCGTTACGAGGACACGTGACCAATTGATGGCTGCTACTGATCAACGGGCAACGATCCACCTGCTGGGCCGTGCGCTTGGGCTTATCCTGCTGACTACCCGAATAGGTGGTCACCTGGTTCAGCTTGTAGGTGATCTCCTGCAGGGGCAGTTCCTGCCCATTGTGCAGGCGCACGTGCACCGAGATGCCCATGCCTGGCTCGTAGCTCGACCGGGGTATATCGAGATGGAGCTGCAACGCACGGTGCCAGAACTTCAATGCCGGCTTCAGCTCAACGGCACTCAGCTCGCAGGGCTGCTCGCCCAGCTGTTGTAACTGCTGCGTCTGTTGACTCGACTCACTTCGCATCACTTGCAGCTGTCGTACGAACGCCGGTTCCGTTGGCTGCTCTGCGCTCCGCTGCACATTCAGCTGCAGCGTGTAGCGAATGTGTCCATGCGCCCCCTCAAAGCTGCTGGGGCAGTTCGTTGGCAACTGCACACTGAAGTCGTAGCGATAGGATCCAGCAGCCATTAGCTGCGGCAGAGCAGCCTCTGAGCCCACAAAGTAGTCCACCTTGGCAAAGTAGTCGACACGCTGGCCGAAAGTAAGGTACGGCCTGATTTCTGGCTTATTGCCGGGCTTGGCTTTTTTTGATTTCTTTGGCGTGTCCCACGATGTTGACGCATAGCCATTCGACTCCAGGGAAACGACTGTTAGTAATTAGGAAAATGTAGTATATGAAATGGTTTTTAAATATTTTTTTTCTACTCTAAAATTTCATAAAATGAAACTACAAAAATATATAAATGTTTTTATGTATTTGTTAGCCCTAAAGAGATATAGAGGTACAGAGTTATGAATTGGAAAACGCTAAAACTGTAGATTCTTATTACGATTTGCTTAATATTAATTTTATTGAAATTGAAATACTATTGAATAAATGAGAAGAACGAGTAATTTAGTCTATACCTGAAATGTACAGAGTGTAGCAAAAGTATATAACTTTTGCAAACGTTTTCAGATGTAAGTGGGGTTTAAATATTTGTGAGGTAAAGAGAATACAGAATACAAATCGATAGGCCATGTCCTTCCGCTTGAAGGAGGAATAATAAAAGATTGAGTTATTGCCTAGCCCAAGGCCAATTGAGGGAAAATTATAAGGAACTGATCTCCTACACCGCTTACGCTTTAGCTGAGGACTCGCACTAGAAATTGCAGCTCAAATCCAAAGTCTTCAATTGAAGCCAATATACTCCTCAGCACATTCTTATAGAGTATACAACAAATATTTCGGACTTATCAGGCCTTAGCGCTTTATCAGCTGTTGCTATAATTGATGGTATGTATATATTTATATTTTGAGCTTTGGCTTTCTATTAAAGAAAACTAAATATGCATAACTAGACTCAAATAAATATTTCAATGCAATTTGTAATCTTCAGTAGCACTAATAAACCAATATGCTCATCTTCACTTCACTTCACAATTACAATATGATTTTTCTTATCTTTTGATTACTTCTGATCGCTTTGATTGGATCAGTGCATGAATCATGCCTCGGGTATTGTCTTATCGTTAGTATTTCGCCTGACTCACATTTGATTAGGGCACGCTCCGTTAGAGTTAAGTAAATGTGGCCATTAACCGTCTCGCCGGCATTGTAGACCCCACTGGGTCGCTCCAATTGGATGTCGCAGATTTGGCTCATTTTCGGAACTCTGTACCGTACGGCGAACGCGCGCTGTCTGCCGTATTGTTGACACTAGCTTGGTCTATTAAACAGGCCTTATCGGTGTTATTTAGTGTACTTATCTAATCGCAATTTTCTGTGGCCCTGCTGCGGGTGTCATAAACAATTAGCGAATTTAATTAAATAAGTGTCACAGTTGGAAAGCGTTGCATATGTATAGGCGAATTAAAATAGGCTCATAAATAATATATATGAAAATCTACGCATATATATAAATTTATAAAACCACTAGAAAATCCATTGACATAAATAAAATCTCGTTTTCAAGAAAAATTCAGAATTTCAATTTTAACAAGTAAGAAGTCTCTAGACGAGACGGCTCGACTACAAGATACCCTGAACTATGCAAAAAAAAAAAAAAAACTAATACTCTTCTTCTTTACGAACCTATGAGCATAGATACCAATTTAATACAATTGCTGTTTTTGTCAGACTTTGAGATGTATGTCAAATACGAGAGACATACAGTTTACTTTGGCATATAGATATGAATGTCATGATTACGATTGTCCATCTTGAAACAGAATTATTAATCAAATAAGTGTTCGCAGTATAACCCACGTAGCAGCAAGCAAGACCCCTGCAATACATACACATATATATAATTGGCAATAACACCCCTATCGGAGCACAGCCTGATGCACAATTTGCCTCCACGCTTCTCTGTCCTGTGCGCAACTTCTCCAGTTGGTAACACCATTCAGGATTGCCTCCATCTGGTCCTTCCAACGGGTTCGAGGTCTACCCCTTCTTCGTTCTCCTCTAACTACCGCATCAAAAACCGAACGAGCTGGAGTGTTTTCCTCCATACGAGCAATGTGACCCAACCAACGAAGACGCTGAATGTCAATTCGCTTGCCAATGTCAACATCGCCGTATAGCTCGTACAGCTCGTCGTTCCACCTGATACGATAGGTTTCGCCAACGCAAATTGGTCCAAAGATCTTGCGAAGAATCTTTCTCTCAAAGACACCAAGAGCAGCTGCATCTGACTGCGTCACGGTCCAGGCTTCCGCTCCATAAAGCAGCACTGGAATGATGAGTGTCTTGTAAAGGGTTACCTTTGTCTTTCGAGAGAGGGCTCTACTGTTCATTTGCCTACTGAGCCCAAAGTAACATTTGTTGGCAAGTGTAATTCTCCGCTTGATCTCCAGGCTGACATCATTTTTGTTGGTCACTGCAGTTCCCAAATAGACAAAGTCCTTGACCGACTCAAAGTTATAGTCTCCAGCAGTAAGGTAAGAGTCAAGACGCCGCGACTCTCTAGTACTGCACACCATAAACTTTGTTTTGCCCATGTTTACTGCAAGACCAACTTTAGCTGATTCCCTTTCGATAGCTCCAAAAGCCGCAGTTACATCACGCTTGGTACGACCAATGATATCAATATCATCAGCGTAACCAAGGAGCTGGACACTTTTGTATCCCAGTATTGTGCCCATCCGATGCACTCCAGCTTTCCTTATTATACTCTCCATAAGTAAATTGAAGAGCACACAAGACAGCGAGTCGCCTTGTCTGAGACCCCGCTTGGTATTGAAGGTTTCGGATTGGTCATTTCCTACCTTGACAGAGCTGATGGTGTTGCTCAATGTCATGCTACAAAGCCGTATTAGCTTTGCAGGAATACCAAGCTCAGACATGGTAGCGTACAGGCAGTCTCGCCGTGGGCTATCAAAAGCAGCTTTAAAATCGACGAACAGGAGGTATGTGTCGAATTGGTTCTCGTGTGTTTTCTCCAGGATTTGGCGCAATGTGAAGATCTGGTCAACTGTAGACTTGCCAGGACGGAAACCGCATTGAAACCGCAATACATACACACATACATGATTACAAGCATAGATCAGCGTGTGCGGGTGTGCGTGTTTCTGCATGTATAATTTCTTACGCGTGCAGAATCAAAACGAAGCGTTTTGGAATATTATTCGTTCGAAGAAGGGTCCAGGGAATCTCATAGTCGAGCAGTCTTTTGTATTTGTATTTGTATTGCATTTGTATTGTTATTACTTGTATTATAATAAATAAACTAAAATAAATTCGTACAACAGCTAAGATTATACTTATTTATTGTCCAATTATGAACGTACAAGTCTTATTTTACAAATGTTATATATGTATAGCTACATTTAGATCTAGATACATGCATACATCGATATACATAAGTATTTATTTAGTTATTTAAATATTCTATTAGAATCGAAAGTATGCATGTAAAAAGCAATAAATAGAATATATATTAATAAATTTCTTTCTGGCACTTAATAAGTTCACTTCAATGAAATTGGAATTTTGGATGGCAGTAAAGTATAGTTAAATATATTTGTATATATATATACGTGTATATAATGTATACATATATATCAGCTATGAGGGTTTCCAATAAGACGGATTATGATACACTCGAAAATATATTTAAATTTCTTAGCTCTCTGAACACTTATGTCTAGTACAATCTTACGTATTATACCACCATGGGTTTTAAGACACTTGAATTTAAAATTGATGCTCGGCTTGATGCACCTGGATCGTGGCATTCAGTTGTTGCTCCTGCTCCTGCTCCTGTTGTTCCAATTCACCCTGGTCAGACAAAGGACCACACAGCGATCCAAAGGTATCTAGGCTGCGTCCCGTGTGATCTGTGTCTAGAGACCCATAGGAGCGATAGTAATGCATATCCAGACCAGAGTCCTCCAGGATCTGATCATGCGCTGGCGCCGTGCCCAGCAGCGTACTAAAGCCCGGAAATTTGGGAAGATGTATGCGCGGTTGGCTTTCCAGCGTCTGCTGGCTGCCTGCCAAAGTAGCGAAGCTAAAAGAAGGAGGCACTGCAAAGAGATGGGGACAGTGAGAGAAAGAGATGGTGAGAGAAAGTAGATGAGAGAACTATCCCGTTTCTTCACTCACGACAACTGTCATATGAAGGCGGCTCGTCGTCATCCAGAGTCTGATGATTCGCTTCGGCTGCCGCTTCCTGTGGTGTCTCCTCCTCGACCGTTGCGGGACGTGGCTGTACCCGTTCGATAAGGCGCTGTCGCTCCGGCGTGGGCGTGCGTCGACCTGGCTGACGAGTGCAGGCAATGGCATGCAGTTGCTGCAGCGGTGTGGTCCCCACCACAATGGGCACAGAGAGATCCGTGTCGTAGTGGAAGTAGCCGGTCTTCAGCTTCACCTGCAGCGTGTAGTGCAAGAACACAATGTAGTTGGGGTTCAGCGTGGAGCGGGGCGTATCCATGGGCACACAAATGGTCGACTCGTACATGCGCTTGGAGAGGCGCAAGGTGCGATCCGTGACGATCTCCTTGCACAGAGTCTTCGTGTAGAAATTGCGCTTGACGGGCTTGCGTGAGAGGAATACGAAGTGCTGCTTTATGGATACCTCCAAGGCAATAATATCGTAGTGTGGCGATTGATTGTCGACCTCTACGGTGAAGGGCACATCCTGCAGCGGCGTAAAGCCGGAGGCGGGCAGCGCCAAACTGGAGCTAATGGGTCCTGAGACACATGGCCAATGGCAGAGGTATTTGATGTTCTCATCCTTGACAGGCAGCTAAAAGGGGATGAGGGAACAGTTAAGTTAAAGTTTTATTAATACATATATGATATTATTGCATTATTGAATATAACTAAGATCTGCAATGTGTATAAAATAATATTTAAGTCATTCAACTTGAATGTATTATAAACAAGTAAGAAGGCTCTACTCGAGATGGCTCGACTACGAGATACTCTGAACCCTAACTAAAAATAATACTCTACTTCTTTACGAACGTATGAGCACGCTCTGCCAACTGCGCAGTTGCTACGTTGCTTGGGCTATAATTTGGACTTTTTAGCTCCATTTCTAAATGAACAATCTCCATGAAACTTATAGAATATATTAATAGCATCTAAATGTGTTTATTTGCCAAATTTCAAGTCTCTAGTATTTAAAATGCGTTTCTTTTTTTTTTTTTCAAATTGGGAGCGAAGGGGGCATGACGTTCATACGGACGGTCGGACGGACGTACAGAGCTATATAACTTTATTTTTTGTGCTGATCAAGAACATATATTTTGTTTTAGAATATCTTATTTTACAGCATTTGTCAACAGACAAGTAAATGTTAGTAGTAGTATTTAATACTTTAAGCTGTGAAGAGATCTACTACTACTTCTGCTACTTTTTAGTATATTCTCGCACTGAACTCGAACTGAATTTATATTTCCTCTTCCTATATGAATCACCACAGCTAACGCCTACGCACTCGTATGAGACACATTCAAGCAGCAATTAAGTTCATAAATTTGTAGCTTGCCACGTCACGTTTGAAGACAAATGGCACAAGAAAACGTACTGCAAAGTCGGAGTTGTAGTTTAGATCCAATGTTTGAACTACGATGATGGGCTTGCGGAAGACCTCATCGAAGCCCCACGGCTTGTCGATGGTCAGCGATATATTGTACGCTATGTAGCCATACGGGCCCTTGCAGGTGCTCGGGCAATCGGGTGGTATACGCAATGTCAGCACATAGACATGCACTCCGGCACGGAAGAGCGAGTTGTCGAAGACATTGGTGCGTGTGTGCAGATACTGCTGATGGCCCGAATAGTTGGATGTCTCACTCTTGCCACTCATGGACCACTGTACCTTGGCCTCGCCCTCCAGGGTAACGTAGACGGCTGCAAGGAGCGAAATTGAGATTTTGTTTTCGCCAAATGGCGTCGAAATTGGGAACGAGACGCACCATTCACGCGCTTCACCTTGTCCGTGCGTAGCAGAATGCGTCCGCTGATGTATTCCCCACTGTTGTAGATGGGATTCAGTCGATCCAGCTGAAAAACACAGGTGGTGGGCATGGCTAACAAAGGCCAGAATGCACTTCACACATTACACGGAACAAGGAACAACGCGACGAGGATAATAAAATTCTCAACCGAACTTTAGCACAGCCAGACGCGCACTGAGCTGCGCCTTTGTTGTGCGTCTGTGTTGCCCTCTCCTTCGCTCGCAGCATCCGAGTGCCAAAGGGAACACTGGAATGAGGACGCGAATCAATAAGTTGGCGCCATGCGTCTGTGTAACCGTCTACTGTCTGCTTCTGGTCAAATATTTCAAAGCAAAGGAGCGTTACCAAACGGAGCAACGCTTTGTTGCTTGCGTCCCTTTCAGTTTCTTTGTTTGTGCGGCGCCAGAAAGGAGAAGAGATGGGAAAAAAGGCAAACAAAAACAAAGGCAGAAAACCAAAAATAAGGCGACATCAACTGCGTCCCAATGACGAGGTCAGCGTCTCCCTCTTCCTCATATTTTTCAATTGTCAACTCTCGGCTTGTATACATTTTGGCGGCAATAAGCGCAGGCCCGATTCAAATGAGCTTCGCACCATTTAGCTAGCCAACATTGCTGCCACAAAATGTGGCAACAAGAGCTGACAGCCTCGTCGAGCAATTGCATTGCCTTACTCAATTTACTGTAGATAATTGTGGCAATGAGCTCGCCTTGACCCTTCCCTACAATATGGCTTCGCGTATTTGATTAGAGCCCAATGGCAAGGGCAGCAAGTAGAACGGGGCTACGGCATAATTATGAACTCATAAAAATCAATGGCCCATCAATTATTGCTCTATAAAGCAAAACACTTATTCTTTAAATATAAATATGCCTTTATCTTTTATTATTTTAATTTTAAGTTTTGGCTTGGAAAATTGGTTTTTATCAAGACTTGCATCAACACTTGCATGGGCCTCGAGTGTGAAACCTTATAAGACTGTCAGAAGTGTCTATAGGCTTTATCTATTGTATATAGGAGATGGTAGTATAGCAGAATAATATTAGCCTGAATGATTCATACATAGAAAATCTAGAAGCTGAAGAAATGCATGAGGGGTTAGCAAATGAATGGAAAGTAAAACCGAGCAAACTGTGATTGATATCAAAAACGCGAAGCGTTTTCGTATATCATATTATTAAGTGGAAAAGATTAAAAAGAAACCCGACCTCTGGAGTATGATATCTTATGATACTTAATGCTGACAATGCATTCGTATGGCATGGCATTTGCTATAAAAAAATTACAATTTCTGCTGTTTCCAGTCAGCGAAGCATTCAATAGAAATTGACTTTCCGCGCTTCAGACTTGATTATGTAAACAACAAATGCATATGTATGGTATTGAGGTATTGGCGGAGACATTGTATGCATAACTTAATTTCTTTCTGCTAGATCAAATACAAGCGGAACGGAAGATGGGAAAAGATGGGATGTGCACAGAGGAAATAGCTTGGAGTTGGGCTTAGCTTTGCTTCAATGTATTGCGGTGGAGCTGAAGATGAGAACTCTGATAACAGTGCATAGAAGAAAGGCTTCGCATTAAGGGTTACTATGTGATAAGTCGCATTTCCTAGGTGGGAGGCAGCCTAAGAATGACAGAAGTAAATTAATTGGTAAGCAATATATGCAGACCAACACAAAAAAAAAAAAAAAAATAAAATAAAATAAAATAAAACAAAAATAAATAAATTTAAAAAATAAATAATAAAGAAAACCAAAAAAAAAAAAATAATAATAATAATAATAAAATAAATAAAACAAATTTATTTTATTAAATTGTTATCATTCCGTTTATAATCATTGATATTGCACATTCATTCAATTTATTTTTATTTTTATTTTTATTAATAATTATAAGCATTATTTTTTTCATTAGTATAATTAATATCTAGTTCAATCTAAATATATTTTCGAAGTGAATTTAGTTAGTACAAATCTTTTAAATCGGTAAATAAAAATATGTATCTAATGATTTTCTCACGTTTTAATCTAAGCTGTTTGTTTAACTGGGATTTGTTTTTGTTTGTTTTTTTTTTTTTTTTTTTTTTTTTTTTTTACATATACGAACTCGACTGTCAATGAAGTTTAATCAATGAAATATGACGCAAACGTTGATAAATCCAGCATTGATAATTTTTGTGCCAATATGCAGCTCTTCTATAGATTCGACCAAACGGGTTAATATAAAAGATATAACTGAATTTCTATCCATGCCGGATACTAAATATATTATCGCAGAAAACATTCTCAATAATTTCTTTCCATTTCACCCAAAACAGATATATTTAAAAACCTGCACGTACCTATTTCAATTAATTTAATACTTCGAGCTCACAGCCATGTTGTTAATTAGCAGGTAACAGATTTTTATAGAAATAGCGCAAAGCTAAACGCACGTACGATCGTTTCTTCTGGCGCCTCAGCAATTTGAACTGCTCGCCGTGCCTGGCGATTCCCGGAGCATGCGGCTCTCTGGAACAGCTGTGGGACAGCTGCTGGTTGAGCGATGAACAAAGTAAATCGTTTTCACACAAAGCTGCAAAATAAATCGAAAACAAAACATCTTTAGTATGCCAATGTCGAAGAGTGAATGCCTTTGTAAATTGGATTAAGGTAAAGTCATGATTTAGTAAAATGGAATGAATCAAAAGAAATGAATAATTGTTTCTATAAGTTAAAGTTATATAAACAGATTACATTCTGTATATAATATATACTAATATATACTAATATATATAATATACAAATATTGATTTTCAATTTGCTTAAAGAAATTAGTTAAGTATAGAAAAGAAGAAAAGCCTATACAAAAATATTATAAATATTATATATATTAAATAACCCCTTAAGAGAGAGAGAGGAGAGAATTGAAAAATCCGATACACAAAATATCCAAATATAAATCTGAAATTGGACAAACGGACGGACTGGCTTAAATCAACTCAGCTCGTCAATATAAATACTTTGAACGGTCTGCCTTGCTTGCTTTTATGTGTCACATGCATTTTCAAAAAACCATTATGCCCTGGTTTTTCAATTTTCAATTTTTTCAGTGTATTAATATTAATATGAAGCCTCAGAAACAGAGCATAAGAGTTGTGTAAACATCGTTAAGCTATGCGTCAGATTCTGGCAAACACTCACCCAAGTTCACAAATCCCAGCGCAGGACTGTCCGTTAGACTCGTCATGACGTCAACAGGTGGCGCCACAGTGCCCACCCATACGGGTAAACGCAATGGCTGGCAGCAGGTGCCTCCGCCTGCCTCCACAAAGTAGGCGATCTCAATGGGCTCGGCCGGCAGCTGCGTCATAATCGGCGCAGTGAGCGGCAGATGAAGGACACCAGCCCAATCGGAGCTCTCGTCGAGCACGCGCTGCACACGCTTCTCCTTGACGGCGGGCTGTTCGCTGCGATAGCTAATCGATTGGCAGAGGCGGGCGTGGCACGTCGCAAGCTCTGTGGCATGCAACTGGTAGCTAATGCGTTGGCCGGGTGCGTAGATGCTGCGCGGCAAGCACAGCTCCAAGTTGGCACTTGAGGTGCTGGCCGGTTTCAAGTCGAGTAGCTCAATGCGTTGTTTGACACACAGACGCTGCTCGAAATGCTTGTCATGTTTGCCGCGACGTTGCAAGACCACTTGCAGCGAGTAGCTGGTGGAGCCCAGGGGCAGGCGACAGTTGCCGGGCAGCTCGCTTGGCAGCTCGAAGCCAAAGTTGCAGCGCTTCGTGGCACCCGGCGGCAGGTTCAGTTCATGCACAAGCTGTTGCATCTGCTCAAAGTGCAATTTGTTGCATGTGTAGCTAATGTAGGCGGGCTGCGTGATCGCCTCGCTGTCGTTGTGTTCGATCTGTGGCAAGCTGCCATCTAGCTCCTGCCATCCAACTGTGCTGCGGCAGCGCAAGCTGATGCTGAGCGCTATTCAAGTTGAGAGTCACGTTATCAGCGCATCTTATCAGAGTTGCATGTAAACACGGCAAACGCATTTGCCAATTGAACTCACCTTCCACATGCAGCAGCTTCTTGCTAGCTGTCAGAGTTATGGAACCCGAAACGTGTTCGCCAGTGTAATACACCGCCGAAACGCGCGACAAATTAAATTCACAATTTATGGGCATTCTGCAAATTACAGGGTATTTGGAATAGACAAAAACTTAGCTCATTTGCGGCACGCGATAAATTTCAAGTGCGAGCTGCACAGCAGTCGAAGCGCGAGTGGCAACGGCAACGACACACGACAACGGCAAACGTTTTTATTTTATTTTTTTTTTTTTTTCAATTGTTTATGAAATTATAAAAAGCTAAAGATAAAACTGAGTTATGATAGCACCCAAGTCCCTGCACGTTATTATTTATAAGAATATTATTTTATTGTTATTTCTACAAAGATTAGCCAGCCGCACAGTTTCTGCCTCTGATTTTTCCCAACCAGTTGAGTTGCCAACCTGAATGCGTTTGAACAAACTGGTTCGAATAGCTTGTGCACCTGTTTTTCACGAAACGTGTACGATGAATTTGACAACTAACTAAAGGAAAACAGAGAAATCTGGAGAGCTCTCTGAAAATGTCGAAAAGCTTATGTTATTTAATATATAATTTAAAATTTATACAAATCAAAGAGGAGTTGAATTGGAAAAATAATGGGAATATAACTAAAGAGATCCATATTTTTCAGAAATTGCATAGAATGTCTACATTCTACAGTCTACTATTCTTAAAATTGCATCCAGTCAAGAAAAATTTTAAATTTTAGTATTTTCACATTTTAAAAAAATTTTGTCTCTATTTATATATATGTAATGTAATTTATTATATAATAATTTTGAAAAAATATCTTTAAATATTTACGATATAAAAACTATTAAAAATACCAATAATAATAATGAATAATTATTATCTGAGAAAATTGATTAAAATTCTCACTACAAAGAAAAAAAAAAGAAGAAAAAAAAAAGAAAATCAAACTAACGAACTTTTTTGTTTATTATTTTTTTTTTTTTAATAAATTAAATAATTTGATTAAAGGAAATTTTTTTAAAGATACATATGAATAATAATAAAAATAATTTTTTTTTTATTAATAATATTTATAACTAAAATTATAATATAAATTAATAATAATAATAACATGTACACGTATAACAAATGTCTTTTAGACTTATTAAATACTCTATTCATTTTTCTCGAAGGTGTTCTTTGCAATATAACACTCCCACATCTATTTTTCAGTTGCTCTCATTTCTGAGTTCCGAAAGTTTTCTATTCGAGAGTTGTTGTTTACATATATCTAGATATTTTAATTTAGAGCTTCTGTTTCTCTTATTTCCAATTTCCGATAAGCTCCTATTCAAGGGCGCTGCTTGCACATGTTTCAGTGCCTTCACATGTCCAATGCGAATGTTTCTCAAATGACTAAGCTCCAAAACGTTGTTACAATTGTGCATTGTTATACAAAAACTACTAAGGCAACAAATTCAAAGTAAACTTATTTCCGTAAACACAATGGAGATGACCAACACAGCGTTTTACTCATCATGTGATGCACTTAAGTTTCCCTGTGTTGTCAATGAATAAATAAATATACATATTAGAATAACTAAAATGATCGTTTTCATAAATAAGAGGTTTAAGTTACAGAGGTGTATATTAAACAACTGCATAATAGCAGAAGATGTAAGTAATTTCGAACTAAATAAAACGAATATTTAAAGTCACATACAAAAAGCGACATTTGACGTTAAAATCGAATTAAAATAATCATATATCAAATTTAATCACGCCCTCAATAATAAAGTATACATATATGTATAGATATATAAATGTTTATACTGACCCAATTGACGATATATTCCAGAATCCAGTCTAGTTCATTGAGCTCAATTGAAATGAGTTTAAAACAAACAAAATCAAAACACATCAATTTGGATATACATATAATAATATATATTTATATATATTGCTCCATTGTGGTTGAAATTTGAATTAATTGAAGACAGAATATTTTCTTAAGATTAGTTACTGGTTAGACAGGTTACAAATCAGGGGAAGTATATACGAATTCATAAACATAGAATAGTTTTTTTTTTTTTTGTCAAACTTTTCGTAGAGATAACTAAATTTAGATACTTTTAGATGTACGTACGTTAATGATGTGCTAGATAGATAAATACCAGACATTTATATTGAGAAGTACATTTATGTTAATTAGGACTTGGACTTGGACATCAAATCAATTCAAAATTTAAATATATAGTCTAATTCTTGGCTAAATTTTAGTGTAAATTTCTTTAGTAGACATTATAGACATTGAAAATGTTAAGTTTGATGTTTTTGTTGTTGTTGTTTTCGGTAAAATTGTGCAATTGTTTATATATTTCGCTTAAGCCTAAGAGTTTTGTCTAAGTACGGTTTGACTACGTTAATTACTTTATATGGTAAGTATTATCGAATGCTGTCAGATCATATATTGTTTAGATTCTTTTTGAAAAAAAAAAAGTCAAATAAAGAAATGTTTTACTTGCATTAGCAGTTGGATCTGAGGACCAAAGTAATCAAATAAATATGAGGAAAAGAAAAAATACATTTTTTTTATTGTTCACTAGAATGTTAAATAAATTTTTGATTAATTTATGCGATCTACATTTTATATGTTTTATATATTCGGTTTTCAAAACAGTTATCTATTGTTATTCCAGATCAGACTTAGAAACTATATATGCGTCATGAAATTTTGAATTTTCTTTTAATTCGATTAATTCGACTTGAAGATTTTGATTAAATATATATATTTTTTGCTTTTGCTTATGCATTATGCGTTTTATTTAATTTTTTTTCGCAATTCAATAGATCCGCTGTTCCTTGGGCGTTCGTTCCATTCTCATCCGTTTCCTGCTGCACGGCGTAGCGAATCTGCGTATTCGATGTTTCACTGTAGAGCGTCTCTGTTGTTCAAATGAGGCATGTATAGGGGGCGCGGGGTTTGGGGGAAGCGGTAACAAAAGAATAAATTTACAAATTGAGTATATTTGTGAAACCCTTGGGTGTGGCTTAAGACTAGAAGAAATTTGTTTGTCCAGAATAAAAATGCAAAACTAATTGAGAAAAGTGAATAAACGCTTATTGCATATTAAAAAATATCATTTAAATTATATATTATCAACTTAGTTGCTAAGCACAAATTTAATAATTTATCAATATCCTTATAATTAATATATCATATATGTATATAATAATAGGTTTGTCAATTCAAAAAGTTTTTAATGAATAAAATCAAACAACAGAGCAAACATACTTATATAATAAATTATATGAATAGATTTGACTTTAGAATATTTATTAGATAATTTAAATATATATTTATTTATAAATATGACGTGCAATTCAAATATTTAGTTAAAGGAATAAAATATTTTTTTATGATCTGCAAAGCGTTGGAATTCAAGTTTAGGACAGATGAGAGAAGCGGAACAAATCAAACCAGATTATAAAGCTTTTAAGAATAATTAGATAGAGTAGATATGATTTATAATATATTTAACTATATGATGTGTATATAAGTTTCGAAAAGTAAATTCTTATTCTTAAAGCAGACAATTAGATTTATTGGACTATACATCTATATATACATCTTTACAAATCAAGATCTATGAACAATCGGACTTGTTTAAAGGCATCATAACTTTTACTCAACGCCTTGCAGCTCTTAAGTTTATTGATAAAAATTGTTCTAACTACATTGGAAATGGAATGGAATAAAATAAAGAGATTCGAATAAAATGCCACTCAGCCATTCAATTTGTGTAGCTTTGCTTTCGATATTCGTTATGTTTTAACAGTTCATTTTGTTTTTTTTTTTTTTTTTTTTTTTTTTTATAACAATTTAGGTTTATGTGTCGGATTCAGTGGAATCATCACTACCGGGCGGTATGGTCGGTGTCTCGTAATCGTAATAGACCGGATAACGCGGTTTAAAGGGCTCACGCTCACTTGTTACATCGCCCTGAGCGGACAAAATGCTGCTCATGCTAACATTTGTCAGGAATTCTATATCGTCGCTAAACTTTTCGCTCAGAGCCATGGCATCTTCGTACGAGGGAGGCACTGGAAAATGGAAGAAAATACACAAATTAGCAAAAAAAAGCAAAAGAAAATCAGAAAAATTATACTGTACATATATTTGATAAATATATAAAATGAATTATACTAAAATTAATACGACTTCTAGTAATTATCTACATATATCTATGATTTGTATATATTCGAGTTTTCTATTATCTATAACTTTCCTTTTCCCTGACTGGCATCAAGATGTTATAGTCGACCTCAATTCTTTAACCTTGTTATTAGTTATTATTTGATCAATTAAATTTATCACTTAGCTTACTTTATTTCAAATTTTTTCTTTACCTAGACACCATGACTAGATTGAAAAATTCCAATATTTTTATAGGACTCACATTCTATGATCAATTTCAAATAAAAACACTCTTCATCAGAATTTGACTTGGCATATAAAAATTTCGTGTAAAGATCAGAATTCCGCATCAGACATTTGTATATATAGCTACCTTATATGTTATATTACTCATAAGTATATTTTTCTATTCATGGTAGTTAACAGAGGATATACAATATTTACAGTGTCCCGCGAAAATAAATCATTAATATGAACAGAAAGCAAGTCGCTATAAATATCAAAATATAATAATTAAAAGATTATTTATATAACACTATAGCCATGGACGCTATGGACGGTATTCCATGGCTAAATAGATATAATAATAATCAAATTATAATTCATATTTGTTTCCTCAATACTATGTATATAATTTCTTACTCATGGGTATATAATCTGGGGGACTATCGCTATCGCTGGTCACTAATATAGCTGGCAAAGTGGCCATTGGCCTCAGGTCGGCAGTCGTTGGCATTGATGAGGGACTCGATTGTGCCGGCAGTATTGCACCCGGCCGTTGTATGGCCTGTGCTGCCTGATTGTTGTTGTTATTCCTACTATTGCTACTGTTTTGTAGGCCGCCGCGCTGCTGCGGTCGCTGCTGCCTTTGGTTCTGCTGCGTTGACATTTGAAAATGTTGACTAACTACTTGATGCTGTTGCTGCTGGCGATTGAAGCGGAGCAGCGCATCGGGTCCATCCATGATGGGTATGCTGCCGATGGTCAGCGGAATTTTGAGTTTCAGCTTCCAATGGAACTCGGTCGGATTCACAATGATCTTAATCGAATAGTTAACGCTAATGGGGCAGGTCGGCTTCACCGATGTCGGCGGTATCGAGGGCAAGTCCAAATAGCCTCTATATACCTTCCGCGACCAGCGCAATACGTTGCCGAACTGCTTTAAGGCTATCAGGTGTTTATCGTAGCGATACTCATGCTGAGGATCGTGAGACTCGTAGCTAATCTCCTGCTTCAGTTTCACCTCGCACTCGGTTATATCGATCGACGACTCGTTGTTGATATACAAAACGAAATGGATCTTCTGACCGGGTGCATAGCCGCAATAGGGAGTCGAGAACTTTACGGTAAGCGGCCCGGTTGGACAGCAAAAGCTCCAGAAGCGCTTGCGATCAAGTATCTCCAGAGGTACCTTAAAGCATAAATGTGAAAAATATCTCCGTATATGTTGCATATATATAACTCGCACTTTGTAGATGGCATCGGCGTTCAGGTCCAATGGTTGTATCACGGTAAATGGCAGCTTGAACACTTTCGGATAGCGACCCGATCGCTCGATCGTCGTTATGATTTCATAGTGGATTTGACCATACTTGCCGTCAAAGGATGTGGGCAGATTATCGGGCAGTATGACGTGAAACGTGTACGAATATTCGCCGGCCAGCCAATCGATGAACGAGTTGCCCGAACAGGAGCCAAGGACATACGATCTCGATGACAGGTAAGATCGATAGGCACGACACATGGCGCGTTCGCTGTCCCGCGGATATCCCTTTTTTATCCAGCGTATCTTGGCATAACCACTGACGGTGACATGAATGCCTATAAAAGAGAGAAGTATAGAGAAATAGAGAGAGAACTGATCAATAAATGAATATAATAATATTCTAATGAAATTAACATAATAATTTAATAATACTACGAAGAAGTTCAGACTGATGATTAAATTAATTGAAGTACTAAAAATACAAATAAAAAAATTATAATACATATATTGTGTAGACGTTTTTCGTACTTAATACACTTGAAATTCTCGTAAATTAAGTTTTCTTATTCCTGTTCATTTCCCCTGTGTCATTCTTTCTCTCTATCTCTTTCTTCCTTTTCAGCCTTTCAGTAAACTAATCAAGTGAAATGTCAGACGAAAGAACTTATTACCACAAAATTAAAATGCACACGGACAACTTTATCGTCATCATCTACAATGACAACAACAAACACGACAAAAGCAACAACAAAAACAACAGCAAATGAATTGCACTTACCACGCCTTTAACGAGTTCATGGATAAATAAAAAATGGCGACATGCCAAAACAGACGCCAAACACACACTGACAACAGCAACAAAAACAAGAAATTATGAGAGAGAAAGCAAGACAGACAGAGAAAGAGTGAGATTGCGAGAGTGATGAAGTGAGAGGAGTAGAGAGTGCAAGGCAAACAACTAACTATGCAGCGAGCAAATAACGGTAACGAGCTGCTCGACTCAGCGGGGATAGCAACAACAACAACAGCAACAACTATTAATTGCACTGCATGTTCAAAATGGCGACAATTATTTACGAGATAAGGTTTGATGTTTAATAAAGACAACAACGCGTGTCCTTCGGCAATTGAAATGTATGTGTTTCGGTGCAAATTTAATATGTGAGTAATAAACATATTACTCGTACGCTGCATGACTCATGTGTATATGTGTGTGTGCGAGACTATTAGGTTAGGTTAGGGTATTCGCAGGCACTGACTTACCTTTAATGCGCTTGGTGGCATCGACGCTGAGATCAACAACGCCAGATAGTTCCTGTCCGGCATAGTAGACACCTTGTGGATTATTATCAAATGATATAAGGCACTCAATGGGCATATATTGCTATATGGTTTGCGTGTGTGTGTATGTGTCTGTGTGTGTGTGTGTGTCTCTACGTGTGTATTATTATCTTTTAATTTTTATTTTTTTGTTCTGTGCTCTAAAAGCAGGCCACAGTTGTAAATATCACGTTCGTTTTTTGGTTATGTTACAATTGCATTGAAAAATGGTTAAATATTTAGTTGCCTATCAAGCCATTTGCTCTGCTTCGTTTTTGTTTTTGCTGCTGCAATGCATTTTTTCACTTCTGCCTCGCCGCATACACACATGCAACCGATGTCTGCAAGTCTCTTTTCACTACTAACAACACCTACTGCAATAACAACAACACGAAAAAAGCAAAAACAACAAAAAAGAATAGAATGCTTTTACGAGCGACCTCAAGTGAAATTTTTTCTAGCAGAGCTTTCGTCTTAACCCACTTTGTTGTTACAACAAATTCGCAAAGCGTTTTTACGCACAATCACTTCAAGCGCGTTACTATAAATAACTGTTATTTCAGCTTTTTCGTATTCAACTTATTTTGTATTATTAATTTGTATTCATGTGTGTGTGCGCGTGTGCCTCTTGGGTTGCGTCTGTGTTTCTATGTGTGTATGTATATGTTTGCCCCGCTTTAGCCTTTCTCTATATTTTCTCGCTTGCGCTCCGCACTCTATGCGCTTTGCTTTCACACACGTCCAGCAGCCGTTCGTGTTGAATTTGTTCTGTGGGCTCGTTCCGTTCACATTCGCTAGTCAAACAGTTGCCAGGACAAAAGCAGAGAACGATGTAAGTCGCGACAGCAACAGAAACAACTAAAAAAAAAATATTCTCTCTCAATTTTGCACACACACATGCGCTCTCTAACTTTCTCTCTGTTTTTCTTTCTTTACAGTTTGGCGGTGTTTCACTAAATACTAAATACTATTTAGTAATTAGTTTAATATTTATATACCAATCAAAAATTGTGCTTAAATATATTTATATTTTTAGAAACTTGCATATGCAAATTTTTTTAACATATTAATGGTATACTTTCGGGCTTAATTCAGCGCAGCAAATGCCCCACACAATTAATTTCAGTATTTTTTCGGTATATTTTATACCAGAGAATAAAGAACAGTCTGGCAACACCCCGCAAGTAAACAGCTGTTTAGACTATCTTTATATTGCGGCGAATCATAAACAAAGTACTTCAGTGTAAAATTTGTAATTTGACCTTTGACAAGTACGTTGATGTTACCTTAGCTAAGACTAACGCCACTTAAATATTACACAATCCCCTTCCAACTGCAGTGAGACTTTTGCAAATTGTGCGTAAGATGAGCCAACCAGCATCTATGGAGCAGCTTTCAGGTGAAATTTCAATTGTCCCGAACTCAATTTTCAATATGTACATATACAATATACTGAATAATCTTAGCTTTACGCTTGAAATACCATGAGCGCAAGGATGCCTTTCTGGAAGAGAACATAAAGATAAAAGATCCATTTTGCATTTTCCGCGACTGGCTAAACGACGCTCTCAATACAAAGGAAATCCTGGAACCAAATGCCGCAGCCTTGGCCACAGTAAATGCTGAAGGTAAGCCCTCCAACCGCTTTGTCCTCGTAAAGGAGGCCACCGCCGACGGCTTCACCTTCTTCACCAACTATGGCAGTCGCAAAGCAGAGGAGATTGCCAGCAATGCTAATGTAGCCATTGCCATCTACTGGATGCCCCTGCGTCGCAGCATCCGCATCGAAGGCGTCGCAGAGAAAATCCCCCAGGCTGCGTCCCTAAAATACTTCCACGAGCGTCCACGCGCAAGTCAAATTGGAGCCGCTGCCAGTCCGCAGAGCCAGCGCATACCTTCGCGCAGCTACCTGGATGAGGTCGAAGCGCAGATCAAGGCCAAGCTGGGGGAGAATGGCGAGGTGCCGCTGCCCAATTGGGGTGGCTACCTGGTGCGTCCATCGCTCATCGAATTCTGGCAGGGACAAACGGATCGCCTGCACGATCGCATTCGCTTCCGACGTGGTGCTGGCGTCCTTGATGAGGTGGATGGAGAGCTTGTGCATAAGGGCGAAAATGAATGGGTCTATGAGCGATTGGCACCCTAAATAGGGAGAGAGAAATAAAGAACATGTAAGAGTTAAATGCTGCGCATTTGTTGTCTTCCAAAATGCTTTGTTAAAGATAAAAAATTGAGAAAAAATTGTAAAATATCTTAAATCTTTAGAAATCAGAAATGCTTAAGAGACTATGCATTATGTTATTAGGAAAAATATTAAAATGGATCATGAAATAGAGAAAAATGAAAAACGAAAAGTTATGGAAATCGAAAGATCTAAAATTCAGATATATCTTTCGAATTATTTAAACAAATATAATGAATCTTAAAGAGATATTTGTAATAAGAAAATAATTTTTGTTCACAATGAGATGAAGAAACTTCATTCTGCACAAGAGAAGATAATTTTGACATCCAATGGGATTACAATACCAACTCTTCCCATTTTAGAGGATTACTAACTGGATTCGTTCAAGTCAATTGATATGAATTGAATTAAACTTCTGATTAGCTTTCAAAATTTTATTTGATATTAAATATATATATATAAAGTAAAACCCTTTGGTCACGTTGTACTTGTGTGTATTACGGATGAAGCTGAGACCGGCTATGAGGCAGAGGCTCCGGGGTGTCGCAGCTGCGCGGCATTTGTTGTCACCCAGCGGCCGTGGGGAAAGCTTGATGCGGAATGTAGCCAGAGCAGAGCTGGTGGCACAGCCGAACAGTTGGCACAACAAGATTGCCATACGGGAGCCGTATCTGATACTGCATCACTGGCTGTCAATCGCCATGGAAAAGGAGCCGCAGAGCAAGGCGCGAGTGGCCTGTCTGGCCACCGTGGATGAAGCCGGGCAGCCGGTCACGCGAATGACCAGCGTCGAGCAGATTAATGCCTCTGGGCTGACTTTCTATACGGCGCTGGGCAGTCGCCTGGCAGGCGAGATTCATGCCAATCCACACGTCTCCTTGCAGATGTACTGGCCCCACCTGGAGCGCAGTGTGCACATTGCCGGGACTGTGAGTCCGGTGTCCGCCTTGCAGGCGCAGCTGCAGTTCGCTCGCTATCCACGAGAAATACAGCTCAGCATGCACGGCATACATACTGGGAAACTCACACTGCTCGGCCGGATCAAGAAGTGCCTCTCGCTGATCCTCAGCGAGCAGCGGCTGCCAAAAGTGCCTGTGCCTCCCAACTGGGGCGGCTTCCTGCTCAATCCCACTCTATACGAGTTCTATCGCACCTGCATCAAGACGCCGGGCAGGCAGTGCATGCGTTTTAGACGGTGCCTAACGCTGCCACGCGTAAGTCGACAGACTCCTGGGGTACAGTATACTCCAAAAACTAATTGATTTCCATTGATTTAGGGCACGCGAAATGAAACTGTCAAAGCGGATCGTTATGACTGGGTGTTCGATAGCAGCGTTAATCAGGATTCTTGAGAAACCGAGTTAGTTGTAGTGGAGAGATGCGATATAAAATTCTATGTGCAGAAATTAAAAATGTAATATTAGTATTTAATTTATTTGAGGTTACAGCTGCAGCATTAAAAAGCAAACACGGCGTAATTTAAAATTTATCAAATGCGCGCACAGGTGACACACACACGCCCGCACACGCAATCGTATAGAGACTTACTCGTGGAACTGCAGCCAAGCGCAAAGAGTAATGCCCCACGGGATGTGCATGTCTCAAAACAGCAAGAACAACAATGCCAGCACTGAGCATAGGCAAGTCGACAGCAAAGTAAATAACGAAAGCCTATGCGAAGCGCGACACCGGAAAAAAGAACAACAAGAGCAAAAAGCTTAACCCATAACTGTCTGCCTAGCGGCTTGTGGCTTTTTGTGTAGGCGAACCGAACCGCCGATGCTTTGTGTTCACTCGGCAACGGCCTCCTGCCTGCATGTGGGCTCTACTGTTTACTTTGCTGTCATTTACGTTTTGCATATTGTTCGGCTTGCGTGTTTTTGTTTTGCTCGCTACATTTGCATGACTAGAAGCTTTGCTTTTGGCGGCCGCCTTTTAAAGCTTTCCACACACACACTCTAACTGAACAAGAGAGCAGGCAGAGCGGATATACAACTGAGACTGGGGCCTGTGCCACTATGCGAAAGTTGCGGCAAAAGCAGAGAGCACAAAAACTTGTTGGCTGAAGGCTATTGTGCTCTCATTGAGTAGGGTTGCCAGTTGTTCTAAAGAAGTAGGTCTTACATTGCTTAGAAAATGTAGCATACTTTTTCTGACATTTAATAAATTACAAAATATTATATTTAATAATATTAAAAGTGTATGAAGATCTTAAGGTTTTTCTAGATTCAGATTTCTGCGATGCAGCGTAAATATATATCTATTTGATTATGGATGCTGTTGTGTAAATACGTTGCCATACAGCTCGGCAACCCTCTAAGGATAACGGCATCCGGTGCCCGTACTAGCAAGCTTAAGTCTACGCGGCTTTCGTCGTTCGCAAGCAGTGAGGGTTGCGGTCTCGTTCAGTACGCCGCGCGGCTCAGGTCAGGTCAGCTAGCGGAATATAAACCAGCTCCAAAACGATAATTCTAGTGTAGCACAAAATTCAACAATAATTTCCAGCGGCGGTACAACCAAATTATTCTTTTTTGTACAGCTATTTAATAAATAAAATAAAAAGCATATAATTTGTATAGCATTGAATGAACTATTTTTTGTGTACGAACGTTTTTGCCAGTGTTTTTTTCTAAGTGTAGCTTAATGAGTGTGCGTTAGATTAATGGCTTTTCCAATTAAAATAAAAATAGTTAGTGTTGCTTAATTAAATATATATAATATACAATTCAATATACCACATATACGTACACAGCAATTTGGTGTGCAAATATTTTTGCTAATTTCATCGTAAATGTATACACTTTAGGCGATAATTAATAAAGCTTATAATTGAAATTAACGTATTTTCAAAGCAGAGCAGCAGCACAATAACTGTCGAAAAGTAACGGAAGGCGTGACTGTATACGTATATGGTGTGTGTGTGTGTGTGTGTGTGTGAGTTGCTCCAACAAACTGCGTGTATATATGTGTGTGTGAGTGTACTTTTACATAAGCAGCGCAGCATGGCAAGCGGCGTCAGCGTCTGCAGCAGTGGCAGCGGCGACAGCAGCAGCTCAAACGGCCACCTGCGGCTACGAGGCGGATACCCCACAAAGGGTTCTACTTTTATATAACTGTACTGAGATCCGCAACGTGACAACTAAAACGTTGAGCGTTAACGTGAAACTTGCCTCGCAGCAGCATCACCAGCAGCAGCAGCAGAAACAGCAATTACAAAGCGAAAGTTAAACGACAGCCCTGAACAATGGCTAACTTAAAACCCAATACGCTGCACGTGGACAACTTGAGCCCGCGACAGCGCAGTTTGAGCAGCGGACTGAGCAGCGCCTGCAGTTCGGGCAGCGTCTCCCCTGTGCCCATCATACCGATCATTTCGATAAGTCGCGATTGCGAGGAGTCGGAGACGGAGTCCGAAATTGAAACGGAGCCCGCGCGCATATTTCATCGACGCATGTCCACCCATAGCAAACGCAACAACAATCTGGTGAGTATCCCATTAAGCTCTCCATCTTCTTCTACTCGTTGTTTATTATCCTTTGCGCTGCAGTCGATGCGGCACGTCAGCATTCAAGTTTCTGGAGCGGAAGTTACATGCCCTCCCATACAAACGCACTCTGGTGTACTACATATATGAACTAGATGAGAGAAGTGGTTGAGGGTGTAGGCGGGTGCAGGAGAGGTATGATAGGGTGGATGCCAGGTCGGCAAGCGCTACATTGCAGTGTTTGTGCTCCAGCTAAAGGTCAGCACACAGTTGTTGAGTTCAAGTGGTTAGTAAATATTTTAATGGTCGCAAAAGCAAACGTGCTTTGAGAGTTAGGGTATAAACATTTCATCGCATGAGAGACTAGCGCCTCAATTGCATTGCCAGCGTGAATTATGAGAACTTAGGTCAAGGGTCACAAAAACCATAAAAAACAGCATTCGTACGAAAGGATTAAAAAAAAAATGTGTTCACTACATATAAATACACATATAATAAGGATGTGTATGCTATATGTATCATTTTAATTTATATTTATAATTTTATATATTATGTGAAGGACTCGGGTGAAGATATTAATATGGCATATAAATATTTATATTTGAAAAAATGTTGTGTATTCTCTCTTGATATGAGATTTTTTTCAATTAAGATATTACATATTGAAAGAGCAGGAAAATATGTTTATAAAATATCGAAAGCCATTTATAATTTCCATAACTCTGTATTTTATTTATTAATTATTTTTTATCTTGGATTTTATGTATTTCACTCTCTATAATATCACAGTATATTGTGAGTCACCTGTTCTTTCTGTCCTCATAAAATATTCATTACTGCAAGATCAAAGCTATAGTATGATTATAGCAAATATTTCTTATATAATATTGAAGAGCTTTATTCGTAATTTCAACATTTTTTTGTGTACTAAATTTTCTATATTCTATTTTCTTTATTTGCATATTAATATTAAAAAGTTTGTTATTATTTTATTTTATTTTTAAAGACAAATATGATAATAATAGCAATATTTGTTTGTAAAGTTGATTATCATAACGATTTGTGTTCTTGTTTTCTTTCTTTCGTAATATAATATTAATTATTTTAAGATATTATATTTATATTAATTATAAAAATGTATATACATAATAAAAAATGGTGCGTTGAATTATAATACACCTTAAATATACTTTTTCTATTTATTTTGGTGAATTGCTTTGCTCATAATTTGCTTCAAATTACATTTTTTCACATGGTTTCGTCGCTAAGCCCGGCAAAAAAATGAACGCGTAGAAATTAATTTTGTGCGTCAAGAAACCGGACTTTTAAATCTGGCCTTTACATATTTTAATTAAAAGTTGGCATAGTTGCAGAGTAAAAGCCGTAAAGGAAAAGAAGGCAAAAAATGCGAAAACCTCAAAATGCAACAGGGCGGCATTCAAAACCAAACGAGCGTCTTAATTAAGTTGTGCCTGTTGCCCATATATTAAATAGATATAAATACATATATATATATATATATATATATATATATATATATATATATACTTACGCATACATATATATTTATATATAGTATATATTCGTTTTTCATTCCTTTATTCATTGCCCTTCGCGTTGGGGGCTCAGGCGGCCAGCGCGTTGTATGAATAATATGACCATTTTGTGTTAATCATACGCATCGTTGCACCCGCTGAAGCGGACTAAGGGTTGCTTTTACTAACCCAGATGGTATTGCAAATATTTATAGCTCAACTTGAACTGAACAGCAGGGCAAAAGATATATATCTATAATTATTAATTGGCCTGTATGCAATATTTATTGTAGCATAATGAAGACTTTTCTGCTAACTTCTATGACTCAGATATTTTTGTTTTTTTTTTTTTCCGACACAATTTGTTTCGAAATCGAGCGCATTTGTCGTTTGCCTGCAAAGGAATGCTGGTTATTTATTTGCTTTCATTTTCGTTTTCAACTTGCTGTTTTTTGTTGCCACAAAATACATTAGCCTGATTGTGACAAGCTGCAGTCAAGTGCTTCGTCATAAGCAGGCGAAGCGTTGTGGGAGATGGAAGGCGTGGGGTCGCGTGGCATATGTGGGCTTTACATATGTCAAATCAGAAAACAATAGGTAACGCTCAACAAAAGCTCCTTAATGCCAGTTGGTCGCGAACTCGACAGCACAAAACAAAACTCATTCCGGGATCTATGGCATGCCTGCATGCATGTCTATATATGTGTATGTAAATATATGTATATGTATAGGAATAACAATGGATCTTAATTGCGTTCGTAGGTGGCACAAAGCTTCTATTCAGTTGCTTCACAACAACACGCACAATTAGGCTAATTCTTATCAAGTTGTCTTTTTATTGTTTTTGAAAGTGAAGTAAGAGAAATGCAAATACAAATAATAAATTTGAGTTTTCTATATAATAGGTATTTGAAATATAATTTTTGGAAGATTGCCTTAGAATTAGCTTATTTAAAATAAATTTTAATTTTATTACTGGATTGGAAACTCATATAATACAGGCGAAATCAAATTATTAATTGTATTTTTTTATTTTTTATTTTGTGTAAACATTTATCTTTGCCTATGTTCAGTGTACATATTTTACCTAGATTTTAAATATAAATAAATAAATATATATCACTCTCGTCAGTCAAGTCAGATTCGAATAGCTTAGGAGTATATTCTTGACTGTCAGAGGGCCAAGGCAACCAAGGCAAAAACTGAGCGTATTGAGCCAAAAATCATTGATTTTTATTTTACCAATTAATATACATTGTACTATAAAAAAAAAAAAAACATTTCCAGAACAGATTTATAAATTTTTAAATAATGTAAAATTATATATTTTTATTATACTTACAAATATATATATCAAGTATAAAAGTGGGACATTTTTCAATGCTGTTTAAGTACTCAACCATAATTTCCATTTTTTTTGACTTTGCATCTTTTATGCCGCATAGCTAAACAGAAACATAATTTATAAGTATCATAATATTTTGGGCTTAGCTTTAATAATAGATAAATTGTTTTCTAAAAGTTTCCATTGATACTTAATAAATTACCACCATCTAGCTAGACAGAAGCCTGCGCTGAATTTTAACTCAACGGCGACGAGCTCGTCTCACTCATGCTCCTGCTCTTAGCCCTCATTTGAACTGTGGCTCACAGCCAAGCATTTAGGGGACAGCACAAAATACAGAAAACAAAAAAAAAGCAGCTCACTCAGCGACGCTTTGTTATTGTTTGTGGCACACAGTCGCTGCCACTTGTGGACTTGCCGCAGTATCTTCAAGACAAGACACACAAGACTCTCAGACACACTACCAAGATATATGCTATGTGTGCGTGTGTGTTGCATGGAAACTTTGGCGCCGGCTAAAATATTTACGACTATTTACACAGCCAATTGGCTGCTGTTCAGCCTCACGTGACTGCAAAAAGCAATTTTATGTATACATATACATACATATATATATCTATATAATTTTGGCTCAGATGTAATTTAATGTTGCGCTTTGTGCTCGACGTTCGTAAATAAAGTCAGAGTCCCGGCAAAGTCGAATACAATAAATAACGCAGCAAAGCGTGAGTTGAAATAATCAAAGTGAGTCGCAAAGTCGACTGAAAAGCTTACGTTACATTTACGCTATCTCTGTGTGTGTTTGTGTTGGTGTGTGTGTTTGTAAAAAAAAAAAATAAATAAACAACACTTCTTTGTGGCCGTATCTATAGCTGTGAATCTGTATCTATCTCTGTGTGTCGATGGCCTGGCATGGACCGGCGTTGTTTTTTTTTTTTTTTTTTTAACTTAAAATCAATAACCGGCTAACGAAAATTTCAAATACGTTTATCATCATAAGGCTCGTTGTCCTGATGATAGCTGTTGTTGTTGTTGCTATTCTCTGTTGGCAACTTGGCGTATACGTGATATGATGCCTGATTTACCACATGATAGGCATTGTGTGCGTTTGTGTGGCCTAAAGAAAATAATGATTGATTGATGTGAGCTGATCTGAAATGAAAGCCGGAAAACTTTGACTTTTAGTTAAACTAAACTGGGGCAAAGATAAGCAAACGAAGAACGAATTCGGACAGCAACAAGCCAGAAGAAGGTTTACATTAATATCGAGCTTTCAATTTTTGGCATTGAAGGACGCCGGCTGTGAAGTTCATTCAACCCAGCTATGAGTGAGCTCTGCTGACATCCGGCAATCTGATGGAATAGCATAATAAGTGAAATTCATATTTTTATTATAAAACACAACAATATATCAACGAAATTGGATTCAACTCCCTAATAAATAAATATTAAGTGCCATGAGACCTAAAGCAAAATATGTATTCAAGATAATATTGTAAGGCCCTCACATTTGTCTGCCATAAATTGTTTATGTATAAAAGTATAAAACATAATATTTTATATTTATATTTATATATTATATTTTGATATTCCGTCCTTTTAATAGATTGAAAAACATAAAACATACTGAATTATTTTGCGTTAGAAATAACAAGCATTCCAATCATCAAAGAACAAAGCAGTAAAAAGTTTGTCTATGTTAAGGAGAATAAAGAGAATGAAACTTTGAAGTTGCTTTTTTTTTTTTAAAGTTCAATTCAACATTTTTCAACAGAAACTATTAAACTTTATTGTGTTATTCTCGCTTAGCCCTAAAGTACTTAACAAAGCGATTGAAAATTAAATGGAAGCTTGTAAAAAGGGCTTAAAATAGAACAAGTAAGAAAGTTGTAGTCGAGACTGCTCGACTACGAAATCCCCTGAGCCTTTCTTCGAACAAATCATATTCCAAGAATGCTTCGTTTCGATTCTCCACGCGTAAAAAACTATACATGCAAAAACACGCGCGCATACACACGCTGATCTACGCTTGTAGACATGTATGTGTGCAAACATACGGACAGACGGACAGACGGACAGACGGACGGACATGGCTATATCAACTTTTCTCGTCACCCTGATCAAGAATATATATACTTTATGATGTCTGCCACGCCTCCTTCTGCATGTTACATACATTTAACAAAACCATTATACCCGGATTTCCCATTTTCAATGGGCTCAGGGTATAAATAGATTTGAAATGATTCTAGAGTAAAAATTTATTTATTTATTTTTTTTTTTTAATTCGGCTGTTAGTATATACATATATACGAAATGATTTTTGTGCTCTAAAGTAATAAGATTTTTAGTTTGGAAATATATTTATGATATTTTAAGCAGTATTCGGAGTATCACAATATTACTTCAAGAATATAGTTTAAATCGGTTACTTTAAAATTGGATGGCATATTAGGACTGGTGCTCTTTTATATTAAGCAAAAAAAAAAAAAAAAAAAATTAATAAAAAATAAAAAAATAAATAAATAAATAAAAAAAAAAAAACAAGAAGAGGTGGAAATAATAAAAGTTATTTTAATCAAAAACAGTATTAGCATTTGTTTTCACTTTTTTAATAATTTCTTTTATTATTATCAAAATTGATTTATATGATAAAAATAAAAAATAATTATTAGGCATCAATTTGTATTAAAAAATCAAATAAAATCCCTTTATTTTTAATTGTTTGTAAGCTATTAAGCTAGAAGTCATCAACTCGGCTTGGAAACAGGCTTACATTTATTTCACAGTAGAAATTGTCGCAATATAATTAAAAATGCATGATAATTGATGGCTCGATGTCAATATCTCTTGCCTTCACTATGGTCTACTAACAGTGAAGAAGAGTATACACTTCCCATTTTCAATGGGTTCAGGCTATAAAAATATATATTCAAGGTCGTTGCAAATGGCAAAGCAACAATATTTTTTTTATAGTTTAGTTATTATAGTGTCTATACTATATATGTCTTCCATAGTTTATAATTGATGGCAGTGGACGTGCTCCACAAATAGAGCTATATAGTATATGCTCCGCTCATAAGAACCCAGTAATTCTGAAAATATACTGCAATCAGCTGCCACGATTCTGATATTTATACATGTAAAATAATTGACGTGCTGGCTTAGATTGACAGTCTGTGATGGTTAATTAGCAATGCATTCTATTGATCGACTTTTATATTTACACTCTTAATTGGCTTAGCTGGGCTTGCAACTGACTGCAGTGCATTATCAAGTGGATCAAGAAATGTTTTCCAATCATAGTTTGAAATTGTTTTGGATAATTCTTCAAAGAAGCATCAACTTTTCTCATGGTCAAAGCACTTGGTGAAGCCATAAAGCTAAGCTGGGGAATAAGTTGGCGAGTCAAGGTCAGGCCAATAAATCAAATGCAGCTAAGCAAACATTTCCGTTTCCGCTTGGAGCTTCTCAGAAAAAAAAATAAAAATAAAAAAAAGGAGGCGAAGCTAGGGAAACGGATAAGAAATAAAATTGTGTTGAAACTGCAATTGCAGAAGTTTCCGCTTAGCCGGGCTAAATTGCATTGCCTTCTTTTGCAGGGGTCTGCTTTGAAGTTGAATGGCGTTTTGATTGCCAAGCTAAAATTCTAATCAATTGATTTATATTTGTCAATATAAGCGAATGCGCTTATTGCGACATTGTGCAAGCTGTTTGGCCAACGTTTATTCACACTTGCACATTCAGCGCACAAATACAAATTGCAAATAAAAGTCCACTCAACGAGGTGTGCGTGTGCTTGTGCGAGACTCTGTCCTTTGTTTGCCCAATTGATTGCCGGCCACAGCCAGCTGCCTTTGTTGTCCTGCAGTCAATTAATATTGACAGAGCGCTGGGAATTGCTTGGCGTGTTCCGTGACCGCCTGTTCTGTGACTCGTTACGTGTCACTGCACTCGTTATCCTCGATGGCCAATGACTTCCAGCTGCATTCTAATTGCTTTCCTAATTTAATAGACTGTTTTTATTGCCTGCCACTTTGCTCACTTTGATTATCGTTCTCTTTATGCATTTCTCTTCCATATGCAGGCTGCCATCATCAGAGAGGGCTATCTGCTGAAGCACACTTGGTCCTTTCAACGCTGGCGTCGTCGTTATTTCCGTCTCAAGCGCAGTCATTTATATTATGCTAAGGATGCCAAGGTAAGACTGTAACACATTTCTCATTGAAACGACAGAATTGCGATATGATTAAATTATCAAGAATTTAAATTGTATCACATTTTCTATAAATATATTATACTTAGTTTAGAAATCAAACCTTTTTAGCCTGACTATCAATTTTGTAATTAATTTCTGAATAAACAGATGCTACAAATAACATATATACATATATTAAAAATTGAATTACAAATTAATATATATAAAATATTTTATAAAATTTATTGTTTTAATTTATTTGTAATTTCTAATAACAGTATTAAGCAAGCATTTTTATTTAATTCTTTTATTTTTATTTATTATTATTTATTAAGTAACAGTTATTCACATCGATTCTCTCTCAGATCGCTGCTGTATGAGTGTGAGCGAGAGCTTTGAGAAATGCTACAATTTGTTACTCTTTGAAAAATGCTCAAAGGATTCTTGCGAGCTCTGTTTATACACCTTCTGTCAGCCTGGTGTCTTGTACTACTTAGCTGGTGATATATTAAATCACCTTCTCTTCGAGCAGCCTTCCACCATGCAGCCTTCAAGCTTAGCCTTGATATATATTCTTACTAAGCATAGCCATCTGGTTGCTGCATTTATTTATTTATTTATACGGCCACAGCACATTTTTGGTGCAGACTTTTTCCAGGCACCTATCCTGTTGCACATTTTATGCATTAGAGTCTTTACCTCAACTTCAGCGAAAGTTTCTACCAAGCCGGTTAATTCCACTGACCATCTTTTACACTTAGAGAAATTTCATCGTTCTGCATCATTCAATGTCTTTTCGCAGTAATTACAACTGGATTCTTCTCTTATCTTATTTAGCAACCATGATTAGAGAGCATTTGCGTTGAATACAAATAAGTTTCAACGTGTTTTCGATTTATCCACTGCTCGAGATCGGAGATGATATTTTTAAAACTCTATTTCAATTTTTTCTATTAGATTATATTAACTCAATTTATATATATATTCATTACACTTTTCAATACTTTTTTGCTTTTTATTAATATTTAAAATTTTGTTATTTATAAAACAGAAATAAATAATTTTACATTATGCTAAATATGATACTATTGAATGTTTACATAGATATTATTTGAAATCAGAAGCTACATTAGTCCACGTGCCACGTGCAACTCGTTGCGATGGCAACAAAGTAGGTCAAAACACAACAATCGCTGTAACCTGCCTGGCGAATGTCCTTCGAAATATGAAACAACACTGGCATTTGCTAGCTGCATTGAAAAATAATCAAATTGCATCGTAGCACTCACATTAATTCTGCCTAATTGGCAATTGAACAGCTGCGCTCTGATACGCTGCGTATACGTAATGAAGCAACCGGATGCTGCACAGGAAATGGGCCAGAGGTCGGGATACTTAAAATTCGTTATTTGTGGCACATGCAATTTCCTGGCAATTAGAAAACACAGCAACAACAACGAAGAAAAAAAAAAAACAAGTAGCTGGCACTGATTGGTGCTGCAAAGGCACTGAGAGAGGCAGTGAGAAGGAGAGAGAGGGAACGAGAGCGAGGGTGAGCTGACCTTTTGCGTTTGCCAGCTTCATTTTTATTGTGCGCCTGAAATTGGCCGCGTCTACAATTACGAAATGAAATTACCGCGACTTGAAAGCAAACAATGACAAAATGCCAAAGAGCGAGCCAGAAATTAGATTAGGTACGGGGTTGGGGCTGGTGTTGGGCTACCAACAGACCATGACAGGTGACAGATGTTCTGGCAAGCAGCCAAATTGTCTCATAGCGTGCACTCTGTGTGTATCGATAGGAAACGACTGACAATATAATTCAATCAACAGGCCACAAGCTGTTCCTCCACTAAAAAATGTCGACACACATATTACATACAAAATACATTTTCATGGCATTAGGTTAGCCCAAACGACGCCTAATTATCAATTTGTTTGCCCAGGACATTAATCAACATAACGAAGCTAATTAGCAGACAAATCTACTTTTGTAATGACATCCAGTTACCAGCTACCAGCTACCAGCTACCAGTTGCCAGTTGCCCGTTGCCATTTGGCAGTTGAACGCAGTTAAATACAAGTGTTGCCCAAATGGGGCCATCAGTGCAGTGCTCAAGGTCTTGCGGCTTGGGCTGAGCAGGACATGTCTAGCTAATTGCGCAAGGATAACAGAGAATACAAAATTTTGACAGTAGTTGCCAGAGCATTTAGAAACTTAAAGCAAATTCTAGATGAGTTATGCCAAAAATAAAAATTACCCAAATATAAACAAATATTTTTATTAATAATTATTATTGTGGCTTTTCGAGGACATATAATTAAATAAAATTTAGTTAAATAAATATAATTTAAAAAATGTTTAATACTGCTTTTAATTCACATAAATATATATTAATTATTCTAAGCAATGAATCTATGATAAATAATAATATAATGCTAATACGTACAATTCATCTGAATATGCTTGAAATTTGTATATCCTCCACAAAATCTATTCTCATCAATCAAATATAAATTGATTAAAATTAAATATTTATCTGCAATTACGTTTTCTGAAGCATATCGAATACATTTCCTAACAGTTATCTGACACAGGAGCTTTCAACTCTCACGCATATGTCTTTAATTGACGTTTCACCTTTCATGTGAATTGCCTGTGACTAATTTTAATTTGATTGCTTTCGTTGACAATAGCAAAGTTATTTTTGAAATTGCATTGAACCGAAAATAGATGTTTGTGCTTATGTCAAACATTTGTGCGTCATCTGCTGAATTGAAGTTTATTCGACTGCGTTGTGAAACTGCAATAAAAATATTATGCATACGTCATGTGAACAGCACAGCAATGGCAGCAGCAGCAGCAGCTGACGTTGGCCAAGTTAAATGCGTATTGCAGCTCTTACCACTTAATTGTGAGTCACGTTATGCACTCAATTGTTATGTAGATATTTAAACAGGTGAGGAGGTAATATTCGATATATAAATTCAGCAGCATATTACGAGTATAGCCGTAGATATAGTATGCCAGAGAAGATTAACAGATAAGTTCGAAATACGATTAACTCAAGTTTAATTAGGTCCCAAACAACTCTCGTTATATGCTCTAACTAAGCTGATTTGCAAAGAGCCTTTTTCGAGTGCTTAGCATTCTCTTTCAGCACTTGTCATTTGAGCAGAGCCCAGCAGATAAAAGTACTTTTACGCTTGACAAATAGATTTGGGGCTACATTAAAAGGTTAATATTGTGTAGCAAATAGCAATTTGTAAAGCAGTCGCAACAGTTGATGGCGATAGCCATGACGCTGGCGCTGGCGCTGGCGATGACGGTGGCTTGGCACTTAGAAACTCATTAAACGTTGGCACGAAATTTTCAATTATAATTACGCATACGCCTCGTTGTGCCGAGTGGCTTAACTGCTTGGTAATTTGTTGCGTAGCGAGCCAAAACTGTACAAACAAAGCCAAAATACGGGCAATAGTCGAGCCTTCGCATCCTTCGCCTTTGCCATTGCCTAAGCCTAAGCGCCACAACCCACATAAAGGCTAAGAAACAGAGCAAAAAGATAACGCTCACAACTCACAAACGATGACAATGATAAGGTATGCCAGATCCCGTTGAAATGACGCCAATGTTAATGATGGCGTTTACCATCGTAAAAGCGCAAATTTTTGTTTGCATTCTTTTCGTCGTTCCTTTTTTGCACGTTGTTGTGCCTAAAGCTGCGGCTGCCGCTGCTACTGCTGCTTTGCTTTTGCTTTGTTCTCCCTTTTCTCATGATTTTCTTACTACTTGCTTGTGTTCCTCAGTAGCGAAACGCGGCCGGAGCAGCAACAGCAACATTTCCACATTATTCACCACAGTTGTAAATCGTAGTGAAACCCACCTAAGCGGCATTGACATGTGCTCGCTTCTGGCAATAGTGTGCGTACACGTGTGTGTGTGTTTTTGTTTTGACACGCAAAAGCTCTGCTTGAATGAGAGAGAGAGAATAACGAGTGTAAGCTTTCGAGTGGCGTTGCCAGACTACGGTAGAATGCGTCCAATTTAAAAGAACTAACAGTTACGTACAAAATATTTTTGCAATAAGTGAAAAAATATTAATTAAACATTTATAAACAAATTTTGATCAGAGGTGAAAATAAAATAAAGAAAAAATCATATTAAGAAGTAGCGACCTAAAATAATGCGTATTGTTAATTTTTAATTAATCTAAAAGTATTAATAAAAATATATATTTTTATTTTGTATCTCTCTCTGTCTTAACCTTGAAAACTCAGTCTTTCTTTTTTTCTCTTTCTCTCTCACTTTCTGTCTCTCCCTTTTTGCCTTGTAATAGTTTATTGAATTTAATTCTCGTAGTTTCATCAAATTTTGCTCACAGTGTACGCCACTTTAGTGGTGCAAGCTTTTTTTTCGGCTACTTTGGAGTCACCCCGCTGCGCATACCTGTAAATATTTGTGTCCTGCCAACACCCTTAGCCTACATTTTGGGGGGGGCAGCTCAGCCGCTACTCAGCCAGTCTGTCTGTGGTGAGTTTCGTTTGGCGGCCAATAAAAGCAACCGCCTTGCCGAAGACGAGCTCAGTGCAAACTCAACGAAGCAACGTGGAACAACAAAAATCAACTGGCAGCCAAACCAGGACTCAAAACAACAATGAACAAAAATCATAAAAACAATACAGCAACAACAAAATAAAACATAAACTACCAACAAATTCTCGACTCAACTATATGCACATAGAATCCAGTACTCATAGTAAAAGCTATTAAATATTTTGTGAAACCGTAGAAAACCCCTGTCAATACTCCTAAACGACTTTAACTTCATGTGTGTGCCAAAATAAAAGTTTCTTTGACTTTAAAGTTGACCGTTTATTCTGTGTAGGACACAAGCCGTAATCCCTGAAAACTAACCAAGAATACAAAGTGTTTTACGCATCGTAAACTAAAGCAACAGCATAAATCGCTGGCTCAAAGTTATAGCTAGCCACAAATCCGATTTTTGTCATTTTTTCGGGTAAGTTTCAAAACAGTTATTCATTTTATGCCTATTTAAATAAGGTGATAATAAAATGTTAAACATACCTTCCACTGTTTATGGCTGTATTTGATTCACTGTCCTTAGACCCGAAATGTAGCATTGGCTGACTAAATAAACCATGAAATCGACTAAATTTCTTTTCGAATCTCTCGAAAGTTTTAATTGACCTATTAATAAACTTGTCCTGCGCTGCTCCGAAAATGTTGCACCTAATCAATGTTTAGCTTGTGCTTTTAAAGTAAAACACTTGCAACGAATAATTGATTTAAATCCAAATCTTGTTAGCAATTGATTGCATTAAAAAAGTGCAAAATTTTAAAAGCCCAAAATAAAATTGAATTAAATTTAAAAGGCAGAGTTCATGTTTGTAGTACGAATTTGTTTGCCGTCGGAGTTTGTTAGTGCTGCAACAGTAGTAGAATGTTGTAGTAGAACGAGTGTACAATTTTAAGAAAAGTTGTAAAGTAATAATTAAATAAAATGACGTTAGAAAATGTAGAGTTTCAGTGTAAAATAATAATGTAGGAGAATTTCTAAAATTTTTCTATTGTGTCAAAACGGTTGAAATTATCAAATAATGAATAAGAATTAAAAGAAACAATTAAAAAAAAAAAAAAATTAATAACAATAATAAAAATAATTTTTTAGTTGTATGAAACAGTAGTTGATAATTCCTGAGATTTATCTAATAATTAAAAATTTGAAGTACGCAATGTAGATAGTTATTTCGATAGACGGAAAATATTTCTCTGCTGAAACCAAATAGTTTGACTATACTCTCTACTATTACAGGATATTGATGATATTAGCATAGATAGATTAGAATGTAATCACAATAATAATGGGGTATATTAGTAGAATTACACTATTAAGACATTGTAAATAATAATAAAATATATGAAATGACATTAATAAATCTGTAGTGTCGTAGTAGCATAATATAGTAGTAGCAGGAAATAATAGATGTATTTTCTTTTGAATTTACTTATGTTAAACAATTTTGTGAAGCTCTTCAATATATGTATAGTTAAGACAAAACTTTGCATAAATTCCCGTACAGCAACCGAACACTTTGAAATAAATTCTCTACGTTCACATATAGTAACATATAAAATAAGGTAGTTCGATATAACTTTTTATACATTTTATATATACAAAAGAATCGTTTGAGTATATATAGTAAATATATTTCCATTTGTGAAAGAGCTGTTGCTTACCCTATAAAAAGGAGCTGCAATCAAAGATGTTTCATGAATGATGAGTTAGGGAAAGAATTGCAACTTTAATACTACATCAAGTTTATTTTCAAGATTCCTCAATCAAGCATAGCAATAAGCACTTATACAAATCCATTGCGCACTCACTTACCCTTGATACTCTTCATGTGTTCATATGCAGACTTAAATGAATCCAAGCAGATCGTATATTTCCCTTGCGAATTCACTGCATTCTTCAATAGTTCATAAAGTAGTTAAATCCAAATAATTGAGTAAAAGATCTATAAAAAAAATATATATATATAAATAATAATAATAATTAAAATTAAAAGATACCAATACATATTTGCAATTTTTAAGAAAAAACAACATGAGAAAAAACATTAAATAGAAAAGTTAAAGTAGTTAAATCATGTTAGGTAATTTGTGTTTAGGCTCAGCTTTAATCTAACCATGAAATGCCATCAGTCTTAGCGCAGACGAAAAAAAAAGTACGAAAAGAAATTATTTAAATGGTTTGCACATACTCAGACATTATCCTAATATATTGTGTCTGGTCTATGTCAAAAGACATATACGTATTGGCAGCAGCCAGTACAGAAGTCTGTGACTAATTACGGCGACAACAACAACACAACAGCACAGGGAAAGCAATAGAGAGAGAGAGAGAGACAGAGAAGGGCAGAGAGACAGCATGACACTCTAACTAGGATAGGTAGAATACGTTTGTCTGGCTGCAAAAAAAAAAAGGGCGGAGCTGCCAAACAATCAGCTAAAGTGACATTTATACCGACATAATTACCCGAAATAGTAGCCACACAGCCACACACACACACACACACGCACAGTTGAATGAAAGCACATAGCTAAATATACGAAAAAGGGAACATGAATTGCAAAGATGAGCAAGTGCTGCAGGGCAATAAAAACACGAAAAAGAAAACAAAAAATACACGTGTTTGAGCAGCAGGTGCGACAGACTAACAGACAGCGACAATAAGCCGTGTGATTGCAGCGAGTCCTGCATGTCCTGTATGCCGCGTGCACCCTGTGTATATGCATGCTGATAATAGACTACAGCGCGAACACTAAATGTCCTTTGCATATAGGCGATGCTATATGTGCAATTGTAGCGTGTGTTGAATGGGGAACAGCGTGGCTTGTTGTCCTGCCTTTGTCCTGCAATATACATGTTGTTATCCTGCGCATGTTTATTGTGTTTACACTGTGCCTGTACACAAACACACAAACACTCACGTACAAACACTGCAGCCTGTCCATTAACATATCCGTGTTAAGGTATTTTGTTTGTTTTTTGTAGCCTTTGTTCTCTTTTTGAAAAAGCGATTAAACGTTCATTTTATGGCCGCTCCCTTTGTTGTGCATGTATGAGTGTGAGTGTGTGTTTTATATGGGTAACTTTGCTGGTATCTGATAAATTAACAAAACTCACTCCAAGCGGTTTCCTTTTCCTTCTCCTTCCGGGAATGAAAGAGTATATAAGCTTCCTGCAATGCCTACCTTTCAGACGAACAGGCAGACCTGCCATTATAAATTAAACTTTTTGATCCCTTCTTAAGCTAGAAACTTGAAATTTAGAATATATATAATCATAATGAGATTTTTCCGATATCTGCAATAGGAAATTGGAAAATTGACAAATACTTTATCTCCTATTCTAGGGAACTCAAATTTATTATCACGATGGTAATCCATGATTTTAAGAAAATTATTATTAGAAAACTATATCTATATACTATATAGCAATCGGAAATGCCGATATTAAAGCTTTAAGTTTTGAGCTTTTCGCTTAAAATGTTCAGAGTTAATTTACTGCACACCTGATTTCTTTTCCAATAATGATTTTAATGCATTTGACCGTGAACGAGCATCATACAGTCGGTGTTGCCCTTCTCCAACACTCACTGGTTTTATTGTTGTGCTGCACGTAGCGCCTTGCTTCAGGCAAAGCCAAGCTCAAAGTCAATGACCAAAGTACACATAAACCAGCAGCAAAGAGAAATTAAACAATTCCAGATTAAAGCTGAGAAGATATCCCAAAGAACTCGAAGCCCAAATTGGTATCATAGCTGCGGTACTTACAGATTACTCAAGAACATAAAAAAGTTGTTATTTTAATGTGAAATTTAACATAAATATTAAGCATGTCAATATATAAACGAAAACACAATTATATTCATGCACATATACGACTCGTAATTCGCATTTATGTCATTTGAATAAATATTGAACTTCCAATCAAATTGGTTTTGCACTCTGCATTCTCATTTCTTTTTCAAATCCAATCAGTTGAGCCACAAAAGCTAAATTAATTTTATGCAAATATCGACTGCCACATATAATAATCATTAATTCCCCAAATTACAATTGCACTTAACATGACCTGAAAGGTTGGTGAAATACACGATTCTCTAATTGGCATTCGATATGCAGACACATTTTACTAATTTCGCTCAGAATGTCAGCTCTGACGTCACAGCTTATAGTGGCATGGTATTGTGCTGTGTGTTCACTTTCATGTTGTGAATTATTAAGTTCACAATTAGATGTGAGGTATTAAATGTCAGCCGACCATATAAAGGGCATATATGTAAAAGAATATTTCTATATGTAAATCTTAAAATATTTATATTAATTATGTTGCACATAATACATACATTCAGAAAAGTCTAGAAGTTTAAAAAATTCTGATTTTATTACTTTTCTGTTGTTTATAAATATAAAATTATAGTTACTTTTTCTTTTAATATAAATGTAATATTTTGTATACACATTTTCTATCTTAATTTAAAAATGAGAATTTTTTAAAAGCTTAAACTAATATACCCATTTGATTTGGGAACGAGCCATATCCAAACTTGTTGACACATGAGCATGGCCAGTAATGCATTAAAATTGCATTTGGACAACCGAAAATTGGTTTGACATTCTCTGGATTTGCAAGCAATAAAGGTCAAATTAGAGTATATGTATATATGTGTATGTAATAAAGGCCAATGTTAAACAAAAATGCAGAGACCACAAAAAAATAATTAATTGAATATATACAAGGTCTGACATAAACTGAGACAGTCGACAGTTAGATAAGCAGAGATGAGCGCATCATGCAGAGGATAAATACACTTAAAGGTAGACAAAGTCCTTGAAAGATGAAGCCATGAGTGCATAGCTAGGTAAATAAAAATAAAAAGAATACAAATTATATGCGAATGAGAAGCAGTTAAGTAGGTATACGAATCATGCTTAAAACTTGGAAATCAAACCAATATAGAACCAGTTTATTCTGCAAAAAAATTAAGCTCAAGATTTAGGCGAAATATTCATACATTCATACAGCTCTTTTTTTTTACACTTTTCTTCTTATTTCTTGTTGTTCTTTTAACTATCTTTCAATATCGTTAATGCTTTCACTTTTCTTTACTAATTTTTATCTTAAGAATGATTATACTTATATTAATTATATTTAATCTCTTTTAATCTATATTTTAAGTTTTCATTTAAGACTTCCTTTTCATAGTTTCAATAGTATCACTGACCATATTTGGCTGTGAATTGGGGCATAGCTTGCCGGACTGGCAAATAGAATACCCCCATCGGTATGGTGATACTCTTGTAATAATTTTATGTATTTTTTTGTAGGCTATTTAATTATAGTTTTAGTTGACTCTCGTTATGTCAATATCTTTAAATAAATAAATAAATATAAGCAATCATAAATAAAACAAATGAAAATAATAAATTATTCGAGTTGCTTATATTATTTTCAATTATTAATTAAATTATTTGCAGCTTGGCTTTCATATGTGATTACGCTTATTATTTTATGACTCGAGCCGTAGCAAAGCCCTTAAGCAAATAATGTTCAATTATTTACCTTATACATTAATCAAGGGCTACAAAATGTGAGCACAGTTGAGTGTCTAGTCTCTAGTCAATTGTGCTGATTGCATCAGCCTAAATTCCTGATTGCGAGCCTCTTTTTATTGCATAAGCCGAGTCGTAATTGCGTTACATAAAAACCAGAACAAGCACACGTATGATCAAACACATTGCCTGACACACAGTAGCTCAGCACACAGTGCGTATGGGCAACGTGCCTTAATGCTTAACTAGCAACAGACGCACTCAACTGTGAGTGCAGCATCATGGGTCTGAAGGGTATGAAATGGAGCGGATGCTTACATAAAACTTGGTCAAACAGTTGACTTCTTGCTGACAATGCATTTTGCCACTGTGTGTGCGAAAATATTTACAAACGAATTTTAAATGTTTTTCCAAGTAAATTGTGAATTTGCGAATTACTAAAATGCTTTATTTATGAGCACACATAACTCTACAGATATACATATATAGGTATCTATGTATGTATGTATGCAGTATATATATATATATATATATATATATATATATATAAATTCCGAGTCACATCTGTGTAATATATATTTTTTTGGCTACTTTCACTTTTGTGTGCCAGGGCTTTTCCGTCCTAATTTATGGCCAACAATGCCACATGAGGTCGCTGCCACGACAGTCACGTGCCACAGAAAGGGCTCAACATTTTGTTGATTTTGTTTTTCCTATTCGGGGTCTTTTTTCGGCAGTGGGTAAAATCGATGACATAGCCTTGACGTAGGTGCCAGGTCACTTGGCAGCAGCAGATGCATTGATTTAAAACAAAAGAGCATAATCACAAGCACACACACATACAAACACACACACACACACACACACACATGTGTGTATATGCATACATTCGTAACGTTTATTCACACCAATTGTTGATTATTATTGCTTTTGCTGTGTATATAGAACGTAAACAATTGCAAATTGTTGCAAATGCGTAACAAAGTTCATTGAACTTATCGAAAATGTCCTGTCTTTACTGTTGAGCAAATAATAATCGAGCAATTTATTCAAAATTGTCAAGCGATTAACAGGCTAATCTCTCTTACATATAAGTAAGCCTAATTGTGTTCTATACTGTAAACAAAGTGACATAGACTTAATGTTGTGCATATATAAAATGGGCGAATATTAAATCGAAAATATTGTAATGTTGTGATTATTGTTATATTTAAACTTAAATACATATTTGAAGTGAAAATTGATTTCATCAACAAATGCATATTCTTTAGAAATGTAGCTGGATATTTTGAATAATATTTATTTAAAGACTGTCCTAGTGGCTTGTTGTATTTCTGCCAGCCAATAGATGGCGCTTATTAATCTACCTATTGGCGATTGTATATTCAATCAATAGACAATATAACATACTTAAATGATTTCTAACTATAACATGCTGATATAAGAAACGACATGCCTCGTACTATATAAACAGAGTCATTATCCCAGCAGATGTTGCTCTTGCTTAGCTGCATAAAGATGTAAACGATTCTCAGTATTTAGGGATTATTACACACAAATACATACACATACACATACATATACATAAATATATATGTATATATATTAAAAGATATTCACTTATTAATATAAACGCTTTCCAGAAAGTTTCCTTCATAGTGGCAAAGTTATTATTTGCGGCGCTGCCTGCCAACAGATGGCGCTAGTTTAATCAGCATAAACATTGACAACACATGTTGTCTGGTGGCCTGCTTTGCATATGCCTTGCCTTGCTTGTTGTCTCTTTATTAAGTTTTAGTGCCAAACATGGGCATAATTTGGGCCTAAATTGCACGCCCCTTGACTTGCCTAATGAACTTGTTTATTCGCAGCACGTGTACTGAATGAAAAGCCTTGAGAGTGAGTTTCGCACAACAAATATCCACACCCACACAGACACACACACAAATGCGAGTGTATAACTAGTAGATATGTCATGTATGCGTGACAGTTTCAACTCATATTTCTATATAGCTGCAGCTATTGAATACGACGTGACGGGTCTCAAACAGGCCTAGAAAAAGAAAACATACACACGCACAAACACTCACAGAAATACTTACTCGACTTGATGATGTTGCTCAAGAGAGATGCGCACGTAGCTGACATTGAAAACAATTTTTTCATTTGACTGCCTTCTTTGTTTTTGTTTTTCGTGTAAATTTGCATATTTCTATGTTTGAATAGGAGACAAACTATCATGTGGTTTTGAGTGCAGCATGGAACAGTTTAAATTAATGCTGTCATTCCTTCCACGAGGTGTTTCAGCTTAAGGCGTACCTTGGTTATGCTGCTAGAGATAAATTGGAGTCAGCACAATTTTGAATTAATATAATTTATCATGCCTATGTTTATGCTGATCTATTATTAATTTTAATACCTCAAGATAGATGCGCTTTCAGTAGATAGAAGAAGCGAAAAATATGTACATTCCATTTAGTTTGGCTTCGGGCATGTTGACAGCAAGATGTATCCCAGTGTCCTCGTCATTGTCATGAGTACACACACACACACACACACACAGTAACATCCTGTGGGTGGAAGAGACACGTTAGCAGCTAGCTTGTTCCGCTTTATGCTTCCGCCTGTCTAGGCAAAAAGAATCGTAGCTACCGTTTTATGTGTCCCTCTTCGGATCGAACTGTTTTGCGTGCTGCATACAAACGACAGATTAGTTGAGCGCCCCAAGCGTTAACAAGACGGGGGTCTTGTGGTTGGAGCAGTGGCTAAGACCTTATAGATATTATCGAGGGCGCAGGTTAAGCAGGAGCGTGCCCAGGCCAGGACAATTGACCAGCTATGCTTGACTGTGTGCGTGTATGTGTGTGGGTGAATGCCCCCCATTGTGATGTATATCAATAAGTATACTTATTCGGTTATTGGCAGTTGACAACGCGTGGTATGCGTAATATTTCGCTTGAGCTATTAAATTGCTGTCAAACTGCTCCGCCAAGAAGTTTGCCTTGTTTGCGTGTTTTCCACAATAGCCTGTTACGTTTATTGTGCACAATTATTTATCTGATGCCAATCACATTTGAGCATATGACAACTGTGAGCCTGACATCCACAGACAAAGTCTTGTCTTTAACTTTTATTAACATTGCCTTTCACTTCTGTCATTCGAGCTGGGATAAAAGCGTGTCCAGATCTCCAGCTGGTCTGGTCTTTAGAATGTGAACCTGTGTTCTTGGAAATAGTAAATGCGTATTTTATCTTTAAGCCTTTGTGACACTTAATTACTTTTTACACTTTGCTCGATAAGACCTCAGGCAAAATACAACAGCAGGACTTCTTGGGATGCCAAGGCACGTGGCTGTCATGCACAGTTGCTTAGCCAGCACTTCTCACATTATGCAGCACTTTGGTTATCAGAATTTGCATTTTGATTGCAATTCATATTGTATACATATATTGGGGGCGGCTATTTACTATCGTGCCGTGGCTGCATCCATATCCGTTCAAGGGTATTCCATCTATGACTTTCATACTTTATTATAAATAAATATGCAAATGCAAAGAGCTGACAATCAACTAAGTAAACTAACGCTCAGCAGTGATGCAGATGAATTTCATAAATTATATATATGCGACATGAGCAGCAGATCAGCCGCAGCTCGGCTGCAGCGCCAGTTGCCGACGTGAATTAATTCTATGAATCGTACAAGTATTTGCTTATATAAGTGCTGTAGGCATATACAGAAGGAGGAAAAACGAAAAGCCATTTCACATGCACACATGGCCTCAAGGGTACATTTGGCTAACAAGCGTACTAAATGACCTACAAAAGCGTTGACGGTTAACAGTTGACGGTTGACGTTGACAGTTGAAGTGTTCAACAACACAAGTGAGGAACCATATGCATGTATGCGTATGTGTGTGTGTGTGTGTGTGTGTGTGTGTGACACAACTTGTGCGACGTTCAGACGGCATACAAAAAATGTCAACATTTGACATTCCAAAAAACTATTTCCACCTCACATTCGACTTTAAGCAAATTATGAAGAAGAGAGACTAAAACCAAAACTAGGCGAGTTTTGACGACACTGATAAATTCACAATTTAATAGACTTGAAGAGATTTCCATAATTTGGAATTTACATTGCACTGACAGTTGATGGCCCAACTGGTTTACCAGCTACCACCTGCTGGTCCAATGGGCAGTCGCCCTTCAATGCGAATGTTGTTTGTGCATTGGGCGCCCGCATGCAGGAAATGAAAATGCGACGCTGGAACTGCGGCATGTGGCAACATCCCACAGCGCTCAAGGCACACATTCAAGGCCATTCTTGTAGCATACATTTGCGGGCCGACTAACATTGCCAACATGGCGCAGCCACATAACGACAGCCGAGGCTAAGCAATCTAATTGTGAGTTATGGGCCACCAAATTGACATTTCACCTTGATGAATGGTCGGCTGGGACATAAGCTAGCCGGCAGTACAACAAATATTCAAACACACTCATGCTCAATCATATTCAGTCTGGAAATTTCTGCTTCATCTCAACACTCTTCAAATGTCATGTAGCTTTATTTATACATAGTATCATAATTTGTAATAAATATTTCTGCGAACTGCATTTAGCAATTTAATAAACTTTTGAGCACAATAGCTGACCAAGTTTGTGAAAGCATTCTTAAAATAACAATAATATTCTCAACAATGGCGGGTCAGCTAGTCTCAAATTGTAGCTGGAATTCTGCCTTTGTGACCGACGCTGAGGGTGAGATGGAGGCGAATGCCTCCTTGAGCCAGAAGCTTACAGTCTAATCAAAACTATTTAATTTAGTTAATTAACTTCTATAGACACTCAAGCCAGCTATTGTACTTTGCCTTTTATTAAAGTTTCTATAGCCATGGTAACTACTAAGAAAAATTTATATACATAAGTTCGTTTTTTTTTTTTTTTTCAATATATGTATATTATTATATTATATTATGTTTATGAGCACTTTAATTTATTAAAAAAGTTTTCGAATTCATTCAAGCTGTATGCACATTCAAAGCACAAAATGAAAATTTAAATAATGCACAATAAGCTCATGAAAGCGCAAAGAAGCAGAAATTTCTTATGACGCCCAAGCAGACGATGGAAAAAAGGTTGAAATAACTTTGTAGCCTTAATTTGTTTTACCTGGGCCAAATGAATCGCTCGTGCGACAAGAGAATGGCTAGGCCTCGAAGCAAAGGCAAATACAGCCCATTTGGCTAACGGAAAACGTTGCTTTATTTTCGCATTATTACGTTCGATACGTAATAAGGAAAATGGGAAATGACAAAAACGTTTGTGCAGGGAAAAGCTGTGTGAGGCATGAGGCGGGAGGTGGTAAGCGGGTGGGGGCAAGAAGGCGAAACCTGAATCATTGACAGCCCGAAATGGGCGTCGAGTGACACAGTCGGAGGGTGTCGCATGGTCAGCTTTCAATTATACGGCTATTTAGTAGAAGTCTGCGTCCTGACAGGCTCGTTGACAAGACAAACATCCCTCCGACTCAGCCGAAATTGATTTATTTACTAAAGTATATTCTCCTCTTACGAGTGCCATTTTTTATAAAGCAGCGTAAATCAATCAAAAGTGTTTTGGGCTACAAATTTGATCAGCAATTTTATTTTTATTATTACTTTTCTCGTTGAACTTGATATGTGTTTCATCATATTTCAAGTGTCCCGAATCAAATTATGTCAACAGCATTAGATTTTTAATTCAAATTTAATAAACTACGTCGGTCGCCCATAATGGCAACAGTTTATTAGAAAATCAAATTTAATAACACTCACTTGACGCGCGCTCAAACCGAGGAAATAGGAAAAGTTGCCATGGCACAAGGTAAAACCAAAATAGAAACAACTATTAAATGAATCCTGCAAACTTTTTCATTTGCATGTAGAACAAAAACTGAACAGCATTTATTAGAAATCCTCAAGAACTTGAGCAGAGGGCTTGTAAAGGGCTCAGCTTGTAGGATAGCTGACCATGAAAACTAAAAATAACATTGGCATTGCAATTTAATTAAATAGTTTGTATACTTTTCTTAGGGGGCAAGAATACCGCATATAGAAAAACATTTTACAGTGTTCATATATTAATTCAGAGAAAGGTAGAGATAACGTGAGAGTATATCAATTAATTATCCCCAGTTTTTAATAATCAGGTATTCTCACATGCAAAAAAAATATGTATCTTTTTAATAGGGTTGTTGAATATTTTTAAAATATCGTATCGATGATATTTTAAGTTTTGAAAAAATATCAAAATGATATTTGATATTCAACTTTGAAAATATCGATATATCGATAAAACAAAAAAAGAAAGAATAATAAGAATAACTATTTTAATATAATAATAATGACCAGTATTAAATACTCAGAGTTTATTATAAAAAAAAATAAAATAAAAAAAAAAAAAAAAAAACGCGTTCTGATATGTGAGAATCCGTCATACGACTTCGTGAGCCGCACACAACTCATTTTATTGGCGAAGCAAGTCGCTCCAAAGGCACCTAGCTACCAGGGGCTGATCGTAATTGATCTTCGATGGCCTTATGAGAATTCCAAAAAATTATTGGATTGCTTTCCCAAGAAGTTTGTGGCAAGCTGCGTTACATCTCAAGTTCCCTCTTCCGCAATGTGTACTTTCAATATTGACCTATTGTGGTCGTTTTCGAAGGTATCACCTTGGTCTTCTAAATTCATCATAATGTTGTTTTTTATATGCATTGCCATATTTGATGTGTTACAACTTGTTTTTATTATTTTAGGGCATAAATTGCATTTTGCTGTTCCATTTTTAAAAACTGAATAATTCGTTTTAACCATTTTGATTCAGAATGTCTCACAATGTGTGACCAACGATATATCAAATATATCGCAAAAATATTCGATATTTGGGTAAAAAAAATATCACGATATAAATATATTTTTTTTGTATAAAAATATCGATATATTGATATTTTGATATATTATCAACAACCCTACTTTTTATACCCTGAGCCCATTGAAAATGGGAAATCAGGGTATAATGGTTTTGTTAAAAGTATGTAACAGGCAGAAGGAGGCGTGGCAGACCCCATAAAGTATATATATTCTTGATCAGGGTGACGAGAAAAGTTGATATAGCCATGTCCGTCTGTCCGTCCGTCCTTATGTACGAACGCGTCGATTTCCGAAGATACAAAAGCTACAGAGTTCATTCTTTTTGTGTTAGGTTTGTATATTGCACGCGCAGTACGAGTTTGTTTCTGAAATTCGATAACTTGTATATTTGCAAAGTTACGATAAACGAACTTATCGGGCACCTGTTATAAAATTCTAGCTAATTCATCTTTAGAGTTAGAGTCTCCAAGTCTTCTGCATATATATAGATACTAATATAATACAATTTCGGTTTTTGTCAGATTTGGGATTCCGGTCCTCATTCCCCCTCCCACATCCCCAAATGTGTAAAAAATGCATTTCAAATACTAGAGACATGCAGTTTGGTTTAGCATATAGATATGAATATCATAATCATAATCTGAAGATATCAATACGATTGTCCATCTAGAAACAGAATTATTAATCATCAAAGTTTTCTCATCAAAACCCATGTGGCGCAGCAACAAAGAAGCGAGACAGCAAGACACTTGCAATGCTTACACACATGCATACACACATACATGCATACAAGCGTAGATCAGCGTCTCTGCGTGCAGAAACGAATCGAATAATTCTTGGAATATTATTCGTTCGAGGAAGGGCTCAGGGGATTTCGTAGTCGAGCAGTCTCGACTACAGCTTTCTTACTTGTTTTTTTTAGTATGCAGAAAACTTTAGAATCAATTAATTAAAACTCAATTCTGATATATGATTTAGTCTTACATCTGCTAATCTTGTAGAAATTGAATATTTTAAATTAAAGCACAAATTCATTAATTTTCATCCATTTCCTCAGACTTCCATTGACTTTCCCTTCATCTCTCTAATATATGTTCTGTGTATTCACAAGCTCACTGCATATTGATTGAAAGTTTAGTTTTTAATAAGAGAGTGAGAGAGAGAGGGAGAGAGAAGGAGGCAGCTTAAGCAAAACTCTGCCTAGGTATTATAGACGCGTAATCATTAACAGCTCGTTGATCCAGCGTGGAACCCGAAAACTCAAATGCTTTTCTGACACATCACGAACTGAAACCTGTGCCTAAAGCTTTTGCAGCTACACTTCGGCTGCCTTGCCCCACTTGGTCAACAAGGGGTGTGCAGACAGGCTTTGGCTAAAGGCGCCTAAGACTCGCATTGACGTGTTACGTTAAAGTTTACGTCTCTTACGTCGTTGTGGCCTGTTACGTGGCCTTAAAATTTATGCACGGCTTTATGATAAACATAAATCTTTCAGACACCTTAAGATGATGCGTGCTGCTAACAGCTTGTGCAGCCATTAGTTGAAGGCCTTAAAGGATTTGTATATAATTTGGTTTATGTAGTTTTGATAAGGCGACTTTTATGAATATTAATTTTGTGGGCAACGTTAACCAAAATCAGATAAACAATTTATGACCAACCTAAAAACATGGTGAATATTTGTCTACGTTAGCTGGAAACGAATTAGAGCAAAGTCAGCTACTGTAAGCCACACACAGGAGTTGTAATTATATGTGACCTACATATCAGGATTAGAATCTTGTCAATTTTCTATTTAATACCAGAGACAGCAACAATAATAAAATATGCGCCATAAATATTGGTATATCAAATGTAATTTGATTGAATATAGGTCTTCAAATGTTGTAAATGGGAAAGATAGTAAAACTTGGATTGGTTAAACTAATTTATTGATAATCGATAAAACTAGACATATATTTAATATACTAATGCACAAGTCATGAAAAGAAAACTAGAAAAAAAATAATTATCAATTACAAACAACTAATAAAAATAAATTTAAAGCTTACAAAATCGTCTGAGCTGAGCTATTCAAGTTTCAATTTACAAATAGCCAGACATAAATGCCTTTAATAATGCTCCCAACATACATAGCTCTAAATTTATCATTAGGTTCGTAGCCTTCCCCAGTCTTTCTCTTAAAAAAAAAAATGGAACGTTTAACATTTGAGTTGAATTTATAATGAGTTTATAATCTGAGATGGAAGGCCTATAAGGCAGCAACTTTTACCCTTTATGCAAAATTAATGCGTATGTTTTGGGCATTTGGTGGCGGCTGCCAGACACTCCAAAAATATATGACTACTGGCAATAGAAGGCACACTGTCTGAATAGGATACACATACACACATGGCCAAGTTTTGCGGGCTGTCAACTGCCATGGCATGGCCTGATCGCTCCTGGTCGGATTTCCGGCAACGTTTTCTGCCTTTTATCGGGCAGCGCAGGCAGTTGAGGCAGACTGTGAAGGATGAGGAGGGGAGCCGCTGACTGGATGGATGTACGGAAGCTAAAACATCATTTTATCAAACGCAAAAAGAGGTCATGTGTATTTTGTGTCGCTGCTCGGGAAATGTTATTTGAAAAATTGTTATGCTGCGAGTAGGGAAACTCGTTTTCACTTCGTTCGCTGCCACAAAATGAGACTCATAAATTATGTTGCATAAATCACGGTGCAGCCGTCTCTATGTACGTATGTATGTGTGTGCGTATGTTAGTATATTGTTTATAAAAATATCAGCGAGATTAAGTAATTAAGGTTAGACGGTTAGTTGGGCGAAAATGTGCTAAATTTATGCAATAAATTCTGCTTCGTAACAAAGCGAAAAAAAAGTAAGAAAAAAACAAAGATATATATATTTATATATGTATATATTATATATACACTAGTTCATGACGAATATATGATTGAATGGGGAATAAACAGAAAAAGTAGATAGATATTAAGATATGTATTCGACCCTGAGTTAATCTGGAAGTTATACAAATAATTGATGTAAGATGTGATATAGAAATCATAAATAACTCTGGACTACATTTGCAGGCTTGAATTTGATTAATCTTTACATGTATTATACTAAACAGAATCTGATTGAAATGCTCTAATTTTTAAAAAGCTGGCAAGGATAAGACACATTTATATTTCAAGTTGCTTTATAAATGTCTCAAACTTTATTTAGTGCTCAACTTCAGTTCTATGCAACTAAACAAAAAAGTTGTTTAGATTTTCAACGAATTTAGTGCATTTCATTGGCTTAACTTTTTTAGTGAGTGAAAAATACATTTTGAGTGCTTACAAAATGTAAAATGAAAAGTCTCAAATGCCATTCAAATGGCGTCAAAATAAAAACTTCAAAGTAGCTCTCCAGGAGGTGGAAACCTCGTGCTGTGCAGCAGGAGGCGGAGAGGCAGAGCAAGGCCATTTCCATTTCACAGAACAAAGCACAGAAAGCCAAAAATCATCGGCCACACTTTGCCCAATCAAAGTTGGCTTAAAAGCGTTCGCAACGTCCCAAAGTTGCCGATGTTGCTGTTGTTGCTGCTATCGCTGCTGCTCTTGTTGAGCCCAAGGGCTGAAATCATTCGAACAGGCGAGCCAAGAGCATATTTCTTTGTTAGCTGCCACTACTTAAGTGTTATTTATGGATTTTTATTCTCTGACTAATACACACACTCACACACATCCACATGCAGTTCCGTGCAAAGGGTAAAGTTGAATGTACGCGCGGCTTATACGAAAGGTCCTTTAGACAAGAGCAAACACGCACTCGACCCGCATAATACCAACGGCGTCGGCGACGGCAAATGCGTCTAAAAATCTGAAGCGCAGGTCTATATATACATTTTCGGGGCCATCAGAAAATTACAATATATATTTCAGCTGTAGATATTTTTTAATTTTTTGATGGGCTGCCACATTTTGGAGCGATGCCTCAGGCTTATTTTCTTATTTTCATTCATTCTTTTAATATTTTCTGTACGGCTCGGCATGGCTTATACTTAATAATGCATTTGTCTCTGGCGCGACATACGTGCATCAATGTGTCGCAACGGTCGAAATAAATTTATCACAATTATTGCCAGCAAATCGGCCTGAATGTCGACATCGCCAGATGTGTCCCCAATCCCAGACCGAGCAGCACTCCCGACAGGGCATTAAGGCTCGCTTGCGTCCCACTGCGCATTGCTAATTGACGTTGGTTTATATTTTTTCGTTTATGTCAGTTTCCATTATATTTGTTTTTATTTATTTCTTTTTTGCAAACGTTTAAGCTGTCCATCACTGTATCGATTGGCATGTTAATAATTTATTTACAAATTTCATTCAATTATCCATTTACTTTATGCCAAAAGAATTTCTGATAACTGTAAATATATATGATTCACATATTATTCCAATATAATATTTATTATTTATTATGAAAGGACACGAAAATATGCTGAGCTTTCAAATTAATAGAATGTTGAAAAAAAAAAAAAGAAAATACACAGGCTTTCATAATATGCGCTCAATTATTATTGAAACTCTTGTTATATTTGTTCTATTTGTATAGCATTCTTTAAGCAACCCAATGAACATATTATATCATTCAATTGTAACATTTTGAATATTGTAAATTTCACCAGAAACTTCCACTTACTCAAATATCATTCAGTTCTATATTTGTATTCGCTCTTCATTACTTATAACCGAAATTATTCTCTTTGTTTCACGCTTTTCCTTTTGGCTATAGAAATATATTTATCTGCGCTCAGAACACTTGCAAAGGGCCCAATTCGGCATTAAACGCCCTTTTGTTTGATAACTTGTGCTTAATATAGAAATTATAATTTGAAATGGTATTCAAAAGGTGCACAGTCATTAGAGTTTTGTATGCGTATTTAAATTGAACGCACACAGGCAGGAGTGGGCACAGGGTGTTCACGCTCATAGCAAACAGGGTGCGGCAAATTAAAATATATATATACATAAATATTATGGCACATTAATAACTTGCTTGAGGGCCACATTTAAGTGCTGGCCATTATAATGTAATGCCATTAAAATGCCAACAATTTGTAGCCACGCGATTTTCGACACGCCAAATGAAATGTGACACGCCCAACGGGAACCACCTCTTTGACAGGCTATTCCAGCAGCTTGTCTATCCTCAACAACATCTTCTCGTCGCTTGTCATCTGGCTGCTGCAAATTAAACCCGAAATACCTATCGATTCCATGAGGTATGCTGCCTCCACATCGGCAGCCACGGACTGCCATGCCATTTTAAAGTGTTTGTTTTGGTAAGCTGCTTAAAGGCACAAATGTACAACTCTTGTACCACTTCTCGAGCAACATCCTGCTCTGCTAGTTTTACGAAAGTTTCTGCTGCAGCCAACTTTCTTTTTTCAACGAAGAAATACACAAATGGCAAAGGTCATTACGAAGAGTGTTTTTAAATGTTTTCTTTTTTTATGTATTTTCTTCTTGATTTGTTTATGATATCATTGACATACGAAAACAAATAAATTAATAAAATAAACTATAAACTAAATATTTCACAGAGTTTGAGAGCTAAAACTTGTTAGTTGAGTATTTTTTGGCGGTTAACTCGCAGCTGAATAGTAAACAAATGTTTTTACTAATACTCGCAATTATATAGAAGAATAAATGTATTGACACGAGTGTAAGAATTTATGGGACGTACTTAGCTTGAATTATTATCAGAACATCCAACCGTCATTTCGACTTTTGAATATTTTGGTACAGCAATTAAATGGAATGACCCTTGGCTTAAATTCAAGATAAGGTATTTAAGTGTAGCTCGACTTCTTATATTGTATGTCATTTTGAATATATTATGCTCAATTAGTTTGCTCGCAGCACTCAACTGGCGGGTCAGCACTTTTCTTTTGCCCTCACTCGATTCGAATAGGGTTTCGGCCAGCCATTTCGTACTTCTTGCCCATCTTTCCATGCTTATTTTCCGCTGAAATGTGTGCGCCATTAAGTGATTTCGCAAAAAAAAAAAGAAACGAAAAGGAGAAAAAATTAAAACGAAAAAAGTCTGCTCGAAAAGTAATGCAAAGAAATTGATATGAATGAGCAAAAGTTTTCTGCAAGCTGTGGCTAAGTCGAAGCCGGCAAAAAGGGACGAAAATAAGTGGAAAATGTTGCTTCATTTTCGTCTTCTTCTTATAAATCTACATCTGGGCTGGCCGGCTGGCTGGCCGTCGAAAAGTGCGCAAATTAATGATTATGCCACACAGTTTAGCCCTCGTCTGAGGTGTGTACGTGTGTGTGAGGAAATCTCGGCATAATGCAATCAAAGTTTTTCACCTCCAGGGCTTATTGCCTTGCAAAAAAAAGAAGTAATGTACCAATTTGCTTAATGTGTTTGTGATTGACCTGTGAGAAAATCCCAAACAATTCCGAAGAAATTTCTAACATTGAGTTCATGTCCAGTTCCCAAAGGTCAAAAGGGATCCGCCAATCCAAGCGAAGCAAACAAAATTAACTAAAACGAACAAAGTTTAACTAGTTCATACCCTGGGGAGTGATGAAACGCACATCAATAGTATATTGTTCAATGATATATTTTAGAATTCCTTTTTCTCATCTCGAAAATTGCTTAAAGCAGAGGAGAAGGAGAATAGATGTACGCGTGCATGTTAGTTTAGCTCTTAGAGAAGGGTATAGAGGATACATAAACTCAACTCAACTCAACAATATATACAGTGTAAATATATCCGCATACAGTGCTTAACAAACCCATATGCTTCAATATTCTTCTCAGATTACAGGGTATAAATCGAGAATATATTTTTGTCTGTATTTATTAGTCTCAATAGGCTACTGTGCATAAAAAACGACTCTATTACTCAATATCTTTATTTATGTACGTGAAGTATATACATATGTGTATATATTTATAGAGAGCATTGAAATTCAATTTAAATAAAATATAAATAATGATATAAATATAAGTAATATAATATGAAATATAATATCTATATCTATAAATATAATAGATTATTGCATATAAAACTATTTCACAAATTGAATTCCTTATATATATAATATCCCCACTCTGGATTTTGATTGAGTATAAGGTGATTTCTTTTATTTAAATTGGCATTTCATGCCTGCGTCTGGGGCGCTTAAACAGTTCGTTTACTTTTTAATTATGCGTATTTATTTATTGATTTCTTTTCCATTTTACGCTTGAGCCGTAGCTGCCGTACACACAATAAAGGCAAACAAACACACCGGGGCATATTTGCTGTGGGTTCTCATAATGATGCCAACGCGAACTCCAATAGAGCCTGGCAAAGATTTGTGTAAACCATTCGAGTGGAAAATGTCTGAGCTCAAGGCAGCGTCCCGAGCAAATGGCTATCAAAAATTTGTTGGGCACCAAATGCTTCAAGAAATTAAAGCTGCAATACAATGTCAATGGCACAGAGGAAAAGCAAACTCTCCCACTTTGCTCAGTGCATGTGAAAAGCCCTTGAAATCCTTGCTGATTTTTAACGATTTTTCCGTCATCAGGCGAAGCGTTTAACGATTCACTCAGGCAACTCCTTGCTGACTGCTTGACTGACACTGACAGTTTGCTGCTTCGCACTTTTTCCTGCAATTTTCCAAATTGCTATCCATTACATACATACACACACATACATACACGTACATATGTATTCGTATAATTATTATAATGCTCACTCTGTTGGATTAAGCTGTTATTGCTGTTGCTTTCCTTCTTCTCCTTTGTTGTTTTTACCCCGGGGAATCCAGGCATCCACGGTTTGAGCGATTGCTGAGTTTTCAATCAATTATGTTCATTAGGATATCCGTTTACATTGCCATTTATTGATGCAGCACATGCACATTATGCGCAGCTTATAGCTGAAGCAAAACAGCTCAAAAACAATAATACTCCAGAGTGTGGGGGTTGATTGTAATTAAAGTGTTTATTAATATTTTATATACATATTTATTTGCTGGTCCTACCTCGAGTCATAATAGAAATAAAAAGCAATCAGCAAAAAGCGAAAACTTAATTTATAATTATATTTTTATGCAATTTCCTGCGTTTGACAGGTTTTATAACAAGGGTTGGGGTACGATAACGAATACCGAATATATATAGGCGAAAAAAAAAAAAAAATAAAAAGCAAATTGAATTCTGCTCATCGGCAGCATCGACTGAGGAATAATAAGGCGCTAAAATGTTTTAAAATAACTAAAGATTTAACTTGTAAGCCAACGTAATTTACCTGATCTTACCTCACTTACTTCCACCACTAAGAACTGCAGTTGACTTCTAGTGAAGGAATATTCACACAGTTCAGAAAAAGTCGTCCCTTTATATTATGAAATGTTTGCATATACACCGAAAGCTTTAAAGTCACAAATTCTTTTGAAACTTTCCAGAATTGTCCATTAAAAAATACCAATAGAAATAATGTATGCAAAGCCTGCGAACTGTTACCAAAAAGTATAAACCAAAAGGGACAAATACAGGGCAGAAGTAAAAAGAAAAAAAAAGAAAAAAGAAAAATATATATTTATTTATATATATGTAGGTATATATAGAAGCCCAAATACACATGGCGTATACGCAATATTCTATTCAACCAGCCGCAAAAAGTTGACAAAGCAAATACTCGAAGTAAATAAAAGTGAATACAATGAAAACTTTAATTTGACAACAAGTTAAAAAGCAAACAAGACTCAAGTATTAATCAAAATGAAATAAATTGGAAAAAAAAAAAAAAAATAAGAATGGAATGGAATTGTGCTAAGGCAGAAGTTTGCATGCTTTAGTGCTCTTGTTGAAAAGGTGTGGAAAACTTTTGAAGAAAACCAATTTCCATTGGAAAAACTGTTTTGTGTATGTAATCCTTGGCATAAGTTGTTCGATTCACTTTTCCATTGTCACACTTCCTCTATTATATGGCATAAAAAAAAGAGTTGCTCTTGGGTTTTGTTGTCACGTAAATACGCGCGTTTATATGTTTGTATATGCGAATGTGTTATACATTTCAATTTCCGTAAGGACTGCCAAGTATGCGTATCCTTCACATATATGTATACATATATTTATATGTATATACATACATATTTATATGTATTTATACAACAAGGCCAGCAAGCGAGAGAGAAAAATAACAAACAATTTGCCGCTGGCTCCTCTTTTGTGTATTTCATTAGGCAACAACGCAAGGTCCAGAAAGCAAAAAAGAAAGACCAAAACAGGACAGACAGCAGAAGATAAAAAAAAAAAAAAAAAACAATCTCGAAAGGAAAATGGAAAAGAGTAGACTTAGGCACGTTGCCAAGTAACATTTATGCGGTCATTTCCACAGCAGATTTCAATCCTCAGCAAAGCGCACACAAAATGTTACAGATTAAAAATATTTTATATTTTATTTACATTCCTTTACATGAATACAATATTTAAAATAATGTCAACTGATTTACGAAAAAGGTAATTTCATTAATTAAAGCAACCGTATTTAATTAATTTAATTTAAATATACATATTTTAACGTCCTTTTGCATGTTTATTTTTGCTATTTGCAGTGCGATGTATTCGATGAGATTGATTTATCGGAACTGTGTTATTTCGAGTGCAGCATCAAGAACGTAAATCACAGCTTTCAGGTAAGTTTTATATTTAGTGCAACTAAAATGGATAAGCATTTGAGTTTACAAATATGAATTATATACAGTTTTCAAATATTTATTCACTCTGCTTCAAAAATTATAATTTTTGATTTATAATTTTTTTTAAAGCAACAGATGAAACTTATTATTATAGTAACAACTTTTATAGACTACAATGTAAGCCAATGGGTTGAGGTATAAATATATAGAATTTCATATTTTGTACGTCTCCTATATCGACTAGCTATAACTGCGCCTGTTCAAATATAAGAAAATCGATAGATCCAACAATTTTTCCATTCCATTCATTCCGAAAATTGATGGCAGCTATAAATTGATTTATTTTCTTACTTATTACAAATTCCTGACTATGTAGTTAAACAGCACCTGCGCTTGGTATTCACCTTCCCAGCGCAAATTATCGTCTTATGAAACCTTAGGCGGTAATAAAAATTTAATTCGAAAACTTTTGGCACTTGCGTCACATACATATATATTTTATTATCAACTTCTGGCCGCAATAAAATGTTAGACTTACTTTTATGAATCCAACAGATGTAGCTATTGCACAAATTAAAGATTCAAGAGCCAAGTGCGAGATTCTCACCTTATACGCAACTTGTGCTCATATCGCTATGAAGTGTGAAGAGATGAAAGGCAAGAGTAAATAAAGCTGCACACCTTTGAGAGTATATAGACTGTCTCGGCAAACATAGAATAACCAAGCTCATTTCCTGTTTGCCGTTGCCTGAGCCTCACGCAAATGTTTTTTGCTATTGTTCTTTGTCATTCTTTGCGATAGAAAAACATTCACCCAATGCCAACTTATCCCTTTATACACCCAATTACAGACGGCGAACACACTTATACCCACACTGCTACTGTAAGGGCAAAACCAAATACCAAATACAAACACAAATGCAAATACCATCGATATTAGTTGTCAGAAACAAAGCAAAATGTTTACATTAGACGCGCTCTGCATGCCAAATTAGCATAAGCAGCCCAATGCCCCATAGTCAGCAACTTATTTCTGCATATACATATAAACCAGCCAGACAGTCCTAACCTCTATAAACCTATGCTCAAGCAGCATCTCGAGCCTAAATATTTAAATTTATATTACATTATACACGAATGCGCAGCTTTTGATGCGCAAAATTAACGCATTTATTTGTCGGGTTTTCGACAAATGCCATTCATGGAACTCTAATACCCTGTAAAAATGAAAAATGTACTGTGAAGATCATAGCAAGGCCTGCAGGCATCAATATTTAGATGAGATTTGAGTAGACAAATATTTCTTTTAGATTTTTATATTAATCTTAATAGTTTAAATTAAAGTTCAAATATCAGGTGTCTCTTTATCAATCTCTCTATCTATAGGGTATTACCAATCAGGCACACTTATTTACATTTGTTTCACTTGTAGTTCCTGTTGCGTTCACGAATACCATCATAAAAGTTTGAACCGGCATATATGAACATATATTGAGTAAATTAATCATAGATTTTCTAACCTGCACTCAGGATATATAACCGCAAGCCTTTGCGCCGACAAATGGCATAAGCCGCAATTTATTATTCTCTTTTATCGGCTATATGGCAAAGTAACTTTTGCGCGGCAAATTCCAGAGCTCAGGAATATACTCGTAGGTGGGAGAACTTAAAGGCGAAGAGCTTTAAGATTCGAAAGATTTTCAGTATTTTTGCAAAAAACGGAAAGGTTAGTGTTTATGCATGGATAAATCAAAGATTTTTCCCGCCAACAAAATGATAGAATAAATAAATAAATGTATGTATGTATTATTTTATTTTATTACCACTACATGAATATCATAGACATGCACTTTACAAAAGTAAAACAAAACTTGTATCTCAATTAATAAATATGCAGCAACTCAATGTAATATTTTTTGATGACTTTATTTGAACATTTCAAAATCACATTTATAGACACCTTTTTTGAAAAAAAATAGCAATCAATGTGATACAGGATGTAATTGTTTATCAATAATATAAATACTCTTTGGAAAATAAAGCAAAAATTAAACTTCAATTAAAACGCTTTTCATGTCATTCCCCTGTCGACATGTAAACATAAAAACAATTAAAGTGAAAGAAACTGTATCAAATTTATTGGCCCGTGAAATGGAATATTCAAATAAAATATATACATATATTGAGCTTCATTTATTGCGACCATAGTTTAATATTACAAATTCTCACATACTATTAGGTTTTAATTATTCTGAATGAGAAATATGTTGAAATATTTTGGATGTCACTAAATTGTCATAAAATGTGCTTAAATGGAAATGTTATTACGCACATTGCAAAATTCTTTAAATGGAAGCTTTAAATTTGTGACAAGTAAGCTTGTGCTTGGTACTTGCTAACAGCATTAAGCTGCAGGCTTTATGAAACATAGTATAAATAAAGTATGTTTGCGTGTTTGTGTATTTTTTGTTGTTGTTGCTGTTGTTGTGTTAAGTTCTCTGTTAACAAGCTCTTTGAGGTCTCTGATTACCAGCTGTTCAAATGGGACACTCTGCACAATGTGACCTAAGACCCAGCAGGTGGTTGTAGTTGTTGAATGCCGTCTGCAGTCGTGTGTGACTGCATGTGTGAGTGCAGTTGTGACTGCAGGTTCATATATATAAGCAAAGTAGTTTTGTTAGCGTACTATATGCTTGATGTGTGGCACCAGTTGTGAAGGGTCATGATACTTATCTTTAATAGAATTGGATATGTTTGATGTATTATTTCTTTAAAGTTGTTTAAAGTTACTGTTGAATTATTAAAAACATATTTCCATTAGTACTTTACGAGCTTTGTTGAAAGCAAATTAAAATTAATAATAATTCAAAAAGTTAAATAATCAACTGAATAAACATTTAATAAAAAAGTATCTCCAATGAATATTTATTTCTTTATATACAAGAATTTAAACAGTTTTTCATTTAGAAGTTTTTTAATTTTTTAATATTTATATATTCATATATATTTTATAATATATTTGAGTATTTTCTTTTTATTATTTAAGCCGTTTTTTTATTTCTATTATTAAGTTTATATATATATTTTGCATTATATTAAGTTATTTACTTCTTTTTCATAAGTTTATTGAAAAAAAAAACAAAAAACAAAAAACATTTTTATAGTTTATAGAATACAATTGTTTAGGCATTTCTGTTTACTTAATGGACCTATTATGCCAAGTTGTTTGCTTCTCTATTGGAATATCAATATCAATCATAATCAATAAAAAGTGGTATATATTTATGTGATTTTAAAGAATTTAATTTTTTAATTTGATTACTTTAACAAATATCAACTGTCAACTGTTAAATATGGAATTTCTCTTATCATAATCAAAGCAAACAATATTGGATTATTGGATTGGATTATGACCAACGACTGTTTGCGACATTTGACAGGCAACAACTATTTGAAGCCAAGGCAAAACCAATTTAAAATTGTTTCTTGAAGCTCTGGCAAATATTTCTCTTACTCAAGTGATCCGTTTTTAACAAAAGCCCAATTTTGACAGAGTTCGGGCAGCCAAACTTTGAGGCGTGAGGGTCCTCTTATTGTCGCGGCTGTTGTTGTTGTTGTTGTTGTTTTTGTTGATTTGAACTTTTTGGCAGACATGTTGTTGCTGCTGACGCTCAATTAGAAGTTTAACAAATATTGCGCATTACGCATACGCCACGTTGTGCGGCGGCGCAATTAACAGACGTCGCTCTTATTTTATTGTTACCCAACAGCTGCCATCGCCCTCCATAATTGATGTAGGCGCCTTTGGCAGTCATTCGCATCAGTCTCATGCTCGCTGGCATTTTGTATGCAAAGGCAATCAATCAGCTTGATTGACTCAAACAAATTCGCATACTTCAGTGCGGCGCACATATATGCTCTTGTACTTGAAATTCGCACATTAAGTGCTGGTTGTAAATTATATTTTAATCAAGTGCCTCAGCTGTGGCATCTTACAGCTGATTGACAGCCAAACCAAATATTGTAGTTCCACGCGCAAATATTTGGAATTTCAATTCCACATAATTAAAGTCATCAAATATTAGCTGTCTACATATTAGCTGGATTATATCATGGCATTATGTAGTTGACAGGCCACAATTATAATACCCTTCAAATAATTTAATTGAACAAAGCAAACAAGCAGCAACAACGCCCTGGCAAGGGGGGACCAAACGAAAGCCAATTTCCAGCAGCTGGGCGCATTTTTGGGTCTGTTCGCCTTTTCTAGATGAATGTAGAAAAGTGAGAAACTTGTGCACAATAAGAGATTTGTTAGCTTGATAAAAGAAAATTTGTTAGGTTTAGCAGAGAGCAGAGAGCGGGGCTCCCAAAAAAAAGGTCTAGAAATTTGATTCATGAATGTAAAGGCTTAAATTTTATAAAAGCTTTTATTCTAATGAATAAATTTATTCAACGCAAAGTGAAAACAAATTTTTAATAAATTAATGTGATGAAAAAGAAGTTTTCTAAAAAAAGTTTTTTGCACTTTTATGCTTATGATTTCAAAGTATATTTCTATCTTACTACTTTAACCCACACAACAAAAATAAACAAATTTTATATACATTAATTATTAATTAATTAAATTTTAAAGTAATATTATGATGAATAAAACTTTATATTTTCACCCTCTATATGCTTGAAAAATATGAAAAATATATTCGTTTATATTTTTAAATTAATATTTAATGTTCACCATCTTTATTCACTTGATCAATTTTCCTAACGAACTCTGAAATCTCACACTGAAATTTATTATTTTCAATTTATTGTGCCATAAATTTCATTTTCGATGTGCTCAAGTTCATGCATCTATATATTGCCCCCACTTATATATAAGAGCCTACTCACCTGCTGATTTCCATGAAATTTGTTGAGAACAAAGCGCTGGAATTATTAGTTCCTTAAACGCTTGGCTTGGGGCGATTGGCCTGCGGTGCCGACAGCAGCTGGCATATATGAAATTTGAAACAATCATACCAAGTGAGACGTAGGTACTCCTTCTTTACGAGCTTAGAACGGTGCCAGGTAACACAGGCACACGCAAGAACACATACCCTCGTGTCCTTGAACTTTGAAATTTAGCTGAAATTCATATAAAAAATGTATACAAAATGTTGTCATGTGCTTGAAAAAGTTGTGGATACTGCGGCACAAGGACTTGCACGAGGCTTTTTTCTCTCTTTCGTTTTTTGATACTTGGTCTACGCTTTGATATTTAGCTCAAGTTGAGCTTTCAAAATTCGCTTGTTTTACTTTTAAAAACTTAAACTGGCAAATGCAAATCGAGCTTTTAGCTTGAATCTTCTAAATATTTATGCATGTAACTCATACGCCACGTGTTACATTTTGACAGCCTCTTCCGCTGCGTCGTAAAAAGTTGTTGTACATCTGTATATATATTTATATATACATATATATGTATATTATACGCCTGTGTGTATGTATTTTGGCGAAATAGCCGACGGCCATTAAAATTTCAAAAGTAATTTCAACATTGCGCTGGGCGGCTCAGCGCGATAATGAAAAAAATGTATATATAAAGACATATATATATATATTTATGTGTGTACATGCAGGAAACGTGTGCGTGCACTTGGGGATACAGCAAACAGATACAGAGAGATGTGTTCATCAATGCTCAGATGTGGGCTAAAGTATTCCAATACGATTTCGTTTGGCCTGCCTGTCCACAGCCAACCACCGCCGCTTCTCAGTCGCTCCTCGGGGACAACTCGGCGTATGCGTAATGTGGCTGTTGCTTCTGTTGTGTCTGCTGCTGCTACTTCTTCAGCTGAGACTGGTCCAATTCATGAATATTTTGAGGCAAAATGATGCGTGGCATCCACGACCAATGCCACTCCACTCCCCGTTTTCGTTGTAATGAATTCTGACAGCAGCTCCGGCTCCGCCATGTTTTTGTTTGTTTTTTTGATTGGAGTGCACAGCGAGTGGCTCATACCAGGTCTTGTGTCTGTAGCCCGAAGCTAAATACAGTTATACTAACATTTACTGCCACAGAGGGGCTAAGCATATACACACACTCGAACTTAATGCCTTGTCGTCTGAGTTGGATTTCGCCCAAATCGAAATACTTTAAAATCACAAATTATTTTCAATTCAGCTGTGAACAAGAATAATATTTAGATACTGTTGATTTATCTGGCACAGATATATTTAAATTACAATACATTAGAGCTTCCCTAAAAACTAAATTGCTTTTCCCTAAGTGCTGCAAAGTCTCCAGTCGAAACTCATTAAAAACAAATATTTTGCGCAACTTTGTACATAAATTATTGTAGTCTTTGTAAATCATAAAAACAGAGTCCATTGCTCTCATTCATAAAATTTATAGTATTTCTAATTCAAAAATTTCATTTGTCACGCTGACCTAATTCTATATTTATTTCAATTGATCAGTAATCGTACCCAGATTATGATTTGAAATTATAATGGGCAATATGGATATAAAGATTTTCATAAATGTAACAAGTAGAAGGAGGCATGGACGACGAGTGAATTGAATTGATTAAGACCTGTCTGTCCGTCTATTTATCCGTACAGATGTAGATATGCGCTACAGTTACGTTATAGTAATAAGAGAGTTGAACTTTTTTCGATAACTGTTCGATTATTCGAAACGGGAGTAGACCCGCTTCAAAGTTATCCAAGTTAAAAATCTACGAAACAAAAGAATAAAAAGAAATGATTAGAGTTTAAAAGTTGTTTTCATTGTCGTGAAAAAAAAAAAATACTTTGCATTAATACTTTAGACGGCTTAAGCAAAACATTCAGCACGTAACCGATTTATTACGCACAATTAGATAATATATAAAATTTGAATTCATCTCCCATCTTTGATATTTTTCAATTCTCAATTATTTCAATTCGCTCCGCCTTTCAATCTCAATATTTATCAATGAAACTTACTAGGTAAAGCTTAATATAAAATATAAATTTTTTATCAATATAATATCCCAGTCCCATAAGAATGGGTACTCGTCCACATTTAATTAACTTTGTTAAAACTATTCTGAATGTGAAAATAGGCTTCCATTACAGAATGCAAAGATAAATTCAAAATGTTCAGAAAATTAAATTAAACGTTGTTCCCGAGTTGATGGGCGAAAGTTTAAAGGTAATTGAATACCGTGAAATAATGCACTGCTGCCACTGCTGGTCAGCGGCCAAAAAGCAAATAATTTCCGCCCCATTGAAAGGCGAGCTGGGCGAGGCTTTTGGGGCGATGCAGGTAGCCCGGCAACCTGGCAACCTGGCAACCTGGCAACCAAGTAACCAGGCTGCCATACGGACAAAGAGAATGTGAGTGAGTGACAAGTAAACCGCAGGCGCCAGCCAACCATGAAAGCATATTCATGTTGCAAGTGCCGCAGACAGGTGGCAGGAGCAAAGGCACGTGCAACGTGGCTTTAATTGAATAGCTAAAGCCCGCAGGCAGAGCCAGGGTGAGTGCGCATCACACAGGAGCTTACTGAGTGAAGCGATTTGGGGGATGCAAATGTCTGTTCATGCGGTTAGATTGTGGCATTGGTTGCACTAATTGCAATATTGCAACATTTCAAGCAAACCTCAAAGAGTCAAAGCTGTTTTCAATTGCAAAAGTCAGCTGACGAATTAAACTCAATTAATACCTCAGAATGTAATTAGTGACGAGGCTATCTTGTCTCTGGCAAGCTAGGAAGCTAGCCAACCGTCTAAATTGCATTCTAATGCCGTAATCAAAATTCACACCTGACCCCTGCTGACACTTGAAGCGACCTAACGATGTGCACGTGTCGCTGAACATCGCATCGTGTACGACAAAAAGTATATTTCGATGTATGCGTGTTGCGCTTTTTCCTTTGATTTGTTCAGGCTGAGTCGATTTGTAATATGCCATAAGCTATTTTAAAATCGTGTTAGGTAGTCATGCTAAGTCGTGCTTAGTCGTGCTTAGTCGTGTTTAGTCTAACCAATTCGTGACACAGTTGTGTCACGAGCTCAACCTTCTCCATAGTTCTGTCTCATCTTTAAGCTGGACGCTTCTAGCTCAATGAGCTTTTAAGGTAAACCACAATGCTTTCAGTCGAGCTTGGCATTAGCCTCTGCGCCATCCGCTTGGCCTCAGGACGTTAACTGGCATCGGATTATTTCATTTTCGCTTTCTGTTCGACGACAGACGGACTGTGAGCTGGAGCCCATGAAAGTGGATTATAATGTTGATGTGGTCATAGCCTTTTTGCACATATCCATTATGCGCTGCATGCAATGCAGGATACAGTCAATGTGAGTCGGCCAGCTATGACATTGGCATGTGGCATGTGGCATGTCAACTGCTGTTAAATGGGTCAACTGTAGCTATTGAACTGCGGCTTTTAAAGGGCGTATTATTGTTACAGATTCTTTTTGTATGCTTAAGATTGAATTTCTGCGTATACTAGAGTTAAAGTACCTTCTATACAGTATCTCTTCAATGCTCGCTTAGCCAATAGAACATACTTATTCACAAGTTCTAGACATGACCAGGGCTTGGTCAAGGTCCGAGGCTAGACAGTCATGTTAACTCATTAATTTAATAAGACAACAAAAAATAAGAAACTTTGTAACACCAATTACCCGAATGAACTTGGCTACTAAGGGAGCAGCTGCAACAGCAACAGCAACAGCAACAGCACCAGCACCAGCGTTTACCGCTGGCCAAGGATATGTTCGGTGAAGGACATGTGTGCCATAAATTAGGCAACATGACAAGCAAATCATAATCAGGTAGCTGGCGTGCTTCAGTTGGCCTTGTTATATTTGCTGTTGCGTATGCCACAGTAGAGCCCGCATTAATTGTGACTGTTATGAAATAAGGGGCGGGCGGGCGGTCGGTCAGATGTGAGCGCTGAGAAGCGAATTGGCCGAGGCGTATAATAATACGCCCCACACAGCTTTTGTTGTACTTTGAGGGCTTGGCGCATTGTTTTGTACATTCCGCTCTATTGAAAAGGCGTGGCGGGCGCTCCTGTCTGCAGATTAACATAAATATGAGAGTTATTTGCATGTTAATGAGGCCATAGAAACTAATAGACCCATCTTTGATTACACAACTAATAAGCACGTCTCGCATGTGGTTAATATATGTGTGTATTTGAATATATGTATGCGTGGGTATTTTATTATAAGCATATGTGTACACAGCTTAACCAAGTGCAACTGTTTTCTATTGCACATATTAAATGGAAATGATTATTCATGATAAAAATAAGAAAAAAATAAATAAACATGTTTATTCTCTTTTATAAATCAAATCGCCTGAAACGTTATTTCTAAAACTAGTAAATAATGTTCCCCTATTCCAAATACCACAAAAGGCATATACTTTGCTGCCACGCTCGATAGAGGGTGATAAGAAGGTGCACAATCAAACTACAAAATTTATATTGAATGGATGAGCGCCAACAGCCAACTGTCATATATCAGAATAGCCTGTCATATAGAAGACTATAGTAGTCAAAAGTTTCTTAAACATAGAATACCTACATGGCGCTCTGCGGTACGAACATCACTGAGATTGACTAGAGCAAACTGATTTCTGAGAAACTGAGTTCTACATAGAGATATGATAATTCGGATAGTCACAGAACTTATTAACGTGACATAACTACATATATGCAGATAAACAAATCAACACCTACTAATCTAAATAACAACAACAGGTGAAGGCTGACAAGAATTTATTCTCTGAACCATCGCGAACTAAACTTGAAATACTGTAAAAAGAAAAACAAGGAATTTGTAAAAAATCGAAAGTTACGATCATAGCTCTCAAATAATACTTCACAGTTTCATTATTTACGCACTATTCACGAGATTAAATAAAATAAAATAAAATAAATAAATCATATTCACTTACTCTCGCTTCAAGCAAGAGCCTTCGATTCTTTCCGTTAAGGCTTTTATTTGACCGCCCAGCAATTGATCTATTCATTCTATAATAGTAAAACTCGTTTAGATAGCGATTGCATAATGAGGGTCATAAATAACTCAAAATTCACATACACATACACGCACTCAATTCGATGCAATCAATGTGTTCACTAAACTCACCTCAAAATGCCAATAAGATTTCTTGCTTAAAAAAAACTCAACCAAGCGTTCGGTGAAAGACCACAGCGAAAAAAACCAAAACAAGAGATTTCAGTTGGCATTTATTTGCAGACATCGACAAATGGTCAACAGTTATTTGCGAGCTATGTTTAAGGTGTATTTTTTCCGATTACTTAAGATTAAGAGCTAAATGCGCCATAAATTTTAAGACACTAAGATACTTGTAGGAGATACCTGACTAGGAGTATGTTCCCTTAGCTTGTATCTTGCACAAACTTATTAAATTTAAATATTTAACCAAATATTACTTCTTTGTTTCAGATAATAACACCTACCCGCTCTCTGGTGCTGTGCGCCGAGTCCAGACGCGACATGGAGGATTGGCTGGGATCACTGAAGACAGCGACGGCGCCGCAGCGTCCGCGTGGCGATAGCTTTCTCATCGATCAGCATGACATACTCTCGAATCATCATCACTGGTATGCAACCTCCCATGCACGACCCACCTACTGCAATGTGTGCCGCGATGCGCTCTCTGGCGTCACCTCGCACGGTCTGAGCTGTGAGGTGTGCAAGTGCAAGGTGCACAAGCGATGTGCGGCCAAGGCGATTGCCAACTGCAAGTGGACAACGTTGGCAACGGTTGGCAAGGATATCATCGAACAGCCCGATGGCAGCATCATTATGCCGCATCAGTGGATGGAGGGCAATCTGCCCGTTTCGGCCATTTGTGCGGTTTGCAAGAAGACCTGCGGTTCGGTTTTGCGGTTACAGGATTGGCGCTGCCTGTGGTGCAGGGACACGGTGCATGTGGCATGTCGACCGCAAATGGCAATTGCCTGTCCGATTGGCCCCGCCAAGCTGTCTGTAGTGCCGCCCACCAGCGTACATTCAATTAGCACGGACGATGCCTGGGATGTGGTCAGTCCGAAGGGCAACTTTTCGCCGTTGCTTGTTTTTGTCAACTCCAAGTCCGGCGACAATCAGGGCGTCAAGTTTCTGCGACGATTCAAGCAGCTGCTCAATCCAGCGCAAGTATTCGATCTGATTTCAACGGGGCCCAGCCTGGGTCTACGTCTGTTTCGCCACTTTGAAATGTTTCGAATTCTGGTGTGCTCCGGCGATGGTTCCGTCGGCTGGGTGCTCAGCGAGATTGATCGTTTCAATATGCATGTAAGCTTTAATTTCCTTATCTTTATCGACGCCATTTATCGTTGCACCACCTATTCCCTCACAGAAACAATGCCAGGTGGCTGTCATGCCGCTGGGCACGGGCAACGATCTGGCCCGGGTCTTGGGCTGGGGCTCCAGCTGCGATGATGACACCCACCTTCCCCAAATATTGGAGCGCTACGAGTCCGCCAGCACCAAAATGCTGGATCGTTGGAGCATTATGGTGTTCGAGAAGGCCATCACGGTGCCCAAGATACCAAAGATGTCCATTACCACGGAACAGGAAGCTCTGCTCACGGGCATGGTCACGTCGGCCAATCATCATTTGCGCTTCATAGTCGAGACGAACGATACGCAAACATTAATATCGTCTATGCGCTCGCTGTGCGACACCGTCGATGAGCTGATCTCACGCATCTGTGAGCATCACAAGGACGACGAGCAGCTGACTATGAAATGTGACATACTTAAGCAGAAGCTCACAATGCTGCTGGATGCCCTGCAAGAGGAGGAGTTAGGTACACACAGCGGCGATGATTTGGTTGCCACTATAAGGAGTTTAATATCGCGCAGTGTGCCCTTAACATCGGCACGCCCCTGCTTTCTGTAAGTGGAAATTACTTGAAATGACATCAAAGAGATGTGCAACATAAATGTAACTTAATTTTAATTTTAAATATTTGTTTATTTGTAATACATAAACTTTTAAATTTAATTTCATATGAAAGCTTAGTTCAGAACTTCTTGGCAGCTGAAAGTATGCTACAATTTCATTTATTCGAATTGCACTGCTTTGCAACAGGCTGCACTGCTTGAAGTGCAAGCATCTCTGAACTTCTTTCAAGCTGTGCTGCGCAGATTAAATTTTGAATTTAAAATAAAAGTCGTTAACTTTGTATAAACGTTTTGTTAAATGTAAAAGACTGATGATAGCATTGCCAATAAAATACATTTCTCATTGTAGCAATCCGAATATATCAATTGAAAAAACTGAAAAGGATAATATAAATTCAAAGGAGCGTCGCAATAGTCGCTCACTGCGCTCCAGCGAAAAGGAGGCCTTGCAGGCCCGAGCGAACAGTGTGAAACGCGCCATTTACAATGTGGTGGAGCACTCAGAACCGGGTCGTCCCAAGCGCTACCAACGTAAGCTCTCCATTACACCCTTTGAGGCGCTCAAAATACCAATTACAAATTCAGGCGACTCAACGCCCTGCGGCTCGCCGCTACCAATTATACCACCCATCAATATTATCTCGCCGACAATGGAGACATCACGCCTGACCTGCATATCACCGCTGCCGGACACGCGTCGCGATTCAGTAGATGAGAACTTCTTCAACAGCATCAATTTGCCGGCGCCGCGTCAATTTGCGGACAGTCGTCGCAGCTCGGGTGTGCCTGAGGTCATCCAGGAAATGGAGGAGGGCGCCAACGGGGAGACAGTCTATCGCATTGGCCGCTTGTCACTGAGCGGTGGTGCCAACATCGATGATGCCGGCAATCGTCTGTCGCCCAGCAGTGAGGCAGGCGACAAGACGCCCACTGAACGGAAGGTGGACTTTCTGCGTGTACCGATCTTGACAAGCGAACCGATTGTCGATCCCTTGTCCAACTATCGACCAATCGAGGTGTTCGAGCGTACCTACTACATGACACGCGAATTGGACAAGGATAAGGAGCGCACTGCGAGCAGTCAGATCGAAAGCGAGAAGGAGGAGGCCGACGGCAACGAGAAGAGCGAACCGCAGGAGCCACATCGTGCTCTGGTACACACTTGTAATCTACAGGTACCCGGCATTGTCGTAACCCCCCAATCCCAAAATGTATATACGAGCGAAAACCTCACAATCATTGACACCGATGCCCAAACCAACACTGTATGGCGTTACCTAACTATTAATTGAGAAGGAAACTAAGCTGTCTCTTCTTTTGCTCTTACAGGAACAATCCTCGTCGGAGGATCTAGGCGGGGAGGCAAGCGATGTGCTATCCGCTATTAGCAATGAGGAGTGCAGTGTGGCTTCCGAGATCTTCGACAAGCCCGAACCGGGTCACACCCTAGGCGACATTATACAAGTGAGTGGCAGCCTCGTCTCAGCTGTGAATTAAAATTTAAAATAATTAAAATCTCTCAATAAAATATCTATCCTTGAGTAGAGCCTGGATGCGACCAACTTTACACACATCGATTCGCCGGAGACCAGCGATGAGACGGAGCCCATGCCTGGCGAGAGCCTAATGGATGACATTAGCTCGGTGTTGGGCCACGATATAACCAATGCTCTACAGGACAACACTATCACAGATGACACCACTACCCTCTGCTCGGAGCATGCTGGGCCGCCAAAGCCGCCGCGCAAGAAATCGCTGAGCGCCTTGGTCCAAAGCAAAACGCATCCACGGCGACGTAACTCCTCGCCACCTCGCAAGGCCGGGCTCGCACGCATGGATAGCGACGACAATCCGCAGCAGTTCGGCTTTGAGAATATTGTATTCGAGATCGACAATCGCTGCGACGATCAGAAGATACGGGAACCGCCGCGGTACTGCAGCCTGGCGCAGTTCGTGGAAGGTAACGATATAGCGCGTCAGAGTTTCAAGGTATGTGTTAACCGCCGATCCGGCCAAAAGTAGGTAAATTGTATATATATACCTATATACATAAATATATTTATATATATACATATGCATTTATATATAGAGCTATAGTTATGTTATGTTTATCGAAAGTGCTCCGACATGGCCACTTATGGTAAAAAAATCTTTGTTGCTCTCCGTTTGCTTCTTTCTTCAAACTTTTCTTTTCGTGTGTATTTAACAAACCGAATACGTTCACTTGCTTGCCTCAAAACCAAATCCAAATCGAACTTTAAAATAAAATACAATATAATAAATATAACGAAATCGAACCAAAACCAATACCAAAAACAAAAATATCAAATATGCATAACTCCTGCTCCGCTCCTGTCGACTCTATCTTTAATGTGAAGCGTCCCAAAAAGCGCATCTCACTCAAGAAATTGAATGCAAATACAACAACAACAATCGTATCTCAACAGCAGCTAGTGCTTGACAACAATGACAACGGCAAAAACGAAGAGGCTGATACGCCCACAAACACAGCCCCAACTAAAACGTATCGAAATCTAAGAACGACTACGACTAGCGACGAACTGGACACTGCAATTAAAATTGAAATCAATAATGCAACGACAACCACTTCAACAACAACAACAACAATCACAGCCACAACAACGTCGACCACAGTAAAGCCCCTTGAATCGGCAATGGCCTCGTCGACATCGCCCACAAAGAAGTCGGGCCATGGACAAGAAGTAAAGCGCATTACCTTTGATGAGTCGTGTAAGAAAGAATCCTTTGATGATGTAAATCCCAACTATCCACAGATAAGTGTTGTTGTAAGACCACCAACACCATTGCGTGGTGATTCCGTTAAGCCAACAGCAGCGTCATCATCCTTATTAGCGACCTCATCGTCGCTGCTCGGTGTACGCACGTTGAACTCCTCGGAGATACGACGTCACTCGAGCCACGCTCCCAGCTTGGCTGTGCGCGATTATGACAAGGATAAGGATCGACGACATTCCGGTTTCAATCCAAATTTCCTAACATTGGACCCGGAACATGCGCGCTTCCTTAGCAGTTCACCAGCGGCTAGTCGTAGAATTAGCTGTGGCAGTCTCTTCAAGGTAAGTCCTGACCCAAAACAACAAACTCCCCCCACATATACCATATAAATATATATATATATATATATATATATATATATATATATGTATATATATTTATATATATAAATATGATTTACGTTGGCACTACTGCATCAGCAAGTGAAAGTATATTGTCAGCCGAGCAATGACAATGCAGACATCCAATAAAAAAAAACCGTACACACAAATGAAATTTTAGGTAATTGTTGCGGTGTTAACAAAAAAGGAATATTAATACGGAATACAGAGGGTTATTCTGCTGAAAATTTACATCATACACCAAATTTATTTAATTTATTTTGTAGTTTTTTTTGTGCGATTCACATGGAATGTATTAAAGGTTTCAGACTTTATTCAAAGAGTACAATCTTTATATAAAGTTAATGCAATTTTTTGTTTGTATATTAATAGAATTGTTGGATACTTTTATTAGTGGAAATTACAGCTAAAGCAATTGTATACTAAAAAAAAATTAGTACAAATAAAAAATATCCTGCTTTCACATTTTCAATAGGACAGTCAAAAAAAAACTGAATATTTTAATAAAAATTAGTTTCGACTTTATGGAACCGTGTGAATTAAACAAAATATAGCGTATACGTTATTATTATTATTTGCCACATTAACTATAATTTAGCTAGTTTCGTTTGAGTTATAAAAACCAGTTTTACATTTAATACGATATATATGGAACTATATATATGCAAACAATTTTATATATATATATATATATATATATATATATATATATATATATATATATATATATATATATATATATATATATATATAAAATACAATAAATATTTAACAAAGCACAAATCAATTGGTACGTATTTCAAAATTATGTCAACTACTTGTATGAATTTCTCTTTTAGTTTCACAACACTGAAAAGCTTTTAACACACTTACACACACACATATATATACACACATTCTATATACACATTAAAACAAAGATATATATACATATATAATCACACATAGACATAATATTATTTTTTTCGCGAATACGAATTACATTTTCTTAGAAGAGAAACCAAAAACTTAACGTTAAACGCAGCTACGGACTATTCAGTGTGCGTTTCTTTGTGGTCGCCGAACCAGATATTCGCCTGGCAACCCTGGCGCTAATTAGGCCGCTGATACCGCTGGTAAGCCCGTTAACCAGAGGTCGGGGTCTCTCCTCTCTACTGCGTTCCTGAGTTCGTTCGTTCCATGCGCTCGCTCGTTCGCTCGTTCGACCTCGTTGATCGTTCGTTCGTTCGATGTGTATCCGTAACCCCAGCAAATGAAATAACTATATATAGATTTATGCAATATATTCTAGTAATATCCCCTGTATAAAGTGCCAGTTAAAGTCTCAGCTTTCGTTTCAGTTTGTGGTTACAGCACACGCGACAGTTTGATTTAATTTTCTTGAGTTACACACGTGTTGTCGTCTTGAAATGTAGTGTTGCCTAATACCCAATATTATAAACTAACGTTAACCAATACTGAATACTAAACAATTTCCATAACAAAAGCTAATATCAAATACGCTCCGCTTTCCATTCGATTTTCATTTTATTTCCAAGTAGTGTCTTTTCTCTCTCTCCCTCTCTCTATCTCTTTCATCCATTCTCACCCTTCCTCTCTCTTCTCTATTTCTTTCTCTGAAAACTAACCTCACTTGTGAAACCTGCGTCCACTATTATACAACACTGGCACACGCACATAATCTCAAACTCCAAGCGCTCACACACACACTCTCTCTCTCTCTCTCAATCAGCCACATCCACATGTTTCTTTGTATCGTAGTTAGTGCTGACTTTCCAGTTGCTCTTTGACACCAATGGCTCATTGCTCCACGCTCCTATCTAATCGCTGACTCTTTCTTGCAGCCGAACGAAGCTTTGCCCAATCTGCAGGCACTCAAGGGCTCCAAATCGAGTCTCTTCATGGGCTCTACACTCTTCGGCTTCGAACACTTCAGCACAGGCGACAAGGATGACAAAACAGGCAAGGATAAAGAGCGAACACCCACTGAAGAGACCAATCGCAAGCTACCAATTATCAATCCTCTAGTTCGCTTGCCCAACTGGCCCAGTAAGTGGAATTTCTTGCAATTTTAGTTTTCTGGGTCTTAATAATAATTAAGAACTTCATTTCTTTTGATTATTATTATTATAATTTTTTTTTTTTTTTTTTCATAAAAAGTTCGTATATATAATAAATATTTCAAATATTTTTAGAAATATTATTTATACTAATTCCGAATTTAATTTGTATTCTATTTCAATTCCATTTATTTTTATTCTTCATTCAAAATTCATATATTATACTTAGCTCAACTCTTCTCGTTTTACAGATCTGGCTAATGGCACTGGCTTTATATCCAAGTGCTTAATGGCCAATGCGGACACGCTGTGCGCCGCAGTTAGCCCGTTGATGGACCCAGATGAAACTCTGCTTGCTGGCTATCATGAGAAGTGTGTGATGAACAATTACTTTGGCATTGGCATTGATGCAAAGATCTCGCTTGACTTTCACAACAAACGCGAGGAGCATCCGGAGAAATGTCGATCCCGAGCACGGAATTATATGTGGTACGGCGTGCTTGGCTCCAAGCAGCTGCTGCAGAAGACCTGTAAAAATCTGGAGCAGCGCGTGCAACTAGAGTGCGATGGACAGCGCATACCTTTGCCAGAACTCCAGGGTATTGTCATACTGAATATACCCAGCTTCATGGGCGGCACCAATTTCTGGGGCAACAGCAGCAAGAAGGAGGACATCTTTCTGCCGCCTAGCTTCGATGATCGTGTGCTAGAGGTGGTCGCTGTCTTTGGATCGGTGCAGATGGCTGCCTCGCGATTGATCAATCTGCAGCATCATCGCATTGCCCAGTGCCAGAGCGTTCAGATTAATATATTGGGCGATGAGGAGATACCGATTCAGGTGGATGGTGAGGCCTGGCTGCAGCCACCGGGCATGATACGCATTCTGCACAAGAATCGCGTCCAGATGCTGTGCCGCAACCGTAGTCTAGAGGTATCGCTCAAGAGCTGGCAGGAGAAGCAGCGTCAGCACAGCATATCCATACAGCGCGACACCTCGTCGACTGCGTCCGAACACGCCGTCTCCACTGATGATGTCATATCGGAGCGCGAGTGCTATGTGCTATTGAACTTCATCGAGGCAGTTAGCTCGCTGGTCAAGTGGGTTAAATTCTTAATCATTTCCCATCCGGCATTACAGCATGATCTATATGAAGTGGCCTGCCGTGCCGGCGAAGCCTTGGAGTCCATACATCCGCAAGGCAAACTATTGGAGGGCCCTTCACTGCGCACCAAGCTGGTGGAAGTCATTGACTCCTCGCGCCAGCTCTACGATGATGCATGCACACTGTTGCGTGATCGTGGCCATAGTCTAATACTGCGCGAGGATCTCGAGACTAAGCTGAGTGCTGCGTTGGCCAACATGGAAATGGAGTTGAAAAAGTGCTCCGTGCAGAAGTGCATCGATGGCAAGCTGCGCGCCTACTTCAACGTGCTAGCACCCAACGAGGAGGTAACAAATATATCTTACAGGAACCCAGTTCCTTTAATTAACCATTTTCTAATCCTTAGTCTGATGGGCGTCGCAAATCGCGTCCATTCTGGGTGCGTTTGCGCTCCGGTTCAACCGCCGGCCAGCAGCAATTCAAGCCACCAATTACAAACACCCGCGAGGCGGCCAATAACTGGAGCGTCAACGAGGTGGTCACCTGGCTGGAGACGATGCAGTTGTCGGAATATGTGGATAGCTTTCTCAAGAACGATATACGTGGCAAGGAGCTGCTTACGCTGGGTAGACGTGATCTCAAGGATTTGGGCGTGGTCAAGGTGGGACACGTCAAGCGCATACTGCAAGCTATTAAAGATCTCAGTGAGAATTAAGCATGGTACAAAGGCTAGGATAAAAGTGAAATTTGTTGTGTTTGAATGTAGTTAAATGAAGGCGTGGCTGTTTAGTGTGTTAGGCAAGCGAAATAGTTTTATATGAGACAAATGCATACAACAATCACTACTTATAGACTAGCTTAGCTAAAAAGGAATGAAACTCCAGAATATGTTTATTTTTCGTGTATTCTGGGGCTGCGAGAAGCGTAAGCAACATTTAGCTGTATTTGATGAATATCAAAAACAAGAAGAATACCTTAAATATGAATAATCAACAAACATATATAAATATATAGAAATATCTTATTTATTTTTCCAGCAAAGCATATATATACATACATATATATATACAAACATATATTGATGTATCTATGGTTTGATAAGACTTATCATTTTCTGTTCTAGTTAATTAAACGAACAGAATTTCATTTTTGAATATGTACCTAAAGACATATACATATAAATTAAATGTATATATGTATGTCAAAATTCAAAATTATTTAATTATGGCAGATAAACGAATTTAAACGTAGAGGCACATGCTAAAACTAAAACCCTAAATTAACAAATTGCATTTAGTTGTAAGTACAGTTTGAAATTCAATTTACGCTTAGTAAGAGCTGTAAACCCTCATTAAACACAAACCAACAAAATATATATATATCCTCTTAAACAAAGAATATTCTAAATTTATAAGCAATTTTCGATTTTACAATTGTTAGAGAGCAAAACTATCTATTTATGGAAAGAAAAAATCAACCTTGACGTATTCTTAATTCTAATTAAATACAACTAAATTTAAATGTTTGCCCACTCTAAGAACTAACATGCAAATATTTTAAGTAACAAAGAAAAGTCTGTTAAATGTGTCATTTTTTTAGTATAACCAAAAAACAAAACGAACTTTTAATATGTTTATTTAAATTATTTCAAGAGTTAGCGCTTAAGTTTAAGATTAAGTATATCGGATTTGTTCTGGTGCGGGGCGCCAGCGCCCGAAATTTATTTGAATACAAAAACGAAATCAAAAAAAAAAAAAAAACAAAAACTAATTTAGCTAGCATTGAAGCTCACAATATTGTGTTTCAGTACTTTTTTGTATACCTTTTGATTGTTTACTCGGTCCTAACTGTGTAATGTTTAAGAAATTGTGCTACATTTTTATAGTTACCTATTTTCAATATAGCATATATATGAATACTACATACCATATACCTTTGTATATATATATACAACATATATATATATAGCTGCATATATGTTAAAGTGTTTTTGTGTGTTATCAATCATTAGTCAATCGTTTCCATACATCACCATATACATATACTTACGTTGCGTTCCAAATCTTTGCTCACCTTGCCTTCAAATTGAGTTAATTATTCCAAAGAAAGCAAGGTACACATATGGTACACTATTCTCTATGCAAATATGCATACGTAACAACATAACAAATCTCTTGAGCGACGTCTATATATTATATTTTTTGATATTGAAGTATAAATGAGCCCAGACCAACTCGATTGATTTGTTGTATAGCTATATCCACTAATTTCCACTGTTTTCGTGTAGTACTCCACAAAGTTAAACACATATTTGTGAAACTATTTACGCTTACAATTAACCCTCGTATAACAAGGAAAAATAAAACTCGAATCTAATTAGGAACTTACTAAGCAAACGGCATAAACACAAACTAAAAAAAAAAAAAAAAAAAAAAAAAAAAAAAAAAACAATCCTTTAAAAAGAAAAGAAAAAGAAACATAACTAATAACAATCAAAACTAACTCAAACACAATTCAAATATTTTTTCGACACATGTATTTTCGAAGAACCTTTAAAAAATAACCAAATTAAATTTCTAAAAATTATCATTCAACTTTTAAGTTTATAAATTTCAACTATGTCATATATATTTGCATTATTGTGTATATTCGAACATACCAAAATTAACCTAATGCATTTTTATTTCATTTCAACAATACTGTGATAACAGCTTTCTGAAAACAAAAACCCCTTTAAACTAAATTAAACATTAAATAAAAGACATATACTATATTAAAAGCCTAATTTAAATGGGTTTGTAGTATGCATAATAATATAAAACAAATTATTAAATTTAAAATAATATTAAAATGAATTTTAAATTAAAAACAAAAATCTATGCAATATCTTAAAACACTCTCTGTAAGTCTCTAGAGTTTCCCAATGCTGTATTTAAAATTCTAAATTTAAATACTTTAAACATTCAACCTACAAGTTATCCAAATAATAAATATTGTTGACTAATCCAAGCCCAAGTAAAATATATTGTTGTCTAATCCAAACCACAGATCTTTTACCCATATATAATACGCAAATTATAATAGACAGAATGACAAATGTAATAATAGCAAAAATAATAATAAAAGCAAAACACAAACAAATAATGGCTTTTCTTTAGACGGGAATCCTTCTCTAAATATTAAGTACTAATAAAAAAAGCATTGTTTAAAACGTTTATATGCACTTTTCATTTATTTGATTCATAGTTTTATTATTATTTTCTTTTAATCATCACTTGATTTGTTTTTTATTTATTTTGTATTTTTATAAATTTCTGTTACACTTTCAGTAGGTATTCTTTTAAACTTGGTACATAGTGGTTTATGACCTTTTATAAATTGTTTTTGTTTTAATTCTTTGCAAGGCTATTTGGTGTGCCTTAGGTTTTTGTTATTATGTGTGACATTTTGGGCAAAATTATTAAATATATTTCTTTAGATAGATTTAATGCATTTATTTCACTTTTTCATTTCTAAAATGCACCTTTGCGCATTCTGCCGTGAAAGTACATTTTTTTAATGTATTCTTCGACTTTCAAAGAAATATGCAATTTTGTTTTCTTTTGGAAAATTCATGCTTGAACCCCAATCGAATCATACTGTACGTACATTTATATTTATTTTGTTTTTGGTTGTATACATTTTATTTTGTAAACAAGCTAGAATATATATCGAGTTTGTTCTTAAGTAGATTCATATTAAAGTTGCCTAAAATTTGTAAGTACGATAGTTAAAACTAAATGAGTTCCAAATCTTTAGTTTTGAAATTTTTCAATTCATATTTTTGCCATTCTGTAATTGTGTGTTTGTGTGTGTGTGTGTATATGAGAGAGAGAGTTTTATCAAGGCTATATATTTTAGTAAGGTTCTTGCATATACTCGTGTCTAACTAATGCATTTAGAGTATGGTATTTAATTTTCATTGAAACATCATAGATTGCGCATAATAAACAAATGTTTGTTGAGTTTTTCATGGATAACATGGATTCCGTTCTTAACTGGGGGTTTACTTTTAACTATAAGACTTAAGCTTCAACTCAACAGCTTCAATTAACAGACAAGCTTTCAATGAAAAACATATAAAAATACATATTTTAACTGTTTTTTATAAATACCACTGAAACTTTGTTTTTGTTTTCCTTTTTCATTTATTTATTTATATTTTTATATTTATGCATTTGCTTTACTTTTTAATAAAAATATGTGTATGCAAGCAACAATTAAGCTCAATACTGAAGTTAATCACAAGTAATATCTTAACTTCAGTTATATATATATCTTTTATAAATACTAAACATTAATCTTTAGATTCTTATTTGTGAAATTATAAACTTAATTAGTCATCAACTTAAGATTCGCTTGTAAATACTAATGCAAATTTATTTTAAGTATGCTTTGTTTTTCTTTGTTTTGTACTCAGAAAGAAATCAAATTGCTGTTCACGGCTTCAAGCAAATAACTTTTCAATATTGACAAGTGTTTACTTTTATTTGTTTGTTTTTTCTCATTTCTTTTGGGGAAGCATATAGTGAGGTCTGCAAACGCTGCGTTTATTTTTGTTTGCGTGTTTCTTTGTTTCTTTATTAGTAAACATATTTTTCGCTTCATTTATTTGGTATTTTCATTACATAAAGCCATATACTATATGCAAGTATTGGAAATGTATGTCGCAAAATTAGTTTCACAGTTTCTAGCAATACCGTAAACATATCAAATTTTGCCATTTTTCTTTGTGTAGTACAGTACGTTTGTGTGTGTGTGTGTGTGTGAGTGTTATAACCATCATTGCCAAAATTGTGTGCTTAAAATATTATTAATATCATTTACTCATGTGCAAAATCTATTTTTTTGTTTTTTTGTTTTCAAGTTTATGTTCTTTATGCCGGATCTGTTTAGTTCACCCTATATGCATTACCCAATATACTCAGCATAAGTTTTATTTGCCATTGGATTTACCTGTGTCGTTTTCGTCTTAATGAAAATTACAAAAAATTTGAGGTTTTCGTTTTTAGCTAAAACACTTTTTTAGTTCATAATGTTTGTTGTTCATCATTTCTCATTTTGTTGGACGGGTCTCTGCGGTGATGTTGTCCTTGCTTTAATTCTATTACAATTCGATTTTTATGTTTTCGAGAATTATTATTATATTTTTTTCCCAGCTTGTGTTTTGGGTATTCGCAAAATTCTTGTTATTTCTTTTGGGGGATCTTAGGCAGTGAAAGTAAGTATTTTATATATTTTATTCGGGATTGTAATGCACGTGTAGCGCTTGAAATTATATATTTTACACTGATTCCTCTGACTATATTAATAGTTAATGAAGATTCAGTTGAAATCCTAGTATGCCTCTGATGAGAACTTAATGCAGTTCTACTTTATTTTTTAGTTTCCAAGTAATGAGGTATTTAAAGCCGAAATATTAGAGTGTGCTGCAAAATGATCGATGAGTCACCGTTTTTTTTTACTCAATTGATCGATAATTATCTATTGCACTATTAGAGTTACATCGTTATATTTTTTACGTAAAAAAAAAAAAAATGTAATAAAGTAGAACATTTCAAATGTATGTAATAGATGTATTATATAGAAGAAACTGAGCATATCAAACTACCTATCGACTTTTGCAGCTATCGATTTGAGGCACTATCGATAGTTTTCGCAGCGCGGAACTTGCAGGAGATTAGAGTATGTGGCTTTTGCATGCTTGAGGCGGATATTACGTGTCAAAAACTTTAATTGAATTTAGCTAATTGTTTGCTCGCTTTTATGCCAAATACATTTTGCACTTGAAGCACTTACGACCCACAATTTTCGATTCTTAGACACTCTCCTCCTTGTTGGCGCTGCTGGTGCTGCTGCTGCCGCCCCAGAAGCGATCGAAGCGGTCTCGTGCCTTCTCCAAGACATCGACGGCAGCAGATCGGGCCGTCGAGGCAGTCGCAGTCGATGAGGACGATGAGAGGGCCGGCTCCGGCTTGCTGCTGACATCGCAGCGCACCGCCCCGCCCGGCTGAGTGGTGGGCGTCAGGGTTTTGCCGTAGACAGCGCCAGACGAGCTGCTCGCTGTGGGGCTGCCGATCGACTTCCAGGCTGTGTGTGTGTGGATGTGAAGGCATTGGAGGGGGGGAAATAGTTGTGGAAATAGTGTTTTGTAATGTTACGCAAAGGAACTACGCATTTGATACGCTATGTGGAAATACGCATTTTGGCTTAACGATTGTATTGGTTTTTTTTTTTTTTTTTTTTTTTTTTTTTTTTTTTTTTTTGGTTTTTCAATATATATATTTTTGATTTGCGATATCTTGGCTTAATACTGAGAGAGATAGAGAGAGGGGAAAGTTGTTGCATTATATTTACGCTTGGTTTTTGAGTTTGGCATTAGCTGGTGTGACGATTTTTTTTTATTTTTTTTATTTTGAAGATTGCTTAACGATGATTGGATTTTTGGATGATGGTTGTGAGTAGCGATACATACATATACATATACAGATACATATATTTAAATACGAGTTAATATATAAATATTTGTAAAAGCGATTTCTTATTTGTTGTTTTTTTTTTTTTTTATGTTTCTTGTGTTTTCTTATGTCGACTTCATATTGGTTTTTGGTTGGATTTTTATGGAAGTTGCGTTTATTGAAGCGTGCTTAAAGGCTTACCGTCCATTTTAGCCTGTTCGGTTAGTTGTGGCGGTGCCGATTGTGGTGGTGGTGGTGGCTTTTCCACCGGAGTTGACGCTTTTATCTCGCTCTGAGGTCGGCTATAGTTCTCGCCTGAAATTGTTCAAAGATGTTTGCATATTAAAGAAATTCAGAATACCTCTTCTATTTTCAATGTCATTTGTTACCCTCTTTGACATTTTGTGTGACGGTAAATGTCTTGCCAGTGTCCAAGGGCACCGTCCAGTTCACTGGATCGGGAGAGCGCATTATAATCTGCTCTGGCGACTTGACCCTTGTAGGCTCAGGCGGCGATTTAACCAATGGCTCGTCGGGCACCTCGGGCACTGGCTGTGGACTGCAGCTAGAAATTGAAATAGCAGTCTCTCGACCGTCTTCAGCATCGTCTGTTGGCATTAAAAATATTTAAGGAAAGTTAAAAAAGAAATGTATTTGATTAACAAAATATACATGTACTTTATTTGTGGCGCTTTATTGGTTGGCTTTTATTTTAGGCTGCTGCAGCTGTAGATTTTTTCGCTTTATTTTTTTTTTTTTTTTCTCATTAAGCAAACTTTGTGATCGAGTTATATAGTAGGTTAGTAGTTGTAACTTAAAATGTAAATATTTATTTGTAAAAAGAAATGTATCTGTTTCTTAAACATAATGTAAGAACTTAGTTTTAAATTAAACTTAATTCAACTTATTCGAAATCAAAACACGAATTAAGCACAAAGCTTAAAAGGCAACCAAACATGTTAGTAAGAATTGAATTGAAATTATAAGAAATTTTTGCTTTTGATATAAATATTAATTTTTTATGTTATACAAAGCGCACAAGGTAAGGCAAAGGTAGAGGCATGCCACATCCAAAAGACATTTAACACAGAAATGCAGCAAATATTACAATTAATATAAGTTATCAAAAAAATCTACTTAGAGCACACATTGAAATAAGGAGCAAAATAGTTTTGAGCTGATAATAAATATAGTTTTTTTATGTTTCCGTTTTGAGTTTGGTTTGACAAAAGCATGTGAATCTGTAACAGGCAACGACGACAGCGCGACAAGGTGCTATCGATAACCGATTTGTCGATTTATCGATAGTAGACCAACTCTTTTTACTTAACTGACTGAAAGTCTGTATCTCAAAAGCATTATCAATATATATTCTATATACCTTTATATATATGTATATCATAAAAAATACCTTTTATATTGGACTATCGACCCTTCCTCACTTTACTTTATATTAATTGAAAAGCTTATTTTTGGTTACTTACAGAAAACGGGTATGAAAACTTTTCCTAACCGAAAAATAAATCTAAAATTCACTCTAAGATAATATTAATCAAATGTAAGCTTCATAGCATTGAAGCCAATTTGAATGAATTTTTATTAAATTTTATGTTAAATTCTTAATATATTTTCAAAGTTGTTTATGGTTTAAAATACACAACCTATGCACAGCGAAATGTGTATTATTGTTTATGTTGAGTGTTCTGTTGTGAAATATATTAAATATTATTAAAAACACAAAACAGATCTAAAAATACTAGACAGGCTCACTAAAGATACTATTAGACACATAACAATGATGGAATACAAGAATAAATGAAATGAAACTAGTGTTTGGAAAAGTAAAGGTAGATTTAAAATACTACAAATTATAGGAGGCATAGATGGAAACGATAGTTGGGCTGACTTAGACACACGACTGCAAAGACAACAAGTACAAACATTGATTACAACAACAACTAACACTTAAATAACACTTAACGCTTGTTGGTTTTTAGGCAACTTTGCAACAAATACAAGAAATTTTCATAATTTCTCAATGCAGCCCTGTGGAATAAGGGAACACAAACAGAATACCAGAACTTTAGCCAATCTCTAAAATAAATACCAATTCACTAAAACAGACACACACTGATTAATTCCACATGGCTGATCGAAAAGGATACAAATAACATAGGGGTAACTGTCGCCCAATTTCAATATGCCAATTCGTAAATCATAAATCTAATTTCATTATTCAACACTAATTTGTTGTACAACACAGTTTTCGACAAGGTGTCAAATGCGCAATTATTTATAATTAAATTTAGTATTTTAGTATTTCTTGTTTTTTTTCTTCTTTTTTGCTTTTGTTTAGAAAAGTTGCAACACAAACATTTCGCGCTTCAGATGTCATTTTACAGCATTTCCAGTTTAGATAAGATTTTGATTTTGATTTTGTTTTTTTTTTTTTACGGGTGTATCAAATTTATATTGCAGAGAAATTTTTAGTTTTGATTTTCAAGTTTTGCGGACAAACTTTACTCACTTTCAGCCAATTTTCTATCCTGACCTGGTACTGTTAGCCGTTTGATGTTGATGGTGACAGGTCGGGTGGGTGCCATTGCTGTTGTTGCTGCTGTTGTTGTGGTTGGTGGTGGTGCACCAGCTTGTACTGGCTGTTGCTGTTGCTGTTGTAACTGTTGTTGTAGCTGTTGCTGTCTCTGCTTGTTTTGCTGATGCTTCGCACTATTTGCACTAATCTCGCTACCAGCACCGACTTGACTAATGCAACTAATATTCGATCTATCTTTGTCTTTCTTACGCATTTGCAGTTGTTGCTGCTGTTGTTGCTGCTGTTGTTGCTGCTGCTGTTGCTGTTTGGCTGCCGGCTTCTTGTTGTTGCTTTTGTTGTAGATCTTGCATTGTGATATATGTGATTGATTAGCATGATTAGCATGAGCTGAGGCTGCTGTACGGGCGGTTGATGCTGATGTTGCTGTAGCTGCGGCTGCTGCTGCGGTTGCTGCTGTTGGCGCTGCGGCTACTTTACCGTTAGGCGGTGGTAGGGAACTACTTTTAATGCGGGATTGGAATGTTGTGGATAGGGTGGCTATAAAAACATTTTTTTTTCGATATTGTTTTTACGATTTTGATTTTGGCGTCGGGTTCGGTTTTAAGTTGTCATATTTTAGTTTTTTGTTTTTAGACCAAAACAAAAGGCACATGAAAAAACAAATTTGAATATGAATTTCTGTTTAAAATGTATATTTCAAATTTTCGTTAACGGCGAATCGAAAATGCAACTCAAGTAAAGGCAAATAAATGTTCAAGTATTAATAAATTAAATACAAATTAAATAAAATAAAAGACGCGTTTTCATAATCTCCTTTTGTTAGTTTATGTTGATAAGTACACAAACGGGTTAGTCTACTTAAAATAAAACTACCATTCATCACTTTTTGTTAGTTAACGGGAACATACAGATTAATAAATTGCATTTGCTTAAGATAACTTAATTGTTAAGTAAAGAAAATTAGTCCAGAATTATCAGCAGATTTGCCTTAACTTTGTTAATTACCCAAGTTAACTGTTTCATTCATTTCATTTGGAAGTAAAATTAAAAATACCCTTGCAAATATATTTCAAACTCTTTAGAGCTTTGGAGGAACCATATACATATGCATATATTCAATTAAATATTATTGGATATGTCTATCTGTCATATGCAGATTGATATCAAAGCTAATAATAATTATATAAAAATTAAATAAAATATAAGCACTTCGTTTATGTCTGATATCTGCAAAGGTATATTACGACTTTGGCAGGCCAAAGATGACGTTGTTTTTGTAATTCGAAAAACGTAATATAATTAATATATTGTACACAAATTGTATTTTCACAAACATTAAAGCCAACAACAACATATTGTCATTAGCGCTCACACTTGTAGAAAAATTTATAAATTTTTTTTATTTTTTATTTTTTTCGGTTAAGATTCACAACACTCAAATATCATAACAATTCCCAGCCGTTGTTCAACACTGAATATATTAGTATTTACGGTATTAGTATGTAGTGTTATTAAAAGTTTAGTTTGTTTTTATTTATAATAATATTATTAGTTTTGTTAGTATTTTGTTCACTCAACATGCTAAACTATAGAATGTTTATTCGAAAGACCAATCAAACGCTTTATTACAGAACAATAAAAAATAATCGAGGTAAAAATCAAAGAAAAAATATAATACGAATAAATTAACCGCAAGACCAGAGACTAAGCTAACAGTGAATTATGAACGTACCTTATATATATTAGTATATATATATTTATATTTTCTTTGCTATATTTTGTTTCTTTTCTTTTTTTTTTTTTTTATATTTAGACACTTAACTATGAAAATATCCAGTTGAAGTATGTTTCGAAATGAACGTACAAACTTGCGGTGTGTGATTTAATACTAAAACTAAAGTTAAATTAATTGCAAATGAAACTAATCAACAAAATCTAAACAAATCTAATCTTAACTAATTATATATATTCATATATACATATATATATATATACATATATATGTATGTATATACATAGATGCAAATCAGGAATAAATCAATTTGAAAATAATAATCAACTCAAAATAAAACACAAGGCAATGAACGAACGCACGCAACTAGACTGTGCGTGCGTATCGGAGTATTTATATATATATATAATTTTTTTTTTTTTTTTCATATTTTTTAGTTGTGGATGGATCTGCGCAACGTTTTGCTACTTACATGGGCGTGGCTTACGTTCAGTTCCAGCCGATGCAGTTGGTACTTTTTTACGGTTCGTCGGCGCCTGACTCGCCGAGCGTATCTGACGCTTAGGTGACTCATTCTCAGCGAGGACCGCGCCAGGACCCACAGATTGAGAGCGTGCTGAACCACGCAAAACGAAGATGAAGAGATGTGGTTTTTGGTATTGATACATTTGTTTTTTGTTTTTTTTTTTCGATTTGTTTCGATGACAAAAGTATGAGTTTTTTTAATTTGGCATTGAAACAGTTTGCTTAAGTAATGAAGGTGAATGTGAAGTATCTACTACATAGTTTGTGAAGAGTTCAGTACAAGACACTACAAAATATATTTACTAATCCTAGCATTATCACAGACGTATATATATATATATATATATATATATTTATATTTTCCAGCACATTGAAAATCCAATTTAAAGTTAATTTCAGGTAATAGTCTAATATATACACAGGATAAATATGACAGAGAGAAATATAAGAGCATTGTAATGGTAAATACATTTATATTTATGAAATCTCATGTTCTAGCTTTTCCTCTAATTCGTTATCCATATTTTCTAAATAAAACAAAAATAGTTTATTTTTAACTAAAGTTCTGTAGCTTTTCGTCGTAGTCTTTCGAATCTCCTAAACTCAGTTTTTCCGAAGATCTTCATACAAAAATATTTTTATTTTATTTGCTTATGATTAGTTTTTTATCCTTAAACTGATTTTACCCTTAAACTGATTTCATTTCGAAAAGATTTCCTCAACATTAAACGACTCTCTCATCGTTCAAATGTATATGTATGTAAATATGTACAGACATTCTATACAAAAAACATATATTTTTATGTTAAATAAACATCGCAATAAACAAATTCTTCGAAAAAAATTAAAAACTTGCTTTTAAAGCAAACTACTTTAAAATCAAGTTTTGTGCACAAATCCCATCAATCAAAACGTTTATTCAGTGCACTTCAAGAGTAGATTGAAAATTCGTTGGCAAACAAAAAAATCCAACGGAAAATTCATTGAGTTGAAAGCAAATTAAAAATTTTAAGCATTAAAGCAAACTATTTGTTGAAAAGAAATGTCAAACAAAATGAAAATCTTGTTAACTGGCGTATACTTATTTTGTTGGGCGTGTACAATTGAGACCTGTATCATTTGGTAGATACTTAAAAGTGCTCTGTGTTAACTATGTATAAAATTTATTTGCTTAGAAATAAATTTGCAATTAAAGTGTTGTTGTGTAGACCTTTTGCTACAGTCAGAATTACAGCTAGTGTACGTATATTGTAAATTGGCAACTACTTACTTTTGAGGACCTTCTTGGGACTGCCCTTTTGAGGGCTACCCTTCTGCGGTGAACCGTGACGCGAGAGAGCCGTTTTCTTGGGACTTCCGCGTTGCGATTCTGACTCACGTTTGGTCATAGCTGGCATCAGCTTCTCCCGCGTGGGTGAAGGCAGCAATGCCCCCTCCTCAACATCTGCTAAAATAAATGTGAAATTGAATTAGGGAACCGCAGCTAAAAATTTGAAATACACATGAATCGATTGCCAAAGAGCCGAATGCAGATATAACTTATATTTTGAGTATTGTTAAATACACTAAAGATTCTTTAGGTATTCCGAAAATGGATACTCCTCAGACGTTTCATATACTCCAATTCAGCAAAAGTATATTGCGCGGAGCTGACTTTTTCTTCGGAAGCTTACCCGGGCCCGTGGTGCGCTCCAAGTGATGGCGTATATTGCTAAATCGTGCTGGCAGTGCGGAAATTTCATCCTTATTATCAATCAAATAGGCTTGGCCAGGAACTCGTGGCTTTAGTGGCTGTGTTGGCTTTTGCAATGGCGTTGATTTTTTATTATTCTCCTGCTCCTTCTCCTCCTTGGTAATAGGTCTGCTAAATTGAATTAATTAGGAACAGATTTAAATCGATTATTCTTTCCACTAACCTGTGCACAGTAGATGCCAAGGACAGAGCTGATAGTGAGCTGCGCTTGGAAACCTGATCCCAGAGATCCCTTTGCTTCTTATACAACTCGGGATCGATCTCTATGCCCCAGCCGCGACACTGTGTAATCATAGAATTTTTAGATAAATATTCAATTAGCGATCTATCTGTTGTAGTCACCTTATATTCGCCGGCCTTCTTGCGCAGCTCAACCATATCCTTGAACCACAAATCTAAATTCGCTTTCGAAGCCGTCGGTGCGCTGCCATTCATGACCACCAACTGGTCCTGTTTGCTGTCCTCTTTGGCATCGGCGAAGCCAAAGTTCTCCTTTTTCGTAATGAAGTGATTGAGACGTTCCTGATCGATCGTTTGTGAAAACGGACGTGTTGCAATTTTGCGCTCCACAAAATTCACTTGTCTGTGTGTGGAAAACACATTGGCAATCAGAATATGTGATAGAAAATAACAATAATATTCAGATGAATGTTAGTGGCAAGTGCGACACGTTTTGCAGCTGGTGGGTGGGTCAATGATGTGGGTGGGTCTATGATGTCTGGCCTTGGATGTTATAGATTTGGTTGATGGCATCACTGGCATGGTACAAGCTCATGAGCATATGAGAGATATTGATGTTGAGAAATTGAGAAATAAAAGCTTATTAAATTGTTATCATACTTCTCGTGTGTTTTTCTATCATCCGTATCGCTAACCAAAGGTTCCAGCTCATGCAGTTTAGCTGAAAGCACACAGATAAAAGATTTCAACAACTCTGTACACTCTAAAACAAAGAGCAATTCATTTAATTTTTTCTTTCGGTATTAACATAGAGATAAATAAAAAAAAAATAAAATAAACATGTAAGAGTTTTAATTAGCTTTAAGTGTTAACTAAAGGACATAGGTATTCTTGAAGGAAACCAAAAAATTAAATGTTAATAAATATTTGCAAAAGTGTCTGGCTAAAAAATAGGAAAAAAAAGACTTCAATTGAGATTTTCGTGAGTCTTTGTACAGCAAATCATATGAGCCGCAAGGCGCTGGGTTCGTGGTGGTTCGGTGGGTTGTGAGTGTTTTTTAGTAGTGGTTAGTCGTGATTCTGACTAAACTAGCACAAAATTCAGAGTTCTTAATAAATAAAAGTTAAAACAAAACTAAAAAAAAAAAATAACATAAAAAATTTGCATATCTTTTTCTAAGCATTTTGTTTGAATGAAAATAAGAAACTCAAACTTTATATACAATTTGCTTGCATGTTTCGAAGCGTGTTTGCTTGATGTGGGGGCCTTGGGGTCACTTTTTGGAATATAGAACGAAATTCGAACCAATTTTGTTTTTAATATACATACAAAAATATAAACATTTCGATTTGAATGCAGCGCAGTGTATATATATAATATTTAAGTAATTCATATTAAAGTTTTTATTTTTTGTTTTCTTGAAGCACTACGGCCAATCGATTTTCAGGCTGCACTAAAAAGCTCTTCAAGCTCAAGGTATAAAGGCAAGACTTAAAAGCTTTGCAATGGAAGCCATTTGATCATTATTGCAAATGATATATAGTATATATATATTTATATATAAATATATGTATATATATTTATAAGGTGTCTGTAAGATTATGTAAAATTTTTATTATGGATATACAATTCGATTTTGGCTTACGTTTTTGGATTGTCTTACCTAGCCTCTTGGCTTTTACTGTAAATTTGAGTTATAGAAAATGTGTCTGTATTTTTTTTTAATAAATTTTCAATTTTGATTCACATATATGAAATGAAAATAAAATATATATAAGTGTTGTAATATATTTATAATACAGTTCTGTCTATATTTATATTTATGCTGATCTATTTCCATTAATTCGCAGATATTCAAAATGAAAATAAAAAATTTGTAAAATTAAAATAAAGAAATATATTAAAAAGAATTAAAGTCTTAGACTTCACCTAATTACTGAAGTACTTGCTACACCATTGATCTTCTTCAGCTAGCTGCTAGACTCGTATTACACCTCTTGATATGTACGATTAATGCTGATATAATGTATATGATAAATAATACATAATGCTAATTCCATTTTGTCGTTTCTGGCATGCAACTCAACTAAAGCCAAAATAACTCCTAGGCTTTATACAAACTAAAATGTCAATAAACAAATTAAAGGATATATTTAAACGAAAAAGTTAACACACAACCTGCGACAGCATGCTCCGACTATACTTAGCTACCATTATCGTAAAATTGCATTGATACGTGCGGCACATGAACGGTCCCGTTTTTTATAGTGTAATTTGGATAAGCCAAAGCAATTTGGGTTTCACTTTCATTAAATTAAGACCGATCAATGGAATTTTACGGCTTAGCATCAACAGAAATGAACATGTCAGGTAATTTACCATGTAGTAGATGTATTATATTTTTTTTATTTTTTGGTTTTCTTTTTTTTTTTAGAACTAATAAAAATTAATTTAGTTCAACACTTACGTCAGCTTTATATTTTTTATTTTTACTTTTTTTTTGCTATAAAGATATTCTTGTGTGAGTGTTTGTTTATTGTTCTTTTGGAAAAAAAATTTAGCATAATTTCGTTCTATATAGAAATAGATATTGAGACTTCGAAAGAGAGAGAAAGAGTAAAGATTGCTAACTGCTTGAAAACATATAATTATTAATGTCAAAAGCGTTAAACAAAAATATGCCTTAAAAAATGTAATCCAAAGAAAGATTTTTGTGTACCTATAAACAATTTTTGACTAAAATTAATAAAAAGATTTGTACTTAAAAAGGTTTATTTCAAGGGTGACTTAAGCTTAAGTGTTTGACATATGTATATATATATATATATATATATATATATATATATATATATATATATATGTACATATGCACATATATACGATATACAACTATTAATATTTATTCTGGTTGGATGAAAAGCAAAAGTGAACGACGACGTATACATAAAAAACATGAAAATCGTTTGTATTTGTAATCAAAATTGCTTTAAAATTTATAGCATTTTTTTTTTGTCTTATTTTTTATTTTGTTTGTGGCAGTGTTGTAAAGTTTAATATTTAAGCTACTTTAAATTTACCAACACTAGTCAACGCATCGAAATATTAGGCATGAGAAATACTTGTAAATATTTTTGTTATTGTTTTTTTTTTTTTTTTTTAATTTTAGACCATTTTAGAAAATATATTTTGTTTGATCTTCAAAAATAAAGAAATGAATAGATATATACTATTTAGAACTCTTTAAATACTGCGCACTCAGAAATTACTTTTTAGTAAGTTAGTTCGAATTTAAATTGATTTTAATTTCTTTAGTCGTTGGAAATTAGTAATAATCAAATCAAATGTAAAAATTATTCGTTTTAGTACGCTCGATTGGTTAATTTGTTGTTGTTTTTAGTAAGTAGATACATATACGAGATATTGAAAGAAACTATGCGCTAATAGGATATAGTATATATAAATATGTATTTTGTAGTATAAGTATGTAAATGCTTAGCGACGACATATTGCTGTCGCACCTTCTTTCTGATTTGTTGTACGTTTTTTATGCACCGTTGGCATGCCGTTGGCACCTATCGTTTGATATTGATGTGTGTGTTGTGGCTGTTGACCCGATCGGATCGCCCCCAATGATATTGACTTTCTTGGATAATCGCCGGCCGCGGCTCGGGCCGCCGTCATCGAATCTTTGCCCTTAATGCGTCGGTCATTGGGCCAAACGAATTGCAGGCGATACTCAGTGCTCAATTTTGTGATGGTCTTTTTCAATAGGCCATTTGACTCACCCGCCTGCGAAAGAGAAGAGCAGAATCACAAGAGACGAGAAGACCAAAGAAAACAAATGAGGAAGACAAACGAGAAAGAGAGAAAGAGAGAGAGAAAGAGAAAAAAAGAGAGAGAAAGCAATTGCATTGACGCATTGAGTGTTCAATTAAATTCAATTATTATTAGCATTAGCATTAGTATTGGTATTAGTATAGTATAAATCGATTTAAATATGTTTAATTACAGAACGATCACAGCACAGTTAACAAGTTGAGAAAAATACAGAGAAAGAGAGCGTGTTAGTTGGAACAAGAGAGAAAAGAGGAAGAGAAAGAGAAAAATACACATAGTACAAGTATAATTTGTAAATTTTGATATTAAATACTACTTGATTTAAACTCTTCAATAACTACTCTTAAACTAAATATCAAGTTTATGATAATATTTCCAAATACATAAAAATATAATTTAACCAAAACAAAATAGAATTTACAACTTTTGCATAACCGTTTTGTATACTAGATTTCATCAAATTTAAACAATAATAATAAATATTCAAATTAATTCCATTAAAATATTGCCCACGAAAACCATGAAGATCTTGTAAAGATTATTTCATATTTTAACTATTAACGAAACCTTTTAGGTATAAATAGTAAGACCCCCATGCAAACGAAATCACAGGACATAAATGGCAGCTACTTAAATATATATATACAAAACATTTATCAAGGATATATAGTAGTAGTTATATGGCGGAAAAATAAAAATCGATAAACAGCAGTAAATGCGACTTATGCAAATGCTGAAGAGTTTTGCAGATTAAAAATTTACATTCAGGTCGAGTGTATGTGTGCCTATCCGACTGTCTGACTGTCTGTCTATCGGATTGACTAACTGACGCTGTGGCAGTCAACTTAATGGCCAACACATACAGCGAGATGTGTGTTGGCTGTTACTACATAAGTTTCCTATAGCTGCAATGGCGAGACAGAAACAAGTTACAAATGTAACGACATGTGGTACATATACACACACACACACACACACACACACATACACATGCATATACATAAAGTAGAGAATTTGTGAAGGCTCAGCAGGAAAATGGACTTGAGGTGGGGCGGGTAAATCACGATAGACAGCGACAGTGAAAAAATACTAATAGAAATTGTTGCGCGTCGTCGAGTGCTCGGTTCCAATGGCTGGTCCATTGGACCGTTGAATCGCACCCTATCTCAAATCGGTATTGGCGACAGTTCCTTTTCATACTCATATATTTTCTTTTTATTCTAGCTTGTGACACCATGACAAGGCTTAAAATCATGCTGGTTGGCAATTTTGTCGGCTGACAACCATGTGGACGTGTCGCAGTTGAGATAGGGCGTTGCCATTGCAGCTTATCGAAGTACACATATGTATATATAACAAAATATATGTAACTTTTTAAGTATATAAATAGCCATAAGCCAAAAACAGATATGCAGTACATGCATTACAAGGATTAAAGAAGACTTTTTAAGTAGGGATAGATGGGATTTATTTGAGTTGAGCTTTCGTAAATTGTTCAAAATAAAATTTGGAAAAACTGTTTGATTCTCAATGACAATAGCTGAACAATTGAATTACTACACTGAATATAAAATATTATTATTACGAATTAATAAGCTATCAATCTGTATGTTATACATATAAAAAAAACGCATTTTAAATAAATTTAATACTGAGTTTAATTTAGTTGAAAATTTACATCAATATCTTTTTATTGAGATCTATGACCAGAAAATTTCATTAATCTTTTCATATTCTTGCTGACTTGATAGTAGATTTTTATAATAAATTTTTTATAATATAAATATAATATATTACTTCTCACACTTTCTAAAACTTCAAAAATCAAATTATAAAGCGCATTTTAATGCTTCGAATGTGCTCTTTACAATTATTTAGCTTTTGCTTTTAGAGCGTACTTAAACTCTTGAAACTCTCTTTCTGCAATTGAGTTCTCTATTCGTTCAATAAGATTTTATTGAAATAACTTTGAATAAATAATTCTCTTTTTATAATTAGAATTTATCTTATAAATACGTAAATATGTTTTTTTATTTTTCTCAACCAACCGATGCACTCTAGTCATTGCTATCTGCAGCTAAAGTCATTGAATTTCAAGCCCGGAATTGCAAGAAACATGCACAACATATATAGCATAGACGAGCAAAATTAATATCTTAACTGCAGACACACATAGGAATATTTGAAAATATATATAAATACGTATAAGTAATCTAAAATATTGGTCGATCATCATTATATGCGTAACACATTAGCTACAGCATCCAATTGACAATTGTGTACCTGTTTAGTTGTAGTTCCATCGACCTCCGTTGCAATGGGATAGGCGCGGCCATTGGGCACTACGGGTGGTCCTTCCGATTTGCTGCGGCGCGAAGGTGTGCCGCGCTCCTCCGACTGCAAACGGCATGCGAGAGTGAGAGAATGTGAAGAGAGTGGAAGAGAGAAGAAGAGACACACACAAGTTAATTAGCAACTCATTAATATTACGCATACGACATGCTGACGCACATGATCAGGTAGCACAACAGCAGCTGAGCCTGGCGCCCAAGTGAAACCCAATTAATTATGTATTGTCAGGGTGTGTAATAAAAAAGCACACACACACACGTATATATATAATCAAATAAATGTGCACATATATATGTCTATGGAATGTGTCCTTGTGTGCAACATGTGCGCATTTTTAATTAGCATTGGCAAAGCGACCAACCGCATAACCAGCAAGCCACATTCGGGCCTTTTTATGTGGCATTAGACACCACTGAGTATGGCTTTTGGCCGCAAACACACATACATATACACATACATTTATGCACGTATTTCTGCATAAACGAATTAACCTCAATGTCAAACTATGCAAAAAGTCAACCTGCGCACATCTAATATTTTTAAATAGACCCTTTATCAAAGGCGCATAAAAGAAGAAAACTAGTATACCCAATGGGAATTACTAACTGACTATAAGATACCTTAGAATCCATATATTACATGCAGACTATTTTATTGATAAAACGTTCGCCAGAAATATATAGATTAGGCTCTGAAAGTCAATGAGACAATGTGACATTGGCAATACTCTACATTTATTTTAGTGTAAAAAGTTAATCAAATTGTTAAATATACATGTATTATCTTAAATTCGATTTTATTATAAATTTTAGTTATATTATAAGAAGCAATGGTTCAGAAACACAGTTAAGCCTTTATTTTGTTCGACAAGTAAGCAAAAGTGAACAAAGTGATTGAGCTTTGCTTACATATAATCTATGATGCCAGTTGCATAAATCTGCTTAACACCATTATACCCCTAAATGAATTTGAGAATTAAAAAAGTAAAAAGCGCTTCACTTTTTTATTTATTTGTTTTTTTTTACTTCCACACATTTTTTTCTGCACGTAGGCCTCACTTGAAACTGCAACAGCGCATGAATTTTTACGTTGGCAGCTCCTCAATTTTGTTATAACCCACAAATGTGCACACAAATCCACTTGGACTTTATTTAATTTTATATATTTTATTTCAGACGTTTCTCAACAGCTCATATATGAGCACTATAGAAGCGCATTTCAAAAATAAATACAAGCTTCTAAGAGTTTTAAATGCACACAAAGATTCAAGGTTTCTAGTAGAGATTTTCATTTGAATTTGTGTTTCTTATTAATAAAAATCATATTAAGATTTAGATTTATTTCTTTTTATTTATTTGAGTAACTTCTGCTGATTTTATTGCACAACATTCTTTAATATTTCTATTTAATTAAGTCAATAATAAATTTGATTAAAAAATGTACGCTTGAGACACCTAAAGGAAAATTTAGTGAGACAACATCTGGCACCAGGCCACAGGCCACTGTTCGCAATACTTGTGCTAGCATCGTGCATTTCGCAAGGTCAAATCAAAGGTGAGTTGTACACATTGTTCTATATAATATATGTATATGTACATATATATTTATATGAGGTACTTACCCTCGCCGAACGGTGCGCACTGGCATCTCGACGTGCGTCTGTATATTCGGATCCTATAATAAACTCGTGCGATTTATATGCTAATTCCGGGCATTTTTTTCGACGTGGCAATGGCGGCTCATTTGTTGGACCTGTTTTGGGAGAGGCGGCGTACACAATGACAAATGGTTTGAATGGATAATATATTGGAATCAATAAGTTTCCATGACAAAGCCAGATAAGTGGACAATGCTATCAGGCCGCATGGATAAGGATTTGCTCGATACGCACCAACAAATTGACTTGGATTTGGAGCTGGCGCCCGGCGCACAACCTCTGGCCTTGAATTGCCCGTAAATTCATGCCAACGATAAGTGCTCCTATACTCCGAATGGAGCTGCTGGGAAATAAGAGAAGAATATTTAATCAATAAGAGTGAAACTCAACTGTCATCAATTAAAGTTAGGAATATGATAAACTATAAGATATGATCATACAAATATACCCATAAATAAATACTAAATACAATTTTAAATATGTTTTTATATATATTGATACTATATATTTACAAAAATATACATCAAGCACATATCATAAAAAAAAAAGATTACTTGAGCTTGACAAGTAATGTCTTCCACTTATGTAACATGAAATCTTCGTAAATATTTTGGGAATCTTGAAGCCTTGAAAATTGTGTTCTCTTACAAATTTACTGCAATTAAAAGTTGTTCTGATTTTGATGCCAGCATATATATACGCACACATGTAGCCTAATTGATACATATATACATACACACTCATAGATTGATATATGACTGCCTTATTCTAACTTATATGCAAATAAATATACACAAGTAAAGCTTAATGACTTTAAAGTATGACACAATTGAAAAACTTATTTATTTATTACATATATATTTAATTTTGTATAATACTTGGTTATTTATTTATTGTATTTATATTAGTTAATGTCGTTATTCACCTTTTGATTATTGTTTTTCTTGCTTGTTTATTTAATGCAAACAAACAAATTTAATAAAACTATTTTTAAATGAGTACTAAATAGTCTTTCCCTGTAATTTAATTCATGACATTCGCACAGAAGTTATTAAAATGTAATTACTAAATACCCATTCTACACACACACGACAATTTTTTACATTGTCCCCTAAAATATCATGATTTTTCAACTGTATGCTAAATAAAACAATTAGGCAAACGCAACGCCCACAAACAAAATCAACAATATTTATCTGTGTGCGCACACCATCAAGGAAACAATTCAACGAAATGTGTATATTTATATATGTATATGTATACGTATATATGTATATATAGTCATGCATTGCAATTGGCCAGTTTTGGCTAGCAGATCGGGCGCTTGGCCAAATTGTGGTTGTCGCATTTGCAATGCAGCAATAGCAATCGTTAGTGCATGTCCTTTTTCAACTTCTGCTGCAAACATTTGATAATTTCAACTAGAAGAGGCAGAAAAATAGCGAAGAAGAACTTACTGGTAGAAAATCCATAGATATAGCCAATTTGTACAGTCAAGAGTGGAGCTTTATGGCTATGACAAAGGCAAAGGCGTTCGTACGTTTCGTATCGATTGAAGCTCAGCAACTGCAACGCGGACTAAGGACATTTTCGATTATAAACTAACTGTAAATTGTGTTACAGTCGACAAATGTCGCAAATGGCAGACAGAAAACACATAGACAGACAGCCAGTCAGCCAGACAGTCGGTTAGTTGGACAGTTTGTAGAGTTAATTATGGCGTGAATTTAGTTTTCGTTTTGTTTTTGTTTTCCGAACCAACTTGGCCAAGCGTCCTTTCCTAGCTATCTGTCTAGGCAGTTGCTTATGGAGTGCGCATTGTTTCTTGACGGTCTTACAGCGTTCCATTTCAGTGGCACAGTACAAATAATTACCGTTCGGCACGCAAAGCGAAAGACATCTGTGAGGCATTATTCATGCAGAACTCAGTCCAGGGAACCAGCCATTGTTTCATTTTAATTTTTAAGTAGGTCTCGGCGCTTAACAGCTAATCGGGGCATTGCAAATTACTGCCAAAAAGCCACTCAATCAATTTGGCCAGCAGCTTTAACACAATTCATTTATGCATTAAATTATAATATTTAACAAGGTTAATGGCTTATTCCTTAAATACTTGAAGTGCTTGAATTAATAAAACGATTAATTATAATAAATGCAAATGGTTAAACATTTTAACAAGAAAGCTAAATTCAAAAATCTGTGGTCTGGTTCTGCCTTGTCAATTCATCGACTAGTTTCGAATTCGAATAGAATAATAATTTAGTAAAGTCAGATATGTTAGTTATTTGCATAGGTCGTAGATAACTGTTAAGAACGTGCATGCTCTGTTGCTAAAATCTCCCGAAGAATACAAAAAATACTGACCCACTCGCTCAACTTCTAAGCAAGAGTCTTCTTTTCTTTATTTTATTTTCGGCGGAGCGCAAATTTCGTTAGACTCTGCGCATGATGCTCTTTTAACGAACATCGTTTAGGGAGCGATACGATTGATGCTCACTCAAAGAGACTCATTATGTGAGCAATATTTCAAAGAGTCTATGCACACAGTCGTCTCATTTATATACGTATGCACACATTCGCACTCAAAAGAAACGGTATGAAAAAAAAATAATATAACAAATTTAAAAAATCTTATCGCGAACTACAGATATTTGCGATCTCTGATTATTTTATTAAAAATAACTCTAAATTATTCTAAACTGTTTACTAGTCATTCCCTTTTCAAAAAAGAACCCTTGAGATGCAATCTTATCTTACATCTCTCATTTCTCTACTTTAACTTAAACAACTGCTATATTTTCAATCTTTTTCAGATATCATAAGGTGCAGCCACAACTATTAATTTGATCCAAAATACAGTTTGCAACCTTATTTAATGAACGCGTAACGCCCATGCAATTAACCTAATTGGCAGCAAGCCCTTTAAAACCGTCTAGACAGGCGCTTGACATATTTTCTAGGCTGGCTAGCCAATGAACAGCCATTAAAAAAAGTTCATTAAAAATCAATTCGTCAGACAGACAATAAATAACTTTAACAAACCATTTTCAAAGCATTTCCTAGCCTCATGGGAGCTGGCCTCGTGTAGGGTGAAAGCCAACACCGCAGTAAAGTATTTTTGTGGAAACGCAACTCATGCATAATGGAAAGGATGAACACTTTAATCGATTAATTGAAGGTGTGCGAGTGTATGCATGCTGCCCTTAAGCTACCTTTGTCATTCGAATTGGCAGCGGGTGTGGTGCAGCGCGTTGGCACGTGGCAGCAACAGCTGCCCCTACTTATGGCACATGCTTTTTTTTTTATGCTGCAGCCATTTATCATGTCAAGGATGAGGGAATCCTGCGGCAGGCAGCGCATAAATTTTTCAGCTGATTTATGTGAGTTGCACCAAATTGATTGCAGCTTCAAAATGTAAAACGTGTTTTTCTTTAATATTGCATAAATATTTGAATACATTTTATTTTTGCGGTTCGAAAATAGCTTATTTAAAATGTATTTTGTGCGGGTTTTCGCGATGTTCTGTTAGGCCGCGAAATAAATTTGTTTTTCCCCATTGTGGTTCAACACAGTTTTCCAGCTGCTCTACTGAATTGCAAAAAAAAAAATATATATATAAAATGAATTCAATTGGATATTGAAGTTCTTGTTCGCGTGGGCAATTGTCGTTTCTGCAAGCGCATCGACATTAAAACCCTGATAAGCCTGTTGACAGACGCCTTTAGAGCACGCTTTCATTGATTAAACTTTTTAATTAATTTCATTAAAGTTGATCTGAACGTAAAGCTGACAATGATTGAGCAGGCTTAATATTTGCATATGTGATTTCTCATTATGATAGTTAATTGATTTGTGACTGTCATTATGGCAGAGTTTAATAATTGCAAATTATAAGCAGATACACTTTAAATGTTCATGGAAACTGAATTCGTAATAATGAAATATAACTCTTTAAGAGAGTTCACATTAAAATGAATACTACTAAATCAAAAATATATACGTCAATCAAAGATATCTACTAGACGAAATCACCAACTGTAATAGCTAATTATTTTACAGAATTCTTAAGGGTTTCCCTCAAAAATCATTGCAATTTGTTATTGGCCATATAACATTTTAATAGCCAACACTTTTGGCAGGACCATATTTCATGGCTCTCTGAAATGTCCAATTTACGAGAGTTAAAGTACATGAACCGCACAATTTATGATGTAAGTATATATATATGTATGGATTTATGTATATAAAATGCTGTGCTATGATGGCAAGAATCTAGTTCAATAATTTTCAAAGTACACTTGCAGGCGTCAGCTTACACTGCGCCATAATCCCTGGACAACAATTGCACTAAGCTACACGTGTTAGATATCAAAAACCGCAAACTATGTATAAACATACACACATTCATGCGTATGTATATGCATACATACAAATTGTATATATATAGACAATATCGTGTTCGTGTTTAATCTACCCAAAGGGACCTTAAGGTTTTATGCGAACGCAGGACACCTCGCCGTTATCGTCTGGCAGCCTGCCTGAGGTCTTTTGAATTGCGTGAAGTGCAAGGAAAATGAAGCACAAACAAGCGCATAAAATTTCATTTTCCAAAAGGGGTTTCTTTTGTCTTTTGTCCTGGATTGCACAATAAGTTTGTGAGTTATCATAAGACTCCATAAGTACTATAGGAATATGCAGTGATTAAAACTGAGCGCTTATGCATATACAGAAGAGATTCGATTGGAAATTTTTAGTTAAAAAAAAAAAATTTTTAGCAAACTGATTCAAAACAAAACAAAATTAAAAAATTTAATTTTTCTGTACTTTTAATTGTATTTTTTTTTTTTTTAATAATTGTAATTGTTGAGAATCATTGCAGTAAGTTTATATTTATTAAAATATTTTCTATTTTTTATCTATCGGTTTTTGTTTAAAATTAGTTTTCAATAACCATGGCAGGGAAAATATAATTTTAAATATTTTTAAAAATATTTCTTTGGGTTTTTTTTTTTTGTATTTTTAATGCTTTGAAATTAATTTACAATAGCTATGTAGCTCTCAGTGAAATATTAATAGATGAAATATTATTTCAAAACATTTTAGTGTGCATTAAATTGAATTAAATTGAAATTCGCATAAATATTCGCGAACAAGAACTGATCATGCAGCCCATATGTACAGGTTTTTCATTTTCATTTTCAATATTTTCCATTTTTCTTTTTTATTTCACGCTGCACTTTGTCATTTGACACCATTTTGTCTGGTACAGACGACGAAACGGCAGGTGACAGAGCATAGTTGCTTTTATGGTTTCCACTGGCACAGACCAAAAACCAAACCATTCCAAACACAAACATCTGGTGAACGCCCCATCCCTTCCCGTATTCTCTTCATAGGGGGCTGCCATGCTGTCTGGCATGTGGCATACAGTATGCGTGCCTCTGGGCCGCTGCTGCGGTTTAGTTTGCTCGATTGCTCAACTAACCGCGCAATACAATCAGACTACGTGTGTCTCTGTGTACATATGTATGTATGTGTGTGTGAATGTGTGTGTGAATGTGTGTGCGTGTGTGTGTTGTATATGTGTCTGTTTGTTGCCTGCACCAGCAATTAATTCACCCAACATGACCCAAGCCTTGTCGGAATGCTAGCTCTCTTTTTATATTCAGTGCAATTCGTTTGCCTAAATTTAGGTGCTCGGTTTTAAGATGACAGCAACGAGCCACGCCCCTCAGCTCGGTCACAAGCAGATTGACTTGTAACTGGGCTGCGCTCCTTGCACTTCCAGAGCAGCGCTAATAAATTTCCCAGTTGTTGTCTGTGAGTCGTCCCTTAATGAGGCTGCCAACGGACGCGCAACAGCACCAATGCACATTAGCAGCAGGGCGCATTGTCGGGTCGGCCGGTCAGTGGGGCCAACTCGGTTTAATTAAATAATGTTTCTCATTTGCATTAGCACACTGTAATTGGGTACTATGACTATGTAGTCTGATATGGAACTCTCCATTTAGCTGTTCATAATATTAATTTAATCTATTTTATTTAGTATAATAATGATGATAGGTGATAATAATACAAATTAAATTAAACATAATTATGATAAAATTATGAATAATATTTAAAACAAAAATACTTGTAAACAATATATTTAAAAATATGTCGTGGCTCCATCTGTATCCCCATTTGCATCGGCGGATGTAACCCGAGTTGATACAAATGACATACGGCATATATACATATAGCTATTTTTCTCATGACGCTGGAGCTCTGTGCATTCCGTGCACGTATGTTCATCGTTACCACTTTTCTAATTGTCTGTCTCTCTAGAACTTTCTCTAGTATTAGCCACGTCACTCATTCACATTTTCCAACACTACGAACACGGACCACACTCAGCAATTAGGGTATCCCCAACTGCCACCCACAGCATGTAACTATCGATATTACCAATCGATGTCTTCGTTTACATCATTCTCCGACAAATATTTATATTATTTGTTTAATAAATATTTTAACACTATAGAAATAAAACATCTGTCAGAAATTGCTTCTTTCAATTAATTATCAATTAATGGCAAATCGTTCTGAAATAAGTATCTACAAAGTTCTAATGTCTCTATAAAAGTTACAAATTTTATTTAATATATGTAGTTATCACATCTTTCAACAGTATTTGACAGAAAGAGTATATAATTTTCGTTGCAGTCGTTCATTTATATCTCTAATAAGCCCATATTGTCCACGTCCATAAATATGTATTAAATTGCAAAAAGAAAGAAGCTAGCAGGCAACACAATGTAATGTGAGAGAAAGTCAAATTAAGTGCAATCAAGTTGCTATTGTTGTGGTATTTAATTAGGCCCTATGAAACTCGATGTTATTACGTGACATTTTCATGGGATTAAATAAATTACGTGAACGTTCTGCAAACTAAATAAAGAGAGCTCCACTACAAGTTAATACATATTATTAAAAAATTCTAGATTTATCTCAAATTAGGTATAATATTCTGTATTTTTTATAGAAAATACATAACAGTTTTTATTTTGTAAAACTCTTGAACATTGAATTTAACAAACAAACAGTTGCAAGTGCACCAAGTGAACTCTTTGAAAAAAATGTTAGGAAAAAGTTGTTGACAGGTAAATTGCGCAACTTTTTGCAATAGGAAAAATGTCAATAGATGCAAACAGGACACACATAGCCCATGCCAGCAAGTCGAAACTCATTTGTGTGTGACCGCAAATCGAGAGACATTAAACTTTTAAGACGCTTTTATTGCACATGAGCTCAACACCCCAAACGCTTCCCGGACCTTCTCTCTCTCTCTCTATCTCTCTAGACTTCACTCAAGCTGTCAGCCAACGTCCTGCTCTATTCAATTTGTATCCTTTTCGGCTTACGGCATTGCTCGACTGTGATTTGATGGCTTTGCGTTGACATTGCCGCTGACGGCTGATTTATTGCAAAGACCCAATGGCAAAGCTCCGTCTACAGTCGCGAGCAACGTGGCGTATGCATAATGTCCTCTGCACTTGCCGAGTTCATTCAAAAACACCAGCCGGCTATAGGTGTTTACCCTTATGCCCAGGGATCCCAGCACGTTTTGTTTTAACACCCAGCCACGTCAGACACTTCGTATGCAAAGTGCAGTCAGATGGATTCTTCTTTCGCAGAAATTCAAATACACGGAAATAATTTTCCTTTACTGTTCAGAATTTGTCACACAACGGTTTGCTTCATGTCAATGCGACGGCTCAATGAATTGTGAAAAATAAATGCAACACAACAAGAAATTATTCATCTTCAAGCAACACAGATGTACTAAGAGCTGTTGAAAATGATTTAAGAGAGCTTACATACATCAATATTTCCGATCATTCTGTACAAATATATGTCATGCATATACCTTGAATATATAGAATATAATTTTATTTAAACTCCTAAGAAAGGCAATATATTAAACTTCACTGTTACATGCTTTTAACCTGTCATGTCCGAGTACCAAAGGAACTTAAATTCAATTTAAATTTCTACTCTTTCTAAAGTTAATTATCAACTTTTATTTAGCATGTCTGCATGCATGTATTATATAAATATCCCTGAGATGGCAAAACAAATAATTTGGAAATTAAAAACCACTCAAGTTATTAAGTTTGCATGTGGCAAAAGTTTCAGCTCAATAGTTTTACACATAATGCCGAAACAAAAGACGACGACAAAACTTTTCTACACACACACACACACACAAGGACAATGCAACACTTCCGGTGCGAAATTCCAGACAGCCTCAGAAAACTTCTGCATAGACAGCAGCACAAGCCATAAAACATTCTTTGTGCATATTTTAACGCAAAATGTAACTTGAATTATGCTACAACAACAGTAAACAACAACAGTAACAACACCAACAATAGAAAACAAACAGCTGCACTTAATTGCATTTTCATGTCCCCTTCCCTCCCATTTACTTTAACTCAATTTCAGTCGCTCTCCTCCTCCATCTAAACCTTCATAATGAAAAGCTGTCAGTGTCTGAATAAGAGTACATATATCTATGACTGGAAGCTAAAGCTGTTGATACATTTTTCAAGTCGTTGCTTGTGATTGAAATCTTAACAATAATCATGAAATTCGATGCTTTCATGATGTGGCCTTCAAAAACATTTTGCGTCGAGTGCTGCAAACGTTTCATTTCCATCCATTTACCGCTCGAGTGCATTTTGCTGAGTGTGTCAGTGACTCAGATTGTCTGTGAGTGAATGAGTGAGGCTTTGCCTCTTGGGATTGGTGCATCCATGTGGATAACGACTCTGATGTCAACAATGTGATCGATTGCATGGTCAGTTCTTAGAAGTCTCATGTTTATGTGGCGTTAAAATTTATGTTTACTGCACTAAATGGTCACACAGGAATTTTCTGTATGGTTAGTCAAATATATAAAATCTTTAAAACAGAACTAACTAACACTGCAAACAGTCACCAAAATAGCAAAAATAAGAGCTCTATAATAATCAAACTAAATTTTTACTTAACCATTTTTATATCCTGAATAAAAAGGATATCATTATATAATAATCTGGTGATAAGAAGTTGAATCGATATAGCTTTGAATGTTTTTCTGCCCGTATGAACGATGTCGCGAACCATAAATGCAAGAGAAATTCTCATTTGATTTCGTATTTAAAGTCTAGGTTTAATATCACAAAAGACACACAAATTTTATATTCTCCACGTCAGGGTGTCTATAAATAGAGCATTTTTATTCATTCATCGACATTCATCAAAGTAACCTTATCTCAATTATGAAATTTATATTTCACTTATAAAATCTGTGCAATATAATGTGAACAACTTTTTAATTAAAAAAAAAAAAAAAAGAAAAAACCTCATAGTTTAAGAAACCATGGTCTTTATAATTTTGTTCGGTATAACCATATTTATGGTAATAAAACGCCACACATTTTGAACATTTGATAAAAACAAATACAAAATTTACATTTCAAAAGTTTTTTTTCTAACAAGAACGTTTTGCTTCCTAATTCAGTACAAGTTTCTATTTTGGGATCAGTCAACATTAGTCATACCTGAAAATAGGATCATATACAAATATTTAAAAAAAATTTTAAAAGACCTATTTTTTATAAATTTTGTATTTTCATAAGTTTTACTTTGTTTTTTTTTTTGTACGTTTATAAGCTCGCTCCTCTTTTGGCAAGAAATGGCTCAAGGTGACACAATACCAACATTTAAGTTGGTGCTAGTGGGTGATGGAGGCACTGGAAAATCTACATTCGTCAAGCGCCACTTGACTGGGGAGTTTGAGAGGCATTATCTGGCCACAATGGGCGTGGAAGTTCATCCATTGAAATTTCATACAAGTCGTGGACCGATGTGCTTCAATGTGTGGGATACGGCTGGACAGGAGAAGTTCGGCGGGTTGCGGGAGGGCTACTATATTCAGGCCCAATGCGCACTAATCTTTTTCGATGTGACTTCACGTACTACCTACAAAAATGTGCCGAACTGGTATCGGGACTTGATTCGCATGTGTGGCCATATACCGATTGTCCTCTGTGGCAACAAGATCGACATGAAAAACGTCAAGGTCAAGCCAAAATCAGCCGACTTTTACAGCAGAAAAAATATGCAGGTGAGTCGAATGCTACTGGTGATGCTTATTATATGCTTCCCTATCAACATTATGCGCATTTAAGTATATCCCGACCAATCAAAAAAAAATTTTATTATGATAAATTTGAGACTTCCTATTACTCCCTTACAAAAAGATGTTGAAAATCAGCTTATCTTTAAGTTCTCAATTATGTTAACCGTCTATTCTTTTCTCTACATGACCTATCCAGTATTTTCCGATATCAGCCAAATCGAATCGCAATTTTGAGAAACCCTTCCGCTGGTTGGCACGCGTATTGCTTGGAGATCCGCGTCTGGAGTTCGTCGAGATGCCGGCCCTACTACCACCAGAGGTCCACATGTCCAAAAGCTGTCAGCTCAAAATGGAACTCGAACTGGAGCAGGCGGCTAATATGCCTATTGACGATGACGATGATATCTAGCGTAATCCAAACCCAATAAATTCTGTATGTTTCACAAATTATATTTTTAGTAACAAAAAACGAAATTAAATTTCTGAAAACAGTATACAACTTTCAACTTTTCCATTGCTATGCCAATTTGTCAATATTACGCATACTCGCTGGTCTTGCTGGTGGCCAATTAACTGGCTTATATAACAGCGTCTGACGTAAGCGTGCAAAACGAGAACGAGACAAATATTTGCAAATGGCGTCACTTTAGCTATATGTTTCTCTCTTTTTCTCGAAGTCTTTGGATTGTTCTCTGTGAGCATCCTCGACTTTGTTTTTGGGCCAATTTTCTTAAAATTTGTTTGTTTTATTGTTGCATTATTTGCAAGAAAAAAGTTTTTTCTTAAAGCAAATCATAAATAAAATATACATGAGGAAGTTGTATCTTTTTTTTTTTTGGCTTCGACAAACTATTCATGTAGCTCGCTAGAATACAGCATGTGCTTGGCCATAATAGCATTAGCTTATTTGATTAATGGCCAAATTGTAATCCCAGTTGTGTTGAGCGCAAACTTGCAAAAAACTTGAAACATGCCATGACCTTCAAAAGTATTTCGTATAATTTCATTATTTTTTTCTATTAAGAAGTAGCGGATATTTCAATACATTAATATTAATGAACAGCATTTCCTCTAAAAATATTTATACTTAGGATTTTTATAGTCATATATGCTAAGAGCTCTTCAGACAAGAACCTCACCTCAACACCTCTCGTTTGCATAATTTTCTGAATTTCTTTTACTTTTTTTTTTTTAAATACCAGCAAACTTTTCATGCAAATTCTCAGACGAAAATGTGGGTGGGGCAACAACTTAGGCGCTGCAAGTGCAGAAATATATTCAAATTGATTTTCAAGTTTTCCTTTACGCATTTCTTGGCTGGTGCTCGCATCCATGCAGGAAATGCGCAATCGGATGCCTTTATTCAGCGCCAGTTTAATTCGAATTTATTCCACAAAAGAAAGAAAAAAATTAAATATAGCAGATGGAAATTGAAATTGCAAATAATATACAGTGTGCCAGTGTATACATGTGTACTCGTAAAGAGTGATTCAAAGAACCAATTAGGAGTTGACTCAGAATAAAGCAATTCTCAGTGCACACTCAGGATTTCAATTTCATAGCAGAGATGTGATTACTATTTGAAGAAAGCAATTAACTAACGTTGATAAACTCACTTCACTCACTTCACCTATTTTTGCTAAGTCCAATATATGACTTACGCCAACCTAACTTGAACAAACTTCAGCTGTTCAAGTCCAAGTTACTCTTATCAAAGTTTATTCAACTTTATCAAACTTACCAGCTCATATATATATATTTATATCATCTATTGTGTTGCCTAATCCACCGACTTTTGGCCTCACTTCAACCGAATAGAACTCGTTGAGCCACACGTAAATCCTTCAATGGCAGCAATTGAGAACTTCGGTTGAATGCCATTGAGACAATGCAGCATCAAATGGCCGTGCAGCAACACATATTACTACACAATAACAATGCCTACACAGCTTCTTATGTAAGTATATATTATATACATATATGTAGTACAACTATATACGAATAGTTGAGCAAAATAATTGTGCATTGTGTGCGCTTATTTTGTCTTTATATCTATTTCTATTTCGTTGCATTGTATCAAATTGCCATTGCCAGGCAACGAACTAGGCTATATAATTTATATACAATATATATATATATATATACGGTACGGAATATAAGCACAATCTCGTTGTTTGTAGATGCCGCTGGCTAAACGCAACTGCCGCGAAAAATCGCACTGCTGCAGTGTGCGCAACAATAACAAAAGTCGTATGAAATTATAGCCAAAAGAGCAATGACAAATTACAACAACTATACAAAAAGTCCAGACAATGTGCACTATTTTGTTAATGATGCAGCATAATAGTAGTTTACGCTCAGCATGCATTGATAATCTGATACTTTGTAAAGGTTTCGCGAAGTTAAACGATCTACTTGAAAAAATATGTTTTTTTTATACTTTATCTAGTTCTAATTGTGTCTAAAGACCATATATCAAATATTATTGAATATTCTCGACATTTCATAGAGATAAAGTATACATTTTACATTTTTTAAGAAAAAATATTTAAGAAACAAATTTTATGCAAGGAACACCATCTAAATCTGAAAAATTAAAATTTAAAAAAAAAAGGCAATAATTATTAGCCTAATTGGAAAAGTTTGAGCTAAACCTTTAAATACACAGATAAGCCTAAAATAACTGTAAATATTTACTAAAAACTACAGCAATATTTCAGAGCTGGCATCTACATGTAAAAAGCTCGAATGAAAGGTTAAATGTTCAACGTTTTACGCTCTGAAGTGTCTGTTCATGCCGAGCCATTGTAACCCCAAATAATGTTTTCTACCACACACACACACATACACACACACACACGTATTATACACTTTGAAAAATTATATAAGCTTTTTCCTGCTGCGCTTGCATTTTTCATACGCAAAGAAGAACTTTTGCTTAACAATACAAAAGCGTAAAATATTTAAGTGGCATACGGAGCGACGGAACTAAAGGAGAAGGGCGTTAAGGAAGCTTGGCATTGTGCGCGAGTAGCTCGCATATATGACCTTATTTGCGTATACGTAATATTCGCAGATTTTTTTTGCTTGGCAAATGCACCAACCGCTGTTGGCAACTGCCATCAAATAAAACATGTTGCAATTGTTACAATGGCAGGGGTAGCCTAATGGATTTGTAGTATGCCCCTAACTATCAAATATTTAGAATGCAATAAACAAACTTTTTCTGAAACGTAGTCAAATTTGGCATATTGACGGCGTAAAATTGGAATGCAAAAGATACAATTGGCAATATCTACGCAGCATTAACTTAACAAGTTTTAGAGTCTCTTCGTATTTATATGTATTTTCAATAAAGTATGATAGGACAGTTAATCTATTTTTAAAATATATCATTATCTAATTTTCATGTATATCGTAATATTCTCACTCAGCTAGTTATCATATTTAGCTCGATTTTAGCTCTTAGCTAAGCCAACCCAATTTCCGCTTAAATCTTTGCATTCGCATCCATTCGAGCGTCTTCAGAGACCTCAAATTATTGCCAGAAACCATTTGCTAGCCACATTGCAGCATTTCACAGCACTCGAAAATATCTCATGGAATTGCTATCAACGCTGACAGCAGGCAGCCAGTTGGTTGCCAGCCAACTTACAAAAAGGGCCCACGTTGAGGGCGGGCGAGGACACCTGCCCTGTAATCCATTCACTTACGTGCGGAAATTATTATAATTGCATTAGTTCACAGGCAGAAAATTGAAATTGAAATACGTTAGACGTTAGCCAAACGCCAGCCAGGACGCGACAGGATACTGACGGATGCGGCACGTCAGCTTCACTTTACGTAATGTGCACCCGGAGATGCAGCCGCTGAGCACATGGTATGCTAACGACGACATTTTTGCTCTGCTCTTTAAAGATTGCAATTTAATTAAAAAACTAATTAAATTTTTTCTTGCATTTTTTCTATGTCAAAAGTCAATTGCTTATAATTTCCATAAGCTGAGCAAAAAATAACAAAGCTCGTCATGTTAATGGAAAAAGTTGCAAGAGTTACTGTGTATGTAGTTCTAAGCACCTGATTTAACTGTACGTTTTTCATGTATTCGTGCATGTGAGTTGTTCTATAAGTTTTGACAGGCATTTCGTGCTCTGTGCAAAAACTCACTGACAAATTCGCGTGAATCGGTTTTAATGACTGGCACAAAAATCAATAAAGCTAATGGCTTTGATTCGCACGCCAATCGCTACTCATGAAGCTAAACAGCTGTCCATAGTTAATCTCTAATTTTAATGGTTTAAAGTCAAGGATAAACGGTATAATTGAATGAGAAATCTAATTAGAGTGCGAAATGGATGCATTCCTTGTATATATTTAATCTAACTTATTTGATCTTCAATTTTAAACAAGAGTATTTATATTAAATATAAAATTCTCTTTTAAATTATTGATCACCGAATTGAATTTAACACAACTCCACAATTATATAATAATCTTTGTTTGTCCCCCTCTCGTTATTCTTTCGCTCTTTTGTGAATTTCGCTTTTACTGCATTACAAACAATTTTATCACTGATTACGATCGTAAAAAGAAAACATTTTAGCGAATATTAAAGACTCGTAAATTCAACAGAAAACAATATAAAAATCCAGCGTAAAAATACGTTTGAAACGCGACAAATGCAGAAAAATAACAAGAAAATAAAAACAAAATAAACGAAGACCTTTCTTCAATATGGCAAAAATGTTATATGCGGTCTGCATGCGATTGCCAGATTTGTGCTCGAAATATGCAAATATTTAAATGGCAGAAACGAAAAACTATTGTACTCAAAACAAGAAAAGGATTTATCTAGAGTTTTTGAAAGTGTGAATACCCTGGAATAACATATTCCCATATTCTTAAATCATATGAATTTCGTAAAAACTACATCGATTAAAATTTAAAGCAAACTAATAAATATCTAGCTAAGCCTCAATTATTATTATTTTATTAACCATGAAACTTACATTTATATATATTTACATACAAGTAACATTGATATTTACCATTATATGCCTTAATTATATACCTTTTAGGTAGTATAGCCCACATTCTCGGCCAATTCGTAATGCCCTTCGTGAGCGTATGAAATTGTCTACCCAATAGTAAAAAGTCAATTGGCATGCAACCCGTGTAGGCAATCAGAAAAATAAGAATTTTCGCAGTTAAAATTCTACCGAGTCAACCAAAAAATGCACACGGCATAGATTATATTCGGTCATGCTTGCAACTAAAAATAAAAATTAAAAAAAAAAAAAAAAAACGTAGAACAACATATGCAAAAATAAATAAAAGCCTCAAAAAAGCAATTTGTTTCCGTTTTTTACTGAAAAATATTTTAAAGCTTCATTTGGGTATCAATTTCATATTTTTGTATTATTCAGTTATTACATTATAGAATTTTAAAGCTTTAGTTATATAATTAATATTATCAAATTGTTTTAAGCTGTTTAAAAATGAAATATATACAAATAAAATATTTGTCAGTCAGCAACCAGGTATTACAAATAGAGAGCAAGTGAAAAGTAATAATGCCTAACTATTTATAATTTAAGATCACTTTACATATAATATCAAATTTTTGATGCAAGCTAACTTTACATGTTTAAGTACCCTTTGGACTTTGGAATAGTAACAACTGGACCACATATAATTAGAAAAGTTTCAGCACTCGACGCAGTGCTGTGCCGTGTTCCATGGAGATTGGCCCCATAGAGTTCGAGAAAAACTTCCGAGTTTCACTTACTCGTTATTGTCTATGGCTCTTGTGAATTTGCTCAGAGTTGGGTTGGTTCCCTTTTGGTTAGGGCCAACAGCTCGTTGCAGATTAGAGAGCTGTTGGATGCCAAAGGAGAGGTGGGAGGGCAAGGGACTTTTGCAAATTGCTGTGGTCAATGGCTGTGCAAACTACTTGATTCAACGCGCTTTGAATGCACAATGGAAATGTGCATAGAATTGTCTGTTGAATTGCAAAGATTTCAATTAATGTGCGAAAACGTTATTTGAACCTAATCAGTGAAGTGTGAAAGCCAAGTGCTGAAATGAAAAGGCAACTTATTGGATAGTATTTGGGTCAGTGGGGATATGGTGTGAAATAGAACAAGTTTTTTATTAAACTTAACTGAAATTCGACGGAGAAAATGCCTAAATGCCAAGATGCAAATTGACTTTACTCTAAAAAAAATTAAACTTCCGACTTAAACTTAAATATAGAGAAAAATAATAAGAGCATGTTTAAAATACGAACCCCAAACATTTATTTTCACATCCAGCTAAGCTAAGTAACTTAATCAAGCTGACAGCTTAACATGTTTTCAGCAACTGGGACGAGTTTTGAATACAAATGGGTTTTTCCAACCATCAACCCGTGTGGTAAATGCCCGAAGTTCATTTAGCTAGATATCCAAACACGGCTTAAGATACCCTGTATGGTCAGTTTGCATATTGATGAGGTGGTCTGATAGTGTACACGGCACACACAACGCAGCACAAAGGACACGTGCTCCCAACAATAACAACAAGTGTAGGCACGCTGTGTGTGTGTGTGTGTGTGGCTGTGAGTGTGTCATTAGATAAGTGCAACAATAGCAATGCATTTGGACTGGGCGTCGCCAGCTGACTTTGCCTCGAGTGTGTGACTAAGTGCAATAACAATATGTGAGGCAAGCGAATCGATAGGACCAGCCAGGGCATGAAGTACGCCGCAATGCCGGCGTAGTCTTTGCTGTTGTTGCTGTTACCATTAAAGTGCCGCTGGAGGTGGACGGTGGTGCAATAAAAGTTTTGACTGCGCTGTGCTGATGTAATACCGCAAGACAATCTGCCTTTGCACGTCACATAGCCAAACAACAACAACAACTGAAGATATTAAAAGCCGGCAGAAGAAAAAAGTCTCTCTTTCGGCTCTCACTCTCTTTGCAGCGAGAGTGAGAACTCTACACCTACTGCTTAGGCGCATGCGCGCGCGCTCTCTCTCGCTCACGCTCTGACTCTTCCTCTTTCCAACAGCTGTAACAGGAAGCGTCAGCAAAAAGAAAGCATTGCTAACTTTTCAGTGCTCGTAATTTGATGAATCAGCTGTTCTGCAAAGCGCACCCCACCGCAACCCTTACCTACCCCTTTGCAAAACCGTTACTGGAAAGCCTGGCGACGTTTGTGTGTTTCGTGCTTGTTTTCTTGCTTGTCGCCGGTTCACTCTGCCCGGCCGGTCCCGCCAGCTAACGGTGCCTCGTCGTGGTACACTTCCTTCAGGCCACATACCCTACACCGCATGGCTATTGATTTTTTTCTTTTTTTTCCGTCCCGTCTGTCTGTCCCAATGCTGACGCGTCTGGTGTTGAGCGTAATGTACATTAATTTATTCTATGCCAAGCCGAATTTTTTATTATTTTTTTCATTCCATATTTCACTTCTGCATTGCATGTTTGCTTACGGCCAACTCCTTTTCATGACACTTCTAAGAATTGTCACTGAAAGCTGGTTAACTTGTATATGGTGCATAAAAATGGAAATTTGTGTCCTTTTGTGCTCATTCGAATGCAACTTTGGCAGTTAGAGCTGATTCAAATAAATAATATCCTTCTTTTCATTTTTTCGGATATTTTATGGAAATTAAATTATTAAATAAATATCGTAATTATTCAAGATATTTTAATATTTGAATATAGATAGTTGTCATTTTAAAAAAAAATTTTTAATTTTTTCTTGAATATCTCATTATATTCTTTGGTTTGACAGTAATTCAGAATAATAAAAGTATAGATATTATGGATTATTATCTCCTAGCAATTTCTTGACCGCAATTTCATTAAATCAAAAATATTTTGCACCCATAATCCCATGATATAATCCCTCAGCAGTGCAACACCCTCTTGAACAGCCATAAATTCAATTCCGTCACCCCCATTTGGTCCTCTCCCTTCATTTTCTAGTGCATTTCACCCTCGTCGCGCCAGTGGGTATGCAATAAAAATCTGTCTCACATAAATAAAGCGACTTGCACAGAGATCCGCAATATAAATAAATAAAAACAGACACTCTGTGTAAGTGGGTTAAGAAACTGAAATTGAGGAGTGGACACATAGTTATTTCTTAACTCAAATTTAGCAAGAGGAACTTGCAGAAGTAGAAATGACTTTGAATACAAATAATCTTGAGGATGATTAATCTCTTTTTTAGAATTTTAGGAAGTTTATTTCCATGGGGTTCTAAACTAACTTTCTGTACAGTCATAAGATTCGGAACATTTATTATATCTTTATTTTGTTAATTCTAACTTAAATGATACTCAAGTACTACAAATAATTTTTAAAATATATTATATTATATTATTGTCCATCAAAAGTGACTAAGCACAAGAGATACAGTATAGCCTATCTAGTCTGAATTAACAAAACAAAAATGTAAGAAAATATTGTATATGCTTTAAATACTAAAAATATAATTGCGATCGAAAAATACTTAACTTTTTACTTTTATTAAGAAACTTAAGAATTATAATACGTATGTTTTATAATATTATTAGTAATCAGACTAGGGAAAGTATACTGTACGTTTACTCATATGCATGTATTTAAAGATATATTTATATTTATGTACCTTGTCAACCGGCATTGATGGGCACGCTCTGCACAGATTCCAGAATGAGCCAATCATAGGGAAATTCTTTTGTTGTTGTCGAACCCAATGATCAAAATACAAATTAAATAAACACGCGCGCGTTTACTTGTTTGAATATTTTAAAATTATTTTTTAGTAAATTGTTCGCGTTGTCAACTTTTATAGGCGCAACAACCGCAACTAACACATACACAGAGTAACACACGCGTAACACTCGCTCTCCCTTGCTCGTACGCTCACTCACTCACTCTCTCTCTCTCTCGCACTCTCTCACTCACAATTGCTCTTCCCCACTCTCTATACGCACACGCACCTATTTAATGCGTTGCGAAGAAAGTGCGTTTGTGTTTGCCAAGTTTTCGGTTTTATTTCTTTCTTTTTCTTTTTAAGTGTCTGTTAGCCCGCAGCTGTGGGAGGGAGAAGAAAACGGGAAAAATGTGCGTTAGAAGTATTGCATACCAGCAGGCGACGGCAAGTGCCGTTATAATGATGATCTCATACACACGCAAACAGTCGCACACAAGCACTCACGCACACACACAAACAGCATATATGCCTTGACGCTCAAGACACACACACACCCAGACGTCACACAATTGAGCCAATTAATGTATAATTTACAAAGTTCGCATGTGTGTATAGGAACCTTTTCCGGCCGACTTTAGCAATTTGATATTAAATTTTTTATTTCACACACAGAAATAGCTATAAAGACCTCTTCCCCTCCTTAAACCGTCAACCAACAAATCGATATCTATTTTTCATGACAGCCGTGTACTATGCAATACTTTTCATTTGCCGCTTGTTTTACTTTTTTTTTTTTTTTTTTATTTATTTGTTTTTGCTGCACTAATTTGCCGTTAGTGGGCAGTGAAGCGCAACATTTGCCGTTTACTTCAGTTGCCACTACAAAAATTTACTTAACACTGAACACACATTTTTTGCTTTGCTTTGCTACTGCTGCTGCTTCTAGTGGGCCAAATAAAAATTTATTCGTTTTACCGCTAACGTTTACAACTCGACGACGTTACGTACACGACTGAGCAGAAAGTGTGCTTCGAATTGCCGTCGGCTGTGTACGAATAGTGGCAGAAGAACGCCGCCAAGCCACCCAATTGAAGCCAAAGCGTCGGCGTTGGAGTTGTCGCAGGGCTTGGAAATTGTGCAGCTGCGCGACCGGGGGAAAGTGTCTTTTAGGCAGCTGTTGTATACCGCTCACTGGAAAGCTGCATAACACTATTAAAATAAACATATGTTACACAGCCAGTGGCGTACTGGGCATATATTACAAATGTAAATATTTTAATTTACTTTAAAATTTAGATTGCCCTTATGGTAAATTTATTTAAATATTATGTTTATATTTTGTATCTGCATTAATTGAAACCAAAATTCGAACAGTACTTTTAACTATCTGGCAACGCAGATCTATTCGCGCTTACGTGCAGCCGAAACAGCTGACTGTTATATTGCAAAAATTATCGATATATATTCATATTAATATATCGGGCATTTATTTTCCTATCAGCGGCACAACAAAGTATGGAGTTGAACTGGGAAGTTGTTTTTTGTGTGGGCGTAGCGATATTAGTACATATTCTGATAATCATATTTGTCATGGGCAAGCGGCCAAAGAGCATTGTGGGCCGTCACGTGGTAATAACCGGCGGCTCCAAGGGCATCGGCCTCTGCCTGGCCGTGGAGTGTGCAATGAAAGGAGCCAATGTCACAGTCATCGCCCGCGACGAGAAAATGTTGAGTAAGTGGAAAACCAGAAAAACAAGCTGTATAAATTTCACTGAGTAACAACTCTCTCCCGCTCTCTTTCCGCCTGCTTCCACAGGTGGCGCTGTGGCTTTAATGGAGGTCATACGCCAACGTCCGGACCAAAAATTCCAATATCGCAGCTTGGACATTGGCGGCGACTACGACCAAGTAGCCAGCGTATTGAGTGAGCTGGAGGAGAGCACGGGCAACATCTATGCGCTGATCAATTGTGCCGGCATGGCAATATGCGGTGTGTTCGAAGAGGTGGCCGTAGCGGATGTACACAAGCTGATGAATGTGAACTTCTTTGGCAGCTACAATTGCACACGCTATGTGCTCCCGAAAATGAAGAAAGCCGGCGAAGGCATCATTGTGCTCACCTCCTCGCAGGCAGCCATGTTTGGCATCTACGGTTATGGACCCTATTCCGCCAGCAAATACGCGCTGCGCGCCATGGCGGAGACGATTGCAATGGAGTCGCGTGTCCATGGCGTTTCAGTTACATTAGCTCTGCCCTGCGACACGAATACGCCGGGATTTGAAGAAGAGGAGAAGTCAAAACCACGCGAAACAAAAATTATTTCCGGAGGCGGCGGACTCCTTGAGCCTGAGGTCATGGCCAAGGCCATACTCAAGGATGCACTAGTAAGCCGTGGCTAATATATATATTTATATGGAGATAATCGTTTTATCTTCCACAGCTAGGCAACTTTATCTCCACGGTGGGAGCTGAGAGTTGGCTGATTACTATGCTGGCCGGCGGTCTGTTGCCTTGGGATGGTTTCTTCACGAATCTGTTGCACGCTTTGATCATTGGACCAGTGCGTCTTTTCGGCTATGGCTTACACAAGTATTTTAACAGCATTATACGCAAATGTGCCAGAGAGAATGCTGCAGGGAAATTAGCTGACAAAGAGGAGGATAATACGAAAGTCCAAACTCAGTGAAATCGAGAGGAGAAACATATTGACTATCGGTGTCTTCATTCCGTGTAAAAAAGTACAAAAGTACAAAATGCCTTTTGTCCTTAACGTTTAATTCCAAAACCCCTAAACCAAATTCATTTAGTTTGTATTACAAATTTTCACTATTTCATTGTTATTTTATATAAAAACATGTATTTAATAATATGATTGTTTTGGTCTCTTAAACGTATTATTTTGTGAATAAACTAACCAACTATTTAGTTGAATTTCCATTTTAATTTTGAGAAATATTATCAACATATTTCTCGTATAAGTAATATTGGAAATTGAGCTTTCTTGATATAAAAATGCGGGAGTCTTACGATAAGATAATAAATGTAAATAAGTAGGCAACTTGCTCTAACATTCAAATGCGCTGCTTTAAAGTGAAGCAATATTCTGACAATGTATACACAAATAAAACCAATTAAAAATTGACCTTTTTTATATAAATCAGCTGTGAAATTTTTAGAACTTATCATTTTTTAAAACACGCGCGTTTAATTTGAAATTCGATCGCATTGAGCTATTTAGCGCTATTTGCGCATTTTGCGCACATTAGAAACGGGAAAAAACACAATATCGATAAATTAGACTTATCGACTTGCTATCATCACTATAAATAAGAGTTCTGGCGATGTAAGGAGGTCTTTTATATTGATTAGTGCAAAAAAGTGAAAATTTAATTATAACAACCTATAATTAAGATATATATTTTGCGCAGTATGCCAAGTTTATGTGGTAACAAGTGCGTGCACTTGAAATTCACGTAGTTTTATTGCAAAACACGCAACAAAATTTTGCTATCGTCAGCGCCTCAGTGTTAGTGATGCCACAAGTGGTGTGAAAAAAGTTTGAACTGCTTAAATATCCAAATACTCGAATACATTCATCACAAAAAAAATATATTTATTAATAGTCCACCAAAAATATGCACCTATACACTGTCAATATAATACAATGTGTTTATTAACACTTATAGGATGCCACGCAAACAGCCACATTAAGCCAAATAATAGCCAACAACGCAGCACAGTTAATGCCGTTGTTTGTGCGAAATAAATAGTCGCAAAATATATGTATATATATTTATATATATCTTGTTATACTTGTTTATAACGATGTAAATAAAAATCAATGCAAACAAGTGGACATAATTACAAAAAAATTTAAAATAATTTCAAAAAATGGTTTATGTTGTTAGTGGTGCAATTAATAGCCATTTAAAAAATTGTATAAATAAACGATTGGCATAAGTGCATAAAGTGTGTGCGTGACTATGAAATACCCTGTATGATAGTCGACTGAAATAATTTTCAGAAGCTACGTATAACGTGAATAATTGAGTTGTGCTTCGCATGGATACTTCACATTCTTACGGTTACAGGGTATTAACGACTACGCAATACAATGAAACGGTCAATTGATGGTCGATCGTTCGTTGGGTCAGTCAGCTGCTCACTTGCCTTTCATTTATTATTGTTCTCCCTATCACTTTTGCAAAAACAATTATATACAATTAAATATACGAACTCTTGTCCTATGTGTATTCGAACTGTAACTCGATATACAATATACAATTAATTAATACTTAACCAGAATGATACAAGATGTCGTTAGCGTTGTTTACATAACGTTTTCGCTTATCATTTTACGACATTTTGCACTTTACGACTCGACTACAACAACGATTACCGCTACAGCTACAGCGGTCATTTATGTGTCCCCCCACGTAACGAATGTGCTTACGTAGTTACAGTCACATTTACCGATAAACATTTTTAGCTACAAAAGCTTTAATTGCGTTCTTGAGTATAAATTAATTATATATATTTTTCAAATATGTATGCATATATTTATTTTCATATTCATTTCAAAAACAAATATTTAAAATATCTAAAAGTAGAGATAAAACGTGGGCGAATGACTGAGCAAGCAAGAATGAGTTAATCTAAACAAATGTAAAGAACTGAGAGTAAAGTACACTACACCCAACAGCGTACTTAAAGATACCCTATGAGCAATGCCCTGGGGTTCTTTTTAATAAACAAAAGAGATAAAGAAAAGCTCTGAAAATAATAAATAACTAAAACGAGTCAATTTTCTTTGCACTGAAAACAATAATATATGGGCTCTCAAGTATATATGTAAATAAATATATAAAAATATAGTAATATTGCATGAAAACGCAATTAGTGCACTTAGCAGATTTACATAAGCTAATACAAATCTAGTCATAGTTCTAGTTGTTTATACAACTATGCAAATGCGATTAAATTATCTCCGAGACTTTAAGCAAACTCTGGTTATCATATCAACTCAGGCGAAATGAGTCTATGAGCAATGGAAATGTTTATTCATAAATGTTATATATAGCACAGAAATTCACTTGTACATATCTATCTATACATGTATCTATATATTATACGAATTTTGAAGATTTCACATGTCAGCAGTTGGTCACGTATGGGACCCAAGTGGCTTCCTATACCCTATCAAACAGTATGGGAATATAGACTGATGTAATATGTTTGACTTATGGTTTACATAGAAAGTAAAATATTACCATAATGCTAATCTATAGGCTACCGATTAATGCCTTTTACTCTTTTCAAACAACAAAATTAATCTAAAGAAGCGTAGTCAAACAATTATTTATTTTACAAGTAAACTAAACAACATGACTTTCTGTTGAATTTTAACATAAACAGCGTCACATAATACATAACAGTGCAGGTTTCATTTCTTAAGAGTAAACATGTTTCGTGTGGACAAACTTTTGCCAATTTCTGGGACTTATTTTTATCTAATCAATAGTTTCGTGAGTTGCTACTGACGTCATTGTGACCATTATACAATAAATTTATGGCGAATGTATATAAGTATATGTATGCCGCCGATTTTCGTGAGAGCAAAATGTGGCATTACCTTAATGTATTTGGCTTCTCTGATGGACTGACCATATAAGTGACTTTTGACGCAGACTGTGTGCGCTTATCTAGACAGCCCAGTTGTATACGGACTGATTTGGTGGTTGTTGCTCTGCCAGATTTGTTAATACAACGCAGACTTGTCGCTTATCGCTGATATCGTTTGTATGTGTATTTGGCATACACAAATAGTGTGGCGAGAACACTTGTGTTCTCTGATTAATTATTTGGTTAGCTCTTGTTTCAAGGAAATCCAATTCATTACTTTGCAGCAAGCCGGACGAAACGGAGACGTTGAACACAAATAGCTTTGCATGCAGCTGGTGTAGAAGATACAGTCGACTACACGCTGAAATACACGCCCAAAGATGTCACAAAATCAATCATATTTCTGGCAAACGACCAGACACAATGTATACCTAAAGCGATCCGCCAAATGGCACATGGCAATGGCCTTGATGGTGGTGCTTACATTCTCGACCATATGTGCGGCTGAATCCAATCCAGATGGTGATGAGAATGCTGCCATAATTGCCGACATACAGCAGGTAAGTGAACTTGAATATACTTCATTAATGAATGACTTAAATATAATTTCTATTTTCTGCACAGAATGTTGAAGATCAATCGATAGTTAAATTGGCCACGGAATCAAATGGATTATTAGAAAAAAGTTTGGATATTGAACCGGAAAGGGAGAAGAAAATCAAAGGCAGTTTTATCGATGCGTTTACCGCATCGATCTCTGTTATTTTATTAACAGAGCTAGGTGATAAGACTTTCTTCATTGCTGCCATAATGGCAATGCGCCATCCTCGTTTAATTGTCTTTCTCGGTGCTATTACCGCATTGGCTCTTATGACGGTTCTCTCATGCGTATTTGGCATGGCAGCAAACTTTATTCCTAAGGTAGATATATCTGTGAGGCTTATCTGAAATGACATTAATACTTTACTTACTTATCTTTCGACAGATTTACACGTATTATATATCTACTGCATTATTTTTAATATTTGGTCTAAAAATGTTGTATGATGGTTACAAAATGAAGCCGACCGATGCCCAAGAGGAGCTCGAGGAGGTGCAAAGCGATTTGCGTAAGCGCGAAGATGAGGTAAGTCCAGACACATACCGTGAATCTATAGTAGTCTTAACGAAATTTAACTGTAGCCATTAATTGCTGTAGTATGTAAACGCTAAAAACACAATTTTGTATTATTATTTCAACACCTACGCTTTGTTTTTAATTGATTTTAATTGTACTTGTGCTTATTGTAAATAGCTACGCTTGTACTTAATGATTGGCAATATTCCTTTTTTATTAATATTTATATTTTCCCATTTCAATAACAATAATAATAACAACAAAAGGAAGAATAAGTAGAGGCGATCACATCATTTGCTCGTTTGACACGTTTGCCATGTAAAAATCTTTCGTTTTATTAGTGAAAACGTTTATAGCCTTAACTCATTTTGCCCCTATCTCTCAGAAAACACTTCAACAACATTGAAGTTGTCGAAACTAATTGAATGCGAAGTTCTCCTCTTTCGTAGTATAATTATAGCTAAAGTGCATGCTAATTGTCCGACCCCATCATAATAATTTACAAATTTTTTAATCATTTCGAATTTGAGAAAAACCCCAAACTAACAACGAGTCTTAAATCAATATGTGTCAAGTTGTTGGTGCAAATGAAACACTCTCATTGCAACACAATGTTGGGTGTGTCATCATTCGGATAAATGGATTGTTTGCCATTAATCAGTCATTGACATGCAATTTTAAGTTGATTTTAAAGCTGAACTTTGTTGAGCCACATACATACAATCTATCAATATAAATATATATACATATATCTATTACTTTTATACGAAATATTCTCCTAAGCACATACATACGCCTATGTGACTAATTGCACGTCGCAGTGTAAAGCAGATTGAAACTACAAACTGAACAAACAAATTAACCAATTTTCAAGTTTCAAAACAAGTCGCTTAACCGCAAAGACAAGTTTACGAAAAAAAAAATAAAATAAAATAAATAATTAAACAAATTTATTTTGTGATTTATATACAAAACTCAGCTAATATCAAATTTAATTATTCTTTCTTTCAAAAATCCACATAAAATAAAAATTTAACAATAAATCTGTGTTAAATCTCGAATTATTAACTCGAAATGAACAACCGTCAATAAAAAAAAAATGAAAAACAAATTAAAAACTCTTAGCTTATGCGACGAGCGACTCGCAAATATGAGGATTCGGATGCGAAGCGTAAGAATAGCAATTCGGACAAAGGAGGATGCCAGCGAGCAGGCGCTCATACATGGCCGGAAGGCGAGCTTGTTGCCCAATTCGAATCCGGGCAACAGCTCTGAGATGCAGCATCGTCTGCGCAAGCCCACCAGTACCAACAACAACAACAATAACAATACCACCAATAACTCAACTAGTGATAAGCAAACTAGCTGTGATAAGGCTGGCAACGATGTAGACTATCACAACACCGAGGTGCTGCTCAAGGATGGAGGACGGGTTATCGAACAACTGAAGATGACAACGTTCCACAATACTCCAACGCACTCGGCCTCCGTTGACTCATCGAACCAGACCGAACAAACCCATTGTGATTACCCACGTAGCAACAACTATCCCAATGCTACCGTTGACCCCGATTCGAAACTGGAGGCGACTGAGCCACGTGCTCCACTAGCCGGACACGAAAGCATGTATAGCGTTGACATCGAGGAGAGCGCGCTCAAAGCACGGGTTAGAGATTGAGCAACAATGTTTACAGCTGTTGTTTCATCTACGTTTCACCTGCTTTTTAAAACAATCAGCAACAAATGAAAAACCCATCAAAACATAATTATACACACACACGCAAACACTCCCACATACACTTACAGTCATATTCATTGAGCGTTTTATTTAATTGCATATTATTTTTAACTGAATAACACATGCCATGTTGCTAGCGGTTAATGGTATTTGTCATTCGATATTTTGCTTTGTTTCATTTTCATACTATTTCATATATTGTCGCGATTAGGCTATGACATTGCCCAAACGTTCCGACACACATACACGCACAAACACACACACACACACGCATACTCACAGATACAAATATATAAATGCATGTATTGTTCCTTATTCCGTTTAGTTTTGAAGTGATCGTTTGTAATAATTTCTCTTTGAGATATACATAAATAATTGTTTAATATAATTTTTCAAATTTTTTCTATACTTAATTGTGCAAGTTCGTTTTGACGTTATTTCCTCCTTTATTTATCCTTTGCACACATACGTCTTCTCATCCATTTAAGAGTGACCATCTTGATCAACATTTTAACATCGAGCTTTATCTTTTTAACTTTACAGCTGGATCGTGATGTTAACACTGCGCTGGTGCATGACGCGGAGAGCGGACGTCGCAGCAAGGTGCAACGCCGAGGCGCCACCTATTTTACTATGCGCATCTTTGCCCAGGCCTTCACGATGACCTTTCTTGCCGAATGGGGCGATCGTTCGCAATTGACAACTATTATTCTAGCCGCTAGCAAGGTGAGTGTTTCACTTCCAGATGTTTTAAAATTTAAAATTTTACACTTATAATTAATTAATTCAAATTGTTTTTTTTTTTTTCGCATTGAATTTTTGTTAGCTACTCCACAACGAATCGTTTAAATTAGGTTACTAACTAATTTTGGTTTTTATTTTTTTTTTCGCAGGACATCTATGGCGTGATTGTTGGCGGCATTCTTGGCCATTGCATTTGCACTGGTTTGGCTGTGATTGGTGGTCGCTTGGTGGCCTCCAAAATCTCGGTGCGCACTGTCACCATTGTGGGCGGCATTGTATTCATTGGCTTTGCGATTTATGCGGTGCTCATGCCGCCAGATGATCTAGTTACCAACTAATCATCTATATTAGCCTGTTGTTTGTTGAGGACTCCCCCACTTCCCGTAACAAGAGGATATATGAATTTAAAACTGTAGTTTTCGAGGAGCAACAGGCACTATCTACTAGTATTTCTGTTCATATTTGTAAATCTATGCACTTTATAGCGAGAGAGCGCCGCTAGCTAATCCAAAGTGCCTTTAGTGTTTTTCGCTTTAGCCATGACAAACAAATTTAGTTGCCAAAAAAAGAAAAAAGTTATTTAACCAATTAATAATTTCATTGAATTAAGTATTAAAGTTTTCCTTTGTTGTACATACGCGTGCTTGTTAACTATGTTGCCTAAGCTCCTCTTAATTAGCTCATTTAAATTCATAATTTGTGTAGCAATGTTTACTTAAAAAAAAATTGAAAAAAAAAAAAACAAAGAATTAAATATGATTATTGATTTTACGAAATCTCATAAAGAGAATAGTAAAAGAGCAAATTGAATGCATTTGTTTTATCTTTTTAATTTGTAAGTCTTCAAACAGAGCTATCTTGGCTAAAATGTTAAGGAACTGTTATTAGCATGGACTGCAAACGGTTGCATTGCAGATGTTTTTTTCTGCTCACTTAACAGGATCTGTTATAAGCAGTTAACAGCGCACTCTTTAAATAAAAGGTTTTTGCACTGATTTACTTTGTCAATGAAATCGCTCTCATTAACATTGTATCACTGAAAAACAAATTGAAGAAAAAGAGTATAAATTGAATTTACATTTGTTCATATAATTTATTTTACAAATACAATTAATCGCTTTTAAGGTACCTGTGCTTATTCGAGACGAAATTTGGTTAGGGATTATAAAATAATAAGAGTCGAAGACACACAGATGCATGCTTTTGCACTGGCATAGTAGACACGAGCCTTAAATGGTAGGGCGCGGCATTTTACTTCATTGTCTTGGGATCACGATAGATGCCCGTGAACAAGACGGCGCTAGCTTTGTGATCATAGATCAGGAAGACGAACGGATGATTGCACTCGAATTTGGTTGGCTCCACTGGTCGAGCCGATCGGAAGCTGACCAAAACAGTGGCTGCCGACGCTGTGCTGCCCTCCTCATCGACTTTGATCTTGGCCATGTGCTTGGCATCGCCAAAGGAAAGATTCTGTTCAGTGCTGAAGTCATTGAAACTGGCGGCAGATTCAAATATCTGTTTGACGCCCATTTGACGCAGGATCTGGAATGAAATGAATAGTTTTATATATGTATAGGAGATATTGCATTAGTTCTGCTCACTTACCGGCACGAGTTCCAGGCGCTGCTCGAACTCAAATTTGGGCAGCGACACTTCGATCTCGCGCATCGAAGCTTCCCTAAGTGAGGCATCTAGGGTGTCGGCATTTAGCTTGGACAGCACCTGTTCCAGTGCATCGTTATTGAAGGGTGGCAATATGATGACCATAGATATATCTGAATTCTCATCGTCCTCCTTCGTCGTTGTCTTATACGGCAGCTGCAGAACGTGGGCGCCTAGGCGCTCATCCGGGTGCAGCAGGAAGTTGCCCTTTTGCTTCATCATTGGCACAAAGGAATACTTTTCGCTGGACGTATAGAAGGGCATTTGTTGGGTCTTCTCTGCGTTAAAACGGCTGGACCATTGGCCCTTGAAATAGGCAGCGTTGGCCAACACCAACTGAGTCTTTGAATCGATGTCGCCAGAGGCAATCATGTCCTTGATCTGATCGTGGGTGACATTCGCAATCCATGCGTTGATCTGCTGACGTGTCTGCTCCACATTATCATGGATATTCAGCTGCACAATCTCATCGTGCAGACGCGAATCAAGACACTCGGCCAGCTTGATCTGCTCGTCAAAGTACAGACGATCAGCGGAAGAGAATTCCAGCGGCATCTCCTTGGTGCGCACCTCTCGCAGTTTCTTCTCTGTCCGATAGGCACTACGCACCGCCTCCTTATTGGACGCCCAATTCAAGCGCAGCGCATTAGCCAGCTCCTTCTCCGACTCACCGGTGGCACCGAAATACGCCAATAGCAGGGCATGGTAGGTGCTGTACGGTGAGAAGAACACATTCTCGTTGGGCGTCGCCTTCCGTATGGCATCCAGCATGGACACCGAGAACTCCTGCTGACCGCGATACAAGTCATAGCGCAATGACGACATGCTGGCATCGGTTGGTGTGCCACACAGATCAGCATTGAGCAGCGCCGGCAGCACCAGCATCATCAGTGATAAAAACACCTTCATTCTCTGTTAATATACAAGTTGAGAGAGTTTGGGATTAGTAACCTTCGCCTTGCCTAATGATACGTGAGTGGAATTCAATACCACGGCCTTGCCGGCTCTTGGCTTTATTGGCATTATAAATTTATTGGAATGTGTATAATGCCGTGAAGGAGGTACATTGACAGTAGAAACATTATTTTGAAAATATATACATACAAAAATTGGTATATTTTAATACATATATTGCCTATAGATTTTAATTTAGCTATAAAAACAACTTTATGTCATTTTTATAGCATTTTTTTCCAATTTATATTTCTCAATTAAATCATATTTATTTTCAAAGTAATCGACACTAGAAACATTTTTTTATTTATATACATATATATATATATATATATATATATATATATATATATAATTTATTTCTTATTGCCTATAATTGATTCATCTATAGATATAACTACTAGTTCTTTAAAACTAATTTCTCAATTAATTCATATTAATTTATTTTTAAAGTAAACAAATTGGTTAGATCTCAATGAAACTAAACATATGGCAACATATCATTTTAATTTTGGTATACATTAATAACCACTCGATGCCGAGAATATGGCATATATGTACATATATACATATATTCAGTTATAACTTGGTTTCTGCTGTGTTTGTATTCTTTGTTATATTTAAGGTATAAAAATAGCTTTATTATTCGTTCTGTATTCATTGAGTTTTAGTTTCAAATTAAACAAATTGATCAAGTTTTCCATCAAACAATCGGAATGAGAATATCTAATGTTCACATGCATTTCATTTCCACATATTTAGTTTTTTTCTATTTGGTATATTTTTTATTTATTTATTTTTTTGTTCCTTCTTTATCTATTGTAGCATCAATTTCTCAATACCGTAAGTAAATTGAATAAGGTTTCAATTGAACCCGATCCAAATAGGATGAATGGCATAATCTATTATCTATTTATTTCTTTCTATTTGTTCCTTTCCATTAATAATTCTATATATTCTCTTCTTAATTTCATGGCACCGCTGCAACTTAATGTCATTTCGATTTTATACAAAGCAGATCAAATGACTGGCAAGTCTGTGACGGCTGACATGATCATGGGAAAAACGTGCCTCGATAATGCTCTTTAGTATTCGTCACGTACAAAGATCGTTCAGGCAATAAAATCGCCTTTTTTATGCAAACGGCTAAATGCCGGCAAATTGGCTGGTTATTAAAAAAACCCTTTATGTTAGATGACTCATCCACTGCGATGCTCCCCAAAGCAGCGACAGTCAATTTATCTCAATCACACTTTCAGGCAATTGCAACATCTCGCTCTCAAGCTGACAACCGGAAAGTGAAAGTTTGTCTGCAAGCGAATTCGCAACAACAAAGCCGCCACTGTTGTTGCTGCTGTATACTTGTTGCATTCGGTAGAGCATGAAAAAGAGAACGACTTTGTCTTTTCGCCGTGCTTTCGCAGCTGACTGCGCGACGTCATAGTTGCGTGATTTGCCGACGCAATGAGAAAAAAAACCCAAACAAAAACAGAAAAAAATTAACATTTTCATAAACCAGTTTAAATCTACACGATTGTGTGCATTTTTAAATACATGTACATATGTATGCGTGATTCATAAATTGTTAACATTTCAACGCTTACGCGCTCTTCTTTGACCCTGTATTGGCGATTTTGTAATTGGATTTGTTTTCTTTCTCTCCTTCTCCTTCTCTCTCTCTCTCTCTCTCTCCCACGACATCGTATTACTGTTTGGCTTTTGCGCGCAGCTTACCAACACAGGCGTAACCTCCACTTACGCCTGCACTGCCCACACTGGCAAAAAAAAACAACTAGTTTGCAGGGAATTTCCAATTGGAGTTGACGCAAAGTATTGAACATGCCAATGCATAATGTTTACCCGATAATTGTTGTCAATGCAGAAACAGCTACAAATATAATTTATATTAAGTGATTTTTTTCAAGAAAAACCTGTACACAATTGGAAACAGCTTATACAATAACTTAGAGCTCAAATTGATAAGGTTATTCTATTCAAATAAGCAATGGAATTTCCTAATCTTGAACCTCGAGGGTAAAACCAAGCACTGACGTGTATACATACATACATACATACATATATACTCATTAAGCTATATATAAAGATTAATTTGCAGGACAACAACACCTATCATACGGCAATTATAATGAATGAAAATATAAATAAAGTTAACTTCACTTTAATTTCTTTACAACAATAGCGAATTGTGCTTGCGTGTGACAATAACAAAAAAAAAATTTCGAAATCACTTATTAAGTGGAGCAAACTTGGATAGAGTGCACATAATTCACCAGAGTTTGCACAATTATTAATAGCAATTACGAAAATGCTCAATAAACATATGTAAAGTGGCTCTCGATTTTTAAAAAACCGGTCGTATATAAGATAATAATGAATTCCAATTGACTTTTACCTTTTTTTTGGCTGATAAGCTTTATTCACTTGATGCGCACTCACAAAAAACACAACTTACTTAAACGCCTTTAACATTTGCACTGAGCCTGTTGGTGAGCGCGGCTCAAATTATATTCCGATATGACAAACGATTTAATAGATCTACTCGATAAAATTAATCGATTCACAAGTGGTACAATTGTTAAATAAATGTTTTTGCTATATATAATTTAGTTATAATATCTAAAGTAATGTTAAACAATTTGGATGATCGTTTTAAGTTCATATAAAATTTGCCGATAATATGATAGTGGCGGCGCATCGATATCTCTTCAAAAAGCAGATATGGGCTACCTTCGAGATGTGCAAACAACAACTGAACATAATCGAAAAGAAGTATTTCGATTTTAGTATTTTTATTTTGGCGTTTTATTTAAAATATAAAACTTTTATAATCCCATATATGTTAAATCCCATATATGTTAATCCCATATATGTTAAAGTGTTAAAGTGCAATTCAAACTTCAAATTCCAAGATACTGGAAGTAAACATTTTATAAGATATAAATTTGATAATGCAAATGTAGATGTATTGTTTTATTTACCTTACTTCTTGTGAAAGTATATTTATTGAACTAGATTTCTATATTTAATGTAAATGATATCTAAGGAATGTCAATATAAACAAATAAAAATAGGTCAGCATCAACTCCTCAACTTTACTGCCTGTAAATGTGAGTTACTAGCCAGCTCATTGTATATATTCATCAATATAGTGATTTGCCCTTTTATTAGTCATCAGAGCAAATATAATAAGTTCTGGCTTGGTTCTCGCTTTTACTCATTTCTTAAAATGTGTGACCATTTTCATTAATATTTGTTAGCAAATAAATAAAAGGCAGTACGATATTACAAGTACACTTGTCAGAAGAAAAATGCGTATAAGCTATCTATTAGCTTTGATTATAAAAAATCTAGCTATATTATTTTTGAAAACATTATTATTATATTATAACATTTATAGTTTTTTTGCGAGATTAATTAAAATATCAGTAATAGCAATTGGAAGGCAATGTTTTTATTCCAGATTTTTAATACAATATTTTTAGAACAGTATTACTATGCAAGTACTGTGGCATTACGTTCGCTATAAATGCTGTAGAGCGATGCTCGAATGAATGCATCACTTTTCTCCACAAATCCATCCAAATGGGTCCACAAGAACCAGAATGTGAGCGAGAACAGTAAAATCTTGCTGACCCAGTCGAGTATATAGAGGCGACGCAGCACTATTTTCGCATAGGGCAACGTGGCGTCACTCTCGCCCAGTATGTAGGTGCGCATACCCCGTATGTAATTGCTGATATAAGTCTCCCAGTTGACCTGGCTAACCGAGGTGTCGAACAGTTCTTGGTCCGTGGCATTTAGTGTGTGGCTCATCTCTTGAAATTTCTCATTTCTAAAATCCCAGTCTTTTGTTGTGTAGTACTGCAGCAGCTTCAGCCCGGTGGATATTTTCCGCTGAACGTTAACCAAGCTGAAAGTAGAGAGCTTAGACGTGAACTGAATGTACAGGCAGAAGGGAGAGTCCACTTACAAGGGCTTCTGGCCAAAGAGCAGCAGCCAAAAGTCTATGAAATAGGCAGGCAGATAGTGAAAGAAGATGACGCAAAATAGATGATGATAATAGTTTCGCTTGATGGATCCGCCCGGATACCAGAGTGCAAAGCTGAGTGGAGTTTCGTAGAAAAACTTGCGACCTGTCTCAATGCTCTCGCCCCAGGACATCAGTGCCTTGCTGGAGATGCACAGATTGCAGAACTCCACTTGACTCTGTTGGCTGGCCTTCGATTCGGCACTTGCTTTGCCCCGCTGATAGCCGCATAATATCATGCCGTTGATGGCCTTGTCGACGGGGATTACCGTAGATGCGAAATCTGGATTACAGTGCATAGAACGAATGACGCCGCGTGCGGCGCCAATCATCAGACCGGTTGGCCCATTCACGCCCTCAATCCATCCTGGCATGGGCTCGTGTATGGCCGCCGTTACTGCAAAAGTGTAGAAGCCACAACAATAGCAATTGGCCAGAAACCAGTTAGCGGGACCTACATACCAATGGAAGGCCTTGTGATGATTACAGGTAGCTTTTTGTTATATCTGCAAATTAGATCTTCCGACAGTGCCTTGCTGTAAGCGTACGTGTTGGGCAATCCATTAAGCAATCTGCAAATGGAAACGTAAGTGTGCATGGAGTTCTCTCTCAGCAGTCAGCGTGATTCGTGTATACTTGGGAGTTATTTCCGCTAGGCCCGCATCGTCCATTGTCTCGACCATGTGGATGATGTCGAACGGGTTCTGTGGCGCCGGGTAGGCGCGCTCCTCCAGCACGCTCTCGTTGCACTGGCAATACGAGGTGGACACATGGACCAGTGCCTGCAAGTTGGCCATTTTTTCGGCCAGTTGCAGCACCTTCAGTACGCCCAGCACATTCATGTTGACCATCGGGCGCAGCGGCTGATCGAAGCGCACATTGGCCGCACAATGGAATACAATCTCCACATTGGAGGCGAGTGTGTTGATGTCATTGGGGTCCAGGCCAAGGTCCGGTTCCAGCACATCGCCCTTTACAACGCGCACTTTATTAACGATGTCGGGATTCTTCTCCAACAGCTTGCTGAAAATCTGCAAAAATTAACAGTTAAACAGTTACCAACGTTGGGTCATTAATTAAAAGAGACAATTACTTCAAATGCGCTAAGCTACTGTGTGTGTATATATGTATATATATTTGTTGTTGTTGTTGTTGTTGCTGATGCTGTGTGTAACTGAAGTTGGCCAAGAGCTGGCGGGTTACGTGGAGCAGCTGCTTAGATTCGCCTAATGGGCCATGTCTGTGTGCGCGCAGTGACAGAAATGAATAGTCATTGTAATTTTGGATTTTTTCGACACCAATATTGACTACCTTGACTTATAAATGTCTGTATATATATATGTGTGTGTGTTAGTCTTGACTTGTCTTGCATTCTCTTGTCAATTTTACTGTGCTATAATTCTGGTAATTTGAAATTTAAGTGCTACCATTTCTTTAAGTGAAGGACAACCTTTTATTGCCCCAACTATATATCTCAATAGAACTACCAATGCGCAAACTGACCTTGACTGTATGTCTAAGTGCGTGAGCCATGTTGAGTTTAGTTTACCAGAATTAGTGAGAGACACATTTTCAGCTCTCTCAAGTCGCGTCTTCTTGTGGCGGTCAAGTTTCGTCATGGTTCTTGGGAATAACCCAAAGATAAATACCTCGATTACAGCTAATTAAATGTACTAATTATAATTACGTGCTAAGCCGTCTATTGTATTTAAGCGGAAAACGCTTGCATAAGAACAAAAATTACTCATTCGTGATGTATCAGATACACATGGAAGTAATGCGAAGACAACAAACCACAGTTTCAATTAGTATCGAGCCGCTAATGTGTCATAAGGGCAGATAGTAAAGCCTTTATTTATTTTCAATTTATAATTTAATATATGCAGTATTATATATAAATTTAATATAACCTAATGTAATCAAGATAATATAAATGTATAGAAATCAATATAATATATAACATAAATATAACAGATGTACAATTGAATGGACAAACAAACGGACGGACAGATGGACAGATGGACAAACGGATTGACGGATTGACAGACATACCCAATGTATACTCTGCTCTCTTCGTCAATAACTCAGTATGTGCTTACAGTTACAAAATAAATATATGATAGCATTTTATTAAACCTCAATCATGCACAAAACTAGTATATATACATAAATATACTGTTTAATGTTTGCTAAATTTGCTTATTTTACTTTATTTAATAATTGTATAATTCCTCAGTTTGTTTGATAAATAGTCACGAAGATTAATCGCTAATAATTATATTTAATATTTCAAATAATTAAATATTTCTCATATTTAATTAATAAAACTGCGTGTGTGCCATTTATTATTGTCATGACTGTAGAAAGGCAACGAGCTACAGTCGTGAGTGCACATTTGAACATACATACATACATACATACGTAAAAAAATTACTAATATGAATTTACGCAATAGAAATAAATATTAAATATATTCATTGACTTTTTGATGTCAGTCTTGCTATCAGAGCTCACAATATTCTGCAATGCGAAATTACTAGTTGACTTATTAGTTTTGCCATGACTGGATAAACATAATGCGGAATTTGTAAGAAATTTCAAAAATAATAACTTTTCTGTTTAATATAAGCCACTAAAGTTTACATAATAAATTTGATTATATTTTAAATGTTCTTGATAAAATAAACAAAGAAATAAAATAAAATAAAAATTACATAATTATTAGTTGCAACATTCACATGCGTTAGTAGATAATGTGATGTATGACTAATATTTATACCATGACTGTATGATTCAGTCGAGCTTGCAACTGAGTCAAATGCATTTGTTAAAAAGTAATAAAGAAAAAGAAAGTGATGCTTTAGTTATTAGTATAGCGATTCACTTCTACTTTAAATTCCTTTAATTTAATTTATTAATTTGTAATTAATTTGTAGCGAAAAAATGTATGAAAAAGTTTTAAAAGTAATTTGATTGAAAAATATTTTTAGCTTCGCATGGACTGGCTACATGAGCCACGACTGTGGCTCGATTACATCTAACTTAACCGCGCATTCGTGAGAATGAAGGAGGGAGGTGCAAATGGCATATAAAATGAATCCATTGAATTATGTGGTTGTGGTTGATGGGTAGGTCGCTCTTGGCTGCCATTGAACAATGATTGAATGAATGATTTGAATGAATGAGTGAAATAAATTTAAATTGGACTTACGACACATTTAAAGTATTGCTCCTTCCGCACCGTTGGTTCGACGCCCTTCTTTGTGCGAATCAGTAGATAGATGGCATTTAGATCTGAGCAGCTGCGCAAAAGCTTCTCAACTAGAACTTTGCCCATGAAGCCAGTGGCACCTGTTATCAATATCGTTTTGCCGGCATAATAGTTCGCTATTTCAGAGACGCCAGAATCGGCGGCATTATTCATTAACTCCATGCTGCTGCCGAGCTCTGTGTGCTGCAAGAGATAAATATTCTGTTAGATTGCTTTTGTTGTAGTTGTTGTTGTTGTTGCAAATTAAGATCTGAAATGAGGCTCACTTGTGTGAGTGTTTGTTTAGCCCAGTTACTCGGTAAATATTCTATTTCAATGTCAGCTTTTACGAAATATCCAAGCCACAGAAACAGAAACAGCAACAGCAACAGCAACAACAACAAAAACAAGTCATGCAACTGGGCGTAATTGGCGTGAAGGGATTTTGGAATCTGTTTACTCTTTTGTTTCCCAGCCACAGCAATAGCCACCAAATTGTTGTACGCTTATGTGGCCAAATAAGCAGCGTTAGGTTTAAAGACCTGTGTTAACACAGCGGCTCATTCATTTGTTTGCTTTTCATTTTTTTTTTTTACTTTATTTTTATTTTATTTAATTTTTTTTGCACCATAATTTGTGAGTCAGTGGATTAAGGTATATGGTTTTTTTTTTTTTATGAAAGAAAGTAAGCTATATGTAGTAGAAATAGGGTCATAAAGTTCTCTGAAATGAAGCGTTATATGATAGGTTTAATGAGATATTAAAACTATATGGTCTAAAGTAATGCAATGGCTATAATAATTTTATGCACAGTTAGAGCTTGCTCTCTCTCTCTCCCTCACACTCAAAGCTAAAAGGTTAAATATCTGTGTAATTCATACGCCGTGTTGGCCAGGCCCCTGTATGTTGGTCCATGGAATTTGAGCTGCTTTGTTTGAGCATTATTACAATAGACGTGCGCACAGACTGACCAATTCGTTAATTCGTTGATGCAATATACCAAACGCTCAAAGAGTCTCACATTGACTTCCTAGCAAACGAAAGACTTCGAACACAAACTTGATCGCCTGCAGCCTCGTTCTGCGATATGCATCTACTATTGCAATATTTGCCATTAATATTAGTGGCTGCTTGTCTGGTATTTTGCAGATTTTTTAGCAACCGAGCACACACACACACACACACACACACATACGCACACATACAACAAGCTTCTCACGCCACTGGTTTGGGCTAGATCAACAATACAAATGGATTTTCACGTAATATTCACAAATTCAAACAGCCGCCAGTCGGACACGCAAATTAAGACACATACAGTTAACAAAAAAATTTTTTTTTTAGTTTTTTGTTAATATTTATTTTATTTACTTTTTCATTGTTGTTCACAATTTAGTATTTGTCTTGCAATTGTTTTTGGGTTTATTTTAATTTTTATAGTTTTTTTTTTTTATTTTTGTCGCCAAGTTTTGTAAATTGTTTAGTTCAACATAAGTGGGCTGGTTCACAATGGCATAGTTCACAGTAGTTGCACGCGGGTTATGCTTAAGGACTGAAATCAGTGAGCACTTAACGCTTAATTAGCGCACACTTAACAAATACAGAAGATCTTGACATAATGTTTTCTTTAACAATTTACGCTGAGAAACTGAAATTGAAATAGAATCCGCAACTGAAACCGAAACTCACTTTTTGAAAACGTTGTCGTGTTTTTTATTATATTTGTCTGGTAGTGGCTGCTTAAGAAAATTGTTTGAATTGAATCAGTTGAATACTCAGCAGCGACTGAATTCAAAGCGGGCAATTGGCTTGAAGTTATACTCGTCGTAAAGGAAATTCAACGTCGCCACCTCACTCACACACAGACACACGCACGCACGCAGACACAAGCACAGACACACGTACGGCTATAGACGGACAGACATGATTTGCGGTTTGCTCAGACGTGTGCAGCAACAGGTGTGTGTGTGTGTTTTTATTTACCTGTATGGTTTGTCTATTAAAATGCACTTGTATCGCTAGTATTGGATTCCAACGTTCCGGGTAGTCCCAAAAGTATTTTAAGGCCTGGCTCACTCACTCACGCTCTGCACGCAGCGAAAAGCTCTACAACTAATTACATTGCATTTGTTTTTGTTGCTATAAAAAAATAAATAAAAGCCAATTGAGAATGTCTGTATAAGTGCAAGGGCAGCGGATTGTGTCAAGCCAGTGAGCAAGTTGGCAAAGTGGAGACAACAAAAAAATCCCAGAAAAAGGACAGGCCTCAGCTGCAGTCAAGGCCAGCGAGTCGAGTCGAGTCGCGACTCGAGTGAAGCTTGATGCGACCCTAAAAGTGCACGTCATTCGGTTCGCAAGAGATCAGCATAAGTATATATATACATATATGCATATATGTTTACATACATTCAAGCAAACTGCATTTGGGATAAAAATTCATTTTGGAACCAGCTCCATGGCAAAATAAAATTAAAATAAGAAAAAAAATAAAAATCAACCACTGCATTGAATACGAAGAAAAAAGTTGTGCGACTGGTTGGCTGGCTAGCTAGCCTGTCTTTTGACTGCATCAACGTTCCCTGCTTCCCGCATCCTGCTGCTGCATACCTGTACGCTTTCAGGATGGCCTCATGACTTTCGCAATAGCTCGACCAAAACAGAAATAACCAGAAATCAACAATGACGACCTTGAGCAGCTTATATTAATTTGGCATCCGTTACGTTTTCATTTTCATTTGCTATTGGCCATTGGGTTGTTAATAAATTAGTATTCTTTGGATCACGATGACATAATTTGCTCTGTTTTTGGAGAGGGAGGAAGTTAACAGTGAAAGGGAAACAGTGGGGGAACAGCATCTAGCAGCCGTACTAAGTGATTCTGTAAACTTATGAATTTGGCTTTCAGAGACTTCTCACCCGACTGCAAATTGTTGATTCAAAAATCGTTTTGTTTTGTCAATTCTGTATACCCTGTAGATGTGACAAATGGGTAGAATATTAAGGTAAAGATATATGCAATGTGCTAAATGAGTTTGAGTTCATAGATAATATAGATGATTATAAATATATCATGATGATACATAAATAAAATTCATATATAGATTAGTTTTAGAATTAAAGTTAGTTTAGGTTCATATCTCTACATCTCTCAGCATAAGCAAGCCGCTCAATGTGAGATATATTCCATTCCATTCTATTTCATGAATTGTAGTATTTTCGTATATGGAAACTAATATCACTAAGTCCTTATTATCATATATTTATTCCGACAAAGAATCATCAGAAAACAAAGACTAATAAGCTCAGGGTATTTCCCAGTCAGGCAATTCCAAGTATTGTAAAAATACTAGTTTTGTTTTTGTAATCAAATGATGCGGAAAACTTGTTGTTTATTTGAACTGGCTAAATATATTGCTAAGTTATAGAGCATATTACTGAATTTTTAACAGTGTATAATTCTATTTTATTTGTAAAAAAATTTTATCATAAAACGTATTTAAAATTTTGTTAGATTAATCAATTTTTCTTGCAATTAGCTCGAATAATATCTAAAAAATAAATTGGAAAAGTATAGCAACTGAGCTTTACGTAGATATCAAGTCCACCTGCAAATTTGTAATTATTGTCGATTTAATCGATAACTCAGAAAGATTAAACGTTTGACCTAAGGTTATGCAGAAAGATTTTGAAATTTGTGTTAATTTTCAGATAATTTATCTGTTAGTTAATTAGGAAAATAGAAATAGGTAATTGATAATTGCTTAAATTACCAGTTAAGGCAACGTAAATTATAGTTTATAGATATAGCAGTAGGATAAATAGAGGCGTGCGCTTTTAAGTCACAAATCTACGTTTTCTACAGTTAACACTCAAGACTCTTAAGCTAATATGTGCCTATAAATGCATTACTGCTTTCCTGGTATTTACTGACATTTACCCACTTACGCAGACATTAACGACTTTTTAATTAGGTGCGGACTCGAGGCAACGCCTCAACTCTACTGTTTTCCATTCACAGGTGAACTAAAAATTACATCCATGTTCATTTAATATGGATCACATGGGAAAACGTGTTTACAATTCACTTACGATTTATCACAATTCAATTCACTCTGTCGATCCAGATCGAGTTACTGCTGATCGAAAAGGAATCGTAATACAGGAAATTTGCGTTGACGAATTTAGAATATAAATATTTGTCTTATTTATTATTATTATTATTTATTTTATTTCAATATATATCTTCCTAGTTTTATTTTATAAAAAAATATATATATGTTTTCATAATTATACATACTTATATTTTTTATATTTATTTTTAATTTTCAAATATATGTATGTATATATAGATCTGTGTATTTTTGTTTATAAATATATCAAATTTATTTTTTATACGATCTCATTTTAATTTCGTATTTTTTTTTATTTAAAATTAAGTTAATAAATTAACAAAATAAAAATATATAATAACAATGCAATTACATGCAATCATAGGCAAAAGGTCATTAAATTAAATATCAATTTATTTATAAGAATCGCGTAGGAAGGCATTGCATAAATAATTGTCTTTGAGTAGGGGCTCTTTGTTTAAAGAACTTGAAACTGTTTGAACTTTGTTATTTACAATTAATTAATATGTGAAATTTGTGTAACTATACGAGGCTGTTTCGGTCTGTTGCTGTTATTATTGTGAAATTATTAAGCTAATTTATTTGTAATATTCAACTATTTGTAACACAATCGAAAATGTTACTTTATTTTAAATCAATCTTATTATTGATAATTACTATTATAAAGAAATACATAACTTGCAATTCGACCGTTCGCAAACTTATTAAAACTCATTGAGTGTTTATTGCACACCCTCATGAAAGTATATAAACAACGGTTTTACTCTCAGCGTGAAACCTGTTAATTGGAAAACAACAATTCAGCCATACCGACTGCAGCTGTGACTAAGTATTACAAAATAGTTGTCTGAGCGCCAACAAATACGGAAAACTAAGCACTATATTTACTTTTTAAATTATTATCTATTTAGCAAAGATGCAGCAATGTGCTGACTACACAATTATGTTGTGCTTAAACATTAAATGTGAGAACAAAACTTAATTGAATTGAAGGTCCGAGTTTACGATGCCTGGGCGGAGAGTTCATAGCTAGCATAGGATATACTGACAGATTAACTATAACAATAATTCATTAATTAGATAGTGTACAACATTTGTTGCTGTCAGTTGACCGTGGATAATGAGACCCAATTAAGTAAATATTAAAATAAAAAATAAATATTAAAAAAAAAAAACTAAAATGAAAACAATTATTATAATAATTTCAATAATAATGGCTTATCATAAATTTTAATTAAAATGCACACAGATAGCAAGACAAATGCCCAGAAACAAACAAAATGAGGAAGAAATGTTCCAAAAAATATTTGAAATTTCAGCACTTCAGGCACTCAATCAGCCAAATGCCAAATGATATGTCTAGATGCATAGATTGCAAAAAATTTGGCTTTAAGAATTGAGAAATGGGACACCGATTGTTCAAGTCAATTGATTAACAATGCAGAGCACACAAGTAAAACACGTTTGTTTAGTTCCATTGACGTTTGATCAATATGTATATTAATGACCACACTTCTCAATACTCGCCCTCGAATTGAAAAAAGCATATTAGTTTTGTGCGATATCTGGCTTGCTAGCCTCGCTAAAGCCATTTGAAATTTTGAATACATAAACCGAATATTAAAAAAAGGATATAACAGTTTGGTATATACTTCAAACGCTAGAATCTCGATTTCTACCGAATGAATTACTATTGACCTCCCTTTAAAGTTTAGCGTGGCAAGTCGAAAAAACACAGATTATAACTTTAGAGATTGAGTTCCGTAATATAACTGCCTCAGAGACTCAGGGCATGACAAGTGGAGGAACGATATATTCCGAAAAATTCGGGCTAACGATACATCAAATCCGAATAAAATTGTAAAATATTGATTTTGGAATACATTTAACTGCATTTGAATCGTTAACGAGTATAATGCAGTTGGTTGCATCCGACTCTTATATTTTCATTTATGTACATAAATAATTTTATTAGCACGCCTCACATTGTTGATATTGTATAGAATATGTTATAAATTCATTCAGGTATTTGCAAATTGATTAAAGCGGTTGCATTACCTATGCCATTCAGTTTGTAGACCAACCGATTACATTAGCTATATGATGCGGTTTGTCCACCTAAATATATATAAGTATATTGATTTTGGTTTAGTTTACTTTCTTTAGAAGTTACTTTAAAATAATTAAGGCATTGATATAAAAATAAATCAATTTTGCTAATATATCATAATAAATTAAATTAAACATTATTAATTTATTTCAAATTTGAAGAATTTATATTATTTATTGAAATTTTTTTATTTACGAGTGTTCAGTCATAGAGACATTTTACTGATTTTGTATTGTCAGCAACGTATCGAATCAACTTTTGAACCAGTTTTCAATGTGATTATTTCCTTATGGATAATAAAAAATCCATTTCATTCAGTTCTTAAAATACTCTCATTTAAACGGGACGACACTTTCCAATATTTAAATACAGATATAAAGACTTTACTATTTATGTGACAAGGTTGTAAAACGTATATTATATTTTTACTTTAACAAAGCAAATTAAATTAGACAATTTTTTGTTGAATTACTATTTAGGAAATTAAATAAATGTTTGAACAACTTTTAAAGAAAAGCGAGGTCCATTTATTGAGTACAAAGTGGTATTCAAAGTTGTGATCCCGTTAGTAGCTGCGTCCAAACAATGTATAGAACTTGGGCTTATTTTTGCAGCTGGGATTGACGCACTTGTCGCTGTCGGTGATCTTTGACGGCTGTTCGAAAGGTATGCACAGAGATTTGGCACCCATGGACGGTGCACCGGGCTCGGCCTCGTTTTCTTCGCCACGCGCACTGTCTGCTTTGATTTTATCCTCGCACGGAGTGTCGCCACAGAAGGGAGCTAGGAGCAAGTTCTTCTTTTCCAATTGGCTGCAGAATTCGGCCCAAGACCTGACGATCTTCGTGTGCGACACCAGATCCAATTGCGCCTTCTTAAGCATACTTTCGTGAATGGTTTCCAGGAGAGCAGGAATCTTCTTTTCCACGTCGGTCATGGGAATGGTTAGCTTCTCACCGGTATCACGACGCACTGCGACAATTTGTTTCGCTTGCATATCCTTGGGACCCAGCTCGATGCGTATTGGCACACCTTTGAGCTCCCAGTGGTTGAACTTCCAGCCTGGTGAGTAATTGTCACGGTAGTCGCCCTCACAGCGCACGCCAGTGCCGCTTAGACGGCGTTCCAACTCTTTGCAGGCGCTCAGCAGTTCAGCGCGCTCCTCGTCCTTAGTGCTCACTGTAATGCCGCATGGAACAACAATAGCCTGCACACAAGCCACATGCGGCGGCAGTACTAGACCCTGATTATCGGCATGCACCATAATCATAACACCAATGGTGCGCGTGGTGATACCCCACGAATTCTGATGCACATATGTTTTCTGCTGCGTTTCCGGATCCTCGTAGACAATCTCAAACATCTTGGAGAAGTTTTGACCCAAGTGATGACTGGTCGCACCCTGTATAGCACGGCCCGAAGCCGAAATGAACGCCTCCACTGTGGTTGTATAGTCACCGCCAGCAAACTTCTCCTTTTCGGTCTTGCGTCCCTTCACCACGGGTATGGCCAGCAGATCGGTATAGATCTGCGCATACAGATCTAAGATTTCTAGGACTTCCTTATCGGCCTCCTCCTTGGTAGCAAATGCCGTGTGACCCTCCTGCCACAGGAACTCACGAGTGCGCAGGAATGGCTGGGGATGCTTGAATTCCCAGCGCTAAAAAAAAAAGACGTAAAATAAAGTGATTAGGATTTGGGAATTCTATTCGATTGCATTTCAAACTATTTACCACAACATTATTCCATTGATTGAGGCGGATGGGCAAATCTCTATAAGATTGTATCCACTTAGCGTAGGCGGGATACATGACCGTTTCGGAGGTGGGACGCACGGCAATTGGCTCAGCCAAGTCGGAATCTCCCGACTTGGTTACCCACGCCACTTCCGGAGCAAAGTCCGCAATATGATCCTTCTCACGTTCTAGCGCAGCTTTCGAAACAAAGATTGGGAAGTAGCACTCCTTAACGCCCCTGCGCGTGATTTCCGCATCAAACCAGTTCTTGATCGCCTTCCAAATCGCAAAGGACCAGTGACGCAGTATATAGCAGCCGGAAACGTCGTAGTATTCTATCAGTTCACCTTTCGTTATCACCTGCGAGTACCAATCCGGCAGATTATCTTCCTTAGTGGCTTCCAGACCCAGTCGGGTTTGCTTCTTCACACCACTTGAAGCTTCCGGTTTAGGTGCAGCTGCTGCAGCCACTTTCTTGGCTGGCTTAGCCGCCTTTTGCTGTGGCTCTTTGGCTGCCTTCTTTGCAGAGCCGCCGCCACCACCACGACCAGCAACGGGGAAATCTGTGCCGGTGACCTCCTTGTACTTGGCTTTCAGTTCCAACAGCTTACGAACCTCTTCATCAATAATCTCTTTGGCAGCATTGCTGCTCTTGGCGGCACGCACCTTCTCGCCCTGAGCATTGATGTCCAACGTCAATTGATCACTTTCTGACGCAGCCACCTCCGCTTTAACCTCAACCTTAGCGTCAGGTGTCCAATCTTTGCCGCTTAGCTTTTTGTACTCCGCCTTCAGGGATAGCAACTTTTGTACCTCCGGATCGATTACTGCCTTGGCTGCCTTTGCCGATTTTAGTTCACGTATTTTATCGCCCTGCTCTTTAATGCTTGACAATATGCTGGCAATATCCCCACCACTGCTGGAGTTCTCAGCTGTCAGATCAATGGTAGCGATTGGGGTGGGAATGGGCGCTACGGTGCCTGGCTTCCACTCCTGACCAGTAAGACTCTTATAATCGGTCTTCAGAGCCAGAAGCAGTTTGACTTCGTTATCGATCAGAGATTTTTCCGACTTGGCAGACTTTAATTGTCTAATCTTATCGCCCTGCAGCGCGATCTTGTTCAACAGTGTGGCCACGGCACTGGCAGATGCAGGTTCCGGTGATTTCTCCTGCTTAACTTTGACGGCTGCCGGCGCTGTCGTGCCTGGTTTCCAATCACTGCCGCTGAGCTGCTTATACTCTGCTTTTAAGCTAAGCAGCGTCTTTACGGCTGCATCGATGCTAGCTTTATCAGCCTTTGCCGCCTTCAGTTCACGCACTTTGTCGCCTTGACTTGAGATCTGAGCCATCACAGCGGAAATGTCTGAGGAGGCGGGTGCTGAAGCTGCTGCTGCTGCTGGTGCTGGTGCTGCTGCAACCACGGTTCCTGGCTTCCAATCCTGTCCAGTTAACGTTTTATATTGCGCTTTTAGCTCCAGCAGTTGCTTGACAGCCACATCAATCTCTGGCTTCGCTGCCTTCCTGCTCTTCAGCTCACGCACTAAATCGCCCTGCTTCACAATGCTCGCATTGACGCTGGCTGCATCGCCGCTGGCAGCAGCTGGAGCAGCGCTTGTCGGTGCCATAGCTGATGGTGCTTCCTGGCCAGGTTTCCAATCCTTGCCACTCGCTGCCTTGTAGTCGGCTTTTAGGCTCAACAGCTGTTTGATCTCAACGTCGATTTGGTCCTTTGCTGCCTTTTTGGCCTTTAGCTCACGGACCAGATCACCCTGCTGAACAATTTGTTTATCCAAATCGGCAGCTTTATTCGATGCAACGTTGGCAGTTTTATTGTTGGTTGCCTGCAAACGAAAGAATCAATTAAATAATATGCAAATAGTGCACACGAAAGTATATTGCATTTCATTTTTGAATACGTGTCAGCCATGTAACGTTTCAATTTCCAAAAACAAACCAATTTCGTATTCTTCTTCTACTTCCCCCCACGTTCAGCGAAAGGTATCAACAGCAAAGACAGTCCGATCGCAAGCACTGACGAAAGAGAACTGGTTTGCCCTTCTCACTTCACATTAGAGATGAGCAACAAATGAATGAACAAATGAACCACTCAGCCCGCGAACCTAGTGAATGACTGATCAAAAATTAAGCAGGGAGAAACTACTGCACTTCTGATGTTTGCTTTGAGCTAAATTTTCGAATTTGTGGAAGTTATACTATTAATGGTGTTCATATTCTCTTTTATTTTTATTAATACCACATAAAACAGGTAATGGTGGGAAACCTTATCGCGTTCTCAAGCAGCTAACTGATGGTAAAATAGAATCTTCAATAAAGTTACCATTAGAAATTCAAAATTTAAATTTCTATACTCTATCTATACTAATTGGGGGCGTGGCAGATAGGATATTAGATAGGCTAGTGTTTTATAAGTAGCGCCAAACTGTAACGTCTTTACTTATTTTTTATGTGTTATTCACATTGGGCCCTCAGAAGTTCCTGCTCCCACAATATATCGGTTACTAACTTCCTTATCTGTTCAGTTCTTCTCTAAAATTATTTCTAATACATAATACTAAAAACCGATCACTCTCAATAAGAATTATTTTCAATTGAAGATTATTTATCAATTCTACTTACATTTCCTTTGGCAACTGGCGCTGGAGTTGTATTGATCTTCAGGCCAGATGAGGGCATATCTTTCGTATGGCCATCGGGAATGGAGAAGAGTATGATGGGTGAGGCGACATTGGTGTACGGACTGGGCGGAGCATAAGCGTTGTCCACTTTGAAGAAGCCGCGACGCTGCAGCTGAATGATGTCGCCCTTTTTGCACTTCTTGAGCTCCGGATCGCCAAGCATTTGAACCTCTTCACGCGTCTTGTGGCCAATGTATTGTTTGAAGTCCTCATCCTTGCCAAGAACCGCTTTGCTAATAATATTATCAAAGTAAACACAAAACGTGGGAGGATACGCAGTGGGATCATCCTCTACTGCCAGCCAGGTGAGCTTCAGCGTCTTCTTGAAGTCCTTGTTGTCCAAATTGAGCGCGGCATCGATGGAGGTGATTACGCCACTGCTATCCCTGTGGACTTTCTTGATGAGCAAATTGCCCCAGTTAATGAATGTGGCATTCTCGCCCTCTTTGAGAGCTTCAGCATCCACATAGTCGATGTATATCCGTGGACCCATTGTGACGGTCTTCGTGCCAAGCTTTTCATCCTTGGGATGCACTGGCACTTGAACCTTTTCCAACTTGGCACCGTCCACATTCACAATGACGCGCTTCTCATGATCCAGCGCGGTGTAACGAGGTGCAATGGGATCAATAACCTTCTTGTTAAAAGCCCAGATCTTGTCCCAATTCATAAAGACTACAGATTTACTGCTGCCCTGGGCAATGATGAACTCCCTGAGTCCCTCGACTGTCATGCCGCGTCTGATGATGCCGCGCACCGTGGGGAAGCGTGGATCATCCCAGCCATCGACCAATCCAGACTCCACGAACCAGGTAAGCTTCCGCTTCGAGAGGACTGTATTCGTCATATTGAGTCGACTATATTCCCATATGTATGGCTTGCGCAGCTTGAGTGCATCAATAAACCAGTAGAACTGATCGTCACGATCGTGGTACTCCATGGTACGCAGCGTGTGCGTCACATTCTCAATAGCATCCACAATGGGGCAGGCAAAGTCGTATGTGGGATATACCCTGATTGGATGAGAAAAAAAAATCATTATATTTGTATACCCTCGCTCTGCGAGCACACTCACTTGTATTTCGTGCCTGTGCGCGGATGTGGCTCGTTTTTGCAGCGATAGATTGTGGGATCGCGCATGCATCCATTGGGTGAGGACATGTCAATCTTGGCACGCACGCAGCACTTCTGGCCAGCCTCGGTGCCCTGCACCATCTGCTGCCACATGGCCAGATTCTTCTCAACAGCTAAAGAAGATAATTTAATTATCAAGGATAAAATATTATATAAATTAATTATCCTTACAATTCGATCGATTTTGTGATTCGATGCGCTGTTCGCGTTCCAGCTTCATTTGCTCGGGCGGCGTATCATCTACATAGGCGGTACCCTCCTTCAACATTTGAACACAATAATCCAGCATCAGATCAAAGTAGTTGGAGGTGTGCGTAAAGACATCCGGCTTGATCTGCAACAGTTCCAGATCCCCGAGAATGACATTTTCGAATTCCACAGTCTCTTTGGCAGGATTGGTGTCGTCGAAGCGCATGATTAGCTTGCCCTGGAAAGCCAACGCGTAGTACTGATTGAGCAGCGCCGCCTTAGCGTGTCCAATGTGCAGATATCCAGAGGCCTCGGGTGGGAAACGCACAACAACCTTGCCCATCTCAGCACCAGGCAGCTCGACAAATTTGCCCTCCTGCTTGCGCTCACCGGTTTTTGCCGCGGCCTCATTGGTGCTACGCTTTACACGCGCCTCCTCCGGCAGGGATTGCAGCACCTTCTGAATCAGCGGCTGTGCACTGATCAGATCATACCAACGCTGCACGTGCTGTGGAATGCCCTTTGCGGAGAGAAATTCGTACCGGGAGTGCATTTCATTGAAGAGGGCGAAGTCAGCTATGGTCAACTTGTTGGCGACCAGATACGTGACAGGCGCAATGGATTTGTCTAAGAAAGACATGGCCCAGGAGATGTCATCCTCGCATGTCAGCGAGAAAGATAGCCAGTGATCGATTTGTGTGCGTTCAATGGCCGTTTCGCCATACAGCTTATAATCCGGTGCAGCACGTGCCAACGCCCGCAAGACATCATTATTTGAGTGGCAAACCAGGACACGATTGTCTGGAAACTGCAGCGAAGTCTCCTTGCTCCAAATAATTTCCACCGGCACTGATGCGTTGATCAAATGAGCCGTTGCCAAGCCACCTGATGATGTATGGAAAATTTTATTATTCAGTGCATAATATAAAACTGATGCAATAGATGGATATATTTGGTTCATAAATAGATCCATATGTGCAAATGCAGGCCGCAGCACATTTAACCATAACCTCACAATATTGCAAACGGTTTTGATTAATTGGTAATTAACACTACTTACTGATGGGTGGATTATTAACGTTTGCCTTTAATTTAATAGACATTGTGCCTATTTATAAATTCGAATGCAAACTGATCGCAAAATTATGAAATTGGTCGACTTATATACAAGTGCACGGCAAGCTGCCACCACTTCGGTTTTATTGTGATGAATGAAAAACTAAATGATCGAACTGGAATTGAACATACAATAAAATGAACCAGAGCAAAAGAGCAGTGATATTCCCTGTATCTATGTTTATGTCCATGTGAATAACAACAAGATGCAAAAGTAAGATATATAATTTTACTCGTCGTGGGAAAAATTGTACAAAAATATTTGTATAGCTATAATTGTATATTATAATTGTATACCGAAAATTGTAAACAAAAGTGTAGCACCTTATAAATAGTCGACTGAAATTTGTATCGATAAGAAATCATTTTGCCATTCACCGTGTATAGTGCTACAGCTGTTTGTGTGCTGTCGCAGTAACTGGAATCTGTTGAAGAAGCAATTTTCATACACGATTGAGTGAAAAATTAAAATTTGTTTTAATAATTGTGGTATTTTAAGCCACACACCTAGTAAAAGCACATATTTGCAACACTTGAAATGGTAAGTGAAATAGAATTCAAGACAATTTCTCTTGAGCAAATGTAAAAAGTCAGATTTAAAAGTCAACCTGCTGCGCTGGCCAGCGCAACACACCTGAGTCACCTTTTCGTATAAAAAAAGTGCATATGGCCGCCGCCTGCAATGAACTTGGAATCTACATTTTTTGATATTGTGTGTGGTTTCGTTTCAGATGCTTTTTATGCTGCTATTCAGTCGCCAAGGCAAACTCCGGTTGCAAAAATGGTATATGGCCTATCCAGACAAGACCAAAAAGAAGATAACACGTGAATTGGTCACGACAATATTAGCCCGCAAGCCGAAGATGTGCTCCTTTCTGGAGTGGAAAGACTGCAAAATTGTCTACAAACGGTATACATACATTAATGAATAATCATCGATTTATGCTAAACACAATAAATTGCAGCTATGCTAGTTTATATTTCTGCTGCGCTATCGAGCAGAACGACAACGAGTTGCTAACTTTGGAGATAATCCATCGTTATGTCGAGCTATTGGATAAGTATTTTGGCAGTGTAAGCTAATTTCATAATTATATTCTATATCCGATGTTTCATTAAAAATTTGGTTAATTTGCAGGTCTGCGAATTGGATATAATTTTCAATTTTGAGAAAGCGTATTTCATATTGGATGAATTGTTGATTGGCGGCGAAATTCAGGAGACATCGAAGAAGAATGTCCTTAAGGCGATTGCCTCACAGGATCTGCTACAAGAGGTCAGTACACCCGAGATATATGAACTCTAATGCCTAGCATTGTGTGTGTATATAAGTGTATCTATTAATAATAATGCCGGAGATCTATTGATTGTTCTATAAATTTTTTTTATTATTTTTATCTCGTTAATGTTTTGTTATATCATACAGTTATATTAATGTCATTTCATGCATATCACTCGGTACATATACGTTTCAAATTCTACTACTTAATTATTATTTTGACTTTCTATACTTTTTCTCTAATTTATGCAAACGAAACTAATCGAAACTCTATCTATATACATATATACATTTGATTGAATTTAATGATATTGAACACCAAAAACCAAACAGCAAGAAGAGTTCTTTTACTCACTGCAATAGATATTTATTTATGCAATTTACCTACTTTTATATATTCAGTGAAACTGTTCTTAAGCTTAAGTTTAAATGATTTGTAAACAGATACACATATATTTTTATGATTTGCCTTTACTTGTCATTGCATGTCCCATGCGCTTCTCAATTTTATAATGTTCCGACAAAAACAAACTTGCCAACAAGATAAATAAGAATGAAAGAAAAAAATAGTCAAAGCAAAGATAAGAGAAGCCCAAACAACTAATTGTGAGAATGAATTGAATGCGTTTTTTTTAATCACAATGTTGAGCGCTTGCCATAATTGTAAACATTCAATGTAGTTCCGTCCATTTAGAGTATATATATATCTTTATATCTGCATTGCCATTCAAATGTAGTACAATTTGTGGTAGTCAAATTTGTGTATTGTTTCCTACAACTAAACATTATCGAGAAGGTATCAAGTTATTTGTTTTGCATGATCTTTGTAGTGTTGTAATTACATTATCCAATCGAACTTAATCAACAACAACAACAACAACAACTAACTAACTGTTCTACACTTACATATACCTAAAAAGCAACTTATTTAACTGCATATCTAAATGTGTAACCATAATACCCTCTCTCTTGTATTATTATTATTAACGCTTACCCTACCCGCCACTGCATATATCGATGTTACAGGACTTCAATGAGTATTTAAACTAATCAGAGTTGACAAAAAAAAAAAAAAAAAGCAACATTAAAACGAAAACAAAAATAAACCACTTTGTAAAAAGAAAATTTATATAAACAAAACATTGAAAAAAAAAAATTAAATTTTACCAAACATTTAATAATTATCAGTTAGTGGATCTACTGATCCTCGGAGGAACATAATATAGTCAGGATTCCATACTTTTGTTCGTGAAGGATTAGCGTGAAAGTCTTTTGATTAACAAACTGAAGGCTGTAAATATTGCTAAGCTTTTTCCCAACTGTGGTCGGCTGCACTTACACACATAGGGTTTTGTTCGCTGCAATGCGTAGCTTGTCAACTGTCCCGCCCCGCTCGACACGCCCCGTGCGCTTACAATGCATACGCCTATATATATAATATATGTACATGCATGTACACATACAAACTGTGTACATGGGCAAACAAATTCACCCATCCATACACACACTCACACACACACACACACACTGCAACAACTGAGCTGTGCTGTCTACTTCACACACACACACACATATATATATATATTATATATGGAAACAAGTAACTGTTCACACAGACACACCCACACACTGTCACAACTGAGCTGTGCCGTTTTCTGCCTTTAATAACATTGCAATACATGAAACAAAACAAAATTGAAATAACATAAACACAGTCACACATACACATACACACTCACATATACACAGACACTACTCTTTTATCTATTGTATCTACTCTTCTCGTTCTTATTGTTCTTATTCTCTGTACTCCAGGACGAAGCTGTTGAGGGCACTTTAAGAGACATTGGACTACTCTAAAAGAAAGCCAAATACTTAGAATGTAGTTGATATATAACACATACGCAAACAAGCACGCACGCCTTTATAGAACACAAACTCCAATACACACACACACACACACACACACACACACACACACACACACACACACACGTACACACGCATACATACATGAGTACTTAGCAGCAGCAATTTAGTGCACAACACACACACACACACTTTTAAAAATTCACAGTGTATGTTATTAATATAAAAAAAAAAAAAACAACAAAATTTTAGTGCGCATTAAAGTTAAATTTGATTTCGTAAGCATAAACAACAAAGTGCAATTAGTATTTTCACAAATAGAGGCTAAAATTTAATTCAAACATATAGCGCATCCAGCAGTCGGTGCGGCGGCGAGCCTAATACAAGCATATGGCGCGTTATCGTCCTCTCATCCTTAGTCTTGAACAAAGTTCATGCAACATTTACCTAACTCTTCTCATAAGCGTTTAATAGTTTAATTTAAAAAAAAAAAAAGTATCATTCCGAGATCATCAATAAGAAAGCAATATTGTTTTGTTTTATTTTTATTCTCTACTCCTAAATGGGCAATAATAGTTGAAACTAGGGAATATAAATGCAATATGTAGAAATTTTAAGATTTAAAATAAAACGAATGAAAATATAAAAAAAATCATGCAGAAACTGAATTGAAATATGAAATGTAAAACTTTAAGTAGTAAATAATAAATAATATATACATTTAAATATATTTAATACAGCAACAATAGTTTATATACAACATATATTTAACTCTCTATCTATATATACATATGTGTGTTGTACATTTTAGCCAAATTCCTGTGTTTTGTATTTCAATAAAAAAAAACGAGATATTTTACAAAAAAAAAAAAAAAAAAACATCAAAATTGTATGTATGTATTTGTATGTAAAAAAAAGTATGTATTTAATATGCTTAGAGGTAAGGTTTGAACGGTGATCGTTGTATTTAAATCTTTTTTATTATTATTATGACTTTTATTTCTCGTGTATTGATGTTTTTGGTAATATCTTGATTGTTTGCTCGAGTCACTATGCTGCCTTTAACCGTTATTCTTCCACTGTCTCCCCTTAAGACTATTCTCTACGCTATCCTGCTTTGTCAAAAAAAAAAAAAAAAAAAAAAAAAAAAAAAAAAAAAGATAAAAACTATCGATAAGTCTTAACCTGTTTCTAAATCGTCCCCTTAGCTTATTTGTAATTTCGATCTAAATTTTTGTATTTCTATATTCTTTTGCAAATTGAAACATTTTTATGTTGTTGTAGCATTTTCTTAGATTTTAATTTTAATTACTGTATTGGAAATTCACAAGTGAAATACTCCGAATAAACATAATGAAAAGAACGCATTTCCATTTTACAGGATGAAACACCACAAAGTTTCTTTGACGATCATGGCCTTGGCTAAATAGCAACAAATGCGAATCCCTTTACCATTTAAGTCGCCTTAATGTATGCGTGTATTCAACATAACCGAAAAAGTATATATTGTCTTTTGTTTTATATTAATTGATCAATGATTATACAATCTAGCAGCTATACAATTTTTATACACATAAATCGCTGCTACAATGTATTCTTCAAACTATTCCCTTTACAAACGCTTGGCAAATTTAATTTGTATCACATTAAAAAAAAAGAAAATAACTAACAAACATTTTTTTAATTAATTCAAAGACTAAATTTAATTTGCCCCTTAAAAAAAAAAAAAAAAAAAAAAAAGAACGTAAACTGATCGAGAATCGATACTTTTAAAGCTATAGCTGGAACTGCTATATGTATTTACAAATAGAAAACCTGCGTGCTCAAATAAAAGAATATATACACATATATGTATATCTTTATCTACATAAATATATATTAACATGTACATTTCATAGTTACGCACAGAATAAATTACCATCATGCATCATGTTTAACTGCTGACAAACATTTGTTACACATTATTAATAAATAAATGCTAATACAAAATATCCACTTGTAGAAAACGGTTTTTTAATTGAATTCATGGTCACACTTGACAATATCAAGCAAACGATTTTAGTGCAAAATGATGTGTGTCTTGGCTAGAAAGTGTTGCAATCTCTACTTTAATCGTATTTGGCGAAACAGCTGACTTAATCGTTGCTTTAAATTTAATTCGTACCGTTATTGTAGTAATGAAATAGTTTGAAGGAATTTCCGGTTAATCAATTAAATATATAATTGATAATTTACACATTTTAGATTTTTCATAGTCTTTGATGTCTCAATGCATATTCCCAAATTGCTTCAGTGCATGAAATGTCTTTGTCTCCTGTCCAAAAGGAGCGACTCGATATTTTCATCGATTACCGATTCAAACTTTCATCACCGTTTGCCAAAAAAAAAAAAAAAAAGATAAAAAGATACAAAGAAAGAATACAAAAACATCACGGGAAGAGCAAGTGCCTGACTGACTGAGGGAGTATAAAATGAACACAAAGAGACGGTGAGCGAGCGGTGAGAGCGGGCGCATTCGAGAGAAATTTGAGCAAATTGGGCAGCGCGCTCCCGCTATTTTCCCACTGTTGGTGGGACTTTCCGCTGCGGCCGCCAAAAATTTCAACACGACGAATTTGCGGGCAGCAACCGAGTGACGGAACTGGCGAGCGTTGAACAATTTTCGGCCCAGTCAGAGCGCACCATCGTCTTCAGCGAAGCACAAGCACACACAACCCACTAGGTGTGTGCTCTTTTGTACGTTACGGGGGCACTGCCACACACAGAGAAGAATTTTCATTTTCACATACCACACATAACAAAGTGGAAAAAAATGTACAAGAAAAGAAGAAAAACTTGAAAAACTTGCACATTCGAATTGTGAAAATTTTCCATACAATAATAAAAAAAAGCCAAACAATCGCAGTGCAAACAATAAACCAAATAAAACGCGAAACGTAAACGTAACCGAACAAAAATTGAAAACCAAGTGCGAAAAATTCCAAAAGCCTGTTCAAAAAGGGCGCAAGTAAAACGAAAAATAATTATTGTTAACCGCAATCGCAGCACAGCAGCAGCAGCATCAGTGAAAATTCTTAGCTCCCCGCAGCGGAGAGATGTGTAAACGAAAATGAAAATTACAAATTATTGTCGAAATTTGCACTGCCAGCTGCAGCAATTCTAATTTTGCCAATTGCCGTCGTCAACGTTGTCCAGCAAAAATATATGGTACATAAAATTTGTATCTGCGCGAGTGTCTGCCTTAGTGTGCGTGTGTGTGTGTGAATGTGAATGTGCGTGCGTGTGTGTATGTGTGTTAACGTGAAAATTACGTTGTCATATGTGCAAAGTTCGTCAGCGCTCGTTAAGCATTTACTACAGCTAATACAAGTGAAACTTTCCCCAATGCAATTATTAAAAGTTTTGCTTTGTTTCCAAGTTTTGGACAATTCAAAAATATATGTGCAATAAAAGCCACGCTGTCAAGGACTTTGCCATTTAATGTGTGTGGGTGTGTGTGTGTCTTCGTCGTTTATCTGTTTGTGTGTGGGTGTGTATATGTGTGTCTGTGTGGCAAGGAATGAACGATGTTGGCAGCCGCAGAACAGGAGCAGCAAGAAAAAAATTCTCTATCTATTGCGATTTGTTCATGCGGCTCGAAAAGAGCGAAGCGCGCAACGTTCGGGAGTGAGAGAGAGAGAGATGGAGAGAGAACTGAGCGATAGAGAGAGTGAAAGAAAAGGAGAGTGAGATTGGAAGTGGGAGTGGGCAATGGCAATGGGCGCTACAAGCACGGTCTGTGGGTGAAAAGTGTTACGGTTGCTGCTTGCTCTATACATACATATGTATGCATGCACACACACACATATGCACATATACATAGACATATGTACATGTGTAGCAATACACGCACAAACACATAATCATTTATATATGCGAACTGCCTCAACGTCAATAATTTTTGTTAATTTCAATAACATTTCGCACTCACAAAATTGATGTGGCATTAACCCCACTAATGCCCGCAGCAGCGACAGCAACATTTGTTGCAAAATTCATTCCATTGTGTTCGGCAATTCGTTGTTCCCTTTTCTGGCGCTGGGACGTAGTTGTGATTTATCCTTAAACTTGGCCACTTTTTGCACACACAGTTTCATTTCGGCTTTTGTGTGGTGAATTGTGGACTGCGCATGCCACTGGGTGACCAGGACATGAACATGAATATGAACCTCCCACGTCGACAACACTGGCGACAGGCCTTTGTGTCATGCCTGGCTTATATAGTTATACTTATGCATGTGTATGCGTATGTGTGTGTGTCCAATAGATTGGATATATTTATAAAGACTGTGGCTGCTCTTGCTGGTCCTTTTCACATTGCCATAAAGCAGAAAATTTCAAGTGTGGCGTCTATTATTAGAATTTGTATGAGTTAATGGTCAAGCTCTGGCGATTGTCCTTGAGTGAATGGAGCTTAGTGTGCGTGGGTGTCGATGAGGCATTAATACATGTATATCTCTCGCGTACATACACATATGTATATATGTACGTTGCTGCGACTATGCCGTCATCATTATTAACATCATCCACATCAATATGACTTGTGGCCGCATCTGTTTATTCAACTTGCATACTTATCGGGGCATTTTCTAAGCAATGCACAAGCAAAGCAAACGCATTTTCATTCAATTCTGGAAACTAAAACTTTCAATGCAATTTCAATCAGCAGCTCAACTCTGTCACTCTCTCGCTCTCTACTGCTTCATGCCGTTTTTCCACTCGCTTGCACTCGCTGTTGTTCGTGTTCGGTCTCTCTCTTGACACGCTGTTGATATCATATTTTTGCCACTTTTATTATTATATGATGTCTACTTCTTTCCTATAAGTGTGTGTGTGTGTGGGGAATAAAGCTACACTCAAATAACGGGTATTGCTACTCAGCAGTACAAACTCACCACACACAAGCACACACATTCTAGATGCTAAGCATTCTCTCGCGCACGCTCGCCCTCTCACTCGTGTTCGCTCTCACGCTCTGGCTGTGGTGGGCTGCCGACACAACTCCCGCTCATGCATATTATGTTATCTCGAAACTTTTATTGCCTGTCGTTTGGGGGTGCGGCGCCCACGTAGCGAAAAGGAGGCAGTGCCAAGGAGGAAAAACACGCTCCAACTGCGGGCCTTCGGAATTTAGAGACCATTCCAACATTTTCGCTGCTGTTGTGAACGTTGAACGCTGCTTCTGACGCGCAAGAAATAAAAAACGCGAATAAATAAATAAATTGAAGTTGCAAAAATATTATAAAATAAAATAACGAACTTTCGTTTCGAGTGAGCATTGTGTGTAATTTGTGTTCTTTTTTCTTTAAAGCAGAGCTTGAAGCAACAGTAACAGTTAATTGTAAATAAGTAACAAAGAAATATAACAACAAACACTCCACCAAACTCGAAACAAAATATTTATAAATATACAAATAAACAACAACAAAAATAAATAAAAATAAACGAAAAGGAAAACAAAACAATACAATACTACAATGATCTACAATCTAAAAACTAGCAGCTATTATTAAATATAAATGACAACGTAGCCTTCAATCTGAATCTAAATCTAAACTAAAGGAAAAGTAAAGTATTTGTTGCTTAATACAATTAAGAAGGTGCGAGCGCAGAGGCGCCAAATTCCGGCAAAGAAATGTCTGGATAAGAACAACAACCAGTTGATCAATGGATGAAAATGCAGCCGTCGTCGTCATTTTTGTCGTCGTCGTCGTTGTCCATTTGTCATCGCTTTTGTCAGCCTCAGCCTCAGTCTCAGCAGGAGCAGCAGCAGCAGCAGAAGGCGGTGCCAGAGTCGGAGCCGCTGCCACACGAACAACAACAACCACAAGTGCAACAGCAACAGCAACTGAAACACCAAAGGGCAGCAGCAGCAGCAGCAGCAGCAGCAGCAACAGCCGCAGCAGTCCAGCAGCAGCAGCAGTTGGCGTTACAAGTTACGCAGCTCTCAAGTCACTCCTTTTTTTGTACGCCCATATTGCTGGAGGTGCCACCACAGGTGAAGCTGCCGCTGCTCAAATTAAGCCCAAGCGCTCTGCCACTGCCTCAGCTGGCTGCGGCTTAGTACGCACCAGTTACCACAGTTAATTGGCTCGCCAAACTATTCTAAAGGCGCGCAGATGCATATACAGCCTGCCGTGTCCATCTAAACAAACGCAACAAATAAACAAAGGAACAACAAACACCAAATTAACAAAGCACAAACGCCTTTCAACGACAACAACAACAACAACTACAATAATAATCATCAGCAAATCGTAGCACAAAGCACAAAGTCTCGTGCCATTCTTAAACAAACATAGCAAACATTTACAACAACAGCAACATCAACAGTACCAACAACAACAAAACAACGCCAACAACTTTAAACGGTCCCACGCGATTTTTCAACAGGCGCCACCGAAAGCCGCCTGAAAACTGTAAACTTTAGCAGCAGCTGACAAAAACAAAATGGCGGATGGGCATTCATTTGTGAAGAAGACATTTCATAAGCCAACTTACTGTCACCACTGCTCGGATTTACTGTGGGGCCTCATACAGCAGGGCTACATTTGCGAAGGTACGTGCGAGCATTCCGAAATTACCTTAAATTTCAATTTTAAGAATTGATTCGATATATGTAATAGGTGAAGCTAGATCTTAACATGAAATGGATAGGTAGGGAAATGTTAAGATTCTTCTGTAGATATTGAAAGAATAGAAGATTTATATTTATATAATATTACATTTATATTGTGATATGAGAATGCTTAAAATAGTAAACAGAGCGGTATTTGAACTGGATTTGTAAGAGTGGGACTGCCGGTCTACCTGTGCCCGTTCTCCCTATGTTCGATTTCCCTCTACTCACTCTACTCGCTCGATCACTTACTGCATATAAGTAGCTGAAGAATAATATCATTATTAAATCGAAACTAAGACCGAGCAATTATAGTTTTGTGATCCAAACATTCCTTATTATATGTTTTTGACATTACCAAATTACATTTACAATATTTTATTTATTGGAAGGTTTGTTATGATATATCATCATTAAAAATACTTGAATTTTCGTCCAATAGGACGATCCCAAGATAAAGCAAAATGTGGGGAAATGTTTATTTATTTTTCAACACAATCTCTTTTTAACTACTTATTATTTACCCAACGTTATTCTATACCGTCGATGTGATGTTTATATTATGAACTGCTTTGTCATTGAAATAGTTATGTATTGTTATCTTCACCACTTCATGCTCATCGAATCATCATATGCCGAAAATACTTATACTTATATATATATATGGGAACATTTTTTCATAAAACATGTTCTTTAAAAATAGTGTAAATCTATTGTCATTCTTACATCGGAATTTGCAATCATCACCATTGTGAAAACTCCAGTTAATAATAGTGTATAGAATTTATTTGAATTGAGTTATGATCTCACAATAACTCTCAGTAGATCACCAGACAATTATTATAAACCTTTTTCCTATATTAAAAAGAATATATAAATATATGATTTGATGTATTGTACATGATAGCTATATGATATGTGATTTATGTATAAACTATTCATCTAAATCTCATGAGATTGAAATTCGATAAAATTTAAAATGGGAATTCATGGTATAATGATTATTTCTACTTGGAATATTACATATGCAATATATCCCTCATAGCAGCACATAGCTAGGTTTCATTGAAAGAATTGACAAAATAGAATTTTATCGCAATTATAGTCGATCAATTTATTAACCATTAGGATTGAAACTTATTCACACTTATACACGTTTTACAAATTGGAATCTTCCCATAGAATATTTACATTCTTCCAATGTATTCACAAATGAAGAGAAGTCAACTATTTGCATACCTCCATATATTACCTCATACTTGAGCAGCTTTACTTGTTTTTTGACAATAGAGAAAATTTCCATTTATAATAAATATATATTGTATAGCTCTATATATAGAACGCAGTAAACTATTCTCACATATAAGAAACTTTAATATATGCAACGGATATTATATTATAGATAGATCTCACGGGTCTTAATTATTCAAATTTGACGAAATTGTTTTCTTTTGCTTTGTTTTGCTGTGTTTGTTGATCGCAGATAACTTATGGCCTTTAGTCAGTTGCAAGCTGCCAAGTTCAATTTAATGGGCACTAAACGGGCAAATCGAAAGCGCAAATCAGAGAAAAGTGGCCCCAATATTCTATAAAAACACATTTGTCTAGTTTTGTTAATGCATTTTCGAATTGCCATCATAATGTGGACCGTAATCGTGTGATTTTTACAAGCTGCATCCGCACGCTCTCCACATGACCGAAATGCACGCTAATAATTATCAGCGTCATCATCATCATTTTCATCATCATTACTGCTGTTTCTATTTGTGGCGAAAAGTGTGCGCATTTGAACTTTCCCAAAAACAAAAAGATTGTTCAACCAGCAGCTGGCAGCATCATGACGTGAGCCCGGCCAACGACGTCACAGACACAGCAACGACCGTGTGGGGCCATTGGCAATTGCTGTTGGGGTCTATTGGGGCTGCGGCTGGCCACGAGAATCTATCAAACTGGGGCCAGGCCGGACAAGCCAATCGCCATATCGCTGCTGCTGCTGCTGCCTCTCCCAATGGGAAGCGCGTTAGGCGCCGCGCCGCGTGCGTTAATTTGTTTATTTGTGCTGTTTCGGCTATTATTATAATTATTGCATAGAGCGTTTTCTTCCTATTTTTCGTATACCTAAAGATTTCCCAACGAATTCACTTTGCCTGCTGCAAAACTGTTCATATATATATATATATATATATATATACGTCTATATATTATACATATATAAATATTGTCCGCTTAAGTAGCTGCAACCAATCCCAAATTTATTTAAATATATAAGGGTTGACGGGGTACACACAATCGCACAATTGCTTTTTGACAAAGTCAGCTAAAAATAATCCCTCACTGGCATATTTTAAAAGCAATTACATATATGTAGTTTTAGCCTGTCAATATGTAGTCAAGAACAATTAGAGTCTAGAGTGTTTAATAGGCCATAATGCGATCAGATACCCTGTAGCTGGCTCTACACCAAATTTTCTGTAGTTATATATATACATATATATTAAAATATGCAATTGACTTTTTACTATAAACCAAAATTGAGACCAGCTCTATTGTCCGTTAAACAAAGGCTGAATGCAACTAAATTAAAATTAAAACTTTAAATTTATATACATTAATTTATATAATATATATTTATTTCAAATATGCAAATTATATATATAATTCCTTCGTACGGACTACAAAATATTTAACAATAAAAGTAAACTATTTTGCTTCCTGATACTCGAAATTAATTATCACAGTTTTCGTATATATGACGAAACATATGTAATATATATAAACAAACAAACAATATATATGTATGTATTTTTATTTATAAACAGATGCAAGTGAATATTCCATGTGTGTTCGGTTCTCAGCCATTCGTTTCAAATGTATTTTTAGAGCAATCTGTGTTTTTTTTTTTTTTTGTAGCATAACCCTAGGCGTTGCTCTCATTCAAAAGCATGCGAAGGCGTTGTACGCTGCACTAATTGAGTTTCAAAATTAAATTGTGAGTGGGCGGCATATGCCATAGAAAGAGAGAGAGAGAGAGAGAGCAAGCGAAAGATCGGATTGGCATTTGAATTAAGATTTCAATTGCAGTAGGCAGCCCAGCAGGCAGGTGTACGCGCAGCAAGGCTAGAACGAGATAGTGACTTAGAAAACGAACTGGGAACGAGTAAGAAAGAGAATGAAAATGAGAGACAGAAAGAACTAGAAGTAACTCGCCCACACGGTTGCCAAACAGCAGCGGTTGCGCTCTGTTACTCGCCAAAAACTAGGTCGAGATGCACTCACAATTGCAAATACACAGAAATATATACACACATACAGAGGCGCGCGCGTACAGGATGCGCACTGCTGCAGGCAACGTTTCAATTGGTTTACAAGGGTTGCGGGGGCGATAGCAACTAGCAATTGCAGCAGCAAAAGCAGCGTCAGCGGCAGCGGCAGCAGGACCAGCAGCAGGTGAGCATAAGGACCAAATTGAATGGGAAAAAGTGTGTGGGCTCGTTACAAGCCGGCTGGCCTGCTTTGTTCTGTTTAGGTCTGCCCATGCCCTTGTCCGTGTATGTGGGCCTGTTAACACATCTACACACCTACTTACAAACACAGAGACAGCTGTTACCCCTGCTTCCGTTACTAGCCGATAGCAATGAAGGGCTAAAAGTGCGTCATCAATGGCCGCCATGAATGTGGCGGAACCAAAAAAACCGAGTGCCATATGCGCAAACAGAGGTGCGGACCTGCTGCCGTTTAATTACCTTCTCCACAACATCGTCGGATCTGTTCATTCATAACGCTATATAAAAATCCAAAGCAGCAGCAACAGCAACAGCAACACAACCACGCCCAACAACACCAGCAATTACAACAATAGAAAACAACATACAAATGAAAACAGATTTTGTATTTTGGTTATTTGTTTTCTTTTCGTAAACTAGTGGGTCGTCAGTTTGGCTGGCAGAACCATCTGATTGGTGGTTGTGAGAGCGGGCAGTCCTCAAGTGGCACTGCTTACGTTGCATACCAGGAAACAACAACAACGTTAATCCAATACATTTGGCTTTGAAAACATCGAACGTGGTCCATGGACCACACGGTCTGAAAGTATTAGAGTCATAAACATATATAGTTCATTATCATTTAATCAGGTTCCCACAAATTGATGCGAGGGCAGCGAATCTGTTTAAAAATCACATACAGACATTTCAATGTCATAGTAAACGTATTGGAAACAAACTCTCCTGCATTCTTAAATGTAATTATAGTAATAATAATTTTTTAGTATGGTTAATATTCATTAGTTCTGAATTTAAAATAAATATATTGAAATTATTTAAAAAATGTAATACAAATATTTAATAATTCTAATCAAAATAATAGATAAATAAATATTTAATTTTTAATTTAAATTGTAGTTAAGGAAAAGAAGGTTAACTTAAACTCTATAATTTTCAGATAAAATCTAATATATCTAACATGGTTTCGTATACTTAATATCATGAAAGAAAAAAACAATTAGGGCAAAAAATGCATCAACAGGCATCTGAATAAAATTGTGAACTATGTAGAGTAACTAGAGTAAATATAATAATAATCCAGCTTATAAATATAAATGACGGACAGGGTATGCAAATCCAATCTCTATCAAGTGGCGCAGCTGGCGGCAATGTCGGCGTCAACAGCGGCGTCGACATCGCGCGTTGATAGCCATTCGCGCTATATATCCTTGACTGTTGCCTTGTATGTGCTTACGTACTTGCTCCAAAGTGCTATGCGTGTGACTGTGTGTGTGTGTGTGTGTGTGCGACACTCTCGCACAGCAAATGCTGTAGCTGCGCGCATTTGGCTGAAACGAATTGAGTTTATTTCATTTGAAGCTCAACAAATTACATTTATGGTAAGTTAAAGCGTTATGCTATTTCGATTGATGAACTATAAATAGAACGCAAATGCAATTTGACAAACTATTGAATTATGAATTGGTTGCACTCGCTTGCCACGTCTTTATATATATTCGTGTATATTTGTGTATGCGCTGGTTGACATTTCCAATGAAAAGCTCTCGAGTTCGAATGTTGCGCATACGTCATGTTGGTCGTGGTCAGGGCCAAGTGGTCACAAATTTAGAATCGAATACGCATTATATACATAAATAACATACATATATATATTTGTGTTATTCATGCGTCACATTCATCCAATCATTTCCATATTTAATTATGGTTTCATCTATTTTCGAGAGAGTTAGCTGTCAGGAAGTTAGATTCTAAATTGATTTCCTGTCGAAAGCAAATTTCTATAACTCATGTCTATGTTCTATGCAAATATCAGTTTTAATTGTTGCTATTGTACTACGCATGTCAACTTGTGCCCATTCAATTGCACACACACACACACACACACATACACTCAGTATGGATACACACATAGAGTGTGTGCTCTTTTGGCTTCGCAAACATTTTTTGCCACCTTTCACACACTCATACATACAACAAAACATATATACATATATATTTTTTAGGCATCGTCTTCGAGTTTTACTTCTGTGAGTACTTTTGGACGATTTGGCTTTAGGTTTCCTTTGTTATTGTTGTTCTAAAAGTAAGCACGCACACAAATACACAGGCACACACACACACATAAACTCTCAAACAATGACGATAACGCGCCCTTGCTAAGCAAAAGATGAAAAAGTAAAAGTGTGTTGAGTTTCATGAATTTCCCAGCCAGACTGAAGAATAACATTAGAAAATTTCCCATGCGTTCTCGTCGCGCTTATCTTCTCTGTTAGCACACACACACATATATATATATATATATATATATATATATATATACACATACGTTAACATTTTGGTATACATAATGCCAAAGAAAATGCAAACCATAAAGAATATAACTATAAATACATGCATTTATAATATATTGATATATGTATAGATATGAATATACATAGGTATCGATAGTTGACTTCCACTCGCCATCAAAAAACTAGCTGGGGCCACGTGCTCCACTCGACTCAAATGATATAGATATGAGCAATGTATGGCTGCTGCTTGCTTAAAATATGTATAATATTATGTTTCATGAACATACACACTCGCACACACACACACACACACACACACACACACACTGGTACACTCGTACACTCGCACACTCGCAAGCTCTCTCGTCGATAGAGATGCTGCAGTTGATTTCGTGCCAGCTTCACGTTTGGCCAAAAATTTATAATCCACTTGGAACATGCAACATGCGCCGTAAACGCTTCAAGTACTCATTTATTTATATACATAGCTAAACGACAACAACAGCAACAACTCATGAGTTCATTCATGACGTCAGGGCGTCAGCGTCAACGGCAGCGTCAGGTCAGCGGCCTAATTCGACTCATAGCCAAATACATACAAGCCACATGAACTCAAATGCATATCTACAAATAAATGTACCTAACTGTGTGAGAATGTCTGGGTGTGTGTGTAGCCCCAAATGCATACATACATATGGTTGTACGAGCATGCAGTGGCATGTATTCAATTATGAATTTATTTAGCTGCACATAATATACTGTGCTATGCACATACCTACATACATAATTACCTATGTATGCATATAATTAGGTACTTATATATGTATATAAACATAAAGTGTGTGTAAAATACTCACGCAATGCTAAAAATAAAATTCTTATTTCTATGTTGGGCTACACACACCGTTCTAGCCAAAAATACATAAGAGACCACACTCATACATGCACACATACACAATTATATTCGTATATGTAGCTGCGCTGCACTCAGCGCATGTATTCGTGTAGTTTTGCTGCTCAAGACGCTGGCAGCGCAGCTTCGGTCACAGGCTGCGAGCTGTTGCTACTTCCATTCATACACCAATACAGGCGCAGGTACAGAGTGTAGGAGGAAGTAGGAGCGAGAGAGGAAGAAGCGCTTTGTTTGCCCTACAGTATTGTTTTCGCTTTTGTCCATGGTTCTCTCTCTCTCTCTCTCGCTATGCAGCTTTTGCTTCTCTTCCTTCGGTTAGCCACTTAGCATTCGCTTCCATTTTAATTCAACTCGCCTTTGCGTGTGTGTATGTGCATCTGCATTCAAGTGCTTTTGTCCATGCATGTGTGTATGTGTAGTTCTGTGTGTGTGTGTGTGGTTGTGTGTCTGTGCATAAGCCTTCAATGAAAATTGTGCCCATGAACTCAAGAGCCAGAGCATGGGCCATCGCTATGAATGGCGAGTAATGGTTGACTGACGATGACGTAGCATTGTCCACAAACCCAAGCATATAATGTGCATTTCAGGGCACATACCTTCAAACATGTACAGTGAAAACACAATAAACGAACAACGGATAACGCATTAGCTTAGGCTAAGGGTCAAAGTCCTTATGGATTAAGTTTATATTTAAATATATAAAAATAAACAATTAATTCCAGTCTTCTTATCTTTAAAGTCAATTTACCAACAATCAAATATTAGCCCTTACAGATACTCTTCTAGTAAGCATTTTATTCTGTAATTCTTAGCATAAAGAGTTCTATGAATATATATTAAATTATTTCCTTTTTCCTTTTAAGATTAGGTTGGTTGCCTAACAGGACACTAATCTCTAAGCATTTCATGAATTTTTTTTTAGTTTAAGCGTTGAATTCTTACAATGCAAATGTAGTAGCTTATCAACACATTTAGAAAATAATATAAAAGGCCTAACCTTCTGATATGCACAAGAGGACATGTAAATATTCAAAATATCAGTAGCCTAAACTTAACTAATATTAACTAACTTAACAAAACCCAAGATTGCATTAAATAAAAAACAAAAACTGAGTTCATTTAAAGCAGCTCTGACTGTATGTATATAGTACTACATATGCATAGCTGCTCATGCATAGCTTGGCTCACATCAGGGTGTAAAATTATGGGGCTAACAGGCATATATGCACATACATGTATGGCTGTTTCATTTAGATAAGCACTGACATTACATAGTTAGAGAGAACGTTAGCTTTATTTGCTATTGAATGACACTTTCATGACTTCCCCGTTTTGCTTCTCTCTTTTGCAGTTTGCAACTTTATTATACACGAACGATGTGTCACGAGCGTAGTAACGCCCTGTTCCGGCATTGCGCCATGCATTATAAAGGTGAGTACACTATCATATATATACATACATAGGCATGTATGTATGTATATACTATATATGTACATGCATGCACGCTGCATATCTGCTTTTCATTGAATAACTTGACAACTGTCATCTCATTGGACAGAATCCCGTCGCCCATTGTTGGTCGGAACCAACCCATCACAAGAGAAAATTCTGCACCGTATGCCGTAAGAGATTGGATGAAACACCAGCGGTGCATTGTTTAGGTAAGCCAGCGTTCCCCAGCGACCGACAAGAGAAATGGTTAGAGGCCCACTCCTGTCCCGGTTTGAGGGCTGTCTGTTAATTTAAAATGCATTTCATAACCAATTCCTGTCCATGTCAAACATGTATTCAATTTATTTATAACTTTATGCACTTTTCATATTATTTTCGTCAAAGCTTAGTGCAAAATGCTCTTGGATATATTTACTTTAATTTACTTATATATTGATTATAATTTGATTAAATTTATATGGAATCATGCGATCATATTTAACTAAATAAATTTTTTATTTTATAGTTACAGACATGTGAAGGTTGCCTTCAAAATTTATTTGAAATGATTCATGATTATGATATTTATAAAAATAAAAATTTTAATTTTATAATTTATATATATTTCATCTAAAACAAAATATCAAAATTAAATTTACTTTTATTTTTATTAAAATGTACTATGAAATGTACTTGAAATACTGTCTTCAAATTTAACTTAAAATTCTTATTTAAAATGATTATTTATATTTTTATATCATAAGTATTTAAATATTATAACAACATAATTGAATCCACTTCACAGTTTGCGAATATTTCGCGCATACTGAGTGCCAAGATTTTGCAGTGCCCGATTGCACAGAGAATGCAACATACGTGCCAGGCAAGGAATTGCTTAATGTGAGGCATCAAGTGAGTATTGAATAAAAGATGATACAGATTGCAGATTTGAGAAATCTGATATGATTCACAGCATCATTGGCGGGAGGGTAATCTTCCATCAACGTCCAAATGCGCCTATTGCAAGAAAACGTGTTGGTCTTCGGAATGCCTCACAGGTGAGCAAAGGCTTACATAAAATATTACTTAGACAATAGATTACCCTCGATATAATCAACTCGATTTGCTTTCTTCCTTTCAGGCTATCGCTGCGAGTGGTGTGGCATGACCACACACGCTGGATGTCGCATGTACCTGTCAACCGAATGTAATTTTGGTATTCTACAACCTATATACTTACCTCCGCATTCAGTGTCGATACCACGCACAGAGGTGCCCATCGAGGCGATCATAGGCGTCCAGGTCAAATCAAAGACGTCGCTCGTACGCGACTATTCTTGTCGTAAGTACCAAACTGGCTTCATTTCTAGCGAACGTACCCCACATTCGATCGCATCGATCGAGTGATCCATTTGACATGGCCTAAATGCGGCGGCCAATGGGCCAACAGCTCACTCACAGCTCACCCAAACTCACCCAATCAGTTGCATCAGCTCTCGATGTTGTGCACATTTAAATGTATTCTCAGCTCCATGGACTATCATCTCAACTTTTCAAGCCTCATCCTACTGTTCTCACCCTGTTACACTATCGCAAACAGTTTTCGTCTTGTTCCGTCTTCCTCTTTTTGTTATCAAAATTCCTCTACAGCTGCGGTTTATTTCCTCATTTCGTTCACTCTGTCTGTTTGTCGATCGTTTATTTTCATTTCGATCTATTCATTTATTAAGTTTTTCTTGTGTTATTTTAAACGTTTCTTTTTTGGTTTGGTTTGGCAGCCAGCCCGGAGCTCGGTGCCGAGGCCGCGGCTGGTGAAGTTGGTGCATCGGGTTTGTGTCTCAAGGAGCTCCTCGAGCTCCACAGACAGCGTCTTGAGCAATCGAAACAACATTTTTTACTTTCAACGCCGCCCACGCCCACATCCTGTGGCTCCATCTCCCTCTGTGTCTCACCTACGCCCTCATTGACAGTGGGCGACACGAGCAACTCTCTAGCCGGTGGCTACCAGGATCCGGATGAGCCAGATGCCGAGGAGGACGATTACGAACAGCAGTGCAACACGACAGAGCATGATAGCGCCTTTCAGCTGACCACCGCCTCCAGTAATATTGCCCCAGGGCCACTGCAAAAATCTCCGTCGGCCAACTCCTCATTGCATCTGCTCTACACGAGTCTGTTCCGCAAGCTGAACCATGCGCGACGACGTCGACGTCGCGGCGCTTCGAACAGTGAACAGGACGACGACGACGATGATGATGTGGATGGCGGAGTCTGTGATATTAGCGGCGGCGACCTCAGCGACGATTACGATCATTGCGATGTCTCGCTGCGCAAGCGCTGCTCGCGTCGATCGCCGCGTGACGTCAGCGAGACGGATTACCATGGAGACGTGGAACTGGAGACGGTCCCGCGGGAAAGCTGCTACGAGACATCCGATACTGGTGGTGAACTCACCAATACGGACGATCTCGACTCCAGCATGAATCTGATTAGCAACCTTAGCTATAATAGTAGTAATAGTAACACCTCTAACACCTCCGAGCAGCGCAAGAATCAAGTGCGTTCCACTGCCACAGACACAGCCACAGCCACAGCCGTAGCCAAGGGTAAGGGCCCCACCCCTGGTCCGCCCACGGCTGTTGCTACTCATGCCTTAAGCGTGCTCGCTGGCCGCAACCCAAAGACTGCAGCTCTCTTGAAAGCCAAGCCCAAGCCCAAGCCCATACTCAGTGCGCCCAAGCATAAAGGCGGATCGGTGAGCTCTCCCAATTCCAGCGACTGCTCCTCAGCATCTCCCGCACCGACGTCGGCTGCCCTGCAGCTCTCACCTGTGGGTCGCAGCAAGTCGTTCCAGGAGCCGGGCATCGCCCGCACTAAGAAATACGGACGTGGTCTGTTCCAACGTCGCCGATCCAAGCGCTCACCTAAGGGCGGCGTTAAGAGCAACTACAGTCTGGACAGGCTATCGCAAAACATTGAGATAACCATACAGGATGAGGATGGCAACTATCAGCCATACGATGACAACTACCACATGTTGTCCGCGGCTCGTTTGCCACTCGATACGGATGCCGATGGCTACGACGACGTGGAGTACGAGGATTTGTATCTGGACGATCGGCCGCATAGCGTTGGCGGTGTTGCCGGACTGAGTGGCGAGGATATCGCTGGCGACATCAGCGATGGCGCCGCCAGCAGTCGATCCCGTGCCAGCGATGCCGATGGCCAGGTACAAGGTCACGTGCTTGGCCGTCTACTGCGGCGCGTGCGCGGCCTGTCCGCCGGCTGGCGCAAGCCACGTTACCAGAAGCGCAGAGGTGATTAGCGTACCGCTATCTTTGTACTCGTTTTGTAATCTCTCTCTAACAGCAACAGCCACCGACTGCCGTATACTGTCAGTACTCAGTGCTCGATTGGCTTAAGTTTGATTTCGGTTCTTGGTTCTTGTTTCTAGTTATTGAGCTAACAATCTGTTTTAGTTTTCGATTGTTTTTTAACCTACTTTAATTAACTACTAACTCAACTAATCATCACACGATCGCACCATATCGCATCGCATTACATATATCGCCGAATCGCCACAATCGATCACAATCAATTAACCCCGACCATAACACAGATATAGCACACTGCATGATCACCTCCACCTAACACTCAGTTTGATTCATTGATGGCAATTGAGACTAACGTTCTTTTGTAACTCTGTGCTCATTTAGCACGCAGTATATCGGAGGAGTTTAGCAGCGGAGATGCGCCCCGCTTTAAGGACGAGGAATCCCTGGGCAAGGGCGAGTCCTCGCATGGCATGAACGCACAAAGCGGTGCTGGCAGCAGCAGCGGTGGCGGAGGCGTAGCTCCTGGCACTAGCGCTAGTGGCACTGGCACAGGTGGCTCTTCCACACACTATCGACCCGAGTCCACGGGACACAAGTCCGATAAGTCGGAAAAGGACAGAGAGAAAAAGGAAAAGGAACGCGAAGAGAAGGATATAGGTGAGTTTTGCAAGCATAATCGTGACCAAGAATAACCATTCCCATCGTCACGTCACAGAGATGATCAAGGTGTTTGATGGCAACAACTCATTCCGACGCCAGCAGTACCGTGCGATCATCGTTCAGCGTACATACACGCTGGAGCAATTATTGACCACCGCCTTGCGAGCTTTTCACATCACACGCGATCCACAGGCCTTTTATCTGACCGATCTGTATGCGGCCGCAGGCATGGAAGACGCCCCGCTGCAGGATCCGACGCCCGTGTTGAATCTGACGCACTTGGAAGGCAAGCGACCAGCCATGTACTTGAGGTTTCACGACAGGGACAGAGGACATGTGCGCGTGTATCCTGGCAAATTGCAATGCTCACTGGAAGATCCGTATGTCAATGTTCCTGTAGATAATACAACAGTTATCAAGGACTTGATACGCGATGCACTCGACAAATTCGGTCTACAAGATAACCAAATACAGGACTACAGGTAAGTGGAATCAAAGTCAAAAATATCAGTTTGTTAACTCCCTATCGGTCTTCAGATGCTCGGAAGTGTTGCTCGATCGTGGCGTTACCGAGCGCATACTCTCGTGGAACGAACGCCCGTGGGATATAATGAAGCATCTGGGCAAGGATTCCATACGTCAAATGGAATTGATGCGCTTCTACATGCAGCATAAACAGGATCCACATGGACCAAACATTGCGCTCTTTGTGGGCAATCTACCCACAGGACTGTCGCAGCGCAACTACGAGCAAATTTTAAACAAATATGTGACTGATGAGAACAAGTTCATCAGCATTGGACCTATTTACTATGAGTACGGTTCGGTAGTGCTAACATTCGAGGATGCTCAGAAAGCGGTAAGTTTGAATAAATTCAATTTACTTTTGATACTTATCTATTTTTATATTTTCATGATCAGGTTCGCGCTTTCTACAATCTACGTGAAACGATCATTGAGGATAAAAAGCTATTGGTCTTGCTATTGCCAAATATTGAACCCAGCATGGTACCCTCCGATGTCAGACCACTGTTGGTCTTCGTGAATGTGAAATCCGGCGGCTGTCAAGGTCTGGAACTAATATCGAGCTTTCGAAAATTACTTAACCCGTATCAGGTCTTTGACTTGGACAACGGAGGTCCGTTACCCGGGTAAGCAATAATTGGAATTGAATACCTTTGCGAGGAGCTACGAAGTCTTGAGGATGTATTATCTAATATCCTTACATTTTTAGGCTCTACGTTTTCCGTCAAATCACCAACTACAAGATCTTGGTATGCGGCGGCGATGGCACCATTGGCTGGGTGCTGCAGTGCTTGGATAACGTGGGCCAAGACTCTGAATGCTCTAGTCCGCCGTGCGCCATTGTGCCATTGGGTACAGGTAAGTAGCCAGCCTTCACTTTCCAAACCTGATTCCTGTTGCCTAAGATAAACTCTTACCAGGCAACGATCTGGCACGCGTTTTATGCTGGGGCTCCGGCTACACTGGTGGCGAGGATCCCCTAAATATGCTGCGCGATGTCATCGAGGCCGAGGAGATACGATTGGATCGCTGGACCGTCGTCTTCCATCCAGAAGACAAGCCCGAAGAGCCGGCTATGAAGGCGCCCTCACAAACCACTGGTAAGAAGAAGAAGGCGCACCAAGCACATTTATCGCAACAAACAAATCAGCATCATCAATTACCGGCTCTGACATCGAGTGATATATCAGGTCATTTGATGTTTCAAAATTTTGATATTGTTTATTATGCGTTTCACTGTCTAATTTAACTAATGCCCCCATCCACAATCCCAAGGCCAACATCCTTGTAAAAAAAAAAAAAAAAAAAAAAAAAAAAAAACAGCAATAGCTCTTGGCTTCATGTTGTAATTTGAAATGTGCTTATAAATACTGCTTAAATAATTATACAAATATCAACAAAGATATTTAGTGCATATATATGTATACATATACGTATATATTTAATATTTATCCGTGAATATTTTTGCAATCCAAAGGAAACAGGCTTTTCTATTAAGATTCCCTTTAAATCCTTCGAAACCATTGCAAAAATATCTCATATTAAATAGTCAAGCCACCCGATTTGAGCTTTAGCTGCCAGATAGTAGTTAATAATAAATTCCAAACCTCCCGATATAAACAAATAAACAAATAAGCAAAGTCCGATTAGACTGCGCCGCCAAATTTGTTAGCTGATGATAAATGCTGTAGTTTGAATGTATATATCATATATTAATACTCTTAGTAGAGCTGCATGCATCCGTGTTAGTTGTAGTTAGTGTTAGTGCTAACGAGTGCGAGTAATTTAAGGAGCGCAGATAAAGTATGTGATTATCGACTCTGGCTGCCGTCTGGAATCCGAATCATAGCACATCGGTAAAACCGATTCATATATCCAACTCGATGTTTTGTAAATTCAATTTTCGTTGTGATGTGTCAATGTGTGCGTTTAGAGTTTTGTCTCCAAGCAACTATGCGAACAAATCGAACTAAATAAATGTTCTCGATTGTCAGGCGGTGCCCAAAACGAGGACAACTCCCAGATCTTTGTAATGAACAACTATTTTGGCATCGGCATTGATGCTGATCTCTGTCTGGACTTTCACAATGCGCGCGAGGAAAATCCCAATCAGTTCAATTCACGGCTGCGCAACAAGGGCTACTATGTGAAGATGGGATTGCGTAAGATTGTGGGACGCAAAACGGTAAAGGATTTGCAAAAGGAGCTCCGCCTCGAGGTCGATGGCAAGGTCGTAGATCTGCCACCGGTCGATGGTATCATCATATTGAATATATTGAGGTAAGCTTCAAATTTGCTTTGCATTAATTGATGAACCTCATTGCTAATCTGTACTCTACTCTATTCTTCTTCTCTTAGCTGGGGCAGCGGCGCAAATCCCTGGGGTCCGGACAAGGATGATCAGTTCAGCACGCCCAATCACTACGATGGCATGCTGGAGGTGGTTGGAGTGACAGGCGTGGTGCACTTAGGACAGATCCAGTCGGGCATACGCACAGCCATGCGCATAGCACAGGTGGGTTAAGATTACCCTCCATGAGATCGAGCAAAATATATACAAAATAATTACTTCCAGGGTGGTCACATCAAGATACACCTGAAGACCGATATGCCTGTACAGGTGGACGGTGAGCCATGGATTCAAAGCCCTGGCGACGTTGTGGTCCTCAAATCAGCGCTCAAGGTATGTGCGAGCCAAGCATTTAACGCCTTTTGTATATAAGTTAGGATTGCATGTTTCAAATATTCAGTTATTATTGCATGAGAGCTTTCCGTTATCATTTCTTTTGTATATACATACATATATATCATATGGACCCGATGAGTTCAAAACAAGTGCACCAATCCCTCTGTTACTGCGCGTTTTTCCAATTCTTTTCCTTTTTATCGTTTCTCTACAATTTCTGAGTACGTTACTTACTGATTGTACACCTAATGAGTCAGCAACCACAGATTATACTTGACAAATCACCTAGAAAAAATTAAGCTAAGCCAGATACTACGAACAGCAACATTATTATAAATTATAAATAAATAGAACTCGACGTTTTTTAGAGAATAAAAATAAAAAAGAACTTCGGTAAATATATTAATCAATAAGTAGTAGAGAAGCCCCATTGAATTGGATTAGAATTGATGATTGAAGTTCAGCTTGATGTCCCGCTAGTTATAGATGAATTTGTAATACTAATACGAACGTCATTCTTTCGATTAGTCTTGCTTATATTCGACAAACTCATCAACATACTCCTGTTATCTAAATGTTAAACAGCTTCAAAGTGAGGAAACTAGCTTAAGAATTTGTTTGTTGCAACATTTGTATGTTAAAAGTAGATCGATCTTTGTAAGAAATAATTTGATAAATGAATTGAAACTGTGTGTGTTTGTTTTAATGTAAAAAAAAAATAGAAATGAAAACTGTTTGCATGCAACCATTCAACCAAACCAAGCCAAACCAAACCAATCAAGCAACCAACAGCCACGTCCTACGTCCCAAAATGCAAATATTACGGTCCAACTGAAATGATTGTCTTACCACACGTATTTTGTAATTTCATTTGTTCATCAAGTCATGCCAGCTAATTGTTGTTGATGCCAAGACAATTGCAATATAAACCAAACCTTGTCACTGTTAGTGTGTGTCTATATTCGATATTAATTTCGTTAACATTCTCATATAATCTATATTCGAGCACCTGTCGTCCCCATCAGCCCCAGCAGACCTCATGTATATACAAATATAATGAAGTATTTCTTCAACTCTCTTTTTTTGTGTATTATGCAAGATAATTAGATCATAAATCATATAAAATATATACATATATATAATTCCGCATCTATTAACAATATCAGAAGGAGAGGGAAAATTTCGTCCGAATCTCTTAGATTTTTCTTAAATCTCAGTTTAGAATGAACAAAAAATTGTTATTATTTTTGAAGCTAACTTTGTTTCATAGTTTACTTCGATTTAAGAAGTTTACTTCCATTCAGAAGTTTTCAAAAATATACATATATAGAAATATGAATGGCATCTGGCAAATTGGCCATTTTCGATTTGTTCACCTATGAGGCCAGCATCCCAATTTGTTCTGTAAATGTTTGTTTTTTTCTTTGGGTGTGTACGTTGTTGATGTGTTGAGCTGTTGAGATATGTCGCCTTTGACCCTTGTGTGTTTTATGCTACATTCAGGCTACCATGCTGAAGAAAACGAAGAGTAAACGACGTCTTACGGAGCCGCATATCTCGCCGGCTGCGTTAAGCCTCTCGGTGGCTGGCAGCACCACGGCCATACAAAATATGTCCCAACAATCGCAGCAACAACAGCAGCAGCAACAGCAACAACAACAGCAGCAACAGCAGCAGCAGCAGCAGCAGCAACAGTTGCTGCAGCAACAGCAGCCGCAGGATGCGGCCGAAAATGGCGACAAGGATATTTCAGTGCCGCCTTCAGTACACTTTGGCAGTACATAGAGTATAGCCTCGGCATATGTGTCCGGTGTACGATATTGGTTCTCCTGTTTCTTCCCATAGGCCGACATAATCCTAAACAACACACATAGAGACAGTAACGGCAGGAGAAACAACAAACCCAAATCAATAATGCCAGCCACAGAATGCATAAACACAGATCTATTCAAGTACCACATACGACTACAGATATAAGAAAAGCAAACAAGCAACAAATATATAAATCCAAACCTCTATACAAAATCGAAATTGTGCAAGCTGAGGTTATCAAAAGAATTGTGAATAAACTGGTGCAGCAATTAGACAACATTTTGATGCAAACTCGATAAACTCTTTTTATAGAATACTTCAAACCGAACCACCTAAGTAATAAGCCACCATCCTCTGACCAAGAGCAACAATAATATAAAGACCACCGCTTTTAAAAACTTGAACTAGCTGTAAAACGTAAACACACACACACACTCACACATACATATATAAACTCACACAGACACACACACACACACACACACACCGTATCGCACACGTCTAAAGAGTTTCTTTAATTGATTTTGAAAATTATTTTTTGAAGCCTTTACCCATCGTTTGAAATGCGCTTAGAATGTGCAGGGCCTAATTACTACTAAACTGCACACACACACACACACACACACACACATACACTCAGACACACACAAAGAGAGACACCCATTGAACTACACTAAGCAAAAATATGTAATCAATTTGTTTTCGATTTTGTTCATTATAAATTGCTAGAAATGCAAATGATTTACCATCTGGAATTTAGTTTATTCCAATTTCGTGCATTTTGCTTGATTTGCTAAACATATTTTAATTTAATTTTCGTTTTAAAATTAATTACTGCCCATTAATACTTTGATTTTCAATATGTAAAAGTTTAAAAGCTAAACTAACTGAATAATTCAAGATTAATAATAATGCTAATAACATAATTTCATTTATGTTAATTCTCCTTTTTATACTCTTTCTCTCTTTTTCTCTATCTCTCTATATTACTGAACATAAATGAATATAACATTTTATTAAAAAAATATATATTTAAAAAAAAAATGAATGTATAACATCTGTGACACCAACAACTACTACAACAACAATATACATTTAATCCGCTCTTAATCAATTTAATCAATTTATGCACCGGACGCCAAAAATGCAACATCTCTTCAATTTAAATTTCAAATCGAACCCAATTTGTAATTAACTTGATTAATCGATTAATGAACCGCCTCACTTACCTAGGCCACCATGTTAAAAAAGAATAAACTTAAAATGAAACGACGCAACACGGAGCCAACCATGCTCGTCGCTGGCTCAGCAACTCCACACCTGTCGCTGGCGCTGCCACCGAGTGTGGGTGAGGTGGGCGATGCCGCCGAGGCAGATGCGGGCCCAAATAATACGGACTTCTGAATATGGTATAGCGAGCGTCTGATTTAACGTGCTCATTGCAGTGTTTACTACATCAACACAGCACCACACAGCAGCCACATTCTCATTATCGATAACCATAGCAGCAGAATGAACTTAAAAACAAATCAAAAGAAAAACCATACAACTTTAAATCAAAATTAACTCTTACTATATGTATATGTATGTATGTATGTGTATTTCTATTCCTATATATATATGTATATGTGTCTATGTCATAGTCATATATCCATCAATACGTCTGCAATAAGTACGTTAAACTCAAACAGCTCGAAACTGAACAGTTGCTCGCGGAAGTAACTGACAGGCAGCGCGGCCAATACTGTAACTAAATATAAAATTAAAAACAAAAAACAAAGAAACTATTAAATACTACTTAATGCTATAACTACAAGAACAACAACAAGAACAACAACAACTATTACTATACTATAACTGCAGCTGGGCGCAACTGCAAGCATGAAATTTACGCATCAACTACTCAGAATCGTTTGTATTGTATGTATACGCACAGGAGATTCATAGTGTGTTACGAAAGTATGTGTGCATCCGTGCTGTCGATATGATGATATATTCAAATCTTAATTCCATACACTCTCACACACACTCTCAGATACACACACACACGCACACACACACATAACAATAGTCTGGCAAATGTTGTAAAAAAAATTCAAGTTCAATTATGTTCCTTACCGTTTCGTTCCTATGTATGTATAAAAGAAATCAACGACAGATTAGTGATACCATTAATAAGAACAAGAAAAAAACAAAACAAAACCAGCGCAAAGAGCAAAGCAACATAAAATAGTACAAAATTGAATTGTTAAATAATTGTTTGTTGGAATCAAATGATAAAAAGAAAATAATTAATCGTGACAAAAAAAAACAAAAATCAAAAAAAAAAAAAACAAAAAGAAAATTAATGAATTTGGAAACTGCAGCCCTGACCGCTAGATGGCGGAACAGTGCTGCCCAGCGCTCTGGCGCAAATCACACGGAAAAGTAACAAGCAAACAAAAATACACTAAAAGCTAAACCATAAATGTACAGCAGATGCGAGAAAATTTTTACGAAGCTTTTTTCGTTAAGGAAAATCGCTGCAAATTGCATAGTATGATATAAAAACAATTAGAGACGCAACAATTCGCATATTAAAAAGAAAAAAAAAAGATCGTTTGAAATTTGTATTACAAATTCGAGTGCCGTTAGCACATGCTAATCATATAACATACATACATACGCAACATGTGCATATGTATGTGTGTAGATACGCATGTGCGTACGATGAAATGCATGAAAATTAAGAATGAGCTTAACAAAATTCTGGATTGTGCAATTGGTATTAATTTTCTCCACTGTTGTGCAAATATTATTCAATGTAAACGAATGCATTTTCTTACAGAAAAACAAAACAAACAAAAAAAAAAAAAAAACAAAACAAAAACAAACAACAACAAAAAAAACAATGTGCCTGATTACAAAGTATTTCTGTCCGATAGCCGCCTTTGTTGGTCGGTCAGTCGGTCAGTTTTTGGGGCACGTAAGTATTTCACATGCATTTGAACATGATTGGATGTTGAACCCACTTACAGAAAGAAACAAAAGAACGGAAAACAGAAAAGGAGAAAAGAAAAACAAGATATAGATTGAAAAGAACGATAGCAAAAGAAAACAACCGGAGGAATTACAATTTCAACTTCAAAACGCTTAAAAATCCATTTCTAAAAACTTTTAAACTAATTTTACATTATACCTTTCGTTAAACACAAGACACACAGAGAACTTCCTATAATACCGTTATCGCTCCTGAGGCTGGGGATGGGGCGCCTGTGCATGGTCTGCACTCATGGTTATTCGCATGCACAAGCGTCCCATCCCCACACACAATACACGTGAAGGTGATTGGGAATGGGAATAACCGGTTCCGTTGAGGTGGAATTATTTGCAGAGTATTTCCAGTCGCATTTTCCAACACACACACATACAGACTAACCCCCAAACATTCAGCAAAAACAAAAACAGACCGTTTTTAACTCATTTACTGTTATGCTAGCACGGAAATCGCATAACAGTCGCCCTCAAAAATCCAAATACAAACACACACACACACAATCGCATTTTGTTCATGCCTACTTCTAAAGAGACATTTACACGACTTTTGCGTTCAGCAAATCACCTCGACCAGTTGCAGTTAAGGGGCTCGGTGCTTGGGGTTAATCAGATCACACCCGATTTCCGTGAATTTTCTAGCAATCGCACACGTTAATCGCCGGGACAGTCGTCTATGCAATGGAATCCAAAAATTGAATGCGCGTCAAAAAAATATAAATATAAATATAAATATAAATATAATACAAAAAACGGAATGAGTGATTTTCTTTTAAAATTAAATTACTATTATTTGGCTATGGTGGAGAATTCGACTTAATCTTTCCCATATTGCATAGACCACTGCGAAGCGCGACGTGCGGCGTTTCGCCAAACTTATTCGAGCTCGAAACAAGTTATTTGATTGGAGCTCGAATCGATTAGCCACTGGCACAAAAATTGCAGCTCGCAGGTGATTTGATTTCTTGCCTAATTTAAAACACAAATATACTGCAACAAAACACAAAGTTTTTCTTACAACATTTTAGTTATGTTTCATTTATTATCTATTGAAAACATTAGTGTAAGTAAAAAACAAAACAAAAAAAAGGAAAGAGTTAATATAATATGCTATTCAAAGAAATCCAAAACATAATTACCAACAAAAAAAACACAAAAAAAAAAAAAAAAAAAATTAAAATTAAAAAAAAAAAACAACAAAAACATACAACTAAAAATACTAATTATAGTACATACATTGATGTAGTGTTAATTTTAAGCAAAAACAAAAACAAAAAACAAAAAAACAAAACAAAAACAAAATTATAAATCCAATAACAAACATTTAAGAGCCAACTATAAAATTGTTTCATGAACTCAAGATAACAAAACAGAACAAAATCCATACATAAATGTACAAGTAACTATTTTTCTCTAAAAAAACAAAAGTAAACTGCAACACTTTTTGCTCCATATTAAATTAATCTTTTTGCAGGCAGAGGATATAATTGAATGAAATAAGTATGTTATGTATATTAAAAAAATAAAATAAAAATTTAAAAATGAATAAAGATAAAAGCAAAATTTATCAACCCAAATTCAAAATGGAAATCGTTGCGGAAATTGTTAAACAGACTACGCATGCAAATACGGAATTTATAATGTACAATGGGAATCGCTTTAAAGTCTATAATGAACATTTTGTTGTAACGCAAAAATAATAGCGAATATCCAAATTCAAAATCCATTTGACAGAACGAAATATTCGTGAAGCATAAAAAACAGATATGAAAAAAAAAAAAAAAAAATAACTGCAAAAATAAATGTAATTGACATAACAGAATATCAATAAATTGTTTTTATTTATTTGGGCGTCAAGTAAGTACAATAATTTATCTAATAGTTATTTATAGTTAAGAAGCTCTTAAGAGTAGGGATAAAGGATATAATTTTTCCCATTTGCCATGTTTCCCATAGCCCCAATATATTTTAGATATATAGTTTTGAACGGTAATTGTTGATATACCCAACCTTTGCGAATTACGCAGCTCCTAGTGAACATGACAATACATTTTTTGTTAATCTATATGGAATTTTAACAGTAACTGACGTAGCTCTTGCTCTAAAACTTTGGAATAACAGTTTTATGCAATTTTTGATTGATTGTTAATACGAACTTGTATTCAAAATTTAAAATCCATAATATTTGTAAAAAGTGGTAGTGGTTATAATAATAAATTCAATCTGAAAATTAGTAATACTTTATAAGGCCTGACGAATTTATAATCCAAATGTCGACAGCTTCAATAGCTTCAATAACAATGAAATGGCTGGCTTAAATATGAACAGAAGAAAATAATTCCTTCGTGAACGGCATTAAAAATCGATTATTTCATTTAATAAAGTTAATAAATTATAAATGTTATTTATGAAATTGAATAAAAATCTTTGAATTTGATTTTTGAAGAAATAAAGCTTAAACTTCAACAAAATTTGAAAATATCGAAAGAATTGTTTTAAAATCCAGCTATATTGATATGTAATTTAAGGATACCAGTATATTTTTCAGACTTATTGTATTTTTCGAAACTATATTTATTCTATTTATATTGATTTAATACTAACAGCATAGTAAAACAAAATAATAGATAATTCATCAAAAACTTTGATTTTGAATATTAAGTTCAGGTAAGACAATTGTATTCTATTCCTATTCATTATAGAGCATGCCTTACGAGCCCAGAGGATGAAATTTTCCAAATATTATATATTTTAAATAATTTTCATTCTAGCTGTTTAATGTATGTACTTACCACAGTCACAAACGATCTTAGTTTTGAAGGATATAGTATTAAAAGAATTTAACGAATTCTTGGAATAGCGAATGCACTATAGTTTACTTAAGATTCTAATAAGAAATTATCGTTTACATATTAAACAGAATTGGAGTTAATTATATATATACATATATAAATATATATGTATATTACTTAAAAACTATCATTTTAATTTACCTATATTAAGGTAATGATTACATAAATACAAAAAATGTACTACATTATGAATGCCTGCTGGCGCATATCAATCGTAATTATGAGTACAACGATTAAATGACAAATTATAATTATCGTACATATCATGAGAAAAACATAAAGAATAACAAATTGTTGACTCTCCGAAAATATCAACTATTTATTGTGGTCAGTGTCGGACGAAGTGCTCGAATGAATAGGTGGTGTTGAACGCCCATCGAAATTCTGCTGATTAACCAAGCGTTGCCTTTCTAAATACATGGAGACCTTTATATTTCGCACCTGATGATTATGTATGAGTTTTAGCAACGCAATGACTCCAATACCCACTGAAATGGCAAATGCTCCCCATGCGCCAAACTTTAAAGAAATATAAATAATATAAATTTTAATAGCTTAAAAAGTCCGTAAGTCCACAGTAATTATGACTCACCTGCGTAGTGCCCATTTCAATATAGAATCCTGATGTATTAATCTTTTCGGTGTCGCCTCTAATAATGTTTTGTCCAGCCGACGTTTCGCACGAAGGAAAACGTTCGGTCATTCCATCGCACCACACAATGAAACCCAACGTAATGAAAATTGCGGACAATATGGACATAGCCAGCATCCAAATTCCGAGCACAACGTCAATAAAAAGTGCAATGAAGGACTCCTCCTCCTTCATTCGAACATATCTTAAATATTCAGCAGAAATTTAATTTTAATTTGCACAATCAGGAAAGTTTCTATATGGGATGTCAATGCTCACCGATAGATTTGTACGACTGAGATGATCAGGAGAAAGACTCCAGTGATTAATGGAAAATTGCAGAATCCATCGGAGGCCCAATGAACATCGAACATACCATCCTCCTCTCGCCATTTACCTGTTGTAAAGAGCAAGCAATGTCCACTGGATTGAAGAATAATTGCGTGTTCACATTAGTTATTCTTGGAGAAAAATTGCGCCGTTGAATACATACCAAAACTGATTGAGATTAATTGATAGCGGCAGTACAATGCATAACGATAATATAAATAGCAGAACGTGCCCAGCTATTTGACTAAGCAAAAGTACATTTGCTAACGCCATTTCAATGCAGAAATTTTGCAAATATTGTTTATATATTATTCTTTGGCTTACAACAGGGCTGGCAAAACAGTAAATGTGTAAGCAGACGTTAACGTAAAAATATCAAATAGCATACAATTAAATACTAAAAATACTACTATCAAATCAATTACAAATTTTTATAAATATATGTATATTAACACTAGCCATACAATGGTTAGTGTTATTAATAAGTCGTATATTCTTATTTCTTATTAATAAGTCGTATATTCTTATTTCATTATAATATTACGCAAGCACTGAATGAATATTCTTTAAATCAAATTAATTACATTTAAACTTTTATAAGAAAGTACAAGTACATAATATATTTCGCTATCACTTTGACCCCAATTATTAATCATTACATTATATTTGTAAAATAATAAAATAATAATAAAAACATAAACCACAAAATGCATCACAATCAGCTGTGACTTAATACTTCTACGAATAATAGAAACGAATTCATATACTAAAACTTGGTGTCATTTTTAGTACCAATTTGATGTCACTGGCTGGATGTAGGTTCTTTAATGTATATAAGATATATACGTAAAATAATATAACCACCAAATCTAACGAGCATTATTAAAATGTTTTGCACAGTTGCGAAAAAATTCGTTTTTAGTTTATGTTCCTTCAAACACACAGGTTGTTGAAAACTTTGATTAGTGCTAGTATTTTATTTTTTATTCCTTTTTGGGTCAGCTTCGGGCATTGGGCAACACTGTTCCTAAAATCGTAAAAATTGTTAAATTTGTTTACATTAAAGTGGATCTCAACAAAAGGTAAATGCAGCTCGACTTAAAAAAAAAATAATAATATATAAACAGTTAGTGTAAACGATTGAAATAAGAAGTTACAGATCTTGTGTAACTATCTGCTCGTGTAAAAGTAATGCGAGTGTGTGATAAATGCGAATGAAGTAGGAACAAAGAGCAATTAAAAAGATAGTAAAAATGAAACAAATTGAAAAACAAAGGTTTCACTACTTTCCCTCTCTTGTCTTTCACACAGATAACGCAATGAGATTGCATTAAGCAATTGCGCAAAGGTGAACATTGCAATCGAGTGTTAAACATTTATTGAAATAATATTTAAAACCCACAGCAGCAAAATAGAAAACGAGGAAGAACGACGGCGCTCACTAACGCACTTTCAATAGAAATCGGGGGGTGAAGCACAAGTAGCTGTGATTCAATGTTTTGTTTATGAGCTATGGCTTTGTAGCATTCAAAACGGCAGCCGAGCAGCAGCAGAGGGGCAAGAACAAATGTCTGGAAGCAAACAGAACGGGAACAGGAAAAGGAACAGCAACAGCAGCAGAAACTACTAGGACAACGACGACAAAGGTGCGCGCTATTAAATGCCAGCATTATCCTGTAGCAGAAAAAGAACGAGCTGTGTCAGCGTGCTGTTGCAAGCAGTTAACGGATAGTAGAGACAAAACCAGGGTGGCCAGTGACTTTATTGCCAAGGTGAGTGTAATGAACTGCGATGAAATACCTATGTACATCCATGCCATAATCTCTTGCAGCATTACCTGGACGTGATACGCTTGGCTGGCGTTTGATTATATGCTAGACAACAGATCCTTTAGACTTCGTTGTTATCTTATGCTAATTGAACCTAGATCATCAACGTGCACTGCCATTAACTATAAAAATATATATACATACATAAATAGATAACGTAATTGGTAGATTTAAACTTAAACGTAGCAGCAGAAACAGCAGCTAACATGTCCAACTCCCACTACAATAACCACCAGCAACACCACAACAACTACCAGCAGCAACAGCCGCAACACTCCAATAGCAATGGTGACGATGGGAATGAGGAGTACCGCCAGCAGCAACCGGTGCACTACTCACAGCACTATATGAATGGGCATGGCATGCGAATAAAGCCCCTGGACAGCGTCGCTGTGCCGGACATGTGCCTCTACTGCTTCGAGGTGCTTGATTGTGAGCTTAATAATATGGATGGCCCAGCTGTTCCGATGTTTAGCAACGATGCCTATCCGTTGTTTGTGACATGGAAAATTGGACGTGACAAGCGACTGCGAGGCTGTATTGGTACCTTTAGTGCCATGGAGCTGCACAATGGACTTCGTGAATATGCCCTAACCAGTGCATTCAAGGATTCACGATTTGCACCCATCTCGCGCGAAGAGTTGCCCCGGCTGACTGTGTCTGTTTCCATTTTGCAAAACTTTGAGGAGGCTCAGGGTCATCTGGATTGGCAATTGGGTGTCCATGGTATTCGGATTGAGTTTTACACCGAGCGCGGCTCGAAGCGTACAGCCACCTACCTACCCCAAGTGGCCACAGAGCAAGGCTGGGATCAACTACAAACCATCGACTCGCTATTGCGCAAGGGTGGCTATCGAGCAGTTATTACTCAAGATTTGCGCAAGTCCATCAAGCTTACACGCTATCGGTCGCAAGAGATCCAGATGCACTATAAGGAATATCGCGAGCACTTGGAGCGTCGCGGTGTCCAGTTTGGCAAAGTTCAATGCTAACAATTAGAAAACCACTCGTCGGGACAATGATCCTGGCTGAGGGCAGGCGTGGTTTTCGTCTTGCTCCTACTATTACTGGCTATTGAGTTGACGCAGAATATGGGATTATTTACGAACGGTTTTCCCTAATCCTGAGCAACTATTTCAAGCGAAGTTGGCCCTGTTACGTCAACATAACTCGCCCATATACATTTTTTTACAATATATTCTTAGCCCTTTTCGGGACTGACGTGTCGTCACAGTAAGTGACATAAATTTTAACTTACTTTTCATTAAAACAAGAATTGCTTAATCTGCTAACCAAAATTTAAAGCAATATTTGGTATATAAAAACTATTCTTTCTATGATTCATTCTTATAAGTTCGTTATTTTAGTCCATATATTGGGCAGTTTTTACTACAAATTAAAAATAAAAAAATAATAAATAAATATATAATAAAAAAAAAAAATAATAAAAACAATTTACATCAACAAATATATGTATGTATATTGCAAAATACCAATACAAATAATAATTCAATTTAATAGTTCAACAATATATTTCATAGTTTTAACAATTACAACAAATTACTGTACTAACTCTATGCGCAATAAATAAATTGTCGGCTTTTTTCTGCAGAGCCGCACAAGTTAAAGCGAACTTTTGAGTGTCCTTTTCAGATTGGTCAAATGGATGATTACGAATAATTGAAAATAGTAAAATAATATATTTTATGTCGCCTTTATTGCAGTGTTACATATTTTTATTTTATTTCTAAAGCATATTTGATATCTATGAGTAATTATCAACTATATGACTATGCCTACATATGTACGTATAAGAATCGGCCTCTGGAGATTGATCTATTTTTAGATACAGCTTTCGCATTGGCTATATCTACGGTAAAGCTTAGAGTATGCATTGCTAATTGAGCCATCAGGTCAAGCTAAAGTAAGTTTAAAGCAGCGAAGGATTGCTAATGGCAATGGTAATTGTGCCTGCTATAAATATATATTGTTAACAATCATTGCAAGTAGTAAATATTCTTTTTGTAGCATCTTAAAAAACGTATGAAAAAAGCTAAGTTAATCGGCTGAATTTCAGCAATTGCAGCTAAGTTTCTGTACTGCATATATCTGTATGCACAAGCATAAATATTTATGTTTATATTGTAAGCTGTGTGTTTCAATTTGATTAGCGTATAAACGTGTGGCAGCAGTATTATAATCATCAGTGGTTATATCGCATACTTGTAAATAATGATGCAAGCGTAGAGGCTGCCAATTAATAAACGTAACAATTTACGTATGTTTGTTTCAGCATATGTGGAATGTGGTATGATGTGTTTTGTCGTTCAGTCTCAATGCGTGCATAGAAACTGCTCCAAGCACGGGCACTAGGTGGTCGACAGAGCACTCCACTCAAACCGTGGGTTTTTCGAGTGTGTCACAGGCAGGCAATCAGGCTCGACCAATTTCCAAACACCATCCACCTGTTCTACTGTAACCAGGCTGCAGTAGGGTATTTTGTGGATAACCTGACGCAGCTCGTTAGTATTGCGAGCTGTACCGCCAGTCAGTTGCCGCGAACAAGTATCCAGTGTAGTGGCATGTGCCACAACAAGAATATTGCCAGCTGTAAGAGTAAATTAATTTTTTTTAATGGTACTGCATATGCGAATCTTCACAGATACTCACTGGTCCGCTCAAGCAGCTGCAGCAGCACTTCATGATTACGCATATAGAACTGCTCCGTTGATTCCTTTAGCTGAGCTGTTAGATCTGTGGCCTGTTGCACAGGCTCGTAGGTCAAATCAATATCGTATTTGAAATCAATGAGCTCTTTGGTGCTTAACCAATCGGGCACACCATTGGGATACCAGGCCATCCACTCAAACAGTCCCGGCTCCAGCTTAATTTTGAGTTTGCCATTCAATTTAAGGCCCTGCAAAACACTCGTACAAGTTTGCACGCATCGGTACGAGGGCGAACAGTAAACATGATCGATTAGCACATTTGCTTCTAGTAGAGCTTCACCGGTTAGACGCGCTTGGTAGACGCCCACATTTGTCAATGGCGAGTCATTTTGCCAGCCTTCAGGTCTGTTCCTACGATGCGGCAATACCTTAGGCATATTGAGATCTTTGCGCATATAGTTGCCAAACTCATCAAAGCAATAAGGAATCCAAGTGCCAAAGGTAAAATCCACACGCTCACCATGCCTCATAATATATACTTTGCGATTCTTGCTGGGATCAACATCCAATGCATTTGGTTGCGAGTGCGGGTGCGAATGGTCCGAGTGCACGCTTAGCGTGTCATCCGGTCGGGGTGACTGCTCTGCTAGTGGCTCCACCATGATCTCATCAATGTTTTTTGATATTGAATTGGAAGACAGATTTGCCGTAATTTCAATAGTAGGCGTGTGTTGATTATGCTGAAGAGACAGATTGTGACTGTTTAAGAGCTGCACAGACGGCAATTCCAGACAGGGCTGCAAGGTCTGGCGCAAGTATTTTTCAACGCTCTGCTCTGATTCCTCAAAAGAGGAGCCTTCTATAATCTCCGGATGCTGTGCACCTACAAACAAATATTGATGACAAAATGGGAAACATGAAAGAACTGTCTTAACTTACTTTGTTGCAACCCTCGTTGCTGCTCCTCGGGCTCCGTGGATATACTACGCCCGTCAACAATGTCTATATCTTCGGCAGAATTTAGCGACGATGCTACACTTTTTGAAAGCTGAACCACACGATGCAGTGTCCAGGCATCCGATTCAGCGGTGCGCTCCGTGTAATTAACTGGCAAATGGCCAGTGCTACCTGTTAGCCAAGATATTCCCTCGGCCCAGCCGTCGCCAGAACTGTCAATGCCTTCGCTGTTCAAGTAGATATAGTCACCAATGCGCAACTCCAGCTCGTCTGTTTCATGTGGATTATGTGGATAAACTACTTTCATCACCTATAAATTGGGAGAGTCAATTCAATTTTCATCGTCCAATGGATGCGAACAGTGCTTTGTGTGCTAACTTGTTTGGTGGCGAGTCGTGGATCGCGGGAATACAAACGCAGCTCCCAATTGGATGCACAGCTGGCATCGAGGTTTTCCACAAGTGATTTCAGTGCATTGAATTGTGTCTGCGGAAACTGATAGGCGAGCGTCAGGTGCAGGCTCTTTACGTGTGGCTCGAGTGAGATGGCTACGGGTAACAAAGTGAGTTAGACCAATATCTAAGTCTAAACGCTACGTACTAGGTACTACAACTATAATTGATAACGGCGTAATTAGTAACTGCTAATGTATGCGTTTGTATTTTCCCCAAAGATAACCAGCGCCTAAAAGTGGCAAGATAACAGTGCAATACTGAGATACTTAATTTCAACTACTAAGCATGCAAGTGTATAAATGAATAAGGAAAGGGTTTACTTTAGCTACATTAATGACGCTTACATCGACTGCTGCGAGGAATGCAGCGGGTGCCCGAGGAGACTGCTCCGCACCAAGGGAAGCAGGCGACAATGGCGTCCAGCTGTTCGTAAGTGTCGCTTATAACTGTGCTCCATTATCAATATTGTTGTCCAGCGCAAACGGTTAGTGTGTGTGCAGGCAAAAAGATAGGAAGAGAACGAAACCGTAAGCCACGCCAAAAACAGAATTCAACCGAACCGAAGCCATCGAAAACAAACAGATAACCAGATAAATAGTGCAAAACCATAATAAAAGAAACAATGTAACTGCAACCAAACAAGATTTGCAATGGGGCCCGGCATACTTGAGTTGGACACCTCCTTAACATATTGTAAAGCAAGACGTTTTAAGTAGTTGGCATCGTCCTCGGCAACAAAGAAGCCCATAAAGTTTTGGCTCACATAAGGCTCCAATTTAATTGGGCGATCCAGCAATGCACCCGTCATATCCACGACTTGCTTAAGCGCTTTCGACAGCTGCAGAGAGCATTCGTCGGGAGCCTGGTAATGACAAATTATTAATTAACTTATTTATGCATTAACGTAATTGTTGCCTACCTTAAAGAATGATACTAGTGTTATGTGTGGCACGTAGTTGTGCGCCCCATTCCAGCCGCACATTTGACGTGATTTGGACCAAAACTCTTCCAGCTGCTGTAGAAATGGTCCCGTCGGGCACGCATATATGATGTATTCGCGTGGTGAGCATTCGTCCAATGTGGCATCATTAACATGCGCTAGGAGCCAATCAGATGCTATCTGTACGCCTCTATTGCCGGTTGAAGCTAAAGCCTTTTCACTTTTTGGGAGTTGGGGTAAATTGTAAAACTTAATCAATAATTATCGTTCTGAGGGTTTTAACTTTTTAACATCTCCATTCAAATAAGTGCAGATTTGATTACACCCCTAATACCTACGCTCTATGCTTTTGGAATCCCATTTGCAGCAACGTCTGGAGCGGAGTTAAATGAGGCTTCATGGTTTGGCAGATGCGAGTTGGTGTTTGGTTCTTGCGTGGCGGTAATGTTGCCATATTTACTTTTCTTGTGATACCTCAGACGAATGCCTACTCTATGCAGTCAATTTGTTAATATTAATTACACTTAGTGTTATATTTATTGTTCGGACTAAAATTTCTACAATTATTATTTTGTTTTTCGTTTCGGCAGTGTGACCAATGGCAATTATAATTTTAATATGTGTAAAGTAGAGCTAGTAGTTTCCTTTTAACTCATATTCCTTCGATAGGTTGCTTTTAACATGGAATTTTATACTTTTTTATTATCAGATTTGAACTACAACGGAATTTATATAATTAAAATATAAATTGGATATTCAAAACCTGAATATGTATATACCTCTTTCAAATTATAGTCCCGAAATTAAAATATTCAATCGAACGGCAGTTTCTTAAAATCGCGAACACTAGTGTTAAAATGTACTTAATATGTTAAATGAGGAGTGCTCTGTTAACATTATTGCGAATGCTTATCGAATATCGGGTAGTCGCGATATCGATTAATTAGTTCATATTGACCAAAATTTGTAGAAAACAAAAAAAAATTAACTGCGTAGTTGAGTAGAAATAAATTGAGATTAAACAATAAAAAAACATTCTAATAAAGTAAGTTGATCCAAATGTGTCTATCGTATATGATCAAGTTAGAAATACATCGTTACTTAAGGCAATAACTCATTGAAAAATTGTGTTACGCAGCAGTAAAAACGGTATGGAAAATGTCAGTGGAGCTCAAACAGAGAAAAACATACATACATACATATAAATACTCATGTTACTGTAGTAGTGCGCAAAAACAAGTCATTTGTGGGTTCAACACGGGACGGGTGGAAAGATGTGATGTCAATTTTTCAGTTTTTTTGCACCGTTTTCTTTGTAGTTGTGTTTATTTGAAATGTTTTCAATGTTATTCAGCATCCTTGCATTAATAAATAGGGGCGTTTTCCTTAAACTATTTATTGTTTCTTATGGATTTTTGCAGCCCGTATCTTTTGACTCGATTGTACATTGTGAATTTTTTTTTTTTACTTAAATACATCACATCTTCTCTGTTGTCATCATTACTTTCTCCGCTGCTCATACTTCCTATCATTCGTATTTCTTTTTATTATCACTTCCATGCGGGCTTCCGCTCACCCCTCGCCTTCTTCTGCGTGCTCCGCTCAACGGTCAGTCATTGTTCATTGTTCATGAGTCATGTGTGTAGTGAAAAATCATAATTTATCTTTTAATCATCACATACCGATGCCCATGCTCATGCACATGCCAATGCTCTCATTGGAGCTCAGATTGGGCTTGTGTTGCCGTGCTGGTAATCCGAGGCGTTCAAGATAAGCGCGTAATTAGATTAAACCGAATAAGTCAGTCGACAAGAATATTTTTAACCAACAGATCGATACAAACATTGTCTATTTTAGGCGATAGCAGCTTGAAAGACAGCGAGAATATTTGAAAGCCAATAGAAAAATATAAAGAAAAAAACATCGACATGGCCACCAGAAAGAAATCTTTGTTGAAAGTTATCATACTTGGTGACAGCAGCGTTGGAAAGACGTCACTGATGAATCAATATGTAAACAAACGATTCTCTAATCAGTATAAGGCAACGATCGGAGCGGACTTTTGCACGAAAGAGGTTGTTGTGAACGACCGAGTGGTTACAATGCAGGTGAGCAAATGCCTATAATTATAATTGTTTTTATTTATATTTTTAATGGAATGCTGCACGCTTGAACTACTTCATAGATTTGGGATACGGCCGGCCAGGAGCGCTTCCAATCACTTGGCGTAGCCTTTTATCGTGGTGCGGATTGCTGTGTCCTTGTCTATGATGTGACGGCGCCCAACTCATTCAAGAATTTAGACTCGTGGCGAGATGAATTCTTAATACAGGCCAGTCCACGGGATCCAGAGCATTTCCCTTTTGTCGTTCTGGGCAATAAAGTGGATTTAGATAATCGCCAAGTGAGTATATAAAATTTTGATAAAGATCGTACGATCTAACCTTAAGTTTAATGTATGTAACGCTTATTGTATTGATCGATATTGACTGCACTCGGATACAAATAATTTTAATTTGTTTATTATTCAAATTAGTCGCTTGAACAAAAATATGAACATATATTTATTTTCACAAATTAGTAAAATACAGTGGACCCTCGGTTAACAAACACAATTCGTTAAGCGAAATGTGTTCGTTAAGCGAGTGTCTACTGTAATTTAGTAAATATAAAATGAGTTCGTATTTCATTCTTCTGATAAGTTTACTTTTCAGTTCTTTTGCTTAGTTTTTTTCTAGCTGCTATTTTGTTTACAATCAAAGATATTTCTATCTAGTCACAGCAATTTATTAATGTAAACATTGTGGTTTATTTCAGGTATCTACGCGCCGTGCGCAGCAGTGGTGCCAATCGAAAAACGACATACCCTATTATGAGACGTCAGCAAAAGAGGGAATTAATGTTGAGATGGCGTTTCAAACCATAGCTAAGAATGCTCTGGAACAGGAGGCGGAGGTATGTGTTGACCCATGGTTGAGTGGTTTCATTGCAGTCATATCTCTCGGTATTTTCAGGCTGAACTTATAAATGATTTCCCCGATCAACTGCGCTTGAACTCTGAAAACAATCGTCCAAGCAACGCTGACAATTGTCAATGCTAATATAATTTAAACTATTATGATCAACAGCTGCAACAGAATACAACGCAAAGTGCATAATTACACAATATATATTATAATTAAAATACATAATACATAATACAGAATATGAGTATGAAAGCTAATATGATGAACAACAGCAAGGTTATAAGTTTAAGTAATACAATTTGAGCAAAAGCATAGGTATACTAATACTATAGAATGCTAAAATGTGTGTTTACCAATCATTTAAATTACTTTTACATATTGTGCATGCCCTCCTAGTACTATTTTGTCATTAGTAAAATTATTGCACGCAACAGATGCAGCCGTTGCAAGAAACAAACATCAGAATCACCAATAACAAATTATCTTCGAAAAAAAATTCTTGTGATTGTAAATTTAATAAAACAAAATATACATTTTTATTGTAATTAATTTTATAAACTATTCAGAACATTCGATGCGATCGGCACTTTATTGGCTCAGTTAAGCTCCGCTCTCAAAACTAATAAGTTTGAGCAATAAATTCAAGAAAATCATTTCGTAAGGCCTAGAGTATTATAAATTGCTTCTGTCTGGTAATATATATACAACGTTTGTGTATATTATATATTATGTAATTTTCATATATTTTTTATTTAAAATCTTCATGCCTTTGGTTTAATTTGTATAATAAACAATGCTAAAATATACAAACATGAAGTGCGTTGATTCAAAAGATGTATGAATCCAGTGGCTCTGCTCTGAACTCATTTGAGAATGGTTTGAAAATGAATGAATGCTGAACAATGATTGAATAAGAAAAAAAAAAAAAACATATTCTATTATTTATTATATTGATATTATCACTCACAGTCCAAGCTTTAAGACTTTGCCTTCAGAATATGGAGATTTTTAAATTGATTGCGATAAACATTATACATATATTTCATTGAATGTGTATGATATATATATATATATATTTATGATATATGATTTTATAGGCGTGACCAAGCAATACCAATCAATATTTAGGGGAGATTATTCTGAGGTAAATAACTTGTGAACTGTTTTTACTTGGAATTAAAGGTATACATTAATTTTGCCTTGATAAAAATCAACATCAATATCAATAATTTTAAAGAATGATAAATATATAAGGGCTCTAAATCAAGTCCATACCTAAGAAATTTTTATTACACATATTCGAATTTGCGAGTATATTTACACAAGTTAGTACCATTCCTGATAAAGTTTTTTATATCTGCAATTTAAAAGCTCGCGGCTTACTTCGTGTGAGAATAAGTTTTACTTATTGAACAGTTATTTCGAGTGCATTGTAGCAAAGAGACTGGTGGAATTTAAACAGCAGATAGACAGGTAGCTTAAAGTGCTTAATATTCATGTTGTATATGCAATCCTCAGTATAGTGTAGTTAAGTTATATAAATATATATAGAGCAGTAAAATTTGTTTGTTGTGCACTTCAAAATCGATTACTGTTTATTCCGTGAATTCCAAGTAATCTTAAGTGAGTAATAATCAATCACGTAACTAATAGAACTAATTTTAAACAAGTAAGAAGGCTCTAGTCGAGACGGCTCGACTACGAGATACCCTGAACCCTGCAAAAAATGTGATACTCTTCTTCTTTACGCACTTATAAGCACGCGCTCTGCTAATTGCGCAGTTGCTGCCGTGGCTTGGGGGTGGGTTGGACTGAACTTTGGACGCTTATAACTCCATTTCTAGATAGACGATCTTCATGCAATTTTTAGAGTAGATTAAGAGTATCTAAATCTATCCATTTGCAAAACTGCAAGTCTCTAGTATTTGAAATGCGTTTTTTTTTTGTTTTTTCAAATTAAAGGCGAAGGGAACGTGGCATCCAAAATCTGAAAACTACAAAATCTGCGTATCCATAATATCTATCTAAATATATAAAGTTGAAGTCTCTAGCTAAAACGATGTAGAATACCCAAAAAACCTAAAAAATGGAAACGATTTTTCGATTTTTTATCGATAATTTAGCTTTTTTAGTTTCCGAAATCTCGACGTTCATACAGACGGACAGGGCTAGATCAACTTATTTTTTTATGCTGATCAAGAATATATATACTTTATGGGGTCTGCGACGTCTCCTTCTGCCTGTTACATACATTTTCACAAAACCATTATACCCTGAATTCCCATTTTCAATGAGTTCAGGGTATAACATCTGTGTTCTTTTCCCCATTACTGCTGCCATGGAGTGAACCGAAGTAAAATTACTGAACAAATGTTAAAGTATTTCAGTTTTTAGAATGAACATTCCTTCCAAAAACAATATCAGGATATTCCCCTAACAGCATTCACTAGACTCAAAGAGGTACAGTTGCAGGAACTTCAGATACGATCTGTAACAACAGATTTGGTTTGTACTGAAGAGTAGGCAAATACATAGACAAAGAACTGCAGATACATTCAGTACAATCCGATGAAAATACTCATCTATTGATATATGCAGGCATATCCAGATTTATACATTTGACTGTCCCAGGCTAAATTGACTCTGGATTTAATATGATGGATGTATTTATAGAATAGCAATAGGAAAGTCTGAGGAATGCGTATAAATACAATGTATATACTAATATGGCTTGACGACGGCTTCAACCATTATGGGATGTGTGATCAGTATATAACCAAAATAAGATTTGCATACTTCAGACTTTAATGATTTTTCATAATCCACAATCACTCGATTATTAAGAATTTATTGTATTTATATTTATTATTATTTGTTATTAAAAATAAATACACATTTTTAATAACAACAAAAATAATAAAAATATTAATATAGTAAATTCTTAATAATCGAGACATTGTTATACTATTTTACAATATTTAGTAATATTATTCTTCATTTATTATTATTATTCTTTATTATATGTTTTTTCTGCTATATTTATTGACGATTTAATTAGGTTTAGATATAATTTGGAAGTTTGCTATCTAAGAAAATAGGAGCTTATTTATGTATGTATATTTGAAATTTCGTGAATTCTTGTTTCCAATGGGTTCAGTATATGCATATGTAAAGTTGTATATACTTTTCCAAAAGAAATTTATAATTTTCTTCTTTTCTTTTTTTTCTTTTTTTTTTATTTAATATTGTCTGATTTTACACCTTCAAATTTAAATATATACACATAAATATACTATCTCGAAATAGAATATATCCATATATAACTATTTTGAAGGTATCTTTATATATATACTCTACATAATGAATTTTATTTACATTTTTGGATTCTGTCGACCGATCTCAATTCATCATCAGGTAGCATGACCCGTATGTTAAATCGCACTCATAAAATCTTAGTTCTGGGGGATAGTGGTGTAGGAAAATCGACCTTGATTCATAGTTATTTAAATGAACGATATACAAGCAGTTACCAAGCAACAATTGGAGTGGACAGCTATGTAAAGAATGTGCATATTAATGATCGTGTAGTCCCAGTCCGGGTAAGCGACATATCAAAATGTAATCTTTTGTATAAGTTCACAGTTTACTTTGCTTTAAGATTTGGGACACGGCTGGCATGGAGCGGTTCATGTCAATCACGACAAACATGTATCGCGACTCGAATTGCTGCCTCCTCGTCTACGATGTGACTTCGTTAGACTCATTTGAGAATTTAGAAATGTGGCATACTGAATTCCTTAAGAATATCAGTCCTACGGATACTGCGCGTTTTCCCTTTGTCGTGGTTGGAAATAAAGCTGATCTTAAACAATACAATGTGTGTACCAGAAATAGGGCTTTATATTTGTTATAATTTTGTATTTTTAAGGTATCAGCTGAAGAAGTCCGGCAATGGTGTAGGTTGAACAACAATATACCTCATTTCGAGATCTCAGCAAAGGATGGCCGACGTGTGGAAGACGCTTTTAGGATAGCTACAAAATTGGCATTGGACTATGCGACGGAAAAAGCGGCAGACGAGGCAGATATTCCTATAACTCTAGAAATGGATGACCAACCGAGAAAAAAATGTTGTTGCATTTGAATTAACGGATAATCAGTCTAGTTACTTTAGATTTTAAATGTTTACTAAAAAGTCTGTTTAAGCATATAAAGGGGTATTAAACTATTATGAAATAAAATGCGTCTGAAATTACTGTACAGATCCAAAATTTTAGGAACCCTGTTTCACCCTAGTTTTATAAATTGTTGTAAGCCGCTACAAGGTGTCATCAAACTGAAGTTGCATTATTTAGTTTAAATGTATGTGTTAAATAATATACAATAATAAAAATAATATTATATTATTTTGCATTATAGCTAGGATTAGTCTCTCCTGAAGTACCACACAATCAGCCCGCATAGTATAACTTTCGACCGTATGAAATATAGATTTTTATCAAATGAAAGTTTTTGGACTTAACAAAAATATAGATAATGAACATTTAGGGGAAATAATTCAAAAGTAAATAGCTTGAAAAAAAAAAAGTAAATGTATGACTGTAAAGATATGAATTTTCAAGAATATGTGTCTTGCTGACTAATCAATGCCAATGGCAATGAACAGCTGAATTGTCAAAGCTCTACTCTCTTAAGTTAATAAGTCTAAAGCAGTGAATTTTATAATATTAATTCAATATCGAGGTATACTGTATGTATGTATGTATGTAAGTTGTCGGAATATTTTTAGTATTCATGTGAGATAAATTTATATAAGTATATAGAACAAGTATATGTTCAAATCATCCGATATAAACTTTCATCGTACAACGCTCATCAACCCTTGTTTTCCTTATGTATTTTAATTTATCAACGCCATAAAAGCAGAATAGATATAGAAAGCGCTATCCAGCATAATATGTATATATAATTAAAGCGCTTGCTGGTTGAAAATAAAAGTGAAACTAAATTATAAACTATTTCATTTTTTCAATCATCATTCAATCAACAATCGGAGTGGACTTCTGTACGAAAAACGTCAACATTAATGACCGTATAGTTCTTGTGCAGGTAATCGATCATTTTCAGTAAAATCTCTTTTATAGCTTACTTTTTGTTTTGTTCTGAGATCTGGGATACGGTTGGAAGGAGCGTTTCTAAACAGCCACCATAAACATGTTTCACGGCACGGATTGCTGCGTCTACGATGTGACTTCGCTAAACTCGTTTATTAAACTAGAAATTTGACGATTCTTAAAACACATCAATCCAGCAGATCCTGTTTCTTTTCCCTTTTTTGTTATTAGAAATAAAGCTGATTTTGATGAAAATAATGTGAATGTCACAGAACATTGTTAAAAATATTGTTTTAATATTTATCAATATTTCATTTGTATGTTTCAAGTGAACAACAATGGTGTAAATTGAACATTAATATACAATTACAAGATCTCAGCTAAGAATGGTCGAAGCATAGAAGTTTTTAAGATAGCTGCAAAATTGGCAATAGAATATTCGGAGAAACAAGGCAAAACCGTTGGCAATACTTAATAATAAAAAGCTTTAATCGTCGATAACTTATGAGCTTTCAAAAATTATATTTAATTTTTTACACAAGTTGGCATGATCATATTAGAAAAAAGTGCTGCCATTTCATTGACATCAGCTGTTTATTTGTTATTGTACGTTTCTAAACCTTGCACAATATTTTAGTGGGTGAATTTTTAGTGCAAAATGTCAGAATCCGTGCCTGTTGCACCACCACTGCCTCCGCCGCCGCCGCCTAATACCGCTAAGATCTACCAAACAACTTTAGACAAAGATAAAACTACTGCAATGCGACTACCCTATGATGAGTGCAGCTGGGCAACGGATTACCCCGAATTGCGGAAAGCTTGCTTTCTCAGTCGTGTGTGTCAGTATACACAGCCGAAGAAATGCCAATATGCTATCATCGACAGCATTCTACAAGTTAGCAGCCATGATATGTACAATATGTAGATATATTTGTCATAAACATACAATTGCAGAGAGGACCCACTTGTGGATTGACAGCGCTAAGTATGTTGCTTAATGGCCAACCGACGGCTGCAGAATTGCTAGCAGATGCCAGTGCACAAAAGTATACAATAAATGGTGAAATGTTCAGTGCACAATATTTATACGAATTGACGCAGAAGCATCTAAGGAGTCCAATGGCAAGCGAATTCTATGAAGGCTGTTTAGATTGTGTTCAGATTAAAGTCAAACTCAGCGCTGGAGCGTGTTTATTAGTTCCGTATCCTTTTCCAAGCAATCGTACATGTGATTAGTATATATTTTGAATTGTTTTTATGGGCAGCACTGGTAACTCGTGTATTGCTGTTCGATATATACAATCTTTTGGTATTATTTAGTGCAAAAAATAGAAACAAACGCGAGATACGTATATCCACGATATTTTAATAATTTGATAAATTATTGTAAACTAATTGCCTTGACGTGATTTCTAAATGGCAACTGAAGAGGAACAGGTACGTGAATACATCCATTAAATAATTATCGGACTAACTTGTATATTTGCAGCTCAGCCAGGTAATTTTGCCGGTCAAAGAGCCGCTAGACCTCATTCGTCTTAGCTTGGATGAGAAAGTGTACGTAAAAATGCGCAATGAGCGCGAATTAAGAGGACGATTACACGCCTTTGACCAGCATTTGAATATGGTGTTGGGCGATGCAGAGGAAACAGTAACCACTGTTGAAATCGACGAAGAAACGTACGAAGAGGTGTACAAGACCACAAAGCGCACCATACCCATGTTATTTGTGCGAGGGGATGGCGTTATATTGGTTTCCCCGCCCATGCGAGTGGGTTAGAGAGGATGTGTGGGAGTGAGTGGAAGGAGTAGATAGGAAGCCATCACTAAGTTAATTAGGAACGCTGCATTTTTCAAATTGTATTCAGATTGCTTCAAATAAAGTGCTACCTTGTGTATTGTGTATTAATTAAGAGTATTTGTGCCGAACTTTGGTTAACCTTAAATCTAGATATAAATCATGAATATACAGGTACGATGCCGATGTCAACCATGCGCCCTGCCAGAGGTGTGGCCATAGGGCTCACTGGGCACTTATTTTGGGTTATCTAATTGATGACCAGAACGAGGTGAGTGTTTAATGAAGATAAAACAAATGAAATATGCAAATTTATCAAATTTACCTTTTGCAGTTCTACGTGGTGGCACGACATGGCAAGACACGTAACTTGGCTATTTGGTCTTTGGCTGCCTTGAGCGCAAGCAATGCAAATCTTGTGGAATTCACGCAGCCTAAGGGTCACGAAGACCTCACGTTTCTCCTGCCACCTGGCGGCATTGATGGTGACCAAGGACTGAGGAAACGCTCCATTGTAGTCACTAATCTGCCTCATCAAAAAGTTCAAGTGCGTTGATGCTGCAATTGCAATTACCCCATTTCGTTCATAAATAAAAATGTTTTCGATCTGTCTTTAAATGTTATATATATGTATATATATATATATATATATATATATATATTTAATAATACAATTATAAATTACACATCTTATATTTGATTTAATTTTACGTTATTTCGCACTCATTCGCAACGCCTTCTTAAACTGAACAACGTTCGCACTCCACTAGTACATTGTTTTTGAAACAGATTCATTACATATCTCTTCTATATAGTGTATGCATATAAATGCTTACATATCTCAACTTGTACAATCTTTGCATCGACTGTTCGCACTATGAATTTTTGAAAAATCACAACAATAAGAGTAGTACATACGTTAGAATATGCTGATTAGATAGGTATATGTATATATATATATATATATATAAGTATTGTATAAGTAGATATTTAGTTGCACATATAGATAATGTCTGAATTTAGATAGTATATAGACGACGGGTTGGTTAAATATGCATTCACATTGCTAAGCAGTTGTAGTTAGAATATGCTGAATATCATTTTAATATAGTTACGATAGTTTTATTTTATTTTGTTTTGTTTAGCTTAGAAACAGCCGGAGTATATTATACTACATTCCGCTGTTGCCGTGTTCAGAGCAGAGAGATCTTGAGATCATGTGGCCTAATATAGAGCCGTTCTTCTTCTTCTGACAATACTCCTGACTCTTGTATAGCTCCTGTTTAGATTAAAGAACGAGCTTATCTAAAACTGCAAACGAAACCATTTGGCCAACTATTCAATAGACCTGGTTAACAAACTTGATTTGAGAAAGTGTGTTCTTGCAACTGCAACTACTACATAGATAAAGTTTACTTGTACAAGATATTTGATACGCGTCAATTTTATCAAGTGTTAAAGTTTGGATTCTACAATTTCACTATGTATTATAATTATTTAGTTATTAGATATTGATGTGTGATGCGTGTGTTTCAAAAATCGAAAGGTTGTTTGATAAATTCACAAAGTTTGCTTTTTGTTGACTTAAAAGAACATTAGAAGCTAAACGTATTTTATTAACTAAAAATTTACAAATATTAACTATAAAATAAATTATCATTCTTCTTAGTAAATAATATTAATTGCCGTCCATCCGTACGGCTCCCTTGCTCTCTGTTTGTATGCATGTGTCTGCGAGTCTGCATGAATATGGGCATTGGATATTTGTTTGTTGACTAGGATTTTATTCTGCACACGACATGGGCGTACAGCCGATCAGGGCAACGGGAAAGTTCTTTACATGAGTCTGCCACTGTGACGATAACTGGAAGAATTTGACGCCAGTCCACTCGGTGCCGTCGATGTAAACTATGAATACAATACGTATTTATAGGCATTATAAATCTCTCTCTGAGGTAATAACACTTACCACGCAGTGGCACGGGATGCGACTGCTTGGGCGAGCATATTAGGCGTGCAACACCCTCAACACACTGCTCCTTCTCGAGATCACGCTCCTTGTCCTTTTTCTTGCCCAACCGCATAACTGTAGGGAGAATTTAATTGTATTAATAAATAGAATATGATTTATCTATTGAGAGACTTACTTTGCTTCTGCTTCTTCTCCTTGGTGGCGAAGCTAACAGTCAGTCCATTGGACATATCACCCATTTGCTGTGCATTCTGTGGCAGGCGCCACACTTGCAGATTCCTAAACGTACTCTTAATGCTATTCTTGCCACCGCTCGAATCACTGCCGCGTGACATGCCGCCCTTTGACTCTTTGGCGTGCATTTCGCCATGCCGCACCAGCGGCCAATAGTCTACTTGCAGCTCCATTGCCTCCGCTGCGGACAGCGCTCCACTCAAAGTCTGCGATTGCAAGGACGAGGGCGTTGTCAGTGCCTCATTGACACCCCGCTCACGATGCGTCAAGCTCGACGTTGGCGGCGTCTGCAGCGGTGGTGATATGCGCCCCATGCCCTGGCCCCCTTGCTGTGGCTGCTGCAACTGCTGCGGCGGCGAGCCCGATATACCGCCGTGCATGCTCGTGCTGCTCTGATTACCAATTGGTATGGGGTTGCTAGATGCGTTTGTTGAGCCGCCACTACCACCGCTACCAGTCATATTTGACGCGATGTTCTCCTCCAAGTCCAGTGAGGCTTGCGTATCTAAGTAGCCAATGCGTACGTCCTGCAGACGAAAGGAAGAGGTAAATATGTTGATGATCCCAGGCACAGTTTAATGACTTCCGTTACTTACGCTGACAAAGGGCACAAAGATCTGACACGAGTCCTCATCCTTATAGTTGACCATGGCTTCGGCAATTGGAATCTGTGTGCATGGCCCTGCTGCATGCAGATAGCGTTGTATGCGCTGTACAAGCTCCGCAATGTCCGACTTGGCTACGGAACCCGCATCAGCCAGATTGGCCGTCAGAGCTGTGGCATTCACTGTGGTCACTGCACTGACTGCGGCAGCTGTGGCTGCCGCACGTTCGCACAACTGCGACCAATTGTCGGAGCCAAACATGGCGGCATATGCCTGATCCATTTGGCTAAGATGACGCGCTACGCTGCCGTTGCTGCTGCCCCCTCCAATGGGCACCAGATAGAACCGTAAGTGATTTAGCCAATCGGGAGGACGAACGCCCAGCAGTTCAACATAATGCCGCAGAGTCGCGCCCTGTAGCCAGTCGCCGCCAATCAGCAGCACCTTCACCGTGTGTGGAGGCTTGGCGTTCGAGTTGCAACTAATTGGTTTTAAAGGAGAGAGAGAGAGAGACGTGAAAAGGTTGCAGGTCAACACTATTTAGGGCTGTTTACTTACTACTTTTGGATCTTGGCCATAAGCGCCTGCAGCACGGCCTTGACCTCGGCCGTGTTTTGAGGCACGAATGCCGGCTTAAAGGAATTGGCAAACAATGTGACAAGCTTAGCCAGTAGATTACTACCGCCCAGAGCCTCGGGCGGAGTAATGATGGTCACCACCTCGGGTATAATATTATCATCGCCGGCAAACACACGGCTCAGCTGATCCAGCAGCAGTTTTCGCGGCTCCACATTTGTGGGCGACAGGCAAGCCTCCAGTGCGGAACGTGGCTCGGCGCTCAGGCTGAGCGTGTGCTTCCGCTTGACCACCGCATTGCTGTTGTTCGTAATGCTAGCGTTGCTTGCACTACCCAGAGCCATCGTGTTGCTTGACGTGCGAAAGAGACGTGAACGCTTCTCTGTCTGTGCCTGAGCCGGGCTAATGCTATTCATGTTGCCCGTGACAGAGCTGACGGGGGTCAGTTGTTGATACTGTTGCTGGCGCATGTAATCCTTGTCCCGGGGTGGACTATTCTGGGGATCGGAGTTCTGACCATCGGTATAGCCGGCATTGCCCTCATTACCGGAACTATCGTTGCCAGCGCGATCTGTTAAGGCAATAATGAAATATTGGGTCATTTAGATAGAAATCAAAATAAGACTCGCAGTTCACATATAGGGAAAATTGAGGATATATTGAGAAGTGCACGAAAACTCGATTTATTGAAAAAGAAAAGCTAATACAATGCATGCAAGGCTATAACTGGGAAAGTCAACAGACGTTCCCACCCCGCCCCTCTCCATGATTCACTTCCTGCACGACTGGCTCTTGCTGATGGATCGGGATACATGTAGGTATGTATGTATGTACATATGTGTGTGTATGTTAATATGAAGTTCATTCCAAAGTGCTCTAGTGCGTATGTGACGTTGTTAAATTGGTAAATAAATAATAAATGCGACGCTCGTAAATATACACAGGTATAACTTTTTACTACCTCTAGCCAAACACGTATGTATGTGTGTATATATGTACATACTACATAAGGTGTATGTTGGTTAAACACCTTTGGATTGTATATTTATTTTTGTTTGTATAGCGTGTTCCACTTGAATTTTCTTAGCAATGTCGCAATTAATCTCAATTGGTGGGGAGGACAAGACAGTAACGCTGTGATTAAGGGTGCGTTTAATGTATTTTTAGAGTGTTATTAATTGAGAACCAAGAACAAACAAAAAAATATTAAAATAAACTCATGAATTAATTAATGTATGTTGTGTTTCTCTTTGTTTGGCTAAAAGCGCTCGAGCATGGCATGCATAACTTATTCGTTTTTGAAAGGACAGCATGAATTCTAATTTCATATCTTGAACGTTACCAAGGCGCCATTTGTGACGTCACAACATTTACAGCACTTCCAACTCATGCAAATAACAGCAGCAGCCGGCGCACGGTCACACTGTCAATGTAAGCACTGCATTTTCAAGTGGGATTGCATTCGTAAGCCTGCCTCTGTATGTATGTATATACATATGTGTGAGAGTGAGTGTGTGCGTGTGCGTTTCAGTTAAGTTTTGTTTGTGTGTGCGAGTAAGGGCGTGCGTAATGGGACGGCAGGCCAAGGATTTCAATTTTAAAAATAAACATAACAAATCAGAAGTTATTAATGTGTTCGTTTGCTTGCGCAAGTACAGTGCATATTGGATATGGTCACTGCCATGCAGCACACATATAGTTGAGCTCGTAAAGGCCTAGTCAGTCAGTCTGTCAGTCAATCAGTTAACTCATATATCAAACGTGCCTCGTACTTGTTTCCGATTGGATTGGGTAGGTGGTGTGGGTGTGCGTGTGTGTGTATGCAGGAAATGGGTGTATTGTAAATGTGTAGTTGCAGATGCAGGGGTCGGGAGACGGATTTGGATAGGGATTTAGATTATATATGTGTTATACAGTTAAAGGGTATTAAGTGTGGAATTTCATAACTATTTTGTAATTTTATTTGTTTTTTTTTTTTTTTTTTTTTTTCCTGCAGTTTACACAGACCTGGTGTTGTAGCCGAATTATTATTGTTTGTTAAATGAATGCTTTTTTGGATTTTGTTATATTCAATATTGTAAGATGAATTGGTCAATTGGTCGCTCTTATCCGATGATCGGCGCTCAGAGTTTCCTGCAAAAGAAATTTGTACAAGCCATGCAAAATGTTTTGGTTTTTCTTTGTTTGTGTATTAAATATAAATATAGGAAACAATTAACCTTTCCAATCGAATAAGTGTCAGTACTTAGGTTGTTAATTAAAATAAAATTGGAAAAGATAAACAAAAAACAACGGAAACTCAAAATTAATTGTAATTGTATTGCATTGCCTCCAATTACGCTCCCTTTTCATTTCTGAGCCTTTCTTCTCACTGTGTATTGGTGTATATGTATATATACGTATTTACATATGTGTGTACAATAATATATATAGCTGTCACAGTTGGACAAATGGTCCACTGCATTGACTGCAAGTGAGAGTCCATCTGACCAATTCGCTCTCTTTCTATCTCTCTCTCTCTCTCTCTCTCTCTCTCTTTATGTTTCTATGTGGCCTTGCAATTGTGTCAGTATCTGTGCTGCATAATTGTGTATGTGTGTATAAAACGTGCTGTTATTTATTTTCGCACGAATCCATTGCCTTGACCGAAAACGGACAGAAACAAGAATGAGCTGTTCGGAATGACCGAATAGTTGAATTACCTTTTATATTATTTTTGTGTTTTGTAAGGCAATTCAGCTTTATATAGAATCAGATCTTTATGCTGATAAGACGGACATCGAACTTTCTTCTTTCACTTGAACTAAATGAATATATCTTCTTTAAAAAATTTCGATTATCTATTTACAGAAAACAGACAACTATGTACTAGTGGGTGTGCAAAAATATTGCTTGCTTTTGGGCAGAGGACAATTTTTCGTGTCGAAATTTCAAACGGAAATAAGCGTCGACTGTCGCTAGTGTAAGTATTTAAAATGTTAGGTTCGAGAGCAATAAAAATATCAAGATTGAGAACTTGTCAATTACTTTGAAATTACTTGAGCTTAATGCTCCCGTGTAAATGAAACAACGATAGCAACAACAAGCACAACCAACAAGAACTTTTAGTATAAGATGAGCATAAAGACTTACCCGTTGCACCGCCAATGCCGCTGCCTGGGGTGCCGCTGCCATTGCCTGCGAGACTGTCATGCAGCATGATTCGTGAGTTGGTGAAGAACGGACGCAGCGATGGCTTCGGCGTTGAGCCAATCGATATACTGTCCATATCCGGCCCGGAATCATCACCCTCGCAGCAGGACAGCGACTCCAGCTCCTGAAACAGGGCGTCCAAGTCGCGTTCACCACGCAATGCAGCAGTGCCACTATGTGATTCATCCTCCAGCTCTCCGCTGGCCTTAAAGCGCTTCAGGAGTGCGACAATTTTCTGCTTAAAATTTCGCTGCTGCAGTGAAATTGTCTAGAAGAAAAAATTAAATGGGACAATTTGATTAGAATTGAGTTAAACTCTAAACATAAGGTTTTTAGCCTGTTATATCTTGAAACCTGTTTCAATCAATATACACAAGTGAGTGCAAGAGTGTATACAATATATACAAATATACATATACTCATACACATACACTCTTGCACTCACGCACACAGAGACGCAACGTTGCTAACTGCGCACTTTGTGCAGCGACTGCGCTTTATCTTCCTGCAGCCTCCCCACTATGGCAAATATTTTATTGAATAACTGTGAATGCATATAGTTGCGAATCTCGCGCTCATTAATTAAATTAATAAATCAATGTGAAATAAATATGAAGCTTTAAGTAAAACTGTATATGACGACTATAACTAGAGTTACTTATATATATTTATATGTAAATATATAATATTATAGATTTAATATACATACTATTTTTTGAAGGCATGTTTTTATACATGTTTATTTTTATCTGATGACTATTTGTAATGGACAGTTGTTAACTAGTTTTTCCTGTCATAAGGCTATAAAAAATTTAAGCTCTTGCGGATCGTTAAAATAAAATCTGAAGGAAGCTTCGGGGACCAGTTTTATGCAGCTGTGATGCTTAAATAAAACAAACAAACAAACTTTTTAATTGCTATCGTGTCTTTTCGTCGCCACCTCTTCATCTGTCTTTATATATATATCTCTCTCTGTCTCTATCACTCCTTATGTCATTAAGCATCTTTTTATCTACGACAGACATTTAAATGATCCTGGCAATAAAAGCCAACACATTAATAATGTGCAGCTCCACAACAACAACCATATTTATACTGACAGCAATGAAAACAAATGACGCAGTCTAATATTACACCTGTTCAGGTAGCCGGCTCACAAAAGGGGGCGTAACAGTCGAACATGTCATTTTGTGTCGGCAACTAGTGGCCCATAGTGGGGGAGTGGTACCTACGTACGATGAGGTGTCCCTTTCTCCTCCTCCTGCTCCGCCTCCTCCGCCATATAAGTCAGCCACTTTGTTCAGTCGTTCGCCAGCAGCTTATAATTGGCCCCGCTATTAGCTTGTTTCTTAAATATTTATAAGAGTTCTTAAGTTCTTAAGAATTTAGTCCCTCTATACTAAATATTGTTGCTTCTGGGGTTGCCTCGGCATAAAAAAATTAAATTGATTTTCTAATTATATCTAAGCTACAACAAAGTTGGTGATATTGACATGTTTCGCTGAACCCCCTCCAACAGAAAACTCAGCTGCAGTAGCTCTTCCTAATCTTATCAGGCTTCCTGAAGATTTGTCTTTAGCTATCTCTGAGATTAGTTGTTTAACAATTAAGTTTTTTAAAGAATAAATACTATAGAAGAGTAAAACGTGCTTTTACATTTAAGATAATTTACACTCTAGTCTTTTCAGAAATGCTTTTATTATTGGTCATTTATCAGAGAAGGCTTTATTTTCACAAGCTTCTTTAGATATCGTAAGAAAAAGCTTATTAAATGGATTATATGTAAACGTAAAATAGATATTTTGATTTAAATTTATTGCATATAAATGAATGAATTTGTTGTATAGATTTTTAAAGTAAATTATATATCTCTAAAATTATCAAGAAGGCAGATGAATGACAGTTGCTATAAAAACGATATATCTGTAAATACTGATACTTAGATTTTCACTTTCATGACACCGTGCATTTTCTGATTGATTTATGCAATCCAATTTACATGCAGTCAGTCAATAAGCTGCGTCTGCACTTGCGGCTATTTCTGGCTAATGAAATGACATTTGAGGCAGAAGCGATTGAAAATTCATTGCATAAATCGGGGCGTAGGAAATGTCAGTTAAGGTCTTGGGAAGCCTCTATCTGATGCGAAGACATCATCATCGGCAGCTGTAGTCTCATGATTAGGAAAGCGCATTAGGCAACCCCAAATGGCATAACAGCATATTACGATTCTTGGGCCGCAATTAGTATTCAGTTTCTGGCACTGAAATAGACTGTGGTGGCTTGTGCGAACGCATTCAAGGCCATAAACAACAATTGTCAACAAGTTCGATAGCAAATTCCTAGCCATGCCATAGTTGCACCTAAACATAGTACCTATCCTAGCTATGCATTGTTTTAGCCGAAGTGCAGAGAGTAAGATTGGGCAAGCGAATGCCGAAAATGTTTTTGTTTTACGGAAATAATTGCATGCTATTGCCCCGATTATTGCGTCATCTGTTTAAAATTTCGAAAACAACAACGAGACAACCACAACAGTGGCTGCAAACGAATAAAATAATATATATATGTACATATTTATACACATAAATATACAAATATACGGCTGGCAACTTGTCACAGACCAAAGCCTTTGATAATTGCAGCCATGCGAAATGAGCGATCATAAAAAAAAAAACAAAGCTTTGCACCAAAAAATACACATTAACTTTATAACAATATATAAATATATATATATTTCGGTATTTAGTTGTGATTGAACCATGCTTTCTCTTTAATATAAACTAAGCAAAGTCTAATTTGATTAAATATGGAAAGCATATAAAATACATAGTGAATATATTCTTTTTGTTATAACCCAAACTTCTATCCTGATCAACATATATTAAATTTTTTTTAAAACATTTTCTTTTAAAATATATAACCAGTCAGTTAACAATTTTTCATATACATATATAGTTAGTTTAAATATCTAGTCTTGAATATATTGTTGCTAAGCAAAACTGTATCGAATATTTAATATAAACTTTAAAGCAAGTTACTCAAGCGAAAAACTTATCAAACGATTTTAATCTAATTAAACTCAAAATGGCAAATGGTTTATAATCTAAAGTTGTTTTTCTATATATTTATAGATTATATATGTATATATTTTTTACTTTTATTTATTTTTTATCAAAGATAACTAAAGTTGTTATTTGTTTACTGCATAATGAACTGAAATTGGTAACATGCTTTAGAGAAAGCGCCCTTGACTATGGCCATGTCAAACGGGCAAAGCAATTATTTTAAATAGGTGGGTGGACAATTTGGGGCACACCTGTTAAGGCTTACACGTTATACTTATATACACACATATATTTTTATATATATATATACATATGTACCTATGTACGGTATTTATACTGGATATATGTTGTGACTCACCCGACTGAACTTGGCACGGGATGAGCTCTTTTCCTTCATTTCGAACTCGCTGTCACTGTCCACGGGATGGTGCTGATGCGGATGATGGCCAACTATTGCGATATCCTCAATGCCCGATCTTTGCAGCTTATTGTGATACTTGCGCATATCATGCTTGGCCGGATTATAGTCACGCTTCTGGTCGTAGCCGGTAATGGCCAGCTCGTTGGACTCTTCGTTGTCTTCGCCCGAACTGAATTCGGCTTCCTCGTCCTCGTCTGAGTATTCTGCAACGCGATCTGTTAAAAGAAATATTATTATATATCACTTGAAATAATGCTAGCACGTTTCTCACATACAATATATATTTATATATTTTATGCTTTGTTTGTAACTATGTACATATGTATGTAGTTATATGTGTAGTCGTCTTTTGGCTAAACGTTTGTCAGACGTGACGCAGCGTCCGCCAGCTTCTTTTTGCGTTGTTTATTGGAGCCCGCCGTTTATGAAGTTTACTTAATAATTCTTTCAGCTTTGCCTTTTTCTTTTGTTTTTATTTTTATTTTTTTACTTAAACGCGTACTGCGTACTTCATCAGAAAGTGCAGCAAAGTAAAGAGGAAAAAAAAACACGCGCGCGCGCTTGCTTTTGTTTTGCCGCTGTCGCTGTCGCTACTTCTGACGTCTACGTAAATAAATTAATCACAAGATATCAGCCTCGAGTTATCGGTTCATCTCACTTCACTTCGATTGAACAGAAAGCGTTTTCTTACGACGTGTGCTTCGCTACACGGTTGCCAGCTTAATGATTGCGAGCACTGTGCCGACTCTTTGCACACAATGCTCATTGCGACGTCAGCAGAGGCCGCCGAGCAAGGCAGAGCAGAGACAGCGACTGAGGCAGAGCTGGCAGCAGCGTTAACTGCAAAGAGCGCGCCACTTTCTCACCTATGCACTGAGGCAGCGGGGGAAGCGAACAGATTACAGCGGACAGCGGATAGTAGGCAATGAGCGATGGACGATGAGCTGGCCGCGCACTGGGGGAAATTGTTGGAAATCATTGCGAGAAATTGTCGGGCAAATGCCTAGGTATATGCGAGGGTCACTTCAAATGTTTTAAGCTCTCTATAAACATATATGACTAATATGTGAGCACTTGAATATGTAGGATATTGAGCTCATAATATGAAAGATATACATACATATATGCTTAACATAAACATATTAGTTAGCAGTTCTTGCTAATCAAACTATCGTATCTTAACATTGACATAATTTATTATCGAAGGCTAAAACTAATTGAAGGTTTCTTGTTAAGAGATCTTAAAGATTTGGCAGATAAACAATATTACTGAGGTGCTTACAGAGTTTAAGGTAAAGAGTATTAGCTAGCTAATGAGAGATAAAGTATAGTAAAAGAAAACAAGAGATTTCCTTTATATACCAAAAATCACTTGCTTCTCTAACTAGCTAACTAACTAAATACTTTCTGAAACCCACTAAGAGTAGCTAAAACACCTGCTAATAATATACAAAAAGTAATTTTAGTAACAATTGTTAAGACTAATAAGACTTCCCCCTTACAGGTCACACTGTATGCGTTATCATACGTCATATGTACATATATAAACATATACAGACAAACATATGTCTATATGTACATATGTAATTGTACGAAAGCTCTCTAGTTGTGCGGGGGCATGGCAAACGGTTATTAAAGTTATTTTTACGCATCGATTCAGTTAATTGAAGAAATACTCATCGATGAGCAGGTATACATACATACATACATACATACATAAAAACACGCGTATTTATATGCATGTGCATGAGTGTGTGTATTTATAGAAACTTGAAAACTCTCTTTAGCGCAATTGCTACGTCCCTCTCACTCGCTCGCTCACCATTTAAACTTGGAGTTTCGGCGTGCGAGTCTGACGGCACGAAAGAAAAAGTCTGATTAGATTTCTGCTGTTGTCATTGTCCCGTCATCTGCCTATTGCTTATTATTCGTCGATTGCCGCGTTTGTTTGCCCCCGCTGTTTTGCTTTCTGTTTTACTATTTATTTATTTTCTTGCATGTTTTGCTGCCGTTATCATTTACACACAATTCGAATCGGGCGTTTACCGGCCGGCAACGACAGCCGCCCATCGCGTGCCCGCAGCAACGAAACGTGTGAATCGCAAATGGACAACAAAAATATGGAGGCCCCAAGATCGTAGTGTGTGTCTGTGTGTGTGGAGTGGATAAGTGTTACTTTTAACAGCATTAAGCAAATAGTTAACTGATTAGAAGTTCTGGTGATTATAAAACAAGCATCTCAACCAGGAACACACTCTTACTCCTTGTCTACAAAACACATACATACATATGTACATAGATACATATTTATGTGTTTGTATTCTGGTTATCTGCAGTAATTGGCGTGTGGGGCGATCAGACAACAATAACATCAACAAGATTCCACTGGTAAGTGGAGCAGCTGCTGGAGCTGCGCACGGATGCATTGCAGACGTTAGCAATAAGCAAAAGAAGAAGAACGACGAATCTACTGCAATTATTTCGTTTTCATCTTTCATCTGAAGCCAAGTAATAAACATGTCATCCCTTAGCTGCAGCGACCAACGCAGCAAGTAATAAAAATGTAACGCGAGACGTAAGAACGGCTTAGCGATCGAAAAGGGACACTTGACAAACATCTGTGCACTTGTGTGCATGGAATCAATTATAGCCTTCCAGTGCACTGGAAGTATTTTTAAGGTATATAAGCACTAGGATTGTAAGAAATAAACAGTTTAATTTTTGATCTCACAAAGAGAAGAGTTCAATTTTTGAATTCGGTAAATGTGGAGTGTTTTCATTTCGACTCTCTAACAAAAGTTGTGATCAGCTCCTAAAACTTTTACGTTTCGCACAAATATTGCAAATTATTGGCTACGATAGATGAGAATATGTTTAATATGTATAATCTGTGCAATATTTATGCACCGTAGTTCCTGTGAATTCTCAGTAATAATTCTGAAATTTCCACGAAAATATAAAAAGTTCCCATAGACTTAAAGTTAACACATACGAGATACCAGTATATGAAGCTCTGCAATTTCTGTAGGCGATTGCTCAAAGTAAACAGCGAATGCCAGACAAAATGTTGCTTCCAGGCGTCAGAGTGGCAATCATTAGCAGTCAGAATGGTTTGAGGCAAATTTCCTCACCTCAATCACACGCCGCAGCAGATGCCACACTTATGCATGCCCACGCGCAGCACCACGCCGCGTATACATAATGAAATTCGTATTGGAAAGCGACGAGCGACATTGATTTAATGCTTGCGTTTATATGTATATATATATTGCATGTAGATATGTTATAAATACATATACATATGTATGTATATAAATGATGTACATATAACTGATGCTGTGTTTCCATGGTTGTGGCTTTGGCAGGCAACCAACAGATAAACAACTCACCAAAAAAGTACGAGTTCATGTCTTGCATGCACGACTGCATATACCCTGTACACTGACATTTAGAGTATGCTAATTTCGTCACTAATAATAATAGTTACTGGGTAAATATTACTATTTATAAATATCATGTACTTCCAATAAAATGCTAATATATATAAAGTTGTTACAATTCAACGACTAAATTATTCACAACCTAATTGAAAAGGTTATATATATAAAATACTGCTTCTATAGGTCTGTGGAATTAATGACAATGAAATTAGCTTATTCGAACTATTAGATAATGTACAGACATACTGATCAGCCTATAAACTCTTCTTTCATATGCAATGTGCGCAGAAGAGTATTGAAAAAAAGAAAGAACGTAGCACACAAAAAGTACTACTACTTTGACCTTTGCCAACAACTCAGCGCCAAAGCTGATGCTGTGGCAGCAGTAGCAGCAACAGCAGCGGACATTGCCATTAGATGACAGTCGAGACAACGAGCGGGGAAATGGGCCAGCAGGTGGGGCGGACAGGCGGTCGATGACAGCTGTGAACAATAATGCGCCCTAGCAACGCTCGACATAATTTACGCATTTTGCCATTAAACACTCAACGATAAAGATATATATGTATATATTTATGTATACATATGTATGTGTATGTGTATATATGTATGGCTCGAATGGACTACAATCCCAGTACAGGAGAGGCAGCACACAGCCAATCTCGTTCGTCCACCTGTGCGCCTCAGTCCTCTGCTTACGCTTTTCTCTTTCTTGTATTTGTGCTTATCTCCGGCGCACAAGGACAATTGACTTAATTCCTGTCAGAAGCAGCTACAAATGACAATGCAGGCAATTCAACTGCGTAACGCTCAAGGACGTCTGTTATGCCATAATTTATACATTTTGTGGCAAGACCCTTAAGTGATCTTTTTACGAGTGCCCCTAACGTGGCCGACACATGCAATATATTTTGAGCGAGCTCAGCTTCAATTTATGCCTTGATTACAAATTAATTTTTAGCATTTTTGCATATTTCATTGGTATTATTACTATAAATATATTTTACATCCTTTTTTTTTTTTTTACGCATTGAAATTCTTGTCATCTCATCTAAAATTAAATTTATGCGTTGATACATAAACTGATCAACTACCCTAAAATACCTAAATAAAAATAAAACTAAACTCTTTAAGAACCCTTCCACACACACAAATGTTCTATAAATAAATCACGCAATTGCATTTGGAAATATTCATGGGAATTCTCTTTGCCAAGGTTAAATCCTATTCAAACACCAAGTACAAGAAAGCTCCTTAGTGTATTATATTAAATTCATAGAATATAAGAATCCTTGGAGTATTATGCAAAATTCATGGAATATAAAAACTAAGATAACTAGCCTACAGGAGTGTCCCACAAATCGCACTTAGCCGATGCTCCGGCTGGGGCTAGAACTAGGGCTCAGTTTTGGGCTGGGTGTGGCATTCAACAAGCTGACTCTGCAATCGCTTTAGTCTCTGCTTCCACAATTGCTGCATGCAGCCTTTTGTAGGTCGCCGAGTAAAATACAAAAAACAAAAATCAATAGACAAAATAGATGGTGGCAATAAAGTCTTTCCTGCAACGCCCCAAACCGCACCGCTCCGACCTACCACGTAACTGAAATTCATTTTGCAAATTAGAAAGCGAGCCCCAAAAGTAATTTGAAAACTGTCAGCGCTGTCGCGGAAAACTAACCGACAGTCCGGCCGGGTTCAAGTGCCTTCTGCATGGCTGACCCCCAGCACAGCAAATTCCCAATTGGCAAAACTTTTGGGCTAGCTGCCAAGTGGAAAGCGACAAGTTTTTGATCGTCAACTAGCGGCGCGTCGCGGCGCAACAAGGGCAACGTCAACCACTTGCTTGGTGCAAATACAATTGCAAGGACAATTCTGCAACACGTCCCCAATGTGCTCGCCATTTCGTGGTGCATGCCACTTTTATTTCAGGGCTTTGCCTTGACCAGTTCCATATATACAGAGAGCATAAATATTTGGCAATGGCCTAGTTTTGCCTAGAAGCTCAACAGTTTGACAAACAACCAAACTTTCGAGCTGCAAAAAGCCAAATACTAAATAATCAATTTTCTTGGTAAATCTTATAATTGAATTTGGTTTGTGGTTGAATGTTTTCACTCTTAGAATAGGATATGCAATTCATATGGTTGCATGGAAATAATATCTCTATGTGTTTACGAATTGCAGATACTCTACAAATGATTAAATGCTTTGACTGATTAATAGAAATAGAAAAATGTCTACTATGCAGAAGCTTTCATATGCATATACATTTGAATAATCGCTATAATTCATTAAATATCGTATATGCCTTTGGGATGAATCACAAATATATGAAATTTATAGAATCAAGTGTATGAGAGATATTTTTAATGAAATACTTATAGCTTATTCTGTAGCGCTTTTTCTGTTGCTATCTGATGTTGCTGCTGGCTGATGCGGCAGCCCAGATAAATGGGGAAATTCAGGGAAAATACGATTACAAGAGCAAATTGTAAGTAGTACAGAAATAAAAAAAAATAAAAAAAAATAGAAACATATTTAAAGTATGCGGCGAGCAGGGCTGACGTCATGAATCGTTCGCTCGCTGGGAGAATTGTTTCACAAGCAATTACCATAAACATAAACTCAAATTGGGATCATCTTTGATATAAGTATGTACATAAATAAATATATATATATATGCAGATACAAGTAAAGTATAACAAGAGCATCGTGCATCTGGGTATTCAGCGCAAGGCCCGCCTGATATTATTTAGACATGCTCCTCCATCGATGGCCCCGCCCTGATGGGCCACACGTCATTAACGCTTTAATTCTGAACTTTTCGACTGACGATGACTGACGATCATGATGTGTGGTTTATGGATTTGGCAATAAGCTGCTTAACTGCGTGCGATGATCGGACTGAGTGGAGTGGACGACATGGCTTGACTGGATTGACTCGATGACTCACCTGCCAGCAGCACGCTGTTGTTGTTCTTATTGTCATGGTCAACTGGAATGGAGGAGACACGTTCGGCGCGCAGGCAGGCGACCACAGTGCCGGGGCGTCCATTCTTGCCCGATGCGGTTAGTTCAATGATCATGTCCATCGATTTCTGAAGCACTGCATCCATACGTATTATGCCCTCGGCCAGGGTTTTGTAGCCCAAAATTGTGCGCGATTTATATTTCTTGCGGCGCTGCAATAAAATCACCAGTCTACAAAGAGAAATAAAAAGAGTCGATTAATCTCTGGCAGCAGTAAATCCGGGACATGCTTAAACTCACCTATTGCCATCTCTCTTGATAAAGTGCGGATACTGCAAGCTAAAGTGCAAGTCCAGCTCCGTCTCTGTCAGCGGCGAGGCGCCAGTGCCGATGCCAGCATTACCGACATTCCCGGGCGTGCCAATCAGACCCGAGCCCCCAACTACATTGGCCAGCGGCGAATTGCCCTGCATCGAACTCTCCCGGCTGGATGCCATGGATGTCAATGCGCTGCCATTGATGGGTATCTCGTGGCTGCGCAACGTTCGCTTTGAGCTTTGCATTTTGACCGCCAGCGAAAGCGAAGTCGTGTCCCCCGGCAGGGGACTCAGGATGGAAAGACGCGTTATTGTCAACGAGCAGAGTCTGAAAATATTTTGAAAAGCAAATGGTGGATTAATTAAATTAATTGAGATGCCTGTCCAAAGTCAATTTAATTGAATTATTAGCTTACAATTAGCCTGAATAAAATCTAATTAAAAGTTGTTTCTTTTACGAAGCTAAACATTTCTTGTAATTCGAATTCATTTTAAAATTTATAAGATAAATTCGCGATTGCCTCATTTTATTTCAAGTGAAATTCGCGTCTCACTTCATTTGCAAAGCATTTGTAATAAGTATTCATTTATTAATGAGAAACTTTGTTACGTCTGTAACTCAATTAGTTAGAATTTTGTTTAGCTTGGCATAAAATGTAATATTTAATCAGTAAACAGCGTTTAAGTAAGTTTATAAATTTAGCAGAGCTTATTAATGCAATCAATTTATTGAAGCACTAAACTTTTAAAGTTTATATATTGACTGGGAAACATAACTCGAAGACGAATTCGAATTCCGTATCGTTCAAATACCTTATAAAACATATTTAGGTCTACAGGCTATACGATAACCGAACAACTATATAAATAAGTGAAATTAAAAATACCGAAGTGAAATTCGCGTCTCACTTCATTTGCAAAGCATTTGTAATAAGTATTCATTTATTAATGAGAAACTTTGTTACGTCTGTAACTCAATTAGTTAGAATTTTGTTTAGCTTGGCATAAAATGTAATATTTAATCAGTAAACAGCGTTTAAGTAAGTTTATAAATTTAGCAGAGCTTATTAATGCAATCAATTTATTGAAGCACTAAACTTTTAAAGTTTATATATTGACTGGGAAACATAACTCGAAGACGAATTCGAATTCCGTATCGTTCAAATACCTTATAAAACATATTTAGGTCTACAGGCTATACGATAACCGAACAACTATATAAATAAGTGAAATTAAAAATACCGAAGTGAAATTCGCGTCTCACTTCATTTGCAAAGCATTTGTAATAAGTATTCATTTATTAATGAGAAACTTTGTTACGTCTGTAACTCAATTAGTTAGAATTTTGTTTAGCTTGGCATAAAATGTAATATTTAATCAGTAAACAGCGTTTAAGTAAGTTTATAAATTTAGCAGAGCTTATTAATGCAATCAATTTATTGAAGCACTAAACTTTTAAAGTTTATATATTGACTGGGAAACATAACTCGAAGACGAATTCGAATTCCGTATCGTTCAAATACCTTATAAAACATATTTAGGTCTACAGGCTATACGATAACCGAACAACTATATAAATAAGTGAAATTAAAAATACCGAAGAAGCATAGCAAAATTAAAATCCCGGAGCTAAGGGAAAAGCAAAAATATTTGTGTCCGCTTTATAGATTGAGAGTCGAAAAATCTTTCCGGTATGAGAGTGCGATAAACTACAAAATAGAAGAAAATAAAAAGTACGCATAAAACACTCAACGCAATAGGTCATAAAAATATTACAAGAGGAAATTGTTTTTGTTATTGCCAGAAAATAAAAATAAACTGAGTCAAAGACAAGACAAGGAAGTTTTTTTTTTTTTTTTTTTGCGGATATTAGATATGAGGAGGGTGATGATGAAGCAGATCAGCATTTTGTGCCCGATTGTGCAATATTTACATATATATATTCACACATATATATAAACATTTATTTTTGATTATTCAAGTATAAAAATAAATGTTTCCTGATTAATTATGCCTCGTAATACAGCCACAAAGAAAACCATGTATTCAGATAAACAAAGAGTTTAGAGATAACGAACGCTCTTTTATAATAAGCTGTTGGGGCTTTTGTTGAGAGTTTTCAATGGGCAGGGGACACAAAACTCATGTGGGTCAGCCAGGCAATGGCAATCATCGTAATACACATATCCGGCTGCAAATGCAAATGGACTGGAGAGCCAAACCAGCAAAGCTCAGCTCATATTAAAGATGAATTCTCTTCGCTGTCCACTTTTGTCTGTAGCTTTTGTATTCTATGGTAATTGATTCTCCCAAAGCCTCTTAATGAAAGCGCATGGCCTGGAATGCCGTTGGGGCCAAGTTCGGATTCGTCATACAATTAACAATTGAATTTAAAATTCAAACAGTCACCTCTGCTAACTACATGCAAATGCCATTGTCAGACGAAACATCTAGACGCGCCAGATGCCAATCCATATATATTTAAATTCATTTATGTATATGGTATATATATATTATAATATATAGTTATATGGCTAGTCGGTCAGCTATTCCATATAGGGTGCACCTATCAAGGGTACGAGGTATTCGTGCATATCTAACAATTTTTAACACTTTCAAAAAGTGTATTAAAAGAGTTACGAACATATATTCATGTAGGCTAGAGGCTAGTGCATTTATATTAAAAGACTGGACTGATACTGCATAATCGTTATACATATATACCTAATATTCTCGCAGGGTGCAAAAATGATCTAAATTTATGATGATGTACTTTTATAAAAATGTATAAATAAAATATCCTAAAAATAAATTTATTTATATAAATTTTAGAAATTAATGTATGTATATAATTGTAAAATGTAAAAATGTATATAATTTTAAATTTTTAACAGAATAACTTTTACTTTTAATCACATAGTAAGATTATATGCAGCTCTCGCCGATAACCCCAATTAGACAATTCCCAATTGGCTAACCTTTACTGTTATTTCCATTAGCTAATTGAATAACAGACAGAATTTTTAATATCTAGCTTAAAAATCAACAAACAGAGATAATCGAAGCAATTAAACAGATAGCAGCTAACTACAATATGTAAATTTGCATATCAATGAATAATTGTTAATAATGTTAATCGTGTGAATGAATATGATATAGAGTTATAACATTTGGTTCGCATGCACTTGACGACTTTGTGGCGCTTGCATGTTACCTTCATACAAAAACAAGTTTTCATTTGTTGATTTTTTTGCTTGTTTGTTTTCGCTTCTTTTTGGTAACACACGCACACGTGATTGTAAAAAATAACAAGGCGCACACGCCCCTTTTTGTACCGGCTTTCATTGTGATGATGGCTAAAACGGAGGATATTGTTTTCCGTTAGCATACAAAATGCATAATAATTACTATAGCATTGTTTAAAATGCTTTTCATAACACATTAAGTTTATTTTTATATCGAAATCAAAGTTATTTAGTTAAATATTTTTCTTAAGGGGTCTTTATCAATTTTATTGCTTTTATCAATTTTATTGTATTTTTCTTTAAACTAAAATAAAACTGGATTCAGGTAAGAAGTATCTCCTAGTCGTGAAATGTCTTAGGGAGAGCACTCTTAAATGTATTTTCGTTTATTGCATTTTAGCTGCTTTTGTTGTGACAATGTGAATGACTTGATCCATGTGAAGTGACTTGTGCTGATTTTGTTATTGATTTGCTTTCGGCTTTTCTTTGGGAGCTTTTTGCTTTTTTCCGAATAATGTCAATGCGAATTGTTTGGTTTTTTTATGAATGGCACACGGTGAATGGTGCCGGAAGGAATTTCGTTACGTTTTTTTTTTTTTTTTTTGTCTTTTCGTTTTACTTTCATTTGATATTCAAATTCAGTTTTACGACACGAAAAAAAAGGTTCATTGTACTCCAAATAGGGGATAAGTTGTGTCAAAGGTAAAATCCAATATCGTATTACATGCTTTTATTAACGACAAATCTGAATGGATCGAAGAAATGAGCAAGCACTGATTTCAGCCAGGGTTGAAACGAAAAAACTGTCATGAGGCCGATTTTATAATCTTAATTAGTATTCAACACCTCGCTCAACTAAGAAATGACTACAATTAATAAGCACTTGCATCTAGCTTCATAGTAAGCCCTCGACTCGAGTATTCATCATCATCAGCTCGTATCTTCATTATAAAGCGAAAACTAAATCGAAATGCGAAAAGCTGAGAGCCATGAAATAGAAGCTGATAACAGGAATTCTGTGAAGCTTATTGAGATAGATAGAAATATATAAAAATAAAACAAGTAATATATGTGTATGGAAATATATAAATTGAAATCGCGAGCGCGTCAATCAAACTTAAAAACACAGCCAGTCCCTACTGCCACTCGGTTAGCTTGAAAACTGTGTCATTGGCGCGTTGCCCGCACCCCAACTGAGACTCGCTGCCGAGTCAAATGCGGACGCACACACAAACACACAACGTAGACCCGGACGCGACCCATCAGTCGCACATCATGATAAGCATCCATCAGAAAAATGGGAAACACTTTGAACGGTGTTTTAAAGAGGGTTTCGACTAATGTCCATTGAATTTTATTGTACACTAAATAAATCTACAAATTATGTTGGATGTCAGCAATATATGAAGATTTATTAATACACAAAATGTGAATAAACGAAAAATTAACAATGTACCTAAAATATATGAGTAATTGAAAGAAGTCAAAGTACAAATTATAAGCTTGAACTAAATTTACAAAATTGGTGAATCAAATAATAGATAAGAAATTTCAAAGGGCATAAATTGCCAATGTTAAATATTAACAGCGAGCGCTCTAGATTCTTTTCTGTTAATTAACAGCTTTAACGACAACAAGTAAGAAGGCCCTAGTCGAGTAGTGATGTAAATTTGAATGAAAACATCGATGTCGATGTCAATCTATGTGTTCAAAATCAAACATCGATGTTGGGTTGAAACATCGGATTGAAAATTCGATGCATCGATGTTTTAAAACATTCCCGTTTGTCAATATGACGAATATTTCATGTTTTTTTAAACTGCTTTCATAGCGTTATTTTCATACAATATATATACCAGCTATAGTAAATTAGATTTATTTTGATTAAAAAATATTTACTTACTTCTGCATTTGAAAGTTTGCTGTTCACTGATCATAAAACGGCAATGTTATGTTGTTATGAAATTATACAATTGATGTTTTGCAAAATATCGATGCATCGCTCAACATCGGTATCAGCGAAAACATCGAAAAACATCGGTAAAAATAGGTAAAAAAAAACATCGATACTCGATGCATCGATGATTTTTTACATCACTATAGTCGAGATGGCTCGACTACGAGATACCTTGAACCCTGCAAAAAAACGTCCACGTTCTTTACGAACGTATGAGCGCGCGCTCTGCTAACCGCACATTGCAGCCGTGGCTTGGGGCTGGATTGGGCTGAACTTTGGACGCTTATAACTCCATTTCTAGATGGATTATCTCCATGAAACTTTCGAAATATATTAATAGCAAAATATCGTATCCATAATATACAAATTTGAAAACAACTTGTAATATAGTTTATGGGGTCTGTGACATCTCCTTCTGCCCATTTCAATGGGTTCAGGGTATAAAAGTAATCGAAGCGAAACAGCAAACGAACAGAACATTTTTCTGTTAACTAACATTTACATTGTATGTGCATTGATAACAGTTTTGACATTTTATTATCTCTACTGTTTGTTTTGTAACCTGCATCTTAATCGTATATTGCACCTAGATAATCTATCAATTTGCAATACAACATTTAAACACATCTGGTTTGCAAGCTTAGCTGTTGTGACAATCATTGAATAAAGTGATAACCTTAAAAATATTTTAACATGCAATTTTAAAGATATGTTTTCTTCATTTAAATTGTCTGTTTCATCTGACCTATGTGGACAGCTCTCATCAGTCTCGTGAATATTTATTTGAATGCCAATGTAAAATCATGAGCTACAAATTTTGTTTGACGTTGCGGGCTGCTGCTAGCGCCCCAGACACTCAGACAGACCCCCCCGCGCAGTCAGACAGCCAGACAGTAAAGACCGTGCGATAACTGCCAATTTTGTTAAGATGTTAATTTGCAGTAGGCTGACTGACTGTGGCGCTCACTTGGCAAAAATACTCTCGCAGTTAGCGTTTCATTTGCGTGCCACGAGAAATGTTTGCCGACTCATGAGTCACGAGAGTCCAACAAAAGACAGCGTTGGAGGTGGGGCTTTACTTAAATAGCATTTTGCATTTCCTGCAATGACAAGTGCCAGCCCAGTGCCCCACCGCTCGCTCATGAATGAGCGAGGGCTGTTTGTCGAGCTGCTCGAGTGAGTTCTACGACATGTGACGAAAGTAAAATATAATGTTTATAGCAAGAAATATTGCAAATAAGATATGTATAATACGTATAATATGTATAATGCGCATTTGAATCTGAAGCATTTCTTAAGTGTAGAAAAAAATCCAGACTCTAAGCCAGCTCACTTATGCATCTATTTACATTTACTAATAACTCAACTAGCTGCCCCTTAATGGTATTATATATATGTATATTACAGTGACACAGATGATATGACAAAGAGCTGTTTAATGTCGCGACCTCAAGGACAACAAGAACGAGTATTAAGCCGACATGCGGACAGACAGACGTCAAGTGTCATTGCACAGCAAATTGCCTCATTACAACAAAGACAAACAAGAACGAGAATAACAAGTGAACGTCACAGATTGCTCTACCCATGCCCGTATCAGACGTCATTATCCGGAACAGCCTACATTTTTCTCTGCTAATGCGAGTCGCGACTTATGAGGATTTCAGTTGAGTGCCCTCTACTCCGCCCTTAGCTAATGGCATATAGCATATCGATTCAGATGCATACATTTTGTACGGCATAATTATAATTCGGGATATATTACAAATTTCGGGGTAGGTTACTAAAAAAAAAGGAAGGATATGCCTGACTTCAGCATGACTCATGAATTGGTGAAACGCCCTGGCCGCAAATTCTTAATGAATTTAAGGCACGAAACCAGTTTTACATATTTAAAGGTGGGCGTATAATTAGGCGGAGTTCACCACCTGAGCTCGAACGTAAAACTTTTTGCCTGTAATCATAAGTTTTGCATCGGCGCCAGTCTGGGCCAGACTTGGCAAGTCCTGCCACACGGACGGACTGGGTCATTGCATTATTGATCAAATGCATTTCGTATGCGTCGACGTTGACGACGTTTACTTATGCATGCCCCAACTGGGACCCACGGCTGGCCACCCTGAGCGGCCACATTCAATTTATTCGAGAATCAAGCATGCCTCGACAATGTTCAAATGCCCGGAAACAACAGTCACTCAACAATAGCATCGGTAATGAGAATGGGAATGGGCATTGGAATGGCAGTGGGTGAGAGTGGAACTCAGACGCCAATACGTGTGTCTGTGTGTGTGTGTGGCTCAACAATTTAAATTGTTTAAACGCTCGCATATTCTAAATAACTGTCATTACAGTCCATTGCGACTATTTCAATATTGAGTGTATGCAAAATACCCTGTAATAACTGCCAATTAACAATACCAAAGATTAAACAATCTATATATCAAATGACCTTTAATGTAGGCTTTATATGAGCACAATAAACAATAAAAATAAAGTTATTATAACACTATAGACATATTTTAATAGCATATATTTTCTTTTTTATTGTTTTAAATATTATATTTAAAATTCATTGAACCAAATTGTTTCCAATTACAAAAAACTTTATTCTAAATAAATCTATCATGAAAAAATAAATTCTTAAATTTCACTTAGCATGATTAAAAATATGCTAAACATTAGCTGTATGGAGCGTTATTTTGAGGACATTCTAGTTTATAAGATTTTGTCGTTTATTTATAATTTGAATTTGAGTATACGAAATTAGTTATTTAATTATTTACCACAGAAAATTGCAACAATTTGTCAACAAATTGCAGGCCAAGAGCCTTCAGCCAAATATAACACACAAAATGTTCAACTATTAAAAGGGCTGCATATTAAGGGTGCGGGTGGGCGTGTCTTTAATGACGTCAATTTAAAGTTCCACGGGTTATTACAGTTCGTTGACTGACAGCATGGCAAACTTGCGCCCTCTGCGTCCCCATCAATAATTAACGATTGCCACTCGGAGTGCTGCATTTTACAACAGTCAACAACAATTAAAAACTACAACAACAAGCGTAATAGCAATATTATTGGTTATACTTCAATAAATATTCAAGGGGCAATTAAAATGAAATTCGTTTCGACATTAAAATGCAGCAAATGTGTTAATGTGTGTAAAAACAATTTTACACCTTTTTCTACGCAGCATTCTATAGCAAATCGATGCGTGAGACGTTTTAAGTACCCAAAGTCCACTAAAAAGCCATAACAATTGAACTATTCAAAATATTTCAATTGACATTAAAAATAGCTGCATTGATGGAATTTTTGAAATTCAATTACGAACTTCAATAAAAGATTCAATAAAAGTTTGGTTTCAAGAGGCATTTATAAAGATGTATTCAGTATTAAGTCTAAGATTATATGATAACTTCTGTATCACTCAATGGATTTCAATGACTATATATATGGACTATAATATCCAATTGGTTTATATTAAATTATATATGAGCTGAACTTTATTTACAAAGTGAATAAAATATGCAAAACTAAAACATAAAATTTAGCGACTATAGAATCAGAGATGTACGAGAAATATAATTTAATAATGAAATATGTATAACGGTTTAAGCCGAGAACATTCAAATGAGAAGTTTTGAAATATTTGAAAAACCACTTATTAAATATATAAATATTACTTATTTTGAATACATTCATCTTTACTTTTATTGCAAAGTTATAATAGTCCCTCACTCTGCTTGAATATAATTTGTTATGTACATATATAAGTTTAATGGAATTGAATACAATTTCTGTTTCTAGCACGTTATTAAATTAGTAAGCAGAGCTGGGTAAGCCGTGTAATTAAATTCAATACTTTGTAGCTCATGTAACTAAGGTTTAAGTCAGTGTTTATCGATGATCTGATCAACGTTTGACATACGGGCACATTCCCAATATCACTACCAAATAGAGTCTGCTGTTCATACAGATATTTTTTATATATGTATGTATATATGTAGTCCGTCACATTTGCTTATATTTATTGCGTGACTAAAGTTGAAAGTTTACTAACCGGCTTAACAAATGCATTCGCTATACTCTTTCATTTATTTACAAAATCAGATTTGGCTAAATTGTGATTATTCATTTATATTTATATATCGAATCGTCAATCAACGCTGACAGACTCCAAAAATATATCTTGATGGATTAACCGAAAAGCTGAACGATGATGGCAAATAAACTTTGTACTTGCACATAAACAATGCAGAGTTATGTGTGCGAATTTATGTAACATGAATGTGAAATGCAATCAATAAAATGGCATTGGTAAATTGCTTTTGTAACCATCGACGAAAAATGAACCGAAGAAACAAAATAAGCAACGCGTTAACTGACAGAAGCCGCAGCAGTGCTTAATAAAGAGCGATGGCTGGTTGCTTGGTATGTAGGTAGGTAGACATGCATTTAGCTGGGTAGGTGGAGGAGGAAGAGAGGCGTGGTCGATGAGTCATATGATATATGGGTCATTAACAAATTGTTCAACGGCTTGGATATTAAATACATATTGCTACATGCATACATATCCATGTGTATGTGCTTTATATACACAACAGCAAAAGCAACAGCAACAGCAACAAAACAATAACTAATAACAAATGCCGCATGAATCTGTCAACCGATTACTCATACGTCATGTTGACAAGGGTTCCCAACGGACAACGGGGGCGGCGGTCATTCAATTGAATCGAGCGACCAACACAGATGACTGCCTCTCGAAAGCGAGAACAAATTCGCTAACACAATGCCGCCGAGTGACTAAAAATTCTGCCTTGACTACGTTTGAGCTGCTAAAAATAAATAATAAAATGCAAATAAATGTCGATTTGCTAGAAATAACTATTTAAGTGTTAGAATCAAGGCTAAGAGCAGAAGGCTTGACATATTGGTAAGGTAAACTTAGGTAGAGCCAAAGAAAATGAAAATATAGATTACAAATATACAATATTTAAGGGCTGCTATAAAAATATATGAAGGGGATGAAGTTAACTTAAATAGTTCTGTCAATCAGCTCTTAAAAGCTTGCATAACATGCATTATGTTATTATACTTTAATTCTGAGCACACAAGCCCATAGAATCATACTTTACTGCATATATAGTAAATCTACCATAGTTGTAAAGCCTTCTGGCATTTATCTATGCCAGGGTGTGCTTCGTAGAAATAAGGCACATTCGAGTACTTTGTTGAAAATCTTATAGACACATTATATATATATGATTATTTATGAGGTTCCTGCACAGCTTTTTGTGACGCAAATCTATTGGATTTTGTTGACACTTTGTACGTAGGAAATTTCTATAAAACAAAAAGCATAGACACACTTAGCTAGAGACTAAGGAATTTCCCACATACACATATATACATACATACATATATATAGCATAATATATATAGTCTCGTATACACGTGCATGTACCTTAAACAAATATTCGATTTACATATATGTTTTTAATGTCGCCCACTAATGTTGCCAAAAGGAACACAAGTGTTGTTAGACAAAATAAAATATCTATTTAAAATTTGAAAACTTTATGAAATTGAGAGTCTAGTCGTGCACACTACAAGATACCTTAGAACAGCTGCTGTAAAAAAAGTCAAAATATACCAAATGAAAATTTAAGGCCAGCAAGCAAAACAAAGTGCTGCATAAGGCGTGGCAAGGCTTCTGGTCGAAATGGTTAACATGGAGAGCGTCATGTTGCCTCAATATTGAACCACGCCCCAATGCAAACTTGAACCCGCCTGCGCTGCAGGACAGTGTAAAATGAGTCCCATAAAACTAACTAGCGCCTGACACTTTGCCTTTAAAGTGGTTGTGGGTTTGCCCAGCACTATGTGGTGTGCCACGTCTTTCTCTCTCTCTCTCTCTCTCTCTCTATCTATCTGTCTCTGTTTGTGTATGCTCTTAGCTGACATTGCTACTGAACACTGCGGGCGAGCAGCACAGCAGGATGCCATCGCCTCTACCAAGTTGTTGGCGAATGAATTTCTCAGTTTAATTGAAATTGACCACTTCCGAGAATTGTACGACCTAGGGGAATTGACAAATGTTGCCACTCAAATGAGAAGTTCATAAGAGAAAACATGCAAATGGAAAATGGCTTGATTCAGTTGATTTTATTATGCTAAATTCATTTAATATTGGATAGGGTCGTTCTTTTCAGAGGCGAGTGCATAGATCTTAAACTAAAATTGAATATTTAGAAATATAGATGACTGATGGTTCATTCGTTTGTATGAAAAGCTACAATCTTTTGCTTTAAAATGCTTTCCTTCATACGCAATTTATCATTTAATTTGTTTAGAGCATTAACACATTCAACAGCGGATGGTTGCTTGTAATTTATAAGCTGTTATTGATATGTCTATTGATTTTACTTTCTTCAGTTTTTCCCAAATAAAAAAGCCATATTGTTGAAATGGTTTTACATATGAATACCTCACTTTTGTATACAGAAGCATATTTTGTGGCAAAGCAGATAAGCAACAATCGAGTTTGTTTATTTTTTGCCAAGCGAAACGAAGGCTTTCAGATTTTTGTGTTCTCACTAAAATAAATAAACTAAATGGGATTTTATTTTTATTTTTTTTTTTTATGCAAAACATTTGCTGATATAGAATACAACATTGCTCTAGAGATGCCTTTGATCAGAATTGTTTTCGTCAATCAAACTTTATAGCTAAAACGAAAGCATAAAACTCTGCGATAGTCCAAATACTCTTGCCGAAAATGAATTCATAAACTAATAAAATTTTAATAAAATTCAAAGTACTTGCGAACTTTTCTGTCAACAAAGGTAAGAGTAAAAGCTCTGCAATAAATCCGAAAAAAATATGTTTGCAAAAGTTACTCTTGGAAAGCTGGAGCACTGTTAAGAACTGCCTCAGCGACCGCTCTCTGGCTACTTCAAAACTGTGCTAAGTGGCTGAGGCAAAGTTGAAGTCTTCATTTACCTTCCTTCCTCATGTTACCGACGTAGACGTCGACCTCTATGAGTATGCTTTCAAGATTGTCAAAGTTCTGCATTAATATGTAAAAATATGAACCACTTTGCATACCCTGTACGCAAAGGAAATAGCTAAAAACGGCATAATGATTTATGTGCAAATTTTAAATGTTGGCAGAAGAAAAATACGATTGAAATTTATAAATACAGATATTATTTGATCTGTTCTGTATTGCTATTCCCTAAGAAATTATATACATAGACGAAAATCTACAAAATAGTCTTAATATTTATAAAATTTATTCAATTAAGTTAGATTTGTTATATATGAATATATACGTATATACAATACAACAAATCAGAAATCAAAATGAAAATTATATATACATTTTTGGACATTAATAAATCAATTAAATATAGTTTTAAATTTGTTGTATGCATAATATTTAACTATTCATATCTGATATAAAAAAAAAATCTGATATATATGTATAAATAATTATGTCTAATCGACTAGACTTTTAGTTCAAGAGAAAAAGAATGCAGAAAACACTTGCTTTACACAAACTTCCGGGTATTTGCTAGTCTGGCAAGTGTCAAGCAGAGCACTCTTGTTTTTTATAGTGGCAGCTCATAATATTAATGAAAACATATGTATATATGAATAATCTAAGCCAGTGTTGACCAGAATTGATGTCAAGCAGATTCTTTGGTTTTGGCCAAAGCGCGTCTATCTGGGCCAACAACTTGGCAACAAAACGGCAGTTCATAATTGCCCCAGCTACGATTCATTAACATTTTGAGGCCATTCGGATCTTCGCTTTTGTCTATCTCAAGAAGTGGCACTCTCTTTCAGTTAATAGCAGTTAGGTTCGCCGCATTTCATTTTGGAGTACATGTAAAAGTTTGAATCATTTTCGGCGCCTTTCACTTTCGAATTGATTATTATTACTTTTTATCTTTTCGACCGACTTCCACTTATATTTACGTTAGCTGCTGCCGTCACATGTGCCGCGCCGCACTGGCTTCAATTTAACATTTGCCACTTGACGACGGCACGAGACGCAAAAAATAATAATAAAAAAAAAAAAAAAAAATGATAGCGAACGCAAAAGTTAAAAAACTATAAAAAAAAAAAAGAAGAAAAAACAGTTCAAATGATGCGATATGATTCAGCAGCGAGGCTTTATTTGCGACTCGCTACTCGATCAATTCACAACTTAGGATACTGTAACTGAAGCGGTTATAATACATTTATGTGTTTGTTATGGGCATGTTAAGATAATAAGAAATGCGTAGGTGCATTAGAAAAGGCCATAAGATAGATTATTTATATTCAGCATAATAATTATTGATGTGCATAATAAATATACATCTAATCTAGGTATATATATATGCTTTAATAATCCATTTAATCGTATATGTGTCAATCAGAAATATAGTAAATATAGGCAAGAAATAATACGTGTAAAAATCCATATAATCTCTTAGTATATGCGCATTAATAATTCATTAAATTAACTATGTTTACATACATATAACATTTATGCTGCCATATATACCGTACTGTGTCTATATAAATACTAGACTAATTTATATTGAATGATTATTTACATATGTATAAACTTATCCATCTATTCTATAAAACTTACTAATACAAATAAATAATTCATTTGATTAGTCAAACTCTTATCTTTTATATACTTTATTTTTATTTTTACAAACTATCTTTATGTTAAAATGAAAGTGTATTATCCGCAGTTGAAAAATAAACTTTTTGTAATTCATATTCGAATAGAAGAGCATTTCATCTTTAAGTCAATTTCATATTTTTATTTACTTAATGAATAACCAGCAACAACAACAACTATAGCAGTAAATCGAGTTGGTTCAACCCATTCATTCACACTCATACTTGATCGTGAATCATCAACGACGTCATGTTTAGATGAGACAATGGCCTGTGAAGAGAGTGCATTTATCAGCTTGCGGCTTGCGCAAAATTCAAAAATTTATTGAAATTTATGTGTTTGCTGATCTTGAGCTATAATTGATGAAACGGCGACAAGCTACTTCCATGTCTCGTGACTAGGCGTACATATTAATATACATAATTGTTTATACAGCTTCTATTATAAGACTATTTATAAGGCCATTAATATTTTATTATAAATTTCAATTCAATTTGCATCTCGATATCAGGAATTAATGTTGCATAATGCGCAGCATTCCGTTTCAGGGCCACTGAATACGGCGCAAAGTCTTGGACAACAAATATAATGCCAAATTGAATGCACACGAGAACTGCATCCCAAATTTGATTGCATTTTTATGGTCAATGGAGCGGTCGATGCACACACTATGTATGTGTGTATCTATATATATATATATGTGTATGTATGTATTCATATTCACTGTTGGCGTTGGCGTTGGCATCGTTCGGCGACTCACTGGAAAACCTGACGACTGCTGCAGTCAAACACACAAAACTGAATATTTTCGTTTGCTTTTGCTTTCTCATTACATACCCTGTATCAAAACAAGCTTTTGCAGTTAATGGATATGATGAAGAAAACGTGAGAAACTTGAATGGAAAACATGAAAACAAGTATAAATAATGTAATATTTAATAAAAACTTAGAGATAAAGTATAAAATATTATATATATTTTGACGATTTAAAATAAAATTATTAACAAACAGATTAAATATCAAATACGGCGAATAGCATTTGCTTAGATCTTAATGAAATATAATGAAAAATTTTAAAAAATATATATGTACTTTTTCGAATGCATTTTATTAAAGCAATGTCTTTTAGACGCAATCTCAACTCGACTTTAAATAGATATATACATATATAATAAAAATATTTATCGTGTAGCTGATAAACCAATGATATTTGTATAGGCTGTGCACATTTCAAAAACAATTCACACGTTCAATACCTTTCTCATACTAAACTCAATGTGATATTTACGATAAGCAAACATATCGAGCATATAAATATCATTTTTTATGATTCGAAAAGTAATAAACTAAAAGGTTTGCGTTCACACAGAGTAACTGCTGGGCGGGAATGTCTTACTATTTCTTTTTTTTCTGTTTATTTTGGGTTACTCCATAAAAGTCATGGGCCCAGAGCAAAAACCTGCGCTGCATTCAACTGTTTTGGCCTGGCCTGGTCTGTTGAGCTCACTCTACATGCTAATAAATTGCAGTTTTATGCTCTTGGAATACGCGTGAGTTTGTTTGTTTGTGTGTATGTGTGTGATATGCAGATGTGAGCGACAGACAGGCAACGATTTATGCAGCTGACATCCGTTGCTCGTTTGGACGCTCGTCAAAAGCGGAAGTTTCCTGTGACTAGTCGTAGGTATCCAACCCATTGTTTTCTTTGCTCTTGCTGTAGCTGTTGTTGTTGTAATTGTTATAGCCAGTGGCAGCTCCACTTTGGCACAGGTTGGCGGACAACAAGTCAACAAACTTAACGTTGACGCTGCATTTTGTTGACGCTGCTGCCACTTGCTCTTGTCCATTGGCCGTCTCTTGCCCTCTCTCGCTGTCTCTTTGTTGGCCGTCTCTTTTGTTGAATGGCTATGCAAACAGAAGGCCATGCCACCAGCTCCTTGGCTGAGTCAGAGAATCTTGAGCAATTGCGACGGTTGCCATTGTTGTTGGCAGCTCCTGTTGCCGCTGCCACTCAACATGCAACCAACTACCGACTGCATTTCGAATCTCTAATATGTATGCTTTGTTCATTGTTGTCTAGTCCCCACCAGACAGCGGAGACCGTTCTTAACCTATCTGGTCAGGCCATGGTTCATTTCATATAATTGACTTTGATTCCCTTCCTTCCATTTCACGCTGTCGGCCCTAATGACCACAGAGATTTTCCAGCTGGCCGGTAAAATGCATTAGCATTAACCTAACGCCAACTTATAAACGGCCGCAAAGAACATAGCTAATGCGATTATACTCTCTCTCTCTCTCTCCTCTCTCTCTCCTCTCTCTCTCTCTCCTCTCCTCTCTCTCTCTCTCATCTCTCTCCTCTCTCTCTCTCTCTCTCTCTCTCTCCTCTCTCCTCTCTCTCTCTCTCTCATCTCTCTCGTCTCTCTCTCTCTCTCTCTCTCTCTCTCTCTCTCTCCTCTCTCTCTCTCTCTCTCTCTCTCCTCTCTCTCTCTCTCTCTCTCTTCCTCCCTCTTTCTCTTTCCCTCTCTTGCCCACTCTCACTCCCACTTTGGAGAAATGTGAGTCAAGCTAGGCTCAAATTAGTTGGGCTTGCAGCTTGCTGCGGTATTTGGGTCAGCAACGCAATCGAGAAATCGATGCGGTTTAGAATCGATTCGAGCTGAACGGAAAACAAGAATTCCGCAATTTAAACACTTTGGCCTTTTTCTATAAATATTTATATTAATTTACTGAAACAACGTGTATCAAATTTTTGCACTGATTTTCCACAAGAGTGGAGATTGTCGATTGATTTAAGCACGTACATAAATGATTTTTACTTCGGTGTAAAATTAGAAAATATAGCTAAATTCGTCATCTCTAGATCTACCAATGATTGGGGAAAAATTAAAAGTCATACAAAATTACTTTGTTTGCTCAAATTTTGTCTCATGCGAAAAAATCTTATCTATATCTATATATTAAGCTTTATATACTCTTTCCATTGTGCGAATCACTAGAAAAAGGTTTCATAATATTTTAAATAAAATCAGTATAATATAAAAAACAAAAATTAATAAATAACTGGGAGAAAACTTGATCTGATCAAGAATAACCCTTCAATTATTTTATTTTAAGTTTTGAACAACTGCCACACCCACTTTTGACTGAGAACAGTGTATTGCGCAGTTGAGCATTTACATTTACATACGCTCTAAGTATTCTTCAATTTTATCTATACCTATTTTTCGTTTGACTGCAATAAATTAGGTGCCAAGCCCCTTCTACATGCAACTGAATCATCAGACACTAAAGTCCATTATAAATCGAACGCATTGCAGTAACTGACTTTGGGTTTGAATTACAGCAACAGCAACAGCAACAGTAGCCAATCGTAAAAACAAATTGAATGCATTTACAATTGTTTTTGTCTAAATAGCAAACTAAAACATCAACAACAATATCAACAACAACAACAACAACAGCAGCAACAAGAACAAGAAAAACAAATGCAGCAGCAGATATTGAAGCGACGCTGCTGTAGGGAAATTCGTATTCAATTCAATTTGTCAAATGCACACACATAGAGAGAACTCACACAGATACACACACTAGCAAAGAGTTTTATGTATCTGTGTGTCTCTATTTTGTTCTTGTTTTTGTTGTTAAACACAAACAAAAAGTTCAAGGCTAAATTTTGGTGGGCAACATGCGCACAAATAAAACAAAATTTAGAAAAGAAATTAATCTGCGAATAAATGAATTTAAAATACACTTACGAAATGTTTAATGTGATCTTTCACTTTAGGTTTGCTTCAATAATTTATTGTAAAATATAATTATTATAGCTTAAATGTTAAATTTGTATAGGAATAGGCTGCGCAAAATATTTTAAACATATTATACAAATATTAGAAAAAATATTAAATATTAAATGTACAGAAATAACAAACAAACAAAAAATAAGCAATAATATACATAAATATGAATTTTCTATATATTCATTTTTTATGTATCCATATATACTTATGTATAATCCTGCTTTGTTTATTATTATAATATATTTATATAAATATATATATTTTTTGCTACAAAAAAGATTTTTCCTTAAGCTTTACAAAAAATTCTGTGACAATATTTTTAACATTTTTTATAGAGCTATAAAACAGTTGTAAACTCAAACTGTTTTTCTTGATTTTTCCGAGCTGAATGGAATTTTTCCAATTTCTGTTGTCATTCAACTCTTTGAGCTTACACAACCCAGTTTTGAAGAGTATTTGAATTAAAACAACAGTTGTTTAAATTCAACTGGCAGCTCTGTTCGGTTACATAGAGAAATATAAAATAAGTATGTCATTCAGCTAATTGCGCCTTGGCTGCTGGCGTTCAATTAATTTCTCGTAAAAGCATTGCCGCAAGTTTACAAATTCACATTTAGTAAAGAAAAAGCTGTTATTCAGAGAGTTTATCAAAAACTTGTCGCCAGGTGCTCTATTTTTAAGCACACACACACAGGCACAGAGAGAGCCCAGCAAAAATCTATATACTACATGTGTATATTTTGTATTTGCGATATTATAAATATATACATGAGCGCCAATATATACACACAGCATATATAAGATTGCAGATTTAGTTGATCTGTCATGTGCTCGAAAGAATTTTGTTTACACAAATTGCTTAGAAATAATTGTGACGATTTAGAGATAAAATTGAGCTCAAATTGACACTTTACCCTAATCTATATTGTTTGTTTGTTGTCCAACGATAACCCAAAGTCATATATAATTACATAGATTATCTGAATTGATCATGAATATAAATACTTTGAAAACTATGTTGCGTAAATAAAGATTTTTAGTACTAGACCTGCTCATGAATATTTTCGATACTCTTAAAATTTCTTAATAGATATTATAAATCATAAGCGATTCTGAAGTATAGAGAGCGTATCTATGCATATCATTGGTAATTTTAATAACGGCTTGTCATTTAGAATTATAATTGCAAATTATTTTCCTCAATTTTTATTTATTACTCTAAATGTCAAAATAACACAATTTACATGCTTATTTCAATCTAATTTATGACTTTGCTGCCCTCGTTTGGTCTAAGGCTCGTGATATTTGATATCTGGTTATCTGTGGGAATAATGAGCATTCGACTTTAGTTCATCATCTTTCCAAAGAGCCAGAGTTCTGGCATTGTCTCTCTTTTTTATATATCGCCTTTCTATATGATTTACATACATTTTATATTTCGAGCAAAATCGATTATCTTTTGATTTATATTAACAGCCATCTATGCGATTTGCATAAATTATATATTAAATTATAAAAAATAAATGCAGAAAACAGATTCTATTTCAGAATTTCATACTAACTCGTACAGTTATTATTCAATATTATCTCAAATTAATAAAATACTATGAAATTCTAAAATGTACCTACCTAATATATTTTCATTTTCCTATGCATTAACTATATGCATACATATATTTTACAAATTCCAATATAAATTCAATATATAAAGTTAATCTTAAGCTGCTTTTCGCCTGCATTTTGCATCGGCCAAATACACTTGCGGTAATCAGTACTAGGAAAACATTTGATGTGAATTTAATGCCAGACGCAAAACAAGTCTCCGGCAAGTCTAGCCTAGTCCAGTCCAGTCCCAGTCTAGCCATTAGCCTGGGCTGTGCACGTACTTTTGGTCAATCAGAGGCAAAGTAACGATTTGTTGCGTTAATGCCGCGTGTGCCCTAATACCAGGCCATAATGCCGTACGTGCCGCAGATAAAAAGCGATTCGCATAAAAAAAAATATAACAAGCTGTTGTAGCTGTTGCCAATATGATGATGATGGAGGGAAAAAGGTCGCTACTCACAAGCATGTTGACCCTTAAGGAAAACTGTGTGCTTTCACGCTTCCCAAATGTCGGTGGAAGCTGATAACAAAAATTTGTTTACGTAAACTGTCTCATCTCAGACGGGGCGCAAGCGAACGCCTAATTAGAAACAAACAACACAGACGGGCTCTCAAAAAAAAAAAATAAATAAAAATAAAACAAATTCCAACTCGATTTAGCTCAAGCCAGAGTCGCATCGGTGTTTGACCTTTCTTCGGTTTGAGTTAAAGCAAACAAAAAGCAAAAGGGGCCAAATCTAAAATTGATACTAGCTGACTGTCTGGCCAAGAAATACCCTATATGTATATAATAAAATTGAACATTTTGAAGCTGGAATTATTATAATATTCAAAGAGACAGTTAAGAAATTTGAGATATATTGATATACATATAAATAAAATAACCCAACTGAACGCACACAATGCACAAATGACAAACGTAAAAGGTTACGATAATACATATATACTGTATATATACTGCGCAGTTACAACAGTTTACAAGCAGCTTCAAAATATGGAAATTTCAATTGATGCTCTCGGTCCAATAATTATTGAAGCACATGTATCGATTACAATTAAAAACAAAAGTCTGATAAATGACGATTCGTGGAAATGACGTTGGGTTTTTAGAAATTATAAGTCTTTTCTTCTTAGTCGAAATAAACCAAAGTTCTCATAGCTTATCTATGGGTAAACATGCGCCACAATATGTAAATTTTTGTTTTATATTTTGCGTGTGACTCACGCGAATGAATGGCAAATAAAAAATTTATTATTAAACTAAAAATCTCTAATCTCACATTAGGGTCACTAGCACAGACATCAACTCATGTATATATGTATATGTATTTATCTATACATGTACATATGTACATGAATGTCAAGTCAAAAGGTGAGCCAACAACAGCAACAACAATGCAATTGTTGTGCAACTATTGTTGCTGTTTACAAATGGAAAGAAAATAGAAACAAGTGCAAGAAACACAAAAATTGAATAAATTGTTTAAAATACCGACTAATAAATACCTTGTACATAAAGATAATGTATAAATAAATCTTTGTGTACTACATAAGGGTATGGTTATACATATATGTACGTATATATATTCCTATAAGAGAAAGGCGATATCGATAAAAACAATATCTTAAATACGTCGATAAAATATACATATATCGTTAATTATTTTTAAAGTGTTTTTTTTTTTATTTTATCAAATTTAATCTTTATTGAGTTAGGTTTGCCTCACTATGTTTTCAAGTTATATTATTAAATAATTTTGCATAGCAACAAACATATTGTTCTTTCTTATATGTACATATATGCAAAATATATATGAATAACAATTATAATTAGGAGAATTTTAAATTTGGGAAATGTTTTGTATATTCTTTGCCAATGATATAACTATATGTATAATGTAATAAAATTACAAATCCTCAAATTTGTATAGAAAAATAAATTAACAAAAGAAAGCATTGTAAATCATTTTATGTTCTGCTCACTACTCATTTTAACTCGCTCCCATCTCTCTCTCTCTTTCTCTCTCTCTCTCTCTCTCTCTATCTATCTCTCTCTCTCGCTCTCACTTGCTGTTTATCATGCAATTGATTATGTAAATGTTTCTCTTGCACACTCACCTTGGTATACAATTGGGTGGCGTTCGATCGACTTCCCAGGCGGCGAAGAGTTTCATAGGCACCGGCTTCTGTCCGTTGCTCGTCATATTGCTGCCGCTGCTGCCAGCGCCGTAGCCGCCGATGACGCCGCCGCCACAGAGGCCGCTGGCCGCGCTGGCCGTATTGACCGATGCAGCGCCAGCGGCAGCTACGCTAGCTGTTGCCGACGCTGATGCTGAGGCTGAGCCACCGCCGCTGCCACTGGCGACAAATTTATCCATCAATTTTGACGATTTGTCCACCATCTTCATGGTGATTTTGTATTATTGTTGCTGTTGTTTTCTATTGTTGTTTTTTTGGCTGTTGTGTGTTTGCTGTTAATTTCTGTTGCACATTATGAATCTAGTAAAAAATGTTGTTTCACATAAATTCCATTCCACGTTACGTATAATATATCTAAATTTACTCGAATTTAGCGTTTGAAGCGAGGCAAACTTTTGTTCATTTGTCACACACACAAAAGCATAGATACATATGTATACATATTTCTGTATTTAATAGTTAAGAATTTATATTTTCCGCTGCAGCGATTGGGCGGCTGCTGCTATGGGGCGCGCCAGCTGCTGGCTGCCTACTGTGCTGCTCGCGCTTAATGTTCAAAAAGATGCGCTTCGTAGTATACACAGAATCACGACGCATCCAAGACCCAGAAGCAAGCCGAGCAATAGGGGAGGGGAACGCGGAATAGGCAGAAGCAGAGAGCCGAGTACAAATGCAACTGCAAAATTCAAACTCACATACACCACAAACACACACGTACGTTCACTCACAGAATCAATAACACGATTTTTTGCGGGTACCCAATATGAATCTGTTATAGAATTTTTCTGATTTCCCGGAGCAGCTTAGAGATGTGCCTGCCGCACGTACACGCTGTCTGTTATTTGCCGTTGGAGAGCCCGAAACAACCGTCATGCTCCAAAGTAGCCGTGCAAATGTCGCGTTATAAATTTCTCACAGTCACTCGATTCGCATGCTGAAGCCAGAGTGAGTGGAGGCGAGAAAGAGAGTGAAAGAGAGAAATTCATGTGAGCAGCAAATCCGTTGCTGGGGCGCGTCAAGAGCGCAAGCGGCAGCAATAACAATGTGCGCACTCCCCCACATACAATCACACACAAACACACACATATTCAGATACGAACACGAGCACTCAAACAACGTTGGCGCTTTTGCAAATTTTGTGTCCGTGTTAGACTTGTTCGTGTGTTTATTCGCGCATTTTATGCTCTCCTACGCGCGCATAAGCAAAAGGAAACAAAAGGCCCACCAATTGCATGCAAGTGTGTGTGCGTACATGTGTGTGTGTGTGTCTGTATATATATACTGAAGTGTATGTAAAGAAAAGCACATTGGCAGTAGGAACAGCAACACCAACAGCACCTTTCACAACTTTAAATTTGAATTTGAGTGCACAGCGTTTAATTTGTAACATAAAAACTCTCTCATGTATTATTTATTTTATTTACCACGATTTATTCACCAAAAAATCGCGGAACAATCTACGATGTTCGCCACTCATTCAGGCAAACAAACACATACTAACATCAACAGACTAACACATAGACAACAAGCACAACTTAACATTTACTCAAATGTTGTTAACAGTGACCGCACATTACTTTTACTAAAACGACACAAAATAAAATTTCATGAATGTAAACACTTCTTAGCAATACAATATATCTATTATTATTTAATTAAAATATAATAATTAAAGAAGGAGGTTGAAATAAGAATAGAGTTTGAATAAATTGGAATCAAATTACTGTAGCTTCCATAGTAATAACAGAGTTCTCGCAACATTTACCAACACCAAATCGTATCGATAACTTATAGCTGGCAGGGCATCAACAGTCTTTTCCGTCACAATAATTAATGTAAACAAAGGCGAATTTTCCGGCGTCGCAAAGAAAACTTACAAATAATGGCCGATGCATGGGACATAAAGTCACTCAAAACAAAGCGCAATACTCTGCGTGAAAAGCTAGAAAAGCGTAAAAAGGAACGCTTCGATATACTGTCAGACAAGCAAGAGGACCAATGCAACCCAAAAAAAGAGCTCGGTAAGTGCCGAGCCGGCAACAAGTAGATATATGAGCTTATAAAATATATATTCGAATGAATTGCTTTTAGTTGAAGCCGATGTAGACGTACAGAAAGCTGTACTCCAAACACTTAGTGCCGCCACTCTAGTGTTACCCATTGTCTCGACGCAAGTGGTCGACAAGGTCGGCTGCCTTATGGAGAAGCCGCCAACGATGGAAATGGTAAACTTTATTCTAGGAAAGCTGGCCAATCAAGGCGCAATTGGTATTAGAAATGTCACAATTGGTACAGAAGCGGGCTACGAAGTGATATCCGTACAAACGAAGGAGCTGCAGGAGATTTTCGATGATATCAATGACAGTTGCCAGCAGAATGAGGAAACAGATGCCAAGCGAAAGTGTAAGCAATTGATTGTTCATAGATTGAAATATTTAAATTAACATAATATAATCATCAGTGGAATCTGGGCAGGATGAAGCGAACGATGCAGAGCGACCTGAACGCAAAATCCAGAAAGTGGATTCAGGAAACGCACGCAAAGAATCAACCAGTCTGGATGCTTCTGACGATATCATGATGCTATTATCCTTGCCCTCCACTCGCGAGAAGCAAAGCAAGCAGGTCGGCGAGGAGATACTCGAACTGCTGACCAAACCCACGGCCAAGGAGCGCTCTGTAGCTGAGAAGTTTAAGTCGCACGGCGGGGCACAAGTCATGGAATTTTGCTCGCACGGTACTAAAATCGAGTGTCTTAAGGCTCAGCAGGTGGCTAACGAAATGGCAGCCAAAAAGAAACTCGAGCGCCGTGAGGAGAAGGAACTGCGCAATGCCGTCTCTGCCGATGGGGCCATTTCGAATAGCAGCAAGCTAGTCAAGCTGAATTCCGAGGATGCTGAAGATGGTGAAATCATTGCAGAGAGCCTAAACAACTGTGAAGGCGACTCGCAAGGATCCACAGATGACAGCGAGTCCTCTGGCGACTCGGACAAATGCACAAAGCTGCACTTTAAGAAAATCATCCAATCCCATACAGATGAGTCACTCGGCGATTGCAGTTTCCTGAACACCTGCTTCCACATGGCCACCTGCAAGTACGTGCACTACGAGGTGGACACACTGCCCCACATCAACACAAACAAACCGACGGATGTGAAAACCAAGCTCAGCATGAAGCGCAGCATCGATTCCAGTTGCACTCTCTATCCGCCACAGTGGATTCAGTGCGATCTACGATTTCTAGACATGACGGTGCTCGGTAAATTCGCAGTGGTCATGGCGGATCCGCCATGGGACATACATATGGAACTGCCATACGGCACCATGTCGGACGACGAGATGCGGGCCCTTGGCATTCCTGCACTGCAGGAAGAAGGTCTGATATTCCTATGGGTGACGGGGCGTGCCATGGAACTGGGGCGTGATTGCTTAAAGCTTTGGGGCTACGAACGTGTTGATGAGCTGATCTGGGTGAAAACGAATCAGCTGCAACGCATCATACGCACTGGCCGCACCGGTCACTGGTTGAATCACGGCAAGGAGCATTGTCTGGTTGGTATGAAGGGCAATCCTACAAATCTAAATCGCGGCCTCGATTGTGACGTAATCGTCGCCGAGGTGCGCGCTACCAGTCACAAGCCTGACGAGATCTACGGCATCATTGAGCGCCTAAGTCCAGGCACCCGCAAAATAGAGCTCTTTGGTCGACCCCACAACATTCAACCCAACTGGATAACGCTGGGCAATCAGCTGGATGGCATTCGGCTAGTCGACCCCGAGCTAATTACCCAATTCCAGAAACGTTATCCCGACGGCAATTGCATGTCGCCCACGGCGGCGGCAGTGAACGCGATTAAGAACTAATCAAATACACGGACAAATTATAATTCTTATGATAACTTTTATAAATACGTTAAGTACGTTAAGATTAAAGTAAATATTTAAATAGATTTTATTGCTCATTGGGACTTTGCGCGTATTTACAAGTGTTGGCGCTAAATGAATAATGTGTGTATATAAGCTATATATAGTATGGGATATATAGAACGGCTAGTTAGATACGGTCTTAATCACAGCATTGAATGCGTGAGAGTTAGATATACGATTGCTAATGGACATAAATATACGATGTAAACTAATATGACTTATGAGAGAGTACAGAGCTAGGTTTACCTAATTTATATATACTATATATGTATGTATGTATATATGTGTGCTATCCATGTACCCTGCAATACCCTCTCTCGCCTTTCCATTGTCTGTGGGAGCAGCTTAAATTATGTACACTAAAATTTTGACATGAAAATGGGAAATCTTCCTTTATCAACCCACTTGAATAGTTTCACGCGGAATTTTAAACAAAAATTTTGATAATGTAATGATATACATTATTAACATAAATTACATAAATTTCTAAACATTTGTTTGTATTGTGGGTGTCCTCCTGGGCAATTTAAGTCTGTGCTGAAAATTCTTAACGCGAATGCGTTCCAGTTGCACTTATCGCCTTTAGAACTATGAACCCCAGCACCGTGGCAGCGGCTACGCCCAGGCCGGCTTTAAGCCAAACTTTCGGATCCTCAGTCATCAGTCCGAATTGTCGCAAGTACCTAAGTAAATGTGGTAAACAAATTATTTATTAATAGATACAGAAATTAAACAGAATTGATTAGGGGCTTAAAAAGCTCCGTACAACACATTTGTAAAGCGTGTGTTAGGTGTATGAGTGCGTAGGGTTTTAAATGATCGCATCGCATGTTAGGAATACAGTAAAGAACCCAGACAACATTAGTAAATATTCAGTTAGATGTGTAACACTTACGCTGATTCCCACAGCTGTACCAACCTGTGCTTGTAGAACAGTATCCAGGCGGCTTGAAAGCGCCTACGGAGTAGCAGCAGCAGTACGGCAAAAATCCAAGGTCAGCAGCGCAGCAGAGTCCATAAGCATTAAGGATGCAAAATACATCAACAAAACATAACATGAACACCAAACAAAAACGTAGAGGGTAAGTGGGAGGGAAGGAAATAAGATAATAAAAGAAGATAATAAAAGTAATAATATATGTATATAGCCATCAATCCGAATATGTCAACTATGCCAAATGCCCAAATGATCAGTGTTGACCCAATGTCCCAAAGTGACCTTAATGACCGCAACTCAAATGGAAAAGCATTCGAATACTCACGGAAAGGCTGCCATTGTGGCCAGCTTTGTGTAGAGCTCCTTTTTGTTGGTCTTTAGGCTGAAGAGATGAGGCGGCAACAGCTTGTATTTCTCGCAAAACTCCGATGGCTGCATTAGATAGTCTTGCCGACGTTCTTCGAGATCACACTTGGTGCCCACAATCATGACGGGTATTTTGCTCTCCGCAAAGTATTTAATGTAGATACGGGCCACATACTCAAAGGAGCGCGGATTAGAGGAATCATACACAAGACAGGCCACGTCGCAGTTCACCTCCTGCGGCTGCAGCGGATCGAGCGCATGCCGCACATCGATGTCGCGCAATATTAAATGCTTCTCCTGGCCATAGACCTGCACCGAATTGATGCAGTGAACCACATTCGTCTTGAACTCTTTGCCAAGCAGTTTGCTCATATCGTCGATGAGGAATCCACGACACAGTCCGGTCTTGCCCGAGCCCTTGGGGCCGATCACGTGGCACTTGTACACGGAGCGACTGCTCTGTCGCTTGGCAAGATCGATGCGACGCTCGCGTGTCACATGGATGGCCACCAGTTGGCTGTCGTTCTCATGTACATTGAAGCCCAGATAGGCCAGATACTCCATGGTTTTGACCACGTCGATCAGAGTCATCAGCGTCCAGCGGCACAGCCAACCATGCAGCGTCACCCAGCCCTTGTCATTGGTCGGACAAGATTTGCGTATGTCTGTCGAGTAGGACCACGGCGCCGTTGGACATGTGCTGAATAGCATTTTGTGCTCCTCCGGCGACAGTGCGCCATCGCCGTCGCGGTCGTAACGCTCGAAGACCGCAATCAAAAACTGTTGACCGCGATGCGACAACTCCGTGCTGCTGCCCGGCGGAATCTTCAGCGACGGCCGCAAATACTCCTTGCACATTTCTAATTGATCGTTGTAGCCAAATCGCCGCAGCACCGCCCACGTTGTCTCATTGCGTCCACGCTGTATGAACAGGCAGTGCAGAAAGAGAAATCCCTGCAGCGTCACTGCATCATTGTAGATGCCATCCGGGACGTTTTTCTGTATCACGGATTTCACCTCATCCAATATTTGTGGCTGCAGCGGCGTATTGAAGCAACGCCTCTGAAAGAGGTTTAGCTCATAATCATTCAGCAGATTGTCGCTATCAATATCGCATATCTTGAATATGCGCACCAGCGACTTCTTGCAGGCAGGTGTCAACTGAAAATGAGTTGGAAAAATTATCTTCAGATAGCCCAATGATATATATGTACATATATGAATATAAATACTATTGTGCAGTCATAAAGCACTTATTTTAGTTACTTGTTTAAATTACATTCTGATTAACAAAAATAGCTTTCAAGTCGACCTACATCTGTATTATTTTATACCAACTACGTTGATCTCTGAGAAGCGCGAGAACTAAAAGTTCAGAGCCATTAGGGGTGGTGGAAAAGTGTACAATCAAAAAGCCTCATAAATTAAGGTTAGTTTTTGGTCATCCATGACTGGGAATTATATTTTGGGAAGTTTGTACAAATTTCGGACTAATTAAGATTCCAACTAATCTGGTCTTTCCAGGGATTACAAGGAATTCGGACTAGTCTAAATTATATTTTAATGGGTAGACAGCAGGAGATCTGAGTTGGGAATTATTTCTAATAAAATAGGATATTTTGTTTATTTCCTAAAATTTACGACTAATTAAGCTTCGGTTTAGTTCTTCCATTGGGTGATATTGAAATCAAATGAAATATTCAGACATGTGACTAGTCAAGCTTCGAAGCTTTGAAAGGAATATGTCTACCATATATTTTAGTGTGTAACTTCTCCTGTATCGGCAAATGTGATTTTTGAGTTATCTTTAACTAATCTGCCTTACATTTTGCTCCTCCATGATGTAGAGAGGTGAGGTAGGATGCAGCACCGCCTTTTGTGCGTAGTAGAACATTTCGGAAATATTGTGCAGAGTTTTAGCGGAGCATTCAACACAGCTTTCAATCTCCGGATAGTCCTCCATGATGGCCAAGACATTATCGATGGTTGAATACTCGATCAAATCAATTTTGTTGCCAACTAAGACAATTGGCTTGCGGGCCACATCGGGCTCGCCGTCTGTGTTTGAGCTGCTACTGCTGCTGCAGGTGGAGCGGACTAGCGGTAGCCAATGAGATGTTATTCGGTCGAGCGAGTCATCATCGTCCACGGCATATACAATGCACACGACGTGCGCTTTGTTTATCTCGGCGGCCAGTGCGTCATCCGATTGCTCAACGCTCGAAAAGTCTACGATATTGGTGGGCACCTGTTCGGGAGTCACGTTCGCCGGTATTGTGATCTCTTCGGCACGAGGCGGCACCTCCTCGGGGTATTCCTCGCTGACCAGGGACAATATTAACGACGTTTTGCCAACTCCAGCATCGCCGACCAGCAGAATTCTCACGTTTTTCCGCTGCGACGCCGTGTATTGACCCATTACTCTCTTTTTACTTCTTTTGTTGTTATTCTTTTTAAAAGTACACTACGTTATCGCTTTACGTTTTCGTTTTCAGCAATTTTGGCAACTCTTTCTTTCTTTCTTGGGATTTTAAGATAATTTAGAGATTTTGTTATGCAAAAACCGCAGATACAACCGAGACGGCAGCTGATTTATGAAGACACACGTATCGATACCTCAATACATCGAAATTTTTGGAGAGACAACAACCCTAGAACAACCCATGTGGTGCTGACGGACCAATTGTCAATTTGAAAATATTTTAAATGTGTGTGATGGTTTTTTGCATTTGCTGACCTTTAAATCGAACTTTTCCAATTTACCAAGGTTTTATTTAAAAAAAAACATAGCGTTTACTGCCTTTCTGAAATTTGTTTGCACTCAACATGTTCAAATCGTTAAAACTGAAACAATGTGGCAACTTCATCAGCGGAGACGGAGAAAATTTGTTTTGTGAGTTGTGGAAACGGCACACCAAAAAACGGCGCTCAATAAATTTACATATAGAAAAATGAGAAACAACAATTAACAACAAATAGCGCGCGTCGTGTGTTCCGTTTCTGTTTATTTCAGTTTCAGTCCATTATTTAATCGCGTAGTCTTTTGGTTTGCTACTGTCTTTGTGTCTGTGCTGTAGAAGCTATTGGCTGAGTGTGTGTTAGAGAGAGAAAGAGAGGGGCAAAACTTCGCTTCTCAGTTGTTGAGTAAGTGGAGGAGGTGGCGGTGGAGGTTGAGGTTGTTTTTGAAAAGAGACTCGCCTAGCAAAAACAGTGCTGCGGCGCGGAATCAATATCGATGGTACGCACCAAAAACCAATCGTCGTCATCCAGCGCCAGCAGCAGCACTAAGTCGCCGGTCAAGATCAGCGGAGGCGGCAGCAGCGGCACTAATCGCAGCCGCAGCTGTAGTGAAGCATTAATCGATGACGGCAAAACTAGTTCGAAATTGTCGTCGAATCGTCAACGCGCAACAATAACAACAACTGCAGCCACAACTCCGGGCAGTTCGCCAGACGACGACACCACCGATGCGGATCTGACACCGACCAGTGGAATCGGGCCAAGAGGAGGCACTTCGGTGCACAAGCAAAATCTCTACGTTGTTTCATTTCCCATTATATTTCTCTTCAACGTATTGCGCTCTCTGATTTATCAGCTGTTCTGTATTTTTCGCTACTTATACGGAGCGAGCACAAAGGTGATCTACCGCAGTCCGCATCGACGCGACTGCAACATTGAAATCGTTGTTCAGAACTCCAAGGAGCAGCAGTCAGTCATTTGTCCATTGGAGCGGAATACGAACGACGGCATTGAACAGACCCCACAAGCACTGCCCCAAAGACAACGCGCTCTGCTCCCTCTTGAAATGGCAGCCAATCGTGGCGGCAGTGGCTACTCCCCGGGCCCCGGTGATCCGCTGCTGGCCAAACAGAAACATCACCATCGGCGCGCATTCGAGTACATTTCCAAAGCACTCAAAATCGACGAGGAGAACGAAGGTAAGTAGTTGTTATTCCTTTCATGGGGTTGCTTTGTCTTGCCTCTGCCTGGCTGGCTGCTGGAGTGGCGTGCTTTATGAGTCATCGGACGCAGCGCGCGCTTTGTTGTCATACTTGTTGTATAAGCTAGAGATGAGCGAATATGTCTCGTGTTACCCGATGCAACTGATATTAAATATATTTGATATTATATGTATTTATTAGGTTCGTTTTTGCTTTTTTTATTACTATTTTTTTTATTTCATAGCTTATAACAAATTTATTTTATAAATTTTTGTTATTAAAAATTTGTTGTAAATATGTATTTTATTTTTACTTTTATTACCAACTTAAACAAGTATTACATTTTGTTGTTTTTTATTAAATAGGAAATATATCTATTTGTCTATTAATTAATTTCAAATATTTTTCCAATCGCATTGTTAATTTATTTGGTATATTATAAACAGTTGTTGTTATTTTCCAGTTTAAAATAGTATATCTACAATTGTTAACAGCTTAATTAAATTTTTATTAAATTGTTAGATTCCTGTTTTCTAGTTAAGTTATGATATTTAGTCGTGTCACGATATTTAGTCGTGTCATGAAAAAAACGCTCAACTCTATTAGCATTGCCGTTGAGAATCGATATTCACACACGCACAAACACGCACACATATGAGTATTCTATCTTATTGATATCTACATACTCTTTCCCTTTCAGGCCACAAGGAGCTGGCCATCGAGCTGTATAGAAAGGGCATTAAGGAGCTGGAGGATGGTATTGCTGTTGACTGCTGGAGCGGACGCGGCGATGTTTGGGATCGTGCCCAGCGCTTGCACGAGAAGATGCAAACTAATCTCTCGATGGCACGTGATCGTCTGCACTTTCTCGGTGAGTAACTGCATCCACGACTCATTTGAAACGTAGTGTAATCTTTTATTTTGTAATTATTTGCATTTTGTTTTGCTTTGTTTTACTTTGCACGTATGTTTATCATTGTGTTTGCACCAACTGTTTGGTTTTATTATCCCCCCGACCCACCGTCCAATCGCATACTCATTCCTCAGCTTTGCGTGAGGAAGATTTGCAAATGCAACGTTTGTCCCTGAAGGAAGCGTCGAAGAAGAAGCAGCAGCAGCAGCAACAGCTCACATCAAAATTTAAACAACCCATGCTCGTGGGTCAAACGAACAGCAAAGCAGTGGCTATTGAGCCGCCAAAGATAACAATGCGCAGCAGCGGGTATGGACCCAAACCCGTCGGCGGGAGTGGTGTAGTCGGTGCAGGCACATCGAAAGCCTTGCAAACGGGTAAGTGCTGAAATATGTAATACGACTGCAACAGCAGCAGCAAGAACAAACGCTAAAGCACCGCCCAGCGACAACAACAAGAACAAGATCAATAAGAACAACGACTGCAAAAGCAAACAAAATCTACATTTTCTTCACTCTCTCGCTCTCGATCTCTCTCGCATTTCCACCGCAACGTGCACTGCATGAATTTTTATTTTTACTTTTGAATTTCGAATTTCTGATTAGTTTTCTTCTAATCTAAGCTAAATTATTGCCATCAATATTCCAAGTTTCCTAAACACATACTAATTAAAATCTCCACTCTAGCATCTGGTCGCAAATTAACCATAGGCAACAAACGGCCCGGCAATCTAGCCGTCGCTAACAAGTCACAAACGCTGCCGCGCAATCTTGGCTCGAAGACGACCTCCACATCCGTAGGCGCCGCTCTGCAGCGTCAGCCGGGCAAGACGGCAGCGACTCCACCGGCAGTGCGCCGTCAATTCGTAAGTCTTCCAGTTAAAATATATCCGCTTTATATAATGTATATATCTCCCGCAGTCATCCGGACGTAATACGCCGCCCCAGCGCTCACGTACGCCCATCAACAACAATGCAGCCAGCGGTAGTGGCAGCGGCAGCGGTGCCAGCACGCCCATGATAAGTGTAAAGGGTGTGGAGCAAAAATTGGTGCAACTCATACTAGACGAAATAGTTGAGGGAGGCGCTAAAGTAGAGTGGACCGATATAGCTGGCCAGGATGTGGCTAAGCAGGCGCTGCAGGAGATGGTTATATTACCATCTGTCCGTCCCGAATTGTTTACAGGTATGTGGCTAGACTATCATTAGGTCTTTGCAAAACTTTGAACGCTCTCACTTTTAGGTCTGCGCGCTCCGGCCAAGGGTCTGCTGTTGTTCGGACCACCAGGTAATGGTAAAACGTTATTGGCACGCGCCGTTGCCACCGAGTGTAGTGCCACATTCCTAAACATCTCGGCCGCCTCGCTGACCAGCAAGTATGTGGGCGATGGCGAGAAATTGGTGCGCGCTCTGTTTGCGGTCGCTCGCCATATGCAGCCATCGATAATATTTATTGATGAAGTCGACTCGCTGCTCTCGGAGCGCAGCAGTAGCGAGCATGAGGCGTCGCGTCGCCTTAAAACTGAATTCCTGGTTGAATTCGACGGGCTGCCGGGTAATCCGGATGGCGATCGCATTGTTGTGCTGGCAGCTACCAATCGTCCGCAAGAGCTGGATGAGGCTGCACTACGTCGGTTTACCAAGCGTGTCTATGTATCATTGCCCGAAGTACAGACACGAGAACTCCTGTTAAGTCGTTTGCTTCAGAAGCAGGGTAGTCCGCTGGATACGGAAGCTCTCGGACGTCTGGCGAAAATAACCGATGGCTATTCGGGTTCAGATTTAACTGCGCTGGCCAAGGATGCCGCCTTGGAGCCCATACGTGAACTAAATGTGGAGCAGGTCAAGTGTCTGGACATTAGCGCAATGCGCCCCATCACGGAGAAAGATTTCCATAATTCGCTGAAGCGAATACGTCGCTCAGTGGCGCCGCAGAGTCTAAACTCGTACGAGAAATGGTCGCAGGATTATGGCGACATTACCATTTAGTCTGGTCGTGTTTCATATTGTAATTTCTTTGATCTGTTGATTTTGTTTTTTTTTTTGTTTTGTTTTTGTTTTTTGGTGAAACCCACCCAACTGCAGATACTTGGCATATAAGCCCAGCGGTCAGTCCAAAGCCAAACATAATACCAGAAACTAGGCCACCACGCCCACTTCTCCACGTCCATGGCCATGTAGCCACAGAGCTTTAGAGGCCGACCCGAATGTTTTGTGATGTGAGTGACGGAATTTACTTTGTGTTCGTGCTGCGTTGCACTTGCAACGTGCAGCATGCAACCGCATTAGTTTTCATCATTGACTCGTACTTTTAACATATTTTTCAAGAGCGTTTCATTAAGAGTTTAGATTTTATAGTAGTGTTTAATTGTTTTCACAAGTTTCGTTGATTTATGTATGAATACGAAAATTAAAGTGTAAATCATTTGTTTAATATTTCTCTCATACAAGTTGCGTGTGTTTAGAAAATATATTTAAGAAAAATTCTCATTCTAAGTTTTCTTTTAGTAATGCTATGTTAAAACACGGTGCCGATATCATAGTCCACATTAAATATTAATAATAAGCGATACTGTCAAAAAAAAAAAAAAGTAAACTGCAAGCTATACTCATTTACTTATCTTATTCAAGATCTGTCAACAGATATTTCATTAACACAAAGTTTATGTTTTCTCTCTAATTCTATATTATTTTTACTCTTTTTGCAACTGCTCAAGAGCATTCCACGTAGTTGAACATTGTTTATTATATTTATTTGAATTGTTTAGTGGCTTAACAGCCTACTATATACTTCCAATTGAATACTTAGCCTGTTATAATGTTTATGCCATAGACACTACCATTATGATAATAATAATACAATTTGTTTTTAGTGAACATCCAATCCTCAACTATAATTACACGTAATCGTAGATATAAGCATAGCCCTAAGGTAAAAGTGCATCGATTCACAAATTAATGAGTGTACCGATTAGATTTTAGTTCCTTAATCAATGTACAATAGCTGCTATATTTATCTTTTGTCGTTAGTTTACAGTTCAAGGAGTTTTATTTATAGATGATTACACTCTTACACACAGATATCATTTATAGAACCGTTACCAAATTAATGTACCTAGAATAGAATATAATTTGCTTGCGACGCTAATTAACAGCTTTATGCAGCGCCAGCTCATTTAAATTGTTTAACGCCCGCCCAATCGCCAGGCACAATCCAAAAATATTCATAAGCAGCTAATGCGGAAAATAAAAATTATTAAAAAAAAAAAAAAACAATTTGTGTAAGATTTTCAATGGGTGTAATAAATATTTCGAATTTTCAATACTCATCGGTAAAATTTTACTTTTCATTTTGTTGGCTATTATAATATAAAACAAGTAAGAAGGCTCTAGTCGAGACGGCTCAAGAATATATATACTGCTGATCAAGAATATATATACTTTATGGGGTCTGCGACGTCTCCTTCTGCCTGTTACATACATTTTCACAAAACCATTATACCCTGAATTCCCATTTTCAATGGGTTCAGGGTATAACAAGTAAGACTACGACTACAAGACACCCTGAACCCTCCAAAAATAATTTTATACTCTTCTTCTTTACGCTCTTTTAACCGCGCGCTCTGCGATTGATGCAGTAAATTTTGTGGGTTGGGATATACTTCGCACGCCTCAACTCGATTTCTAGATGGAAGATCTTCATGAAATTTTCAGAAAGTAAAATTAGCATTCAATATATCATTCAATTTAACAAATTGCAAGACTCTAGTATTTGAATTACGAATTGCGAATTTGGGACATGTATCCAAATTCTAACAAAAACCGGAATTGTACTATTAATATTAGTACCTACGTATATATATGCAGAAGAATTAAGTGTCTAGCTCAAAAGATGAACGAGATATAATTTTTTAACTGATTCTCGATTATTTTAATCGATAAATCTGAAATGGAAAATGATCGATTTTCTGAAACGAATTCGTATACCGCCTCTGGCTCTTATAGTTGCTGAGATCGACACGTTTATACATACAGGCGGACAGGGCTATATCAACTTTTCTCGTCAACCTGATCAAGAATATATATATACTTTGTGGGGTCTGCCACGCCTTCTTCTGCCTGTTACATACTTATAATACAACCAATATACCCTGATTTCTCATTTTCAATGGCCTCAGGCTATAAAATATGTTATAGTAATGTATATTATACATATGAGTACATATCAGTGTTGCCATCTTTTCGCCAAAAAAACAGGACAGTTGACACCAAAAACAGGACAAAAAAGGGACAAAATATTTTTGAAAAGGTCAAAAAAAGCGGATAACATTTTTTTCTATTTCTAAAGTAGAATTTTATTTTAATTTTCGTTTAAAAGGTATAGCACCTCATCAAAATTTGTATTTTCGTTGCTATATGTATTATTTGTGCCAATTTGGTGTACACAATTTTCCGGTACCTTGTAGTTTTGGCAATATTTGCCGTTTCGATGTAGTCCAAACCTAATCCAAAGATATTATATTTAATTGTATGTAATTGTTAACTAGTAAAAGCAACCTAATTGCCAGGTCCGAAAAGTGTTTGTTTCCTGCTGAGTCTGTGTGATTCTGAAGAAATATATGATACTTTCTTTATCTCTCCATTTTATAAGTTTTTTATTTAAACTGCACTTGCAGTATTTGCAAAATGCCTTATCAATATTATTGGGAACGTGGCTAATCCATTTTTTTAATGGGTCGTTTAACCGCGACACCCTAATTTCAGTTTGTGAATTTTGTTGACATTTTGTTAAACTTTTGAAATCTTTAATGATCGATCGATAAATATATTTTCGATTACAGGGCTACATCGTTTGAAACAGGGATACATCGTAAAATATGTTGCAATAAAGCAATATTAAAGCGATGACATCGATTTATTTGAAAAATTTTATAAACAACCTTTAACAATTAAAAAAGGATGAAAAAGGCCAAAATAAAATAAAAAAGGCATTTTTTCCGGACAGGGGCTGTTTCTGAATTTTTGCGGCAGTTGTATTTTCAAAAAGGACAGATCTGTCCGGAAAAAGGCCAAGTTGGCAACACTGGTACATATGTATATGCAAAAATGATTGATAATAAAAAGTTCACCTAAATTCATTTTAAAATTTTAGCGGCCAATAGCTCTGCTGTCGAGCGAACATCGATAAGGTATCGAAACGATTGAGCATAAATCGAAAAATCGACTACGATCTTTTAACCGTCTACGATCTAATGGAATACGTAATTAGTGAAAATGTGCCTATTACAATTTGGTATGAAAATGGTTTTCAATTATTAAAGCTAAGCTATTTTTGTATGGTTGCAGTCGTTCGTATCTGTAAAAATAAAAATACCTAGCTTGATTTTCGAACGAGTCATGCTCAAATTCGGAGGGAAATTTGTGTCATTTATATATAGAAACAAATTTATTAATATTAGTATGTTACCGAGTACAAATCATCAACGAATTTGCTCATTTGACACGGTTAGTGCTTTTAACTTTTTAGTTTTAAATACATTGATGGTCAGCAGCTTAAACTCAATTTCTTATGTAAAAATACATTAAGTTGAGTTTGCATGACATATCTTTACTAAAAGTTTGTCATACTTCTAATGGTGCATTTTTCTTTTTGCAGGGTACGGCCACACCGATTGTAAAGTTAATCGATTCACTTGTACAATCGACATCCCACACGGCTAATAAATAAGCTATTCCATTTGTCTCTTAAAATTCAATGAAATCAGTGAGAAATTAATGTAAGTATTTGTTTCGCTGATGATTTATAGTATCCTTACATCATATAGAATGTCCTTTTGTATTAATGTTGGTTACTTTATTGAATTTTCCACAAAACATGACGCATCTGCATTTGGATACGCCTTTCATTTATGCCGGACACACGAACACTTACACACATGCATACGTATACATCAACAACATGTGTACAACACTCGCACACTTAAACACGCAGTGCGTACTGCTCACACACAAATACAAGCAGCCTTAATAAAAGTCAAAATAGATACGAAATAGTTGCCACAAGCGGCAGCAGCAGCAAGTGCACCTCCTACACAGCTCAACAACACATTGGAGACATGGCTCATATAGTGGAAAATCAATTGTTTGCTGCTGCGCAAGCAATTGAGCAGCAGTTAGATCAGGAGATCGATCGTTTAGATAACTTTGACTCGGATGATTTGAAGGCCCTGAGAGAGAAGCGTTTACAGGAAATGAAAAAGCTAAACAATAAAAAGCAAGAGTGGATGAGAAACGTAAGTTTGTGAGAGTTCTATCTTTTTTACTTTAATTTTAATGAAATGTTTCTTCTAGGGTCACGGCACATATTCCGAGTTGGCCGATGAGAAAGAATTTTTCGAGGTTTCCAAGAAGTCGCCAAACATTGTGTGTCACTTTTATAGAGATAGTTCAGAACGTAGTCGCATCGTCGACATGCATCTGAAAATACTCGCTGCCAAGCATATAGAGGCCAAATTCTGCAAGGTTAATGCCGAGAAGACGCCATTCTTGACTCAACGTCTACGCATCAAGGTCCTGCCAACAATAGCCCTGGTCAAGGATAGTAAAACCAAGGATTTCATCGTGGGCTTCACTGATCTGGGTAATTGCGACGACTTTTCTACAGAAATGCTCGAATGGCGCATCGCCCACTCCGGCGCCATTGAATACAAAGGCGACTTAATGCAGCCACCAGATGTTAAACGCAAGCCGTTTATAAATCGTGCACAGAAGACAATACGTGGAGGCTATGACTCCGATGATTCCGATATCGATCTTGATGACTAACGTGACGCCAGCAGCAAACCACAAGATATTATTAGCAACAAATACATCAACAGAGTAAACACTAGCTGCTTGGTACTTGGTTGCGCCGGGAAAACAACAATCAAAACAAACAAAAAAGAAAACAAATCAAAACCTAGCACATGAATGTAGGAATCCAATTAGGCATACTTTATCGTTATTTATTAAATTGTATAATTCCAATCGAGCTACCGCTGCTAACCCTAACAACCTTCGCCCAAAACCCACATTGGCACACGGATAAGCTCACACAGAGCTTATGTGATTGCCTTTCCTCCATTTATATTTAAACACACACACTAGTGCCCAGCTAAAAGCCAGCCCCATCCCCTCTCTATGTTATACGTTTTATAAAGGCCTTGAGGCCTTTGGCACAATATGAATACTAGTAATTCGCATGACATTCGTCGTCGCAAATGAATGTGTATGTATTATAAAAAGACATAACTGGCCTACATACATATACATAAACATAATATATATATATATATATATATTTTTAACAATATTTGACATTTGGCAGTGATGCATTTCCTATTGTAGAAATAACTAACTCACATGTACAAGTTTTTTACATTTATTTTTGTAATTCTACGAATAATACATCAACATGAAAGCGTCTTCACATTAAATGGCAAGTACGAAAAAGAATTTTCTAATTAGAGTGATTTCTATTTTTCTATTGAAAATCCAGTTACAAATCGACCGTTAATGCTGGTAAGTGGATCCTCTCTATTGAGATGATTGATTTAAATTACACACTCATAATCTCAGCTCGTCCCCCTGAACAAATATATATATATACTCTATAGGATCTATCACGCCTACTTCTGCGTGTTAGCCACATTTTGAGAAAAGCGTTATTTGATTACCCATTTTCAATGGACTCAAGGTATGAAATCTCTTAAATTTCTAACCCCAGGGAGCTTCCCTTTAGTTGACAAATCATAGTGGGCTTAAAGTTGATTTGCCTGCTTTATGGCTAATAGATCTTGTTATTACCTACCTGAAAGTGTGGGTCAAAATGTGCCGTTAATCCTCGACAGCTTGCACGTCATAAACCCAAGCAGATGCAATGCGGGCTAAAGTTTACCTGCAGATATATATATATATATAGTAGGTGCCAAATCGAAAGTTGTATCAGTTGTTATTTGGTTTTGGTACGGCCAACAAGTCGCGATGGTGCTCGATACTGTGACTCGGAACATTGTCAAATCATTGAAGGATAACTATAGCTACGAGGAAATCGCACAAATGCTGGAATGTGATGTGGAAAGCGTCATCAGCTGCGTAACGGAGACGAACCTAGGTATTAGCAAGATGCCAAAGTTGAAGCTGAGGCCGCTACCGGAATTACAGAACAGACGAGAGGTGGGACGGCCAAAAGTGTTCGAAAATCGCAAATTAGTGGAGCAGATGCTAAGTGAGCATCCACACTACACTTCCATAGATGTGCAGCGCGAACTAATGAATCAATTCGGCATTGAGGTCAGTCGTCGCACTCTACAGCGACGCATCAGTGAGATTAGGTCGCGCCAGTCTCCAGCACAGAACGGAACCATGAGTGCGATTGTGCGGCAACGACGCTTGGAATGGGCGCGCGCTCATGCTGAGTGGACCGTGCAGGACTGGCGCAACATCTTCAACATGGATGACCACAAGTCTGCGAAGGATAGTCCGACACCTAAGGAAATCTACTTGGACACATTACTAGGCCCTGATTGCGGCGATTGCCATGACTTGAATCTGATGGAGCAACTAATGGACATAATACAGCCCAAGATACAGGATCGGTCACCCCAAAATGTGAACGAATTCCGATCGGTGCTCTACGACATCTGGCACAGCGATCAGGAGCTGGTCAACAAGATTGAGCAGCTATACGAGACGATGGCCTGGCGTGTGGAGACCGTTCTACAAAATGGCGGCGCAGAGATCGAATTTTGCTAAACGTAAACAGCTGTTTGAGATTCATTTTGTGATAACTTAAAGATATATATATATATATATAACTTAATTACTAGCAGCCTTTGCTCATAGGTAGATTTACTTTTATTAAATAGTTAAGCTTAAATTAGAGTTTAGTTTTATAAGACAAAAGATTGACATAGACATTTTTATAGCTAAGCAACTTTGCTGGCGTCATACAGTGAAATTCAAATTAAACTATCTACTGCGTGCACACACACATTGAAAATTATATTGGAATTACAAATAATTTTGAAATCAGAAAATGCTGTTCTACGGCGTTAAAGGAATCTTCCAATTTCAGCTAAGAATCGAAAAACTAGGAGCGAACTATGTCTAACAAATTAAAATTAGGCAATTAGCTGACACGTGTTAAGCCCTTTGGTTAACTGGATAATCTTTGGCGTTTGCTGGGCGACACGAGCACAGGTGCAGGCTGGTGCTGCTGCGCACCAGAGATTGCGTCAAAGATGCTCGTCTCCGAACGCTGATATTCGCTGCCAATGTTTTCCAAATTAAGATCTGCATTCAACACAAGCACCTGGAGATTAAGAAGGAATTTTGCAATAGGTATAGTCACAAAACGAATTAATTCCGCGTTTATTCAACCTTGCACTGTTGTGGACGTCTTTGGTGTATGAGCCAATCCTCATGCAGCTCGTGCAATTCTTGCAAATACTTTAGGGGTACACAGCTCTCCTCAGAGCGTGCACGTTGTCGTATGCGTTCGTAAGCTACTTCCGGTGAAGTGCGTAGATAAATTATCAGATCAGCTTGCACGTGTATGGATTCTGCAATGAATTTGTACCACTCCTGCAGCGTATTGTACATGCCAAGCTCCAGGGATCCATTGCGATACATATTCTCAACAAAGCAAAATCTGCAAGAATATTAGAATTAGTTAAAATTAGAGTTTATCTCTCTTGCATCTCACCGTGAACTGTAAATGGAGCGCTCAATGATTTTCAATTTTTTGTCCGTGGGTGCCGTGTGGGCTTGAAGCATCGTTAGTGTGACGTATGACTGAAAGGGCATGGCCCACTTCTGTGGCTCTTTGTACATTTTTTCGAGCAAATTAACACCGTTTACATTACGCCACTTCTCAACGGGTTCTGTGATCAGACAAACGTCTTTGTCATATTTTTGAAAGTGGTTCAAAAATGTCGTTTTGCCGCTACCAATATTTCCCTCAATTAGCACTGTGAAAGGCTGTGTGCCCTCAGCGAACTTTCGGCCATTGGCTGCACTTCCTTTTGCTGTGGCCATGATCGCTGCCAAACTTTTATCTGTGCGTTAAAAATGTGTGTATTCTATAAGTAAATCTATATACAGATCTTTAAAAGACTAAGAGTCAATAGTGAGACGCTATTTGTGAAATTGCCAAGATAGAGATCTTAAATGCAGCTGCATAGAAATACAGATTTCCCGAACTAACACGCCGACTGATCACGATCTGTGTCGAAAAAAAGTAAAAGAGCGGGAACTATCTTTGAAATGGCGGAATTTTTTAATGTTTGTTTTAGCTGTTGGTATCAGCTGTTCGATTAACAATTAGCAATTTAAATAAGAATCGATAAATAGCAACATGTAATTTACATATGTGTTTGATGACTTGATTTGATCCATTCATTTTTAATGAGACTAGCATATATATTAGGAAGTAAATGTTGTTATGTAGTATAATTTATTTTTAGCCACTTCGTTTTTATTTGAGCGGAGTATGGTCGCAAACTAGAACACAGAAAATACCGAAGACATTCATAAGGCTGCCCAACACTGGAAGGTAAAGCGCTAAAAATTATTTAGATATTAGATGCTTAAAATTTGTTGTCAGCAAGTCTGTGTTAATGATGTACATAATTTATAAGATTTATAAAAAGAATTGAAGTAAGAATGAACAAGCTGAGTAGATGCATAAGGACTTTCGATATGTATCGTTAAGTATCTGCTCACAGCTATTTGAAGTGGAATAAAATATAATGCACCAGACATTGATGTGGTCACACTTTTTGTTATATTATAGACGGAGAAAAACGTAAATTGGCCTAATTTTTTATTGAAACTTTCCGTTTACATTCAACGCGGACTGCTTTCGTCCACGGGCTAGCCCAACTTATTTGATAGTCAACAAAAAGGTAAGTCGATGAAAAGAAATGTAACGGTAGTTCTACGAATCAGCTCAGCTTTTAAAATCGAGTTCAGGTTTGAAGTCCACGCAGGCTCCTATTAATGTGAAAAAATATTCAATACACAAATTGAATATACACAAAAGCCTTGAACATTTGCATATGGATTAATTGATCTGAGAATGAAAATTAAATGGTTCTAACAAGCGTGGATAAAATTCAACGCTGTGTCTTCTCATCCTACTATTTCTTCTCCCACCTGACGCAGTTGGCGACGTAAATTGTTGAAGGTCTTATATAAAGGTTTAAATACTTTAATTGCCACTTGAGCGCCAATATAGTATGGTTGTTGTTTTCTTTTATTGCTTTCCCCATGTTTCACTCCGCTTTCCCGCCTGCTCCGACTGCTTTTACAAACGTTCAGCTAACAACAATACAGGTACACACAGACACACTCGCACACTTATACAACAGATATATATACTCAGATAAGACTAACTACATATGTATATGCGGAACAAAGGTCGATTAGCTGGAATAGCAGTACACCTGTAAAGTATTGTGTGTTAATGACTCTTCAGCTTTCGATTTGGATTTGTTAATCCAAACTGTAGATGTGTAGATTTTGTCTGTGTATACGAAATTCTACTACAAAATTTTCCATTTAAATGTTTGTCTTAAATTTTAATAATACCTATATTTGTATAAATATATATTTTTCTTCAGCTCATTTGTTTAGAGGCTAGGACAATTGCGATGGAGTCCTCTACAAATTTGCTGGAGCGCATTAGCACTGGCAGTGATAAGGAGACGGCCAGCAACAGCGTCAATCCCAGCAGCAGCGATCAGGATTCGGGTGTGCCCTCGTCGGCCGAGATGACGAATACACCTGTGGCGCAGAGCGTCGCTGGCAATGATGAGGATGAGGATATTTTTGAACAGGTGACAATGATACTGCGCAAACGACGTGGCTGGGGACCCGAGGACTCTCTCAGTCCCAGTGGCCTTGATCTAGATTTGCTTGAGGATGACGATGTGCTCGTTGAAGAAGATGATGCCGGCTGTCCGCTGCCCTCGACGCCAGAGGACACTCAGCTCATAGAGGCCGAGGTAAGTTGAATGTCACAGCTTCAATCACAATCAGCTGTAGGCAAAACTCACTTTTGCCCCAGCACGCGCTCTGCTATCTCAGCCTGACCCACTGGCCAGCTGGCTATATAAATATATAATATAAGTATATTTATTTGTACATTTGCATTGCAATGGGTTGTTTGCACGCTGAGTGTTGCGATCGAACTTATAATATCGTTGAACTCGTCAGGCCTGTGTATTCTCGTCGACGAATCGACCACCCTCACCTGTATACATAGTTAAAAGAAATATATTTATATGTATTTATAACATTTTGCTATCACATATTGCGTCTGCAATATGCTTGTGAGTTCAGGTGCGCATTGGGCTGAGGGCGCTGAAGTTCGGCCCTCGTTGCCAACACAGTATACTAAAAAAAGTTAAATGAAAAACGTAAATTATACTAAAACAAATATTACGCAGATAAGAATTTTGCGTTCAACTGTCAATTTTGCTCAGTCTTATCTTATCGCGTGCCTCGTTCGCCTTTCTCTGGTTCCGCTTTAAGGTTGTACACAATATTAGAAAATAGTAGGCGATCGACGAGCGCGTCAAAGTACAAAACTAGTCTTTTCGTGCGATTTATGTTCTATTTACTATTTTGAATAAAATTTTATTGGTTGCCAAACATGGCACAGTCGCGGGTTGAATTTGATGCTGTCATTGACGTGAGTGGAACTCAGGAATCTGAATCATTTGAGCAAGAACCCTATGAAGACTCAATTCAATTTAAATCAAGCGAAATCACTGTTAGTCAATTTGCTAAACTTAATTTATTCTAAACTTCTGTAAATACGTGTCCGACTGTGCCAGAATTTAAACACATTCATTTATTTTCTAGATGACCGAAGTCTTAAAAGCAGGTGTACTCTCGGATGAGATCGATCTGGGTGCGCTGGCACACAATGCCGCCGAGCAGGCAGAAGAGTTTGTGCGCAAGGTAAGCTCAAAGCTAAAGCAAAAAAAGAAACCTTTTGGCTGGCTGTTTTTTGCATTGTGTTATTTGATTTAAAATGTATAATTTATCATTATGTATCTACACATTGAACTAACGAAGACTTACCCATATTAAAAAAATAAATGCATTTAAATCTCTCTTTATGAATCGTTCTAATTTATTTCAAACTCATTTACTAATATATATATATATATATATATATATATATATATATGTAATTTAATGGAATGTAATTAATGGAATTTCGTGAAACTTATCAACATTTTGCTTGTTCACAGGTCTGGGAAGCCAGCTGGAAGGTCTGCCACTATAGAAATTTACCCAAATGGTTGCAGGACAATGATTTCCTGCATCGTGGCCATCGCCCGCCTTTACCCTCGTTCCGCGCTTGCTTCAAGTCAATATTCCGCGTGCACACAGAGACTGGCAACATCTGGACACATCTGCTCGGTTGCATTGCTTTTATTGGCGTCGCACTCTACTTTGTGTCTCGTCCCACGGTTGAGATCCAATTTCAAGAAAAATTAGTTTTTGGTACTTTCTTTATGGGCGCAATTATTTGCTTAGGATTCTCGTTCGCTTTTCATACATTAAGTTGCCATTCGGTAGAGATTGGAAGACTGTTTTCAAAGTAAGCACCAAACACATGCATTTATCTATTAATTTTTATTAATCGAAAATTAATTTATATTTTAAGACTGGACTATTGTGGAATTGCGTTACTCATAATGGGCTCTTTTGTGCCTTGGCTTTACTATGGATTTTATTGTCACTATCAGCCAAAGGTGATATACCTGTCTGTGGTTTGTGTGCTCGGCTGCCTGTCTATCATTGTTTCGCTGTGGGATAAGTTTTCAGAGCCCGCCTTGCGTCCGCTACGTGCTGGCGTGTTCATGAGCTTTGGACTGTCTGGCGTCATTCCGGCCATTCACTATAGCATCATGGAAGGCTGGTTGAGTCAAATAAGCCGCGCCAGCCTTGGCTGGCTTATACTGATGGGTAAGAAATAAAAATGACAGTTTGCAATGTGTTTCATTCTTTGATTTGATTTTAGGCCTGCTGTATATACTTGGCGCATTATTATATGCTCTTCGCGTGCCTGAGCGTTGGTTCCCCGGCAAATTTGATATTTGGGTACGTGTTTTTTATGCGATGTTTCATGTACAGTTTTATCAATGAGTTCCCTATACAGTTTCAGTCTCATCAAATTTTCCATGTGCTTGTAATAGCGGCCGCCTTTGTGCATTACCATGGCATCTCGGAAATGGCTATGTATCGTGTTACAGTCGGCGAATGTACCGTGCCGATCGAGCCTATAACATTCTAAAGAATCTACTAACTACAATAATACAATCGTCACATACAAACATACACACGCACTCACGAGAAAATCAAACCATCAGCACACAGAAGCACTACACATAAGGAACGTAGCGCTGTTTGACAATGCAACCATTTTAACGTTTGGTACGCATTTGTTCTTTGTTAATTGGATTCAAACAAAAAGCCAACACTCATGAGGATGAAGAATAATCTATTTCCGGAATGATGATTGCAAAACTTACGTTATTACATACTTAGAAAACCCCTTTATTATAATCGAATGAAATCTGCAGTAGCATAATTAATATAATTATTTATAAAACTTATCTTTTACTTATTTTTATTTAGATTTGTACGATAATCTTGGAATATTTCATACACAATGCTGATAAAGTTGTAATTCCTTCTCTTGTTATTTTAATTTTCTCTTTTTTGCAATTTGGTCATACTACAAAAGAAAACTGAGAAAGCATTTAAACATGCGTTGCGATCAAGGGTATATTGATATATATTATCAAGCGATGGCCAGTCTAGCAATTTATCTGTAAGCTTTCCAATCAAGCAATTTAAAACAAATAATATTTGCGGCATTCGAATGAATCAAAATATAACATAATAAAAATGACGAAGGTGTTGATTTTATATTTATTTTTATCAATGGAACACATATGCAAGCCTGGACTATTTCCAATATGATTCGAATGGAATGATTGCGGTTGGCGTGTATTAAATGAATTTTTGCTTAACGTTCGCTTGCTTTGTTCGATTCTTTCAAGGTGAAGTGATATACCTCTATGTGTTGTCAAACATATTGGATTTGCAATAGGCCAGAACATAGAAGAGTTTCCTCATCTAATGCTGTTGTTCCTAATTGATGCTCTTCATTACCTCAGTTTAATGCGCATCTTGCTGCGTCGTCATATCAAAATCTGTCTTTGCAAGAGACCGGGTTATTAGTTTAGTTCATATGCCAGCTGTTTGTTTTGGTCTTGGACTAAGCAGCGAGGGTATCGCGCTGTTTGCTAATGACTGGCAAAAAATTTGGCTCAAGAGTTGACTTTGACCCGCCGCATCGACTCGATCCACTGTGTTAGATCTAACATGCCTGCCTGTCTATTATTATTCAGCTCTTTTTGTTCTACTTCAAGTTTTTGTTTTTGTCTTCTTTGACACTTTGATAGATCATTAAGCATATGTATATTTATTTCTAAACATTATTCTTAATTATGCAATTATTAATGTCTTAGTAACAACTACTTATGTAGTAGAGAATTATAGAAAATACAAATTATGTTTCGTTTATATTTCAAGTTCAAACTTGTAATACAAAAGAAGCAGAGAGAGCAGAGGCTAAAGACTTTTAATATAAATATTTATGTATATGAGACTTGTTTACAAAATACAGTTAAGTCGATAGAAATTTATTTTTATTTATTTATTTTTTTTTATATATATATATTTTTTTTTTTTTTGCAAAAAATTTGCTTCATCTACATATGCATAAAACATTTTCGTTTTGGTGTTTATGTCGGATTTTTTGTCGGCTTTACACACAGGTCAAACACGAAGCCAAATTTAGAGTCGTGTTTGATCTTATCTGGGACATCGCTAGCAGCGAAGGGCGAACTTGTTCTCAGTCATTTATAACTATTGTTCACTATTTTAGATATATTATATCTCATGCTGGTCTATGTTGTAAGTTGAACAACGCTTAATACTTTGAAATTAAATTACATTTTTTGACTTTCACTGTCAATTAAGTTGTATGTGATTCGCGTGAGCTACAATTTGTTCATTATATTTAATGCGACAATTAAATGGGACTGGCATTGGATATGAAGATTTGGGAAAAGTCGAATGCATGTTATTTGAAAATGTACATATATGACTCAATGTCAAAATTAGAAAATCGTTGGAAATCGTTGGAAATCAGTGGTGAATAGGATAACAACCTTAGATTATTATTATATTTTATCTCAAAGCCGACTTTATCTCATATTTTGCTTTTATATTTAATGTAAAATTGAGATTTTTAATTAATTGTGCCCCCTTGAGAGTATTGAATATTCGATATATTTGAATTTGATTTTGATTTTCTTTAATATTAAATATACTTCATGAGCAACTCGGAAGCTGCACAGATCTTCAATGTGTGGTTCAATGTCAGTATCTGTGCATGGAGTTCAAGACCCTCTGAAGTTTATTCATTTTATGATTATATTAATGGGTTTTCTTCAGCCGATTTCATGCGTCTAAATCAATAATGCAGACAGTCAGAGGCAACGGTAATCAACTTGTGTCTTTGAAGGTTTTTGGCGTATAAGTGTTATGGTCAAGGCTGAGTAGACTCCAAAGTCGTTGCATGTGTATGCGTGTGTATGTATATGTGCATGTATGTGTATGTGATTTCTAATCTGCGTGACAATTGCCTGTTGCTTTTTTCTCCCTATTTTTTCACTCTACTGAATCGCGCCATTTAATGTGGCTCACAAATTGAGTTTTAATGTAAACTCAATTAGTGCGTTGATATAAACAAATGGGGAAACAAGAAGTAAAACAAACTGAAAACAAATAAAAGGTACAGAATTTTTTTATTGGCCGCCTAATGAGCAGATACTGTTGTGTTGATTCTTGCAAGCAGCGGACATTGAATCCCAATCATTTTCATGCAAATTATGCTATCTTGTCAAGTTCAAAAACATTAACAGCGTATAATAGACGGACGAAGCAGTAAAAAGAAAACGCCTCGGAGCTGGTTTCTGCTTGGCAGCATGCGGACTGCCAATTTTTGCCCGAATCGATGTTTTGTAAAGATGCTATATAATACATGGGTGTGTATATGTGTATATATGTCTATGTATTTATTTAAATAAACTAAAAAAACACACACTAATCGTATGAGTCGTTATAGCGGCGTACAAAAAACTTCCAAACTCACAAACACACATACAGTCATGCTCAAGTTTGTGTCTTAAGTCTTTTGTTTCCAACATGTGGCATTGAGTTGAAAACTGATTTAATTGATGCTCGATAAAAGCACAACATATGCAAATGCTGTAAACGATTTTTAAACTTTTAGCCCAACTCGATTTGCTATCGACCAGTTATGGTATTTTAATCTGGTTTATATGAAATTATTAATACTACAAAGCGGCACACTTTAAACTTAGACGCTCTGATTAAGCAGCTGAGGCACGCGTCAAAATTCGTTCACCCGTTCATAGACAAGTTTCGAAGTGTGACCAGCAGAAGTTTGGCAATTGAAATTAAACGCATGTACATCGCCAAAAACAACATTGTCTTCATACACACTTACGTACACTCCGAAAAAATAGACACACGCGCCTGGCATAATTAACTTGGGCTTCACCTTCAAAGTTGCGGAAGCTGAAACGTAACCAAAATCGGATTTGGGCGCTGCTCAAAAAATCTGTGAATGAATCGTTAATGAAATCGAAATTAAAAGTAATGCATTCAAATTCTTATTTGTGAAGTCGACACAGCACATCAATCAGCCAGCAGCCGCTGGCCATTGCCTGCTGCTCGTTGCTATCTGGCCAAGTGCCCAATGCAGCTTGTGCCGCATTGTGTTACCTGTTAGGCTGCTGGCAAATGTCAGCCAGCTTGTCAGCAACTGGGCACTATTGTGGTCTTCTCTTTGTTTCTAGTGTGCCAGCTTCTAATGGGCAGGGCTTGGGCACTCGTAGTCGCTGGCATATGCAGGCCTGCTCCTACATAATGACACCGTGGCCCAGCTTGATGATGACGTTGCTTAAAGTTGCAAGTGGCCACTGGAAGTTTTTGGATTGCCTTGTCTGCGGTTTCACCCAGTCGCAGTGGCAGTCATTTCTGTTTGGTCTTGTGGTTCTGGCCTTTTGGTGCCATTAAATTGCACAATAATTTGCACACTCAGCGTCATCTGGGTCGCCTGTGGGCGCTGCCTAGGCCAGTCGATTACAGCTGAAGAGTAGTGCTCGGAAGCTGGCTGCTGTTACTTTGCCAGCAAAGATACATATATGACAAAGTTATGCCATATCCAATCAGTCAAACGAAAACAAAATTGCAATAAAATTATACGAAATAAAATACTCATTGAAGGCGTCGATAATTACAACGTTCAACAACAATAGCTAGAAATTATTGCTTTCTAATAACAACTTATGTATGTGCATATACTTAACGCTAATCACCGATCGATAATTACCTTACAATATTATTTGCAGCGTAGGGCCTGATCATTTGATATTATAAAATCCTAGAACACATGCCCTCAAAAACATGCAATGCCAATAGCATAACCAATTCACACACACACAGAGACACAAACGATTATACAATCACACACACAGACACACACATACACTCACACTTAATTGATCGATTATACAGAACTGGCGCGATCGGCACATACATTCTTGTGGCAAAATTAACGAGCTGGCTACGAAACGATCGGCGATCGGCTGCGGCCCTCGTCTTGTGTCCGATCGATCGAGTGTGCGTGTGTGTGTATTTGCATCTGTCTGTGTTTGCAGCGGCCCATAGAAGACGGCTTGTCGCGTCCGGATGTCGCTTAGTTTGTTGCCGGCGCTTTAACCGCAAAGTAAGCGCAAAAGCGTGAAGTTGGCCCACTGGCAAAACTAATATCCCTCATATTGCTGCTGTTGTTGTGAAGCGCCGCGTGTTCCATAGAATCTAGAATAGATATACAAAATATATATATAATATTGTACGAGGATAACGAAAAACGCGCTTAAGGATTCTCTGTGCTCTCAAATAGTGCCGTGTGCAGTGTCGTGCCACTATATATAAATCGATTTATTTATATATTTAATAATAATATTCCGAATATTCACCAAAAGGCAAGTGCAGAACTTACAAACTGAAAACGACAAATTTATTATTAATTTAACCAATTTAAAAAAATATGTTTTCAATATGCATACGAAATGTGTTAAAGTCGAAATTTCATATCAACCATGTTTCAAAACTGAGCCAGTTTATTTATTTTTTGGTTCATTGTGAAATAGTCGCGCGTGTTTGTGGACCAATTCCGAGCTCCCCTGAAAAAGTATTGTATACAAAAGAGAAACAACAAAAACAACTCAGCATCTGGGCATCTCCGAAACCAGATTACAACATGAACTAAAGTTTTAGCTGTAATACATATACATACAACATATGTCGTAGCTGAGTAGAGGTGACCATGCTTGGGATCCAAGTCGTGAGCTGTAGCCGAGTCAATCACTGAAGTCAATCACTAGATATGTAAATGGTTTTCTTTTTGTTTTCTTTTCGGTGATTGATCAACTGAAATGAGCTGCGGCAGATGATCGTTAATCGTTGATCGCCGTTTGTTGACTTATCTCGATGCAGCCACGCAACAGTAACAAGTTGATGTTAATGTTGTAAATACATACTGCAATTTGGGCAGATGCAAATTTCATTTCATTTGATTATATCATCTGCATGGAAAGAAAGATCAAAGAAATCAAAGCCCCACACTAAGGCCTTTTTTTTGGAGCAATCTGGCCGAAAAGTAGAGGTCGCAAAGTGCTAAACGGCAAGATACACTGTTTATTCAGCATGTGTCTTGTGTGTACCCATGTGAAATCGAAACTTTTGGGCCGAACTGTAACCAATTTCACATATTTGTAAAATCGGCCGAGTGCCCTTCAGAAAAGGCGCTGACGTCGCGTTGGTAACGCATGCGCGCAATTTATTTACTTATGATTTTATAGCTGTTGTCTTGGCGTAAACACCACGATCGCCAACCTGACGGCCTGGCTAGTAAAATTATCTCACTATCAAGCAGCAGGGACAGTCAGAAGTGGGGGAGCGATAGAGGCAGGGCGAACAAGAGAGAGAAAACGAAAACGAAAACAAATAGCTAAAACAGCTAAGATCTGTGCTGCACATCCGTTCGCACGTTGTCCAAGTACTTTGCTGGGCGACACAGTTTCTTATGTGTGTAGCTTGTGGCCTTTTTGGTGACATCTGGCTCTGAGTCTGTGAAATAGTTTTTTTTTTTTTGTAATTTTAATTTTGCGTCCAATTGGGGTCACATGCGTGGTCGGTCACACCTTCGCGCAGAAATCATCTGCATTTCAACTATGTTTGAGTTTCTCAATTTTCTTGGCCGGCTGATTTTCAAATGCGACTTCATTTGCCTAACTAGCCATGGTCGTCGCTCAACATTTTGATAATAATGGCAAGGTGAAATGACCAAAGAGAGCAAGGGAAGCTGGCTGGGCAGAACGTCATGGCAACGATGACAGCGTCAAATATTGGAGGCCAGAAGTTTGGCTAATGTCTAAAGCACACATAAATTTAAATACATTTACATATATATATATATATATATATGCGTGTATATATATTGAGATTTATTACTTTTACGTACTGTGCATGACTTGATCAATCTATACACCCTTGGTATTGAGCAAATGATTTGTCAAAATGCAACTGCAATAATATAAAACAATAATAATCCTAATAGAGTTGATGATGATGGTGATGATGATGATGACGATGTCGCCAGCAAATGACTATACATTAAAGTCACGTTTTGATTCGCCTTTGCAGTCCCTTTGGGTTAACCAATATTAATAATAATAGAGTTGAAACTCTTGCTTTAGGCACATCTCTGCTATTCGAGTGCCAGTGCGATAATTGATCACAAGTTCTAGTTGTTGTTTGCCTTTGGCTGTGTCGTAATTAACAGCTATTCACTGTTAACTTATGCAAATTCTCAACTAGCCAATATTAAACGAAAGACTGAGGCAACGAACTCTGAACTTGTTGTGTAGGCGCTAAGTCAATACTGTTAATTGCTTGCATATTAATAAAGCGCTGAAGATAACTGAAGTTAAATGAAGTATTCAAAAATATAATTATATATATATATATATATATATATATATATATCTCTGTGTTTTTACATATCTATTCTATCTTTATCAAGCTCGAATTTTTGATAGCTTGCAAATCGGACATATATATCTAGTTATTATTTAACGGTTAGTTATTGTTATTTAACAAATAATTAATGCAAATTAACATTCACATTGATTTTGAAGGTGACAAACAAAACACAGCATTCACGAATTGCTTCTAATGACATTAAAGCCAGGGAGGGAAGACAAACCGAACAATATAAATGCAAATTGACAAGCCCTAGAGAGAAGAATAGATTTGATAGATTTCACCAAATTCAGAATATATAATATAGACTTTTCATTGCAATTTGTGGAGTATTACCTATAGTAAGGGCATTATTGAAACTAACTTTGTTTACGATGTAGCTAGGAATTTCAAAACAATAAAAATCAATTTGAGATCTTGGCTTACGATATGCGTAAGATTTAGTCACATTCATAAAAATCTGTGGAATATATTCTATAAAAAAAAAAACTTGATTTGTAACTGATAGATCGTATGACAGTTTTACGACATATATTTCAAACTAGTTTTTTGTTTTTATCAGAAACAGAATGGAAGGCGGAAGTTACAACTCAATGTTGCCTGTCGATCGTAGTCGATCGACGGAGTTTCCTTGCATCCATTTCACAAATAGCTAGCCAAATAAATGGAAGGTAAAACAGGCTGCCTTAGCCGGCAGCATTGAATTCCTCATTCTACATAATCAGCTATATGGAGCGTGAGTGAAACATAAATAAATAATATAGTTAAGCGCTGAATGAACAACTGTGAGGCCTTGCATCTATTAGGAATTTTTCAAGCACATTATAAATACCATTTAGAGCTAATGTGCGAGCTAAATGCGATTAGATTGTTGCATTTGCTTAACCCCACACGGAAGTGTTGGCACTTGACATCATTTATGGACAGATCTTTGTATATGAGTGAAAGATATGTTAGTATTTGCTTAATTTATTATTATTTATTATACTGGTTTTGTTTTTGTTAACGCATACGCACTAGTTCAAGGCGAGGGCTGTGCGCCACAATAAAAAAAGATAATAATAATAACTAAGCTAATCTATATAGTAACTGTTATAAAAATCTGGTTTCAATAAGACGCCAAAAATTTGCATACGGAGTTGCCATTAAATTGATTTTCTTTGTAGGCTGCTGCTAGCCAATATGGCACAAAACGACGTTGTAAATATTAGACAAATATATGATAATGGCCATAGTGAGATCTTAGCTATGGAGTTATCTTTGCCAAACGGCCATTGGCCACACATCATCAAGGGGAGAGACACACACCGACCGATCAGTTTCTTTCGATTATGTTTTGTTTCCTCAAAAATGAGCGACCTTGTTGTTGATTTTTAGTGCGTTGCCATTGCTGGTGCTGGTGCTGCTGCTGTTGCTGCTGCTGCTGTTGTCCATAGTACCATAGCAGCATCAGCAGCGGCAACAACAACAGCAATCCATCAGCAATCTCTGGCTAGTCTATTGATCGTTTTACTTGCTGTTGCTGCTGCCGACACTGACATTGTGTCTGCTGATTAATTTTATGCTCTGCACTTGTTCATTTTGTTGATTATTGTAGTATACCCTACATGAATAAAGGGCAGGGAGTATTGGCTTTATATATGCTACACTCTGAACAAATTTGAAATATCTAAGAGTTCAATCTAATTACAGGGTATGTTCAGCTCATACAGTCATATCTTGTCTTACATAATTTTATACAATAAACCAACACCCAATGACTTGACGAGTTTTAGTCTCAATAGCGAGCGACGCATGTGACAGATAGCAGCCTTCATTTTGGCCTCTTATCATTTGAACACTCTCAGCATTGGGCCGCCATCAAAGCTGAATGGCTGAGAGCCATACGACATGTGCGCCACTTCCAAAGCTGGAGACACGCTTTGGGTATGCATAAAAGTCGGTGAAAACGAGGAACAAATCCGAATATTCATAAACGTTTCGTTCTTTTGTGGGAATGCGTGTCTAGAATTTATTGCTCCGCCTCAAGCCCGGCTGATTATGGCATAATGAGTATCGTTGCCAATGACGTCAGCAGCGGCAGTGGCAGCTGCTGGGGGCGTTCTGTATGGCATCTTAAAAATTTCCTATTTACTTACAATTTCGAGATTAGGCAACAGCCATGCTAATTGACAGACCAATCTCCAGGCCTCGATCACCTCGAACCGTGTTTGCAGCATTATGCAAAGCACCTGCAAATATTTATAGAGCATCGTGTTGTGGGCTGGTTAACGCACCCTTCTAATATGATCGGGATGAGCAAATTATAGAATTCATATGCAAAGTAGCAGCGTTGACCATTTTGAGGCATTCAACTATTCGGGAACGTCACACAATCAAATACACACACACACACGCATGCAAATTGAAGCTGATTTGCATGTGAACGTTGCTCAGGTTTAGGAAATTAATAGCTAAATAAATAAATATGCAAAATTTACAGCATAAGTTTGCCGTGGTGTTTGAGTAGAATGAGCCATCAGTTTATGTATTTACTGACAAATGTGTGCAGCAAATATCACATACATATATACATACATACATACACGTACATATATATGCTGTGGACAGGTTTATACGTTGACAAAGTATATGGAGAGGAACACTGCCAGTTAGCTTTACCTATAAATAGCTCCAAGACTATGTTCAGTCCCGCTAGCAGTAAAATTTGCCACAGTGCAAAATGGTATCGTCTGAAAGCTGAAATCAGTAAATGACATTTACAGTGCTCTGTTTTATTAGGCTATGAATTTCGTTAAAAAATATCAATGACAATTAAGACAATTTTTTAGTGAATACTAGACGTTGAGCTAACTGAACTGAACTAAAGATATATAAATGTTGAATATTTTCTAATAGCTCTAGGATTTATATGTTCTATTAGACTCTGTTTTATAATATAGAAAATTATTTATATAAAATTAAATACAATTGGCTTGCTTAACATTTTAACAAATAAACAAAAAAGACGAATATTAACAATAATAGAAATTTGAATAACTCGTTAGATTTGCTAACAAGAAATACAAAAGAAGGAAGATATTTCATTTTATTTTTGGTGGATAAAACAAAAATTGAAGCTTACTTTAGTTCTAAAAAAAATCGCAATTAAATCATAGTATGTCTTTATTTTTTATTTTCTTGAAAATTGCAAATAAAGCTGAATAAGCTTCATTAGCGGTAGAAAGTAGCTTATATAGCGATTTATACTGAGAGATTCAACTAAATAGTTTCAGTTATACTTCAAAAAAAGTTTTTACAGCGAGTTTTACAAGTCTCAAATATTTATTTACAGATATGCATGTGAAATAAATGTCAAATGCAAGATTTGCATAAATAAAGTAAAATAAGAATTATACATTCAAAATTCAGCAGACTAAAATTAGAAACAAAAGTCAAATGAAGTTTAGATGTTTTTTTGCTTAGTTTTAATATTTTTATTTTATATAATAATCATGCTTTAATAATTATAAATTAGACAATTCAGTTATATTAATCGCTTTACCTACATACTAAAAATATCATTTGATTCCAAGCTAATAAATATTAATGTAACATATATATATCATTATAATTGATATATAGAAATTGTAATTTGATTGCATTTATTTAATGTACATTGGAATACGGTAAATCGAGTTAAAGTTTAAATGTCAGACGAAACACATCAATTTTCAACATAGAAATCAGAAAGTTGCTGAAAGACAATGTGTTTAATCTGTATTCCGGTTTAGGCATGATAACATAAATATTCCACACTGACCACAAAAGAGACAAGTAAATATTTAGGGGCGTACACTCTTATGAATAAGTATTTTCGCAACACTTAACTAACTGATAATCGATTAACTCTTGCCGAATATGTTTTGTACTCTATGACAAAAAAAAAAAAACAAAAACCGAAAGCTGTTTGCAGTGGAACAAATTGGTTTCGCGATAGGCTGCTTAATTCTGTTGATATCCGATTGAAGACCAAACCAATTTGTGGCTGGCACTAGACAGCAGCAGCAGACGAAATGTAGACACAATGCACGTGTCGGGTCGGGTTGAGAGCCAAACAGAGTTCTCGCGGCTTGCCAAACAAACGATGACTGCACACAAAAATGGGGGCAACTCGTTTCGATGGGGCTACGGTCTGATACATTTCAGATAGAGAATGACGAACAGATTTGCATGAAACGCCTGCCGAGTGTCAAGAGGCGAGCTGCAAGCGGCAAATGAGTGTGCCGCGTAATTAGAATGGCAAACGCTGCCTCGGCAGCCCCATGCAGCACCCATGATAATTTCTCAGCAAATATAAAAGAGACTTGTCACAGTGGCTGTTTACCCAAACTCTATGGCAATTGTTAACTGTGTATGCGCAGCTATTGCGCCATGGCATGGTATTCGAAGTGTGCCTCCACAACAGAAAAGCAGAATAACATAAAAAATGAGTAAACAGTTCAAGGCTGTGGCAAGCTCAATTCTGGCTGCCTGATTGCAACGTTGCCACCGCCAATTGGCAGGGCTGGCCGTTAACCACAATGCGTGCGAAACTGCAGGCAATCAGTGTAGTTTAGTCAGCAAGACAAAGGACCTGTTTCAGCTCATATCTTGTATCTAGCTAGCTTATAATTATGATGGCTCTTCTGCCACATATATGTAGCTGTGCCACCAACAGGTTTCTGAGCTCTTCAACAATGCAACGAGCCTGTCTGTCCTTGAACTATCCTGCCTCCATGGGCTGGCTGGGTTTTTCAAGCTTACACAAAAACTAGATGACAATAAGTATCGACGTCCAGCAGCAACAATGATAATTTGGCTTACGACTATAAACCAGTTTCCAGCTCAATGTGATACCCAGTAGCCAAGGGAAAAGGGTTGAATGTTGCTTGCTACTCATAGTTCATGTCATAAAATGATTTAACATTATATTATCTAGCATCAAAAGTATCCACGATAAACTGGAGTATTATTATAGTTATAATTACTATACAAAATTTTTACTATCTAAGAAAGAAGTAAATACTTCAAATGAGACTTAATTTTTTCATGTTATTTATTGTTCATGTATATGTTTTTATTTGCAGAACTTGAGTATATGTATTCAATATATATACAGATTTTTTATAATATAATTTATTTGCATTGTTATATTAATATTCATGGATGACATTAAAACTAAGACAGCTTTGAGTATTTTAGAAATTATAGTTACAATCAAAGCAAACAAAAGGGTATTACTTCGTTTATTCTTTAGTTTTTCTTCGGTTTTGTGCGGCTTGCATTCGTGGCTGGGTGTAACCTAAACCAAAAAGCTTTTAAATAATTTCATGAAAATCGTATAAGAAATAAGAAATTATTTATACTGCTGAGCAGGCGCAGATTGTAAAGTTAGTATGAAACAAAAAAATGAATGATTAAGCATAAATCAAGTAAGGTTAATGCCACAATACTCTGCGACATGGCGACATTTTGCCTAATTTACATGTTCGTTTATTAGCTAGAAAATGTGCACTCCACTGCAGTAAAAATATCAATATATGTATAAATTTAAATGCACGTATATATACAAATATTTCTATAATGCTTATATATAGCAAACATCCCATTAATAGCCTCGCATGGGCGCGGCTTCGCCTTGGCGCTCGGACTTCTGTATAACTTTATGATTAACGTGCTCGTCGGCTGTATATCAGTTTATCAAATAGTTTCTAAGGCTGATCAGGTGCTAATATTACAGCACTTACTATTTGCTTAAGTTAGCTAACCCCAAGCAGAATAGTCTGATGATATTTGATTTTCTCATGTCTTACTTACAGTTTTGGCAAAATGTCGGTCAGACTGAACGAGACACAAACCATTGTTGACAGGATGGTCAACTTTTTTGTAGAGCACGAGGATCTGCGCACAAAGGTCTGTAGTCGTCGATAGTTAGATTTATTGCTTAAAGTCCTATATATCTATATGAAATTACAGAGCTGGTTCCTCTCGAATGCACCTGGACCGCTCTTCATGATACTCGGCGCTTACCTGTACTTCTGTCTGTATGCCGGTCCGCGCTATATGCGCGATCGCAAGCCGTTCGAGCTGAAGAACACGCTGCTCATCTACAATGCGGTCCAGGTGCTGCTCAGCTGGGTGCTGTTCTACGAGGGCTACAAGGGCGGCTGGGGCGGCCACTATAACTTCAAATGCCAGCCCGTCACCTATGCCACGGATCCCATCTCTATGAGAGTAAGAAGCTATTGTTGTGCATTTGAGTTAGTTGTCATCAATAAAATTGTTGCTGCTTCTATTTAGATGGCGCGCGCTGTCTGGCTGTACTACATTGCCAAGATTACGGAGCTGCTGGACACGGTGTTCTTTGTGCTGCGTAAGAAGGATCGTCAGATCTCATTCCTGCATCTGTACCATCATACCTTGATGCCTGTGTGCGCCTTCATTGGCGTCAAGTACTTTGCCGGCGGCCATGGCACCCTGCTGGGCTTCATCAACTCTTTCATCCACATCATTATGTATGCTTATTATCTGCTCTCGGCAATGGGACCCCAGGTGCAGAAGTATCTGTGGTGGAAGAAGTACATCACCATTCTCCAGATTGTAAGTAACAAAGTCTTCATTAATTATATAAAAAAATATATTTTCTTGATGTATATTAACTATTTCTTTATTGTTTTCTCAGGTGCAATTCCTCATCATCTTTGTGCACACGCTGCAGATCCAGTTCCAGCCCAACTGCAACTTCCCCAAATCGATTGCAGCTCTACTGACCTTCAATGCCGGCCTATTCACCTACATGTTCAGCTCCTTCTATGTGCACAACTACAAGAAGGAGGCCAAGCAGGCGGCTCAGGCCAAGCTGGCGGCTCAGGCCAAGTTGGCGGCCAAGCAGGAGTAGAGATTAGAGGAATAGAGCTGATGTTTTTATCTTTAGTCTTAAGATCACGATCACCGAATGCGCATGCGAATGCGGCAATCGTTAGTTAGGTTTATAGCCTGTACACGTCTACTGTGAAGAGATCCCTTTTGAGTGGACAAAACACACACCCCTTTTAGGTATATATGTAGATCAAGTTGGGTGTCTGTACATTGGATATTACATTTTCTAGCTGTTAAGATTCGTTTCGTCGTAGTATTTAAAGTCAAAAGTGAGAATGTGAACAGTCTTTGAACAGTCGCCATGGCGCTTTGCATTGCACAATGCACTCGTCGTATTGGCCAAGTATAATAGAACCAAATATTATAGATTAGTTCATCGATACGTATGTAGTTTTTATTTTATTGATTGGCGTGCAATAAAACTATAAGACATACAGCAGATGGCAAAACACCAAATTGTCATTATCAGCAATTTTATTTGCCATGTTTTTTTTAATTATTAATATTGTAAATTGATGAACTGTTTATTTGTGTAAAATATGACAATATATGTATAGATTTTAAAACAATAAAAAATTTTAATCAAATTGTGAATTTTAATTTATGCCTAAGAGTATGCAATACGAATTTTATGATAGTAAATATTCTCGCAAGATGGCGTGTATGTGAGTGGAATTGAGTCAGTTAAATTGTGGAATGCATGGAGTTTTATTATGGCGATTAGCATACATATTTCAATTAAATTTTCTAAAATGTGTTTAATTCGCACACACAAAGCGCCAGTGGCAAGTGGGTTTGTAAATCAATTGGGCTCAAAATAATTTGATACTTAAAGTTGAACATTAAAGCAGGAGATTCCCATGATAAATTTAGAAAAAGAGAAATCAATTATAAATAGTGTATTAATTAACGAATTATATAATATTTTATGGAATATTAATTTTGAATATTTTGTTATTTAACTGATCAGGAGAGCATTAAATAAAAGTTTAACAATCGTAAATTATTGGGCTTGGAAAATTTAACTAGTTCCCAATTCAGAGAATTTGCTATTTATTGAAGTATATAAAAAGCAAATAATATTATATTTAACTTTTATTTATTAATAGATTAATTATATTTTTCCAATCAAGTTTATGCTTTATTTCAATTTTATTTATTGTTTTTGATTTAAAAAATTTTTTTTTTTGATTCGATTTTGTTCCATAGCTGAACAATTGAATTCACAGCCTAAAAGTATGCCAGCAAAATAATGTATCTGAATATATGTATGTACGACAGTATGTGGTATATATATATACATATTTACGATTGTATCTATATGTACGTATGTTGAAGTTGCAGGCAAATTGTATTTCAAACTAAAACTCGCCTCGCAGTGTTGGCGAAAATGTGGTGAAGTACAGACGCGTCCCTTCCGCTCGTTAGCGCGTTGTCGTTTGCGTTTTGTTTGTTGTAAGTGACACAACGTTATTGTTGTTGTTGTTATTGCCATTACTATTGTTGTTGTTGTTGTACTAGTTGTTGTTGTTGTTGTTGTTCTGGCTGCTGTTGCCAGGTAGTATATAGGTTTTCGTTTGGCTCAACTGTTGGCGTGCGCATTTTATTGTACTGTATTTAGGTTAAATTCGCGTTCGCGTGTGTGTTACAAAATGTTGGAAAGTGTGTGAAACGTAAAATAAATTAAAATTAAAATAAAAAAAAATAAATAAAAAAAAAACCAACACACACATACACAGAGGCACTGACAAAACAAAACAAATAACATTGCAAGCGAATTGTTTTGTATTGTTTTGGTGACGTTGGAACCAGTTAAATGAAATCTGTGCAAAAAAAGAAAGCGTTGTTTGTAAAAATAAAATTAAAAAAAAAAAAAAAAAAAAAACTCCAAAACAATTCACTTCGCTCGCAAATGAATAAGTGTTGAAAGAGTTTTGCTTATAAATAGATTTGATTAAAAATATACTGAAATAATTTTCGTGTATTCATTTATTGTGAATGCTAAAGAAACGCTTACTCATGAGCAAATGTACACACAGGGAAACATACACACACACTCACACACACATACTTACTTGTCAGAGGAGTTTTCCCTGTGTCTGCTGCCAACCCTATTGATGCAAGCGCTGCAGACTTTGCATGGCCGTTTCATCTGCTCATCTGGCGTTTCCTGTGTTGCCGCCGCCTGGCAACAGCCAGTTCAAGCTGAGATACACATATGGAGGCTATCAAAATAAAAACAAAAAGCAAAAGCAAAAGTAAAATCAAAGCCAAAAGGCACGACGCTTGGAGTTTTGAACTCAGCTGGTAGCAGCAACTCTTGAGTCCAAGTGTGCGAGTGCCGTTAAACGAGATCAGTCAGATACATTTGCGTCAGTGTTAGCGAAGCACACGCACACACACACACACACACACACACACACACACACACACCTCGACAATAGTATCTGTATTGGCATGCGAATAAATATACAAAGAGAAATACACAAAGAAGCTCACTCACACACACAAACACACACACCTATCGTTTGCATGTGTGTGTGCGCGCAGTACCTGTGTAGCGCGATTCGCAAGCTAGTTGTCAGCTACCTGTTGATGAGACATGAGAGACTGAGGCTCATGGTTTCGGCAATGCGAATCTTAGTGCAAATATCGTGCACAGTTAATGCACACCTCGCCCGCCGCACTGTCTGCCGTCTGTTTTCCAACGTCTTTCCGTCCGCATTGCACATAATGGCAACGGTGCTAATTTACTTATCACAAACTTGATTTGATTAAATTTTATCTAGTTACGGCGCACATGCCCAAGAGTGCGACGCACACACACACATACACACGTAGTTATAATTCAAAGGTTCGCTCTCTCAGAACCAAAAAGCAAAAGGTGCGATAAGCAGTAGCAGCGGTAGCGGCAGAGGCAGAGGCAGAGGCAGCGATTGCGACTGCGACTGCGACTGCGATGCGGCAGCGCTGAGCAAAAGCAACTCGGGGAATGTTCAAGAAAACGCCAACTCGGTTTTATACCTGATCAGTCGAGCAGAGAAACGCGTCGTGATCGCAACGTTGATATTGGCGTGTTGCCGTCGTTAGAAGCAAACACGCGCGATTTTTCACGAGGCATACGATACGCGTCCGTGCCCCCGCCCCATCTCCTATTCATTTACAATTGGATTTGATAGCCATACGTTTCGATTGGCTTGGATTTATTTTTGTTTTGATATCGGTATTTTATATGTATATAAAAACTTTTATTTACATATATATATATATATGTATATATATAATATAAATATTGCCAACACTTGACGCGACGCTGGCCAACAGCCATACGAAACGTATGCAAATAATAACAACAGCAACAGTTACAATAATAATAATAATAATAAATTTAACAATTATAGTAAAACTACAATTGCTCGGTAGTCAATTTGAGTAATCAAAGAGACAAAGAAACAGATAACAAACAATAACAATCAAATCGAGATTGATCAGAATATCGTGATAAAGTGGACTACAAACTGCTAAGAGGCCAAAGAACTGCAAGATTATAATATCTTAACAAAATAAATAAATACACACACAAAGGCAAAATGCTTAAAACAAAATCAAGCGACGATAAGCTGGATACGCTGCTCTCGAGATCTGCAGTGCCTATCATCGATCTGGCGCATTGCGGTAAGTGCGATTCGACCCATAAGAATTATCCATGTACTTCAATTAACAATGCGGATGCAACATTTTGTTGTTGCTAAGCATGCCTCATGATACAGCAGCTCCAACAATGCAGTGGCCCCTGACTCATTGCTAGATAATTATCTGCGGCTGAGATTCTTTCGTAATTATCTCTGTATCTTGTAATTGTAGTTGCTAAATTTTTTGCAATGCGGTTAATGTTATTTATTAACTCTGAGCAACTGGCACCTGTGCGCAATCAAATTAAAAAAAAAAAAAAAATTAACAATAATTTATTTCGCATATGAAGTTAATGTTAAAGTCAACCGATTTCGTGTTTAAAAAAAGATTAAACTAAAATATTCCGTCACCTTTTGCTGCCTGGAATGACGAATAAATATTTTATTCACACATTTGCAAGTGTTTATCAGAAAGCTTAGTGATAATAGAGTAAGCCCTAAAACCTTTATGGGGCACTAAAGCAGCTTTAGCATGTTAATGGCTCACAATTGTTTTTATGTCATGATAGCTGGACAACAAATAACATACTATTTCGAAATATTATTATAAATATGTAGCTCATATGGGATATACCATATCACCCAAAGGCTATATAATTACTATAATAATTGTGTATAATTATGATGACAGCAAAAAGTTGTTTTTGTGATGATGATAATTTGTAATTAGCAAAGCGATTATAAATATAATGCGGCTGCGCCAATGTACATATATCTTGTGTCAATCAGGTTGTATAATATAAATGACATTGATTAAATATGTAACTACCAAAATACTTCTTAATGAGGTTCATTTCTGTATGAAATAGGATGCATGTCAGTCGGATACTAGACTAGCCTGCTGTCGAGCGTTTGGTTATTAATAACCTGTAATAAAGCTGCAAACTAGGATATACCCTAAATCCAATCCAATCTGCTGTATTAGCTAGGATAATGCATAAGTTTGGCACTGCTTGCCATTTGCTTTTGGCACTACGCCAAACGATTTATTTAATAACTTCTGTGTTACTTGACGGATTACAATGACATTTTCAGAATATGATTCAGATATTCAATTGAATGTCTGCCAATTTAAGGGGAATAGAGACTCTTGTAAGTGTTGGCGTTATTTGCAATTGAACTTCAATTTAAGCAAAAATCAATTTTAGGATTCCAAAACGTACGAGATATAATTTAATGATTGAATTTAATTAAAATTAAAGCGGAAATAATTATAGAATATTTGATATATAGGAACCTACAAAAACTCTCTAACTCTTTGCATTTTCATTTTCTTAATCAAGAAGGAAAATACTTTATGAAACCTGCCAACCTTCTTCTGCCTGTTACATACATTATCATAAATTCAGAATACCCTGGTTTCCCATTTTCATTTGGTTCACCAAATTGATCAAAGAGAAATTGACAAATATCAAGTTGACATCTCAAATGTTGTTCGACAGATAGTGATAAATGTTTTCTGGATGCTTAATTGATGGAAAAAAACGATTCCTATGTCGAATTCTAATCAGAAAAATGATATAGATAAATATGCTTAATATTCTGGTGTTACTTATTACAGGTGGATAACCTGTGAAATGCTAATGTGGATACATAACTTACTATATGTCCAATTTGCATATGTACTTAGCACATTGTGTGCTGCTACGCCCAACACATTCTTTGCTAGACAAATTGACAGCTTATGTGCTTGGAGGGGGCTTTATACGCAGCTCGCATCCACGCCATGCCCAAGCGTTGCCCAGTTGACCTTGGGCTTGGCACTTGACCTTCGCGCGACGAAGTTGTTTCCAAACATTTCAGCCATTGACCCCCAAAAACAAAATAAAACGAGTAAATAGTCGGTCGCAGCGCGATTGCACGTTGTGCGGCGCAGTTGTGTCAACGGATCTTAAATTGCTTTCGAGTTTGAGAGGTTTTTGAACTATGCATATCAAGTACTCCTTATAGTTTAGCCAATGCCAATGCAATCAAATTTAACTTCGTCCGAACTGTGCGGAAACTCAAACAAAATGCATAAACATATTTACATTCAAGTTTTATTACGATTTGATTTGGGGAAACTTGAGTTCTTTGGGAGTTTTTGTAGAGGGTACGTAACTTTTGTCATGCACTGTGCTAATCAAATGGGTAATATTTGTGAGTGAAACAGAGAGAGAGAGAGAGAGAGAGACGAAGAGGGAGGGATAAAGACATAGAGAGTATTGTTTCATGGTATTGAAACTTGCATTAGAACACATAATCAGAAATTTAAATTATTGTAATGTAATCTTAAAGTGGTAGCATTATAAATAAAATATTTTGCCAAGGGATTTTGCTTATGAATGGAACTATACTATACTAAGTAAGCTTATTAATGTAGATAGGACTATATATATTTATAAAGCATAATCAATAAACAAATAATTTGTTATGGAAACTTTTGCTATTTTAAAAAAATATTGATTGTCGGAAGTTTTCAGCTTTCTGATTCATTCAACTTATTTTTAAACTTTTTGATTAAAATTATCTTCCAATCAGATTGCCAACAAGAGTATTTAGCTTTCGACTTGACAATCTTTCAATTGATTATTTCGTGTTGACATATTTACATAGTATATCTGAATGCGATTTTCGCTGCACTTGTTCATTTATAGTGGCTGAGGGAAGCAGTCGGCGGTTGGTCGGGTTTCGTCGATTTCAGTGCAGTGGTTTGACAGCATTGTTTGATTTGTTGTTAATATTGCTGTATATTTACACACTGCTCAAGACAAGCCGAGTAACAAACTGACAAAACAAGCACGCTGCTCGTTTCAAACGACGTCAGCGGAAAAGTGACGCAATTGGCAAGTGAATCCCGAGCAGCGTCACCAAGTCCGCGCCCACTGTGTCCATTGTCAGCTTAATTGAAACATGCGGCATCGTCACAACAGCTGAGCAAAACAATAAGCAAACACATCACCAACAACAACAGCGACGATAATAATAACAATAATAATGAATAACTGGTCGTTTGACGACGCGCTTTCAATCCGAATAAATCTAGCTTTAACCTGTATTTTTGACCAACTAGGCAAGTTTATCTCTGCATCCATTAGCCAACTGTTGAATGAAATTTAGTTTGTTGCGGTTTCTCTCTAAAGCAATTGACGCAATCAAACGGCGAAAAGTTAAACAGCTGTTGGCAGAAGTTTCTCATAAACTATGAAGGTTAAATAGCTACAGGTTTTAAGTAAATGCATTAGATTAAATATAAAAGATTTCTATAAGTGATCTAAATTTACTTAATTCAACTATTTGAAAGTCCTTTCTAGTTTCAGTTTGATGACCTAGTCTTTTTGCACACTCACAGATAAGTTTAGTGCGGAAGCACTTGCTGAGTAATTCACTGAAATATTTTTAAATGTGAAATTTATCATATGACAGCAGGCTTTTATCAAGAACAATAGATAAAATTTAATAAGCACCTCCAAACAAATATGACAAAGTGGTTTTCACGTTCGGCAACATGTTGCTAGAAATTTCATGAGAATTTTAGCTTGAATGTTATTCCCAATCATATGTGTATTCATTTATTCTACTATTTGACAATTAATTGAATTCTTAACTAAGAGCTCAAAAATTTCCTTTAATTATGGAAAAATGCTATATTAATGCTGGAGAAGATTTTGAAAGGCTTGGCAGATACGCAGGCATTTAGTCTTATCTAACAATCAAATACGTCGAAAAGTTGATTTTATAATTGTGAAATGTTCGAAAATAGAATATCTTCTTCGTTTTTAAATTGAAATAGATTTTGTGTTTTATTTTCTACGCAGAACATTTTAATGCTCATCATTTCAGCGCTTCCAAGTGGGCACACACTTGAAATATTTATGCGAAGCTTTAAGCTAGATATTATAAAATATTGCTCGAAATACATTTCATACAGATTTGCTTTTTTCCATTAATGAAATAAATAAATAATTGATTTAGTAATCACTTTTTTGTTTGGCATTATGCATTTGAGTCTGGTAAATTTCCGTGAATCTATGCACACATAGTATATTAATTAAAATTTTTTTTTTTTAAACACTTTCCGCTATTTGGCCAGCAGACTTTTGTGTTCATTTAAATATTTGATAAGTAAATTCAAAATTGTGTGCATGTGGTTTTCCCTCTCAGCTGGATATTTAGCTCTGTGCAGATATGAAAGGGTATATGTATGTATAAATTGCGGTATATATATACTTTAAATTAATGTGTGTATAGAAAATAGACGCGAAACTAATCAAATTTTAGCTTAGTGTTTGACCAAATACTTGATACCCATTAATTAGGCAGATATGAACGACATCGCTTCGGCTTAGTATACCCGATAGACACTCATCTCGTGCCTGACTCATACATAAATCATATAGTTATAGTATATTATATATTTCAGTATACATCTATATACCGTTCCTTTAAGCAATCATCAATGGGTATCTGCTAAAAACAGCAGGCATCGCGCCAATAGAAATTCCGCACATAACATACACAATAATTTGAGTATACAAAACAAAGCCGAACGCATAGACGTTTGTTTATAGATCGACGCGAATTCAAAGACCATAAATATCGGAAATGTTTATGGCATAGAGCAATTTGTATACACAAACAATTTGGCAACTGATCGAACTCTAATGCCAATCAACTATTTAGAAATAGAAATTCAAAGCTAATTAAATCAGATACATTGCCTCATGTGGCAAACAGCGTTCGATGCGATGATCTTCAACTGATTACGACACAGGCGGCCTCTACTGCTGACTCAATTAATTAGCCTCAATATAGATAAATTAGCAACAAGTTAGCTACTAGCATGTGAGCACTACAAAATTGTAAAATTGCAAAAAAAAAAAAAAAAAAAAAAAAAAAAAAAAAAAAAAAATGAAATGAAATGCCAACAGTCGCAAATTGAAAAGTGCCTACACAATACAGTTGGCGCCTAATTGAAGTGCATGCAAACAGCAAATGTCGGTCAGAATGAGTGTGACTCTGCTTCCTTTAGCTCAATAGACGCTTCATATTTGTATATACATATATATAGTGTTTATATAGTACTCTTACACATAGACATCTGTACAGCTAATCAAATGAAATCGAAAGGCATCGTTACGCTTCAATTGATTCCATTCAGCACGCTGCCTGCCTGACCTTTCCGCATATCTATCTCATCATCATCGTCATATGCAAACGTACATGAATGTGGGACGCACTGAAAAAAATTCCATAGAATTGTGTTGAAGAACTCAATGTACTATAGTATTTGTCGCCTGGTGACAGAAATCTGTTTTCTGCCCAAGTGAAGCACGACACGCACTGATAACTCTCTGCCATACAACGTAATTACTATTAACCGTGAATTCTCTTGCTTATCAGCTGAAAAACAGTGCGTCATGGTGTTGATTAGGGTGCTATGGGGCTTTACGTTTGGGGCTTGGGCCAGCTGGGTGGTCGAGGTGGGCTGGTTGGGCCGGTTGGGCTGTTCGGTGTGCGTTCAACTGAAATTGACAATTATTTATTTATAGATTGCCCATACGGCGTGTGCGCCAACGTGAACGTGTGGAAATGTATTCTCAATTGTTAATATTCATTCATGGCTGGCGCTGAATGAACAATTAGCATACTGATGTATTTCTGTCTATCTATCTCTATCTCTCCATCTAACTATATGTACATACAAATTTTAAATATCTCTTCAAATGCAAAAAGTCTTATATCTGACTGCTGTTTTGGTTTTGGTTGTATAATGAGATAAGATTTAGTATTAACTTTGGACTCTAAGCTGCTTCACATTGTTTACTCGAGTGCCACAGAGCTCTTGAGTTTATTCTCTTTATAAAGTATCCTCTCCACTTGATTTGCGCTTGTGGCTTTGCTCATTTTTATACCTTTTTGTTGGAGAAAAATGTTTTGTCACGTATTATGAGGGAGACTTCTATAGCTAGCTGAAAATATATATGTAAATGTAAAATCTACAAGGTATACTCTCATAAGTATGGAAAGCACACTCCATGTGATTCATTACTCATATATAAACTTTATCTGGATTTTAGATTCTTTATTAATAAATTAGTCATTTGAACGATCTTATAGCTCTAAAAGTACATCATATAATTTTTAAATGGGAATTTATAATAAATTAAAGGGTATTTAAGCTTCGGTGCATTGCAGATATCCGTCTTTGATTGTTATGAAGGCAGTTTTATTTTTCTCAATAATTTTCCGCCAGGAAAAACCAAGTTGCGGCCATTGCAGCGCCATTGAAATTGATTGCATTTACCTTTATTGCATTTGCTCGCATTGAGTCTGATGCATTGGCTGAACTATGCATTCGATTGCTTGAATCGCATTTAGATTATTGCTTCCATTATGCCAGCCGGCTGCCTTTCGAACGTTCTGTTTATCGCTCAGTAAGACTTAATTATAAATTCGAATTAGCGAAAATTGTGCTGGCACGTGGATTGCTCGTTACTTGGCGTGTGGCATTTGTTAAGGTATTTATTGCGGTTCGTATAGTCCGAATACGTTAGAGTTTTTTGTTCTTTAATGGGGGCCCATAAAATCGTTGGCGATGTGCTAGAATTTTATTTATATTTATGGTTATTGTCAGCAGCTGGACGTGGCTTTAGCTCATATTGTTATTATTATTATTATTTTTTTTTTAATTCTGCGAAATTATTTACGGCAATTATTCAACAAAAATAAAGCTAAAGAGTTATTTCAGAGAAGTGCAATTTCGCCCCAATGAATGATTCTAATGAAATTTCTATTAATACCATTACAGGCATCGAGGAGGTGCCCGTCAAATCGGTGGTGAACCGCGTGGGTCATCAGCTGCAGAAAGCCTTATCCGAGAAGGGTATGGCTTTGCTGGTCAATCATGGCATTTCTGATGAAAAGGTGGCTACAATTCTTTGTCCAGTCATGCTTAATCTGACTCTGTTTTGCTTTAGCTAAAAACGGCATGGGACCATTTGGATGACTTTGTCGACTTGGCAGCAGATGTGAAGCAGCTTTACATACGTAACGATGGCGACAATCATGGCTATGTAAGTCCGGGCAAAGAGCGCTTCGATGGCAAAACACCGGAGCTGCGCCATGCCTTCAACATTTGTACGCTTAACGTCCAGAATCTGCCGGAGGAGCCGTTGCCCGGATTTGCGGATCACATAAGCACACTGGCCAATGACTTTAAGGCGCTAGCCAGCTTTATACTGCAGGCGCTGGCCGTCTCGCTGGACATTCCGCCCACATTCTTCCTCGAAAAGCATTCACACATGATGTCCGGTGATCACGACAACATGACTACTCTGCGCATGCTCTACTATCCGCCCATAGTGGACGATGAGCCCGGCCATGGCCAAAACGATGTCATCAAGGGCCGTTGCCAGTATAGCTACCAGCGCTGCTTATCAGATCAGCCAGATTTCCGGCCCGAGCGGAATCCCCTCGAAGACGAGCCGGACAACGTGCAAGCCAATGGCAAGGACGGGGAGATCTCCGAGCACAAGTTGGCCAACGGCGAGGTCATTCGCTGTGGCGCACACGTCGACTATGGCACATTCACGCTGTTGGCGCAGGACTCTGAGGGCGGCCTGGAAGTGAAGCTGCCGGGCAGCGAAAAGTGGACTCGTGTGGGTCACTTGCCGGGTGCCATATTAGTCAACTGTGGCGAGATCTTGTCCATCTGGACACGCAAACGATATCCTGCACTGGTAAGCCCTGACCTCTAACAGAATGCGAGCTCAATTATATACTCTTTTTTCCATTCCATTCCAATAGCAACATCGCGTCGTCATACCCGAGCAGGAGCACATACGCTCTCGTGGCCGACACTCGATTGCATTCTTCTGTCATCCAGACAATATTACAATGATATCTCCCAACGATCTGCCTCAAACTGAAACCGAAGAGAATTCAACGTGTCTCAAGCAGCGCAAGAAGTCCTTCAAAGCGGCGAAAGAGCGGTAAGCTTTGATCTCTCTCCTAATCGTTGTTAACCAATTTTTACTAAACTTTGATTTCTTTTATGGCCTCGCTTTGTTTGGATTCAATTGTCGTTATCACACTGTCGCCGCTGGCCATAAACCTATCAACAAATAAAGTGTATACAACGCGTATCAGCTAATACAGAAAAAGTTTAGGGAAACTTACACCACCAACAATCACGCGCAATGACGTTGCGCCACCACGTAGTCGCCAGTCGTCAGTTGCTAAGATCCTCATCTCTACTCCTGCCACTCTGTCATCATCCTTTCATCAGCCTGTGGGGAGAGCAAACATCGTATAAGAAAGAGTTTGATATCGACAACACGCTTGATATGTTTTAAACTTTTTGTTTTATTATTATATAATATACGATTGTAATTGCTTCATTTCATTAGTTTGTATCATATGTATTTGATATACATACATAAATAATATTTATATACAAATACAATACATACAATGTTTTTGAATATTCTGAGTATCAACATCAATTATACACTGAGAGAAACGCACATTTTAACACATTTATCTTACAGCTAGGCGCTAGACACTTATTTTCCATTCCTTGTTTTATGTTTGTCTAAAACTCGACCATATCGCAATTCCAAAATTGACCGATGCTCCGCAACCGAGACCAACTCTTGCTGCTGTAAACATTTACAAATTCTATATATATATATTTTACTTTGAGCTGATGTGGTAAGATTTTCTGTTTGTTTTTGTTTTTTACATGATTACGATATATTTGTTTACACTTGCAATTATTTCAACATTTTTCAATATTTTTCTTTGTTTATAAATTCTTCATATACATATACATAAATATTCTTTTGTTTATCTTCAATACTGCACAACAAACACATTTAACAATGAAATATTTCCTTTTTTCTATTTGATAATTACATTATGTTTTTATTTTAAATCTATGCTGCACGTAAGCTATTGGACATTTACGAGAGTATTTGGCTTAGTTAATTTTTTTTTTATATTTATAATTTTTCTCTTTTGTATGCTTCTATAGCAGTTGACACTAAGAGTATTTAGGGATAATGGAATTGCGTAAATTTCCAATTCAGCATAATTTGCTGAGCATTCAGGTTGATGCTTTGTATCTGTGATAAACTAGCACGTGATCTTGCAAAAATATTAGTTTAGCTAACAATAATATTTAGAAAGAAAATAATAGTGATAATGTTAACATCATGCATACACAAATGTCAACTCGGAGGGAAAAAAAAAATTTTTTTAATTAATAAAGAGCTTAACATAATTATTTTTAAATGAAGAAAAAGCTTAAGCGTTCGCAGGGAACTGTTTATGCCAGTGCTTATCAATTGACGGTGCGCACACTTTTCAGCATTACTGTGATCGATTTACCTGTAGATGTGTGTGTGTGGCTGTGTGACATAGCTTAATAATTTGTCCTCATATTTGCACAATATATTTTATTTATAACAGAAAGTCACATGGGCAACTGTCAGTTAACATGCCAACAAACAATAAGAAAAATATTGTTTTTTCTGTTGTTATTATTGTTGCTGCTCTTGGTGTTGCTGCTATTAACCAGCTGATTTGATCAATAGAACAAGTATGACACGCGTGTTGGCTTCACTGTCTTTTCCATATGCCACTCCACGCAATCATCCACGTCATAACTTATGCAATTCAGTTATGTGTCACTCAAATGAGTTGTATTTGTTGCTGTTGAAACCCATTTAGAGAGCGCTTTGTTTGCAGTGGACAGCAGTTATGGGAGCTGTAGGTGTGTAATTGTGCCGTGTATTTGGAGAGACGGAAACAAACATCTGTACTTAAGAATATGAATGATTAATGCACTGCATTAGGTGTACCTTGCATTTCAGCAAAATAATGACAAACGAGTAATAAAAGCTGGGACGGTTGACAACTTAAACTGGGAATTAATATAGGCGGTAAAACTTAGTCACTCTCTCTTAAGTTGTGTGAGGCATAAATATTTCAAATTTGAATGAAAAACTTTGTGAGTCGATTTTTTTCTGTAAATTCAACAACTTGGCCAATGTTTCTGCTTGTCGATAAGTAACAATTTGTTCTAAGTAAATGTTAGGGAGAGATGTGTTAAATTTAAGGTCTGCAGCAGCTGTTGACCTTAAAGAAATGCGAAAAGACTTTCACTTTGTGAATAAATGTGATAATCAATAACTTTTTATATAATATGACATATTTGCATACGCCTAGGGACTAGCAGAGTTTTGTTTCTGTAAAGCTTTTTATGCAAAGTGAATAATAATATTTGAAGTTTGGAAGTTGTTGAGTTTTAAAGGCAACTCAGAAAAGTACGAATTTTTTGTGATTGAACTAAATAATTGAGTAAAAGAGATATATGAAAAGAGAAGATAAACTAAAGCGATAGAGATTATTAGCTGCTGCCATATTTTCATTTGCTATAAGTTATGAACACATTTCGTATGCTTATTCAATTTTTTAATAATGCTCGCTTATACACTGAATTGAAATGAGTGGAAATTGAATAATTGATAAGCATCTGCGGTTGATATGTGTACCGTTACAGTCAATAAAAGCAGCTGATGGCTTAATTAAACAAAATTACTAAAATGTGGCCGCATTTTGGTAATTTGAAAATTGAAAATTACAGTGAAAACATATAGTGTAAGAGTAATAACAATAATAATAAATAAATATTTAAGGTAATATGTTTTTCTTGCACTTTTAATTGAATTGACACCATTCAATTAGTCAGAGTTTGAATTTATTGTAAACATTTATTGATGTTTCGATTTAATAACAGGTCGGTTGGGTGTCTCTTTGTTTAATCAAAGTGTCAGAGCTAAATAAAATAAATATTGACAAAAATATTCAAACAAGCACGCGGACAGGCAGATGGAGGGGCGAACAGGCAGGGTGGATGGTAGACTCATTTGTCTATTGCGTTGAGCCGTTAATCTGGCGCTTTAGATAATGACACTGATTTGCCATAGATATATATATACGTTATATATACATTTGAATGTACATGCATTAAATCTATATAACACACCAACAATAATTTTGATATTTAAGGCAAACAAAGCGAATTTTTGATAAGCTTAACTGTGTAAATAATTGCTTTGTTTGCTTTAAGCGAACGCGACAGGCATTTGAAAATGAAAGTCAAACGAGAAACCAGCAATAAAAAAGAAATGAAGTTTACAACCTTCTTAATTTTGGTTGGTAATCTAAAATATATGTATATATGTAGATAAGATTGTCTGGGCATTGCAAATATTTTTCGATATAGATGAGAATAAAAACTTAAAGGTTAATGCTAAGAATACCAATTGAATAAATAATATAACTAAAATGAGAAATATTTAATAAATTAAAATATATATATATATATATATATATATATATATATATATGTCAGCAGATTAAAAATGAAATGATTCAAATACAAGTAAACTATAATTTATTTTACGAATTGTAAATGCCTATAAAAATATTTTATTACATATAAATTAACAAAAAAAATTAATTTAAACAAAATTTGTAAATAATATTACATAATAAATATAATAATAAAAATAATTTATATATAATTCGATTATGTATATAATATATTTTTTACAAATATTAATACAACTAAAACACAAAAATGTAAAGAATATATACAAAATTTAATTCAAGATATGAAGTATTCAGCTGACTATATATGTATGTATATTGGTAGAAAAGATTGCAGTAGAAAAAATTACAATTAAGTTAATATTTGCGAGTTGCATAAGAAACGAGTTATTAAACGTAATGTCAATAGCTTTCAGTAGAGTAGCGACATTTGTCTGTCGTCTGGTACTTATATACTTATCACTAAAGGTTTATTAATGTAGTATTTGAGCGCTACTATTCTACAACAATTAACTAATACGCTCAAAAATGCGACGTGCTCAAATATATATATATATATATATATATATATATATATATATATATATTGTTTAACAGCTTTGTTTTGATGAGACTTTAAGTCACACGTTATATATATATATACATATATGTTTTTTTTTCAGAGACTACAAGCACAGTGGCTAATAGACCAAGTGGATATGTTACTCATACAAATATGGTTTTGTAAATATATATATATATATATATATATATATATAATATATATATATATATATATATATAATTATATAATTAGTACATGCACTATCTCAATTTCAATATCTTTAAGCTTCCCTTGGGAAAAGTTAGTTAGTATCATGTACTATTAGAAGACGTTCTTCACTTATATAATTCTTTTCACACGTATGTATCAATATTTATGGGACATCAAATAGCAATACGTATATCAAACATTCAATACATTATATATGTATATATATTTTGTTATTATTAAATAGATAGGTAAACACTGCACTAAATTCCAATCAAATGTTGTTCTTGTAATTGTTGCTGGCAATTCTAGGAATTTGCAATTTCATCTCTTTCAATTGTGTTGCTCAACAATCTTGCTTTAAATTCAATTTGTAAATATTTCAATTTGTTGTCTTTATTGTACGTGTTCATATTTCTTATATAAATATATGTATATGTTATATTTCATATTTCTTCAATTTTATATGTATTTTTGCACATCAATTTTATTTATTTAATTTTTTTTTGGTTTTCTTTTGAAGGCTCAATTTTTACTGTGGGATTGTCGTGTTCGTTTCGAACCCATTTATACTGTAGCTTAGCGTGGTCATAGTTTTTGGGCATAGATAGTTTTATGTAAGTAATACATATATATGGATTATCTGTATGCCTGGAGGCAGTTAGCATAGAGTGTGCTACACATCGGTGTACTTAATACATACAGCTACACATAAGCAGAAGAGGAGCTGAAAAGGTTTCAAGTGATTTAATTTGTGTAGATCGGATGCAGCTGCAGCGGGTCCTGGCCGCTCGTTGTGGGCGTACCAGCCGCATACTGACGAGCACGCATCACATTCATCTGTATCTCCGACGAGGCCGTTGAGTTCATGCAGTTTGGCAGCTCAGCGGATCCATTTCGGGCACCGTTAGCTCGCCTCTGGCCAACGCCAGCGCCGGGTCCGCCTCCAGCTGCCCGAAAACTGGTGCGACAATTGATGAGCGCATTGGGGCAACAGCTCTGCAGGAAACAAAAGTAGAAGACGAAAGAAAAAAAAGATAAACAGGCACATATATTAACAAGAGCAGAGAGCCAAATGAGTCTAAATAGGCGTAGAAAGAATGCTGGCTACGTAGTCAAAGGTTAGGCATATTTAAACGGCGTCGGGGACAGATACAGCGAGCGAGATAAATACAGAAAGACAGAGAGACAAAGTGGCACATACTTGGAAGTTGGGGGCTGTGAGGCTGTGTGGAGTGTGTTTTGTTGTGGGCATAGCACATGTCTGTAGCAAGTTTATTTGTAGAAAACCAACGAAAAAAAAAATATGCAAACATAAAAAAAAATGAAAAAGGAAAAATTCCAAGAGAAATACGAAATAAAATGGCGCATTCATTTAAAAAGAGGCCGTCACAGTGTGTGTGAGCTGTTAAAGAGTAGTCTGTGAAATACAAAATTTGTGCGAATAACAAAAAAATGAGACAAAACCCACAATTTTACCCAAAACAAACTCGGAGCACCAAAATATGCGCATTTGTAAGTGTTTGTTGTTGTTTGTTTGGCGACCATTTTGTAACAGGTGCTCTGTGTGGGCTAAAATGTGTGTGTGTGTGTGTGTGTGTGTGTGTGTGTGTGGGTGGGTGAGTATGATACACATACACTTGCATATATGGTTATGTACATATTATGTATAATATACTTATATCAGCCAAAAGCTTTTCAATTTGAATATTACATTTTTGTTTGTGTATTTAGTTTTTATTCTTTTTTTTATATATTTATTTTTTTGTAGCATTCTTAGCATTTGTTGAGCGTTAGGCAACGTTTTAGAAGGGCAAAAGCCAGCTGTGCATGGAAAAGATGAATAGATGAGATTAAAGATAGAGAGATAGAAAACCAATTTACAATATATGTATATACATTAGATACGTTCGAGGCCGAGAAACTGATATGCTATATATGTGGAATTGCTTTAAGAGAAATAGAAGACAGAAGTTGAGTTGAGAGCAGAGGGGCTTACATACATAGAATAGCTCAAGCAAGCAGGTCGTGCATAGAAATCATCATCAGGCAATATATATATTATATTAATATATAATTTCGCAGCAATAAAAGTTGTGACATGGACGCAAGCAATAGCTATTGCAGTTTGCAGTTTGCAATTTGCAGTTGCAGTTGCAGTTCACAGTTTAAAGTTTACTGTTGACTCAGTTAGCTAATATGTATGCTACGTTTTAGCTACAGCTAAGCGGCACTAGTTGCCAACGCAGCTCCAAGTAAACTCATATAGCTACCAAAGTATTCTCAGTCTGGCCTAAGTCTCTCTGAATGCTGGCGCTGTTATTGTTGAAGTTGAAGTTGCAGTTGCTGTTGCAGCAGTGTTCATAGTTGTTGCTGTTGCTGTTGCCGTTGCACTTGTGCTTCCCATTGCCGCTGCAGCTGTTTTGCATTATGTCTAGGCGAGAGGCGAAAGGTGAAAGGCGAGAGACGAAAGGCAAAAGGCAAAAGGCAAACGGCATTTGGGTATTTCGTTCGAAGGTTGATTTAAAAGCAATATGTATTGATAAGAGGTCTTACTTGACTATTGGCAACTAACGCAGAGCTCCCACCCAATCTATGTATGTATAATAAAAATAGGACCGATTGCCCCCGCATAGTGAGCTTACCTTGAGCGTCTTTTTGAATGCGGCCCTGAAATCGCGATTGAAATATGCATAAATTATTGGATTCAGCGCAGAGTTGAAATAGCCAATCCAGAACAATATGCCGACCACAATTCGTGGCGTTTTGCAGCTGTCGCAGAGAGTGAATGTGATGTACCTGAGAAAATAATGAATAATTATAAAAGCGAATATAAAAGTTTTTGCTGACTGACTGACACTGAAAATTATAAAGTAATTAAATAAAAGCTTATAAAAATTGAAAATTTGGCAGACATAAATGAAAACGAGTGCCCTTTGACCTTTGGAAAGCTGAGTTATATCTCTAGGTTGAATTCCTAGTTAAAATTTCGTTGCCATCTGCACTGGCTTTCAATATAATTATTATTTATAGCCTTGAAAGTTTTTCTATTATAATTTATAATTCAATATTACCAAAAATTAATTTATATTCTGGTCGCTTGAATTGCAGAGGCAACAGTCAGGATCACACAACGGCTTTCCACTTACACAGAAGACACTCAAAGGTCGTTTAATATTCATAGTGGATTCTTAGTTCCTTTATTTTATCTTTAAGGTATTAAGTGAACTGGCTCTGCCAATGGCCAGTTAGTTCATAATTGCGAACTCATAATGCCCCTGCCAGCAACTTTTCTTAGCAACTTTTTCTTTGCAACTTTTTTTTCGTCTTGGCTAAGAAGTGAGTAGAAGAAAGTTGCATAAGTTCAGGCGAAACAGAAAAAGAAATATCACTTTTAGAGTCGTGTACGTTTAAATTAAAGAGTGAGATGCAGGTGTAATTGCTGATTAGAAAGAGCTTGCGTGAACTTTTCTTTAGGCTCGATATTTCGTCTTTCTCTATATATGTATGTATATATATTTGTATTTAGCAGATCTTCGCAAGCTGCTGACATCCGGTACGTACCATAAGAAGAAGGGCAGCCAGCAGAGCAGAAAGGCGCTCATTATGATGCCCAATGTGCGGGCTGCCTTCCGCTCGCGCCTCATTGTCGTTATGGTTGACTGCTCCACCTGTATGCTGGGCCGTGGCTTGGGTATTTGGCTAATCTGCAGATGCTTCTCCAGCAACAGGGCGGCTACTTTGGATCTGCGTGGAGCATGTAATTAGCGTTAATTGCGATAAACAAATTAATTGGTTTACCTGTACACCAAGCGCTCCTGCCGGTCGGCCTCCTGGTAAATGCGATAGTACATGGACAGCATGACAATTCCCGGTATCCAAAAGCTCATCGACGAGCTCACAATTGCGTAGGCCTTGTTCACTTTGAACTCGCATATCTGCAATTCAATTACATTACAGTACACCCATTGTTGTTGAGTGCGGCAAATTGAAATTCAAACGGTGTAATTTCATCAAATAAATCACATTAAGCTACATGGTTGAGCTCATAAAACAAAAACAACGTCAACAAATTGATGGGGCTTTTATTGCTGGCAGCCATCTGAAATCAGCTATCAACCATCGACATTAGAATGTATGTGATAATATGCAAAGTGCAGTCAATTAACTGTAAATGCAACGGCAACTGCAACTGCACTGGAATGGCACAGACAATAATAAAATTTGTGGCAACGTTGCGTATGCGTAATGCGATTATTGCACTCAAGTGAAAGCAATAAAAAGCAAACCAATTATAACATACATTAAAGCTATGATATGACAGGCAACCACGCCCCCAGGCACTTAACTTTGTCTCAAGGCCATCTAATCAGATTTATGTGCGAGTTGACGCGGCGCTGTCGCTGCCAGTTATGAAGGACAACAATAACAAAGGACAACAATAACAACAACATCAACCGCCCACAACAACAGCAACATCAACATGCACAATGACAACCACATTAAGTTAAACTAATTAAAGCTCAACTTGAATGCCTAATGTATGCAAAGGGCTCTTTCACTGAGTCGACGCTTTGTGTGAAGTCGAAAATTATGCACAGGCGGCACAGGCACAGTCAGAGGCAAAGGCAAAGGCAAAGGCAAACGCAAAGGCAGAAGCAGAAGCAGAGGCACCATCACTGGCATTGGCACAAGCCCAAGACACCAGGACCAGGCACCACAAACGCAAATATAATTACATTTATTTATACATCAGCATTTCTATTGCACAATAACAAGGCACAGCAACAGCAACAACAACAACAACAACCTTTAGCAGCTGGCAACAGTTGTTAGGTAGCCAGTGGCAGGTATTGAGCCACTTTCGTTGATGCCGCTGCTTGAGAAGTTAACAAATATGTTAGCTGGTCCAAGACGTGCTCATGTCGCAAAATGGCCAATAAAGCAGACCCAGTAATAAATATGCCAACTGTCGACCGAGCACCTAAAAAGGCGTAAAAACACCGTAGATGCCTTTGCTCCCCACATAAATCAATTTTCCTTGCAACGACTTCTGGCCTCCTAGTCTAAGCCAACAGAGCTGGACGCGTGCCGTGTTATTTGCCGACGTGCAAATAACACCTGAGTTGAATATGAAACAATTGTCGGACAAATAGAGTTCTGCTCGAGCGAACTAGGTCTACATTCCAATCAATTTAAAACTTAGGTTCAGAAGTGTTTTCAAATGATTTAAATACGCTTAGGTATTAGCTGAATTATTGATCTGCCTTTCACATAGTTGCAATTATATAGTGATATAAAGTTTGGGACATTCTTACGAGAATTTTAATAGAGACTTGATTATTCCTAGTTTCAATGACTCATATTCCATTTTGAAGCTCGTCAAATAATAAGAAATATATTTAATATTAAGAGAGCACAAATTGACCCAATAGTCTAACTTTGTAAGAGATTTATATATATGAAAAGATTACGGTATATTGCTCCATATTCTCCATATTCCTAACATGCATGATCACTCTCATTGCGCATCGGCCTGATCATGCTTGCAGTTGCTCGTGAATCGAGAGTTCTGCAAATCGCCTAAATACATACACAACAGTAATAAATGTCGCTTGCTCATATTTAGCACAAGACTTTATAAAATTTATATATATTTATTTATAATATATTTATAAAATTAATTAACATTTGAAAGGTTTATAATTGAATATGTTTCGAACTTTGGTCATCAGTTTATTTATATCTGACTGACATAAAATATAAGTATAATAGTTCAAATTCTGAAAGCTCAAAACGGACAACGAAGGGTCTAAAATTTTATTGAATTTACTTGAATATTCTGGGTAACTCTACAGCTATTTATTGCAAAGTATTCAATTTAGATGAGATCTTTTGTGCTAACACAAGGACGGAAACAAAAATTTGTTTTTTAAATAGTATAAATATGAAAAAGTTACAAGAAAGTGAGTGAATTAACTAGAGAGGATGAAGATGAAATGACATCTGCGAGTGTTAGGTCATGGAAGTCTATGGTCTTTATAAGTTTGGCTGGCTAATTTACATATAAGTCAATTTTGGGGCGATATGCATTAGACTATCTAATAATAAAAGCTATACAGCTTTAAAGACCCTCAATAATATGCAAATGTTAATATAGGATTAGCTTGTGATATTGCTCACAATATGTATCTAGCTAAGCGATTGACAGCCAATCTAATTAAATATTAAACTGCCAAAGTCCTTGTCTCGTGTTAAGAGATTTCGACACGCGCTCAGCTCTAGTCTGGCATCTAAACCAAAGTCAATGTGCAAGCTACACTTACAGCTGTTGGCAGAATTTATGGCTCACCTTGTGGCCACTGTGGTAGAGGCAAGCAAACTGCATGTCTAGGGGATGCCCAGCCCCAAGCAAACACTCACTCACATACATACAGACACACACTCATGCACACAGACGCACTTGCGGGCAGTAGAAAGTGTTGAATAGTGAAGCAGTTGAAAATTAAGGAAACATATTGTCAGCTTACATGGGGATTGGATTTGAGATATTTCCAGTTCTCGTTTGTGGTATACCAGCCCGAACAGATGGGTAGGAACGAGAGCAGCGCCGGTGATAGCCAAACCATTAGCAGCATGATAAAGACACGACGATGCGTCATTATGAGTGGATAGTCCAGTGGCTGGACTATAGCATAGTACCTGAAATGAAAAGATATTTTATCGAATGTTCGCCATATAATTTTTAAGCTAATTGATGCTATACCTGTCGACCGAAATGCAACACAGATGCATGATGCTAGCCTGTGGAGAAGTAGACATCGAAACTGTTCCAGATATCGCACATTACCGACCCGAACATCCATCGGCCAGATATCTCGACGGAAGCATTAAAAGTCATTGCACAAAGTGCAACCAGCATGTCGGCCACCGCTAGTGAAACCACAAAATAGTTGGTAATGATGCTGTAAATGAAAGATGAACATGACTAACTTTACCAGAGGATGCCATCGGGGAAATGTAGACAAATTTTCGAAACTTTCACAAATCATCAAGTTTGGCGCAATGCACATTTATGTCATTATACTCATGAGTATATGGCCTGTCGCATAGTTTGCCTGACAGCTTATCGACTTAATGACTCGTCTGTGTGTGCGTGTATGTGTGTTTGTGTGTATATATGCGAGTGCAGCTCGTGGTGCAGTCTGAGAAGTGGCTGCCAGTGGGTAATGAATTAATTGATAATATGCTTTAACATTCGCCGTAATGCCACAAACTCTACACACACCACGCTCTATTCAATTATGAGCACATGGCGTATGCGCAACTCTAAAACTCATTGCAGCTTTAATGGGCAAAACTTTAAGCGAAAGGCAATTACATTTCCATATCTCACAATTTACACTAGGCCAATGAACCAGCCTCACGTTCAAACTGCCACAAACTTAATTACAACCCACAGGAACCAGCCACAGCCGTCGTGATGGCAAAATTCGAAAGACAGACATCAAGGATGGGCGTAGGACGGGCGTGGGATGAGTGTAGGATGACGGCAGTGCCATGGCAAATAACGGACAGTTGTTGGCAAGCCTTAACTACCACAGAAATGTACAAGGCATAAGGCTGAATGCCAGCGTCAACAACAGAAAATATAAGTAGCAAAGAGGCGTCGCTTTAAATCCGATTAAATGCCCTAGATGAGGGCAGAAAAGAAGAGTTGAATGCGGGACCATGTCGATTCCGATAGATGACAAGTTTAATTAGATTTATGACTTGCCAGATCTTCACAGCTTCAGCACTTTAATTTGGATCTTTAAAATGCCAAAGTAAACACTGTTAATTGCAATTAGTGAAAAGTTATTGATTGCAAGCTTGTTATGACTGCCAATGTCAACTAGCTTCAAGTCAGATTATGTTTTTCTTTTGAAATATGCAATTTCGTATGGAGAATCATGAATGGCTTGATGCCAGAGGTTAGAATGCCGCTTACGTAGTAGTGAAAGTAATTTATTATCTTTTAATCTATTGTCAAGAGATATATTCAGAATTAAAACACAAAATATTTATGTGGAAGTGCTAAAATGTTCTTTTCAATTTTAAAGATTTATTTATATAAGTAGTTTCATTTGTATATTTCAGCTATGAAAGTTTGTCTGAAGGCTATCTAAGAATAATATGCAGTTGGACAATTATTAAAAAGCACATTTCTTACGATTAGGTTTTAAAAATTCATGAAGGTCGAATAATAATGCAAAAATTCATGGTTGATTGCGCAATTCACCATATGCCCCAATATTTTTCTTATCTCTCAGCGTTGATCGTTAATTTCTATTTAAGTTAGGCGAATGCAAGTTATTCAACTGAAGCTAATCTATGGATTAATTAAGTCATAACGTTAAAAACGATAGCTAGAAACAGGATATTTGCTAAATCATTTGAAATAATAACAAGAATTTGTAAATTAATCTACATTACGATTACATTGATACTGAAGTCTATATTAATTATATAATATATATATATAATATATATAATATAATTGTCATAGGTTTGCGGGAATTTTTAGGCTATCTTAATTTTAGGAAATCAATTTTGATTTATCATATAACAGCCCAGAATTGTATGAAACTCAGTATGTAAGACAGACTTTGACTTACTATCATATTACATTTAATCTTACATTAAAACAAATAAGGCTGTTTCATGCATATACTGAGAAAAAACTCAGAGAACAACCGATTGCATCAATTCTTCAACAAATTCGTTTGCCATCGGATCATAACAGTTTTCATTGTTTTTATTTCGCTCTGATTATTGCGCGTGCCTTTGGTTGAGTTAAATGAAGCAAAATGTATTTGGTATATGTATTGGTATGTATGCGAGTATTGTCTTCGCTAAACACATTAACAGTGTACTCAGTGCACTCATATGTGCACTTTAGTTATTTGCTCTATTACTAAGTCCCATTTTATGAGCGTCAATCGTAACGCTCTCTAAATTATGTTCGTTAAGCGAATAACTCAAACGAAAAGAACCGAGGCGAAGAACCGCTCAGCGAGAGCGAGAGCGAGAGAGTATGATTTCTTTTCCATCTCGCTAAATATTAAAGCGGCTAACTTTTAATTGAGTGCTAAATTTTTGTTAAAAAAAAGTAACATCAATTATTATATATACAATTCATAATTTTGATTACAATTTTCAATATATTTAGAAACAATTTAAACAAATCAATGAAAGCTAAATTATCATTTGCCTGATTAGTATAAAATTCATCTAAAGTGCAGAAAAGTAATGTATAAGAGCACACATCATTTGTAAATATATATTTTTTTGCATCTTTTCGGCATAAATTCTGGCTCGATTATAATTAGAATATATTTAGGAGCGTTTTATCTTTGCGCTTCATAAAACTTATATAGGTTTATTTCGACAAGCTGAACTTTTTGTTGGCTGCACCTTAATGGGCCGTACGAAAGTTGCTTCAATTAGTGTACCGGATATTAAGTCAGCCAGGCGCACACGCACAATCGTCCATGTATTTGTAAGATTTGTAAGGCTGAGCTACGAACGAAGTCCGACACGTTGAGGCTAGGTTAAATGGTGCTCAAATTATCGCATGAAAATTTGGTTAATGCGAGGCTTGAGTTGGACACACACCTGTGATTTGCACGCAGGTAAACAGATAGATACACAGACACACACACTCTTACACTGGCACACTGGGGTAAAGTAGGAATGCATGTCAAGCATAATTAGGCCTAATTTGCCATAATGATTTAAAGTACACAGCGGCGCAAAGCAGTTGAAATGGGTCACAGGCAACCATCAAGGAAGATACAAATTTTTATGCACCTAGCAATAGTCATCAGTAGCTTCGCCCCCTTCATTCAGTCCTTTAACTTCTGGCCTGGCAACAACAAAACACAGCTTCGCATTCTACGCAAGTTAAATGAGCCCCTTAAATGTGCCTGTCTGTCCGCCTGGGCTGTCGCCAAGGTGAGCATTTTCTGGGGCTGCTTTAAAAGTTTTATGCCTTGACATTGAGCGCCTTAAGGCTTCTTGTGTGGTCGTGAGCATGAGCCTGGGCGTGGGCGTGACCGTACGGTGTATGCGATTTATGTAGCTTAAATGCCAGCCAAATACAGCATATGAATTTGCGCCTGAAACACGTACGAAATTATGAAGAACTGTCGTAACACACCCACGCACACCCACGCACACCCACAGGGCGCTGGGTGACATCTCCAAATATATATGAGAGAGTGTTGAGTAAGTATTGTTGTTAACACACTCTGATCTCAATAAAAGATGCAAAAAGAGAGAGATAGAGAGAGTATGATGCGAAGAGTTATTGTGTTAAAAATATTAAAGAATATATTTATTATAAAATTTAGATTTGTATTAATCTAGATCATATGCAGAAAAATATTTCATAATAAATTAATTTTTACAAATACTTAAAGCTTATAAGACATATATACAGGCTACTGCACTTAGTGAACCTCGAAGTCGTCTACTCTCGGCTGAGTTGCTGTTGAGGCTCCCAGCAATTTATAAGTACATATGTACATATGGACCGTCGCAAATAAAATGCCAAACCCGGCAGCGTCTGCCTGTGCGCCCTTTTAAGAAGGCCACAATATTTAAATGTGTTCATCTTATTAACATATTCGATGTAATTACGCACGTTTTCGACATTTGACAGTGCCGCACAGAAGTATGCCAATGGGCGGGCGGCTAAGTTATAAAGCAGACACCAGCCCAGCACATGGTAATGGTAATGGGTGCGCCTGAGCCTGAGCAGAAAAGTTGACAAATTTCTTGACACGCAACGCGACCCAAATATGATAAATGATGACAAACTAATGGACGCTAAGGCGCATAGGATTAACGCGCCGACGGTCAAAGGCTGTGCGAAAAAGGCAACATAGACACAAATTCCTGGCCATGTCCTTGATGCGCGCGCTGACAATGATGACAATGGCGCTTTGTGGCCTACAATTCAATAATAAAAGCTCAAGCACGTTGTAGGCGGACGCAACCGACAGCGGAATACTCGTTCAGGTTTATTTCAATAATAAAACTCAGTAGGGAATGTAATATTTCAGTATATAAATTATATTATTCTGTATATATCAATTTAAATATTTGTATCTGCCACACGCATAGAGACGAGTGAATAACAAAACGAATATACTCTTCTCGCTTCTAGAAAACGAGTATTGAAAAGCGCGCCTCGAGCTAGTCGAACCATTGAAAATGGAAATAAATGAAACACGTTTGAGCATTGTTTCCATTGTTGTTGGTATTGTGCTACCTCGTATTCTCCATTAACAGAGGAAGTTGGGAATTATGGAGTATAATGGACGACAGAATGGACAATAGCCTAGTCAATAGCTTCATTGACTATTTTAGTATATTTTAGTCAAATAAAATGGCACCGATTGAAGTATAGCTTAAAAGAGAAGCTATTATTAGGCTCACACGTTTACATATTTATGCTGTATTCTATAATTGTTGCTTAAAGCTCAAATAAGAATTGGTTTTCTTTCATTTAAATACTTATAGAGCTAATTATATAACAACATTTATTTATGTTTCTAAAAATATGTATGGTGTTCATGATGGCTTTTGTTATTTATTTTCATGCCGTTCATAAACTCAATCTCTGAACATTTCATGAAGTTCAGGCTGTGGAATCGGAGTTTATATGTATATACGACAATTTTTTGTTCAAATGATTGAAAGTAAACTAGAATGTTTTACGCAAAATTCAAGGTATACAAATGTAATGTATATATTGCATTGTTGATTATATCTCGTAGTCTTATTTATATCTCAACTTTTGCCTTGAACTTCATCATCTGTGTATAGTTCATTAGTTATCAAATGGGATACCTCTTCTATTGAGGTTAGGTACTTGACTACTTGCAGTGAATTCAACTAAATCAAAATGCTGAAGATTGCCAATTAGAGGAAATATGTATATACGTAAGTTAGAGTATGGCCATAAAACTTCCTTAGCTGCTCTAGAACCTGGTTATGGCCATGTGATCACAACTCACCGCAATTTCCTGTGTCGCATAACCGACACAATCACCAGCATGTTGCCTAGTATGGCGGCCAGTATGATGAAACCAATAATGAAACACTTGACGATGACAAATGTCAAATGCGCGCTGCCCATTTCGGCGGCTGCCGCTGCGGTAGAGCTGCCATTGTCCGTCGCCTGGCCACCGGCAATGTTTTCCAGGGAAATGGAGTTGCGTCCGTTATTGCCCGCGCCTTCATCAACATCGATGAGTCCATCGGCAACGAAATTCAAATAACTCGCATGTGAGGCCGCAGCAGCAGCCGCTGCCGCTGCCGCAGCCGCCGATGTTGATCTCGCTGCTGATACCGTGGCCGTTGCCTCCAGGAGAAGCGGCATATAAACGTGCTGTGACTTTGTCCCTGCGTCCGTATCCTCGAGCAGCGTCCTCGCTGCCACTGTAGCCGATGCCGTTAGCCTGCGTACGAGTGTCATGACGTAGGGCGATTCGTTATTGTTGCTGTCGCCTCAGTGGTGTTGGGGCAGAGCTTAGTCCTTGAATCCAATGCAATTATTGGCCTGCCATTCACCGATGACTCGTTGCCCTGTGGCATACACGTAGTTAGGGGCGTTTGCCTGCGCAGGACATGCTGATTGTAACTGTCATTTGTCGTTGTTGCCTTTTATTGCTGACAGAAGTTCGCTTGCCAAGTCTGCAATTGAAATGATATCAACGATTTATTAGTGCTCATATTTCATTTATTTCCGCAGTGAAATTTACATTTGTTCTATCCTTATTCGATTTGTATCAATTTGGCATTTGTTGTGCCAGTTTAATGAAGCACATCGTGCCAACAATTTATCTACCATCTGCCTGCGGGTCGCGCTGGGGACTTAGCCGGCCGCCCACAATTTGTAGCAACATGCAAATGCTAAACCAGCCCCATAAACACCTTGTGCCTTTGATGGCATTGTATAAACTGTATAGCCCCACGGGCATTTGGCTACCCAATTCGCACACAACAACAGTGACTACACGATAGAAGAAAAAAAAAAAAAGAAAAAACTTGAGCTGAGCTGAGCTGAGCTGAGACTTTGCTGAGAACAGCCAATGAAATTGCTACCTACATAAAGATCTCAAATTGTCGGAGTTGGCGTGGTCTAAAACACGCCCAACGTAATCTCTCTCAACTCAATTGGCTTAATTTGCCATAAATAGCGCCAATGTGTCTGCTAGCAGCAAAATTTTGTGTGGCGCCAGCGAAAGCGACAAAATTTTACTTCCTTCCGCTTACCGACAGCTGTTGTCTGTCAATATTTTATCCTTATCATTAGCGTACGTCAACTTTCAAATTATCTATATACTTATTTCAACTCAGACTCGTATGTAAACTTTTACAATTTGCCAAGTCGCAGACTTGTAATCAATTCTGACAAATTTAAAAACTGCGCCATGTAATGAATAGGTGGAAGAGGAAATATGAACTTTTTTTTAAACAATTAATATTGACAGCAATTGCTATAAAGAAACAAATATGAAATTACATACATAAATAGTATTTATTAAGCAATTTAATGATGAATAATAATAGAGGCTTAAATTATAGTATATCTTTAATCACATCAAACATATCTTCTATTTTATTTTTTTATTTTCTATTTTATATTTCATATATTATTTATATTTATATTTAATTTTATATTTTATTTATATATTTATATTTTATATTTTATATTTTATATTTTATATTTATATTTATATTTATATTTATATTTATATTATATTTTATATTCTTTTTTATTTATTTATTTTATTTTTACATATTTTACATATTAAATAGAAAAGTTATTAGGACTAAGAAATCCTAGTTGTGTAGCCGTACATACGTACGCCATATTATAAGTGATTTAATGCGTGTATGTGTGTGTGTGTGTATTTGGTATCTTTTGATTTTCTTCCGGTTAAACAAACATTTGTGGCTTTGACTTGGAACTCCCTTAAGTTTAACAAACAGAAACATGCGAATGTATGTATGTATGTATCTGTGTGTGTGTATTAGCTAACAAAGTATAAGGCTGATGGGAATGTGTTATGTGTTTTGGATGTTCTGTATCTTTAGGTAAATGAGTTTCGTGTCGACACGCATACAACGACATTGCACACAAAAGCGCTCGCGCACGCTTTTCATTTTCCAATTTCCATTTCCACATATGAAGTGGACTTTAAATCAATAAAAAACGAGTAAGACAGCTAAAGTGTTCGACTACGAGATTCCCTGAAGTCAGTCATTTTTCATATAAATAAAATATATCTACGTTAATTTTATTAAAGCACAACTAAGGAATATATATATATATATATATATATATATTTAAATATATTAGAGTTCTCCCGACAACAATCAATGTACATTATCAGAAATATTAGAGTTGAATATATTTTTAACCAACAGACTCCTTTTAACATTTAGGAGAACTGCTGAAGCATTTACTTTCATTTAGTACCAGATTTAGTACAAATAATATAATATTTTGAGCTCCTTTTTATCAAATTCCTGTTTAATAATAATGATATGATGATGATATTCTATATTTTATTCGCTTATATATATATATAAGCTTCGCTATGCCACTTTTAGTGACAATATCTTTTTGTATGGCGTAGCGAACGGAACTTGAACTTTTACTCAAATAAGTACATTTTAGAATATAAATAATATCAAATACCTGAACAAAATGTGCTATTATATTCTACGCATGCTTAACAAAACAATTAAACTCATTATATTGTGTAGATATCTGTATACCCTTCTATAGTAATCATGTAAAAATATAAGTCAATAAAAATAGGTAAATACCTAGTTTTGTATACTCTTTTTATTAAAATTTTAGTTCTCTGTATACAATGCTAGATATTACCAATTGGTAGTTAAGAGGGTAACATCATTCCATTCTCCACAATAAGTATATAATGTTATTGCCAAAGCGAATCTTATATTTAAAGGCTATTAATAGCTTTTTCGCCTAAGAGTTGATCAAACTAGTGTCAGATATATAAAAATTTTGATTTTTAGTGATCAGTTTTTATTAAAATTGCTTCGAATCGTCGAATTCATATCTATTGGAAAACGTGGGTAATATTACTTTAATATACTGGGGCCGCGGTGAGGGTCTAAACGTGATCTTCATATCGTTGATACGAAGTTTATTAACATGGTAGAACCATAATGTGTACGCCTTATACGGAGTACGACTGAACCATGTATCAATGGAATTTTTTTGTAGGTAAAATGGATTCTAGGGCTGTAAATAAAGAACGCCATCGCCAAAGGGTTGTTAATGTGCACACATATTACTCATAAGCCATGATATAGAGGAATGGTTGTTCTCTCAAGGGTGCATGGTTGCTGATGGGTCTCAAGTGCACGTATTGATAGCTGAACTGCAAGTTTTGTCAATGTAATAAATCAAGGTAGTTCAAGTACGTTAACAGTAAGCCAGACCAATAAATTCGTTAATTGTTCCAGCTGGTGCTGACCGAGAAAGAGGGGGGGGAAGGTTCAAGATGGGGGAAGGGGAAAAAGGGAACGAAAGCGCAGTCTGTAGGATTCCTACCATAAATCCGGTTTATGGGGGTAGGGCGATAGAATGCCGATTGAAAGCCATTCAAGGGGGGGCGACACAAAACTACTAAATATGATTAACGGAGGCGGTATTACAAACCAAACATCCGGCGGTATTTCAGGGGTTCATTGAGGCAGTGCCGGGGGGGGGGAAACAAGCCAAGTCCAGAGTGAAAGTTGAAATTTTTAATATGTCCGTGTTTGGTTTGCATGAATCCACAGATTTGGATCCTGATAGAATGAACTAACGCGAAGAACCTAAGGTAGATCCTTTAATGGCTAAAGGGGTGCAAATTAGTTGGAAATCTGTATAGGGATGGTTTTAAAAATAAAAAGCATACCTGCCCATTAGCGAGTAAATGAAAAATGACCTGATAAATCACGCCGTCATTATAGGGTTTTAATGGGGGGTGTTTGTGTTATCTTTGGGTGTGACAGGTGTCAGTCAGGGAGTAAATAGTTTATATATTATGCCCAGTCACAGATTCCAATCCCGGATTACCAACAGAGACTATTTTACTGGAGTCTACTCATATATGTGGTGGGTTCGAATAAAACTAACCTTAGATACAAAAGTGATACTTCACTGTAGGTCGAAGACTGAACTAAACCATAAGTACTACGGACGTGGGTTGATGGTCTGAAATCAAAAATGGTTTTGCAAATGAACATTCACTGGATATATGCACGCAAGGAAAGATCTTTGGTGATATTGGTGTATTGAAGGAGTCGGGAATCAAACATAATAAGTCATCTTAGAATAACGATGGACGATTTTTGGGGTCATTCCTAGGATAGTGTATCGAAACAGGTGTATAGATAGAAGACGAACATGTAGCCAGTTCGAGTAGATAGGCTATCGATTTACATTCCGGTCCCCGCCTGGATGTGGCCGCGCCGTCCGTCTTGCCTAGGGATACATAGGGACAGGTTTTGCAGAAAAACTTGTGATTGGTGCCCGATTTTCAATGTGGTGCAGAGAATGAAAAGTGAGGCCGAATGGGAAATGCCTTGAAATATGTCGGCGCGTCCGGGGTGAACTCTGTGGGTTTGGCCACTGCTTGTTGTCAAGCCAGATGCGCAAATGGTCTAAATCACACATACGAGAAAACAGCAAATTAGCGCAAGCTCTCCACCGTGGGTCAATGGTCTTCGATAAAATGAGACGGAGTAGTATGCCGGGGGGAGGAAGTTGGGTAGGTGGTAATTAAGTCGTATTGAGAATTGGTCTGCGTACTCATACCCACGCGCGTTTGCATACAATCCAACAACAAATCGACCAACAAGGGCAACTATAGGGGACGGAAAAACCCGCAGTTTTAAATTACATCAATGATCGAGAAAAGTTCTTTACGGATATGTTTCCGATTTTTATGTATTTATGGGAAACAAGACCGACTGCTCATAACATAACTATATTAACGTAACTATTTTAAAGGGTACAAATAAGACAATTTTTGAGCTCCGGGTAAAAATGGTTTATCAAATTGTACAATTTTACAAAATCAAAAAAGGTGGAGTGAGTATATATGAACTGATGAGTGATCGAAGGTGGGGTTGGATGGGGCTTTTATATTTGGATTCATCATCAGCTCATAATCAATATAATAGTAGTATATATAGGAAAATATATAAGTATATCAATAAATCATCTCAAATAATATATTACTGGTAGGGAGGGGGGAGTCGACTTCCCCGCTACAGCCACTTTATAAGTGAAACTGATCTTTGTGTGTATGGGGCGTAGCGAACGGAACTTTACACTTTATACTCCCAACGTAAATTTTTAGAATATAAGTCATAAGTGATACCTGAAACCAAAATTGTGGCTATGAATTTCTAAAAACGCGTGCTGTAAGCAGTAATAACACTTATTAGTATATGGGTATAGGGTCGGTTTGGGTATACGCCTGGAAATGCTACAATAAGGTCGATTGAATCATTTAAAAAACATAAGTCAAAGGGTATTTGGTGGGATCTAGTTGTTGTTACTCTTTTGGTATAAAAATGTGAATTCTCTTTATGCAATGTGATCAGAAATAGAACTGGCAAAAGTTGGGTTAGAGAAGGGAAACATCAGTGCGGCATTCGTGCGCACAATAAGAATATAATTGTATAGGGCCACAGCCTATTTAAGCTCTAATTAATAGTTTTCCCGGCGAGGCCAAGAGAAATCAAATCTTCCGTGGTCGCAGTTCTTAACATCGTCAACAAATGTTTCGATATTTGGTAGGTGTTTTTATACAAAATTGCATTCTATCGTCGAATTCTATATCTATTGAAAACATGGATAATTTCTTAAAAGGTATAGCAGTGGGGTTTTGAAATCCTAAACAAAATCATTATTAGTAGCTATAGCAAGTTTTTATAAAGCCATTGGTATCCTTATAAGAAACAGTAGACTAGACATATAAAAAAGTGAATTTTCGTAGGAAAATATGGCTAGTAGCGTTAATAAGGAGGAGGCCCAGTAACGCCATAGTAGTGGGATATTTTGCCACATTGACTTGAAGAGGTTCAGTGTACAAATCTTTGTGGAAGTGTGCGTGATTCTCAGTGCATCTATGATGCTGAGCGCAAAATTGAAGTGTTAATTAAAATCAGGAGAGCATGTACTTTAAACATTAAGACCAACCAATATTCTTATTGTTTCCAACATAATGCTACTTGCAAATGACAAAGTGGCGATGCTGGGCAATCATATCATGAAGGGGTCGTGGGTTCTTTACGTTAAATTCCGATTTAAAGCCATTGCAAGGGCGAAAAAACGTAGGGTTTCGAAAAACATTGATGGGGATGATATTGTACATCCGGCCTGTAATATAATTGCATGCGAGGGTGACAAGTATCCAGAAAAGGAAATACATTGGGTCTTGCCGTGGTTGTGTCGAATGTCACGAATAATGATGCCCTGTAAATAGTTTGAGACGACCTAAGTAATCCGTGGGGTTTGTTAATGATTTATGGAAGTTTTAAGAATTGTTGGTCAACAATGGCATCAAATTAGGCCCATAGTAACGTGTAAAGTAAAATTAAAAATTCCTGTAGCGGGCGCTCAATAGGGGTTTTTGTCATTTCTGGTGAGCATGTTGGTGACAGGTGGTCATCAATATGTAAGAAAATTGGTTTAGGTGGTCATTGTGCCCAGAGTAAGATATTCTCAATCGGCTTGGCAACAGTAGACTATGTGTAACGGTTGATCTAGAAGAAATCATTTAGTAGGTTTTCCACACTCACTAACCTATTGATACAGGGAAAACTAGTGGTTTACTTCACATGCATCGAAGAGCTAACTAAAAAAGCAGTCTAATAAAGGGGTACCACTTGTTGAGGTGGTCTGAAACCAAAAGCACGGCAGGGAAAACATCTCGGGGTGTATATGTTGTCTTATCGAATCAAATAAAAAATTCGGCGCCTGATTGCCCACTCCTCCTTTCTGCCTGTTCAATCATTTTCAGAAACAGTTATACCTTGATGATGATAAGTATGAAAGTACAGAATGAAATCTGAAATATGTCCGCGCGGTGCATAGTCGTGATGTGTTCCAACTGCTTTTGTGCAAGCTACATAAAAACACATTGGGCTTGTCACAACAAATGACAAGACAAAGCTCCACAATAATGCTCAGGTCCTGGGCCCTGCACGTCCCACTGGCTTTAAATATAGACGATGTTGTCGCCGAGGATGGAAGTATGTATGAAGCCGATTGAGATATTGGCGGGCGATTTCGGCAGGCCACGGCGCGTGTGCCGAACCTCCACAAGGCAGGAAGGCGACGCAAAAGGCAACTATGGACGGAAAGGCCCGATTTTTTTCACATAAAGGGTGCGAGAACAAGTCATGAAACGATATGTGTTCCGAATGTGTTAAGCTCATCAGGTAAATTAGAAACTAGGAACGCTGGACTAAAGCAATACCTAAGATTGCTGAACTATCATTAAGTTTTAATGGCAAAGAAAAGAAAAGCGAGGGGGGGAGGGGGGGGGGGAGCAACTGAAAAAGCTTTGCATGAACAGACCATTAAGATAGAAGTATCTTTTAAACCAGACATATACTCGTTTAACCTTAACAAAAAAAACAACTGCCTAGCGTTTACTTTTCATTTAGTGTACTATCGTAGGTAATTTTGGGGTACTATTAATATACGATATACAGTCGAGTCGTCCATACTTTGTGACTGGGCAAGATGTCCAGACAAGAATTTTGAAACGAATTATCCTATGGGTTATTACAGTGGGGTTCAGTGTTCACATAAAGATTTCACGGTGGTTTCAAAATACAAAGTACGATTGAGGGTGTTTTGGTATTTTCACGGTCGTGTTCATAAATTTTTGAGATTATTAATAAAACTAGAGTAGACGGCGTCTAGTCGATGACGTGCTCGACTACTATATCAGACCCGGGGGCGACCCTGGTGAAAGAAATAATAGTGCTCTTATTCTTACGGCACGTTATAAGCGCGCGGCTCGGTGCTCCACGGGGGGCTCAGTTGGTCGTGGGCGGCGGGGTGTGGCTTGGGGTGGGGTTGTGCTTAATTGGGGAGCGTGGTTAATATATCCTCCGATTTCTAGTAAAAACGATCTCATGTAATGTGTCAGAGGAGGTGGGTTACGAGTATGCGTAAATCGTTGCCATGTGCGCAAGGATTGCGAAGTCGTCTGGAGTATGTTGAAATGCGTGGGGTTTTTCCCAATGGGGTGGGGCGAATGTGTCTATGGGGGGCCAAGGGTCGCAGAAATCTGAAAACTACAAAAAGTCTCGTATCGTACAATATTAGTCCAAATATATAAGTGGGTAAAAATCCTCTAGCTAACACGTGTGTAGTAGTTAGCACCCAAAAAACCTAAATAAGTGTAAACGAATTTTCGAGTTAATTTTATCGGTGTAATTGGAAGATGTGGACAAGTTGTATCGAAACACAACAAAATAGAACTCTTAGGTTGTCGTAGGGGTAACTAACGAGTGTATTCGATAAATTTGAATTAGTCATGCGTCTCCGTAGCTTTTGTAGTTTGCCTCCGAAATCGGTCGAGCGGGTTCATGAAGGACGGAGGGGCGACGCGACGGTACAGGCTCGAAATCACCTTTATTTTTTTATTCTGATGCATAATAAGTATACTTTTTTAGGGTCTGCGCGGGGGATTACTCCTTCAATGGCCTGGGTGTAACATAGACAGTTTCACAAACCATATATCGGCCTGAATTGGCGGCCATTTCATGGTTCAGGGGGTATAACAAACAAGACATATTCATTCAATATTGGTGTGAGGTGAGGTTAAAACAAAATGTGAGACATAAACAAAATCATATTAAGCGCAAAGAATTAGAATTAAAAAAAACCTGGTAATGTTGTTAGTTTGTTTTATTCTGTGTTGTAGCCAATATCATAATTGCCCATTTGCAGCAATTGGTAGCTTCTGCTATGTTTGAATGGCTAAGCCGAGTTTATAATTCTGTTTTTCTGGTTTTTATCACCACTACCTTATCACCTTCATTTCTAAAACCTGGGGATGCTTTGGCCTTACTTTTTAATCATATAAATGTCGCTATCTCGTTAACTCACGATTCTGTTCATCGTTGAATGACGCATTCTTAATTTCCTAGCCCTGTTGGTCTATTAAGTATGCACTACCTTTGCGTGTAGGCGGAGTTGGGGGTTTCTAGCCGTTTTAATGAAGCTCTTTTTGCTGATTTGTCTCACCACTACCGGGGACTAGACCTTTCTACCTTCGTTCTAGATCTTGGTGCCGTTCTTCCCTTTTAATCATATTTTATCTTCTAATCACGATTGCTTGTTCATTAGTAATTGATGACGTTAGTCATTAATGGTTATCCATCATTGTGCCGAGCAATGTTCTCGTCTACCCTTCCTAGACGGTATAGTTTACCCCACTTTTAGCCGTAGTGTTTTGCTCCTATTTCTGGTTAGAGTGGTTTAATTGATTATTATTAGGTGTTGAACATTGACTATGGCAAAAAAGATCTGTTCACACTGTCAAATAAAATGAGCAGAGCTGAAGCACAAAAATCCATGAGAGAATCAATGAGAGGTGTTCACACAATGACAGACGCCAGCAGGGAATAGTTCTGCGAGGGATCGACGAAGTTTAACTTCAAGCTAGAGATCAATAATTGACGAGTTAAAGTGGCAGGTTCAACCGAAATTACAATTGGATCAGGAGGCACGAATCATCGGCCGTATAGGCAGAAAAACTGCGAATTAAACGAGAGACACAAATGTATGGGTATTGTTTTGGTTTTTCAGTGTGTACCATCAAATTGAATTCGTTACGAGTATATTTAGGTTTCGATTTAATAGGCGGGGCAACTAGATTATGGGAAACAAATGACTTGACTGCATAATAGTTTCTCTACGATGGGCGGCACTAGTGTCTCTTAACTAATATCGTTTGTTTTGGGGGGGTGATGGCGTACGAACGAAACTTGAACTTTATAGCTCAAATAAGTACCTTTTGAAGTATACTCAACCACAAATACAAGAATTAAAAGTCATTATATTGAAAAAATGTATTCAATAGGTTCTAACACGCGCAGTAAGGGGTTTTGTACAAATGGTAAATATCCTTATAGATTAATCTGTACAATAATGGGCTTATAGGGTCAGACTTTGCGACAAAATAAGCAAGATTATAACCTTGTTTTGGTATGCTCTTGATAAATTTTAGTTCTCCTTTATACAATCCAATAGTGGCAGATATTAATAACCAAAGTCAAGAAGCTTCCTTCGCAGTTTTCCGTGGTACAACGAAAATAGCCTGAGGTTAATTATATGTGAGAAAAAAGTCGGGTCGAAAATTCGTATAGTGGCCTATCGGGAAACAGTGGATCGGACATTCGGTGGAATTTCATTCTGGCTCTATCTTAAAATGGATCAATAATTGGCACGATAAAAAGGTTCTTCTTGAAACCATGGTGTACCCTTATAGCAGTAAGACTACACAGTATAAAAATGAATTTTTGCGTAGGAAAAAGAGACTAGAAGCGATAATAAAAACCCGATGCAGCATAGGTTTTTGTGTGTGTCTACGATTTACTTCCAAGAATCCGGTGATATGAGTGTCTGTGGTGTTGTTGGAAATGTGCTGTTGTTGCGTACAGGCACTAGTTTTTGAGTGCTGACGGCAAAATGTCGAATGTAATTAATACCAAGGAAGTCAAGTAACGTTAGGAGGGATAGAACATTAAGCACGGGCGGGGGAACAAATATCGTGTTTGTGCCAGCTGGGGCGGGAGAGCCGGATTCAGGATGCAAACTGCAGTCTGTGATTCCATACATGAGGGAATCCTGGGTTATGGTACGTAATAGCCGTGATGGTGAAAAGCCCTTCAAGGGCGTGAAACAAAAACTATTTAAATATGATTTGGATGTTTTCACATCCGGCGTAGTGCGGTAATTGACATGCTAGTGGCAAGGTCCATGAAGAAGGGAATACGGGTATAGTGCGCATTGTGTGTGTGCGCTAGGATCACTGATTGATCCTGGAATACATAGAATACCCAGCTGCATCGCCAACACCGCTGTGTTAAAATTGATGGTTTTAGTGGGAAATCTATTAAGGGAATGTAAATTACACATAACATGGACGTGCCCACTACGTAAAGTCAAGATAGGGAAAAAATAGCCTGGTTCAGAGTGTCGATAATTGTTTATGTTTTGATGATTTGGTTGACAGTGGTGTCATGCAGTTGAGTAAAAGATTTATTATACTTTTGCGCGCAGAGTGAGCGATTCTCAATACCCAACTTCCAACAGAAACTATTTACTGATTCTATCATTTAGTTTTCAAAGCAACCAGCCTGGGATTATAAAAAATTACTTCTCATGTAAATCGGAAGGACGTAGCTAAGCAAATATAAGTTAGGGGAAAGGGAGTCAACAAGGACTGTTGATGGTCTGTAAGTCAAAGTGTTTGCAAAATTAACTAGTTGGTAGTTAAAGGGAAGTGTAGATTGTGGTATTATATTTCTTGTGGTATGTATCGTAATCAAGGAAAAATAAAAAATCAATTAAGATAGATAGACGAACTTCATTGTGTCGGCATGAATGAAAAGCTAGTCAGGAAAAGATAGTAAATGAGGGATAGTAATATAATGTTCGAGTGTTGCGTTATGTTTCTATAACGAGAGTACCTTTGGGGTGGCGGCGTTTCAACTGATGGATTAGACTAACAGTGGTCAGAGAATGGGGGAATTCGACTACTCTCTTGGTCGGAGTTGGAAATGTCTGTGCGGTACCTGATCGTGCCGAGGGACGGGGCCATCAAACTTCGTGTGCTGCCTGTTTCGGGGAAAATTGATTTAAAAGCAAAAAAAACTTTATATCTTGTATGTTGGCTCACTTCGTCATTTTCATTTTCAATGGTTAAGTGTATGAAAGTACCAAAAAAAGGGGAAGTGGGGGAAAAGTCTGGGGTGAAATAGTGTCAAGGGGGCGGGGGGCGGCTGATTGGCGCTGCGGGTTTAGCAATTGTTGTATTTACAACCACATAGACAATGCTTCACAAGGACAAATACGATAAGGAACAGAACATAATGGAGGCTGTAGCGTCTGCAGCAAGTGCCAATGCGGGTCCGAGGGAGAGACAGTTGTGGTCCCGGAGGGGAAAGAGGAGGGATGGGAAAATGTATGAAGTGTCGATTGAGATGTGTGTGGGGGGGGGTCGTTTCGGCCGGAGGGGGCGCCGGAGCTGCCTGTGACATAAACAACTAAAAGGTTGGTCCAGGTAAGGGATATTCGCGGAGGCAGGTCAGGGAGGTTGTGCCACTCCACTCACCAAACTCCGTTTGTGGCTTGTGTGTAACGCCTCGCCACTCCTAAGTCAACGATTGTTTGCCAAGATCGCGAATGGGGGCTTCGACTTACGGCTTTCTTTTCGTTTGGGGTCCTTTTCTATTGGGTTTGTTTATGCTTTAAATTTTTATTTTTTTTTTAATTGTTTTTTTTGAAATTTGCGTGTTTGTGTTTGTTCATGTTTATTTGTTGTTAAGTAGGCTTGGATTGGCAAGAGCTTTTTGTTTGCTTTGGGGGATTGCATATCATCTATGTATAGGAAGTTCAATGAATCATGGGGCCAACAGATAAGCGATTTCTGTAGTGTGGCATGCTCAAGTAGCAATATTTAGTCATCTATGTATTTATAGTCCTATAGTTATAATGTTTGTTGTACAATATAATAGCAAGAAGTTAGATATGAATCGCATAAAAAAGGGTGTACGAATGGTTAGTTCCGTGGTGCTTATTTTGGTAAATCTACAGAAGTAAAGTGGTGTTTAATTCACTTAATATATCGTTTGTGCCACTCATATATGCCGAGATCTTAGGTTAAGTATTATGTTTTGTACGTCACACTGTAATTTAGATTTTTGATCATGGTATATTTAAATTTTGTCGCGGCAGAGTTTTGGGCTGATTTTTTAATGTATTAAAAATGGGCTGAGTGGGTCACACACAGTGGGAAAAGGTCGTTCGACGGACGAGGGATCCTGGGGAGAAGTCATATAGCGACGGGAGTGCCTATTCATTTTCATTAATGGGTATTATTCCTCTGTGGGGGGGCCTGGGGCTGTACCCGTGGGTGGTGTGGTGGTAGTCCACTGAAGCATGACGTCGCGGGTGGCTGCCGAATGGCTGCGGTGTGCTGTGGCGTGAGTACCGGTGCGTCACAATCGGTTGGATATTCTTGAATTTCGTGTGTTGGCTTGGGTGGAATTGTCATTTTATTGCCTATTCTTGGCTTAGTTGTGAATTAAAGCCGGGGTGATTTTTATTTAACAGGTGAGCATTGCGCGCAGCCAGCGCATCATGTTTCTTGGGGTAAATATCGGACTCATTCACGTAGAAGCACGGGCACAAAACCAAAGCCAGCGTCACTCGTGAATGGATTTTTTGTTCAAAGTACACACAATGTTGTGTGGCTGCCGCACTGAGGATCGGCTTTGAATGTGACTTTGTATTGTGAAGTCTGGGGTTGTGTGCTATAAGAGAAAACTTTCTACATTTGTAGAATTCACTTTTGTATTTATTGCGGCCACAAAATCTTAAAACCAAAGTTTCGTCACTACTTGATACTTTAAATGTGGTGTATTACGCTAATTGTTTTGACATAAATGGTGGGCGTTGAGCTGGACAGGACGGCGTGAGTTTGGCAAAAGTCCCCAAGTACTGTGTTAAGCTGAAGCTCTTCGTACGGGTGTCATTGTGATCAGGGGCAGCAGATTTAATGTGGGCGACAGCAACGAAGAAGCTGGGTACCGGCACGCTTGTGGGTCAAATGTCGTGAATTCATTGAGTGTCTAGAGATGGGCAAAGACAAGAGGACGAGGGCCCCGAGGGTCAAGGTAAGAAACAGGGGAATAAATCAAACGAACAATATATTTGCTTAACCAAAACCAGAGCAAAATCGAACCGAACGCACAAATCGCATGACACAACGAAACCCGGAAAACTAATTGGACCGCCTGTGAAATATGCAGGAAAGTCAAGTCCGCCTTGGAGATACACAAAGGGGATCGAACGTGTGGTCGCGGTAACTAGCAGGACAATTTTGAGGAATTCGGTATGGTAGGAGTGCACCATATTGATAAGATCAAAATAAAAGGGTACGACGAAATTGTGGGCTAGCCCATGGGAAGGTGGCAATGAAGTTGAGGGCAGACAAGAACCCGCATCGGGTCATGGCGGTAGTGGTTGGTTTATGTGGGGGCAACATGTGTGTCTATGGGTGTGTGTGTATGTGTTACGTGCCCTGTAGCCTTGAGGAGGGGGTGCTGTGGGCGGGAGCTGGTATCGGGGTGGGGCAATCAGCTGCCGAGGGGGCGGAAGTAGCATGGTTTTCATTATTGGGCATCCTACGCCACAACAGTTTTTGTGTGCGTTGCTGGGTTTACTTGAGTGTAGTGACGGAACCGAACATGCAAAACATGGGGCCACGGGCAGGTCTACTAAGGCTCGTCAGCCAGCGCACACATAGGAAAGGACTACACACACCCACACACGGCGCCCTATTATGATATTAGAGTATATATATAGTATAATATATATAGTATATATAGTAATATAGGTATATATATATATATATATAAATATGACAGTATGGGGGGGATGTACAAGGGGGGGAAGGGGGGGATTGGAGTGGTAGAGTTGCTGACCGAACTGCAAATTAGCGCCTCAGTCCGAATCCTTAATGTGTGCGCGTCGGAACATTTGAGCATTTTTAAATTGGCAGCAATAGGTATAATTGTGCATTATTCCCTGCAAAATGGGCTCCAATACACGCGTTGTACAATTTTTCAGCATAAGGGGGACATTTTCGTCCACACTTTGAATTTAGTTGTACATAAGTCACCGCTCACACGGCATGGAACTACACACAACGAGCAGCCAATGCTGAATAAGACATTTTGTGGAATAAACATTTCAGTGGCTTCCACTTGCACAGCCTTATGGCGAACGATAGCAAGACAAGAGTTCATTGTATTTTGGATGCCATTTACAATCACAGTTACATGGGGTAACACAAGGGCGTCAGTTATAGTGCGAATATATAGTAGGAAACAGTAAAACTCTAGGTTGCGAGAGTGCTCGACTACTAATACACCTAAGCCGCCATTTCAATAAATAATAAAGGTACGGTCTGGGGAGGGGGGGGGGGGGGGGGGGGGGGGAAGGAGGGAAAAAATCCTGTGGTTTGGCTTGTGTTTAATACTTCTCTTGTGCACAGCCAGCCATTTTCAAGTGGGCTGAACATGACAACAACGGCTGCTTAGTTTGGACACATGGTGGTGGCAATATATGTAACTCTACGATGATTAGGTATTAAAATTAATGCCGAATTTTCAAGAATAATTCAAAAACCGAGCAGTAGGTCGGCACGTGGGAGGCAAAAAAGGTTGGGGCGGTTTTCTGGGAGATTAAACCACATAAAATAGAGATAAGCAACACAGGATACATGAGTCTGCGGGTAACTTCACGGATGTACATATAGACACGGGTGTTATCTAATAGGCATATAGCAGTGGCCCAAAGCAGAGGAATAAGGGGTAATAGATGTGCAAGCTTATATGCAGTTTGAAACTTCGAAAAATGATGTAGATTCATTAAATAGTGCGATTAAAATAGGTACCCCCAATAGACGTTTCCTCGATTAACAGGCGTACAGGGAGCCTTAATGTAACACATACAACTGTCAATAATTGTAAAAGCATATACTACATGTGCCACTGGCGAAGGGCTGTACTTAGGCCCATAGGTAAACAGTAAGTTCCCTGTGCTAAAGGCGTCCATCTACCCCATTAAAATGTTTTAGACCGATCTAGGCTAGGTTTTGAATGGACATGATCAGATGTCCACGTGCTTTTTTGTTATTTTGGGACAAGGGGCGTTACTGTTTATTATTTTCTGTGTAGCTGGTTGAAACGAATAAAGTAGAATTGGACAAGGAAACCCTTTCCTAAATGATCTATGAAATATTTGAACAATTTAAAAAAAAAAAAAACGGGGCCCTATATGTCACAATTATTTAACAGCTGGGACTAACTAACTGTCAAGGGTATCAAAATGACAAAGATGAAATAAATAAAAAAGAAAGAATATAAAAAAAAAAACATTCAATGAAAGAAATATATTTAAGAGCTATCGAGACTAGAACCCCTGTCGTACAAAAACCCTAAGGCAATTCGGTGGGCATACATAGTCTAGGCCTCTAAAGAGGGCTACACCAGCGACTCGCCGTTAAACAGCAAGTAGCTGGAAAACTGAGTGAAATCGCCATAGTAACTAAAGAACCTAGAGAGACAATGACCCTGAAATACAAAATACATTCAAATAAAAAAAAGGGGGCATGCAAAGACAATCTAACCAATTCGAAAAACAATTGTTCTTCTTAGTAATTTGCACTCAGAGCACAAATAGAACGCCCAAGTTGTTTTGTTGTAATAGTGTGCACACAACATAAAAGGAACGGGGAAACTGGTGGATATTGTCGATATTGCTCCACGGTTGGCGTATAGACATTCCAATGTTATTAGTTTAATTGTTTTAAAATATATGTATGTAAGAAGTATAGTCATGGGGACATGGTAATGAGTAGTGTTTCACATGATCTACCATATTCTATGTTGTACATGTATTTTATGTTTTTGTAGACAATCCGGGTGAAGCTCTATTTCCAATTAGCAAGTTATAACAAACATCCCAAGATAGTACATACAAATATGTACAAGCCACCACGCGGATGCTAGCGATTGGTACAGGCATATACACATAACCATACATACATATGTACAGGTATGTTAAGGTATGTGTGCCCGGCCATGCGTCTTGCTTTTGGTGTCGCTGGCCGAGAGGGGAGTAATGCTTGCTGGCGCCCACATGTGTTTGGGGTGATGAGAAGAGGACGGGGTTTTATATACTGAGGATACGTCCTGTTTGTCTAGATGGAGCACTCGTAGTTGATATGTGTTCAGAGATTAAATTAACGGATAGTGTCACGTCTTATATGCCAAAAGACGGGGGGCCACACGCGGTCGATGTCTGCTAGTAGTTTTGAAATGCATAAAAATATTTGTAACACATGTTAGAGGGTTGATGGGGGCGAATTAGTGTGGAGACCGGAATGCCCCAAAAGGTCTTGACAAAAAACGCGGAAATTTTGTTAATTACACGTTGTCATCGAAATATATTATGCAAGAAGACTTGAGAACTCAGAGACTCTAAATTATGAAATTAGCGAGAATTTATACATGGTTCCCGATAATTTCATTACGTGATAATAAGCAAATATACAATTATGGCGGGAGGTTTCTAAACAGAACGCCGTACTGCGCAGCAAAGGTCAAGGTATGGCTGGAGCCTAACAACAAGAATGAACTCTCAGCTTTGTATCTTCGGAAATCGACGCTTCAAACCAAATACTACAGACACGACATAACGGACGGAGCGGACAGACGGACGATGGCTATAGGTCAAGCCTGTTCTCGGTGTCACCCTGGATGCAAGAATATAGTATACGGGGAATTTATGTGGGTCTTCCACGACCTCCTCTGCCGGTGGGTTTACACAAAATACTTTTAACAAGCACCATTATACCCGTGATTTCCCTTATATCATGGGTGTCAGGGTATAAAATATATTTGTAGTAAAAACGTGCTATTACTAATGATTGTTGCTAAAAATAAAAGTGAGCAGCTTGACTTTACACTTGTATATAATCTTGTGGGCGCCTGAAAGGGCGAAATTGTAGACCGACAATCAGAATGGTCGGCATCTGGGGGGGGTCACTAAAATATGAAGCAAAGATAAGTGAATGAAGCCACAATTTAAAGTCAAATCTTGACTATTGTATAAATAGAATAAGGACGTTTTGTCTAGTGGTGTGCAGGTCCAATGCAGGTCGAGTGACAATTAAACTTCATTCTTCATTATGAATTGTGATTGTCAGGGCTCGCCAGTTTATTGAAAAAGGAGAAGTGGTGATTATTCTACAAAGCGGAGGTGTAACTGAAGGCTGAGGAGTTCAAATCGAGGGGGTTTCTCTGGTCTACTTTCGCGAATTTGTGCTGTCGAAATTGGACATTGTGAACTTGAGTGGGACCATGAACGAGACCGACGTTTCGAGGGTCAAAAATTACAAGCTGCACAGGGGGGGAACGGCAATCACGGGAGATAGAGGCGTGCCAACATTCTTGCACTACGTAGAATGTAAAACAGTAATGAAAGCTGTCAGCTGAGACTGGCTCGGAATAGAGCAAAGGGGATCACACATGGACTAGATGCGACGGCAGTCTCGTCGTTTCTTGGGGCGGTGCATATATAAAAATACTATATGAATCCTCTATCCGGGGTGGTCCTATCTGCATTGTAACCAAACCTATCAATTTAACCCGATGATGAGTGGGCAACAATCGCGAAATTTAAAGTCACATACAAACCATTATCGGACTTAGATTCGACTGCTAAGAACATTTTTAAAATCATGCCAATGGAAGTAATTAATTTGTGTTTTACAACATCAACAACAAATGTTGTTTTAGTGAAGATCTTTGATTTATGTTTGGGTGGTTTATATCTTAGGTTGATCGCAACTGAAGGGTACTGCCGGTCTTGGTAAAAAATCAGTTTATAATGGCTCTGCAGTGTGACTAACGAGCATATACCACTGAAAATATTTCACGCTTAGAGTAACGCAGAGCGATCTTAGCTCGCTTTGGGGAATGCCGTATCCTGCTAATATCATAATTGCTTACAAGTGTGAGGTTTGAATAACGATTGACACAGTTCTTCTTTATATTTGATAAAGGCGAGTAGTATGTAACTGGATGACGGGATAAAAGACTGTGACGATACAGGGATTGCCGTGTGAAGTGGTTGTGATCTTGAGCCAAGAGCGATAGATATAGATTATAGGGTAAGGTATTACACAAAACATCAATCAGATACGGTATAGACACGCATAGGCATTTCCAAACTAGGTAAAATGGTTCAGTTTAATATAAATTTCCAATAAGAGCCAAACGAGATAGAATAATGGGTAATTAGCTACCCATAGGATTGATTAGTCGATCTTCGGGTTCAATAAAGAAGCATGTCAAATTTATTGGAAATGGTGTTTCTTGCGATCACGTGGGCGGCGTACTGATGCTAAATTTAAGGGGGTATTGGAATGTAATATTCAATTAAAGTTTCACCGGGTATGGGGTCAAAACCTGGAATCCAAACTAGATAAGAGAATATTTCCTATCGTTCTAGATGCTGCCTACAATTAAAATGACAATGCACGGTCTGTACTTCCTATAACAAAGGCCTGGGATGTAAATATAAATGATAAAGTCACTGTCCGTCCTGAATGGCTGGTAAAGACACCGACAAAACAAGGAACCGACGTTTTGTAACGTAATTGAGCATAAACAAAACAGTTATTTACACCGTAAACGAGATGAAATATTGAGCAGTGACAAGAGTGGGTGCAAAAGGGGTCGGCAACAAAGGGAAGGGTACGAAGCGCTGGCTTGGTTGGGATAGTTCATTGAGGTGCGTTGGCATTAAAAATAGTGCGCGGCCGCAAATAATTCCGTAGCTTTAAGGGGCGTGGATGGTATGGAATCTTTGAATGGAATTTTCAACAATCAATCATACGAAATGGTCCATATGTACGTGGGGATGTAAAACTAGGATCTGCAATATCAAAATTGTAAAGATGATTTAATATAGGATTTACAGGTGTTATAAGGGAGTAGAGGGTGTAAATTTTATCCAAATATGAATAAATTTAATCCCATTCCATTCCCAACAGGAGACTAAAAGTAACTAGAAACTTTAACTTTTATTTTTCAAGAGGCATCAAACCTTTGATGTAAAAGGAAGGGAAAAGATGTTAAGTACTTGGATACATTGATTGAAACCCTCATTCAAACCGCTCAAATATTTTTAGTAAAATATTGCAACCTTCCAATAAAGCTATAAATGATACTACTTTGTGATTTTATGAATCTGATAATTGGGGAACAGAAATTTAATTTAGAAACTATAAGAGGAATTAATGTACTTCGGTACTATCTGTTTGCGGTTGAATGGGGGAGTCGTCAATCCTCAAACACCCGGGGGGGGGGGGGGGGGGGAGGGGGGGGGACAAAATCCAAGGTGAATTTTAAGAAATATACGCGCATAATACGGGGTGATAAATGATATGCAGTGGAATCATTGCAATGACCGTGTTGAGTCATAATGAAAGTAGATGGGGTACATATTTGTTACGACTCAATAATATAGAAATAAAGGGTATAAATATAAAGAATTTGTAAAATCTAGTCCGCTTACAACGGCAATGCGAATTGAAGGCCTGCTAGATTGTGACGGTTAAGTAAGTTTCACCCATGTGGAAAATTATGGATTCACATGTGTGCAAAGGGTAGGGAAAGAGGCGTGGCAGACCCCAGTAGGAGTATTGCTATATGCTTTGATGCATGTTCAAGGTGGATCAGTAGATTAAGTACGTGAAGTTCAAAGTTCTAAATAGGTGAGTATATAGGGGGGTAACACGGGAACAAATCGAATGCCTGCGTTTATTTTCCTTTGGGGCGGATTTAAGCAGTTTGGGTAAGAGTTTTATCTAATAAAACTTTTATACCATATTTCACCTTATAGCAATTTAACAGAACAAACTGCCTGAACACAGTTTAATTGTGGGTTTTACATTGTAACGTTATTAGTAGGAGAACGAAATAGAAAGTAATACTACTGAGGTACGATTTATAGAAGATCACCAGTAACAACACCGAAGACGCTAACTAAAAATCTAAACCAAAAAAAAAAACCGACCGCTAAGAAGACTAACATGAACATGTATGTAGAGCGGTTAGTGATATTAAAATGCAGGGGTCAAAATCATATTAAAGCGGTTTGTTGGTTTTTAACAGTAGGATACGTTAGTAGCAGTTTTTTTTGTGCCTTCAAACTGTGCAACCTGCGAAGCATTTAGCATTACACCTTTTATGACACCAGGTTCTGGGCCTTATCGTTATAACTTGCACATAGGTGTCGTATCAAGAGCAACCCGACAACTAGAGGGATGGGGGGAGGGGGGGGGGAAAAGGAAAAAGGAGGGAAAAAAAAAGGGAAGGGGGAAGGGAGGACGGGGGGGAAAGGGGGGAGTGGGAAAGGGGGGGGACGAGGAGAGAGGATAAGAGAGGAGAAAGGAGAGGGGAATTGAGAGGATTAAGTAAGTAAAAGAAAAAGAAGACAACGAGGGGGGGGAGAGAAAAAATGAGAAATGGTCTGAAATGATTGAAAAAAAAGAAAGGAATTAACTGTGTGAGGGGGGACAAAAAACAACGGGAGGGGAAGGGAAAAAGGGGGTTTGCAGGAAGAAGATTCATACCTCGCCTCTTTCCCTCATTTTGTCGCTGCGCGGTATACCATCAACGTATTGCGCATCGTGCAAACCCGCTTTTCAATTTTATGAGCCACCATCAACTGGGCTTGACTAGAAGTACATCAATCAGATTTCACACTACAAATTGGTTCCTTAAGCAAAAATAATGTCTTAAGACTAGTTCAATTAAAATTGTGTTGTTCTGGTTTCATTTCTATGGGTCTAAGCGTACAAAGTCGACTACTACTGAGGAAAACTGACGAAACAATTATAGTTTAAAACGGCCGCTTGCGCCCAGTTTTACAATAGGTCGCGAGCTCAACTGTCTTATCAACATAACTATTTCTTGTAATTGTATAAAGAAAGAAAAAGGGAGAACAAAATATCGTCCCCAAAGAAGAGCAAGTTAAAGTCGTGCGTGTGTTGAGCTTCAAACTGTCCTTTTGCAAAGACTAATATAAATATACAACTGCGCGCTTGTTGCAATATTTTTTAATTTAATATAGCGCCTTTGCTGCAAACAACCAACCAATTTTATGGAAGCCCCGATCGTTTTGATATAACCAGCTGAACCCATTGACAATGAAGGAACATCAGGGTTATAAGATTGGTTTTGTTAAAAGTAGTAAAAAAGAGCAAGGCCTAAACTATAAGGCCGTGACACATACCCCAAGGGTAAAGATATATAGAATAAATATTCTTGATCATAAAGGTGACGGAGAAAACTCTACATATCTGTGTCCGGTCCTGTCCGTAGTTTGAAAACCGTAGTGTTTAGGGTATCGATCAGTAAGCATTTCCGGCGGCATAGCAGAATTAGTGTATCATAATGACATGACAATCCGGCATATTTGCCTCACACCACGGTATCGATAGGGAACATTTATCGGAGAATCAGTGGGTAGAAAATATAGATGTCGTCTATCTTATTTCACATACTAGTGGACTCGCATTTTGAGGTTGTGGAGCAGCTGGAATAACCAGTGAGTACATGAATCGTGAAAATGTTTGAGTATTAGCGATTGTCAGGGTGGCTAGAACAGCATTATTATAGAATTATATATTAAGGTTCGTCGGCAGCAAACCGAGAGCAGGGGGCAAAACGGGTGTGCAGGGCAAGCGAGAGTTCACTAGACAGCAAGACGGTGCCGGCAATGCTATACGGACGCAGTACAGACGGGACAAGCGATAATATCACGTATTGCTGTGTGCGTGTGATGTGCATGTATAAGTTGGGGGTATTTACGGGCTTGGCAGGTAACCGACGTAGTGAATAATTCTATATGAATATTAATTCGGCAATCAAAGAGTGTTTATCATTGCATGCTGCAATATGTCGCAGCAGTCTCGAGCTAATACTGTCTTACTTGTTTTCGGTGAACTATAGATGGAGCGGTCAACTTTCGTGGTGAATGCGTGCAGGTAAAAAGAAATGTCAAATGTTTATACGCCGAGCATACTGTAAGGAAATTATAACAAAGTGTGGGTCGACACGTGAATTAGAATCCATACATGAGCCTGTGCACCATTGTGCTGTGCGATAAAATTAGCACGGCGCGTACTTAGCTCATAGCCTGTGAATATTCGCATACTTCCGCGTTGGGTCCCAATCCGGGGCCGTTAGCCAGGGGCAAGTATTTTTCGTAACATACTGTCGAGCCGGGTCAGTTTCGGGTGGGCCCAGACGCGGGCAAAAGCTGACTGAATATATTCAGCTTGTGTTTTGACATGTTTTTAGACTGATGTGTGGGTCGCAGTCCGCTGACAAAAGGTGCGGTGAGATAACACAAATAAAAAAATCAACCAAGGCAGTTGGTGGGTCTGTACACTGCTGTTGTGTGTTAGTGGCCTTATCTGTTGCCGGGGGGGTCGCTGCATCATGTTGTCTATACATATTTAGCTGCCAGCGTCGCTGTCATAGTGGTGTGTTGACAATTGTTAAAGGTGGCAAGTAAAGGTGCAGTAAACGGCCTGTAGGGCACTTCTGCAGTTACAGGTACAAAAAGGGGGGTAAAGCTTACCACACATGTCCTTGTGAATGGTTTAAAAGGTATCTCTAACGCTGGTGCTAATTTAAGTTTAGTATTCCAGCTTTTTTTTTATTGTTTTGCTTTTATTTGACGGGGTTGTAATGGGTTGTCCTTAAGGGGGCCGGAGCAGCAAGGGCTCTCTTCATGACATGCAGAAATTACGTCACGTACGCGCATCGCACGATGTTTGTATTTTGTGTGAAATTTAATGCGCTAGTGAGTGAGCTCGCATTAAATGATGATGAATGGGGCTGGAAATTATATAGTTCGGAATGCTTAAAGCGACCTGCCCGAGCGAGACTTTGTTCCTAAGCGTTTTAATAATTTCGGTGGTGAGATTGCCTTCGGTGAAATCTTTCTCAGGTTCTCGTCGTCATCGAATACGCTATATTTGTTAACCGGCTAAAGTGTCACAAGGGCATGCAAAGATTAGCATGGATTCACAGAGTGACGCTTTATATACATATGTGGGTATAAAATGTGTCAAGCCACACGGCCAAATGGCAAGGCCATAACATCGCTGGCCACGTTGTCAAAAAGGGTGGTGTCCGCCACAGCTGGGTTCTGTCCGGTTCCGCGATGATTTTGTATGTTTGAATGCACTGGGTGCAGTCATAGCGCGGGGACGGGAAGGGGATCCGAGGCAGCAGACAAGGCCATGACCTGTTGGTCATGCGCATTTCAACGCCTCTGTGGTTGTAATGTGAGATACCACAGAGAAGCATTTTTGTGTTGTAAATGGCCATGCTAACAATAGACAAAAAGCATCGTATCCAGGTGACAGCAACCAACGAATTGCACAGTGTAGGGGCCGCAAGTGGCAGAGAGAAGGCACTATCATCAGTCCTCTAGTGCTCTTGCTTGATTGTGGCGGATCTCTTGGCATGTCATAGCGGTAACACTCGGCTACACATAAATCTACTGTTTCGGACAAATTGTGGGGGGTGTGTAAGACTAAGGGTGGTGGCGTGTGCTTGATTGTGTGTGTGCGACAGTGTATGGTACAGGGTACATAGTAGAGTATATATAGTGGGGAAGCCACGATGGTATATGGTCTTGGGGGCTGCTGCTGCTGGGTCGAGAGGACGGGAAGGTGTCTTAAAATACATGGCATCAGCTGTGCACCATGTAACGCAGAGCGTTACCGAGAACGGGCGACTATCAGGACGCACAACTTTTTGCTTTTGTTTTGTTTTTTTTTTTTTTTTTTCGGGCTCCAAGACCCGACCTCAATCGGGTGCTGCTTGCAGTCGCTGCAGTTGATTGTCAGGGGTGCCGGGGCAAAGTATTGGGTAATACGGAGCGGGAACTTTAAGCACAGGTGACAGCACACACGCAACACACACTGAGCGTTGGGGCAAACATAGGTGCGCACTATCATTAGTTGTGGTGGAATTGAGTTACATGTCCGAAGAAGAAAAAGCGAGACAAAGAATTGCCAAAGGAAAGCGAAGACGACATTGACAAACGAAGCTGTAAATGGCAGACAGACCAGCAAGGGGGAAGGTGGGCAGAATAGTGGCGGATGTGTTGGCGATGGCCACAGAGATGGCTTTTCTTGCGTTGTGTTCTGCCACGGTGGTTGCTGAGCTGTGGATGGCTAGGGGGCTAAGCTTACAGCGATAAACTATGGAATTATCGAGGAGATCACGTCAGACACGGTCCTGGGATTAATACGTATCCAGCAATCAGAATGACGGCAGAGCGCACTCGGGACCATTTCGGCAATCAGATTGGGTGTGACAATTGCTCGGCGCTCGCCGGTCGTAGGGAATGTCGATTAGCCATTTAGCAGCTTGCTGCATAAAATAAAACGCCTCGGATGGGGGGATATAGTATGAGGTATGACATATAAATGTTTAATAAGCGATGTAAGTGGGGTGTGTAAAAAATTTTGTGCCCAACAAGGACAAAAATAAAATGTAATGCCCTGTGTCGACGCTATTGACCGAACCCACTGGTATGAAAGTGGCCTTTTGTTACTTCCCGGCAAGTGGCCGGTTTTGTATGACTGCAGTTGCGGACGCATCCAAGTACAGCTGCGAGTAAAGTTGGTGTGAGGACTCCGGGCACAAGGTTTTAAAGAACCCAATGTCTGATGACCAAGAATAATCTGGACTTGGAAGCAATATTATACTTATTTTATTGTAATTACCGCGTCACTCATATATGGGTGCGGTGCAGGCATAATGGCCAAGTATGGGGTTATAGGGGGGTAATAGTCTGGTATTGGAAGCTGATTTATCGCCTACCGATCGTGGCGTTGGGCTCGCCAATGTAGCGGCAATACGTGGACTTTTCAGATAAGTTGAAAGAATGTGTGTGTACGGGTCGCTTTGTCTGGCTCCATAGATATTTGAAGTTTGTTTATTCAAGCCCCACTGGAGGCTAAATGCGAGGCTGCCGGTCTCTGCCGCTGGGTGTCAGACGGTATTTGGCGCTGCTGGCCACAATTGGTAACACATTAGGTCGTACTTGTGTACTTTACAATACCTATAAAGTACTTAGAGGGCAGTTAGTGTGTACTGGTGATGTGTGTGCAGCAGTATGAATATAGGGCGTGTGTTTATGATTAGGTATTAGAGTGTGCGTGCGTATTATGACCAGGAGCCAGTAGCAACAGCCCGGGAGCGTCCAAGTTTTGGACGTAAAATAGCAGGGGGCATATTGTAATAAGCCAAAGAATGTTGACTAGAACGGAAAAAAGCAAATACATAGAATGCCGACCAACGTGAATGTTCATAATTTTAAATAAGTAGGCCAAAATGGATGGGACGGATCGACTACGTATTTTCATTTGTTTAATAAGTGAATAGTCTCATATCGTCTGAGTGTATAGTACAAAAAAATGTTAAATGCAAAAAGGAAGTGATTTCATATATTAGGACATTTATAGTTTGATATTTAAAAATGCACGATGAATGCGATTTCAGCATAGGTTTAAAACATAATAGGATAATGATTGGGTACACTTAACTTCAACTTCTACCGGCCGAAATTAGAGCTAGAGACTTTGTATATTTGCATATAGTTAGATGATATTTAATGGATACGAAGATTAATGATTTTGATAACCCGACTCCCCTTATGCGCACCAACACAATTAAAAAAAACCTACAATATTAAACTCTAGGATATTAAGAAATGGGCAAATAGAGCCCATATGCTATTAATAGTACATTGTAAAAGTTTCATGACGATCTACCAATCTAGATGGATTTATACGCAAACGTCCCAAAGGATTATCACCGCCCACCCAATCTTCAGGCAAGGCTTCTTACATTAAACATAAGTTGGTGGTCAAATTCTTAAAGAAATAGTTCTAGAGCAACTGGAATTTTTAAATATTAATTAAATTAGCAGTAAAATAAATAGTTTGGTATATGGAAAAAAAGATCTAATTCTTTAGGGGTCAATTGTTGAATACAGTAAGAAAAGTCCTGACAATGAGTCTGAAACAACAATAAGCACTTTATAATGACTTGTTAAGAAGAATAAAATGGAGATGCGGTCCGAGAAGGGGGGGGCGGAGGGGAATGCCACATAAAGTCTATTCTCCCACTTTTTATTATAAATGTGCAGTAGACGAAGTTCTCAGGGGTCAACTTTCCGAAAAATCCTGCACGTGAAATCAAACTGGACATTTTGGGTGCGAAAGTAGCTCATAGCTAAGAGAGACTAGGGCAGCCCAGAATGTAGGGACACGATTATAATCATTTGTAATGATATCATATTGAACATTCAACAATGTCAGGTCCTATCTGTTAAGAAGATATGTGTGCAGGTGTTCCATGTGCATAAACAGGGATTTAATGAACTTCAATAAGCAATGCCCGAATTTTGGTGGGGAATAGTTGAATTCTTCGTGGGTTATAATCGAAAGCAGAAGCAGAATCGTAAGTTTGGGTGTATCTATGGGGTGGGCGACATGAAGTCGGAAAGCAATTTGAACTTTTCGCGATGTGATTCGCGGACATCGCGGGTGTCTCGGAGTGTCCGGTAACCACACTACACCGCTTTTTCACAGGGGGAGCCCCTGATGAAATGGGTTAAGGACAGCAAATATTAAAACCCATTATTGAAAATTCTCGATATCTGGCGCTCGAATTTAACCTTTTATTGACGCTTCGTAATATGTATATAATATGGATTTCGGTCTTGGATTGGCAGCAAGGTCTGCCTAACTACTACTCCACGTCCACCCCCACCACCCCCACCTTATTTCTGTCGACCTTGCAAGGTCTGGCAAGCATATTGAGCGCAGACAGAGCAGCATTTTGTGCAAAATGTTTGTAAGAAAATACATACATATTTGTTATTTGGCTGACAGGCGATGGCAACGATGAGCTTCAAGAAAAATCACGTTATTCGCAGCTGCAAGGAAACAATACACGTCTGTACAAACATATATCAGGCGAGCAGCAGACCCGCTGGGCTGATGGCTTTTGTCTGATGTTCGATTGGCGGTCTCTATTTCCTGTTACCAAATAAATCAAAACCGCAAATTGAGATATTGAAGTTTCTTTAAAGAAATAGAAGCACAGAGTGTGTGATGTGTGCCATAAAATGGCATGTGAAACTTAAGTGATTAAATTAATATTGAAAGAATGTGACCAACTGACTAAAAAGCATATCAATGGTCGCTCCGTGGAACTGAGCGACCGTTAAGAAGAAACGCACGCAGCGCTTGTAAAAAGTTCGCAATACACGCACCACCCAAGCAATGTTTGTGTGAGTGTGTGTAAGTGTTATGGGCTGGGCGAACACCCGCTGTTTTGGCCACGCTTCATAACATGTCAATATACTTTAACTCCCAACGCCATTAAAGTCAAATGCTCCATGGGGAATTTCAAGGTAATGACTGTTGTTGAGTTGGCCAAACGTCCCGAGGACTAAGAGCTTGCCCCACAACTATTACAATGAATACCCTATGATTATGTCACAAATTGCATATTCAATTTCTAAGAACAGTTCATTGAGCATATAACAGGTGAGCCGAATTCAAATATATATTAGAAATATATATATAAATTGATATTTACATTTTTAATTTTGCAGCAAATTTTGTTTTTAACTACAGGGTATCTAGAGACCTTGCTCAACAATCTCTATCAACGGGCCATTAAGTATTTTGTTTTGAATTTTGGGTGCAGAGTATAGCAAAATCAGATGATGGCACCATCCAGACAACAAAAAATAAAAAAAAGACTATGAGCAAAGTGTGAAAAAAGCGGAAAAATATTGAAAATCGAATTTTCTCGCATCGCTTGTTTAGGTGAAGAAGCAGGCAGCCCCCAGACATGCCATTGCTGCTGTCACTGCTATTGTTGTTGCTCTCGTTGTTGTCGTTGTCGTTGCCGTTGCTGTTGCTGTTGCTGTTTATGGTATATTAAAGATGTTGTTTATATTTGCATGCAGGTGGGCGACATTTGTTTATATTTGTATTGCTATTTGCATTTCTATTTGTATTTGTATTCAATCAGCGTCAAGCGAGGCGCCAAAACACAATAAAGGAGAAAAAAGCAACAAAAAAACCTGAACAATAAAAACCAAAAGCTGAGCAGCTGAGTTTGTGATATGTGAGATTGAATCAAATAAAGCACAAAAATAAGTAAAATCAAGTAAGATAGCTCTAGTCGAGACTGTACGACTACGAGATCCCCTGAACCCTTCAGTGAACTGATATTCCAAGAATTTTATGCTTCTTACCTACATGCATATCACGCAAGCATACGGGCAGACATACAGGCAGACGGACAGACGGACAAGGCTATATCGACCTTTCTCGTCACCCTGATCAAGAATATATATACTTTATAGTCTGCCACGCCTCCTTCTGCCTGTAACATACTTTTAACAAAACCATTATACCCTTATTTTCCATTTTTATTGGTTTCAGGGAATAAATATGGGTATGAATAAAGAATCACCTAAAACTTATTTATTCCAATATTTTTTAATATTAAGTACCAAACAATATAATCATTTAGTGATCATATACCGAATAATTTTATGAATTATATTATTATATTTCTACCCATGCTTTAGCATGACAATTAAAAATCATTATATTTATTAAAACACAAAGATCGATGGAGTCATTAAAATAAAAATGTTAAAATAAAAACATTAAATAAAATGCTAAAATGTCAAATATTTAGCTATTTTTGTATACCCTTTATACAATTTTAGTTCGTTTTGTACAATACTAGATAGAATCAAATTATACTTGGCAGGTTCCGATTTTAAAATATTTTGAATGGAAAATAATGAAGAACAACGCGTTTCATACTGAAACGAAACTATGAGCAAACGCGCCAAAGCTTCCTTCCAATTATCTATTGCGTTACTGTTAGCTTTTCTAATTGTTCATAAAGTTTTTTGTCAATCTACATGAATACTGATTATTATTAATTGTACGATACAAACTTGTCCATAAAATCATTATACCTATTTTTCAGTAGGTTCACAGTATAAAAATGAAATTTTCGAAGGGAATATGACTAGAGCGTAATAAAAAGCCCATCGGCATAGACCGATTGTAATGATTTTGAAAATCGTATATAGAAGTTATTGGAAGTGGTTGCTAGCATCAAGTGCGCTACTGATGTTGAATGCGAATTTGAATGTAATTATATCAAAGAATCAAGTACGTTAAACCTTACGCCAAAAAACAAATATTCTGTTTGTTCCAGCATGGTGCTACCTTCAAGATGACAAACGCAGTCTGTAATTCCTATAATAAATCGTGGGTTGTAATAAGTCAATGCCGATTGAAAGCCATTCAACGAAACAAAACTACTTTAAATATTGATTTGGATGTTTTACATCCGGCGTATTTAATTGACCTGCAGGTGCAAGTCCAGAAGAAAGGAAATTTTTATATGCCGTGGTTGTTCGATGTCAGAATTGATGGCTGTAATTATCTGAAAAGACCTAATAATCCTGTTGTTAAAATAATTCATGGAATCTTTAAAGATTTTTCAACAATAAATCATACGTGCCCATATAACGTAAGTAATTAAAAAATACCTGTAGCATATCGTATAATTTTAATGTTTTGTATATTGTTGACAGGGTCATCAGGCATTAAAAGATTTTTATATTATGCCCAGTAAGATTCCAGTTCCATTACCAACAGGAGATTATTTACTGATTCTATCATTTATACTTTCAAAGCAACTAACCTTAGATATAAAAGTTTACTTCACATGTATCGAAGACTAAATTCTTCAATATATTGGGGGAGCTTGTTTGCTACATTTCAAATATTAAATATATTTTTAAAAAAGAAGGCTTCTCTACCACTATCAAACGTGAATGTGAATATGCGGATTGAATGAATCTAAAACATATTTTTAGATTCCAATTGAAAATTGCAGATGTATAGATGTTTGTAGCTAAGTTCTGAGTAAATGGTGTTTATTCTGTTTATTAATGCTAGACATTTTAAAATAAATCTATCCGGTATGCATCGTTACTATTGTTAAATCAATTATCGATTAACAATCTACATATATTCGCGCAATGAACGTTAAAGAATAAAAATTATTATTAAATCGTATAAAAAAATGTATAAATCTTAGCATTTGAAAAGAGGTAAATATAATATATCCCTGTTTAATGGGCTGAATCAAGTATGTCTATTAATAAAATGCTATCGAAATGATCAATTCCCTTATATTATATTGCGCGCAATGTATGAAATCAGTTTTCTGAATCTTGCTTAATGAAGCGCATCTATTGCATACTTTGTATACATTTTTTTCATTTGCAACAAACAAATACACATACACATGCAGTTACAATCCGATACGATTACTTTATATACTATACTGTACTACGGCTTTACTAAGGAAAGCCAATTGTTGAATAAGCCCTCTTATATATTGATACTTATAAGTGTGTCGCCCTGATCAAGAATATATACATTTATATTTACGATAATTCGTACCCCGCTAAATCGAAAACCTCAATATTTAGTAAGAAACTGCTGGTCCCTTGAAAAACTTTGTTAAATCGTAAAAATCCCATACATTTTGGTCCCCTCGTTAATTCGTAGTTTTTCTGCCTACTCGGTGATGATCGTGCCTTTTATAACTCGAAATTTCGTTTCGAAACCTCTTGTGATTCGTAATTCTTGATTTTGCTGGAAGTTAAATTACCGTTATGTCTTGCAGACTATGATGCATGGCGCTTCATGTGCAAAATTTTGTTGTTCTCTCTATTGGATTTACATTAGTTTGCTCATTTTACTTTTGGCGTGAAGATAATTTGTAAAAAATGTCAAGCAAACGTTCTCAAAACACGTTTTTTTTCCTATCATAATGTTGCGAATAATGATCATTTATCATTTAATAAGCTTAGTTAACTCAATAGGAAAAAAAAAATAAAAATAAGTATGAAAAACATAAAATAATAAAAAATTACAAGCTTTTTAAATTTAAATGTTTCGTTTATATGATTTTCTTTATGTTTAATTTTGTTTTTAAATACATAATATTGAAATGAATGTGTATTTTTATTAATTTTTATTATTATTAAGCTAATTTGTTGAAACGACGTGAAATATAACAACTCCTTAAATTCGTATTTTGATTTTTTAAACCCCGTTAAATGGAAATCCGGTAAATCGGAAACCCTCTATAATTCGTAAAAAATGCAGTTAACTTTTCATTGCGAATTATCGAGACTCGACTGTATTTACATATATAGTTTAACATGAATATATATATATATATATTTAATGAATCCATTATACTTTAATTTCCCATTTTCAATGGGTTCAGCGTAGAAAGAATTTAACATACACGGCGATTGCAGGTGTGTGTGTTTGGGGGTGTGGGTGTGGGTGTGGTGCGTGAGTGCGCTGTCAAGGCCGTCATTTGAGGTTGCCATTTGCCAATGTTGCCAAGGTGAGAAAAACTTTCAATTTGATGGTGTTGATGGGTGACTGCAAATACTTATGACATCGAAATTTCAATGTCAGCAAAATATATGTACACATACACACCCATACGCACACACACCCAAACACACACGCCCTAATGCTGAGCTAACGAACTCAATTTATGTTGACTGACAACTATAAGTATGGACTTATTATTTAATGAGTGTTATTTGACTATTGGTGTGCACAGCAATAGGGCTGAAGCTCAGCCTGATTACAATATCATTAGAATGTCATCAGCATCATATCATGCACAGAAATGGGTATGTATGTTCAAAGCTAGGATAAAACTATCTTACTGTCATATTGCCAGCAATAATGATGAAAATAAATAAAATGCCTAGTTACCATAGTCGAGTCGGTAGCTAGTGCTAGTAGCCACATGACGCCGAGCTTCGTCGACAGCCCCAACATAACAACAGCATCAACAACAACAACGTCGGCTACAGCGACAACAGCCTGTCGAGGATGCTGGCTGAGCTCAGCTACCTACGAAGGCTCGCTCCATTTGCTCGTTAAGTTCATCACAGTTGCCTTAATGAAGCTATAATTAGATAAGCGCAGCAGTAGGAACGCTGCTGTTGCTCCTAACCGCAGCGGCAACAGCAGTCAGTCATTTAGTCAGTTAGTTGGTCAGTCAGTCGGGCCGACTCCTAGTCAACCAGCTGCTACTCACAATGCGACAGCAGATCAGTGCTCTGGTTATCTTTATGGAGAGGTACGGTAGCCCGTCGAGCTATACATTCATACATCAGGTTGGCTACGATGATGAAGTGTATCTCACAGATACACAAACATGATGGCGCTATGGCCTTGTATTTTTAGCCAACAACCATCAAGTCCAGCCAGGCGAGCAGCGAGCAGCGAGCAGCGGGCGGCAGCGCATAGAAGCAAAACCGAAACGTGCAGCAAATGTTGCAAACGTTTGACTAACCAAATTCTAACTGACAAGCATTGGATGCGCAGCATTAGAGGCCATGCGACACGAACGCCATGGCGACACATTTACAATTGGGCCCGAGTATCGCCATTGTTCACATTCAGTTTCTTCCGACTGGCTGCTTATCATTCAGCTATTCTGTAGCTCTGCCTCTGTGTCTGTCTCTTTCTGTGTCTATACGTGTGTGCGTTTGTGCGACATTTCGTGGCGCATATACATTAAGAATGCAAACCGAAATGTCGTGGACTACCGTGCGTATGAGTTATGCGAAATGAGCTCTGAATTATGTATGTACTAAGAGTACAATGTTGGTCTGTGGGAATTTAGTCAGTTGTCTGATGAAAATGCAGAAGAGCAACTAACTAGCTGCTCGAAATGACTGTTTTACTAATTAGCTTGAACGCGCTCTCTCTATTGCCCTCTCATGTTCTCTCTCTGTTTGATTTGATTGATACAAGATGCATTTTGAAAAATTAACTATGTGACTTAAGACTCTAGCTTAATATAGATATATTAGAGGATAATATGATAATATATGTTGGCTCGAATGTTTAATGGGTTAGATTACTTATTATTCTAAATGCCAGAATTTCTGGAATTTATGTAACAAGCCGAAAAATTCACCCCAAAAAGAGCTGAGTGTGACTGGCTGTCTGTCTCTCTCTCGGTCCATCAGCATGAAGGCGTCTGGTGTCTAAGAGTAACAGACAGCCCGTAGAAGCTCAGTTTGCTTTTGGTTGATATTTATAAAAATCAATATTAAACGCCAGTTAAATATTACTCGCACGTTTGCAGGTCACATTTTCTTTTTTCTAAAATCCGAAAATCAAAATTATATTTAAATATTCGTGGCATAACATTTTAAATGAAGTGTATAAAAAAAAAAAAAAAAACAGAATGTGATGCGATTCGATGCGATTTTGATTTTGATATTATTTCTCCTGCGCCAACCGACAGATATTTATTTTAACTAGGAAATCTATAAGCATATTCATCTACCACATCTTAATAAGACTTTAATATAATTTTATAATAAATGGGTTAGTTAAGGTTAGTTACCAAAGAACGCAGCCGTATATGAAAAGTATTGCAATGCTAAAGGGATGCTCATTACCCAGAGTGTACGTACCATACATGCTTATTGAATAAACATTTGTGTCTATTTATAGCTTGAACACAATATTGAATTAAACGACGCACAAGTCCAGCAATATGTGCAGTGCTCTTCCCCAAGTAACCTTGTTATCCTTGTCATATTTTGCACTTGGCTCGACCATCAATCATAGAGGAAGCACATTTATCCCAGCCACTGCTGGCTGCTTGTTCCTTGCTTGCTGCCTCGGTTGCCTGTTCCCAGCTATTATTTTACACTCATTGCAGTGCACACTTATCAAGGCTAATTTTGTTATGGGTCTTCTAATTGACCCTGGCACTTGCAGCCAACAGAGCACTTTCCTCGCAAGTCCCCAGGATCGACAGCATTAAGTTGTTTTTACTGCATTGCTGCTAATAGCTTTGTTAGAGTGTTTCCTCTTTCATGTTGTGGCCAATTAAAAACCCAAGCAAGACGAACTAATTACTAAATACTCGATACAATGAAAATCAAATCAGCAACTCGTGCTGACGTAGCCATCCTCTTTTTCTACTCGATTCGCCAGGGAATGACTGGCGAGTCGTCAATCAGGCAATCACTTAATTAACTACTTCAGAGCCAACAATTGGCAGCAGCAGCTCAAACAAATCCAGCTTAACTGGGCAACTGGGTCTGTTATGCATCTTACTTTCATAATCTTTTCGTTAGTAAAATAAAGGTGCCAGACAAAGTGTTTTATCGCCAAATTAATGTTCAATCTTAAGTCTATTTCAGTAAACTTTTAATATAGGAGAGATAAATGTTAAATAAACCTGAGTAATACAATTGTAGGAAAATAAGGTATTTCATCTTCGTAGAGATGCACAAAAGCTTTGATTGACAACTAGTATTATCAATTATATTTAAATTTATTTCACTCTTTGTTATAACTAAAGATTTTTTTATTGTGAATGGCATATTACAATAATTTAAGAGTTTAGACTAAGAACTAGGCCTTTTCTACTTAGTCAACTAGTATTTAATGAAAAGATCAGTAGAGCAATAAAACAAACAGAGCATCACGATATATATTAATAATATATTTAACTAGAAATAATATATATTTTGAAAGTTATTTTTATTAAGGCATATTCATTGTAGTTAATAACCGCGAGTATCACGTTCTGATCTTTCACTTATCCTAACTACCCGAGCATTTCTACATTTATTGCCAGAAAATTGTGTCCATTAGAGTAAATGGCATTGTTCATGAAATTGTTAATAACAAAAACAGAAACTGCACAGAACCTATAACCTTTAAAATAGATTGACTATCAGATATTTGAAAACAATGAAATTCGATCTGAATGAGAATTTTTTGCATTTATTGTCAAGATCACTGAACTGAAATATTTAATATTGAAATATTTTTGAATTCTTATGAATTGTTATTGAATTCTTTGAGAGCTTCAGCCCTCCACATTTTTCAAATTGGCTGACAGAAGTTGATATTTATGCATGTCGTTATATACGTTAACATGAACAAATTTGTAAATAAATATATATATTTGCTTACAACATAACTAAGCTTATGGCGATGCTATTGGACGCTTGTGTGCATGAAACTTATGATGAATTTGCAAGTGACTAAGCCAAATATTGCATTAAACTAAGCTTCAAACTCGAACTTATGCAAACACAACCGATTTGTGTCAAATACATTTGTAAGTACTCAGTTTGTTCAACAGCTACATAAAAGGTCAATTTTGGTTGTGATAGAACATGCAGACAGGTGGGCGAACAATTTTGAACAACAATTTGCAATCCTATCCCATTCGAAGTTTATGTGTGTATGTGTTTGTTTGTTTAGGCTAAGCGGACGTCAATTGCCCAAAAAACTACGAAGTTTGTTAAAGTTTTCAACAACCTTTTGGCCACTCGACGAGCATAGGTAAATTGCAATCAAATATAATTTAAAGTCTGTAAGTGAGAATAAGAGAGTGAGAAGCAGAGAGAAGTGGAGAAAAAGATAGGCAAGAAGTAGAGCGCGCGTTGCTCTTAATGTAAAATAAATCGAACGAAAGTGCAAAACACTTGTGATAATAGAAAACTCTCTCACACACACACAAGCAGCCAATTAAAAAGTGATAGGCATGTATCACACTTCAGCTCTAATAGAAGCGAATCACAATACTGGTTAGTATTTTACAAGATTACTCAGATGTATTCGTTGTAATGGGTATTATTTTATGCGAATAATCAAAAATTTAGTAATTCAATTGTATATTGAGTTCAATGTCTCCTACAAAAATTATACAGAATTATTTTTTGATAAATGCGTTCAGCTACTATGAGTAGTATGAATTTAATAAAGATTATTAATTATTATAAATAATTATATTTATTATTATATATGTTTATAATTAATATTAATTTTTAAATACAGCAATATTTTTTTCATAAGCTCAATTTCGTAGCCAGCTAATATTGTGATATTGAATTAATTGAATTGACAGAGATTTTATGTAAAATTTTAAATTTTAAACAAATATTTTTGATTTTTATAAGTGACCTCAGGCGAAATTCAATTAATGTTCGTATACATATACATGTTTGTTTTTATGCTCATATTCTCCTTCTCTCGTTTTCTGCCTTACTCTGCCAAAACAAATATTTTGTTAAATGTATTCTTAAGTGTTTCTTTGTTCTTATTGTTCCTACCAATAAATCACAATAATAAAAGCATATGTACATATATATAAATAAATGCGAAATAAATCTAGGGAACAATAATCTCTATTACTTATTTACCTGTAATCATAACAACAAATTATGCGTTAAAGTAAACAAAGCTATTAAATGTAATTAATGTTCGGCGTTTTTTTTCTATTTTATTAGTTTCGCACTGTGGCCTATATATGTAAGCGTGGTTATTTTTAAATTTTCATACCATTTCAAGGATAATGCTATTTTTAGTCAGTGGCCACAGAGTAAATTTACTGACAGCCAAAGCGGGCAAGCTTCAAAGCAGACAGTACACCGGACAAGTAAGGTAGACAAGCAGAGAGACAGACAAACAGACAGAGAGAGATAGAGAGACTAAAATTTCGTCTGAGGGCCATTTAAAGCATAGGAAAACTATTAAAATTTATGCGTGCAAATGAGAAAGAACAACAAGAGGCGCACAAGAACGGAGCTGCTTTCAACGTGGAGACAAACAAACGTGGATAGCGGCCTACACTCACGCTACGGATACGAGGCGCTTAGCAAAGCAACATGTTAACGCTGTCGTCGCCGCAAGGTAGAAAGCAGGTGCCACAAGGTGACGCCTCGTTGAAGTCAGCTTGGATACTTCGGAAGTTGCTTAAAGGCAGTATATCGTTAGCTCGAGGGATGAATTTCACAAATCCTAACCACATACTTGAGAGCAGAGCACCAAAATAGATTTTAAGATTAGACTACCACAAGTCTATATACATAGGTATATAAATAAATATATATGTATATATTTATGCGAACCATCAAACCGCACAGCGAAAAGTATTTAAGTGCTTACATGCCGAGTATTGTGTATTAAGTGTTTAATAAACGCTTAATATTTAATGTAAACAATGCAAATTGTATTTGAAACCGAAAACTTTGAACAATTAAAGGGCTTTGGACCGGAGAACAATACACAAATGCTTACCAAGATCTGTAGCGAGGGCCGCAGGACCCGGAACGGGCCAACTTAATGCCTTCAAGTTGTAAAACACTTAGCTGAGATTTTTTTTATTTTTCTTTCCTTTCTTTCACAACGAAACGAAAAGCAGCAGTGGGCAGAAAGCAACACTCAGCAACACACAAACTCCGCGCGTGCCAAATTTCGTTTCAGATAACTTCGAGCAATTTGGGTGCAAATTTTAAAAGTCTTGTGCCGTGTGAGTGACTGGCGGAGCAACAGCAGCTAGTGGCGCGCACAGGTGTGTGCGCTTACAAATTGGCGAGTAGTGGGCACATCAGGCTGCTGCCAACTACAACCGTGCACAACCGACAGGAGCAAAGGATAACGCACGACTGTGCCACACGAGCAGCGACAATGACGAGAACGACACCGACGACGACGACGACGACGCCGATGAGGACGATGAGGACGACGACGCCAACGACAACGCCAACGCTGACGCCGACGCCAACGCCGACGTCGATGTTGACGAGCTAGAAAAGCCGAATACCGAAAGCATCAGCCGCCACAGCTAAAGCAGCACAAGAAGCAGCGCAGCAGCAGCAGTAGCAGCAGCAGCAGCAGTTGCTTTATGGCCCATTGCCACGGCGTCGTTTGGTATTAGTTGAAAGTAAGTAAAAATATGAAAAAGAAGTAACAAAAATAGCAGCGGCTATGGCTGCGAAGTCGACGTTGACTGCGACAACAGCAACAAATAAATCGCTAGTAGATTATTCGTGCTGGCACCCGTTGCCGCAGCCACCGTCCCGCAGTCCACCGTCTCACCACGCCCCGTAGCACCGTCGCCCACTCCTTTTTGAAGCGCGCCTGTGTGTATGCTACAAAAAATTGACAGCCAAAGCAAAGGGGACACATTTGTTGCTGGGCGGCCTCTTTTTGGGTAAGTAATTTTCGTTGTTTCTATTTAATTTATGACTCGTGTTTTTCTTGTGTGTTTTCTTCAGTTCTGTTTGTCGTGCTTTTGTTTTTTGTTCTTTTAATTTTTTTTATTTGGCTTTTATTAATTTGTTTATTTGCGCGTCGTGATGCTCCCTTCCGCGCTGGTTTTTAAACGTTACATTTTATGGGCTTTTAATACGAGCTCAGCATCCCATATCCCAACGAACAAAGTCACGCACACACACTCACATGGGGGATAGTCTTAGATAGACAGCTTTATGCACTGCGACACGCATCCTAACCTATCCAGTCACACATATAAAGAAGTGTGTGTTTGTGTTTGCGGCTTCCTGTTGCTTTAGTCCAATGTATATGAAAAGTTGTTGGCGCGTGTTCAAGTGCACTGTAAAAATGTTCCACGTACTTAAAAGTAAAGCAAAATACGCATTATCAAATATTATTCATTTAATAAATGATTCAATACTAAAGAGCAAGTTCATATTCCAAATAATAATAATACTCTATAGCGCTGACTTCAAATAGCGCACTTGTCATCATGTAACTCTATAAACTCATTCTCCAAGTATATTTTACTTTGCTTGTTTGTCCTTTGCAGCGTTGACAGGCAAAGTATCTGTTGCTGGCACTCTGGCATGTCCTTTGGCTTCTGTAAGACTCGCACTCGTTTCTCGTTTCTTTTTTAGTTTATAACAAACTTCAGTTTATATTGCTTTCCACTTCCTAAAGCTCATAAATCTGTTTGTTAGCACTTTGTGTAATTTTAGCAGAAAATGGTATACGAGCGCTTGTTGCACACTTGGGGCAACATGATGTGCTTCAAATAACCCATACGCCATGTGCTGCACAGGCCACATAAAGATTATGCAGTACGCATTTTGATTTACTCTTGCGGCCCACATAATAGACCGCAAAAGCTGCAAAACTCCGTAAAGCAAACGCTGAAAAACTGACAGAGGAGGAAGGAAAAAGAAAGAACCATCAACGAGCAAATGGCCACAAATGACACGTTTGGTGTTAAATGGAGGTCGCCAATTGGGTGCTTCTATATGTACAAGTGTGTATGTGTGTACTCGTATTTGAATGTCACAGTTACAGTAAATTGTTTGTATAACATGCATGTACAGCAAACATAAATCCCATCCAGGCAACAGCGCCTGCCAGACGACTACGTTAACTAAACGTGCGACGCCGAACGAGACAAGCAGCGGCAGTCGCCCACCCTCTTGCTCTGTCTCTGCCTCAGAGGCAGGGCAATTAAAGCCGCTACGTGTATTGTTGTTTGCGGCTTTGTATATATCTATGTGGCAACGTGTGGCTCCACGTGTGTTTGTTTGTGTATTCGGCTTTAACGTAACCGAAGGCTCTATCAACTCTTGCAGCTCTACGCGGCTTGCACAGATCATTAGAGCATTGTTGCAGTGACCAATGCAAAGCTACTTAATAATACTTTGTCCAGCTATTCATTCATATGTATACATACATATACATATATACATATATACAGTGAATTGAATTCAATATATGCCTATTCATGCAAACACACACATGTTACATACATATGTATGCATGCATGAATAATTACGCATACTATAAACACCACACACTGTTTTCTGTTAATTTGACATGCATCAGGCTTTATGCCTGCAATTATCAGTTGCGACTATTAATATGTATATGTACGTGCTCGCATGTTTATTAATAAATCATTGGTTTGTTTGGGTGCTTGTAATCCGAGACAATTTGTCACCACTGAAATAGCCTTAATTGGAGAAAAGCACAGGGCGTAAACAGAACATTGTCCTGACAGAATTTCCCTCACTATCAGGCTCTCTTTTTCGCTTCCTTTCCATCAGGCAATTAACAAAAGCCAAATTAACTCTTGGTTTTCGTATGTCCGTTACTAGGTTGTCCAGTTATAAATACTGGGAAAAAGCTCATCGAAAGCACGATGGAGTAATACGATTGACTGCTAGGTTATGCAAGGCGGTCTGTTATACATACATTGAAACGTCACAGGCATCTGCGCTCGCTTAAATTTTTATGAAATGAGGCCTACCAAGATTTCTGGTGGCTGGTCCATCCAGATTATCTGTTTCTCTATGTTTGACTACTTAGTCAGTCCTTTTTGGCTTTTTTTTAATTAATACATACATTTTATTTCGGTCTTTGGGATTTTTTTTTTTTTTTTTTGACATGGAAGCAGGTGCGAGCAACAGCTTACCTGATATGACTTCAACATGTGCTCTATTTGAATATTGAAATATATTGACATTTATAAGCAATACTAATTACAACAATTAAAAAATCATGCCTTTTGATAATTTTTTCGGACGTAGTACCCATTTAGAAACTGCTGTTGCTGTTGCTGCTGCCAGAAGGCCTCACAGTTACTTCGATTATCTAATAAGTTTTTGTAATTAAAGTAAATAAAAGTAAGGATTGATCATTTTTATGGTGCTTACTATTCGAATTCGTGGCAAAACAACTTATTTTCCAATTATCCAATTGAATAACAGAGCACACTGAGGACCCTGTGACGTCACACGGGGTCTGTTAGTTAACATCAAAAGTAAGGGAACTGCTCTTTGCATAAACTAGTCTTTTAACAGTGACTTACATATTATATATTACAGTGCCATTTGAGAATACCAGAATAACAGTTTGGTTACCTTAAACAGTGTCAATTGAGTAAATAGCGCGGACGAAAGAATGTATCGATACTTCAACATATTACTTCAAGTTTAAATGTGAGATATTTCACCATTTTATTTCTAGTATAAATGTGAGAAAGCTGTAAAAGAAGTGAGAAAATAAATTAAGCTGATATTGTGGACCACTCAGCACTCACAATTAAAATATAATTGTACTGGTTGCACATAGTACAGTGGACAGTGCATATATTGGTGTCAATTGTGGTATTTGCTTTTAGTTTCATATTACAAGCAAACAACCGTTATATCCGCCATTCTACGTGTCTGTATTGACCGCGTGCTTTGTCTTTTCATTCAGAATTTTCATTTCGTGGATTGCGTTAGTTCTCAACAATTATGAATGTGGACGATAGTAATGTGATGTGCTCAATTTGCGGAATTCCTTCCAATTTGATGTGCCAAGCGTTGTGGAGAGCCCTATTGTAACGATGTTTGCCAGCGTAGAGATTGGCAACGGCACAAATATGTGTGCACCACGATGCCGTAAGTGTAAAAAAATATACATACAGTAGCTCACAGCTTATTTCGTGCAGCGGTATAGTAAAACTTTGAAGACGTATTGCCGCTAAACCAGTAAAGATATCCAAAAAATTTAAATGAGGTCTTATTTATTAGGTATTCATTATTATTAAGGCACTTCATATTCACATTTTTCATTTTATTCAACAAAATTGTTTTTTGCATGCCTTTTGATAATTTTTTCGGACGTAGTACCCATTTAGTTACTTCGATTATCTAATAAGTTTTTGTAATTTAAGTAAATAAAAGTAAGGATTGATCATTTTTATGGTGCTTACTATTCGAATTCGTGGCAAAACAACTTATTTTCCAATTATCCAATTGAATAACAGAGCACACTGAGGACCCTGTGACGTCACACGGGGTCTGTTAGTTAACATCAAAAGTAAGGGAACTGCTCTTTGCATAAACTACAGTCTTTTAACAGTGACCTACAGAGTGTTTTAACAGTGGTGCTATCACGTCGATTATATTACAGTGCCATTTGAGAATACCAGAATAACAGTTTGGTTACCTTAAACAGTGTCAATTGAGTAAATAGCGCGGACGAAAGAATGTATCGATACTTCAACATATTACTTCAAGTTTAAATGTGAGATATTTCACCATTTTATTTCTAGTATAAATGACACTTCCACCGCCATGTGTTATGTTGGTTTTATGTGATATTTTGGACACGGTATTTGGCTGAAGCCAAACATATTGCACCCCATCCGGACCAAATATATTAAATTTCGAATCTAATACATATATAAATGATTCCAGAAAGAAAGGGCGACCAACTTGCTCCTGTTGCAAAATTAGTCCACACGTTTGTTTTTGAATTAATAAAACGGCTTTTCCGTGCTATTCGGTCATGGTTTGGGCCTGTATCGCACCTTAGGAGTTGGAAACTCTAGTTTTCATAGAAGGCAATATGGACAATAATAGTAACCCCTATCCCATTTAAGGGCAATTTGCCTCCAAGGTGCGGGAAAATGGGTTTAGAAGGGGGATCCCGATTGTATCAGGATAGTCATCCAAGATTAAATGGGTATTGCCCACCTGGTTGATCCTGGATACTGTCCCCATGTGGTCAAACTTCGGCCCAGGGCCCCCGACATAAACGTTATTGAAAATTTGTGGCAAATATTGTGACATGGGCATCCGGAAAAGGTCCAATATCATAAAAATTACCCTGAAAATGACCTTTTTGGGAATAATGGCCAAAATCGCAGCGAAGTCACCAAAAAATTGGTGTAAACCGATGGAATCACGTTTGTAAGTGTTATTAACATAAATAAGATCTACAAAATAATAATTAAGATTTGTTGATAATTTGGAGTGTAAGTGCACTTGCACGAAATAGTGTGACATTAGAAAAAAAGCCACTTTTTCAGTTTTCGTTAGATTTAAGTGTATTTATTAGAATAGAAAAACAATGAAGTGCCTTAATAAATAATGAATACCTAATAAATAAGACCTCATTTAAATTTTTTGGATATCTTTACTGGTTTAGCTTCAATACGTTCTTCAAAGTTTACTTATACGCTGCACGAAATAAGCTGTGAGTACTGTAGTGTATGTATGTATGTACATATGCTGTTATCAATATTATGGGAATTAATAATTTTGTTTTTCTTTTTATTTTTATAAAAATCATATTCACATTTTTCATTTTATTCAACAAAATTATTTTTTGCATATTCACTGTATTCTCTTCGTTCTCAAGACACACGCAGTTTGTCTTTAAAAGTATAGCTCACAAATAACTGTTAACCGTTATGTTCACGCTCTCAATGTGAATAAGTCTTCGTTTAGAGGGAGAAATACGATTCGCACTCGCACAAGAAGAATCATTGAGTGAGTGTACGGTTGCACATACATATTCACATTCAAGTACGGTATTGATGTGTTTAGCGAACTCAATCCACTCATACACTAAAGACGTTTTGCTTCATAAAACCCAAAAAAATAAAAATGTCCGTTTAACCAAGTTTTGTTCTCAAAGAGAAACGGTCAACAGATATTTGAAAGCTCTCCTTGAAAAGAAATTAGATAAATCATAGTCTTGGCCGATTAGGGAATCATTTCTTAGCATCTGTAACGGTTAATTAAACGCTTACTATTTTCGATTTCATATAGAGCTTTGGTTAGCGTAAAACCCTCCAAGCCAACGGCGATTTTTAAGCACAATATTGCGGCAGCCCACAATGCAATGATTACAAAGGAATCGGACAGTTATAATGAAAGCTTGTCATCTATGGTAGAGGATATAGCAATTGTGGACTCAAGCGAAAGCAAATTGAGCCTGGAATGGCGTAAGTCTCTGATGCCGACGACAAAAGAGTACTTTGAGTGTCAAGTTACTTGTGTGGAAACCAATGGGTCCATTTGGGTAATAGACGTGGCCAATATTGTCAACCTGGATCGACTAGACAACAATATTACACGCTGCATGGTGAACAGAAAACCGTGCTCAATTCAGGATCTGTCTGCAGGCATTTTGGTTGGCGTCACTGTTGATGGTAAAATATTTCGGGGCGAGGTAATGGAGGTAAATGCATTAGACAAACGCGCTGAAGTCCGTCTCATTGACTACGGCACAATAATCTCCTCCGATGTGCAAAACATTTATTTGCCAGTGCAGCGAATGTCGGAATACAAAGCGTTTGCATTCCGGGTTAAGTTGCCCAACAACTTTGCTGTGCAGATCAAGAAGAATTTGACATTGCGTCTTCTGGGCAGCAAAACAGTCGACGGCATAGAGCAGGCGCAGCTGAAGCCCAAATCAGTGGTTCCCCTTAATTTGCCATTTGAATTGCTACTCACGAAGCCGGAACTGAGTATCGTGAAGATTCTGGAACCCAACGTATCGCTCGGGGAGCCGGAAGTGGCTTTAGTGCAACTCAAAGCTATGAGCAATTTGAATGACGACTTAAACGCAAAGCTCAATACTAAGCCTGGAGATCAATTTCCAGAGCCCTTTTCAGATGACATACGTACAATGTGTCTGGCAGCTCGCACAAAGCAGGGCTATCGACGTGCTTTTTTGATAGACTTTATCAAGGATCCTATGTTGTTTTTGGTCTATGAGATGGATGATGGTTGCCTATCCTTAAGCAGTGAGGTGTGCCGGATTCCCAATGCACTAGTCGGAAATACATTGCGCGTTTTCGCCATCACCCTGGAAGATGATCAGGCTGGCATCTCCTTAAAAGACATTTTTGCGCAGTGCGGCCCGGATCTATCCATCAAGTTTAACATGGACAGCCTGTTGGGAAAGGACACAGGTAAGCTCCGAGGAGCAAAGGCAGCGCTCTTCATAAACAATAATCAGGTGTGCGCTGTGCGCGCTAGCACCTTCCTGGGTCTAATAAACACCCTCGGGCACAAGTATTGGCGGGAGCCCATTGAGAATGATGACTTTGTGTACATATCACACGTTGTCAACTACCAGGAAGTCTACATTAGCTCTGTGCACAGCAAAAAATACGAAGATATATTCAAATCGGTGGAAGCCAAATGTACGCCAGTCGATACGTTGAATGACGTTGTCATTGGAAGCGTTATGCTTGTCGTGAGTTCCAGTCGTGCCAACTACCGGGCCGAGGCAAGTTACCAATGTTCAAGTTCAATTTATGATTCTAAATTTGCTTTATTCATCTTAGATTACTGGCATTGACATGAACAGGTTTGTTGTGCGGAACATCGATACTGGTTCAACAAATCTCGTGGTAGGCTCTAATCTACGCAGGCCTTGTCGATTTGTTGAGAACTTGCCTGTTAGCCTACGCCGCGTTAAATTAAAAACCATCTGTAACATACCCTCAACAGCAGTGCCGCCAAACTCAGTTGGTATGCAGATATTGAAGAGGCTACATGCGAATAAGTTAGAGATGCAAGTGAAATTTGATGATTCCAATGGCAACACTGTGGATTTGCTTGACTTTACGGCCGAGCCGCACTCACTGCTGACTCGCTTGCTTCCAGTGCTGTTTACTCCTGTAGCAGTCGAGCTGAAACCGGCTACGGACTTACCTGAGTTAACTGCAGTTGAGCCACAGCCAATAAAATCGTCAAGTCAGAATGATGAAGTTGCTGAACTAACTCCATTACCGCCATCCCCGCCAAATTCCCCTTGTGAAGATCAGAAGACATCCAAGCAGGCCCAACGGTACTACTTTAATGATTTGGAACGTCATCTCTTGCCTCTGGGCGATGATAAGGAAGTTATAGTTTTGCACGCTATTGGACTGGATAAATTAGGATATATTACAGCTTGTTTCTTCGCTTGCGAGGCTGAGGCGGAAGATTTCCAGAACTCGCTTAATCTTGTTGCCAAACTTGGAAGTGAAGACGATAAACTGGAGCCTGGCTATTTACCAGAGTATTTAATTGCAATTCAGCCTGTATTCAATCATTTCAATTCGTCTCTTTCGAACAGGGTTGGCGAAATATGTCTTACGCTCTTTGCAGATGACAATTCTTGGTACCGAGGTGTTTGTAAGCGGGTTAGCGGACAGAATGCTCTTATTTACTACTGTGACTTTGGAAACGTGGAACTAGTTCCTCTAGAGCTGATCAAACCAATATCACCCGAACTCCTTCATGGTGTATATGCCACAAAATGTTTTATCGAAGGTAAATGCTCCTTAAAGCATTTTTTTCTGTTTTAATAATCTGCATAATACCCATTTATAGGTTTTGATGAAAACAAACCATTTGTGCATCTTGAGAACTATCTAGCCGAAAAAAATAAGATTTTGTGTGATGTGCTCGAAGGACCAAAGCCCAATACACGTATGCTTAAAATTCCGTCCTTGGATAAGATATTGTCAAAGGAGCTGATTTAATCTACAACGTATCTAAATATGTTTAAGACTTCTCTAATGATACTATGGAAAAATCATTATTTTATGTTTATCATGTAATTTGAAAACTATTATCACTTTTGTTGTTGAGAAACTTAAAATTAAAAATGCATTTTAATTTTTGACTATACATAGAATGACTTCAATCATAATCTACTTATCTGCTTTGGGATCCTAACCACTTAACGTGGCAAAAAATGTAAATCCCTAAATTATGTCTATTAAGAGAAATTAAACGTTATGTTTTTAGTTTTTATAAGGTACAAGCATCAACAGCTCAGTTACAACAGCAATACAATGAAAATATAACACATATAGTAAAAAATAACAACACTCAACTCTCTGCTAATTTCTTAAGAATTTCATTTAAGATTGCCATATCTCGCACGGCTATCAACCCGTTTGAGTTGCGCTTCCAATCTGAGTCAGATTCGGATTTTTTGACGTAGCCAATTGGCACAGGAAGTTGCTGCTTGATGCTAGCAACGTAGTCGAGCATATCGCCTCCAAGTGCGCGCAATATCGCCTGGGGTCCACATGTATCCCAACGGAATGTGGAGCCCTTACTGAGCAGGTAGATGTCAGCTTCATTGGAGATCACTTTTAACGCTTTGTGGCCAGCCCCCGCTGAAAAGGCAAGTTCATAATTTAAATCGAGAAAATGCTGAAGTATTTCGGCTTTCTCCGATGTGGAGAATATTCCAATTCTTCTATTTGCTCGACGTTCGCTTTTGTCTGATTTGCAGTTGTGGCATTTCAGAGTGGGCATGCAGACGCCCCAATTTAAGGAAGAGCTGTACACATGCTCCTTTATCTTGTGGCCAAATGGCTGAGAGACTATGCCGATTACAGGCACTCCGCTGTCACGTTCATAGACACCAATCAGTACGGTAACACAGTCCAGTCCTGTGGAAGTGATGCCAGGAAAGTCGGTAAATATAGAGTCACCGGAAATGTACTCGGCAGTGGCATCTGGAATATAGTGAATGTTAGCAACACTGTGTAGTAGCTAAAACGTTCACACAACCAATAGGATCTATCCAAATGCCCAGATTACTATAGTCCAATGTTTCTGGTAGTTCCGGAATATCTTTAAGAGTTGTATCATACTCGATTATTCTATGCACCTCAGCCGCCAATGCATCGGCCGCGTTTCTATGGCCATCAAGCACTGCTTCCAATCCTGCGGCTGTTTCAACTGCTGTGTCGCCCACGGCAATTGTTATTTCTTGGCCGAGTTTATTGGTGAAATGTGTCGATTCTTCGCCAAGAATAGCTTCACGTATCTCTGGAAACAGTTTGCCCACCTCATGCTTAATAGTTTCCTGAATTAAGACATCAGCCAGCGTCTTGAAATCATGTTCAAAACGCTGGTTGGCCTCTGCTCCAGTTTTCTCCTGAACGAGTAGCGCTAATAAGTCTTGATTGGAGCGACAAACTCGTGCAATATTTGCCGCTTTTTCTGCACAGTTAATTAGAACTCGAAGCAAGTTTATATTCTCCGTCATTTCTATATGTATCCTAATTATTATTGCATACTTTCTACGTTTTCGCTTCACTTGTAAGGCTTCGTTTCAGATGCTGACGTATTACTTGTAGCTGTGAGGTATCGGACATCGACAGCCGCCACAGCGCAACTAAATATATCGATATCAGGCGACTCGATAGTTTTTGTAATGCCAACTCTTTCGAAAGATTATTTGAATATTATATTTTGTTGGGTAAATATAATAATTAAAATAATTATTAGAAAAATAAAAATATAAAAATTATAAGTATTTTATGGAGTGTACTTGAAATGCTGAAGCAAAATGTTCAGTTTTTCTGAAGTACTTGTCTCGGCATTCACATCTTCATTGAACCAATTTTAATTTAATTGGCAATTAATAATTACGCACTCAACGCCCCATTTAGCGAGTGCAGGCAAATTTTTAAATCATGTTCGAGGCGTAATAAGTAGAATGAGTGCAGCGGCTGGGGCTGCTCCTGCTGCTGATGATTATGATAATGCGGCAGCCATAGCTGCTGCCGATCTGCACAATTTGCACCCGATCTTATCGCCGAGCACCGCTAATGATTCGCATTAATGATGCTCTGTCTCGCTCGCGCATTCATCCCGCTATCATCTTATGAAATGGGATCATCAATCAGCTCTCCGGCCGCATCACAGCGCCTGCATTGGTGCATTTGCATATAAATTGCTGCTAATATCGCGCTATCAAAGTGACTGCATCAATGTGGCAACGACTACGCATTCTTGCAATGCCAGCTTCCCTTGCTCCTTGCCATGCCCAGCCCGGACTGCAACAGAATTGAGTGCCCTACGGGCCAAGTTATTCGTGTATCGCTTGGCTTATGCTAATTTTCCCAGGCAGCAGCCGCATTCAGAGCCCAGGCCAAGCAATTGATGTTTGGATAACGTTGACTTGATGACTTTGCATAATTTACGCCACGCAGCGGCAGCAGCAGCATGAACAGCAGCCAAAGCACCAACGACAACAACAACAGGAATTCTCTTTGAGCAACAACAACAGGAATTCTCTTTGAGCTAATTTTTCACTCAAACGCACGCGTTGCTTATAATGTGTTAATATTCATGCGGGCTGCAACAACAACAATAGCTGCAACATATGTCGTTTTTCTTTTTGGCCAACTTTTTAACTCTTTTTGACATTTCAATTTCTTTCCCTGCTTTAACTTTTTGGCAAACGATTTTTCAAGCCTTGCTCATTTTATGCAGCCCAGAGTTGAGGTATTCGTCATCTCCTTGGGTTTCTCTATATTAAATTAACTCTGGGACATTTCTTTGTCTTGTAAGTTTTGCATGTTTACATCTTTGTACAAGATTTTTAAACCATTTAAGCATAGAAATATAATAATAATAATAATAATATTTTAAAATATCTCAGAAAGAGTTAATTTCAATGTACATAAAAAACATATTCGTAATGCCCTTAAATACAATCAATTTATTTAATATTACAAAATTTAATATTAAGATTCTAATATTCATATATATTTAAAATGTATGAATTTTATTAAGTAACATTTCAATAGACTTTAAGTTTCGATTTGCATATTGAATAAAAAATATACTCATGTATGCTGTTAGTGAATTCTGTTTTTATAGGCAACATACTTAATGATAGAGCTAAAGAGCTATCACGAAGAGTATAAATAAATCTATGTTAATAATGACGGTACTGTAATTGCCGCAACAAGTTTGTCGCCGAAGTCTTTTGTTCCACTTTAGATAAGAGATAACGAAAGCGAATTTAAGACAAATATATTCATTAGGGCTGCGAGATATGCTACACATGGGTACACATATCTTTGGGGCTGTGGCTTTGCTCGAATTTGTTTTGTGTACCCTTTGCCAAGTCCAACAGCCTTTTAATTAATCGCTTGAGTTAAACAAATTCTTAATGAGCCTTTAATTAATCGCCAAAAACGAAATATAAGCCAGTCGTCGCATCGCTCGCTGTGTATAAATATTTAAATTAGTTGTGACTTGATTTCTGTTATGGCCACAACGTTGTTGGTGCCGCTGTTGTTGCTCGTTGCTGAGCTGCGACGGCTCCTCCCCTGAGGTGTTTCAAACGAGTTTGAAAGCTTCTATAAGTTTGTTTGGCTTTTATCATTTTGCCTTGCTGTTAACTGGATTATTAAAAAGATGCCACAACAGCATTGACAATATTGATTACGGCTTTTATTATCCTAATATTGCTACTCTAATGGGGGGTGTTACCAATTTAAGTGGACTCCAGACTAGGCCACGTCTCCATTAATTAGCTAAGTGAACGCGACCCGCAAATGCTTGGTGACAAGAAAAACTCATGTTAAGACTTGCATGAAAGAGCGAGAGAGCCAGACAGCAGCTGGAGTTTGTTTGCAAAATGTCTACCCATCGAACATAGAACTTGTCTTTACCACTTTTCGATTGGTGCATTTGCCAACTGGCTGCAGATCCGCAGAGAGCCCAGCACCCACTCGTCGTAATAGCTAAGTTGGTTCACGGCAATTGAGAAAGCTTACTTTGCTTCAACAAAATTTATAGTTAAGGAAAACAATTTATTTTTAACAGTTGCAAAGCTCGCCTTGGTTACATAGACTTCAGTGAGTGGGAACAATAATATTGTTCCATATTCCATATTAAGGAAGTACAATTTTGTAATGTATTTAGTAATGATCGTTCGGAAAAATATTTATATTTTATAGTTGGGACCATTTTCGATTTTTTTGATAATATATATATATATTTTTTTTTTATTTATTTAAAATTTAATTGAATGCTTTTCGAATCAGTTATTTTATAAAACAAAGAACATTAATGATCCATAACTATCCAGTTAATTGCGACGATATAAATTTACCCATTAGCAATGTTTGTTGGCCATTGCGCATTCGCTATATATTTGACAGGCAGAGAATGGAAATTAGTTTAGGTTGCCCGAGCCCTTGTCGTATGCATTAACCTAACACTCGATCGCATATCGAGCGGAAGTACAATCGCATGGGGATACAAATGTGATTCTCAGGCGAGAGCATATAAATTTTATGTATTTTACGCAACGTTTGCCATTTTGCCACTTTAACATTATTGTTAGGATGATAAGCGAGCGAACGTTGCAGCGAGCATGTTGAACGTGCTGGGCTAAGGCTGCCCGCGGAGCGAGAGCAAGATCAGGTCTCACCTCTGGCCAGAGCTTGAGATGGCAGTGGAGAGCGAGGAGAGTGTGGCCCGGGGTCTGCTGGGGTCTGTTTGTCTGCCAATGCCTGTGGATGGAACGCATCCAGAACGCATCCTGCCTCCTCTTTTGACCATTGATGTTGTTGTTCTGTTTGCTGATCTCGGCGCGATCAGCTTCATGGCTCTGGCTTGTTTGGCTTTCCACCATATTTAAAACCATTTCATTTTCTGGGGGCCAGAGTGTGAATATAATTTAATATGTGTGTGTCTCTTTCTCTCTCTCTCTCTCTCTCTCTCTCTCTCACTCTCTCTCTCGCTCTCTCTCTCTCTCTCTCTCTGTCCTGCTGTCTGTCTCTCGCTGTGTATGTGTGCGCAATTTTCAATATCGCTGGCTGTCCCCGACCCCACCTGGCCCACTCGCTGATATTATTTATTATGCTTGATTGGTTTTCCAGTGATCATAAAGTAAATGATCGTCGTTTTGGGTCGCAGACCTGGCCCCAGCCAGTCTGTGGCGATTGTGGCGCTGTCCGTTGCCATTGAGCCGACTCCGCTGTGGCGTTAATATGTAGATTTCTGCATTGGAGGCGTTAGTTGAAGATTTACGCGCCGGCCAATGAAATGTGAATTGTGGCAGCTTTCCATAGACATGCCCGGGGTCCTGACCCTGTCCATGTGTGCGCATGGGTACAGTGTGCTAGTATATTTGTCTAGGATGGAGATAGCTTCATTTACACTGCAGACACCTAGCATTCCAATGCCCATATCCTGCTCAACACCCACACACAGCGCGCTTCTCTGATGGCCTCCAAACAATTTGGCATTAACATTTAATTGACATTGATGATTGCGGCAGCGGACAACTCTGAGAACGGCTGACTGGCTACCCGTGCAGCGTGCTCCGCATGGCAATGTGCTCGCCATGGCAAGAAATTATTAAAAATCATATCGGACCATTGTGACAGCCGAGCTGCGTATGTCAGGCATACTCATACTCATCTAGTCCTTGTCGTATATGTAAGCAGTTAGTTGCCAGCGGATTGACATGAAGAAGACATACAAATAAATTTGTGGCACTTGCAGACATCACCAAAGGCTAACTGAGGGCAGCCACATGGAGGCAGCTCTTGCTGTTGTGTCTAGCGCCAATCTGTATCGAAGTAACTCAAAGGAAATGTTGCGAGTCAATGCCAAGTCAAGTCTTTGGGCGCTACTTTCGACTCACATAATCAACTCTTTAAGTGTGCATGTGTGTGTGCTCGTGGCTTGTTTACTTGTTGGAGTGTGTTTTGTTTTCGCTGCTTTAAATGAACGTTATTAAGAGATGCTTATCTCTGAGTGATTTATTCATTAAAAAGGCATTTATTAGTCAGAAACAAGCCAATGCCAATGCGTGCGTGTGTATGGGTGTGTGTGTATGTGTGTGTGTGTGTGTGTGTGTATGCGTGCGTGCTAGCCACACTCACCTGCACACTCGCATAGCGACACCTCCACATGGCCGACACACATTTGAGCCGCAGCGGCTCGTTTGCTGTTTGTTGTTTGCTGGGCCCGCTCGTCGCCTCATTTGTGTGGCATTAAAATGCAAAAGCGTGTTTGTTCCTGGAAAAACTGCAAGCACATATGGCCGATAAGCAGGGCGTAGGGTGTAGGGTGTAGGGAGGAGGAGGAAGGGGGGGTAGATCTGGCGAACTGCGATGCCGTGTGTGTTTTATTGACTCGCATATTTCCATAATGTGATGTCTGTGTGCGTTTTTAATCACTTAATTAGAGAGTTTTTTAATTGTCTTTAGTCGTAGTTATTGCAATTTATGCAAAAGGTGTTCGCCGTTCGCCGTTCTCCGTTCTTTGTTGGCCGTTTGCGTGCCGGGCAGGAAATGTGACTTGCGGGCCAAGTTCGTGTCTTAAGTCTTTTGTTGCGAGGTGTCTGAAACTGCGTGAATAAAAACAATCGCCTAGCTGCAGAGTAGCAGTACTTTACTTACTTTTCCATATGATCTTAAACACTCGCTGATTGGTAGCACATTTATTTAGACAAACTGATGTCAATATGAAAATTGCATAAGAATTGAGCATGGCAAAACCAATAAAATGGCAGAGGTACTGAGGCACAGAGTCAAGGCACGAGGCCATGCCATAAATATGTGTTAGTCCGCGTTGAGAGACAGGTAAAGAGCAGTTGGAGCTGCAGTCGTCTGTTAATCACCTCCTCGCCTAGCTGGCCATGTATCATTGCGAGCGACAATTGGCCTGGCCAGGCCTGGTCATGCATGCTAGAGCCTGGTGGCTTCTTCGGTTTGGTGTCATAAGGAAGCGTCTAAATGATTCATAATTTATGCCTAGCGAGCCTAGCTCTGTGGCTCTGGCCATGGCGATTCCCGTTCCCATACACATTTCCAGAGTCATTCAGTTAGCCATTCAATGCTTTCGTTACTTAATTTTTTCAACTTAGCGTACTGGCTTGTGCCTGCCTGCCTGAATCAAGCCTCCATCTCTGCCCCACCCTTGCTTGTAATGCGTTATGGCTGCCACAATGCGTGGCCGTCATCGTGGTCGTGTCGTCGTTGTTGTTGTTGTTGTTGTCGTCGTTTGTCTGGGACGTTGATAGTTGAAAAAATTACTTACAAATTACATGCGTAGCTTATGCCCCCGTGCCGCCTTCAGCTTGTTTGCTTAATGTGCTTTGTGGCGGGTTACGACTGGGCTCATGTCCAGCCGATGTCCGATGGACGCTGCTGGTATTAGTATTATGTCCCGTGGCTGGGTCGTAAATTGCTTTTCCTAATTGAATTCTGAGCACTGTCACGTCGAGTGACAGTCAAGTGGGTGTGAGCCACTCTCTGCTTCGGCCGTGCAAGAATGGTCTGTAGATGCAGCAGGAACAGCCGTGAATGAATGATTATTCACCTTTAGTCGATTGTTAAATAAAATATTTCCGCGAATTGTTCTCATTAGCTCAAAAGTCTTAATCATTTGAGTGCTTTCATCTCGCCCAGCAACAGTTTAATCTACATATTTAATATAGTGCCAATTACGCCTGCTAAATAATGCAATTTCGCAATAACAATAATTATAATTGAGTTAACAAGCCAAAGCGAAGTTGGCGAAGGGGCCGAAGGGAGTGAAGCGGCTGTTGTAGGGTCTGCAAAGCCAGCTAGCTTTTAGGTTTTGCGGAATTTTTCGCATGGTTTAAAATGCAACACGAAACCTGGCCATAAAGTGTAGTTGCGTTTGGCTTAACCAAGTCGACAATTTAAAAAGCCAATTTGCACATAATACGGGAAACGTGAGCGAAAATCCTAAACAGAATTGTCCAAGCAACCAATTTCGACGCATGTGCGCGCGAATAGACACTAATGCAAATGCAATGTGCTTGCTGCTGTTGGCTTGATCAGCTTATTAAGAATACATTAACTCGGCCTGACCCAAATATGCACCAGCATACTAATTTGCACTTGTCCGCGCGCGCTGCCCAACACTGGCAAAAGCATGTGCGCCCGTGATCTGGCAACACTGGCACAGAAAACGAGACGCAATTGGATTTATGTCACGCTAATTTGCGCATCGCTCTTTATGAGAAATGGGTCGCAAGGGAACAAAGGAGGCGAAACATATGAAAGTTGGCGATTTTGTGTTCGCCAAGGTACGCGGCTTTCGCGCCTGGCCAGCACGTATTCTGCAGCAGGACGGCAGCATGTATCAGGTCTATTTCTACGGCACTTGCAACATTGCCAAGGTGCGAGACACGCAGCTCTACGACTACGAGAAGAGTAAATCGCGCTTTGGCCAGATAAAGGAGAAGCAGTACAGCCTGTTTAAGGAGGCCATGGAACACGCGGAGAAGTCGGTGGCGCATCCACGTGAGGATCAGGGCTATTTCCAGGCCCGGGCTCAGAAGGTCCGCGAGCACTCAACGTCGTCCTCTAAGGCCAGGAAACAGGCGCCGGGCAGAGTGAATATACCCTTTATACATATAACCGGCGACTCGGATTAGAGTGCGCCTGCCTTATGCAGTTTAAGTTTGCACAAAGTGTTTCTCTTCTAATGGAATTTAACAAATACATATGTATGTACGTTTTTCAGTTTTTCTCTCCCTGTTTTCCTCTTGGTAATTGGTTCGAGCTTCGTGGCAATTCTCTGGCGATGGAGCGTCACGTGGCAATTAAGGATTTCGGGGCTGTTGTGTTTATCGCGTGGGCGTGTTTGAGAGCGTAATGGTTGTTGCGTGACGCCGAGAGGATATGCACATACATTTGTATGTGTATGTGTGCATGTTTCACAGTTAATCAAAAACTGTCTGATACACGTTTCGATTGCCGCACAAATGGCAACGCATTAAATTGTGCGCCATCAGCAGAGCCCGAGTCACCCTGTGGGCGCAGCTCAATTCAGCCTGGGCCTGCAGGGAGCGGGCATAGTTTAGCTTAATGGCTATCGTAAAAAGTGCGCTGCCATCAAGCAGGAAGATCCTTGCTGAAATATGTTTGTGTGAGTCTGTGTACAGAGCCACTCTACTTGCTTTTAATTGAAGGGGAGCAGTAGCTGCTGTGATCTTTGGCCAGGTTCGTTTAATATTAACAAATTATCTGAACCGCATCAAATTAATCACTGCGCAGTTGTTATATTGCCAGCATCTGTGCCGGCAGCCTCGCCAGACACATATTTAGGTTAACAAGGCGGATGCTGTGGCTGCAACTGCTGTTGTACTTAACCACAAATCAGATTCACTAGCTCTGCATTGAGATTTGGCAGCACAGACACTGCAGTTTGACTCTACCACGAGGTATTTTGTGGAGCTTTCGGAGTTGCGTCCAACAGCTTGCATCAGCTGCTTGCGATATCTTTAAGAGTCTGCAGCATCCTTGACAGCTGTCCTGTGTCATTGCGGTCGACCGCTGCAGCCTTGCGATGCCTGGACAGATTTCTTAGGGAGTTAACTATTTACGCATAATTCGTTTCACTCTACTTCATTTCTTTTCTTTTTTGTGGATTTTCACTCACACTCTCCTTGGCCCACGTCCAGGGCAGTAAAATGTCAAATTAATGTTACGACATGTCCAACAACTTTTGATGGCATTTGACAATGTAGACTTGGAAATTCCTGCAGGTGACGCAGTGCCCCTGTAATTTGTTTGGCCGCACGTACGCTGGACATGATGGAGCATTGTCAGCTTGTGCCTGCCCAGCATAAACAAAAACAAAGCGCGCCAAGGGACCTGCAACTGTACAGAACTGGATGGCAGGTGCAGACCACGGCCAGGAGGCGGACGCGGAGGAGGAGGAGGAGGGTGTTACCAGGGGTTCCAGATCTGGCCACCAGAAGGTGTCAATGTGTGGGCATGTCGCACACGTGTGCCTTGCCAGCCCGAGGCTATAAATTTACTTTATTTATTTGTTGCAACCACACGGTGCGACCACGGAAAACAGACAGAAACGGCTCAAGCGGCCAAAAAGCCTTTCGGCGGAAATTTGCTTGGGAAATGGAATTAAAATTTGCTAATTTATCAGGCGTTTTCAAATCGTGTCAACCTGGACAGCTAATTGGCAGCACTTGGCGCGAATGCATACGGACATACATCTATGTATATATGTACACATGACTGCAAAACAATAGCATTTTAATTAAAATTCCCAAATGTCTGCAAGTTCTTGAAAATTCATCAAATTTTGGCAAAAATTTTGGCCTGATTAGAGATTGCTGAATGCAGACTAAGGGGAAAACAAATAAAAATACGATAGCTTATTGGATAAAGTTAGTGGGGTTAAAAATGTAATTCTATAGTGTAATTAACACTGTGCTACATGGAAAAGCTTACTTAAAAAATAAGTTGTATTTAAATAAAATTAAAATGGATTTATCAAAAATAATTATATTTTACAGTTGTTAAATGTAAACGATAGTATTTTATAATCGATTATTTTAAGTCAGTATTGTTGATTTTTTAAAATGTCACATCTCTTCTTTAACACGTTTTACAACACTTGCACTAATAAGCTTTGGCATCTCTTTAGGGTCTTTTTAAATACTTAAAGTATAATTTGCATTTTTGATAACATTTTTAATGTTTATGCATCCATTCACTCCTCGACTTTGTCGTGCACTGTAACCCATTAAATAGACACATGTGCAGCATAATAAACTGCAACAAATTTGATAGGCCAATCAAGGACTCAATTTTGCGCCCTTTGGACGGCCATTGTTACGCACTCGCTGCACACATGTTATTATTAGTGGTTACACGAAGCCAACCCCTGTTTGAATCGAATATGGATGGATCTACCCTCCCTTAAGCACCCATTGTTCATTTGTTACAATTCATAACTGTCATGTAATGTGTCAAAGACGCAATCGATTCCAAATCGGGCCACATTGCAGTCACAATGCATAATCAAGTCATAAATTTCTGGTGGTTAGCGACGGTAGCTCTGTGGGTCAGCAGGTGAAAACGACACGCTTCGATGTCATCATTCATAATTGGATGTTAAGCAAAGGCTTGCCATCAAAAATATGCCACACAAACAAGAAATAACGAATTCAATATGCAAAGCGTCTACGATTTTTATTTGCACTCGTGCGCACAGTGGGTGGCATCAACAATGGGACAGAGTCTCTGTCTCATTCCGATACTTTGGATACTTTGCCGGCTGTAAACATTAATTGATTTGTGCCAAAAGCCGAACAACTTTTTAGGCCGTTCGCCGCCTTCGCCCCCATCCCCTTGGCTAATTAAGTTATGCCCCAAATGGCAAATTAACATAAAACTTTGCAGCATTAAAAATGATATTCACTTTATTATGCTCATATAGATTGACATTTGAGGTGCTCTTTTTTTATGGTTACTTTGTGACAAAATTGATTAATGAACTCATTTATTTGTGTCGATAGCGTATGGAGAGTGGAGAATTTTTATGATACACTCTGAGAAGTATGATGAATTTTTAAAGGTATCTTGTTTGCCTGAACTTTGATTTTTTGTCGGTCAAACCTTGTGCAATTTATGTTTTTATTTTTCTGTATTTTTATTATTATTATTTTTTTTATTTTGGACTGACAGTGAAAGTGGTTTTTGGGAGTCATTAAATTTTGAACGTAAATATTACTGTTTAGGCGCAGCTATTGTTTAACACTTGGATATGGGCGGTATAATCGAACAGCTTTTATGAGCGCACTTAAAACTCAACTCATAAAAGGTATTAAAAACAATAAATTCATCAAATATTACTTAATTATGTATATTCATTTTATCGATATGCATAGAAACTCAAGGGAATTGTTGTTTATATATTTTTATTTATTTTATAGTTTACATCAACAACTTCAAAATTTTACTTAGATTTGTAGGCCTCATAGATGCTTCTCTTGCCTAATAGTTAACGGTATTCACATGACTTCAGATCGTATTAGCTCAGAACAATCATAATGGGCAATACATGAATAGTTAACAGCAGTCATTTGAGTGTTGAACACTCAATATATAGATAGTATGCTCGTATAAACCAACGCATATATTATACCTGGGTGCTATAAAATGCGTTGAAATATCTCTAATAAGTAACATAAAACAGGTCGTAAAATGGCAATCGAATTATGGCCTGAGGCTATCCAAAAACAGCCGTCTTAGAAAGTGGACATAAAATTTGTGAATGTTAACAACATTCTTAACAAATTCATTTCGGCACGCATTCGGCATTTTTGGTTTGGGTTTGGGTTTGGGTTTGGGCAAGTCTTGACATGATAGATAGCTGGATGGATTTTCAAAGTTCAGTTGAGGCGAGTGAAACTGTTAACGTGACTGTCGCGTCTGCTCCACCAATTAATTGATAGAGCCATACGAAATTTGTGAAAGCCATCGCCTAGGTGTCCACAATGAACGCCTTCTATGCGCTTATAACTCTATTTATAATTTTTGACATTCAGCTTGTGTGTCTCTCGTGGTTTGGTGTCAGCTCTCTTTGTGTTTGTGCATGGTATGTGTCTTGTTAATGGCCGTTTTTAAAATGCCATAAAATCGCTTTATAAGACCATGATATTAATATGCACAACAATATTGGATATTATTATAAAATATTGGAGAGTATCTGGCGCAGACAAAAGCGACCCAAATGAGCCGTAGACCGATCCAATCTTTAATTCTGCTCAACACCAAACAACTGTGCACACCCTGTGGCGCACATTAACCAGCTCCAAGACAATGCCAAAGCCATTTAAGTAGCCTGCAGAGCGGGCAGCCCAAAGACATTTCAATTTGTACATTGTTATTCTTAGTCTTGTTCCAGTTGTTGGGTATTTGGGTATCAAATTGCATCCATTTGTCAAGCCTTTCATAAATTAAGGGCTTGTTAGACCAGCCAGCTAGCACATGGGTAGAGCGTATGGGAACAAGTGCTGCTGATAAGGCAGCCGAAGATCGTTCGTTATCAAAGCCATCCACGGGCTCCTAGCTAATTGTTGTTAACTTCAATATCCTAGGAAACCGATAATACTTGATATGGATACATGTATGTACCTTGGGGATGTAACACTTGATAAATACTTGTTTATTTATTACTACAAATTGCTTGGGAATTGTATTCGGAGATTTATAGCTTTGGAGTGCCTATATCTATATTATATTATTTTACATTTGTATTCTTTGTATTAACAATTTCAATAATTAAAAAAATTGTTAATTTGTTTTCGTATAATATTTGTAATATTTAATATTGACTTATATTCCAACAATATTAAATAATACCTTTACGATTTTTAAATCTTAATTTTAAATAATATTTGCTATAGGAAAATTTCAACAATAATAAGTATTTATTATATTTTTTTAATTTGGATTTTGTGGTATATTTATAACAATAATAACATAATAATAATAACATAATTAATGTCATTAATATTATGTGTTATTTAGCTGCCTGTTGTTGTGTATTTAGTTGCCATTAAATCTGAAGCGATAGTTCGTGACACGCAAAAATATATCACAGTTTCTCTGCTCTAGCAATTTAGTTGTGAGTATATGACAGCTTCAAATAAATAGAGCATAGCTCATCAAAGAACAATGGAGGACTCTTGGAATATGTCAGAAGCCATGTTATCCGATGTGCTCGTGTCCAATGTCTACAATCAGTTTTTCCAGCATAATCAACAGCTATTCAAGGATAAGGTGTGCTTTCTTTACATAAAACATTTGAAAGTAAATTAATTTGATATGGAAAATTAATCCGTAGATTGTGCTGGATGTGGGCTGTCGCAGTGGGTTGCTGAGCCTCCTGGCCGTCGAGGCAGGCGCTGTGAAGGTGTTTGCTATTGGCAACATGCAAACTGCGGAAAATATTGTGAAGGTTTTGGAACGCGGAGAGCGAGCGGAGGTTTTTGAGCCGCTCAAAGGTTGCATTACTCAAGTCACATTGCCCTGTGGACTGAGAAAAGTGGATATAATAGTGTCTGAGTGGATGGGGTAGGATATCTTCACATATGTATATATGTAAATATGTGAATCAAAGTTATAGATGATATTCTCTGTCTATTAAAGACATGCCCTATTTGCGGATTCACTATTCTGCCAGGTGCTGTACGCCCGTGATAAGTGGCTGGTGAAGAATGGACTAATCTTTCCCAGTGTGGCCTATCTCTATATACAGGGCATATCACTACGTCGAGAACAGGTCATTGAGAAGAACGTTCTCTTGATGGACGACTATGTGAATCGGGAATCGTTGATGACAGAGAGGTGTCTGGTGATATCTGTGGATCTGAGTTCAATTCAAGGAGATATTGAATACCAAAAGGCCGAGTTCAAGCTGAAGGCCGTCCAAAATCGAAAGATGTCAGGCTGCGCTCTCTACTTTGACATATTCGCTTCAAATGCCAAAGGGCAACTGCAGAAGTTGTACTCGATAGGGCCAGAGGCCCCGAAGACGTATATGATGCAAACTATCCTACTTTTAAAGGAAGACGCCCTCGTGATTCACGAACAACAGCTTCTGTTTGGAAGGCTGAGCGTGACACTTGGCTCCTTTGCACCGCGCGGCGTCGAGTTCTCCCTGGGCATATGGTCGGCCAAGTAAAACATTGTACTTAATAAAGGGTAAATGCTGATGCGTATACTGAAACTGATGTGTGATGCCCGATGTCTGATGTCTGATGCCTGATGTTCGATGTTCGATGTATTCATGGCAATATTTGGAGAGTTCGCATTAAAGGCTAGCACGTCGATCTGGCTGAAGTCTGGGTGAGCAGCGATGCTTTGCTCAACGATCGTTGCAAGATCAAAATTTATGGCCGTGCTGCATCAATTAGGGCGGTAGCCCGACGACTGCCAACTCAAAAGACAATGGACATTGCGAGTTTGGCTTGCGATTTTGTTTTTTGCTGACCTGATCGGTGTTTAGCTTTGACGTTGCTACAACGATTTAAAATGATGTCGCGCATAATTCACTGATCGAGTACGAGATCGATTCAGTATTCAGCGATCAGCGTTCACGTTTTGCCAGACTTTGCGTCGTGCTAGGGCTCCAGCCTCTATCTGTTGTCCGCTCTGTTCTCCCTGATCTGTCTGCCCTCGTTTACAGTTAAGTTCTTTTGTTCAAATCTCATAACTGATCGGCGATCGCACTTGGTTAACGCTCCATACAAGGCAGAGTACAATGGGATATCAGCAGCTTGTCCTGCTCGCTGGCCAGCTCTGCGAACACAAATTCGTTTTTTAAATGATATCCCTTGGAGAATCGATCCACTGACCGCTCTCGGCTCGCATGCTTAAGTGACATTTTGCGGGACGTGGGTCTGTGATGGATTAGCATCATTTTGCCGTGAGGATAATGTGTCGTCTGCAATGATTTTGGTTGACATGTTTTCGTTTTTGTATCTCCTCCTCTGTTTTTTTTTTTTTTTTTTTTTGGGCAGTTGCTTGAGGGTAACGTGCGTATAGCCAAGGCTGTTCTCGGAAATAATTATGCTGCTTTTGCGCAAAAGTAACAGCATGTTTGTACAAATTGCATAAAAATTTAAATTGGCCAGCAAAAGTTTTTGATTTTCGCGGCGAGCCCAGAAAATTGCTTAATAATGAAATGCCAATGGATTAAGCGCAATTTGTGCGGTATGCGGCATTCCGCATGGGTCATGCAGCGGGCTCACTGATCCGCGCCACTCACCGAATTCCGCTCGAAAACTCCCTTTTCTTTGCTGTTTCTTTTTGGCTAAGCGATTGCCCCCCGTTCAGCAGCTTGATTTGCTGAAATTTTACTTTATTTTACACCTACCCTGACCGGCATAAAACTCGCGTCTCTTTCTAGCCCAAGTAAGCTGTCTCTTCTCTCTCTCTCTCTCTCTCTCTCTGTCTATCAGTCAGCTTTCAGCCTTTCGCACGCTCGCCTTGCAGCGTTTTCATTAAATTCGCTTAATAGCACAATATAATTTAAACAAGTAGTAACATAAAATAAAACTCACAGCAACGCATTGAAAGGCATAAAGAGAGGCAAATGATGCCAGGGCAGGCACTGAGTTGGCCCGGCTCGGTTCTGAGTTGGCCTGGATCTGCGGCACATTCCGGTTCGACCATGGCTGTGGCTATGGATGGCTGTGGCGCATGGGCGAGACGCCCGGCCTGGGCCGCAAGTGCAATAAGTTCGCTTAACGAGGGTTTAATTTATGATTTGTTATGTTTCCGGTTCGTGTTCTTGTGGCCGATGCTAAAAATTATTGGCAATAAAGCTAAGGTGTGGATTATAGTTGGCTGGTAGCTTATGCGCTGCTGCAGCCAGTTTGGCCACTGGGAATTTTCAATGATGGAGATGGTTTCTGGTTGTCGATGGTGAACTGTGCGAAATGATACTCCAAATATAGATACAGTGCTTATACTAGCTGATCAGATCAGATTAGATCAGATGCAATCATATAGAACGAAAAGTTTAGCTGGCTTTTAAGAGCAGTTGCCTAATTTCACATACGCCACAGTTTTGTCTTTACCACTAATAATCGCTAATCCTTTCACGCTCACTGTGCATTTGCAGCAACGCAAGCCGAGGCGGAGGCAGCCAACGAGTCAGAGCCAGAGTCAGCCCAGTCAGCCAGGCATGAAGAATGGCAACCGCATCGGGAGCGGGAATGGGTAACGAGGGACGTCGCATTGCGTTGAAAATCGATTTGTTTGGGTTGCGCCTGCGCAAACAACGCGGCCCCTGGATAAGAACGGATAAGAAAATAAGCAAAGACACCAAAAGGGACACAGGCGCTGGACTGGGCAGAGACGCGGGATGGGGGATGGGGAGGGCGACAGGGACAGGGACAGGGACAGGCGCTGAGGCACGACGGCGAAATGGTTCAAGCCAACGCCAACGAGTATCTGCTGGAACATAAATTACGCGACTAACAAGCAGCGCCCCGTGCAGCCAACCAATGCCAACTTGGCCGAGAGCTAAAAAAGATACAAAGCTCAGGCTCAGCCAGAGTCGTAGTGCGGCTCGGATGGGCATTTGGGAACGGACTGCAATGGCCGTGCACTGAACAGCTCAGCCAGCTCTGGTCAAAGTGAGTTGCAGAAAATTATAAATGAAAGCGGGTGTTGGACGCCGTTCACAGGCGAACAGCATCGCGACGTGGCAGCGCAGCGCAGCATCCCAGCTCCCAGCAGCATCCACGTCCACGATTAGGTGTAGCAATTTGGACGGGCTGCCTGTGATTGAGACCGAGGCAGTGTTCGAAACGAAGTTAAAAATCAAATTAGCGAATGTGTTGAAAATTAAAAACAAATTCACGGATAAATTGCATCTGCCAGATACGCAATTATTATGAGGGTAGACAGGGCCAGGCGCAGGGCGAGAGACGTGCACTGCCTCTGACTTATGGACTGTCCAGTCTGGCTCTGGACTGTGGCTGCTGCTGTTCTGGTTCTCGACATTCAGCTTGAGTTTAGCTGTAGCTCTGCCCTGACTGTTGCTGTGGCTGTGCGTTGTTTTTGCCCTCGAGGTGTTGCAATTTGACGTTTTTTACGCGCGTTTTTATTCCATGAAATTCACATAAGCCTCGCATAAGGATGCAGCAGCGAGCACAGCAGCAGTCGCAGCAGCCGCACGCAGTGCAAATACTTGGCCCTAAATGGTTTTTGGCGAAAAACATGTCGAATTAACACGCTCAGATGCTGTTGCTCTTGCTCTTGCTGTTGTGGATGTGGATGTGAGGCAGCTGCGATCGGTCAGTGAATGTGGATTAACAGCAACATCAACCTTATGGGGCAGTCACATGCACAGCTAAGCGCTGTGTGTATTTAAATGCTTGGCAAATTAGCTGAAATTTTAGCTCAGCACAATTTGCATTTGATGCCTGTGTGTGTGTGTGTGTGTATTCTCCTTTGACTATGTGTGTGAGTGTGTGTATTTGAGAGTGCAAAACATATAATTAGTGTTGAGTTTTTGTGGTAAGCGTAAGCCCCTACCGGACTAAAGGAGCTCAGCTGGCGCCGTCTGCGGCTGGCAAATAAATCGCGCTGCTGTTGAACTTTCAGTGCCTCCGGGTTGGAGCGGAGGTTGGTCATATTGGCCAGGCCAGAGCGAATGGCACTGCCAAGAGCTGACAGAGTTGGACTTGAGAGTCGATTGCAAGACACGCCCCTTGGTGTCCTGGGCAATTGCTGGCAAGCTCTCAAGGCAAAGCCACAGAGCTCAAAGCGCTGAGTCCAGCGGAGATCGAGGTCGAGGCAGCTTAGAGCCCATCGTCCAGCGCCGTAAAAAGGGCGCAAATTTTATGAGCGCATCGTTTAACAAATGAATTTACAACCGTGCAACGCCCAAATGTCTGGCGTTCAAATTCAAATTCCTTGCGCAGCAGACATGGTCCCAAAACGAAACGAAACTTGGCACTGTCCATGAGTTACGTGGCACACGGAGGCGTATGCACCATATTGGAGCATGAAATATGCCTGGCATTTGGCCAAATGATTTAAAACAAATAGCAGACAGTCATCCACATCCAAAGCCACAGTCACAGCCACATTCACATCTCAAACGGTCGTTCACATATATTTGGGCTCTGATATTCATATCTCTGCCATCGCTTGAGTCAGGCTGAATTAACGCTTTCATTAGCCCAGTTTGTGTTTTCTTGGCCATCCTTTTTTTACGTTCATAAATCGAAGTCATTGTCAATTACTAGCTGGCAACTGGCAATTGCCAGCACGTTGCCTCACTCGTTAAATGCAGTTTAATGAGCTACCCAAAAATGAAAAAAAAAAATCAGAAAAAAAAAAATCTGAATTACCTTTTTGACCAGCTTCTTGGCGGTGCGTGCTCGCCAACGGGCTCGATCAGCTCTTTGGGTAATTGTAATTGCGTCGGCCTGTCAATAAGTTTTCATGGACTTCAATAAGGGAAAGCTTCGCCTGCTTGCAGTTATAATTCGCTTTTGGACCTAATTTGTGTAATGTATTTATCGACACGATCCCAAATGATCACCCCTTGAAGCTGCTCATTTGGCCATTCGTGAGCAAGTGCAAAATATTTTACACACGAATATGCCTTGCTTGTCTACAAAATATGTCAAACTTGTGTGCATATTATATATTGTAATATGTATTATAAAATGTCCATATATGAAACATTAATTCAATTTGCAATGCATACATTATCTATGATTATTTGTTAATTCTCTTTAAGAAATAGCAGTAAACTTGTTTAATTAAATATACAAATTCTTAATATAATATTTAATTCATTAAGCTGTCACTAAAGATAGCAGAAGACTTGTTTAATTAAATATATAATTTTTAATTTAATAAAAATAAATAAATATAAATAATTTAATTCTTTAGAGTCTCAATAATGAATTCTTCGAAGCCTCGACCAATACGATTATTTATTTATTTTATTTATTTATTTATTTATTTCCATATAAAGTTGTTCTTTAATGTAATTTTTGAATGAAATAAATACTTGAATATAATAATTATTATTCTCTTGATATATATAATCAATAATCAATTCTTTTTTTCAATTTACACCTTAATTTGCATATTAATATTAATATTGATTTGGATATCTAACAGCTACTCATGTTAATTTCTTACACATAACACACTTACCTGAAAATGTATTTATCTGTCAATTGTCTCTCAAAGTACTGCCACAAATTTCACACTTGTAGGCTAAACTATATTTAAATACATCAAGGCACATCGGGAACCTATTGAATATGTTCAACTGCTGCTCAGCTGCTGCTGCCGTTGTTGAAAAACTTGTTAAGAGTCCTAGGGACTGCTGCTTGGCATTGGCACTTGGGTGCTCATTGTTTGCTTAATAAATGAGTGGCCATTGTCATTGGGTATAAATGTCAAAAGGTTGCTTTTGACACCCCAGCAATGGGACGAGCAGCGGTCAAGCGGCGACAAGCCGACAAAAACTGAAGTGTGCAGCACAATGAAATTGAAATAGGCTTTGCTCTCAATTGTCAGCTCACTTGGCCAGTTTTGCAAATGCAACAATGCAACCCCTCAGCGGACATACATCAGGGAAAGGGAGAGAGAGAGAGAGATATATACATATATGATGAGTGACAGAAAGGGAGAAAGAACAGCAGCAAGAACAGCAGCTGGCAGTTGGCAACAGCTTCTGGCCTATTCTGAAACTCTTAGAGATGGTGCGGGCGCAGCTTGAGGCTGTCGCTCGGCTGGCTAATGGAGCTAGGATGCCGCCCATAGTGCCTGATAGTGGCGATCTACAGAAGATCTCCTGTATTTGTCTGTGTGTGTGTTTTTAGTTGAGATGATAAAGTTGTTGCGACGATCGTCGACAATCGGCGATCAGCGATCAACGATCAACGATCGAGGATCGAGTGGGCCAATTTGTTTGCAACTCGTTTGACGTGTTTGTCAATTAAAATCAAATTCGATGCCATCTTAGATCAAACGAGCCTCGATGGCTATGGCTTTATGTTGTTGTTGTAGTGCATCGGTTAAGATTTCCGATGGCCGGTTATGCCTATCATTAACCACTTAGGCGCGAGTGCAATAACATTTAATTAACCAATAAATTTGGTGCAATTTATCAAAAAATCCAAAACGCAGCCCAGACCAAAATCTTGTTTTTCCAAATTGCCTCTAATAACCGCAATCGATCGTTATTTTTTGTGGTTATTAATACGGAGGCCGCGGATTGCAACGGGAACCAGGACTCGAGACTAAGTCTGGCACTGCAAATGCGTGTCTGGGGCTGGCTCTGGCTCTGGCTCTGGCTCTGGCTCTGACTGTGAAGATCGTGGCTCTGGCCAAGTCTGGCAACGGCTTCTCAGGTAGTTCACAAGTAACTGCAAATTGCTGCCGTCGATAAAACTCAAATTGGTGGCAGCAGCCGCATAGCGTTCGCGACGCATCCGCGTTGCTGCCGCAAGACCACAATCGATCGCTGAATTTGCCTAATGGCGACGGCCACTCAACACAAACACTGAGCGCTTGTTGGCCGCTTGGTCTGCTGTCCAGAGTCTGGACTGAGCATGGGACGCATCTTGATCTTCAATCTGGCCTGGCTGATTGACAGTGAGCCGATCTGTGCTCCAAGGCCTCTGTCTCTCTCTATCTCTTTCTCCGTCTGTCTGTGTCTCTGTCTCTCTATCTGCCACCGATCCTGCCTCGAGCACCAGCCTCCTGCATGCTACCTCCTGCCTCCTGCCTCCTGCCTCCTCCTCGTCTCCTCTACATGGTCGCGCTGTTTACGCGCGCATTTAGCATGTTGTAAAAGTCTGATGGCGTCCATTATAATCAATTGGCCGGGCTCGTAAAATTAAATGATCCCGCAGGAGAATTAAGCGCCAATTACGCGCAGCAAAGGAAAAAATATGTTGCCTTTGCCATTGGCGCAGCAAAGTCTCAAATTTGGGACGCGATCAGAAAGAAGAAGCAGACCAAAAGGCAACAAAAATACAACAGAAAAAAAAGAGCAACGAAAAAAATATATAAAAACGCTGCTTCGAGTTAATTGCAGCATTTAAGTTGTCTTATTGATCATAATAACTCCATAATGGCGGAACATGTGCGTACAATATAATAATCAGACGGGCTGCGAGTGAAAATTGCAAACGGGAAATGCGTTTGGAGTGAATGCAAAAGGGGGAAAGTGGAGATGGAGTTGGAAGCTGTAGCAACAGGTAGACAGAAAGAGGAAGCAAGAGACAGAGAAAGACTGTATGAAAGAGAGAGAGAGAGGGGCGATCGCTAGGGCTGCGCTCAAAAGTGGAGCAGGCACTTGATCTGGATCTTGAACTGCTGTTCGCTCCTCAGCCTCTGCTGTTGTTGTAATAAGAGTGTGAAAGCAAACAAGCAGTTAAATTAAAGCGATGCGGCGCCCTCGTCCTCGCCCCGTTACAGGCCCCAAGTGCAACAGTCTGAACAAAAACTGATCAACTTGTAATGGGAAATGTGCTCAAAAACTCAACTCAATCAGCTTAATGGCCTGACAACTTGTAACTTGGTAACTTGTTGCCGTTGCCAATGGGGAAATGAGCAACGGCGATCTGGCGGGGATTTGCTCGAAGACACGCCAGTTGTTTTCGGCCTGACCGCCAGGTGCGTTCCGTTTGCTCAAAACATTGTAAGGAAATTGGTGCATTCGCGCTTAATGATATTGCAGATAACGCGTTCGATGCACTGCAAAGAAATCCAAAGTATAGTATTAGGTCTTTTGGCAATTATAAGTGGGTCGTATATTTCGTTGGCTAAAGCTTTAATATAGAAATATGAGAATTATTATAAAACATAAAATGAAAAAAAAATGATAAAGAATCATTAAATGTGTTTGGTTTTTTTTATGTTATTTATATTTTATTTGATTTATTTTGCTAAATTATTTGGAAATACTCAAGAATCAAGGGTAGTTTAAATTTGAAAGATAATCAGTGTATGTATATACATTATTATTAGAATTAATTTAAAACATGACAAAACTCTAGGAATAAATTAGTAATTAGTAAGTGACTATTATGAATTATATGATATACGAAATTATCATTGCATAGAGTAGCAATTGCTGTTGGTGGTGCTCTCCTTAATAATGGTTCTGCCTTTAATAGCTCTCCAGTTGATCTTTCTCCATAGCTGATTACTCGCCTATGCTAGTGAAATAAAATTCATTAAAAATTGTTCTAGCAATTACGCAGATTTTCCCAATTTGCATTATATGCTGAACTCCGTTTTTACTGAACTGAACTCTTAGCATTTAAATATATAGAATAAATATTTAATAAAAATAATTAATTTTAGAGATACCTTATTTAAATTAATAAAACAAATATTTTTGAAACGTTTTCTACCAACAGTATCAAAAGTTGTATGAATTCGCTTTATGTACCAAACCTTCACCCAGTTCGCGAAACAATCTGCAATTGTAATTGTAATTTTACAAATCACCAATTTCAATCACAATTTATATGCATAGTTTCAGATCAATGCTCAGTAAATTAATCTAAATATTATATATTTTAAATAAACCACACTCTCCAATAACTTTATCCTTTGCAACAGGTTTCTCTCAAGGCTCTGTTTCAAGCGAAATATAAAAAAGAGTTCTAGTCGCTTTCCATGCTGGCTAAAAACTGGTTTTCTGCCCTAAGCTAACTGCAGCAGTCAGCTGTGAAGTATGTTCAGCTTATCAACTGTGCTACAGGTATATACATTTATTAATTAATCAGACAGTTATATAGAGACTCACGCAAGTCCCAAATGACATGAGTTGCAAGCGTATCACTCGAATGCCACAGCAGAATCGTATTACAATTGGATTACACGTAGCCTCCCTCGGTTTATATATTTTTTTTTATTTTTGGCAAACGGAAAAGCAAACATAATAAATTAAGTCATTTAACATAATTTCGCTACCAGAGCGAGGTCGATGCGACGATTGCAACAGCTGCTAAACGAGGGGACACAACGCATGTGCCAAATGCAAACGCAGAGGCGATGGCAATCCCGAAGATATAGCGAGGGAGCACACATGGCATGTCCCGGCCTGACAATGGACAATGGAGCGTGTGGGTGCAATCAACATCTGAAGTGGGTAAGCGGCTGGGTAATTTATAGTGTTGCAGTTGCGCAGTTGCAGTTGCAGTAAACGGCTCAAAAGAGTGTTCGATTTGTGTGCGTGTGTGTTCGTGTGTGTGTGAGTGAATAGCGCAACTAATTTTCAATGGAGGCCCAACAAAAGTGCAATAAACGATGTCCACTTAGGCGAACAATGGCGTACAACAATGCGACAACTGTGGGCGTGGCACGCCGCACGCAGCACCACAGCTCTATGCCCAATAAAGTTGACTCGCTTTAATTAATGGAAATGCAATGACTTCTTACCTTCTGTGCTATCCGTGTTTGGGATCTCTGTCAGCTCTCGTGCAGCTGCCATCCGTGGCTAAGGGCCAAGGAGCAGTGGCCTGGCCTGCATTGTCTGGCTGCCGCTTGACAAATTTATAACAAATATTCACGCGTGCTTTGGCAGGCGGCCCTTTGTCAACTGCTGCTGTTGCTGGTGGCTATATCTCAATTATTGCCTTTCCATTGCCACTTTTTTTCCCGCTTTGATTTCACACGAAAAAAGAGAACTGAAATTCTCGCAGGCTCATCCTTAGTGCTTGAGCTCTTTGTTTGGTTCGCTGGAAGCGAGTTGACGGCTTTGGTTTCGCACAAAAAACCAACTAAAGAAAAACACTCGCATAATAGCAAAACAATTAAAACAAATTTTCGAATTGAATGGCTCTGCATTGTCCTGCCAAATGATCCTGTTTGCCAGCCTGTTGGCTCTTATCCTTGTTGTTTCCCAGCTCGGGGTGCGATTCTATGGAATTAAAGCGTCAAATGCGCCAGTCATAACAAGCCGCACTCACAAAAGTCAATAGGGTTCCCCTACCACTGCCCCTCTCTCTCTCTCTCTCTTTCTCTGTTTCTCTATATATAGAGCTAAAGTCAATTGGCAAAAATTGATTTGCACGCCCTGGCCATGGCTACGAAATGGCTAAATAAATGCTGCTAAAACTGCCGGACAGGGCGTTAATTTCATTTGGATTTGCATGCCAGACTGCCATATGCATATACATAGAAACTGGTTCTTTGGCGACGTCCCCCCCTGCATGCCACCATCGACATCAACTATGTATAATGTTTCAGCGAAATCTTGCGATAAAATGCATAACAACTTCATTCACAGCGGGCGATGCCATAAAAGTGTTTTAAATCGTGTTAATAATTTTGTGCAGCGTTTGCCTGGCCAAACTCTGAATTGCGAAGAGTCCTGCTGTGACCGGCATGTCGTCCACACTCGCCCAGCCTCAGACCCAGCCCCAGCCCCAGCCCCAGCTCCACTCTCAGCTTCAACTGCAGCTCCAACTTTGGCTCAACGGGCTGGACAGTTGCATGTTTTGTATACAACGCATTTGGCATTTCATTTTTCTCTTTTTGTCTTAAAGCATTTGCAGGCGTTTATTGCACTTTTGGGAGTCAGCCTCCAGTCGAGTCCTGCAACTGGCTGCCCTGCGGCCATGGCGTGGTCTATTCACACCTGCAATTCACGTATAAATTGCGCCTGCTGAAAAGTGTCTGCAGGCTGCTCGAGCTCCATCTCGTGATCAATGCAATTAATTATAATTTGTCGTCAATGAACAGCAGAAAAAAGATACAAATTCGAACCGAGAAGCATAAAAGTTCAGCAGCCAAATTCGACTTTGTGTGCCCCAAGTGGAAGGTCTTCAAATTATATATGCGAATACACCATAGGCCATTTAAATATACTTAAGTCTGGACTTTTTTCGAAGCCAGCGCCGCATTCTGGCCAGAGTGTGGAAATGTTGATGGCCAAATAATGATTGACATGGGAGCTACCAAAACAAACTCTTCAGTTCCAATAAATTTATGTCAACACGGATTGCCGAGAGAGAAGTTGGCAGCTAAGGTTAGTTAATTAGAAGCTTAGACACAGAATGTATTTAAAAATTTATAAATAATTTGATACATAATAAATTGTAATGTTCTAAAGAAAAAATAAATACAAATAAAATAAAATGAATAAATAAATATATTTACTAAATTTTTTATGATTAAAATAATGTCAAAATAATGTTTACAAATATTGGTATGGGATCCATTTATATATATCATCAATACATATACACCAGTATGTAGACAAATTATAAAATTTATTTCAGAATGTTCTTCACACACAAATATTATAAAATATATTTTATAATACAAACCAAAGTCTCTCTCTAGTCTATAATCTATGAATAAATAAATTAAAAATAAAAAAAAAAAATTCATAATAAATATTCAATACATGATAACGACGTCAGCTAAACATAAGCAAACGTTTTATGTAGATACCGATTATCTGAGCTTCCCACTAACTTACTTAACTTACTTTTAATTATTTAAAACTTCCAAAATATGAACAAATTTGAAAGAAGCAGAAACAATTCCTTTTTGGTCCATATGATTATTTTTGCCTTTACTATAGCATTAAAATAGTCAAACGAACAGACTTGCTTGACCTTTGGCGCACTCACAAACAATAACTTTATTTTCCATAGGAAATAATTCTTTTGATAGTATATATAACATATTATTTTGCATTTTAATATAGTAGTAATAGTTTTGCATTTTCCATAGCACATTGTCCACTCGCTTTACATATTGTTTTAGCGTCAGTTTACTTTCTGTTTAATGAGCCACTGGGTAGGGAAAGTATGCCACATCGTTAACCTTAAACATATCGCTTAACTCTCTATCTTTGCTCAGCCAATTCGCATACTCATAATTCGTCTAATTTTTGGGCGGAACTGGCGTTTATCGTGCAGCCATAAAGTTGCAATAAACGAAGCTCTTCCTGTCCCGCTGCTGTTGCTGCTGCCGCTGTCTATGAATAATTTATATGCCCGTAATGTGATAATAAGCATGCGCTGATATCCTGCGGAAATTTTGCAACCCAAAACCGAATTTTGTATCAGGCCGAGCGCTCCAAGTGGACCAAGTGGGCCAAGTGGAGCTGTGGCTAGGTTCAAATGTTAAGACGCTTTTCGTGTTGCAACTCAATTGCTCAATTATTAGGTGCAGACGAGGAGCGATGTGGACCTGGACGAGCAGGCGGGCGAGTAGCTCCCCAAAATTATACAGCTGCGTTGGGCGAGTGAAATAAAAGTCCATTACAAATGGAATCAACAACTCATTGCTCATCGACATTCGGTCGACCAGGGCTGTGTGTTCGAGGTTCCCAAGCAACATTATTATCAGCCACATCTAACAGTTCGAGTGGCTGCCAGAGCAGAGGAGAAGTGAAGCGCACAGTTCTCAATCCCCGGATAGCTGGTTCATCTGGCAGAGCCAGTACTTGGCGATAAGCAGCAATTTTCCTGAAGTGAACCCCATTAAAATATGATAAATTGCGTCTATTTTACGGAGTTGATTTTAACAAGACAATTTAACAAGCGTAATTTAATATTTGACAGAGCGCAGCATAGAGACGGCATGCTGCTCTTGCTATCTCTCTCTCACTCTCCATCTCTCCCTCTCTCTCTCTCTCTCTCTCTCTCTCTCTAACCGCAACAACAAAATGGAAGCGACCATGAAAATGATGTAAAGTCGTTCTCGTTGCTATTGTTGTTGCTGTTGTTTCTGTTACCGACGAAAATGTATCTCACCCTGGGGAACACTTAAACGCCAACCGAAAAATTGCCTGAGTTGGACGTTCGGAATGAGTCGAAGGCAGAGGCAGAGGCAGAGGCGCTGACTTTAGCCGTTAATCTCGGCGAGTGCTGATGGTGGTAGTAATGTTGGTGGTGTTGGCTGTGAACCACAAATATGCAGCGAACAGGGTGGATTTCCCAGCTAGGGCGGGCACAGGTATGGATGGATCTGGCGCATTGATGTTAAACATTCTAAATTAAGTGCCGCGCTGCCGATAAGGTAATTGGGGTGAAATGTGAGTGGAGTGGAGTGGAATGGAGAGGGCTGGGTTACCAGCTAGATGATGTGACGTTGGGGGAGAGGATAGGGGAGATTGTCGCCGGATCTGTGATTGCAGCCACAGACAAATTATATGACGCTCTATGAGTCTATGATGTAGAGGTCGCAGGGACGGGCATAGTTAATTAAGTGATTTATGCGCTTATTGCATGAGTTCCCATTATAAAGTTGATTAACTAAATTAAGCAATTATCACAAATCTTCTCTGAACCGCAAGCCGAGCTGCACGAACAACTTATGGCCATACATCGAACCAAACTATATTTTTGCTGTCGTAGCGATCACAAATTGAATGTTTTTTTTTTTTTTTCGACGTATATAATTGCCAGCTGAAGCTGAAGCTGCAGCTTTGGGTAACTAATTAACCTGATCCACATAAGCCGAGTTGCCAGCGGATAGATCCATGGCCAGATCGAGACGAACTCCAGTATAAAATTTATGACTTGCCCGAGGGCACTCAACTAAATGGCCACAAATCAAAACAGTTTTTGACTAATGAATTGATTTTAGCTAAAAATAAATATGCAAGGATGAGTTCGTGCTCAGAGCATAAATCCTATTGAATTTGCCAACAATTAACACTAATTTCGGAATAAAATATATAATTAAATTAACAAATTTTGCAATCAATTTATCTGAGCTCGACAAAAATGGCAAACATTTCTATATTTCTCTTCAATCAAGTTAATTGACTGTGTTTTTTATGAATTTATTAGTTGAGTGAAAGAATGCCAAAATGGTATATTGGATAACTGAAAACGGATGTGAGTCGTGAGAGTCGTGAGGTGTATTTACCCAAACCTCTAATTTCCAATCTCACAATATAACTCAATCTCTGTCTCTCAATCAAACCCTCTCGTATAAGGTGATTGAAATAAGTAAGTGGGACACTCCGTTTACTATTATAAAAACCAAAACTGATCAATATATTTAAAATAAACAAAGTTTTGCTTAAACTAACAAAATTATTAATAATATTTAACTTAGATAAATCTAAGAGAATTTGCGAAAAATAAAAATAAACAATATAATTCCAAATGAAGTAAGTGGGACACTATAAATTAACTCTAATTAGAACTCATTTCAGTACTAAACACTTTTATTATTCGTGTGGCTCAAATTTCTGCCAATTATCAAAGCTCTTAATAATGAATATAATGAAATTAGCTAAATAAATTCTGTTATATATAACAAAAATATAATATTAATTATAATGTATGTAAGAAAATAGTTTAAAAAAAGAAATAATAATAGTAATTAATAATAATAATAATAATAATAAACAGAATACTTATTATTATAATTAAATTAATTCTTATTATGACTTTTTCCTAATCTCTTATCATGACTCTAGGAGACCTCACAGCGTGGCTCAATTACTCCACAACTGAGCTAAGTACAGTCGCTTTCAAGTGGCCCGTTTCATTGGAAGCGAGTGCAAGTGGTGTGAGTGGCTCTTCAAATGTTAACAGATAAAAGTTCAGCGAACCGCAAAATGCCAGCCAATGGGCACACATTGTTTAATGGCCGCCATATCAGCGCAATTATTTTCAAATTGTCTCGTTTGTTTTCGAAATGCACAGCAATTACAATTACCCGCAAGTTACTCAAACTCATCCACTTGGAGTTACGCATCAACACACACACACATACACCCATATAGGCCAGATGAGGCACACACGCACACACACATATGGTCACAGGAAGTGCGCACTTAAGTAGACTTTGAATAGTTTCTAATTAACTGCGACAATCGGCGTAACCGGGGTTGGTTGATGAATTGAATGAATGCATAAGCCGATGCAGTCAGTCCACGAGACTCTCCGTCTCAATCAATCGGAAAGGGGTTGCAACTGAATGCCACACAATCAGTAAGCAATTCTCAGTTTAGAGCTGATGCCCGATGCTCGTTTCGAACTTGAACTTGCTTCGGTTAAAGATGCCGCACATGCGTTCCATTAAGATGCAAATTGCGCCTCGGATGGTAGCATTTAAAAGCCGTTTTCAATTTGGGTGGCTCGCTAGCATTTGGTTAATCCACCGCTTTGCGCCGCACCGCACACGACGGCTGCCGAGAGCCGTGAGTCCAAGTTGAAATTCTTTAAAATGCCATTATCGGAGCTTAACAATTCGATACATCTCGAGCTGTAAACGAACTGTAAGGCTACTGTTCGGCCAATCACTTGAATTGGAATCTGCATTAGAATTGAAGTGGACTGAAATGCCGAGCTGCCATAAATTTTGAGGTGTTAGAAATGGGAGCTCTGCCTTATGCCTTATGCGTTATGCGTTATACGTATGCCATATGCCTTCTGCTTTGTGCTCAGCGCTTTGTGCTTTGAGCTGCGGAACTCGGGCGGACGTCATAAGCTGAGCGTTTGATTTATAGCGAAATTATAACGCATTAAGATCAAAATATATATAGAGAGTGTGGCAAAGCCGCTGCGGCCGGGTTACCAGTTGAGCCGAGTTGAAAAGCGATCCAACTAGTTTTTGACATTTTAATAAATCGCTCGGACACAACGAAGCGGAGCGGCGACAATGTCCAAAGCCGATAATATTATTAACTCTGTGAGTTAAATCGAACGTTTTGTATGTTTTGAAGCCGTTTATCAGACGCTTAAGTCGCGCAGCTTCCGACATTCCAACATGGACATGGCCACATATCATTTAAATTATGGACAGAGACACACACATTTGAATCGACTTGTTTTATTCAGCTTTTTTTGTTGTATTATAATTGAAAAGCGACTTGCGATCGGGCGTCGAGCTATAATTTGACCCAGCTCCACCCAACGCCGGCCCAAGTAGTGGTCTCCTCTGTTTCGGTTAATTACATAAACGCACACAGTTAATGGTTAGCTAGGTGCTTCAGTGCGTCCGTAATGATACCTTCAGGCATCGTGCAATTATTAAATGAGCGCAAAACCGAGCACTTGCCATACATAAATTAATGGACCACATTGACGCACCCGTTTCGGCGACACAGTTCTCTAAGCTCCTCTCTGGGGTAGGTGGAGCAGTTGAGTTCAGCTGAGGGGCAGGCTGTCCTCGCATGCGCTGGAATAGTATATGCGAATGTGCGAGCTGCTTGGGCCACCGCCCCTCGTGCTATCTTGCCTGGAAGTTGAGCTAATCAATGTGGATGCTGTGCTTAGGAGGCTGCGCAGTGCAGGTCATATACAGAGATACATTATGTACTCGTTATATACCAATTATAGAGTAGGATGATATCCATTTCCTCCTGCTAAACAATGCATAGCTGTTAGCTAATGAATTGTTAAGAGTTTGCTTTCGTCTTGCACACTCTGGAGAAATGGATAAGTTCGAAATGTAATTCAACCCGTTGCTGATTGCGTACGCTTCGCTTGGACCACAAAGCAGCCGACGCTCTGCTCTGTTTATGAGCCATAAAATTGTATTTTTAATTTGGCATAAAATTTAAATATCCTACAGCATTGCGTAAAGGACACTTACACACACACACACGCACACACATGGCGTGCGAGGCACTTGAGCCGAGCATGGCAAAGTACGCATAATTACGTAAGGATCGTTGGCTGCACTCGCTTCACTCGTTCATACGGGATTTTCCTCGAGCTACTTGTTTGTCTGGACATTTTCGATGGGAATTCGAGTGGCACTTGAGTACTGAGGACCACACAGCGAATGAAGTGATAAACTAATTGCTGAGGCGGTGCATTCGAATGGGCATGCATGCCAGCTCGTAAAGTATTCAAATGCCACCAGCAGCTGGCAGCAACGGCGCGCCGTATTCTCATTGATTTTAATGGCACATTAAGCATACGCCTCGTTGCCATACAAATTTGCCCAGATTCGATCCGCTTAGAGTCGCCAGCGAGCCATGCGTTTACGACTATTTGTCGCAGGCTCATTTACATATACATAGACACACATTCGGTCGGGAAATACATTAAAAAAATGCCCAATAAAGAAATAACGCCACAATAGAGAGAGAGAGAGAGAGAGAGAGAGAGAGAGAGAGAGAGAGAGAGAGAATTTTTATTACAGCTTAAAGAATTGGACGAGTTTTTGGGGCCTCAGAACGCGTTTTGAAATTGTCAAGTTGGGCGGAACCGATTTTGTTAATGATGCTCGAAATGAAAACGAAATGATCTGAAATTGTTATAAAACGCAATTTTATGATTGCTTTTGTTTGGTTTTATGGAATGCTATTGAGAAATTTTCGATTAATTTCGCTTTGTGTTAGTTAATGCCTTGTTTTAGCTATTGCCATCGCGCTCAATCATTCCAGAAACATGATCTAAAACATTCGCTTCCCATTGTCGCGGCTCACAATGCACTTTTAATAACACCAATTAATTCTGAAGGTCTTTTGCTTCAGCTCGCGGTATATGCATACGAAGAGCCATTGTGCAGATTTGTCGCATAAATCAATATAATATTATTTATATACAGCTTTTAGCTAAATACATTCGAATGCTGGGCGTGGGCGCCTTGATGTCTTTGTATTTGTATTTATTTTTTATTTTTATGCGCTTCTCTCATAAATCAACGTAATTATATGAGCTATTCAACAGTTTCTAAAAGGTGTCTAGAATTTCAATGGGGTGTGGCAAACCCAACGGGAATACTTTTTCTCAGATATTATATTCTCCATCGAAATTCGTATTGAATGAGACGCGATAATTGTGCTGAACTTTAAGCTACAGCTGTGTATATAACTATGTATGTATATATTGTTGTATGCACGTATATAATCATGCCCTCCATTATATGTATTCCATACTTTCCACAATCCATGCCAACAACCTACTTAATGCCGCAGTCCCCAGTCCTGGCGTCTCGACTCGGCAAATGCACAACGACAGCTAAACAAACATTAGTCACAAAATTGCCTGCCAACAGCGAAATGAACAATATCTATATGCCATAAATATCCCAGGGGTATATGGTCCACCCTGCGCTCCACACAATTTCTGGCAGCATCCTCTCCCTACCCATCGACGCATTTCGTATTCAGGACTGCCGTACGCCCGTACGCTGGGTATGGGGCTCATGACGACCCGGCTGTTTACTTTCAAAACCGTTTGCCATGCGTAAATGACAAACGATTTTGCAAAATTATTATTGCCATTGTCATCGTTGTTCGGTTGGCTGGCTGCGTCTCTGACCCTAAAAGTTCCAAGCACTTTCTCAATTTCAGTGTGATGCCGCTGCCGCTGCTGTTATTGTTGTTGCTGTCGCACTTTACGCTGCTCAATTTAGCAAACAGTCAGCCGTTGACGTTATCCTTCCGCTGGCGCAGCAGCCAAAACCAATAAGCCACCAGCAGCAGCAGCCACCATCATCCAGCTACATTTACCGCCATCCATGTCGCTAAATCCCACAGCAATTGCTGCTGGCAATGCGCACTAATCCACCCAGCCATTTACCACTTCACGCTCCAGCCCCACATCGCTCGGACTCAGGCTGGGTGGGGCGCACCACGCATATCCGGGCACGCCCCCCGCTCAGGCCGCCGCCCTCGTAGTGTATTTATTTTATAACATTGCCAATCAAGATGGCTGCGCAAACATAATCGCAATGGGGACACAGATATTGACACAGACAGCAACGCAGGACACACGCTGGCTGGCAAGGACCCTTCAGCCCAGACCTTTTGGCTTGGCCCAACGTGGCCCTGTCAACTGCTGGTTGTTTGCATTTCAGCAGCTTTGCGCCCCCTACTCACCACACTTCGCTCAACCCAGCCGGAGGATCAATAACACTTTTGACTCAATTCCGGAACAGCCAGGACTCTGACTCTCAGCCTTTTGTTGTTGTTTATTTGTTTTGCAAGCAATTTCAGCATTTTGTGTGCCCTCACGGCCGTCTCTTACAATCAACGAGTGAATTTCTCTTTCTCCATGTATGTGTGTGTGTGTGTGTGTGTGTGTGTGTGTGTGCTTTATCCCAGACCCATCCATAGCCATACCCCAGCATGTATATTGTATGCTGTGTACATGTGTTGTGCTTATGTCCTTTTCAATTTGTTCAATGATTCGCAAGCAAATTGATTCCCATTCAATTTCGCGCCGTTTCGCCTGCAACAATTTCGATTTTTATTGGCTTTCTCTTCACGCCGTTTTCGACCATTTTGTTCCCTTAGTGTGTGCATGTGTGTGAGTGTGTGTGTGTGTGTGTGTGTGTGTGTGTGTTTGTGTCTTGCGAAAATATAATAAAATTGTAAATTGGTTTCTGTTCATTTATAGCTAGTTGTTGTGTATCCCAGCCGATATTGTTATTGGTCAGCGTTTGCGGGTTCTGACAAATGCCAATAAGCCCGCTTGTGCTGTCATGTTCTCTCTCTCTTTCTCTCTCTCTCTCTCTCACTCTCTCTTTTCTATGTCCTTTTGGCGCCTATCGTCCTGCGTAAGCAAAACTGAGATTGGTTTGCGGATTAGCAGCCATGAAATAAATGATGGCAAACTCAATTCGAGTGTTTTGCTTTTATCTCAATTATTTAATGTATGCATTATGTATATGAGAAAACGAAAATAGTTTATAGATACTTAACAGTTCCCTTTTAATATAATTTCTAAAATCACATGATTTATTAAGTATTGAAATTATCTTTATGTACTATGATGAGTCTATTATTAAGCTAATTATTCCATTGTATATATATACAAAATGAGATTAATGTTTGATAATTTCAGCTGAGATCATACTTAAAACTGTGAATGTGGATATTCTCCTTAATTTAGCTATGTATTAAAGGCTAATTATGACTAGAAAATTTATCGAGAAAATAATAAAATAAATATAAAATATTAAAATATAATAAATATTAATTTAAAAAATCTACAATTTTTTCTAATCATATATATTAATGTATAATGCTTTTTTTTTTTAATTAAATATTATTATTCAAAAGTTTAATTGTTCTAATAAAAAATATATTTTATTTATTGAATTTATTTTTACTATTGAATATAAAAATATTTAAATATAAAAATATTCTTTATATACTGGGATAACTAAGTAATTTATAAAACTAATGATATGTATATATTTACATATGCATGCATATCTCTAATCAATCAATCATGATCGGATTAATAAAGAAGGAAGTCCTCAATTCTTGACCAATTCAGCTGATATCCTTTTCTAGGCTATAATTAAACTATAAACTATGTTGGAAATTCATTCATTTAAGTTAAATATTAAAAAACCAAGTTTGTTTATTTTTTTAAAAACCTCAATAGCCTCCCTGGGATCTGTGGCTTGTGGTTCAGTGGAGCATGTAAGTTAAATGCAATTACAGAGCTCGCGCTGCAATTGAAACTAATCACCAACTAATCACATCTACCAACTTTGTACATGCTCATAAACCACTCTCGACTAGCCACTTAATGGTATCTGTATTCGTATCTGTGCGCAGTATCTGTGCGGACGGTGCGAATCCTCGGTCAGAAGCGTCCGATGCGACGACCAAGAATGTTTGTCACAATACATCAAATGGCAGCGGAATGACACAAAACATGAACGCGTCACTTTCCATCACTCCAAAGTGGCTGCCCGACGAAAGCTCCGACTGGCGAGTGCGAGAAATGCCAGCCAAGTGGTCGGCTAACAAGCCAACAGCCAACCAGCCAACCAGCCAAGAAACCAAACAACCAACCAGCCAGACAGTGTGACGCAGCTTCATCCGCAGATAGCCCGAACCTCAGATTAACTGCGCGCATGCGCAACTATTTGTGCACATTTTAAATGGGCCGCGATGCGGTGCACAAAGTGTGGATCTGGGTACAATGCACCTTTGGAGTGGTAAGAGCGAGTCGGGCAGGAGTGGGACGGGGATGAGACGAGGCTTGGTGACACTCAACAGACGTCGCTGGGTCTGGCCAGGCAGCAACTGTTGCTGCCTTAATCCGCCAAGCAATGTGGCACACACAGTTCCAATGATGATCACGTTAATGATGACGATGATGATGATGATGACGATCGGGCGATTACTTGTGCCTGCTGCGCCCTCAGATACAAAACATACACAAAGTTTTTGTCGTCGCAGCAATCTCGTTTGACCAAAAACGACTAACGAGCTGCTGAGTTGGCCAAGAGGCAAAGGCAAAGGCAAAGGCAAGGCAAAGGCAAGGCAAAGGCAGAAGCTGAGCGACTGCCACAGTTGATATTGTCGACTGGCTGGGCTCTCGGCCTGAATCTGAATCAGTTGGCATCATTAATCCTTTGCAGCCAAAAGGCACACACACACACACACATACAGAGAGGCACAGACGTACGCAGTCTGGTGTTGGCAACGCCTTGTTTGCGATGCCGCCGCCGCGTAAGTTGTCATGTTTTTGTCGCTTTATGGACTTCTAATCGTTCAATTCTATCAAAAAGCTTACGCACTAACAAACACCCAAATCCAGTTAAGCATTTCAGGTCCATTTCAGTTTCGGTTTCAGCTACATTTAGAGCCAGAGCCACAGCGAGAGCCACAGCCAGAGCCAGGTACCAGATTAAGATATTTAGATTGGCTCACGACACTGGGACGGACCTGCTCGAGAGCAACTTTATTTAGCACCTTTGCCGGCCCACGGGTCCCCAGCGCTCGAGGTGACAATAAGCCGGAGTCTGTGCCAGAAATTGGGTACAATTTTCGCCTTTTTTGTGCACGAGACTCGCTTGATAGAGCAGTCCAAGTCCGCGCCGAGCGGTCCCTGGTGCCTTGCTCCTTGTGGCATTTGATGTGCGAATTTGTTATTTAACTTGGGCAACACGCAATTGTCTTCGACGACCGCTTCACACTCACACGCGCACTCGCTCAGCTCGAGGTGTGAGTTGTGCATAAATTTTGTGCAAACGCTCGGACGCTTCGAGCCTTAGATACATTTCTATCTGATGCTCCACATTGATGATGTGAACTGGAATTGATTTCGATGCCGATTCGGCTATTCGGCTATTTGTTAAATTGTTTTCCAACTACCGTTTTGGGCTTCGAGTGGCTTTTGATTAGACCTGGCTGCTTTTAGTGGCATGTAATACAATACCCCAGGTGAAGGGTGCTTGGCTCATTTGCTCATTTGCTCATTTGCATTTGCGTGGACTTTCAAAATACGGAGATGGTCGGTCGGTCAGCCAGATGTATGCAGGCACTTATATATGAGTTATTGTAATTAATGCCAAATTGGCCATAAAACACAACATTTGCATGTCAAACAGATCAGCGAATTTCGTAAGCCACGTTTTGTCATGTTTGCTGGGCGCATAAATTTCATTTGATGATTCGTTCACTTTCGGGCGGAAGTTTTCATTGTGAGCTCGACTGAAATAATTAAATATTAAATATGATTAAGTTTTTTTCTTTCATATATATACATATATATATATATATATATATATATATATATTATTTATATATTTTTGTTTTTATTTTGTGTTTTGGTTGTCTTTTTGTTATTTGCGCTACGACCCACGCAGAGCCATAAACTATGGACTTATGGAGCTGGGCAATGCTAAACGGCATTCAAATATAAATAAATGTCAAATTGTGCACGCTTCGCCATAATCATATGGAGCCTCTGTCAGGGGCCCAGTCTCAGACATTGTCTCTCTCCCTCTCTCTCTCCCCCTCACTCGCTCTGAAGACAAACTAAAAACTGCTAAATGCAAATTAAAGCTCATTAATCGCGCAGATATTTCGAACAGCGGGGCATTAATGTGATTCGCACTTGGCCAAGAACCAACAAAAGAAAGAAAGAAAAAAGGCGATTCCGATTCCCAACTCGTTTTGCATAGAAAGTGAACCGAGATACAGACATTGTGTGGAGTTGTGTCTGTTAGGCAAGAGACTTGTGGGGCATATCACTACGAGTGCTCGTAAAACATGCTATGATTACTTTATTAAGCCAAATGTTTCATAAACAATCGCCATGTCGTACATAAAAACCGAATCCGATACTCATGCGTCTGCGCGGGCGTTTCTCCGTCTCAGAGACCCAAATCCCGACTCAGCCTGCGACTGAGACTGCGACTGCGACTGCGATTGCGACTGAGACCAAGTCAAAGTCTCCCGGGCCCAGATGGTGACGAGCGGGACGCTGAGCGCTTTGCTTAGATAAGTCACTTAAGATAAATCGCTGCGTGTGCGTGTGTAGTCGTTTAGAAATTATGGGTTTCAGATATTGAAACTCAGATACAATACAATATACAATACACTGGCTGCCATATACTACAATGCTCGGTGTTTCTGTATTTCTGTGTTTCGGTTTTTTCTCTTGCTTCCAGTCCCTGTTTAAAAATTCAAATTTTTATCGCTCGTCGCGCCAAGAGTTTAACTAATTTTATTAAATTGAACATTTGTTAAATTTTGCTCAAATTTAAATTCGATTAGGAGATTATTTTGCCTAGATAAAACATTCGCAATTAAGTGGAAGTTTTACATAATTAATTTTGATATCGATTAAAGACGATGGGAACCTTTGCTTGCGATGAGTTAGAAAACTAATAACTGTAATCAGAGAAGTCAAAGCAAAAATACAAAAATTTTATTGGATCTGATAGTTTAAATACTATTTCCCATTATGGCTTTACATGACATGTACTTGATTATTTGAATTTTTAATTTTTTCTTTTCTACATTGATTGTTTAAATTTATTATTATTATTTTTTTTTTTCTTCTACATAATTTTTTTTTTAACAATTTTTCTGCTATGTTAATCCAATTTTATATATGAAACTTTCATGCAAACAATTTCTGTTGAATTAATTTTCAATTATTTTCCATTTCATTTCCTATATAATGCAAATATCGATATTCCTGACTGCGCTCACGTAGTGTCCAACTATGTTTTTTATATGATGATTGACGATCCGTTGCTTTGCTTATTCAATTAGCACATTTTATGAGTTTCGGCCAAGTGGTTGCCTAATTATGGCTTGACCCACCACGCAGTGTTCAATTTTATGTCTTTTTACCATAAAATTAACAACTAACTGACAAATTATAGGCGATATTTGTTGTTTAGCTGTAATACAGACATCGTCAATCGTCTTCGTCATCGCCAATCGTCACTTCCTTTCTCATTGATAGTCACACGAAAATGTTTGGTGTCTGCAGTTGTTGTTGCTGTCGCTGTTCCCTGTTGCCTGAACGTCTGCTTTATTTTATTATCGTGTTCCGCCATCTGTTGCTACAGCAACAGCAACAGCAACAGCAACAACGGCAGTGGCAGCGGCAGCAGCGTTGGATTCGCTACGCTCATTGTCGCCATTGTGGCCAACATGGTCGTGTCTAGCGACAAATTTAATGACTTACTTAACCTCATTGAGAGTTTCATAGGTAGACTCACACACACATGCAGAGTCATGGGCGACAGGGTCTCCGCCTTGTTGCTGCCACGACGACAACAGCAGCGAGCAGCCATCTCCCTATCGTCTTGCTGCCCGCACTCCACTCAGAGACTTGGCCCGGTAACTTAGCATTTTTTAATGACTTAATTTACGTTCGCAATAGGTTCCACCTTCCATGTTTATTGTTTTGACTAAGTACACACAGACACACACACACTCAGACTCACACATGAGCATGCTGCAGACGTTGTTGGCTTTATATGATGGCTTTATAGTTGGTCGTAGAGCGTGCGACGCCCTCGAAACTCAATTCGCGCCTTATCGTCCGCTCGCATCGTCGTCGTCGTCATCGTCGTCGCTGCCTCAAATCTTGCCCGGTTTCCTCTTCAACGTGGGCTGCGAATTTGTGGCCAGCTGCTCCATAGGAATGGCCTCCATTTGTCTCAGTTCGCTGCAGCAGGCGGTCCACATTCACATATCCACATATGACTTCAGCCTGACGGCAGAGCGCACGATAGAGCTTCGTTTATTGTTCATTTAATTGGGCAATTCCATGAAGGTGTTGGTGGTTTTGTTTGCTTTGGCTAAATAACTGCCAGCGTGCCAGGGGCAATTGGAAAATTTGTTTCAAGATACGAGGGAAATAGCATTAAGCTGAAAATTGTTTTGAGAGATATGTATCACAAAGGGTGACAAACCTTTCTACCTTCACATGATTTATTCTTTAATATGTTTCTGGTTGATTGTGTGAAGACAGTTTATAATTTAGAATATATGCGACATGAGATACGATTTAATTATTTTATAATAGACAAGTGCAACTGCTGCGATGATGGAGGGACATATCTACTTCAAGCAACTTCAAAATGTATTATTACATGCCTTTCAAAAATAATATTATACTTTTTGAATGTATTTTTGTTATTGAATTATAATTTGTTCTAAGAAATTCATTTTCAGTCTTCAAGTTAACGTTATAGGCTTTTTATTTACATATAAATTCATATAAATATTTACATGTCTAGGGTTTTAATATAGGGGAGGTAATTGTATATTCCCAATCCATCAAGAATGGGAATTCAAAGAAATGGCCTATATCCCATTTCTTAGGATTAGATTTTTAAGTTATCGATTACGAAATTTATCTTTTAAACTATAGGTCGTACGTGTTTATAGACACTCTCTAGAGTTTCCATACAGTTTCATGTAATTTAGATTTAATTTGAAAGATTGCTTAAATTGAAGTTAATATTCAAATACAATAGCAACCAGTTATATCGACAAAAATTCTTGTCACCATATAAACTTATATATACTGTCCCTTGACCGCCGTAATTGGTTTTAAGTTTACAACTTTGGTTTATGTTATATATTAGTTACCGACTCACAATGTAAAGAAAATATTTAAATTGAAATTCAATTGAATATACAATAGATTAGCTAATGAGCCTGCACTTTTACTTTGACAAATGTATTTAGCTAATATGTTGCAAATTTAATTAAAATCAGTCAATTTATTAAACCAAACATTTGGCTTATTCATATGTGAACGCAGCTCTAAACATTTGCATTTCTTCAATACCCCTACTGAAGCTTTCTTACTTGCTGGAGCATTTATTAAAAAAAAAAAAGCCAGCCTTAACCCAGCTGGAAGCTGTAAAAGTTGTGCCAACGATTAAATTTCTAATTTGCGCAGATTAATAATAAACGGAATCTCAAATATTCATTGTGCGTATGTGCATTTGTATGGTTTAAGAATCTCAATAACAATTTGTTGTTTTGGTTCCGCAACGATTTGGCGTAGGCTGCTTCGTCTTGGGACTTACGCGGCGTATGAGTTATGTAAAGTGTTTGGCGACAATCGAACAGCGTCACGGGTTGAACAAACGGCGAGAGTGCGACACTTGCTACTCGGTCTGTCTGTCGGCGGGCTTTGAAGTGAGCACAAATGTTATTCGCATAAGTATTGACAGCTAACACGGTGCTAAATTAGATGGCACTCTCTTATATGGAGCGGCTTCGAGTTGTTTGCAAATTAAGCAGTGACAACAACAACAACAACAACAACAACAACAACAACAAGAATATCGTCTTGAAGACAGGTCCCGTTGACATTTCAAGTTCAATGTCACACATGTGTGCACGAGGCGACGTCTAAGAAATTTTGTTAAACACGCTTATTAAATTCCACACCCAATGCCTGACTCTGGCTGGCTGGCTGGCTGGCTGGCTCTTGGGCTGGGATGAGCTGGGAATTGGACTGAGCACCGAAAAAGCGTGTCGCAAGTCATGTTATGCGCATGTAAACCAATCTAAATACGAATCTCTTCACTCTCCGGCCTAGGTATGTGTATGTGTGTGTGTGTGTTTGTGTTTTATTGGGCCAGTCAAACAAACAAAATGCATTTAAAAGCTACAAAACTACATTTCAGATAACCAGGCATTGGCCCAGGGCCTTGTGTACTGTGCACAACAAACATGACTTGACAACTCATCGAACATTGAACACGTTGTAATGTGATACTTAAATGCTTGATTGGCTCGTAAATATTTTCACTATGTGGCCAAGTCGTACCTCTTGCCCCACCTCATTGTTTTCCGATGGCCGAGCCAAGGCTGTCGATTCTGTTGTTAACAATCATTTCTACAAAGTATCGATGGGCTCCTCCACATCCTACTCGCTGGGCTCGGTCGTTGGGTTCTTTGGGCATTGGTTTTGGTTTTTTGCGCACCCTTGCGGCTGTTTGACAAAAGCGCCAAATCTTGCACTAAAAACACACCAAATACGACTTCAAAGCTATCGCTGCGATCCATCGGCATTGGCGCGTTGACAGTACAAGCCGAGCCGTGCGGGATCTTAGGACAAGTTCCAGACACACAATTGTAATTGTTCTGCCCAGGCCAAGCCAAGTCAAGCACAGCCGGGCCACGCCAAGCCAATCCAAGTCCAGTGCGGACCTGGGCCACACAAACTTCTCTCGTTCTCATTCTCATTCTCATACTCGTTCTCGTACTCGTTGCTGTCCTCGTCCTCAGCCACATCATAATGTTAATGTAAATGCATTTTAAATGGACTTGCGTACAACATTTTTTGTTCTCTCTCAAGACCTGAAGTCTGTGCATTGTTGTTGTTGTCGCGCTTTTGTGTGGACAGTTCGACAAGCTGCAACACGATGCGGGCCTAGCGCAAAATCATAAAAAAGCAAAAGCCAAACGCACACACACACACATGCATACACACACTCACCTATATATGTATATAGTATGTGGCCATATGCGATCACATGTCTGGCGTAAAATGCGACTTTGTGGCATTGGCAGCGAACAAAACGTTTTTAGTGTCTTACAAATGAAATGTGACAGTTTCGGCTTAAAAATAACAATCACAAAAAATAAAATAAGAAAAAATTAACATAATTTAATCAACACCAATTCGCGCTTTCAGTTTTTTATACACGCGCGTGTGTGTGCTTGTAGATTTTGTCAATCTGTGAGATTGACAGCTCGCAATGGATGATGTGGGCGCCCTTAAGGCAGCTAGTTAGAAGCCCTCTAGTATATCCAATTGTCTTTGGTTTCTTTTGTGGCTTTTGCCTCGGCGGATATCATTTCCGCTTGGCTAATTGCCAGGCCTTCGTTTCGTAGCTGCCTGCTTGCTGCCCGACTCATTAATATTCCACAAACGTGCCTCTAGTTGGTCGGAGTCTCAGGAAACAGGATGCTGCCTATCAATAACAATCTGGCTGGGCTGGAGCTGCACTTTATGAATGAAAGAAGCAAAGATCCAAGTGTCAAACAAACCCCTAACAATTTGGAAACAAGTTCATTAAGGAATTTACTATCTGCTCGCCTTGCTGAGAGAGTTGATTTTAATCGATCTTCTTTCTGCGTAAATAAAAACAGGGAAAAGTGTGAATGAAGTCAATTACAAGGCGCAGGAAAGTCATTTCAATGGAATAGGCCAAGCAATAAAGCCACAGACAGTGGCGTAGCATACACTGCAGTAAAAGGGGGTTTGATAAAGATAAGATAAGAAAAAAATATTAAGAATACTTGTTTTTAGAGAAGCAAAAATTTAAATTGAATTTCAAATTAAAATGGAAAATAAGTTTGATTAGAAAAATAATAATAATGAAGAATAATAAAAAAAAAAATAAATATTAAAATGTATTATTATTTTATTTTTTAATTAAATTTAATTAACAAACGCAACGATTTTTGTTTACATAATGAAATAAATAAAGATGAAATTAAATATTTAATTAATTTTTTTAATTGTTCATATTGCAATTTGCAATTTGTAAAATTAAAAAAAAAGTATGGGATAAATTAAATTAAATTAAATTAAATTAAATTAATTAAAAAGCATATTTTAATGGATAATTATAAAGAATATTTTTTTTTTTTTTAATATGAATTAAACAAAACTTATTAAAAAGATTTTTTGAAAATTGTTTTTTATATTGTTTGTTACACACACTTGTATGGATTTGTTTGATAAGAAGTGTAGAAGTAAACTATTCTTTTTACATTGTTTATAATATGATATACCCCAAACTGAACTTTAGCAGCTAGCGAGACGTCTGTTACTCTGTTGAACCCCCTTTTTCCTAAAATATCCAGTGACGACACTGCATTAACCTGCAACTATTTCTATGGGCAACAATGGTTAGCTTGGGGACATACTTTTATTTTGGGTTCCCCCATGTCACGTACGCACGAGATTCTGTTTAAATACAGCAACATGCACGACATATTAAGCAGGCACGGGGCTCTTCTCAGCGCCAGCTCCGATTTGGTTAGCCCGTTAGCGAGGCACACGAGCGCACCAAATTGGTTTATGACTTCCTTCTAACCGCGTCGAATGATGGCCAGAGATAGGTGGTGCAGCGCTCCTAATGGTAAGCAACAACTGATTTAAGGCCTAATGCCTCCCGCAATCTGCTCGAGCTGCGAGCAGCCGCTGTCACTACTTAGAGCCAAGGCCAACATAAATATTGACCAGTTTGTGCTGCAGTGGTGTAGCCTAGTCGAGCTGAGACATCTCGGCGATAAGATCAATTATGTTAAGTCACTTGGCGTTAAAATTATGTTGACGCATGTTTCCAAAATGTTCAAACATTCGTATGTACATGTTTAAACGATCTCGGTCACATCTATTTCTTGGTCCACGTCCAGGGAGCAATTATGCAAATCTCTTGACAATCACTTAAAGCTTTTAAAACGCATTAAGTATGCGAAATGTCCGGACGGCGCTGAGGGGCAAGCAGAGGAATTGGATACAATACAAAGCTCGAATAGCGCCAACAGCGCGATCGGAACGCACCTCTAACCCAATTTATAACGACTTATCGACAGTAATAAAAACAAAATACACATCGGACTAAAATTTATACACATGTTGCGATCGATAACGCCAACGCCTCATTTGCATGCTGACGCAAAGGCGTGGCGGATCGCAGCGAGGGGAGATCACCAAGAGACAAAAAAAAAAAAAACAGAAAGACAGAGAGAGAGAGAGAGAATTGGAATGATGGGGCTAACATGTAGCAGTCGTATGTGAAAGATAACCCGCGTGTTTATCGGCGACATTTGACATTGTCAAATCGCAGCTTAATTAAGCAATCGATCTTCGGCTGGCCAATCGATGCTTTTGCTAATTTGCAGCGCCTCTAAGGCAGGGGGCCAACACAATGGGAGCCAACTTTGGTATGGCCATAGCATGTGGGAAAGCTGGCGTTGACAACAACTTTCAGCTGGTACTGAACTTTGCATATGCTTACCGGCTTGGCTTTGTCTTAATGCAAAAGCCGTGGGGCCAACCGTTATGGGGCCTAATGAGTGGCATTTATCTCGACCGCATATCGAGAATTTTGTGTTTTGTGAAAGAAATTAAAAAATATGTCCACGCTGCTGGCTCTGCTGACTCAGGCACACACTGATTTTGGACTCCGCATAAATCATGCCGACTCTGTGACACTATCACACTAATAAAATCGCATGCAAAAGCCGCCAAGTCGCCAACAGCCGATCAACAGCAACAACAACAACAATGGCATATGAATTGAGAGACATTTACAAAAAAACACGCGGCTGGAATGACAGCAACAAATGATGCCCGACGCTTTTGTGGACATAAATGTTTGACATTAATTGAAATTAATATTAATTTCATATTTATTGTAATGCTAGTTAATGGCCAATGTGGATGCTGTATTGCTGTGGGGGCGTCGCACGGGCGTCTCCCAGCTTTGGTCATGCTTGATGAATTTGCATATTTTTTCCTAACCACGAGCCACTGCATGCTGTGCCCAACTGGTCCTGGATGCCCCCATGCCTGATGCCACTTACCACTAGCTCATGTGGTCACAGTCGAGCTCAGCATGACGATTCGCATGAGTGTTCGAGCCAATAACTTAATTTGTAATCGCGTTGCATTAGAATTTAAGTAACGCGTAATTAATGCTGCAAGTCATGGCCGATGCGGGGGCAGCTGCAGGTGGAGGAAGGGTTCGATACGTATGTATGTGAGATTTATTTATTGGTATCTAAGTGATTTCCGATGAGATTCCGACTGGCTAGCAGCAAATACAACGATTGAGGCATCAACTCACAGCAGGTGGCAGCAGCTCGCAGAGATATGCTCATATTATATACTTGAGTATGTAGTGAAAGAGAGAGCGAGAGGGTCAGCAATAGAGAGAGAGAAAGGACAGAGGGAGATAATGTAGAGGTCGCAGTCGAGGTTCGAACTCCTGTTGTGTATGGCCTGGCGCATCAGGTGAGAAGCGCACAGCATTGAGCTGGGTTTCACTTTCCTTACACACACACACATACACACATGAACACTGAGCACAGCTTGGATATTTTGGGTGTGATATCATTAGCCCCCCTGAAGTCAGCTGGAAACCCGTTTCATTGTGTGTGTCTACCTGCTCGAGTGCTCTCCGTTGCCCCCACCACCTATTCTCAATACCAGCGAATCGCTTTAATATTAAATTTATATTATTAGCATGAATAAAAATTGCTGCTGCCGATATTTGCGGATCATTAAAGCCATCAAATGAAGCCAATTAAAAGTAAATAAATAATACATTTTATGAAAGCAATCAAATCTTGGCAATCCCCTCTCTCAATCACCATCTCTTTCTCAACCTCCCTCTCTGGCTCTCTTTGAGTGGCCTTAACTCTTTAGCTAAATTATGCGCAGCGAAAATTATAAAGCTTTGTTAAAACTTAATTAGGCGCTGGCGCGAAGGCAACACAAAAATCTGTTGAACCGTTCGGGATCTGCGGATCGGCAATTGGGTCTCGTCTGTTTTATTTGTTTCTGTTCGAAGCGGTTCATTAATAAATTAACAGCACATAAAGAGCAGACAAAAGAACAAATTTATGGGGCATCCGCCAGAAGAAGAAGAGGAAGCAGAAGAAGCCAAAGCTGAAGATCTACGGTCGCGACTCTGCAGTGAAATATTTTGTACAAAGAGAACACAAAACACTTAAAGGTCAGTATTGAAGGAAATGGTGTTCAAAATGATTTTGGCAAGCGATCGAAAATCAATAAAATTTAATTAGTAATCGCCAATGCTGAAGTTGTTTTGATTCTATAATAATATGCACAAATTATGCGAACCTAAAGAATATTTTAGAACATATTGACCAAGTTATTTACATACACAAATTCATATTCATAAGATGCCTGTTTATGCACTAATTATAATTATTAAGCATTTTATCACCTTGTATCTAAATGCTTTGAATATTTCTGTATGTCTGTTAAATATTTCCATCCAAACTTACGTTTTCATAGAAGTCATTGATTGTAAATTAAAATCTTATCTACGACAGGATACAATAGAGTATGATCAAATATATAGTATGTTATTAACGGCCATGTGCTTAGATGTATCAATGGCATTGTTATCAACCAAGGTTTGGCCAATTTAAAATTAATAGAAATAAATAAAAATGTAAAAACAAATAATAAAGTAAAATAAAATGTGCAAATTTATTAACAAATTTGTAATTTAAATAAACGAATAAAACTCATTAAAAAAAAAAAAAAATTATTCAATGTTTTCTTTCTTAAATAAGAATTCCCATCAAATTTAATAATTAAGACAAAATTATTTAAAACAAGTAAGAACGTTGCAGTTAGGCGCAACTAACAGCGATATACTTTGTTCCCATAGGTGCATCTTATTTATTTAATAAACATTTAATTAACGAAATATTTCGGGAATTAGAAAACGTTTTTCCTACACATACATACAGATTTTCACATGTACACACTATACGAGTATACACACAATTTTCTATGTATGCATACAAAAGTTTGGATGCCAGAATATTCTAAGAAGTGTGACTGAATTGGGAATTTTTCGATCGTTACTTTAGTTTTGTCAAAAGGCGCTCTAGCAATGCCTTATTTGGTTTTAGTTAACGAAATCCAAGTCAGGACAGTGGCGCTGGTGGTAAGCGCTATGCAAACTATACTTGCATAGGTGCGTGGGTTCGAATCCCGCAGAAAACTTTTTTTCAAAAATTATTTATTTTTTATTTTTTTTAATATTTGTATATTTATTATAAAATGCTTGCTGCCAATTGATAATCATTTATAAACATACGCATATGAATTGTGCATTTAAGTAAAAACTAAAACTGCTTTATGCTTTCCGATTTGCGACGCTGTGTGGCAGGCAGCTTTTCTATGCATGCATATATGTATGTATGCATGTGTACGTGTATACACATCCAAAAGTGTATACATATTGCAAGAATTGCGATTGTATTGTTTTGTGACGTCACAAGCTGCTGATCAGCTGGTCAGCTGATCAGCTGTGAATTTATTTAGGTGTAGCTAACGATTACATGTTGTTTTCAAAAGACCCAGGTTCGAATCCCGCTGGAAACTTTTTATTTATTAATCAAAAACTTATGAATTTTATTTTTAAAATTAATTAATATTATTATATTTATGTTAAAATGCTTTTTGCCATCTTAGCAATTGCTACTAAGCTATTGTATGCATGAATTATGCAGTTGGCCACAACAAACTTCTTTGCCGATTTGCCACGCCCCCAGGGGGCGTAGACGCATAATTTTTTGCCAGTTCTTAGAAAGGGCCGAGGCTAACATGCCTGCAAAATTTGGTTGCTTACATTCCAAAAATGCGAAAATTACAGGGTATTTTTCGATATGCCACGCCCCAAAAGAGGCTGAAAAATTATTTTTGGGGGATCGATAGAGGAGAACATTAGTAACTCAACCATCCAATTTTCAAGCTTCTAGCTCTAAAACTGTAGGAGATATAAACTTTTGCGGTTTGCCACGCCCCCTGTGGGCGTAGATATATCTACCATAGCTTATTAGTCATGGGTTGTCAACCCGAGTATACATGCAAAATTTCAAGCCTCTAGTGTCAATAGTTTTCAAAATATAGCACAATTTGGAAAATCACTATATATTCAGGTCCGATTTGCCACGCCCCCAATGGGCGTAGACATAAAACTTTTTGATCGATCTTCTTAGAATCATAACATTAACTCACATGCAAAATTTCAGCGTTCTAGCTTTAACGGTGTAGAAGATACGTATTTCCCGATTTGCCACGCCCCCAATGGGCGTAGATATATCCGCCATAGCTTTTTGAACTTGGGTTGTCACCCCGAGTATACATTTCAAATTGCAACTCTCTAGCTCATCATCTAGTATGATAACTTAACTATGGGCGGAAGAGTTTTCCGATTTGCCACGCCCCTAGTGGGCGGATCGGGAAAATTTTTACACTTTATAATTCGGGAACATATATGAGTATATGTTTAAAATTTCAAGTCTCTAGCTCTAATAGCGCCGAAAAATATTGCGTTCATACGGACAGACGGACAGACGGACAGACGGACAGACGGACGGACAGCAAGACGGACATTGCACAAACCCAATATACTTTTTCCCCTTCGGGAACAAAGTATAAAAATATATATATAAATATATATTTATATATATATACATGTAAACCGATAAGAAAGATGTAGTGCGATCGATCTAAGTAAATATACTGAGCATAGAGTATACACATTTTCCAGAATGTATCTACATTTGATCGTTATACATGATTAAATTTACTTTTCCAAGCATATTCATTCTTTACCTTTAGATATTCAGTTGATATTGCTTTAACATATTTGTATTATGTTCTCAAATTGTTTTCATTTAGTATAGATGAAGTTGATAAACAATCTTTGGTATGCCGTTGGTAATACTGGAAATATTATTTCAAGATATGTTTGTAAGAGCAAATGTGCATTTGGCATATGCCAGAAGTGATTGGATCACTTAATAAGTTTATTTTGAAGCAGCTTTTCAGCTGGCTAACTGTCGCGTTCTATTGGCTGTAATCACATATCACTGGAGTCAGTGCACCCACCCGCTGGGTTATTTAAGTGCCACATTTCACATGAGCAACTCTTAAAATTATTTACAAGCAACACAAACACAGCACACGATCAGGCAGGCGGGCACACGAACAGCGCCTTCTGTCCAGCACACGCTCGGAGCGCTCTGGTGGGGATGCTGTTGCCGTGTGCTGCCTGAAGAGCTGTGCAGATAATTAATTGATTAAAATGTTTTTGCATATTATGGCCCGTATCATATTTCACATAAATGAGCGCATTCAACACGCTAAAGTGCCAAAGATTGTCTGTAGCAGGAGAGTCGCAGAGATTAGAGCCGAGGTGTCCATCAGAGAAAGAGATAGAAAGCGATCGAGGAAGAGAGAGAGAGAGAGATAGAGATAGAGATAGAGAGAGAGGAGACATCATATGTTGCGAGGCACTTGTTGCCACAACTTACCACCTTGGGTAACCAAATGCGGCATTGTGGTGCTCACTCATCATGATGTTCCGGATGCTGATCACGATGATGATGATGAGGATGGTGATGCTGGTCGAAAGTCTACAGTTTGGTCTAGCCAAGCGCCGCATGGGGCACACGCCGGGCAGAGAGGGGCCATTGCAGCAGACTCCAAACACCGAACAGGGTGTTTATGGTGATTTAGTCAGTTATGTGGATCGTAAACATTTTTGATAGCTAAATTTAAATAAACGACAGATATTTGTTGCTGGCTGCTTTATGAGCGAGGTTACAGCTGAAGATGGAGATGGAGCTGAAGACGAAGCTTGAGGTTGAGTTTGAGTTTGAGTTGGTGTCGTGAGGCGAAGGCGCTTAGTCATGTGCGTGTCTTCTTCCCTCTGCGTGTCTGTGTGTGTGTGTGTGTGTGTGTGTTAGCCAAGTCGAGAATTTAAATTAATTTTATTGCATTGAGGGTTTTGTGTAGTTGGCGCGCGCGGCGAGAGAAAATATCAAATTACTGCGGTAATATATTTGAGATTAATGTCAGATCTCTGGGCCAACAGATTTTGTTACGTTTTACTTTTATTCAGTTGGTAAATTGGCTATAAAAGCGGTCCAACAATGTGGGCAAGCGCTCACAGATGAATGCGGCGATAAACAAGTAAGGAAAACGAGGAAAACTAGGAAAAGCGAGCAAAGAAAGCGCTTAGCTGCCAACTCTCCATCAAGCGAGGCCCAGAAAGAATGAAAGAAAGAAAGAAAAACGTCTCGTCGTCGCTGCTCAGCCGAAACATAAACATCAACATAAACAAAACAAATATTTAGTTTAAATTTGTTCGCTGACATGCGTTTCAGATGTCAGGCCAGCCACAATTGGCTCTCATTTTTGGCAATCAAACTGTGTTTATTTATTTGGGAAATTGCCCCGATCGGAGCATGTAAGTGGGCTGCTTACCTGCTGCCGGGCCCATAGAAATCGAGCCGAGAGAGTCAGCGGGATTTTCGCAGTGTGTGTATGTGTTGGGCTAAGCTGAATCCGGTTGCAGTTCAATCTGCCTCTCTCTAACAGGATTAGATCAGCCCGACTCTCGCTAAGCCCACAACATGCACTTGTGGCTTAACTTTGGCAACCCTGTTAGGCTGTCGCAGTTGTTGTGTAGTCGGACTTGAACTCGGACTGTGGCTGTGGCTATTGCTATGGCCTGCACAGATTTCTTTCAATGAACCTAATCCTCGACTGCAGTTACTGTGTTTTCAGCTTGTCATTGTTTGTAGTCGAGTTAGGTGCTGGGCAGGAGCAGCAGTGGCAGGAACAGCCGAAAGGGTTGCTGGCACGCCCACGCATATTTGCATGCCTAGCATTGACTTATGCCTTTTGTCACAAGCCCAAGCCACAAGTCAACTGCTGGCCTGTGCCCGCTCCGGCCCGGGCTCAAAATTCATATTTAATAAGCACATAATGGCAATAATCATAATTTTACAGCGAACTTCGGGACGCAGCTATGTCAGCGGGATGCCCCTAAAGGGTTTCCTTGCCATGAGCTCTGACACAATGCGCAGAAACCGAAACAGAGACAGCTACAGACAGCAACAGAAACAATTTCTGAAGCTGGGAGGCGTTGCGCACATTTAATTAATACGTTTGCTTGTTGCTTAGTTCTTGGCCCCGGAATTCGGAACTGGCCCTGAGCCATGCACAAATCGCTCGCTCGCTGGCTTGCCAACGATGGGCGTAACAACAGATGATTAGATTTTCTTAAAATTTCATCTAAAGGGTTCTGTGTGGTGTGTCATTTGCCTGACTTATTGTTTCAATTTTGATCGCTGGCAAAGCTTCGTTTAGACCCGGCTTCGTTTAGACCCTGCGGCCGGGGGGTTTTTGTCTCAGTGAATTTCACGGAAGCCAATGGCCATACTAAGTGTTGCATTTGGGCTTGGGATGTTTACAAAATGAGTTTTAAGCGGGGTTTTCACTGGGTATTGCCCTGCTCTGTCTTCTGTGTTTTATATTAAACAAAAGACTTAGGCAACAAACTCGCCTCCTAAAGATAAGTTTGCAAAAGATTTATATGAGATTTAGTAAGGAAAGTTAAAATAAAATTAAATTTTATATACTTTTACAGATTTCAATCTTGATTCTATCTCACTTTGCTTTATTACCTATATCGATATCTTGTCTTTACATTGCGTTCGCTCTCAATTTTCCTGGTAATTAGATGTAGCAAAAATTTCATTGTTCCCACCAAAAACATTGGCCTGGATGGGTCTAACGGTTTCTGCTCGTAAAAAACCAAGAAGACAATTGAGTAAACAATACGCGTCACCACAACAACTGCCGCTCAAGTGCCCTGGGGCAAATCACGCAAAACCATAAGAGGAATAATAAGCCTTAACCTCAACCTCATCTCCAGGCCGGTCTGGGCCATTTGTTTAATTTCCAATTAAAAGGAGCAAACACACAGGACGCACTACGCACACACTCACACACCTACGCCTACGCACAGCAGGCCAGGGTCCAAGTGCGAGTGCGAGTCCGAGGCCGAGTCCAAGTCAGATCGCCTGGCATTATCATCATTGACATCACGACATGGCTGGTGTTGTTGGTGTTGTCGCTGCTGTTGCTGCTTGACAACTGTGTTACTGGCACAGGTAGACCCTGAGTAGTAGGCCAAAAGGATCTCTGGCACTGCGTGTGCACAAACGCCTGACACTTGGCTGGTCAGTTGGACGAGCATTGTGCGTGGGCCCCGTTGAAATGAGTGCGATGATGATGATGATGAAGTGAGGTTTGTCGTTTCCCGGAAAATGCCACTTGTCAATAGGCCAATGCCCGTCCCATTGTAGCTGTTATCTAAATTACGCCAAACAAAACAGCAGTTGCCGTAACGAGCACAAAAAGAACACAAATCGAAGGGGCAACGCATTCGCCTGGGCCCTAGCCAAGCCAAGCCTAGCTCTAGCCCTAGCTCTACCCCTCACACTGCAATGTTGAATGTTTTGGCTGTTTGGCTATTCGATTGTCAGGGGTGGGCCCTGCTAATGTTTTAATTTGATTTTAAAATGATGTTAATCTAATATCCGTGGAAAATGTCAAAATAAAGCGAAAGGTGCAGCAACACTGCAGCCATCTCGCTCGCACTCGCGCTGCCTCCATCCCAGCGAACGATTGATTAATTAAAAGTCTAAATATGGCTTCCAAGCCACTAATTGAAATGCACTTGCCGTGCTGCTCAATTTCAATGAATTTTCCATTTTATTACGAAATACACTGTCAAAATTGTATTGGATCGCACTCGCTGCTGTTGCTATTGCTGCTGCTGCTGCTGCTGTTGAGAGGCTCTTGATAATCTATGAGCATTATGTTGACAATATTTTCCTGTGAATTTCATGTATGTGGTTTCAATGCTCGTAACTTATATGCGAGTGCTGGCCGCAGCAGAGGAATGTCATCATCATGCGTCCCAACATCAATGCTGCCTGGCTGCCACTCACGCATTGGGGCGTGAATACCACAAATTTATATTTAATTGTTTGATTGCCTGCCGTTGACTGTATAATTTCTCAATAATTTCCCTGTTCAAGCTGTTGCTGTTGCTGCTGCTGCTGCTGCTGCCTTGGTGTGGATAGAAATTATTGAAAATTGCTGTGACAAATGTTGGGCGCTGACTGCATTCATTAATTTCGGGGCATTAGGCGACTGTCCCCAACGGAGTGTGAATCGATGAGTGCGACTCCGGGATGTGTGTGGGTGCGCATTAGTTACCAAGTAGCCAGCTGTGTGACGAATTGGTTGTTGCTGTAAATAAGACGTCTCTAATATAGCTCGAGAAAGGCTTACACATTAATATGGGAAGCAACAATAGGCCAGTGAAGGATACAAATGACTCAGGCAACGAACTTCGAGCAGAATGTGGATACTGAAAAGAAGACATCAGCTAACTATAATAAATATATACATGTATGTGTATCTAAAGCTATTCAAACACTGTAGCTCAGTTTCTTTCTTGATATTTCGTTATATTTTGTATGCATTGCAGACATTATCCCATTTGATTTTATGAGCTCCACTTATTCAGCGACTCTATCATTAGCCTTAACTCATTTGATTTGCCAGCTTTTTAATTATAGCTCAAGGTTGTATTTTACTCGAATATTGCTCATTTCATTTCAGGTCAGCTGCACCACATTCACGTGCTATCCGCTGACGCAGCTCTATTAATAATTCGCCTGCTTATTAAGCTAAACTGTTTAATGGAAATAAGCAAGACAACACTTCCCGGTTTTCACATTCCGCTTCAGCTTCAGCTTCAACTTAGCTTCAGCTTTCAATTGTCGTTAGGTCGCCCCCACCCGGCTGTATATATATAATTTAAATACGCTCGCATGGCTCGGATAGCCGATGCACATTTGTTTACGATTCTAAAGCGAATAGCAATTTTCATAATGAATATTCTAATTGGTTTTTAATTATACAAAGAGCATTTCGTGTCTTGGCCCTGTGGCGATGCGAAATGGGTTAATTGCTGCTGGTAATTGCAATATTAGACGCCCCGCCCGAACGCCCGCACGGAGCATGTGCTGGCCACCAGTGCAGCGGTGCAACAGGCGGCGTCAAATGGAGGTGCATTAATGGCAAACCCACAATTAATATGGATAGCCGCAGCTACTCTATCCAATATTGAATTTGCTGCATGGGAATGGCCACACGCAATAGACGCATTTGGCAAGGCTTGACAGGGCCACTGGCAGGGGTAGGTGCCTAAAGGGGCGGCACGGTCAGTCTATAATAATTCAATAACGGTATGCATAATTCAACTGTGGCTGTGACTGGCTGTGGCTGTGGCTGTGGCTGTGGCTGACGGTAATTGATTGTTTATTCAGCTAAATTCTGCCTAGGCAGGGGATTCTCCAATACCCTTTGAATAATGCATTGCGGACTGGTAAGAACATATGAGCTCAGATCATGCGGCGAACAGACCGTCGATTGTTCGCCTCAAAACAAATAATCAAACACCGCGTGGGCGCCCATAAAAAGAATGAGCAGGAACTAAATGGGCAGGCATCAGGTCGCATCATAAAGTTGGCATATTTATGCGACTAATTTGAAATAAAACATAAAAAATATAAAACTCACCAAATAATATTAAGAGTTTCGATTCGGGATGCCACAAGAGTGAGATGCATATCAACAATTAGAAGCCAGACCAGGCGCCCCATCGTCACGAGAGATTCGAGAAATTTGACGCTTTTACGAGCGCTCCACACTCCGCAGACAGGCAGCATAATGTCTCTCTTTGATATACCAAATTAAAGCAATGGACAGTGGACAGTGGACAGTAGACATTTGAATGCTGGAATCTGGTGATATGAGTACTTTGCATATGAATGAGATGGCGCGTCGTCATGTGAGCGCTGGCGCCGCAGAGAGCGTAGCAGTTGAACGCGGCTACAACATAATTGAGGCAATTAGAAAACATCAAAATATTGGGCCTGGCCACAGAAAATTGTTAAATAAATAAATGCTAACAAATTTTGATCTTAATTAAGCACTTGAGCGCTTAGCTGAATGTTTATGTAAAGTCTGGACGGACAACATACAGACAGACGGAGAGAAATAACAAATACATTTGAGCCAGCTCTCAAGCAAGGGCATAATGCAATTAAAGCCAACTCTCAAGCACTGAGCAATGACAAAGCGCTTTTGAATTTAGAGCTCTCGGTTGTTGTGCGAGTCCAAAGGGAGCTGGAACGAACGCCCACATTATAATCATTCAATTAAAACGCTTAGGAATTATTATTATGACAAACAAATGTCGAGAGGTTCAAAATTGATGCCAATCTTTCGGGCTAACCGCAGGAAGTCGCCAACGGGCAACGGCCAACGGGCGAAAGCCAAAAGGCGGCTCGAAATTACAAGCAATTGAAAGAATGCGATCAATATCGCTGGCCAACTGGCGGAAGTGAATTGAAAAGTTAACTGGCGTGGCGACGCTCAGTGAAAGAATGGCGGCAAGTTCGTTGCCTAAGTCTTTCGTTTAGACAAATGCCTCAACATGGACTTTAAATTAATTACTTAATTTAACACAACACATAGTCCAGCGACACTTTCGATGACATCCCAAACGCTGACAATAACAACAACGTTTCAGGCCACAACAGCACAAAGCACTAACATTGACAACTTCAGCCAGCAGGCGAAACCTGTTGGAGATCGAAGCGAGCAACAACAGTCCTCCGGCCCGTGGACTGGGCTGTGGCAGATGGGGGCCTAACAGATTAGTTAGCATATCCCATATCAGGGTAATTATTGTTAAATGAGATAACGATCTTGTACTGCGTTGACATTTATTTATTTTCCTTAATTTCGCTGTATTAATCTTCCTGGAAACACACATTAAACACAACACAAACAATATGCAGCACGGCGAAAAGCATAGCAGAAATCAGACAGAAAACAAAGATGAAACGCAGACAGAGAGAGAGAGAGAGAGTCTGCTTGCTGTGGCACGTCCCGATCTGTAGAGTGCGTTCGTAATGATCATTAGCGGACCATGAAAATCAACAGCATCAATTTGACTTTATTGGCATTGCAATGAAACGGGCATGCGCAGCGCTTGGCGAAACGTCTTTTGACAATTTGCATCAGCCAGGCAATCGATCAATGAGCCACGAGAGCTGGCTAATTAATATATTATCGTTACTATCAGCAAGCTCATCGAAATGAAAATACTTGGCAATTAAACGAGCATATGAACAACAGCAAAAAAAAAACACACACACATACACACACACACACGTTTCAGATACCTGTAACAAAACTCAATTAAAATCAAACAACACAGAAAACGACAGAGACAGAGAGAATGATAGAGAGAAACGAGAAATCCCCCAAACAACCAAAAAAAGACGCAGCTAATTTAACCAAATTGGATTACTTAATAAGTTTATTGGATAAATAACTTGGCCGCAACAACAATAACGAGGCTCACAAAAGCATAAAGTGAATGTTGTTGTTGTTGTTGTTGCTGGTTATTGGGGCGCGCCACAAACGCACAAACCTTTTGTGGCAGCACACAAAATAAGCCACGGGGCAAAGCAAGTTGTATATAAAAATTGTTGAGCTAATTTCTAAGAATTACCAAAACAACAAAATAAAGATGCCCTCTCTCTCACTCTCCCATTCTCCCACTCTCTCTCTCTCTCTCTCTCTCTCTCTCTCTCTCTCTCTCTTTCTCTCTGTTTGCTGCGTGCGCCTTCTCTAATGTGTTTTTGTTCTACAGAAAGATTTGAAATGATTATCGTTAGGCAAACGGAGCTACAGATAAGCCCCAAATCAAGTGGGCGTCGTAATTTATTATTAATTATAATCAACTTTTTGATAGACAAACAGTCATAGCACAGCAACAATGCCAAGCAGCAGCACCACCTATCAAGGCATCGCATGTGCGTGCCACTAGACAAACACAACACGCCTCGGTCAATGGATATTTAGCTAGAGCCAAGCACTTTATTTGTGCCGTGTGTGCTTTATGCGTAACTGCGATTTATATCAGAGTCTCTCCCTCTCTCTCTCCATCTCTTTCTCTCTCTCTCTCATTCTGTGTGCTCTGTAATTGAGTCTAAGGGTTTTGATTTGCTTAGCTTTTGACACTGATTTATGCATGAGCTTATTTACATTGTTTACTTAGCTGACTGCAGTTGTGCAACGAAATCATAGACCAGAGACGCCTTCTGACAGCCGGCCACAATTTAGTGCTGTTAACAGCTGGTAATTAGTAATTAGACTCGATTTGCTTATTAATTAGCCATATCAATGACTTGGCCAGCTTGCAAGCTTGCAATTCACATTGCATATTCATGGCAATCGCTTCAGAGTTTCGCTTCGCTTATCGATCTGTCGCATAAATTGTGCGCGAATAAACATAAATTTTGATTTAAAAGCCATTAGCACACCTCGAGTCACAAAAGTAAAACAAAAATGCCGCGTTGTCAATTCCAGCTAACCCGTTTTAGACATATTTATATGAGTATATATATATATATGTATATATGTGTGTGTGTGTATTTATATGTAAGCTACACCTCCACCACACCCACCTGCCCAACGCCTCAGCGTACTCGTCTTTTTGATCTCAGTTGCGCTCAATTAAATTCTACAATAAAACACGATTTGCATTTCAAATTGTGCAATTAAAATGCTTATGAAATCTATAAAGAATCGCTAAATCCATTTTATGAACACCTCCAATGGCCCAGTGCAACAACAACAACAACAACAACAACAAAAGTAATGCTAAATGTCACACGTTAATTAATTACTAGCGCATAATTAAAAGTAGTCAGAGTGCAAATGTCTCTTGCCTGGCTGCTGTTGCTTTGCCTGAGCAGAGTTATAGACTTAATATATGACCTCTTCGACTTGTTGTTGTTGTTGTTGTTGTTGTTGTTGTTGCGGTGCCTTTCTAAGTAAAAGCTGTTTTTGCGAAAGTTTAAGGAAACTCTTTCTTAATTTTTGTAAGTGCCAATTTCGTATTTGTGCCCCTCACTTTTACCTCGAATTGCTTGGGATCGTAGTTATATTGTTACGGATTATGTAAATAAGTTTTGTTGAGTTGATTGAAAACAATATGATTGAATTGTTAAAACTGTGAGATTGGCTTAGCTTAAGTCGACTCGCTAAGCCAACGATGAACAATGCCCAAGTGGACATATAATACATTATATTGTGTAAGGAAACAATCGAATAATTTATGGTAATTACAAAATCAATTTGATTGATTTACGAAAAGTATTCACAGATATCCAATATCAGTTGTCAATTAATTAGTCCGCTGCCCCAATTAAAAATCATTCGTATTTGTTTTTTATATTTTTGTTCTTGCATAAGAATATTTTATATTTTATATTTTTTTATATTTATGTATTTTCTTAAGCATTTTTTGTATGTCTTTTCTTAACAATTACAACTAAAGTAAGCTTAAAATTAAGTTGGAAAATGAATGCCCGATTTGTTTGCTTTTTGTTAAATATAAATACAGTTATTAAAGTTAAATCTAGTGATAAATAAATGATAATCGATTTACAGGAATTACAAAATACGAGTGAAATTGTGCAAGAAATTCGCTAATTAAAATTAATTTTGTATCGCTCGCATTTTTTTGTTTTTTTTTTTTTTTATTTCTTCATCATATTTACACGCTTAAGCAATTAATTTAATTTGTACAATTGTTTCTCTCTCTCTCTCTCTCTCTGCTCTCTCTGCTCTCTCTTTAACTCTTTAAAGTGATTTATTTAGAAGCTTTTTTTTTAAGTATATTTTCTTTTGTTTTTCTTTCTCTTTCTTTGAGCTCAACTCAACTCGTCACGAAGCTCGCCCGCCGCCTTTGATTTTGGCACAGTTTTGGGGGCGTGGCTTGTGGGCGTTCTTCGCAACGTTCTTAATACTTTTCGTAGGGAGTGTTTATAGATGAGAGCTTCAGGTTGGCTATATACACGAAGCCTAGCGCTTTTCGTTTTAAGAATATATCACAAATAATTAGATTTAAGATTTCACATTCACACACACATTCGCACAATCGCATACACACACACACGCACAACGCTCAGCTATGTAGACGGCGTTTCTTTAGTAAGGAACTCACGGATAGACAAGATGGATGAGTGGTGGGCCCACTTAATGACTCGCATCTAGATCATGCTCATCATCGCTGCCACAATCGTCCATCTCCATGTCGATGAGCTCGTCGTCGTCCTCGTCGCCGCTGCCGTTGTGCATGTTGCGCTCGGAGCCGGAGCCGCCGCCCTTCTCGTCCTCCTGCTGCATGCGCTTGTGCTTGGTGCGGCGATTCTGGAACCAGACCTTCACCTGTGTCTCCGACAGATTGAGCGACTGGGCAAGTGCCTTGCGCTCGGCACCAACCACATATTGATTGCTCTCGAAGGCGTGCTCCAGCTTCAGCAGCTGCGATGGCGAGAAGGCAGTGCGAATGCGTTTTGGCTTGCGGAAAGGTTGTAGAAGAAAGTCTAAACGAGAGAAGGGAAAAGAAGAGAGTGGGTTAGTCAAAGCTCGGCAGGCAGAGGCTGGGTATTGTTACTTACTTCCAGGGAAACGGTGTGGAAAGATGCGGCCGTGGCGACTGAGCAGCCACGGGTAAAGCGGATAGCTTTCGCGCGGCATGCCCGGATTGCCCATAAAGGAGGCGGCGGCGTGTGGGGGCAGACCAGCCGCTGCAGCGGCAGCTGCTGCAGGACCCAGCACATGGCCGGCCTGGAGAGCAGCGGCCATTTGGAACTGGGCGGCGGCAATCAGGTGCGGATTGTGCTGAGGCGCCAGCTCCGGCGGAGTGTTGATGTACGGTGGCAGTGCCTTGATGTCGGGCATGCCCGGCTGACCTTGCGGCGGCGGTGGACCGCCTGGGCCCATTGGAAATGGACGCACCAAGCCCGCTGGCGGCATGCCTGGCAACATGAGTGGATTGGGGCCGGGGCCAGCTGCGCCAGGGCCGGCGGGTGCATGCATTACAGGTGTCTTCGGGTAGCTGGGCGGCTGCTGATGCGCCTGCTGCTGTTGCTGAGGTGGTGTGTTGTGCGGACTGCTGACCAGCAATGTGGGCGATGAGGAGGGCTGCGAAGATTGTGGCGACACGGACTTGGGCGGCGTGTGTGGCGGCTGAATGCGCTGCGCTGGGTTCTCGAGCTGCTCAGCGCCAGGTGGGGCTGGCGAGCGTTCGCGCTTCAGTGAAACAGCAACGGGCGTGGAGTGGACATCGCCCAGCGGGGAGAGCCGTGTCTGCAGTGGACTGAGGCTGTTGGCGACGGCGGCGTTGTGATGCAAACGCTGTAGCAGCTCCTGGATATCGTGATGTGACTTTGGTGTGCCCTGCTGCTGCTGATGGAGCAGCAGATGCTGATGCAGTGCGTGCTGTTGGGCTGGCGAGAGATGGGGATGCGGATGAGGATGCGCATGTGGATGCGGGGCCAGATGCGGCGGGAGCACGTGGGCGGCATGATGTGTTGGCGGCGCCATCAGATGATGTGGCGGTGTGGGCGTGGCAGACAGCATTGTGAGCGCAGCGGGCGGTGTCTGGGGTGGTGAGCCGGGACCATTGCGATCCGGTTGCGGACTGCCTGGCTGCTGTTCCTGGTTGCCTCCGGCGGCAGTTACCGTCGCATCGTTGCCAACAATCGAGTCGATGCTGAAGCCGATCTTCTGCTTGGGTGTGGGCAACATGACGGCTGAGGTGGGTACCGGCGGAATCATTTTAGTCATAAATACGCGCGTTGATTGTGCGGGCGAGGCGGCGATTAGTTCGGCTATGTTGGCGGCTTTTGTCTATCAAACTGTTTCTCAGTTAATCCTTGGTTAAGCACTTGCCTTTGCTTTTCTGTTTTTTACACTAGGCGCACCATTGGAGCGCTACACTATACACTAAATAGTTGCCGTTAGCTTTCAGACCCTTCGACAGTTGCGGGCGACGGGCACGGCACGTAAACAACTTTCTACAGAGCGGGGGGAACAGAGAGTCAACAATTTGTATTTATTTTGTATGTTTGAGTTTTGCGATCGACGCGCTCGTAACGTGTTCACTCGACGACGTTCACAGTCTGAATAATCGAGAGAAGCGCCGCAGCTACACCAAGTGTACGCAATGGGAATTATACACACACACGGCATGACGAACGCGAGCTCTCGCTCTCTCCCTCACTCTCTTTCTCTTTTTTACTCAAGTGTTACCTCTCTCGCTGGCCGACTGGCTTTATCTGTCCGTCTCTCGCCTTACACAAAACACGTCAAACCGGTCTGCGCCCGCGCCTTACGACTGCTCCTGCTGCTTGCGCTATAGATGTGGCTCGCGCAACGCGCCAGAGCGAGAGCGCAAGAGCAGTTCAACCAGACGCAGCAACCAATGAGCGCGGCTCGTGTACTTGCCATTGCACTCTCGCCTGCTTGTGGATTTTATCTGGCCACGCCATGCTGTCTCATTATCTGAACTGTTCAGCTGCACATGGAGAGGCGTACACAATTTAATTCGCTACGATGTATTTGTTTTTGCGTTTGTGTTTGCGTTTGAGTGTATTTGTATGCCTGTATATTTCTGCATATGGCTTCCGTTGATTTCTTCAGCCGGTGGTAGTTGTTGTTGTTGCTGTTATTGCTGTTGTTATTGCTGTTGTTCCTCTCTTTGTTGGCATTGTGGCTGTCGCTGTGTAATTTGGCTTACACTGTCATTCATAGTTTTTGTGGTTAAATTTTCATTTGCTTTTTGTTTTATTGTATAAAGCGAGCGAAAAGTGTTCAAATATTTTAAATTGACCGTGTACTTAGCTAATTTAATAGTTAAAGTATGTTGTTAAAGTATAATTGAATACAATCGTATATTCTACTTTTACTAACTAAAATTTAAATAGGGTTAACTGAAAGAATTGAAAATCTTTTAAGAATTCCGAGAATTTTTTTTTAAATTGGTTATTTTAAATCAAATTTGTATTTATTTTAAGTTGGGTATATAAACAAACATACATAAATTCTTTGTAAAAAAAATTGTGGTAGTGGCACAAAAAGAAAATTTAGTAATGAGTTCAATATTTTGAAAGCAATCTGAAACGAATATTAAGATTTGCTATTGATTTAGATGTTTATATTGAGTTAAAAAGTTAATAGGTAAAATAAATATTATATTTTATTTTTTAGTAAATAAAAGTTATCCGACTCACTTCTCTAAATCTTTTCAGAGGTAAATAGCAAAAATCATACACACACGCTCTTATTCTGAGTAGGAGAATTGTTTTTGTTCCGATTCTCTCTTCGTTTGACAGTTTAGTGTTGCGGAAGTCCCGTTATCTTTCTTTGAAGGAAACTATTGCGCGAGTAATACGGTAAACTCTCACATATTGTGACTATTCGGAGGAGGAGATCTCAATGCTCTTTAATGCGCATCGACTTCAATATGTGAATTTGTTCATGTACATACATATGTACATACATATACACATGCACGCACATGCACGCTGACGATGGGCACACACATGCACACTGTTAATGTGTTTAGCGAAATCAATTCTCGCTACACAACAGCACATTCATACATACATACATACATACATACATACATATAGAAAAATTGTTTATCTGCATTAAGCGCAACACACGCATGCATGAATGAAGATCGTAGTAAAAAATATAATTACAATGATTATTATAATATAATTATATTTAAGCAAATAAAACTTTACAAATATAAATAATATAATTAAGAACATGAACATATATCAATGCATACATATATGTATATAGTAATTCTAATTAATTTGTATATGTATGTATGTCAACTATATACATATATTCACATATATGATATATGTATATGCACATATGCAAATACAAAATCAGATTTCATCTTGTAAATTTCTAATATACATATGTAGTATATCATGCATATCATGCCTTATGCCCTTAAGCTTTTGATTTGCATGCTGCTCTGGAGCTTGGCTCGTCTACTTCGCATGCTGATTTGCCTGTGAACTTTGTTCGAATTATATTGAACAGCGCCACGGGCGACTAGCATAGTGGGTTGTTGTGGCCGAAGAGTGAATAGAATCGATTCAATTATAAATTCCGCACCACAAATGCACTTCAAAAAGTCGCCCTGTTACCAATAAATCAAACAAGGCGCACATTTTCTGCGACAGTTTTATATAGAGGGCATTACGCGTACGATTTAAATGTTAATTTTTATGCATATATTTAGTTTTTGTTTTTTTGTTTTGCTTTTGCTTTTCGCTTTGGCACAAGACAAACTTTGTGTTGCTTATGTGTGTGATCGCAATCCAAATCGAGCTGAAATGAGAGCACAATTGGTCCGGGCCAGCTGCCTATTTTTAGAGCAAGACGCAAATATCAATTAGTAATCAGTAAATAATGCCAACAAATAGTTTTCACACTTGTTGCTTTAGTCGGAAATTATGTCGAGACGTTTGTTCGCCGGGGTTATCGATTCGAGAGCAGCGCACAAAATTTATGACATTCGACAAACACGAGATGTGAATTTCGTTTGTTTTCAAAAATTAGATTAGAATCTTATTTATAGTTAGCTAATTAAGTCAACTGCCTACAACAGCCGATTGCATTCTGTGCCCAAGCAGCGCTATTAAAGCATAATTATGCTGATTAATGAGCCTTATGTACAAGGCATAACAATCAAATGCCGAGTTCAGAGAGCACATTTTAATTGTCAAAACGTGTGAACGATAGTGCGAAAATCCAATAGACTTCCAAAGAAAATAAATTGATATATTCTTGAATTGGTAATTTTACAATTCAGCAAATGTAACATCAAGTGCTTAAATTCACACGCCCACTGCGGGATACTAAGGATAGTGAGTTGAAAAAATCATAAGGACGAGTGCCTCACCGCAGGAACAGCGCAACAATTGTCCTGTTAATGAGCAAATAAAGATATCTGCATTACCAGCAACAGCAGCTTCATCTAAATAGATGTTCGCCTAACCAGCTGCCCAGCCTGACCCGAGCTGTAGCACCCGCTGAGCAACCAATTGTATCCAAGTACTCACAGTACTCGAAGCTAAAACACCCTGCAAAAAGATTAAAGCGCATAGCCTGAGTGAAGTTTTAGTTTGTCTTTAGGGTTTGACAGAAATAATTGGTAGAGTTTAGTCTCTACTTGATTTGATTACATTTTGTAATTCAGTCTAATCAAGAATAGCACAAATATTAATAATTAGCAATATTAAAGACAATATACTCTTAGTTTACAGGGTATATGCTCATGAACAAAGTTCGCAAAGGCGAAGCGCCTGTGACTGCAGATTAAAACCATAAAAAATGCAACACAAGGGCAAACAACAAGGGCTCAAATACACAAAAAAGAACGTATTTATTAAATGGAAATAAAACGAAGGCAATCCCAAGAGACGAACAGAGTGAGAGCAAGAGAGACAGCGAGAGAGGGCGCACAATGCCCAACCCAGCAGAAAGGTGTCAAAATCAACAATTTTCGAGCTGCAAACAATTCCACAGAAAACAAGGCGCACAGCATGATGCAATTTAGCCCCTCTCGCTCTCCCTCTCTCACTCTCTCACACACTCTGTGTCTCTTCTAGCTCCCTATTTTTGGTCTCTCGTGTAACAAATTTTCGGCAGAAATAATGGAATTTATACACACACATTTATATCTATATAGGTGTATACCATTTAGATATAAAAACAACAGTTTCACTTTTGCCTGAGATGAAAGACAATGAAAAACGTGGCAAATTTCCCTTTGTTTAATTTAGTGGCATGAAATTGTAGAGAAACAAAAAATTGACTTTAATGATGATGAGTTGGCGATTAGAAGAACACTTCGAGTGCACCTCAGGAGTGCCACTAAATTCATTTGAATTGAGTTTGTAATTTTCTATGATTTCTATGATTTCAGTTTTCTATATTCTGTTTTCAGTTTTCTATTTTCGTGTTAATGTTTTGTCTTTTTACGCTGAAAATGGCACAATTATATAGAAATCTCAATAGCAGACTACAGCGTGTGTGTGCTGGCATTTAAATGTAATTAATTTACAGTGCTTTGGATTGGAATTGAAGGCAGGTACATATATGTACATATCTAAGTTCCTGGAATTTCAGCTCAGATCTATCAATTTCACAGGTCTCATAATAAGTTCGTTTTCCCAACGATCCGCTCATAATTTGAACGCTTGTAAATCCACGCGGCACACAAAATTATGATGGATGATATTGTGGCTGCATTTTCACGCTTGAGCACCGTGACAGGGGCAGGGGCAGGGGCAGGGGCAGGGCAGCAACTGGAGTGCGGGCGGGGCAATAGAGTAGCCGAGAAAAACTCGAAACTGACAGCGCTTCCAATTCAAATGATGATAAGCATGAGAGAGGATCGGATCGAGGGCTCCGAAGGCGGGGGCTCGCGCCCTTGGAATGGGCTCATCAAGCAACTGGACAACGAACGTTCTAAGGCCCTGTCGAGTTCCCAGAAAAACCTATTACAAGGTAAATGCCAACGCCAAGGGGCAAGGATCAGCATATGCATTTGATATTTCGTGCACGCCACGTACAACGAGGCCAATCAAGAACAGAGCAAACGAATAGAGTTAAGAACAAACCAACAACGAGCACAATAACTACAAAGGCCATAAAATCATATTAAAACACAATTTTTGGTCAACAACTGAGGGGCCAAGCGACATAAAACATTTATATCTAATCCTTGACAATAATAAAAATCACAAAAACGACATGACAACGATAACGACAATGGAAAATGGGAAATGGGAAATGCTACAAGCTGTCAGCAGCGGCAAACATTGCTTTAAATTGTTAGAAAAGTGCTCAGCAACGGGCTGCGAGGAAAGCCAACAGCCATGCCAACAAAAAGATGTTCAGAATACAGTAGTCAGAGAAATGTCATAAAAATGTCTAGAACTGGCTCCCACTTTTCACTTTTCCCTTAACCCGTCACCCCTTATCCGATGCGCTTTCTCTTTCTCTTTCTTTTTCACTACGTGTGTGCAAAACATTCTACACTATTCAAGAGCCAGGCATTTTTTATGACACTTTCCGCAACCGGCGAGGACTCTCCAGCCGTAGCCCTAAACCAAACCCTACTGCTATCCTTACGGCCAGCCGCACAACAATCGCATACAAAGAGGAAAATCTTAGTTGCTGAAAATAAAATCAACGTAATTTTTATAGTTTTTCACCGCTATTTTTTAGTGGCCTTTCGTACTCGTTACGAGTAGTTTTCTCTGCTCTGCTCTGCTCTGCTTACTCCCCTTTTTTGACACATTTCAACGTTATTTTTCGGTCGACAGGCACTTTTGTTCGTGTGTCATTATCGTTTGCCTGCATCCGTTTAGATGCGACTTTATCTTCCAATCAAAATTTATGAACCGGCGGCAGAGGACAAACAACTACACTAGCGATCAAGTACAGATAATTTCTCGACTACAGTTGCTGGAAAGTATTATATAATATATAATATATAATATATAATATATAATATATAATATATAATATATAATATATAATATATAATATATAATATATAATATATAATATATAATATATAATATATAATATATAATATATAATATATAATATATAATATATAATATATAATATATCAATAAATAAAATATAGACAAGATTATCGGAATATTAGAAACGATATTTTAAATAATATCGTGGGACTTTTTAATATAGGTCATAGGAACGATATAGTAGCTTATTTATATTTAACTTTCTGATAATTTTAAGAAATCTTTTCTTTTTAATATGTAAATGGAATTCTAATTCCTTTTATCATATACATTTGTCTTCATTGTTCAGTTCAACAACCATAAATAATATATATTAATTATATGCCGATAGAACTGGACATATAGATAAATTTAATAGTGAATAATAATATATGTATTTAAATATTTGAGTGGTAAATTAGTTTTGTATTTTTTTTATATATTTTAATTATTTTTTACTTTATTTTATTTTTATTTTTAATAAAATTTACCTATACAAAAGGGTTGTGTATTACATTTTTAAAAGAAGAGTACATGACAGCCTAGGTCTTATCTACTTAAACATAATCATAAAATTTAAATAATAGATAATGGAAAAATATTTGAGTACAACTTTGTGAGTTTATTTGAGTACATTTAAATATGTATACATACTTTTATATATATTTTAAAAAAATAATTATTATTAATTTTATTTATAGTAATATTTTTTTCGGTGCTTCCCCACTTAATCCCACACACTCTTACATCTATTGTAATTTGCATCTTAGCCCCAATCGAATCGAATGATATCTTGACTTCTTGACAGTGACCGACTGATGACTTTTCTATTTAACACCCCTCGAGTGTGGAGGTGGGAGTGGGGAGTGGGGAGAGGCACACTTAATAAATGATGCACCCACACTTGTCAGTCGCACTTTGCACCCCATTATCCAGCAACCTCCCCTATGGACAAGCATATCGAAACTAATGATGACACACAATAAAAAATTCAAGCAAATGTGTAAATTTGTAAAAATGCACGAAAATGTAAATGTGTAAATTCTGAAACGGTAACAATTCAGTGAACAGATACAGAAAGCGAAAAAAAGCAATAGAAATGGAAATGATAATGGGAATGGGAATAGAAAAGGGAATATGGATACGGATGAGCGCCTTGACGAGGGGCTGGCGAGGGTTGAGGACAAACGATATAAATTTGTTCATGTTTGTCGAAAATGTCGCGGACAACAACAACGTAGACATAAAAAATTGAGTTTGCAATGGAATGGGAATGGAATAGGGATTTAGATTGGCATAGGGATGAGCTAGAGCTGGGATCGCGGGGCGCATTGCAGATGACTCAATTTACACACAACGAGCGCTGTAAATTGCGCCTCATTTTGTGCACAATTTTTCCTTTGGCATTTGCCAAATGTCAAATGGAAAATGGAAAGAAAGAAATGCGCTGTAATTTGTGCGCGCTCTCGCTCTAGCCTTTGTGAAACTCATAAATGCGAAATTAGCGCGCCAAGCAGCCGCCCCTTGCGGCAGGACGCGCACAAGGACACAGCCAAATGGGCCGCCATTTTGTTGGCAGCGCCGCTCGGCGTCGTTAAACAAATGAATTGCCATAAGCACTGCCTGATTGCGATGTCACTTTAGATGGGTTTTATAATAAGCAGCGGCTCCGGCCCGCTGCTGGCCCGGTTCCCTGGCAGCTGCCTGCTGTGCTTGGCAAGCTTGCAGCACAGCAACCCAACCCAACCCCTTCTTCCTCTTCTTCTTCTGCTGCACAGCAATGACAACAGTTTGCACACTTTATGAGGCGCATCATTATGAGGCTGGCATGGCATCCTGCTCGGCGACTGCCATTATTATACGCCATTTAAATAATTTTTGCTTTCATGCTGCGCCGCTGTCGCTTGGCACTCGCCGTCTGCCACGTTTTGCAACCCCCTTCTGCCACTTAGCAGCAAATGCTACCCCTGCCAGTGAAGCCAGATTCACCCCAAACTGCGTAGTCTATACCATTTTTCTCAGGCACATAATCAGCGCACATCATCAGCATTTGATTGCGACAAATAATGCCGCTACTTTGTGTTGCACGCTGCACGTAGAGCGGACCAAGATCCAAAATGGCGCTCGGGATGCGCGGAATGAGTTAAAAGCGCGAGCGCGCGTGTTAAATTAAAAGGATTTGTGTGTTGATTGAGAGCCTTGTGCTGCCGTACGGGGTGGATATCAGAGGGGAATCATTTTCATAAATGAATTTCGGTTACATTTATTTAATTGAATGCCAGATGCCGTATACCGTATGACAGGTCTGAAGTACGCACTCCATAACAGTTCATAATCTCCAACAACTGCAAGGAAGTATATTTGCTAAGAAATCCTACAGCAGACGGTAGCCATCGTTCAGCCAATGCTAAGCCGATCTAACAATGAGATAATGAAACATATATGAGCTTCATAGCCCAAAACAAGCCGACAGTAGCTCTACAGCCGAAACGATGCAACGGTAGATGCAACTGGATCTGGGCCAATGGCCATACAATGGACGGGCACTTGAATTGTGAACATGGATTTGGTATCGAGGTGCAAGACAATGACCGCTGGAAGGTGCTCAAAGTTAGCAGCAAGCAGCTGATGCTGATGTCGGTCGATGGCAATGCTGATCGCTGACGATCTTTGGCGATCTCAACATTTTGATCTTAGTACAAAAGTCAGCGGCAGGCAAAAGGGCAACAAGCGGGTGTTCCTAGTCACATGAATAGAAAGGAACGAAACCATTCTCTGCATAGCTCTGAAGCGGAAAGAGCCAAAAAGTTAAGCCACAAACATACAAGAGGATCAAAACGGATTTAAATACAAAGTGGGAAATAATGAAGTGCCGCGCGCATCACAGAGGGGAAGCATCGGCTTCATGTGGATGATATTTCAGGGTGGATAGTGCAGATGAGTTGCCTTTTGGCTTATTAAAGTTATAATTAAAGTGTGTGTATTGACTGACTGACTGACTGACTGACTGACTGACGAACTGACTGACTGACTGAATAACGGATGGACTGACTTGTTTATGAGTCTAACAACCCCGTTCTGCTGGCGATCGCAGCCAGTTCCAGTTGCTTAAATAGAGCATTGTTCTCTGAATTCTATTAAAGAATTTCATTTATAAATAATTTGTATTCAGATTATAATAGATTCACACTTTGCAAGCAAGGAATTAAAATAAAATGTATATTCACAGTGGCGTAGTTGATAACAAGTTTCAAGGGGAATGCAGTTTGATTTTGAGTACCTGGAAAAACTTGCACAAATATGATTCATTTATGTTTCATTTTCTTCATATTCTTTTTCTTTTATATAAAATTTGTATACACATATTTATAGTATTTAGAAAATAACACGAATCAATAGAAAATATGATTCATTTGATATTCAATTTAACGTCATCTTTATATTGTTTTTTATATATTGAACTTATATATTAATTAGAGTTGGGAAAACTTGCACAAGCTATTAGAAAATAACACGAATCACACAAAAATGTATTTCCTTTAAACATCAACCCCCCTTTCAAGAATTACCTACGCCATTGTTGTTCTACCCTTTCCTGTGAAAGACCTCCCAGCACATGGCATGTCATTTAAATTCATTAGGATTACGAGACAAAAAAGTCAAGAATATGCCAACATGTCAACAAGCAGAGAAAGGTAAACTCAAGCACCCTTCAGACACGGCAATGAGTCTTCAGCAATAGCCATACGGAAAAAGGATAATAATATAAATCATATGAGACCATTATGAAATTATTGTATAAGACAGAGATAAAGTAGCGAGAGCGAGAGAGAGTGAGAGTGAGAGGGAGAGCGAGACTTCATCACAATTCTCAACGGCCTCACATACTTGACTTAATTTAAGCCAATTTGGTGCCCATTGAACGAGCGGATTACATTGGCAGAGGATGCGAGTGCATCTCTGAGCCTTAATTGTTTTGGGAAAATACAGACTCGTACACATGTGAGGCTTAACTTTGCGCAAAGTGGAACACCCGCACGCGCAGCTGACTTCTGCTGCAGCACTTGAGGAACCATGTAATCGTAATCCTCAAGTGCTCGGTAGCCGCACAGTAGCCAGGAGTCGGCGTATTAGAAGGCCACCAAATTTGCGCTTGCCATTATGTAATTTGCCCTGTCGAGTCGGCACTTGCTCTGTGAAGATGTCCGCCTCTAGCTGTTTCGATTTGTGCCACTTTCCCGGGGCGGCCGTTTGATGTGGCCATTGGTCACCGCGCCCCTGGAATAGCCCATCAATGCAAATGCAATGGGTGCCATAATGATGTCTCTCATTCGCTGTTGTCCACAATAAGCGGAGCTCTATCATTTTTATAATTTATGAAAATATTTTTTATTAAAGCTAATTGGCCCGACAAAGCGCACCCGACTGACAACACCCAAAGCCGGCCCGTGCCGCAGGCCCGAAAAAAATTCCAATCGCAATTGGGCATTAAAATGCCTCAGCATAGTTGCAGCTGCTTGGCTCTGACTTGATATGAGCTGCAGTGGGTGGGGAGTGGGTGGGTGATGGGGAACGCCAGCACAGTTCCATTGCATTCATTTCGATTGGTGTCAATGCACGGTGCGGCATTCGTAATGTGCACAGATTTGTATAAAGTTTGAGAGCCCGCGGCGGCTTTGTTTTTAATCAGCTGCCGCTGCCGCTGCCACTTGCCCCAGACCGCACACATGACTTGGACTCCAAGTCCAAACGAGCCGAAACGAGTCGAACCGAACCGAACCGAAGCGAACCGTGCTGAACTGAACTGAACAGAGTCGAGTTGATTCGAATGCCTAATTAAAATTGATTTGATTTCTCTGACACTTTTCTGTGAGGCTGCCTGGCAAATCAAAGCGGCATTGTTCGACACGCCAGTCAGTCAGTCAGTGAATCAGTCCGTCCATCTGCCAGTCAGTCAATCGTTTCAATTTCACATTTGATTGATATTTTTGTTGAAACCAATATAGAGAGAGAGAGAGAGAGAGAGAATGCTGCAGAACGCTAATTAAGCCAGCCGGCGCTAAGCTCATAATTATACAAAAGCCTCTAACATAGACACTGCCTTGGACTCCAGCTGAAGTGGTTGGCCGAGATTGAGGCTGGAGCTGGGACCAAGCATTTGGTTGTCATCTTGGCCATATATCTTGTTACGGCCACGGCGCATGCGCGTCTCGTCAATTAGTTTGGCTGTCAAAAAGATGATGAACTCGTTGCTTGATGAGGGTTTTCGCTGCTCGTCTCTGCCCTACGATCCTCGACCAAGTCCACTGCTGTCCGCTGACTTATCACAGTTTCAAGCGAAATTACGACGCGCCGCGATTATTTTCTGCTTTTGTTTTTTGTTATATTTTGTCTCGTTTTTTAATAGTTTTGGCAGTTTGGCGCGTAGTTTAGAAAATGTCTGAAATATGAGTAACGTCGTGTTTTGAGAGTTTCAAGTCAGTTACAAAGAGTCAACGCGTGCGGAATGCGTGCACAGATAGCATCGATATAGGCGTGTTTATAGGCCAGTCGAAGTCGTCGGAGTCGGAGTCGAATCTGCAGTGCGTGTGGTCGCTGGCTGGCGTCATGTCGTTGACATTTGCGACAAATGCCCTGACGCATGTCAAGTGCTTGTCTATGGCACTTCAACCGCAAACCGGTGGCTGGCTGTGTGTGGTCCAACTCCATCTCCATCTCCATCTCCATGTCTATGTCCATGTTCATCTACATCTCCATCTGGCCGCATCATTTTGGGGGTGGTCCGGCCTAATTGCAGAAGCTGGTTACAACAAGATCTTTGAGTCAGCCACTTGGCAATTGGAGTGGCTCAGTGGCTCAGTGTGACAGTCTTACAGCCACAACTAGTTGACAGCGACTTTGCTTTTGTTTTGTGTTTATTTTTAATCAGCTAATTAAGGTCAGCGCATAATTTTAATTGTTTTTCATAATTTGGAACGTCGGCGCTACACAAAGGCTTCGTCTGATGCGATTATCTCTCTCCCTCCCTCGCCCTCTGTGGTGTGGTACAGCGAGGCTGATAAGTCGTCGAGTCTTTTGCATAATTGGCGGCTATTTTGCTTTTTAGTCTGTTGTTTATTTTGTAATGGAATTGAATTTAAACGCTTGAGCTTTCAACAAATTCAAATATAAGTGCGCATTAAGCGGCCGGGCCCAGAGGTCAGCCCCTAGTGGAAAGGTCACATGCTGTACAGCAACGAGCTGAGTTTATGATTTGTGATTTGTTCAAACAAAATCTTCAATTTGATTTGTGTTTAATTATGGAATCTCTTCAGCTCACTGTGGGAAAATGGAAAAGCAGCCACGTCCGTCTTCTGGCTTTGATTAATTTGAATTATTTTTGGAACGCAGTGAAATGCGAGCGCCTCGTGATCGTGCTCCACAATGCCGTTGCACCACCGAACCACCACGTTACTCTGCTTGTGGTTGTTGTTGTTATTTCGATATGCCAGGTCGAATATATTTATTTGTTTGTTTTCGTTAATTTTTGTACAAAATCTAATTAATTACAATTTTTATTGCCACGACTTGAGGCTTGGTCCGCGTCCGCACTCACGACTGCGCACGAGCATATTTTGTTGGGCCTCATATTTATTTGTAATGTGATTTATATGGGAACAATGCGAGTGAGGATCTTTGAGAAATTTGTGTGCATGTTGAAAGTGCCATAAAATGTTTGAGCTATTCGAAATGTTCGATGAAATGTGAAAGGCTATTTCTCAATTTCATTTTACGATCTGAGAGAATTCTCCTCTAGCTCTAGCATTTTGATCTAGAGCATTTGAAATTGAAGCATATGTAAGTTAAGCTGTTGCTTACAGAAATAATTATGAATTCTGAATGTAAGTGAAATAAAATTGTTTAGTTTATCTTTCTATTTTAAGAATACGAAAGCTTATATTTAAAAATTCTTTATTTGAGCTATTTTTGGCGCACATTTAAGTTTTATATTCAATCAAATTTATATAAATTATAAAATTTAATGGAAATCCTACTCCACCATGTGAAGAACATGAAAATATATTGCATTATTTATATTTACAAAACCTAAACAAAAATTTTAAAAAATCATTTGTTTTTTTTTAATTTATTAAAAATCAAATCAAATGTCAGTTTTATCTGCATGCAAATGCTTATGAATTATGAAACTTTTAGATTTGATTTTCTAATTTAGTAGACAATAATAAACGGGAAACATGAAGACAAAATTTATTATTATTTTGTATTTTTTTATTTTCAAAATTTAGTGGACAATAACAAGCAGATAATATATTTTATTTTTATTTTATTTTATAATTCTTTTTCATCCAAATCCATACTAAAAATGCCAAAAATACAAGAAAAGAAAAATGGATCACACTTGATATGTTTAATGGGCTAATTAGTTAAAGGCTTTAGCAACAACTGTACCGGAAGTAACAGTTAAACGTTGTTAAATGCAGCCTAATTGCCATGGACAACAATTAAACGGTGTTCGCTCTCTCTTAATTGTGGGCAAAGGCAACGCACTGACAATTCAACTTGAACCGCCGACCCAATGGGCTTGCATGACATCGCTTGCAGCATGAGCAGCGGTGTTTGGCCGGCATTCGGGCAATTCGCAGCGAAAATGCTGAAAAGCAAACAAAAGTGCAAAACACATGCAATGCCAGCTAATTAGGCTGGACGGAGCCGGGCCACTGCATCTGAACTAAATAAACAGCAGCAAACAGCAGCCAGGTCGGCCTGTACAGGTCTTGGACTATAGCCGACTGTTGCCGCGCCTCTTCACGGTAGCCCCTAACGGAAGCCATACTTCAGCGCTGGCAGCCCGAGATCTGACAACTCGCATCTAAGAGATGCGCGACGAGGAACGAGGCCTAAGCGAGCCACAAACAAGCCCCAACAAATGGCAGTAGCCAAGCTGGGCCACGTTGGGGCCTCAGCTCCCGCTCAGGAAGTGGGCTGTCGGCGAGGAAGCTCACTCGGCGGCGGCATCGCTGATACGCCCCGTGAGCCGTTTGCATATTGAAAGCAATAAAAATTAATTTTCACATGCTAACAGCGCAATCAAAGCAAAGTTGACAAGCGTTTACAAAGGCGGCGCATCTGGGACGCGTTTATCACCGAAATATTTCATCTTCGGGATAAGCATCAGCGGAGTGGACAGCGCGAGTGGACCCATTCGGTGGTTCCAAAAAAAGTGCACTGGAAAGGTGTGAGACGTTCGCCTCAAGCCGTTTGTCATCGCATTTCCGCTGAAGCTCTCAGCTCTCAGCTCTCAGCTCTCAACTCTTCCTCCCATTCCCATTCCCATTCTCATTCTATATCTGACCAACTGTCATCTCTCTGGGCATGCGCGACAGACGCTAATTAGCCGCCTGAATGGAATTGAAGCTCAGCTCACGGCTCACACCTTCGCGGCTGCTGGACACGCGGATTCGGATGTGGCCTCAGATATGTCGCGGCTGCTTTTGTCTGGGGTCGTGTGAAATTTTAATGGTTCGCATTTCGTTTTGCAGCTCTTCAGAGATGGCTATCGGTTTAGTTTTTATGATTGCCCTTTGCACGAACAAAAAGAGGGTTTTTCGCTAAGATTTAATGTGCTTTTTGGGCTGTGAATCAGTGCAGCAGTTATGGAAAGTTGTGCTCGAATATGGGCCAAGGTGTGACTACAGAGCTAGCCAAAGAAACCCCAAACGCAATGAGTCAAATGCTAAGATTGTCGCCAATTCTAATACAACTAACTGTATTTATGTAGCTGACTCACGGGTTTCGACTCTGTGAAGACTCAACAAATGTTTCGCTTACGTGTGGCTCAAGGCATGCACATTTTTATTGCACCCAATTAAAAATCTATTTAATGCCGCTTACGCATATATTTCTTGTTCCATATGCACTTGCGAAATGCGCTTTTAATTGCCGGCCATAAATCAAATGCCAGCCCAAACACTGCAAATGTAATGCAATTATCATTTTTATATGCACGCGCCAATTGATGCTCTAAACAAATCCCAAATCGAATGCGAATCCACACACACACTCACCCACTCTCTCTCACACACACACACACACACACACCCATAGTCAATCGAGCGGGATGCATAAATCAGCGGCCATTCCGGAATCCGTTCAGTAGCTCGGCAGCTGCTCGCCAGCTCGTAAAAAATGCAATTGCCAATGATGCTGATGTTGGCGGCCATTTTGTAAAGCTCTGGGCATTATTAATTGGCTCTGTTTGCATTTCGGCAAATTTTATTTATATATTTATGACCAGATGCCGCTTACCACGGACTCTCTGAGCACTGGCATTCAAATGACACGCATTCAATTACCAGCGAGTGACTCATAAGCTCACAAACTAACAGTTGCCCAGGCCTGTGGGCGTGGCTGCTGCCAACTGTGCTGCCGCTGCTGCTGTTGCTGTTGCAGTGGAATGCAAACAGCTTCAATCACACTGGGCCCTGTTATATTTATCGCCTTAAACGAGCATAAATTGTGGCTTAAAAGTTTCCTAGAATTGTAAGTCAATGGAATGGGCTGAAATGCGCCGTGCGTGGGTGCAGGGGCAACATATCGAAGCACTCGATCTGTTGGCCGTTCAACTACACTGAAAGAAATCGCTCGGTGATAATTAGCAGTTCAGGTAAAATTAATAATTAAAATGCTAAAATTATTTTTCATCTCAATAAAATCATCAAATTATGTTTCATCATAATACATTTAAATTTATATCAAAAAATTTCTCATCATCTTGGCAATGAATTATTTATTAAATATTAATTAATTCTTAGAAATGAAATATTACTGTTTATAGCTAAGACACATATTAAAGTTAGCAGAATTTCTTTTACTGATCAAATCTTATAACAGCAAAAAAATCATATAAGACTCATATTAAAGCTATATGATTTTTTCCTGTTATAAGATTTGTTCAGTAAAAAAAATTCTGTAAAATTAAAATTTGTATTGATTCTACGAATTCTCTAAATAGGTATATAAAAATCTGTTTATATAATTTACTCACTTTCTCGCTTCCTCGCTTTCTCTCTCTATTCTCTCTCTGTCGCTCTCTCTCTCTCTCTCTCTCTCTCCTTCTCTCTCCTTCTCTCTCTCTCTCTCTCTTTCTCTCTCTCGTTCTTCCTTCTCGTTCTATCTTCTCTATATATTTCTCTTTTATATCGCTTTCACATTGACCTTCCCACATACTCTCAATCAATTTCTCTCAGTGCACATCAACCAAAGTTATCGATGATCAATACCAGTGGCGTTTAATTAAAATTGTACAAGTGCCAGTGTCAAGTCAATCGTTGTCATTCACCCAGCTCATGCCCGTTGTTTCCCATCACCCATACCCTAGCCCTATCCCCTCTGCCGCCGTCCCTAAGGCCCATGTCAGTGTCTCCGAAACACGTTAACAGCCCAAACGTGACAACAGCAACAACGGCGATGAGGAGGAGAAGCCCACAGTTGATTCAGTTGAGCAGTTGAAACTGTTGAGAGACTCGAGCAGTTGCATTGAATCCTCCTCAGGTTTTGTGGCCCTGGCCCTGGTGTGATACCTAAATGCCTCGCCGTGTTGGCGTTGGCTCAATTGTCAATTCATAAACGACTTTGAAGTTTTCTTCGATTTTTGATTTATGCCCATGAATCTACAGCAAATGTCACACAGAGGGGAACGGCGAGGGGAGTGGGACAGAGTGAGTTTCGGGCAGCAATGGCCGCTCAAATTGAATGTTAATATATGCAGTTAATAAGTTATTTCTGATATTATATGGTAGCCAACGGGCTGTCAAAACTCACACAAGCAACTGTCAGCGCTGGTAATTGCTTAGCGGCCCACGCGATGCGGCTGGCCTGGCATATTAATGGGCAGCCTATTGCAGCACCAGCCAGCCAGGGGCTGGCTGACTGGGAGTGGGGGCTAGCGGGTGCTCTCGGAGACAAAGTGACGCGCCGGCCATGTTTAGTGTGTGGCTGACAAGCTAATTTGTTGGATAATTGTGCGATTTTTGACAGGCGCAATGAGCTGACAGTGACAACGGGCAGCGTTGCCAGATCGCCGATTGTTGCCAGCGACAACCTTCTGCCATTTACATGTGGCAGCACCGGCAACAAAGTCAACAATTCGAACCCGCTTGCCAATTTACCTCAAGTGCAAATTACAGCCAGACAGCCGAACAGCCGAGCAGCCAAAGAGCCAAATGAATGGCTTGCAGTAAGAGCCGGGCCAAGACAGATTGACATTAAACAAGTTGTAATTCGATACTTAATTGACGCCTGACTCGTAAATTTGCAATTGCTCCAGCCCAGACCCAAGCCCTTGCCCAGCTCCATGATACACAAGAGTTGGGCAAACAGCGACCGGCCAATTCCAATTAAAGAAGGCCCAAGGGGCCGTCGCAATCGGCTGTCGCATTGAGGTACACATGTAATGCAAAAAGTGAGAATATTGCCCACACACACAGCAAACGGCTGACGGGGAGGCCTGACATGACTGGGAGGGGGTCAGCGATGTGCTTGCTAAACAAGTCAAGTGTCCAATCGCAGTCAGTGTGGGGTCACTTGACCCATGTGTGTGAGGCTGTAGATCTGCAGATGACCCAGTTTTTATTTGCTTTTGGGCCATTTGTTTTAAAACACAGCCCATGACAGTGTCAGTTGGCTCGACCCACCTGGGCGAACGACTTATTGCTCTTTTGCAATAAATTGTTATCCAAAAACTGTAACTCTAACTGTAACCATAGTATAACTGTAACTGTAACTGCTCCAGCTTAAGTACAAATCGTCTTAGCTAAAAACTAAAGGAGAAACATTTCCAAACTCCGCAGGGTTTTATGGCCCGCCACAGCATTAACACTGCCCAAGCACTCCCTCGGGCCTGTGGGGCCGCAGACGGGGCTTTCTATTGAGAAAGTGTAACTTTTACCCAATGCTTTGTCGATTTTAAAGCCATAAAAAATGTTTTATGTCTCTGGCGCACATATTTCTGTGTGTCGCTGAAGCGAAAATTGCTCTACAGCTTAACGCCAGTCATGGAAGGAGAATCCGTGGAGTGGGGTTCTACCTAGATAGTATACAAATATATCAGTATATATGTATATATGTACATTGTGTCATTTTCATCCGGGCGACATCGCCGTTATTGCAGCAATTTATTTTATTGCAAATTTTATAGGCTTTGAAATTTGATTGGGCTTTTCGCGCTTGCCACGATTGGCAATCGTTTGGTAGCAATCGAGCAAAATATCGAATTACAAATGAATTTGACTTCGATTTGTATGCCTCCCTCAAGCGGTTAGCATTCGCCCAACTACTGGACAATTCCGTGGAATGTAAACGATTTCCAACAGGAAAAACGAAACCCAACTCAGCTCAGCTCAGCTCACTCTGAAATTATTTAAACAATGCGAACACTAACTATTTACGGCCACTCAAAATAAACATTACCTGGTTTATGTGTTGTTCACCAGGTTTATATCATTTGGTGGGTATTACAAGTCGCTCTATTTGGATTTGTTATATCAGAGTTTAAACATAATGCAGAGGGCATTAAAAAAAACATCTGTGTGGGCATTCGAATTAGGGCTATATATTTTATAAGGTTTATAGTTTTCTAGATTAATGGTATATACTACTACTAAAAGCTAACATGAAAGTCTGATAATTTATTTGTTATATGAATTTTAATAGTTACGCAAAATATGAATCAAACAGCTTATATATAAAAAATTGAATTTATTCTTTAGCTTTTGAAAATTTTTGATTTTAAATATATATATTTTTTTAAGTGACAGGTCTAATATTATGACTAGGCATTAGAATGAGGGCTATATTTATTTTTAGCACCGTAGGAAATAAAAGCTATTATTTATTCATACTTATTTATAGTCATTTATAATTTAATATGCAAATTCTAGTAAATAATTTGTTATTTGAAGTTTAATAATTAGACAAAATATGAATCATATAATTTATGTATAAAATATTAATATTAGTTATTTACATACATTTCATTTGCAGAAATATAGATTATTAATGTATAAAATAATAATAATAGATTATAAACATATAACATTATAATATTTATTTTCTTTTAATATAAATGTATGAATTATTTATTTTTTATTCAGAAAGATATAGATGATGTATGTATTTAAATTAAAAAAAAAAATAATATACATTATTTTATTATATCTTTAATGAATTTCCACATTTATTAATTTCTATGATTCGTTCGCTTGACTTAATTATGAAAATACTTAAAATACTTTTTTATGTTTAATCAAATGTATTTACAATGCATATGACTTTCTCGACAGCTAGGAAATTTTATAGTTAGGTCAACGGATTGCTAACGGTATAATTCAGCATGAACTTTATGGTTACCAAAGTTCCAATATCACTGCCAATTACCTCAAAGAAAAAACTTTACAGAAATCCAGAAATAGTAAAGAAGCGATTCCTGTCAGAAGTCACGAAATCCAAGCCAAGCACCACACAATTGGAAATAATTAAAATATTTTTTGGAGAGCGGCGTATAGAATATATAATTTTCATTTTGTTTACATTCTACAGTCAAATGTTCCTATTGTTTTTGGGCAATCGCAGCACGGGACAAACAATTACTTTATGAGCGCTGCAAATATGGCGTCGATCATAATTAGGAAGGCAGCCCTTTTTTTGGCCAGAACGAAAGTGACAGCGGTACTTCCGCTGATGAAGCCTACACCAAATGGAAAAGAAGAAGAAGAAGAAGAAGAAAGGTACTCAATTGTCCGTGGGTCACAATGCTCTCGAAGAAGGTGTCGCTGCCAAAGTAGAACATGACAAACGGCAACGACAAATCGATAGGAAGCTCAAACAATTGTCGAGAGCGGGGTAGAGGGGGTAGAGGCAATGTAATTGCGACACCTTCACCCATCGCAGGCCGCGGCATTTACATTGCCTCCGTCCGGGTAGCGCTAATGGCCGGAAAGTCGCCAACAATAAACGCGCAACACGTGGGCGCTGATAAGGCTCGGTCTTTGTCTCCGGCTTGCTCTGGAGGCGGATGTGAGCGATTTGGTGCCAGCTTTTGACGCTTTCTGATTGCAGATGCCAAATTGCAGGCAACGAGGCAACATTTAATGTCTTAATTAACTGGCAGGAGTCTGGCCTGAAGTTGACTTCAATTGGATATGATTGGACTGGATTGTATTGGATTGGATTGAATTGGACTGGGTTGGGTTGGGTTGGCTTGGCTTGGGTTTGGCTGTGTATTTTGTTGAGAGAATCGAGAATCGCTTGCTCTAGGCTTATCTATAAATGGTAATCAGTAATTATGTAAGTCTGCGGCTAAGTTGACGCACGCGCTGCAGACTTAAGCCGAAGTTCGATTAAACTTGGAGTTCGAGCTGAATTGGGAGCAGCGACATGTGGCCCGTTCGACTCTGACAGCATTAATGTTATCATGTGTTGATTTACATGCGTATTGTTGTTATAATTTGATTCGCCTGTCGCCCTGCTGATGTAATGGGTGTGTTACGGGGCTTACAGCTAAAGCCCAATCGAGCGATTGAAAGCCCACGATATGCAGCAATTTAAATAAATGGAAGAGACTGGCGACTGATGAGATTGAGGAGCAGCGATAAACAGATTAACCCCAAAGCTGCGTTGGTCAGAGACCTGAGAAGAACTGAGCTCCCAGTAACACAGCGAGAAGCCAATTAATTTCAGCTACTCCAGCAGCATTTGAAAAGTTGAGTGTTTATGTGTTTGACTTAATATAGTAACTAAATATTTAATAACAGCTATTTAAAGTTAGAGCGGAATATTAAATGTAACAGAAATACATTGAACAAATTTCATAATGAAGCGATTTTAGTGATTGATTGATTGATAAATGTAAAATGTAGAAATTGAATTTGCTTCAATAATGCGATATATTTATTTTTAGAATATTAAAAACCATTAAAATGACTGATAAAATGAATTCAATTTTTAATAAAAAATTAGCACAACTGAGCTCTAGGTACTACAAAAAATTTGTATTTTAAACAACTTTAAGTTAATTTAGTAATTTGTACTAAGAATTTAAACTAATGAAAATATTTCCAAAATATGTTATTAAATAAATTATTATATAGCATTTAATTAATTACAATTTTAAATAAAATATTTATTTCAAACCGTTAATTATGTTAACTTTTTCTCCTATTTTGGAAATTATTCGGATTTTATGATGAAAAATATACGAGAAATTTGAATTGAAAGCAATTCTAGCTCAATTGAACCCTAATATAATTATTAATATATTTTATTTAATTTTATTTTTTTTTTAGTTTAATTTTACTAGTATCTCTGTAAGCTCTTCTTTTTTTTTTCTAAGTATTCAAACCGCAACAAAGTTGATTGCATAACTCTTAACTGGCGTTAAACGGAAAGCGAATCAAAGCTCTTTTCTTGCAATTTGGCATTGTTTTGGCTTTTGCTGGCAAGTAAACAACACAAAATTTAAATTTTTTACGACTGGAAACTGGAAAAATTGCAACATTTAACAATAAATCGGAGCCGGCAGCAATAACAATGGCCTAGCAAAAGGGACGGCTGCAAAATAAACGCTCGAAATTACAACAACAACAACAACAAATAGCTGAGACGTAACAAAGGCAGCGGAGGGTCAAAGCAACAGCAACAAAAAGCCAAGCGTAAAATTAAAGCGCAAAATGCAAATAAACGAAACCTAATAAAAGCAATTTGCAAAATTAAGTAAAACGTTTGCGCGCCCTCACCATCGATCAGCTGTGTGTGTGTTTGTGTGTGTGTGTGTGTGTGTCTAAACAAGCAAAGCTGTGCTAATTTTTTGTAAATAAAACTACCGATCTAGCGATCGGTACCACTCCAGCCAGCCAGGCATTCGGAAAATCAACTGTGAAAAGCACAGCCACAACAAAAAAATGCTAAACAACAAACTGTGCCAAATTGCTGGCAAGTCGTGAGGCGCAAGGCGCAAAACAACAGTTGCAATTCAAACGGAATGCAAATTCAGCCAGTCCCAGTGGTAATTACGAGCTACAGCCACACAGCCAAGCAGCTAACAGCCCCACCAGATCCATCAGACCCAAAAAAAAAGAAAGAAAGAAAACAAAGTATTAGAATCTCTCTCAAGCGCTTGAAGTGCTCAGCATCAAGCCCCCTTGCTGGCTTGGCTGCTTATTAAATTTGTGTAAGCTGCACACACACACTCACACACACACACACATGGCACACACGCTAGTTGCAGCAATTGTATGTTGTGTCTGCCTGCAAGTCACGCGTTGAGCCGCTCTCTATCCCCTCAACTGCACCGGCCTCCTTGCCCTTGATGCCACATTGCCTCATTGCCCCCCTCCTGTGGGTCATCAGTTGCTGCGCTGATTATTTGCTTAAATTGCTGCTAATAACATGACGTGGTGGCATTCAAAGAGAGATCGCCCCCCAGTGGCTGAACGCCCCATTTGCATGCACATGCACCGATCCCAGAGAGTCGACGTCTGTCCATCATTTGTTAATTTGCTCATGTTTACGAATGAAGCCGGCCGAGGCACAGACGTTGTTGCCACCGTTTGCCAGAATGCGACTACGAATGCAACTGCGACTGCGACTGCGAATCTGTGGCCTGTTTTCGTATGGGTTTCTCAGGCCAAATTGCTGCAAAATTAGTTGGCTTGTCTATTACACATTGAGATTGCAACTGCAATTGCAGAGATGCTGCGGCTGCGTCTGCGATGTTGCATGCCTTAGCCCCATTGTGGCAAATGCAAATGGCAAATGGTTTGGTTAGTTGCTCATAACTGCAGGGTATATGGCATATAGAAAACGGATCCACTTGCTGCACCTGCAATTATGGCAACAATTACACATCCAATCATCCAATTGCTGCTGCACCTGATCTATAATTTTCCAATGGCCAGTGAGTTACTTTTCACAGCTCGCGGCATTGTTTATCGAAATTCAAACACACACCAAATGCACATGTATATATATATATATATATATATGTGTGTGTGTGTGTATACGGAAATTTACAAGAAACTCAAGTTAATGAAAGAATAATAAGCCCGTGTGACACTGACACGGCGTGTGGCCAAAATATCAAAGTCAACAATTGTGCCAGAGGCGAGCTGCCATCGCACGACGACGCATCTCACTCGAGACAACATGCAAAGCAAAGTCAATGAGGTATCACAAATAAATAATAGATTCAATGGAATTTCACAATGACACCGACAGCTAACAAAACATTTGGAATTTTGCATTTTGCATTTCACATTGCGAATGCCTCTGTACAACGAAGAAAATCGACTCAGATTGCATAGAGCACAGAAACAACAGCTAAACGTCAGTGGCTGACCTACTGAATGAATGCACATGAGTGAGGAATGTTCTAATTTAGGCAGTGATTGACTAGTAAATAGCCTGTAAATAGTTTGGTCAAGTCATATATTAAATATACTAAATAATATATAATATTATATTTATGGCTGGATTTCTTCTTGAACTAATGTCAAATATTTCTTATTTTCTGATTTAAAAATGTTTTGTTTTTATTTAACAGAAAAATAGTTATTAGAAATAAATTTGACTGATCTGTGCCTATCTAAGGTAAGATCTTACTATCTAAATATTTTTTGAAAAAGAAGAAACAGCCCAATATAGATATGAAGAGCTACCAATGTTAATGAACAACTGTTTCATGGATAGTCCCAACGCTTACGTACCCTGCTGACAAATGAAAGGGTATCATGGCAAATGAAAATAAAAATATAGGTTAATGTGATATAATATGGTATAATAAATAAACAAAAGTGTGTCTAGCAAATAATTTAGTTTATGCATTTTATAACAAACCTGACAATTTAAGAGATCCTGAAGAGTTAAGGATGATTCTTAGATAAACAACAATCATAAACTTTCGTTTGGAGTAGACATAATTGGTATATGGCATTCACAAGTTCTTCAGAAAGTTAATGCCTTTCTGTTTATATATACTTAAATATCTTTATATTGATATTAGCTGTATGTACATATATATTACAGATTTAAATAGAATTCATATATATACAATTTTTTGTATACAAAAAACCAAAAACGGAATATTAATGTGATACATTATGTATATCAAGAATAATAAAATATCTTACATTTGTTAATTCATTTAATCTTTTGCTTGGCTCGAGGAAACATTTCAAATCTCTACCTGCTCCAGCTTCTCAACTCTATTAGCAACACATTCCGATAGAGATTATCGCGGCTCATTGTCATAGAACTGGACAAGTTGTTCATCTGGGGCAAAACTCATAAAAATATTCAACTCGACCGCTTGGTGGCTGTCAGCTTTGGGGCAGACGCTGGCGCGCTGACGTGCAGCCTGGCGTCTCCAGTTAAGCACAACTAATGGGGGACAAGCCCAAAAAAGTGTCAGACAGCACCCACAATAAACCGCAACTAGGGGCAAGTGCCCCAAAGAACAAGCCCCAAAAAAATATACAAATTAAGGAAAACATTTTGTAAATGTCGAAGTCGCCGCACGAGGCAGTTGAACAAATGCACAGAGTTATATACTAAGAATTAATTAATTGCCAGCCAAAAAAAGAGAACAACAACCACAACCACAAGATCAACTCAGAACGTGTAAATGTATCTGCAGCTGTAGTTGAGGCATCCGTGAGATACATGCGCTTTCATAAATCAAAAGAAAACTTTGTGTTTTCTGGGATTCGATGCTGGCGCCACACAGCTTAACAATAGCAATAGATACAGATACAGATACATAGATAGAGATACAAATACAACGATGATACAACTGACACTTTCTTCAGCCTGGGCAGCTTTAACCGTTACATAGCAGTCGTTGGCCCAATCTCCAGATCGTTGTTGGCTGATCAGCATGGCGCTAGCTGAGATTATGATGAGCTCACGACTCTCGCCGGCCGATCAGCGGAGGATGCTGCATTCGTGCGCTACTCGAGTGCAACTAATTGCCGCACGTTCGCACCCAATTAGCGGCAAAGAGTTGGGACGAGGCTGCGACTAAGTGCAGCTATCAACACTTGCAGCTGCATCTTTGGGGCTGCGTAAATGTATGAGATGTGAGATGCTTGGCATGCCACGAATTATGATTAACATACGAGCATTTGATCTGAATATTAATTGATCTACACGCGTCAAAATATTGAGCAAACCACAAAACACCAAAAAAGAAAGAAAAAAACAGACCCAATCTGTGGCCATTAAGTGGGGGGTGTTGACAAATGTCTTTTGTGTCGCAGGCACAGATACAACTGCAGTCGGGCTAGGCGACAGATCGTCGCCCTTCACTTTTCAAATAGATGCACAGTGGTACGAAGGTGAACAATACATTTAACTAAAAAATATATTTAAGAAAAATTTAATACCCGGGCATTTCAAATATTAAATATACAATTTCTTTAACTATGAATTATATTTTTAAAATATTTACAATTACTCATTAAACATATATACTTGAAACCACTGTGCGGCGTCAACGGCAGCAGCTGTTTGTAATTTTCACGCTGACTGAAAAAAAAATATCATAGAAAAGAGAAAACATTTTTCACTTTGTCTTTCGAGGCGGGGGCGTAGCCCAAGACGAGTACCAGGGCAAGGATGTGGATGCGGGGGCATTTCTGGCATTCGTTTCTATCAACGCTCTATGAATGCAATTGCAACGGCGTGGCTGCCGCACATTTGTGGCAGACACAATTATGAGTCGAGTTCGAGTTCAAATCGAATCGATTCTCAATGCATTTGCCCACAATGATGAGTGAATATGAATGAATATATTAATGAGCAGCGATTTGTCTGCGCGCCAACAACACGCAGACAGATCCACATTCCATGCCACCCACTTTCTGTCCATTTACGTAATGGTAAATTGAAGTTCCTGCATAATGTGTAAAATCTGTCTTGCTATTGAATTGGCTCAGTCTGCGATCGTTTAAGCAATTGAAAACAGATTTCAGTTAGGCATAAGCCATAGTAGAATTGAAAATATTAATTAATGCCAAATGGATAAAGATCATTTCTGATCAGATGTTAGATCCTTGACAGGAACTACGAAAAGGAAAATTAATATTGCACATATGACTTTGGAAACTCTTCTGAATTCAAAGCATCTTCTATTAATTCTATAATAAATTTATAGTTCCTGTAATCTTTTCTCTTTACCCTAACCTCGGTGTATTCAGCCAATCGATTCTCGCACAATTATATATAAAATGTTTTATTTTATATTCTCAATGATAAACTCTCGTATTTATTTACAGATTTACTCGCATATTGGCAATAAAGTCAGTGCAATATTTGCATAGACTGCCCCCAGTAAGTGCGACAAAATATTTTGGATCGAGTACACAGAATCCAGATCAATTCGCTGATACCAGATCAATGCAAAGTTAGTCCAGCTGCTGGCAGATTGAGATTGAGCTTCAGTTGATCAGCGCGTGTTTAGTGCGGCAAATCCGAAACTTAGCTTGGAATTTGTGCGCCTGAAAGACATTTGGAAATCCAAGATCAACGCTGGACTAACGCTCGCTGGCTGCTTGGCATGCGAAAGGATCATACAGGATCTGCGGATCTGCGGATCAGCTAAATCACCGGATAGCGCATTTAATCCAATTAACAAACCTGCAAGCCAACCTGCGGCCTTACCTAAATTGTGGGCGGTTGAATAGCTTAGCAGCGCAGCGGTTGCGCTCTCGACTGCGCGAGGCAACGCCAGGTAGTCGTCGATGGATCTACTCAGTGCTCTGCGCTGCGAACACTCGGATTCCTCAACGGGTGCCGAAGTCGAGGGCAAGCGGGCGCTGATCTTGGATAAGTTGATTAATTAAAATTTCGCTCAGCTTTCAAACGAAGCTCATTATTTAATGAGTTTTTTTTTGACAAGCCCCTGGGTGTGGCAAGTGGCGACGGCCTGGGACTCGGTGGGTAGCATATAGAGCTGGCTGGAATTACATTCGGATTCAGATTCAGATTCGGATTCGAGGCGCGACATTTGCCGCAAATTAGCGCAATTCGCTTCAAGCGTGGGATGCACGCCAAATATTTTATTAGCTCATTATGCAAAGCGAATTGGCATTAAAAACCAACAAATCTGAGAGGGGCGTGGCGACAGTAAAGGCGAAAGCGGGTATAACAGGCTGTCAATTTAAAAATGCGAAACGCTCCAAAGCGTTAAATGAATTTGTTAAAGAGCCAAAAATGACAAACTTCGGTTTTGTATGTCAGAGAAAGAGTTTAAACTTTAAAGAAAGCAACAGAAGAGAAGAGGGGAGGAAAAAGAGGATAAATATGAGAAAGAGTATTGAAATCAAAAATATCCTAAGCACTTGAGAAAGAAATCACTAATCCTATTATGATTTAATTATTATCTATTATCATATCTATATATTATTATTATAGTATTGAAATCTTAAGAAACTTAAACATTTTCTATAATCTATTATTATACTATTATCATTTATATTTTATCATCTATGTATCATATTATTATTGTAGTATAGAAAGTTTATCTTATCTAATTTTGAACATATTCAAAATAATTATTAATTATAATATTATTCCATTTTATTTTCTATTCTCATCTATATATTATTCTTCAATCGCTTTGAGCTCTGATTTTAGCTGTCATTTTACTTAAGTTTCAGAGAGTCGACATCATATTTTTCGGCATAAGCACTTTAGGTCAATGCTTTTCTATTCAAAATAGAGCTATGGGTACTCCAGTCCAGGTAGAGGTGTTGTTCGATTGGACACGCATATCGGCGGAAAACCGCATTGAAATTACGCCAGGACCTGCCCAAGTTCCATAATTGCGGTAATGCCGATAATCTGTTCTTGTGGGACAGCGCGATGCCGATGCTCCTGCCGCTGCCTCTCCCGCTGTCCTTTTCGGTAGCTGAGGGATGCGCCCATTGCTTACGCGCGCTTAATCCCAGGGACCGCCTACTCATAATATCGAGTCAGCATTTAATTGTTTGAGGAAAGGAAAGGATTGATGAGCCGCGAGCGGTGGCCATCGATAATTGGATTAAATACGCGTCCCGCGACAATCTCTGGTGATCCGAGCGTTAGTCCAGCGCTGATCTCGGATTTCCACTGGCTTTGAGGCGCACAAATTCCGAGTTAAGTTTCGGATTTGCTGCGCTAAACACACACGCTCGTAGCTGAACTCTGGCTGCAGAAGCTGCCATTGCTGCTCACAGTCCGATCTGTTCTTGAACTAAGCAAATCCAAAATATTTATTTGCATTTAATTAAGTCGCAAGCTTAGCGACGGCAATCGGAAGTTCCACGGGTCACGCGGCTCTCAAATCCGCGCCATTAAAATTCAATTAAATTTCCGCTTCCGCCAAAAGCAAACAATGAACAAATGAGAACCCTTTTTGGTACAGAATTTTAATTAAATCTCTGCCACGCCGTGCGACAGCATCACCAAAAATCAGCTCAATTATTAAAACAAATAATGCCAATTAGTTGTGTCAACAGTGGGAGCCACAGCCCTGACAATCGCAGCCGTTGCTCCCAATTATGATGCGCTAAAGAGCCGCCCAGACGGACACCAGCAGCAGTTCCACCACCAGCAGCAGCAATAATAGCAACAACATAGGCTGCTGCTTTAATTGACACTCAGATGCCGCCGCCATCATCGCCATTAACGGCCCCTAGACTTGCCCCCGTTGCTCATGGCCTGGCCCAGCCTCCGGTCCAGGCGGGCAGAAGAGCACAGAAATCAGAGATGAGACAGTCGCTGGCTCCTCATTTGCGCGTCTAATGAAAACGCTAACGAGACACAGATACATATACTACACATACATACATACACACACATGCATAGAGTGGGGTAGTGCACACATTAGTACAAAACTCTTAGGCAACGCAATCAATTCGCTTCTGATATCAAATTTATGTACCTCATCCGCAAAGGAAGCAGGGGAGGGGGATGCTAAAGCTGTGGCTCTAACTGTAACTAGAGAGTGACAGCGATATCCAACCAGATACCACCACTCACACACACACACACACACACATACATACATACATGAGGGGGTCTCCATTTTCTCTCACTCTCTGGCAAAGCCGTGCAAAGTACTCCTTATAATGAGCTCCATCTCGTTGGCAATTATTAAATGAATTGGATTTATATGTTGCCAGCAGCCGCAACAGCAACAGCAACAGCAACAACAACAGCAACAACAACAACAAGTACTACTACAACAGCAACCACTGTAATTCCCACTTGCTCGCTTTGCTGCATAGCCGCCCCTTTAGATAGTTTCGCTCTCTGTCAGTCTCGCTTGCTCGCTCGCACTCACTCGCTCAGTCATGCAAGTCATCAGCCAATGGGAAACGTTTATTTGCTGCTTGTTATCTGCGCTGTGAGTGTGGAACGTGGAAGTATTGGTCTGTGGAACGTATTCAGCGTACAATGCAGCTAGCCCTGGGAGAACCTTTATATACAAATATACGAACATTTGCATTCATTTATTTTAGTATATAAGTGCTGCTACTTTGACTTTCATTATGTATTCAAAATGTCTACATAAATTTGTTAATTTTGAAACAAATTGACTTTAATTACTTGCAAAATAGACGGGATTTACATGTGAGTGTGTGTGTCTATACATTTTCTATTAAGTGTATTTATAATCAAAACGCTGCAGGCATTGGGCGTGCCAGCAACGATATCAAATAATCGCATGCAAACAATAAACAAAGCTAATCATTGCATTTGGCTGCCGCTTTGGTCATATTTCAATTACAGTAAAAAGCCAAGGAACACGCCTCTGCCCATTGGCAGTGCGAACAACAACTTCGTTGACCTTTGCTGAGAGCGCCAAAACAGCAATGGCGTCGAAGATCCACAAGAAGAAGAAGTAGAAACAGAAGAAGAAGAAGATGGAGCCTGCAACTCATTGTCTGACTAATTAAATGATTTATCCCGAAACGTGAGGCAGCCAACACTTTGCAGCAGACAACAACAACAGCAATCCGCATCCAGCTGCAACAAAAACCAATTACAATTACCGCACCCAAAGGTGCCACAAAAACATATACTCACACACACACACACACGCACACACACAGAGAGAGGGAGACTGCAGTTATTGCAAGGAGCAGAGGGAGAGAGAGCAAGAACCAGATCAGGAGAACGAGAGATGCGACGACAGCAGCAGTAACCGTTGCAGGCGCACCAGCCGCAGCAGCCGCCGCCTGGGCCAGGAAACTTTATCTAGATGCATACAAATCCAACACAAAGCGCACGTCAATTTATTTACCAGCCTCGGACGGCTGTCGAGTGTCCGAATTGGGCAGAGGCGATGAACGAAGCTGGACGGTGGGCGATAGACGATGGACGATGGGCGGGCTGGAGTATGGCTGGACTCGTCTCATATATAGATTTACCTATGGCAATGCCAATGATGACGATGTCGAAGTTGGCGCTGCATGTTTTATGCCTCTGCTGCAGCTTTAACGAGGTGTTTATTTTCACAACTCTCAGGGCCAAGGTGTCTCTCTGTATATGTGTGTGCGTCTGTGTAAGTGCGAGAGCAAATCCCTGAGTGTGTGTGTGTGTGTGTGTGTATTCGATTGCAGTTGCTCTTTGTTGAAGGTGCAGAAAACGAGAGCCCGCCCATTTTCATGTTTGGCTCATGGGCCGCCAATATGATGAAGATTCGATGCCCGATGACGATGCAGTTCGTGCAACACTCTATGCAGCCAGGGACAGGGATCGGGGCCAGCTGAGGGAACCACTTTGACGGCAGGGCGTCTATGGAAATAAGCAATGATGTTGACGCCGTCGCAGAAAGGTGACTACAGTGGTTCACAATAGGAAAATTGGAACTCTGCACTAGAGAACCAACAATAAAATAAATATGCAAATTGAACTCGAAAAATATTTTACACTTACAATTTATATATTGTTAACAAATGGAGTGGATACAAATTCATATATTAAATGTTTTATAAAATATGTAAATTCAATATAATTAAATTAAATCATAGATACAGGCCTCGCACGAAATCGTTGAGTGTTTCGTTAAGTCCAAAAATAAGTCATACTCGCTCACGCTTGGAAATATAATATAACTGTTCTCAACGAACTCACTTCTACTCAGAGAGCAACGATATGTTTGTTTATTTTTGCACGATCTTCATTCAAGGGCGTTTTTATTCTGAATAGAATAAGATAATGGAATAATAGAATAAGAGTAACTGTTATTTATTTGTTATTTGCCGGAAATTTAAATGTTTTCATAGACATAGTCGTTCGCTTTATACATAAATAATTAAAAAACAAATGATTTCAGAGATTTACTTACATTAAATTTGACAAAAAATAAAGCAAATCTATTACTTATGTTCAAAGTTTATTTTTTCATATTAAAATAAACCTTAACTGTCAATTTAACATTATTTTCAACCATAAACTTTTGCGTAGTAAGTTGATTTTGTTACTAAATAAATTAATATAGTTTTCTTTATTTTCAAAAATCTATTAGAAGTGTAGGAAAATTTAGTTTAACCCTAATGTTTTCTAAAACCTTATGCTGAGGCACATATGAATTAATCAGAGACCCCGAATAACAGTTACCCGACTCACTTGTCCCATTCATTTCTGAGAGATACAGAAAAAAGGCGCACACAAACTGTATTCCTCTGAGTAGGAGAGATATTTTTGGTTTTTATCACTCCTACTCTGAGTGTTTGGCATGGAGGAATTCAGGCAATTCCTCTTTTTAAAAGAGTTATTTTGCGAGTAATACTTTTACTCTTTCACACAAAGAGTTATTTTGTGACTTATTTCTAAAATCCTCATTTATAAAACTTTGTATATGTTTTTGCTTTGTGTGTTTGTTTTGTGTTTGATTTGTGTTTGCTTTGTGTTTGCTTTTAATTATAACCTGATTGAAAATAAGAAATCAAACTATTATGGTTTTGATAAATGTAATTAACAGGCAGAATGGGGCGTATATGACCATATAAATTATATATATTCTTGATCAGGGCGACGAGCAGAGTCGATATATGTATATAACAGGCAGAAGGAGGCGTGGATGACACTATATAGTATATATATTTTTGATCAGCAGAAAAAAAAGTTGATATAGGCATGTCTGTCTGTCCGTCCGTCTGTCACACTGTCTGTCTGTCACTCTGTGTGTCTGCCTGCGTGTCTATAACTCTGTGTCTGTCTGTGTGTCTATCTGTCTGTGTCTGTCTGTGTGTCTATCTGTCTGTCCCTATGTCTGTCCGTCTGTCTGTCTCTATAACTGTGTGTCTGTCTGTGTGTCGCTCTGTTTGTGTGACCCTTTATATGTATGTATGTCTGTGTTGCGTGTCTGTCCCTCTGTCTGTCTAACTGTATGTCTGCCTGTGTTAATGTATATTGTATATCAATGGGTGTGTGTGTGCGTGCGTGTAGTTGCATGTAGTTTTTGTTTTGCATATACAGAAGAGAAGAAATCTGGCAATAACAAGTTAGCAAAGGGTGGGGGGATCGCATGATCAAGAAGTCTGGACTTTTCTTAATTGTTTTATTATATTTAGATTTGTATCATGGGTTATTTGGCCAAATTAATAAAAAAGTTAATATTTGTAATTTACTTAAATATTTTATTATAATAATATACTACATTTAAATTTAGCTTAATTAAGAATAAGGACTTTATACATATTTTCGCAGTTCAAATTACTTCGCCTTTCGCTTAATATGTAATGCAATGTCAAAAATGCCCGTTCGACTGACAGTCAAATAGAGCAATTTCAGCTGCACATTGCTATCAAATTTTGTTGACAAACGCACACATCGAATTATAGATCGTAATTGACCTGCTCCGCGAAAACAACCCTCGCATACACACCAACGGAGCACATACAGAAAAAAAACGGTTTTTTTGTTTTTGGCAAAAACAAAGTGCATCGCTGACCAATGCACTATGGGCGCAAACACCGATTTAGCGGCATAAAGTCCAACAATATTTTGCTATATTTTCTTATTTATTTTCGTAGTTCCATTTTGGAAAAGACTAAGTATATGACTTCCCATTCAAATTTCCAAAACAAGAAAATCCAAAATTCTAAAAAATAATCTAAGCATATTTGCAAAATTTCAAGTCCATATATTTAAATTTTGAGTTTATGCCGCTAAATCGGCATTTTCTCCCATAGTGCAACGCAGCAGCAACAGTTAGGAAAAAAAAAAACAAAAGCAAACTGCGTCATTGATCTACGCAGCAGCAGCACACAAAAAAAAAAGGGTTATTTTTTTTTAGCAAGGCAATAAAATATCACACTGAGGACAGCAGAAAAATCCACAGTTTTTCTGTTTCTCACTGAGTAAAAGGAGTTCTCCCAAGCACATGCTGAAAGAGTTATTTTGAGAGTTTTATTTATAAAACTCCATGTGAAACACTTATTTGTGGACGGTTTGAAATCCTCAAGAGTTATTCGGGGTCTCTGGAATTAATATATATGTATGTATTTTAATCAGAGACCCCGAATAACTCTTGAGGATTTCAAACCGTCCACAAATAAGTGTTTCACATGGAGTTTTATAAATAAAACTCTCAAAATAACTCTTTCAGCATGTGCTTAGGAGAACTCCTTTTACTCAGTGAGAAACAGAAAAACTGTGGGTTTTTCTGCGGTCCTCAGTGTGATATTTTATTGCCTTGCTCAAAAAAAATAACCATTTTTTTTGTGTGTGCTGCTGCTGCGTAGATCAATGACGCAGTTTGCTTTTGTTTTTTTTTTCCTAACTGTTGCTGCTGCGTTGCACTATGGGAGAAAATGCCGATTTAGCGGCATAAACTCAAAATTTAAAGATATGGACTTGAAATTTTGCAAATATGCTTAGATTATTTTTTAGAATTTTGGATTTTCTTGTTTTGGGAATTTGAATGGGAAGAGATATTCTTAGACATTTCTAAAAAGGAGCTAAGAAGATACAATAAAATAATTTTGCACTTTATGCCACTAAATCGACATTTGCGCCCATAGTGCATTGGTCAGCGATGCACTTTGTTTTTGTCAAAAAAACAAAACTTTTTTTTGTGTATGTGCTGCGTTGGTGTGTATGCAAGGGTTGCTTTCGCGGAGCAGGTCAATTACGATCTATGATTCTATGTGTGCGGTTGTCAACAAAATTTGATAGCAATGTGCAGCTGAAATTGCTCTATTTGACTGTCAGTCGAACGGGCATTTTCGACATTGCATTACATATTATAATATGAACTTTTTTATTAATTTGGCCAAATAACCCATCATAAATATAATAAAACGATTAAGATAAGTCCAGACTTCTTGATCATGCGATCCCCCCACCCTTTGCTAACTTGTTATTGCCAGATTTCTTCTCTTCTGTATATGCAAAACAAAAACTACATGCAACTACACGCACACACACACACACACACACCCATTGATATACAATATACATTCACACAAACAGGCAGGCAGACATACAGACAGAGGAATAGGCAGACATACAGTTACACAGACACGCAACACAGACATACATACATATGAAGGGTCACACAAACAGAGCGACACACAGACAGACACACAGTTATAGAGACAGACAGACGGACAGACATAGGGACAGACAGATAGACACACAGACAGACACAGACAGATAGACACACAGACAGACACATACAGATAGACACACTGACAGACACACAGTTATAGACACGCAGACAGACACACATAATGACAGACAGACAGTGTGACAGACGGACGGACAGACAGACATGGCTATATCAACTTTTTTTTCTGCTGATCAAGAATATATATACTATATAGTGTCATCCACGCCTCCTTCGGCCTGTTATATACATATATCGACTCTGCTCGTCGCCCTGATCAAGGATATATATAATTTATATGGTCATATACGCCCCATTCTGCCTGTTAATTACATTTATCAAAACCATAATAGTTTGATTTCTTATTTTCAATCAGGTTATAATTAAAAGCAAACACAAAGCAAACACAAATCAAACACAAATCAAACACACAAAGCAAAAACATATACAAAGTTTTATAAATGAGGATTTTAGAAAATAAGTCACAAAATAACTCTTTGTGTGAAAGAGTAAAAGTATTACTCGCAAAATAACTCTTTTAAAAAGAGGAATTGCCTGAATTCCTCCATGCCAAACACTCAGACTAGGAGTGATAAAAACCAAAAATATCTCTCCTACTCAGAGGAATACAGTTTGTGTGCGCCTTTTTTCTGTATCTCTCAGAAATGAATGGGACAAGTGAGTCGGGTAACTGTTATTCGGGGTCTCTGATTTTAATGTGACAATAAGATACAAATTAATTTGAATCATATTAAAACCACTGCCTAAAAATGCATTCGAAAATCAAATTGCTCGAAATTCACAATATTTCATGCATTCAGCAACCACTGTGCCCATAAGCGCTGACTGCCCACTTTCGAACTACGCCCCGGCTTAGCAGCAGAGTTCTCTCTGCCAGCAGCTAGTTGGGCACTAAAACCACAAACGCTTTAATGATGCTGTTTTGTTTAGCGCAAATTGTTTGTTTCGCTGTCATAAACTGGTGCGAAAAATGGCCAAGCGCTGCCCCGCGGTGAGAGCAAGCCCAGAGCGAGAGCGCGAACAAGAGTCGGAGTCAGAGTGAGACAGCGAGAGCGAAAGAGAGTGAAAGAGCGCCAAATGTGGACCAGACTGACGAGTGGTCACAACACAGCGACAAACACACACACACACACACACACACACACAGATTTTTATTCCATGTGCTGGGAGCTGGTTTGAACACTTCATTTATCTGCGCTGCTTTGGCGCATGCGCCACACGCATTGGGGACGAGCGAGACGACAATAGGCCGCAGCAAATCCGTAGCTCCGCTGGAATGCCAGCCCGGAAAAAATGAAGCGACAGCCAGTTTGATTTCGTGATTTTGTGGCAGACATTCGCGCGCGCGTTTTGCGGCAACCGCCACGCGACGTAACGCATTGAGAAGCGATATTCACGAGACTCCAAATTGCCGACGCCCCCGCAGCAAAAGCCCGCTCCCCCTTGAGTTCATAGCCCGGCATAGATACGAGAGCGGGCAGCGTCGCATATAGCTTGCTCTGCCGGCAATTAGACGCCTTTAGCTGCTCTCGCATAATGCTAATGGCGTTGACAGTGCTCATCAACGCGACGACCGCAATCAATGGACGTTGTCAACGCCGCTGCCGTAGCCACCGTTGTCAATTCGCCAGTGAAGTGCGACGGCCACGCTTCAGCAACAGCAGCAAAAGCAGCGCCAGTGCCAGTGCCAGTGCCAGTGCGCTCCAGTATATCAATGTCAACGACGGATGCCAATCACTGATGCATTAAACCAAACTCTTGATCCATTTATATGCTTACGTCTATCCGTATCCGTGTGTGTTTGTGTGAGGGTGCCATACTCGAGCACCAACCCAACTGACCCATCTGTTGTGCGCATTGTGTGACCCTTGTGCGGTGTTTTCCATTATCCAACTATCGAATCGTATCTGAACATCGTCGCGCCAAATGGTCACGTGCGGTCGTCAAACGTTCAACATGCTGCCGATGGCGCCGACGAATCCATTTGTGGTGTCCGTTAGCTCCACAACTGCTCCGTCCGCCTCAGCATCGTCCTCAGCTCCCGGTATCAACTGCTCCTCCAGCACCAACAGCAACAACAACAGCAGCAGCAACAAGCCAAAGCTGGCCTTCAGCATTGACTCCATCGTGGGCGCTGAACCCTCTACTCCATCGAAGACGCCGACTCATCCGCAGCGTATGACTGTTATTACCTCGCCCCGAGGTGAGAGCCCAGTGGGAGCCACTACTTCGCCTTCTTTCGAGAGGCGCACACCACGTGGCTTCATTTATTGCCGGCGACGGGCCTCCTTGGATGAACGCTCACGCAGTCCGCCCACGCCGGCCAGCCGCTCCCCATCTCCAGCTGTGGCTGCGCCTGTTGTGCCGCCCCCGGCTCCCATAGCGCTACCTGGACTTATTCGTCCACTTCCGCTGCCAGCTCCTACAAATCTAGCTCTACTTGGTGCTCCACGCTCCACGGATAGCGCTTCACCTACGGGCACGGTGCCTGGCATCCCATCGCCAGTTCGACCCACAGCTGCACCTCCTCCACCTTTTCTCGCCGCCCAGTTTCAAATGGCCGCAGCCTTGGCGCACCATCATCATCAGCAACAGCAGCAGCAGCAGCAGCAACATCCTCAGCATCCTCCTGTGCCAACGGGCCCTCATCATGGCCCGCCACCACCGCCGCATCTGATGCCCGGTCATCCGCTGGGCATATTTCCAGGCGGCCCCCATCCAGGACATCCTCCACCTCATGGTCATCATCCATTTGTGGCCGCTCCTCATCTAATACGCGACAGCTATCCACTGTATCCTTGGTTACTTAGTCGGCATGGACGCATATTTCCACGTTTTCCAGGCAGTAAGTACGCTAACAAAATCCGATAATACCCTGAATGAATCAACTAGAGATTGTACATAGGGAATATATTTAAGAGTCTTTTTGCGTGAGATACATATAAGACTCATTTCATTTCTCAAATCATTATCTAAATGATTGATGCTTAGAATTTGATTTGCTTTGGATTTTAATAAACTAAAGCCTCTTAAAATGTGTCTTAAATTTGATCACTGCCAAACATTTAAGCCTACCAAAAATATTTGGCCGTCCAACTCAAAACTAATTGAGTTGATGTAAAATATGATTCTATTCAAGTTTTAAAATCTTCAGTTAAAGACTAAGCACAGTATAAATTGGTTTCTTACAAAACCTGTTTGTATCATTGTCTCATTTGTGAAACTATAAAAAAACTTAGAAAATGAAGTCATTCAAACAACAAACAAAATTGACAATGAAATTTTAAAATATATTAATTATATGTAAGTTTATGTTTAATCTATTGTCTTTAGGTTTTGTGCCATGTCAGCCTTGTTTGTCGTCCATCTGTCCGTATGAACGCAAATCATTTCCGGCATCTGATAAACTTTGTTTTGTTAAGAAATCAAAATATGGCTGATATATCTACGTTCATTGGGGAATGCTAAGTCACAGCAAAACTTCTTGATCCTTTTATACAAAAAAAATAAAAATAAATAAATCAGCTGGATATGCACCGCGAATGAGTATTATTCAGTTGGTAGCACCCGACCGTTTTTCTTTCCTTTTTCTAGTACCCCCATAAATGTGAATTTAAAATCGAATTATACCAATTCGTATTAAAATAAATCTCTTGAAATTCTAAAACAACTTATAGAAAAACAAAATTAAAGCTTTGAGTATTAAGTGTTCCAGGCAATGATAGGGCAGCTTTTGATATTTATCATTCTTTATTATTATAAAATAATCAGAAAATTGGAAACCACAAACAAAATCTCATTTAGGCAATTAGAAATAACTCTAAAGCTTAATTTATAATTTGAATCAGGTTCAACCTTCTACAATGAAAACTTTCGAAGGGAACTCTAGGCCTTAGGCATGCTGCGAGAAAAGAGAATTAGTCTAGAGCCACTAAATGGTTATTCGGCTCAAACCACGCAATAACTCACTTATAAGCAGCAACTGTTGTTGTTGTTAGTGTTGTTGTTGCTGCTGCTGCACCTTATAATTAAAGTTAAATAAGTAAATTGCAAGCATTTATTACAAGTTAATTAGACGTCTATCAGCCTCATCATCATCATCATCATCATCATCGCCATCATCGTCATCAGCAAAAGGCAATGACCATTTTGAGTCGTCAAAGCGAGGGTGTGGGGCAGGCAGGGTTGGGGAGTGGACAAGGGGCTGGGCACAGACCAAACCAAACCGAACCCATTTTCATAAGTATTTTCAAACAAATTACATTTTAATTAAATTGTTTAAACAACATTACACACATCGTTAGGTCAAGCAGCGTACCTAAATACCCAGCCAAGTGTGCGTGTGTGTGCGTGTGTGTATTGGGTGTGTGCCAATGTGTGTGTGAGTGAGTGAGAGTGTGTGTGTGAACTCAAAATTACCAATTAATGGCGCTTGAAAGCGACGGCGCCACTCGCTGAGTAGAGCCCCTACGGTGTATGTATAACACAGAGGCACACGCACACACTCACAGTCACACACACAAACACAAACACACACATACCTGCACATGGCAAAAAAGTGCAACGAGTGAAATGTTAATGCGTTTTTAATTGAGGTTTTGGGGCATCCAAGCAAACGAACCCATCGCCAGACCAATTTCAATTCCCAGTTACGAGTTACCCGTTCCAAGTTCCCAGTTCCCCGGCTCTCTCGTCTTCCTCACCAAGCACATCTACGCTCGTCGACCCCTTACTACTCCCATCCGCCGCGTTTCACGTGCACATGCAGAGTGATCCTAACCGCATGCGTCTCACAACATTGTCATTTATTATTATTTAACCTTTTTATGCTACATTTTTCTTCTTTTTTTTTTACCTTTGTTTTCTGTTCTCTGTCTCTTTTTCGCTCTACGCTCATAATTACAATTTGAATTTTCATGCTGCGCCATTTCTCACATGAGTTAAAGAATTATTTCGTGTGTTTTTTTACGTATATTTGGGTTACATTATTTTCGGCACACTCACACACCTTTCACCTGCTTTCAACGGACCTCGTTACGCCTTAATTATGTTGTATGATGTTCCATTATAAAAAAGCAGGCGGAGTTTACTCTCCAAGTATATTGTTGTTGTTGTTGTTGTTCTCGACATCTCTTGTTGTTGTTGTTGTTGTTGTTGTTGTTGTTCCCTTGTATCGTTAGTTAAGTGCTGTAATTTTCGCTTGATTTATGAACGTGAAAATGGAAATGTCAATGTTTCGCATAACGATTTCATTAATTGTAAGTGCTTCGTTCAGTGTAACTCGTGCGCGTCATTGTAAAAGGTATACATATGTATATATATAGCGCCAAAGATCAAGAAGATAATTATGATGACAGCTTAATTACAGATGCTCCCAACAGGTTGCAACAACAAACAAGCCTTCTTCTTAAAGGCACGACTATAATGTGATATATACCATGGCCATTAATATACTAGTTAATATACTATGATATTTACCATTATAATATTTTTATTATAGAATTTATAAATAATAAGATAGTTTACCATAATTTATAAAAAATATTGAGCTGGCTTCAATACCACAAAATATATATATTTTTCTATATTTCTTTTCTATATAAACAAATTTGTTATGCATCACTTAAATAGTTAACTAACTAGACCAATGAAGGCAGATATAGATCAGAAATAAATTCTCAAACTCAACACCCCAATAGAATTTCAAGTCAACAACAATCAATCTTCCATTGATAACACGTTTCGCTTTATAGCCACTACAAAAGATCAGCTCTTATCGCTAACTGACAGAATATTTGATTTTGATTTCGACTCTGATTTTGATCTTTAAATGTCATTGCACTGCGGGGGTAATTGCAATTCTAGCAGCGAATGCCAATAAATTAATGAAAAAATCATGAGAGCATAAAACTTAAGCCGAAACTCATAAAAAAAAAAACAACAAAAATAAAAAAAAAAAACTGCAATTGTATATAAAGTGATAAATAATAAGATGGACAAAAACCGTGATCGATCAGAGTGTAAAGGGAGCTGGCAAACACTTTAATCATAAAAAACTACATACATAGCACATATATGTGTGTGTAAGTGACAGCTGACAAGGGTGTGAGCAACAACAGCAACAGCAATGAAACAGCAACAGAAAAGCGGACACATCAATTAATTGTCAATTGCGCGTATTTTCGCACGGCGGTTTCTTTGTGCCTGGCCCTATAAAAAAGGAAGGAAAAAGGAAATATCCACATCTCAAATATAAAATACTCTTGCGTACCTACATGAAGTGTGTGAAATTCTTCTGCTTGTTTTTTATTTAATACATTATTATATTATTTGTACTATTTCCAATGTTGATTTTACAACAAAAGTGTTTATAATTAAGCATTTTAATAGTTATAATATAAATATGGGCAATTTAATTATATATTTTAATTCAGTTATCTTAATTAAATATTGCATGAAATATTTAAGAATTAAATGAATTTATTTTATTTTATTAAATTTAATTTATATATTTTTTTAATCAATGAGAGTCATTTAAAAATCTCAAATAAATTCTAAACAAATTAAATAAATTTATGGTACTTTATTAAATTTAATTTTTATATTTTTTATATTAATGATCATCATCTGATTAGACTTAAGAAATTTCATATTTTAATTTAGACACATTAAAAAATTTATTAATGAATCACATAAACAACTCAGTTTTTTGTGCATTAATAAATTATAAAGTATTTTTTTTCAAAAAAAGAAATTTTCCTATAGCTCAAAATAGTATTTGATATATTCTTCTGCAAATTATCAATATGATATAGTTTTTAATGTAACAGATTCTGTAAGATATCTTACCTGCAAAATATTAATTTAAATTCGTGATAGTTCAAATGAGAGATCAGTATATGAAATAACATTGAATTTTCCATTATAATTGTATAATAAATTTAATTTAATTAATTAAAAAAAAAAAAAAAAAAAAAAAAAAAAAAAAACATATCTATAAGATACATACATATATGTATATGGCACAGAGTTCCGTTAGTATTGTCAGTAGCATATTATATCTATATAAATTAAAAATTTTTTGCTGTATTCATATAACTGCAAGTCATGTAATACTCCGATTTAAAGACATTATTCATTGAAAGTAAATCGAATTTCAATTCAATATAGTTAAAGTAAAACTTCATTTGCCTCTGTTTTCCATCAAGAATATATCTATCTTTACTAACCATAAATATTTGCCGTCACACATTTAATGATTTATCTATCATACTCATTGTTAGGGCAGGGTATCAGAACGTAACTCAACAAAGCGCTCAAGTCAACGAGCAACCCGCACAGCTCATTCAAAGAAACATTGCGGCCAGATAGATGGCTGGAGACAGTCTATGAAAAAATAATTAAGTAGCCATTGTGCGGCGCACACTATCAATTATAGTCTATGGGGCAGTTGTTGTCGTTGCCATTGCCAGTAGCAGTTGCAGTTGCAGTTGCAATTGATGCTGCTGCGCCTGCTACTGCTGCTGCTGCTGCGGCATCTTGTAGCCGGCGTTGTTAGCTGTCAAATGTAACAAATGTCAGGCAATCGGCGCAGCATAAAAAACTGGATCATGGCTGAGGCAATTGTTTGTCAAGTTCGGGGCACACGCATCGCATCTGTCAGTGAGCAAAATACGCGCAGCACTGCGCGGTTGCATTTATGAAGTGTCAAATTGACAAGTTCCAGCGAGCGACGCAGAAGCAGCAGCTTCTGTTTGCTGTTTGTTGTTTTTCGTTTAGCTAGGCGTTCGACACTAACAAGATACAAAACACAATGCGACACAATCGCCTGAGAAAGGGCGCAACTGATGCTCTAGCCAGTTGTGAGCCCTTCATCTTTCATTTGTTTTTGTTTGCTTTGGGCTGGGCTAAGCTGCTGTTGCCCTGAGCTGAATATCCTGTTGGTTATCCTTTTGCAGTTCAATTTGCAATGTCAATATTGATTTTGTAATGGGCACAGCTTGTCGCAAGCTAAAGACAGTTTCCTGCAGGTGCTCTTGGCTCGTCCCAAGGTTCGTCTAGTTAATCATTATAATTATGGCATAGATGGGACCTGCTGGCTGTTGCCACCGCTGGCTGTTGGCAGTAGGAAATCTCAGCAGCATATCGGCACAGTAGCTTCTGCTGCTGGCTGCAGCGAGCTCATATCCCGAGCCATATCAATATTCAAATTGTGGCTCAATTGAAAATTTGCTAACTTCACGCAGCGTCACGTGAGATGAGAGACAGAGAGTGAGAGTCGCAACCCAGCCACTGGCTGCATTGCGAGCCATTCCAGAAATCGTGATAAACGTCAAAATATCACGTTGTGCGAGGGCCTTGCCCGCTCGCTAAACAATGGGCCACAGTGAGCACAGCGAAGGAGGCGTTGTTGGCGGCTTTTGTCGACATTTAGGCGCGCTAAAGTGTTCAACTTGGCGTTCAGCCGAGGACAGCAGCCGACCGAGGCACACATCCAGCTCCCAGGCCAGCAAGCTCAGCCAGCTCAGCAGCGCTGCGTCTGTGGCGGCTTCTGCGCAATTGTTTCGCTTATCAGCGATGTTGAGACACGGCAGACACAGCGCCAACGCCGACAGCCGAACTGGAGCTGGCTCTGGGATGCGGCACGATCCACACGGCCTTTGTTTTCTTTGTACCCAGGCCCATGTCTGGAAATTTGTTTATTGTTTTGTAATGAGTTTAGCGGACCTGAATTTGCGGCATCTTTCAGCGACAGTGGCGAAAGCGAAGGCGACGACGGCATTCGCGGAAATCATAACCAGCAAATTGAGGGCCATGTCGCCTAATTGGCAGAACCTACAGCAGCACCGCCAACACATGCCAAGGCGGTCTGACTGGCTGGCGGGTTGGCGGAGTGGCTGGCGGACTGGCTACACGTAATTACCAAATTATAGCGCCAAATATGTGCCGGTCACGCTGTGCGAGCCATTTCCCATTGGCGGCCATATTTGAATGCCTTTCAACACTTGCGATGACAACATTGAAACGACTCGCCTCGTCATGCATGGAAAATTTATCAGTGGTTGCTCTGGCTCCACCTCAGCATGAAAGCCATTTAAAAGCCAAGTGGAACTTGGAACTTGGAAAATGGCAAAACAATTCGAAATGGTGACTGAAACGTGGCTACTTCAGTTATTGCCATTAACTAGTTTAATTAGCAGCACATTTTACGCTCTGTTTGAGAATGTTGCTTCCATTGTTAAAGGGTTATTCTCCATATTCTGGGCATATCGCTGCAGCTTTCACCTTATTAGCAGTTACTTTGATATGCACACCTGTGTGTCATGGTCTAATTGATTGCCTAATGTTAGTCATTTCCAATCATAAACATTTGACTTTGCAAATTTAATCGTTTATAATAATTACAAGAGTTCAAGAGTTCAAAAACCCAAACAATTTAAAAGATGAAAGTTGCCGCAGGATTTGATTTGTTTTCTAACTAAATTAAATACTTTTTATTTGTATTATTTTATTTATACTGTTATTATTATTATTATTTATTTCCATCAGACATATTCAACAAGCAAAAAAGCTTTTGATATATATTTCTTTTACAAGGAAAGGAGATGTAAAGATCGTTGATTTTATTTAATTGCTAACAACCAATGAAAATTCATTAAATGGAATATTCCTTTATTATACAAAGGGAAAATGAACTCTTAGTTTATTATTTGTATTCGAAAATATTTTACTACAGCATGTTTGGTGGTTCCAGCTTACGTTACAGCTCTATTTCAGCTATACATAAATCTAAAAATATCTAAAAGTACATAAATAGTTTTAAATTAAATCCAAATTACACCTAAGTAAGTCAGCAATGAATTTATTAATTGATCAGAGCGTTGCGATATCCTTAAGTATTATATCTGATTTATTTTAATCTGAACAACCCTTACAGACTTCCTGCTGCAACCATTTCGCAAGCCAAAGCGGGTGCGCACCGCCTTCTCGCCCACGCAATTGCTTAAGCTGGAGCACGCCTTTGAGGGCAATCATTATGTGGTGGGTGCGGAGCGCAAACAGCTGGCCCAGGGACTCAGCCTAACGGAGACGCAGGTAAGCAGAGGCAGAGCAACTCCAACCCATGCAACCCTTTCGATGGCCGACGGCTTAATGCGCATCAAATTCAATAAATGCCTTGCCCAATTGGCCAAGCTCAACCCCTGCTGGAGCGGAGCAACCCCTGGCCGTGGCCAAGCGTTAAGTGATTGCATGTCAGCTGGTAGTTAACCCGCCAAGTGCCGGGAGTTACCAAGTTATTAGCGCTAAGAGGGAGCAACGGCGGGTGGGCGGAGAGACAGTCCTTTGGGCATAGCTGGGCATAGCTGGGCGGCAGGCGCACGCAGGCAGACAAATAGAATTAAAAGACTCGTTAAATTTATTTACGAGCTGCCGCCCCGTCGCAAAGGGTTGAGCGGCCCAATCATTGCGCTGCACTTACACTTAAGTGAGCCAAACTCAATTGAAGTTTATGTGTTTCTCGCCCGGACAGGTCAAAGTATGGTTCCAGAACCGACGCACCAAGCACAAGCGCATGCAACAAGAGGGCGGCGATAGCAGCGATACTAAGAGCAACAAGGGCAGCTCCTCGGGTGGCGGCGGTGGCGCCGGCGGCGATGGTGACGAGGATGCAAAGCACGATGGCTCCCAGCATAGCTCCACAGATGTGGAGGACGATGAAGACATTGAAGAGGATGACGAGGACGAAGTGATTGACATGGACGACTATGGCAGCGAACTGGATGCTGAGGAGCATCAGCGCCTGCGCGAACAGTTCCAACAGCAACTTGCGCAGCACCAACAACAGTTGCTGCAGCAGCAAAATGAGGCAGGCGTCTTAACGCCGCAGCAGCAGCAGCAATTGCTGCACCATCACCAGCAACACCTGCAGCAACAGCAGCAGCAGCATCAACAACAACAGCAGCAGCAGCAGCACTTTATGCAGCAGCAACAAATGTACTTGCTTGAAAAGGAACGGGAGCGGCAAAGAGATCGAGAACGGGAACGATCTCGTGAGCGAGAGCAGGAAAAGCAGTAATGTCCATTGAAATTCGGAGTTGCTTTTGATTGGCCTAGAGTGTCAGCTACTTTGTGTTCCTTTGATTTGTAAATTACTTAAGTTAAAGTGTATAAATTAATTTAATATACATATATACATAAACATATATTATTTACCACTGATAGGACTTTATATTGAATTTGAAAAAGATTTGTTAATTTCTTGCAGCTTTCAATTCGAATTTCGAATGGAAAGAAACTGAGCTAGAGCTACTTAACCACCGATAAGTGCTCCAGTCGATAGTTTCGTCCCTCGATAGTTTCAGCAATCGATACTATTAATATTGCCATCGATAGATACAAGCTCCACAAAATTTAAATTTTAAAGTCTAGTAATATTAAAATAAAACTAAATGAATCCACTATCAGCAATTTTTTTGCCAAAAAATCTTCCTAATTCTGGAATGCATAAATATTTGTTTGCGTAATGAATGAATTATTTATTCTTTTTTTTACAATTTATTGCATGAAACAATAAAACATCTAACATGAGAAACATGTTTAATATTAGCTGTCACAATAATAGTTGATCAACAAACTTATAAGTAGGGTTTCAGATACCTATCGACAGCGAATAATAGCTATTAATCTATCGCAAAAATTAATACCCATCGATACTATTGATAGTGCCATCGCTTGTTTTAACAGCTTTAAATTGAGTAGATTGTAAAAATAACTTCCTGTTGAATTTGGAGAAACTCTACTTACATAGCTGCAAGGGAAAGTTAGCCTGATGAGGTCTGCCAATGCTTTGAATAAACAGAACAAGCTGAAGTTTGGCAACTACAACAGCTAGAAATAATTAATATATAAAAGAAACCAACTCTATTCGGTTAATAAAAGTAAAGCAAAGTAAGCAATTTGCCGGTAGTAGGCAGCTTGGCACCCTTTCTCTATTCAATAATCCGCAAAACGTTAACGAGACCATAATAAATATCGATCAGCTGCCAACGAGCAAAAAGTCAGCATTTCGATGACTTTCAAAATGCTAACGAGCGCCCTTATTGAGTTGTTGATGGTGGATGTGGTGCATAACCCCTTTGCCGAGCCATTTGGGTAGGTTGTGTGCCAAACGTTGACAGTAAAAATGCAATCAACAATTACGTATTTCGAATTACGAATTACGGTCTCATAAAGCGGCCAAAAAATAAACGTCAGTCGGTCGGTCGGTGATGGAACGATGAATTGATTGGATGCCCATCAGACATCCATGTCAGAGCAATGCAATACATGCGAAATTGATATTAAAATGCAAACGATTGACTATCAAAATTATTTACTACTATATAAATAAGGATTGAGTGCCCCGGGGGCGCCGGCTGACTGGCGCAATATGCATATGGAGCAGGCAGCTAATGGCCCAGCAATTTGGCGTCATTTAAACTGCAACGTGAAATAAACCAAAATATTAAACTGACAAAAACCGGCAAATCGGCAGACTGACAGACGTACCAGAGCGAGATAGCGATGAACGAGTGAGCAAGATAGAATTGTGGAAATGCCAGCGATTCGTGCCCGGCAGCTAACCCAAAGTACAATAAAAATAAATTTCGTTTTTAGCTTTTTTTTTCATTTTTGATATGGTATGGCAATTGGTATAAGCGAGAGAGCTTCCACTGAATCGCCCCCGATCCGGACCGGATCCAAAACCAGACCCGTGTGCTGAACCAGACGAAAGTTCAAGGTAATTGCCGTTGTCAAAGCAGCGCAACGAAAAGTGGGCGTGCTCCGTGGAAACTTGGCCAACAATTTATGGGCCACTTGAGTACAAGCAAAGGGTGTTGAGGTTGCACGCGAGCAAGCACTAGGAACTGGGTGGCGAACAGGTACTCGAAGCAGTCTGTCTGGGGGTCGACTGCAAAAAAGTATTCTCGTATTTTGCATAAACGATGTGAGAATTACTTAATTGCTATTAGAGTGTGTGTGTCTGTATGGGAGAGGCGTTTCACAATAACTCCATGCCAGTGTCTGTGTGGGTACGTCGCGAAATTTATGGGCATTTAGGCAAAACACCCAACAGAAGCCAGAACAGACAATGAAGTTGTCTACTGCAAGTGGCATGACCAACAGCGTGGAGCAGGTGAGTCCAGGTGGTTTCATCGAACGGAAGGCTTTACTATTATTACAATATATGCATATACACGCCAACGACGCTGTCGCTGGTTCGTTATTATATTTACATACATCTACATACCGAATAATCAACATTTGACAGAAACTCAGCCGACTGACGCAGTTCCAATTCAAGAAAGTGAATTGGATTTTATTTTGAAATATAGTTCATGGAAAGATTTTTATATTTATTTTACTGACATCTTTATTCTTCAAATGAGTATATTATATTTGATCAATAACACATTTTGGCAATAAAATTTAAGAGGTTATCAAAAATCTATATACGTTCATATGTTCATGAAAGAATCTTGATCCTACGTGAGCCTTAAGTTCCTCAAATGATGAATTTTCACTTACTCTTAAATGCATATTTTAGTGCATTTACTTAATATTTATTATATTGATATTATATTATAAAAAGTTTAACTATTAAGATAAGCTGACGACAAAAAAATATTAATAAAAAATAGTGTGTTATAATTATTATTAAATAATCTTTATTGATCGTTGGTCTTAAGTTTTATAAATCTTGAATATAGAAAGCTTCGACTTCTAACTAAACACATTAAAACGTTGATAGTGATAGTGAAAAATGAGTATTGTGATATATTATTAATCATGTGAGTGTCACGATCGTGATTTTCCAGTCTTAAGTATCAAGTTTTCAGTCTTAAGTCAATCAATTTCTAATAACGTTGCATATAGATGTAATTTACGATATTTTATAAACAGTATAATAACGTTTGATATTTCTAGCGTATGGAGTATAGACAATTTTGTTTAGCATTTGAATTATTATCGCAACAAGGAAATCTCACTATCTTAACTTTATCGATATATATCATTCGAATAGAAAAAGAAATTTAGAAACTTACTTAGAAATTAATTATTTTGTGACAATTTAAATGTGTTTGATATTAGCCGTAATGAGTAGATAAAAAATGTACTTTTAAAATTTTCTGTCATGTATATTAATTTTCAATAGATACCTTTACAAATTCATCATTAATCTTAATAATGAAATTGTATTTCTGGTATAATACCCATAACAGAGTATCCAATACGTAACTTCTCACAATACATTTGTTAAGCTAAAGAAACTGAAATGTTTGACTAGAAATGTTTGCAAAGCCGACAAAGAATTTCGTTTGATTTTGGCGTGTCTACAACGACGGCGACGACTTTGAAAACAAATTTGCGCAAATGAAAATGAGCGAGAGAAGAGAGAGAGAGAGAGAGGGGTAAGGGAATGAGTGGGAAATGGCTATCAGCCAAGTCAACAGCCACACCGCCAGCGACTCAAAGCCGGCTCAGTACCCAGGCAGGGGCACTTGGAGCATATTAAGGGCGTCATTAGTGCTGCAGGCAGCGCAAATTTGACAACAGCAGCTCAAGTGGGAATGACTATGGCAATGGGCATGGGCATTGAAGGGGACGGGCTGATGGCCTGACACATGCTGCAGTGCAGCGGACGTGCCGGCGACAGCGTAGGCGTCCCGGTAGTTGGCCTCTTGTTGTTGTTGTTGTTGTTGTTGTTGTTGTTGTTGTTGACTTTTGCTATTTAGCAGCCATTTGTATGGCAGGAGGCGGTAGCTAATGCGGAGGCAGCCAAATGCAAACGGAATTGCAGTTTAAACTTCATTTGGCACATTTTACGAGCCAGTCCGCAACGTGGGCGGTCGATTGGCGCTGCCGTCGATTAATAAAGAAGCCGAATGGTGCAAGTAAACGTCTGAGTGTGAGTGTGAATGCGAGTGTGAGTACGAGTGCAAATACGTTCAATACCAATTCTCCTGACACAATTCGTAATGGAAACTCCGTTTTGGCCATAAATCAGCAGACAGACACGGTCGAAGACTCTTAGATTCTTGGCACCTATGAGCCAACGGGCAAGTTGCATTTTTGTGGCGCCTCTTGGCGGCACATAAATTCAATTGAAATGAGCAGAGCGCCGCCAAGTCGCCAGCTATAACTACTTTTTGGGCCCAGCCCGAGCCAGGCTGAGTCAGGCCCAAAATGCCCAGCAAATGCGTTGACTGCGTTTTACCTGCCTAGCGCTGGTGCTGGTCCAGGCGTCAATTGGCAAATTGGATTCCATGACAGCCAGGAGGAAAAGTTAATTTGCAGCAGCCATAAATAACACACAGATCAAACTGTGGCCAAATGAAGTGTGCGCCAGGAGAAAGCTTGACGTCCGCAAGAAATGCGATCACCGCAATCCAGCAGCCATTTTTATATACTCTCGTTCACATGGCATCGAGAGCAACAAATGTAGCTGTGAGCATTAGTCGTCTATCTATCTGTCTAGAGTGTCTTGAAATATGTGATACTTATATACTGAATACACAAGCTTGGATTAGCTGCATACTGTCGCCATCAGGGGCAATCCTATATCTTCGTATTCAAATTCAATTTCGCATGAGACTTTTTATTGTTTTAAAACAGCAAACTATAACTTAACTGAATCCACTGATATACACCTTAAGTAGAGTTGCAATTTGCATTAAATAATGAAAGAAAAGGAACTATTTTGTTTACAAAATTTAATTATAAGAAAAATTCTTATTTTTTATTAATTAATTTATTTATTTTAATTCATTAATAATAAGCGAATATTATATAATCTTAATTCTAATAAATATATATTCTGTTGAATTATCTTTTAGATGCTACTTTAATATAAATTTTTAATAAGCTTTAACATATTTGTTTACCATATAGCTTTGGTAATCTATTTGTTCAAAAACCTATCACAAGAAAATCTTTCAAGACTTAAGTCTTTCATTCAACAAACAATTATATTTGAACTAACCAACAACAATAGAGAGCTTATTTGGCTTCAAAATAATTTTTTTATTCAACTATTCTGTATAATGAATGTTTAAAAGAAGTTATATAGAAGGTATATCGTAGTCTAGCAGTTTCGACTAGAGCCTTCTTACTTGTTATTAATTAAATTAAAAATTTAATTAAATAAAATAGTCCATTAACTATAAGCTTATGGTATTTTCTTATATTATAAAAATAATTTAATACCTTTCGTAATTAATTAATACCAACAAAGACTCATATTTTTTCCTACCATATTAATAATTGAAAACTTAAAATATTATATATTGATTGATTTATTTTACATTTATGCTAATATGCTAATATGCCAACAAAAAAAGCATTTTCATTATTTTCCATTTTAAAGTTATTTAAATTTTTTTAAATTTATAAATACTTAAATTAAATACTAATTTAGTCAACTGCAATGACAATTAATGATTTAATGATCTTTAAGAGATTTCTCCATTTTATTTGTGTCCTTTCCACAGCTATTATCAGATTCCCCTACTATTTTATTATTTTAATGAATTACTTATTTAGTCAACTGCATCAATTGAATTGCATTTGAATGTTAGCTTTTAATTTGTGCTATTATTTAGTAAATTGTTAGGCTGACATCGCTACAAATTATAATTATATATAGTTTATGGACATTTTAAGCAAATAGAATTTAGTAGCTCGTGTGGAAAGTTTTTAGTGGCGCGTGCATTTCTCGACATCTCATGGAAATGCACATTAATTAGAGGGCAAAATTTGAGCACGCCAAGCCGAGAGCGCACCAACATATTCAATTTAATAGCTTTCGGCTTTATTTGAAAACTCATTTTCTGGAAATTAATGAGCGCCCATTTGGCGTTCATCCAGCCACGCCCCCAATGCGCACGCAAGGCGCTGCGCGACTCTGGTGAGTGACTGGCCAGCGATGAGCTTTTGTGGAATCAGCCTTAGTTATATATATTTATAAATTAATGACACAAGACAAATGGCAAACGATTTATATTAAAAGGCGCCTGCAAGAAATTGGGCGCCGACCTCTTCAAATTAGTTTTGGTTTAAGTATTTCTTTTATTTATCTCTTGAGTCTTTTGCTTTCTGTCTCTTTGTCTGTCTGGGGTGGTCTGTGTCTGGAAGAGGCCAATAGAGCATAAGCCAACGCGAACCGATGATCCCGAATGGGTGTGCAGCTCATGACTTTGACGAATACCTAATGCGCTGCCCCTCCCCCGTTGGATTAATGTAGTTCAAGAGTGGCACTCACTGCAGCCTTTCATATTTCGCTCTGTTATAAATAATAATTAAAGTAAAATTGAAATTTCCTTTACCTTGGCCCTTGAGTAATGATGATGATGATTAGGCGCTGTTAGCGGGCACTTTAGAAATGTGAATCATGCTAATATCATGAGGTTTGAGTATTTATTGCATGAAATGCGATTGATCGTTTGAGCTAATCGATATTTATATTCAGAATTCAGAATAATATGGGGATTGAGAATTTAAAAAAAAAAAAAACACTTTATTGGGTTTCCATGCCCAATATAATTAAAATCGTAATCTATTTATCATTTAGTATTATATTATATGTTCTAGCATAATCCCAGAGTATATTATAAAAAATGAAATATTAGCACTTGGAATTGTCACTAACAATGATAAATAATATTGCAAATTATATTGGTATAATAGCATAAAACCACTCTCTTTGCTTTATTTAACTAGGGTATATTGTTCCTTACTCTCCAAGTTAAGATTTAAGAAAAAGTTCCTAGTATAGACCGATATTTGAAAATATAAACACATAGAAAACTAAACTAAAAGGAATATATACAAAATACGCTCGAAAAATGAATTATAAATAGAAAGTTAAATTATTTGAGTGATATTAAATTAATGCTTAATAAGAGCGGCGTTTGAGTTGGATTCGTAAGAGCATCTCTTGAAGTTGAACTTTTTAAAAGAATAAATATCGGTCTTCTTATACTCTTATGCCCTGACCCGCTCGGCCTGTGCTCACTCTCACTATGCTCCCCTGTGCTTGCCAGCCCTTCCCCTGTGCTCGCGCTCCGGTCGTTACGGTCGCACTGTACTCGCTTGCATTCGCTCTCACTATGCTGGCTCACCCTGTACTCACTATGCTCGCCCAGTGTTTGTCAGTCAATGCTCGAGCTCCCTACGGTCGCCATGTACTCGATCGCCCTGTGTTCCCTCTCACTATGATCACTCACAGTGCTCGCCCTGTACTTGTCAGTCTTTTCCTTATGCTGACGGTTCTAGTTTACTGCGCTTACTTACTGCATAAAAGTATTGTTAAATTAAAACTCAGAGCGATCCGATGTTGTTGTGATATTTATGGATCCCTATAATAGAGGAAGAACATACATAGAGCTTAGAGAGGCTTTCTCTATATTTGTCATTCTCAAATAGAGAATGAGTGACTCAGAAGATTCGACTCAACTCATATCACATCCTTTAGCAAACAAATTTCATAGTAAATTTTAAATTTTAAATTTTAAAAATTATCAAATTTTATTATATATACTTTTTGCTCACTTTCCTTCAATGAAGCCAAACGCAGCGAACGAATCTGTTAACATTCGCCGCTCAAGTTGCAAAGTTCAAGTTCAATAACGTCGAGCAACCTGTACGATCAATTAGCCAATTAACCTTTGACCCCGATTACACACAAGGTGGCCAGTCGGGCTATATCAAAATCAATAAGCTTTGTGATGTGGGCGCCGGCACGCCCCAACGAAATGCGGCAAGCTCATTTTGAAAGCCATGGCGCTTTGTCGCCGTCAACTGCCGGTCGCTGGCTAAACAGTAGAGAGGCGTTTGCAAAAGGCATGTGGGCGTGGCACAGTCAGAATAACAAAACTTTAACTCCCAACATGGCCAATAAATCGAGGCAAGAGTTGTAAAGCGACGTCGCGTTGGGCAACTACTTTAAAATAATTAGTGGGTGCAGCCAACAGCCAACTGAAGTCTAAGTCGAAGTCGAAGTAAAGTCGGTGAAGTTGTGGCTGACAATCGACCAAATTATGGGGTCGCATTCCCCATAAGCCAAGCCACAACAGCCAGAGGATGAAGAGTTAGACGAGCCATGCACCTGGCAGTTGCAATCAGAAGTAAATGCCATGACTCAAATAACAATAGCTCTGCCACAATAGATCGTTCATTAACACATTTCGGCTTGGTTTTTGTTTTCAGTAGGTAATTCTGCGTAGTCTATAGTCGAGCTGGCTAAGGTGTGAGTTTTGATTGTTTTTCCATCGATTTTGGTTTATGGCCTGTAATTCCAGCAAATGGCCTACTTGGCTCATCAGCAGCCTGCAAATGCTGGGCAAATAAACTTAAGTTAATTAACTGCTGGCTACATTAATTTATGCTGCATGATTAATTACTGCGAAAAACGAACTGGTCTTGGACGTGGACGCGGACCGTCCGTTGGCCATTGGCCATTGGCCAGCCGTCGTCATGTCGGCCAGTGCGCTGTCAGCCCGACCAGCTACCGAGCGGACAGCAGGCCAAGCCAAGCCAAGCCATGTTAGTCTCTGGTGTCTTTGGTGGTGCAATTTGCACGCATTTTGAGTGGTCGCAGCTGCTGCCAACCAGTTTAAGCCCCATTGGTCATTTGCAGCGGCCGCAGTGGCAGCAGCGCCAGCCATTAAAATGACATAGAGCCAGAGACGGAACACGCACCTCGCGGATTCTGGGAGCTACGCTGCCAACTGTTCCACAAAGTGCCTAGACACGGCATACACATGCTCTCGCACTCGCATTAGCCATAGCCACACAATTATTAACCTAAACACATTGCCAAAACCCCGACTTGACCTGCGTCTAGAAGCCGCCTCACCCAACTGCATCTGCATCTGCATCAGCAACTGCAGCTAAATGCGCTTGTGTTCATGTGCAGCAGCAGAGTTACAGCAATTAAATTCAAATTAACACAAAACACACACAAAATATCATTAGTCAGTCACTCAAATTTGTTTATATATCTTGAATAAAATCTTCTTTTCAGGCGTACTTTTATTTGTTTGTTCTTTGTGAATATTCAAATATTGGAACCTGAATGCTAAATATAGCAAAATCGATGTCAACTTGTTAAATTTTTCCTTTTGAAGTAACAAAAGCATTATATTTATCTTAGTTATAACAGAACACAATTATAATTAGAACACAATTTTAACAATATATATTATATGATATAAATTATATCATATAATATATAAAATTCATTAATTCCGTAATGTTCCTTCAGCTAAAGTATTTCATTTATAAATAGGTAAATATATTTCCATATTAATTTTAATTATATTAGTTTAGATATGAATTATATATCAATAATAAACATATGTCGATATTATTTTCCATATCTATATAAAGTGTTTAGCCTATTCCTTTAAAAATATATACATATATTCAGACTTATTTGGTTATATAAGCAGGCAGCAGCCGTAGCAAAGCTCTTTAATTATATTTGTTCATAAAAAGAATGGCGAGATTATCTGCCCGGTATCGTAAATTACAAAACCTAAAGACTAGATGTTATATTTGCAACTTTTTTACATGACATTTTCTGCCTGGTTTCCTCTGATAATAATACTTGAACAATTGTTAAAAATTGAACTTTGAGTACGTCTCTCTATGCTTATGTTTTCACAAATATACGTATTTGAATATCTATATCACGATCTGCAAATTGCATTCCATCACAACAAGTTATTCAACAATAAATTGTCCATAATAAGAGCTCGTACTTATGTATGTACGCGTATGTACATATGTATGCTTATGTATGTGCATGTGTTATTTGGCACGTATGTAAATAAAAAAGTAGCATAAATTGATTAATATAACTACTCTGTCAGGTGTACTGGCGAATTAAAGGCCGATTAAAGCTTTTTTTTCTTGTTGTTGATGTTCATCTAAGAAAGCATATCAATCTATATACATACGACCCTCATCGTCAATTGTCTAACCAACAATTCTATTACGCAAACTTATTATTCATGACTTTCAGTTCTGAAAGTTCAATTGCGTACTGAAATGAACTGAACTGCAGTTAATGATAAAAATTAAGCAACATGTTGAACATAGCTTAATTTAAATTTGAATTTGAATTTGTGCTATTCACTTGATTACACGTGGTTAATTCTAAATTGAATTAATTAATTACAATTTAAAAATATGAAACCTATTCTTATTTTATTTATGTTATTTAGATGCATCAATACTTGTGGGAATCCTTTTTGAAACTGTAATAACTTAAGAAATCAGTTTAATTGAGGGCCTGCCATGATTCATAATGATCAAAGCAAGACAACAAATTGTTGATTAAAGCTAAACCAAAGTAAAAATAGGTTTCAGATCAGGATCGGATAATGATTTATATAATTTACAAACCAGTTTAAGTTACATTTTACAGCAACTCAATCAATAAATATTAAATAAAACTGTAACCCATAAATATGATGGTAAATAAGCTTATTTAAGTGTCTATCTAAATATAGATATATCATAGGACCTATTTGCAGAATCTGCCTTAGTCAACCGCTGTCACATTTGGCTCTCTCTTGGCATGATCAACATAAGCTCAAAAATGAGATCACAAGAAACCCAATGACGGTTCTTGGTTTCCTTTTTTGTTTTTATCTGTTCAGAAAATATGCAAAAAGCAATCACATCGCATGGCCAGGTCAGTCCCTTTTAACTGCTTGCAAATTTATGTCTCAGCTTAAGACAACACTAAATGAGTGCCATGCATTTTTTTATCGCACGCAGCAGCAAGAGCAACATCGTCCAGGGTCCAACAACTAATTAGACATGTTAAAGAACTTGTTCAAGTCGTTGTTGTTGTTTTGTGTTGGCTTTGTGGAACTGTAAGCTGTGCTGGGCATTAAAATGGTAACACCCGACCCGAAAAGCCAGCAAGCAGCGAACACATTTAAAAATGCTCAAGTTAATTAATTGCGCAGCGAATGCATGCCAAAGAGACAGGCAGAGGGAATAGGACACGTCGGACGAGCCAGCTCCAAAGTCAATGACTTGATTTTTGCACCACGATAGGAGGCCAAGGAGGGACTGGGTCTGTGTCTGTGGCTGTGTCTGTGGCCCGGTCAGTGGATGCGTGCGTTTCGCTTTCATTAAACAAATATCCAAACACTTTTGCCGCTGATGCGATGACACTGATTAGCAATATCCCAGCCACTCGCTGGACTGAGGCCAGGACGTGAACTTCATTGGGAGCGGCGACAATGGGTCTGGCCAGACTCAACCTGCTTGGCACACATATTGTCTTAATAAATATAAAACCAAAACGTTTATATTCGGATAATTGGCGAAAGTTAACAATTGAAATTTGAAATTAACAGCCGCTTAACGAGTTGGCATTACTCGCTCCTGGGCCTGTGAGAGCTGTGGGCACAACTTCATTAGGAGCGACACGCCCACTGCCCAAGAACAGCACAACAACAATCAACGAGCTATGATTAATTGATCACAGTCGAATGCTGGAGAAAAACATTCGACGGCACAATCAAATTAAGCCAGCATATAAATGTGAGCCAATTATTAAAACTTAATTTTGATGTAGACACCAGACGATTCCCAATTTCACAGCCTCCTCAGCGGCACCAAACTAATGAGCCACATGCACTTGGCTGCCAAAACGAATTTTGTTGCTATTGTTGTTGTTGTTGTTGTTGTTGTTGTTGAAGTTGTTGTTGCTGCTGCTGTTGCTGCCTGTGAGCTGTACAACTAATCAAGCTGTTCGGGCTGCCAACTTTGATGCATTTCCCAAATTGATGCCCCAGATTGATGGGCATGCGGCGCTGGACACTGACTCCGACTCTGACTCTGACTCTCTATGCGTCTCTCTGACATATGCAAAACATTTTGTTCGACGCACACTGAACAAGCCAAGCAAACAAATGAGCTGAAAATGCAGACAAATGACTAACAAGCAGTCAAAGCAGTTGGAAGTATTCGACACAGATCTCAGCTGCAGCAACCGAATTTTTGTTTTATATTTCTATTAACTTAAATATACATTTTTGTGTGTTCTAATCTTTTTCTACTTCTTCAATTTTTATGATAATCAGTTTATAAAAAGTATGGATTCGTATTCAATTTTAATGCATAAGAAAACACCTTAAATGATCTTACTGAATGTACCTATAAGGAAGGCAAATATCTTAGCGTTTTCTAGTAAGTGAATAACTTTACTTTTTTAGTTTCTGCTATAGCTTCTAGTTTGTTTTTAACAAGAAGGCTCAATCATTTAAGAATATTTATAATTAAAAACTTTTTATACACTCAATATATTTATTAATATATACATCTACATTTCCAGTTCCAAAGGTAACGAATTGCTTACTCAAACCCAAATGCCCGACTGCTCAATAGTTTGTGGTATGGCAACACAAGCAAATAAAATAAAGATATTCAAACATATTTCAATTTTGTTGTTAGCCGAACTCGCATTGAACTGCGCTAAATTAACCGCAGGCATTCATTTTGGGTTTCGTGTCCGAATCGGAGGAGTTGAGGTTCTATAGCGGAGGCATTTTGATGAGTATTGATGAGTTTTAATAAATTGCTGATGAGTTTTCGAGCGCGCTTGGTTTCCCAAGCACAACGTGTATGCATGCAGCAGCCGTAGACGCGGCAACAGCAACAGATAGAGATATAGATACAGATACATCTGCTCATTTCTCCTTCTACTTGTTTTGGATATCTGTAACGACTGTGGGCACATAACAAGCCTCAACGCCTTACAACATTTGAGTGATGCGTTTTTGAAAGTGGCGTCGAATTTCTCAACCGTGAAGCGCCATGCAGAGCAGCGGTAATTGAGACGCTGATGCTGATGCTGATGTTGATGCTGATGCCAAAGCTGTTATCCCAGCCTCGCAGAGTGCGCTGCTTGGAGCGTGGTGCGTGGTGCGTGGTGCAGCCGTGTAGTCGTTTAATTGCCGCCATTATTAAACTCATTTATCGTGTTTTAATTTTAACGTTGAGCTTCACCAAGACCAAGAGCAAGAGCAGCAGCAGCAGCAGCAATAGCCGTAGCAAAGGTAACAGCAACAGCATCAGGTGTCTGACGGCGATGGGGCTTCAGTTTGGTTTCCATGGGCTCCGCTTAGTTCTCTGCTCATGCAGATGCTTTGGTATAATTAGCGTGGCCGACGGCAGCGCCGACTGCAGCTGCCATGATTTGGCGCTGATGCAGCAATTTACAAGAAAATTATGTTGTTTGCTTAATTAATAAAAGTAGTTTTTAATAGAAAGCCATTAGGCAAGCAGCCAACCAGCCAGCCGGCCATCCAGCCGTAAACGAACGAAAGACTTAGGCAACAAACTTGCTGCTTGATTGATGAAAATGCGAGACAATCTTTGCCAGAAATCACACTTAAATTATAAGCAAACTTAGCAAAAGTGTTGACTTTTGCTCACCTGTCCGAATTGGGCTGAAGCTCTTCCTCTGCAGCAGCTCCTCTTGTTTTTTTTTTAACGTAATCCCGCTTCTTAGCGCTTTCACGCCTCTTATTTATGTGAGGCTTTTGCAGCAAATGGCTGTAGTTCCCATGACAACACTTGCCGGACTGCATCGCGCGCCTACGCGTACCTTTGGCCATTTGCCTGCCAACTCATCATTGGGCAACTGTCTTTTGGCCTTTGTGTGGTGTTGGCAAGCTAGCTGGCTAGCTAGTTAGCTGGCTGCCTGGCTGGCTGACTAGCTAACTAAAAAGTCGTAATTAATGGTCGTATGTCACACTTTCGAGTTCATCGGTGTCAGGCAAACTTGAATTGGATTCGTCTGGTTTTCACTGTAAGCGGATGACGTCCGCCAAACTGTCGCATAAAATAATATAATTAACATAATCATAATCAACAGAGTATAAACGTTAAATTGAGGCTAATTACTTTATAACCGACACTCAACTGCGAAACATCGTCCATGGCGATGACGACGACGTCGAATTACACAAAAAACATGCTCACTTGTGGCAAACCCGTTTCAATTATGGGGAATCGAGTGATCTAGCGAGTGCTCAACATAGCTACAACCTCAACCTCAACCACCGCCCCAGCCCCAACCCCAGCTCCAACTCCAGCTACAGCCCGTAACTTCGGCCTCCAGGTCTCTAGTGCGCGTCAAGCAACTAGCCGCTAACCGGATGGGCCAGAAGTGTGCGACAGTTTCACATACGAAAGAGATTTGATTTCATTTTCGTCCAAATGGAGCTATGACCACGTTTTTAATGTCTGATTGTATAAACTGCAACAGTGTGATTATAATCCATTACAAAAAAGCACACAGCACGAAGTGCATACACTGCCATAAAAGGGGTATATGTACATAGTACGTTTCAAATTGCTTAAATAAGAGTGCGAGTAATTTTAAGATATATACTCACAGTTCTGAACTGGTTTATAATGCTAATGCATGTGAATTTGCATTTGAATAATTATGAATATTTATAATATTTAATTGAATTAACTTTATTAGTTAATAAAACTCGTATCATATAAATACAAATATATGATCTGTAATAATTTCATTTATAAATAATATTATTTATTGTTCATTAGATGAAGTATGATCATGCTATAAAGTATTCATCAAATGTTAATAATAATGTGAAGCTTACAATTTAAATATAATATAATTTAAATTATTACAAGCAAATATATTATTATATTTATTATTACATAAAACTGATTTAATTATAATATATTGTTTATATTAATTTGAAAATTAAGAATAATATATTTTTAATCGTACTACAAAATATTAATTATAAATGAAATAAATACTCGATTTTGTTAATTTGAAATTATATATCCTGCATATCCACGAAATTATTATATTATTATATTTTATTATTATTATTATATTTTATTTTTAATTTATATTTACATCAACGTCTTATCAGTTTGTAAACGATAGAAGTAATAAATAATAAAATATATTCAGATGGATTGTATTTTGTTCAACTTGTCTGTCTTAAAACTGATAATACTAAAAATTAAACAATCCATTTCTAACTGATTGAAGAGATATACAATTTAATACATTAATTTAAAAATTAAATTAAATTATAATATTCACAAACCTTTCGATATTTATCGAGTTTAAATTTCGCACAGTGGAATTCAACAAAGTCAAGTAGCCAAGGAAATCTTAGTTAGCGAGCGCAGCTATTTACTGAGCAGCTCCTCGCGCACAAGTGAAATATGGCGGCTGGTTGGCAAAAGATAAAAAGAAGCCAAGTTAACTGTTTTAAATTTTTATGACAAGCTCATGAAATCGTGTGCAATTGTAAATGCGCCATATAATTTACAGATAATTATTATAATTACAGGTTATTTCTCAGTTAACATATGAGTACGCGTATTTTGTTGTTGCTGCCACTGCGTATGGTTGTTGCTATAGTTGTAGTTGTAGTTGTCGTTGTCGATGTTGTTGTTGTTGGTTGAATAGCCAAGAGGCGTCTAACAAGTTTTATTTGCTCAGCCAGCAGTTGTTGCTGCTGGTGCTGCTGCCGTTGTTGTTGTTTTTGTTGCCATTTCATATGTATAGCTAGCAAACGATTAGCCGAGACTTCAGCTACGAAATTATTAAAATAAAAATTTTTACGCTTTAATTAGGTTTTTTAATAAGGCATGAATCCGAGCGCTTAAACATCGTTGCGCATTGCTTAATGCGCTGTTGTTCAATTAGCTAAATGCCAAATCACGTAAAAGTGTGCCAAATGAACTGAAAATCGAAAGACTTAGGAAACGAACTTTTGGTATGAAATATATTTCAGCTCAAAATTATATATAAATTATGAATTTGATTTGAAGAAAATCATATTGAGTGATCTTATGCATTGTCATATGGTAGCTCTGGTAAATTTGAACTTTAGTATTGGATTTAATTAAAATGATTTTAATCGCACGACCACTTGGAGTACGTGAGTCATTTAGTTACTCCACTCATCTCATAACTCGAGGACCAATTATGCGTTATGGTCACTGACTGGGAAAAGCAACAAAAGCTGAAATATGTTTGCACTGCTCATAAATAAATTTGTTGGGCAGTCAAAAAAACAGAAAAAGAAAAAAATAAAAGCATTCACAATCTATGGATGTTCCAGGGCCGGGCGCGATAAAAATCGCTGGCAATTTGTTAAATTTAACGATTTTCAACGTAAGCGAAACAACGGCGAAAACTGTGCCGAAAGTTAAGCAGCCCAAAACGGCCAGCCGCCTCCTCCTGCTTCGACTGTTTTATGACCAAATAAATAATTAAAATGATGCGTGGTGTTAAGTGCCGCCACGTCTCCAAGCTCCAAGATTCGAGCTCCGAGCTGGACAACAGTGCAAATGGCGAGCCACACGCAGCGCGTTCATTTCTTTTGAAAATTTGTCATAAATTTATAGCTTTCGCGCCGGGTTCACTGTACCCCACCGGCCTGGGCACAGGGCACGTACGCACTCTGACACTGGCCAGGCCCGGGCTTAATTGCTTGTCATGTGGCACACATTTCCAGCGCAAATTGGCCGTCAGATAGGCATGATCTCAGCTTTTACAGCACAGACCACACAGCACTCATCTCCATCTAATGCCGGCAAATTGCCAAAGTTGCCAAATTTCAAACTAACTAGGCCTACTCGGTCGAGTTCTAGGCCCAACGGCCTGCCGCGGTACGCCCTTTAACTCTGAGCCGGTTCTTAGACGGAGCGACGACAATTAAAGAGAATCGGGTCGGGTTTTAATGAACTAACTGCGGAACATTAAACTAATATGCTTTATGGCTGCTCGCTCGAGTTGTCCACCGAATGTCACTTGTTGCAGCTTCTTGTCTTTGGGATCTTTGAATCTTTGAAGTCGACATGTTTTTTATGATTATGTGCTCGTTAAAGCGCAGCCCGATGTCGGCCTTATCGCTTTGCATCGCCCGAGCACATAAAACAAAGAAAAACATAATCAAAACTGATCTACGGCTCACTTTATCCTGCGACCGACTGACAATAGCAAGTGGCACGTCTAGGAAGTCGCTTGATGAGGTTTCCCAGTAAATTCTGTCAAAATGGTTATTCTCTTTCATATGAGCATCGACATAAAATTGCGGCTGGCTGAGAAAATGGTTGAGGACATAAAAGGAGCGTGAATGAATTTTCAACTGGTGTAAGATGAGCCTAGATCAAATTTTATTAACCAACTGGAGTTTTTGAATGCTTGCCTTGTTATTTATTCATATTCATTATTTTTAATCGAAATTAGAGTTTGGCCAAAACTTCTATAAGCAAATTGTTAATTTGATCAAATAGCGGTGTTAGCAGATCTGCCACAGCTACCGCCACTGTATTAAGGCCCAGCGTCCCCAGCACTCCCTGAAGAGTAGCCAATGCAGATTGCTCCAGGCAAACGATTGGCTCCAGCAGCAGGCCACCAACATCGCCCACCAATCCAAGCACCTCGCCAACAGCATTCACTGCAGCTGTGGTAGTCAGCAGCTGAGCCAAAATCTAGAAATATATCTAGATATTAGCTTCGACATGATTTCAGAATTATTTCAATACCTACCACAATCAGAATACTATACTTGACAATTGCAATCATTTTCAAAAAAAAGAAACTGTCTATTTGACAGCTCTATTGCCATATTTATAGTGCATTTCCTAGACCTTCTTTTTCAATATTACAATTTCAGTTAAGGCTCGTCACGTTATCGTGCACAAATTGTGCAATTTGTTTGTGTTAGGCAAGAGATATGACTTTCTCGCTTATCTAGAACCAATTTAACACGTTCCGGTATCAGAGTCGAGTTTCAAGTTTTATGGCTCTATTAGCGGACGAAAGGCCAGCCAAAGCCCATAAAATTCGCTGCTTGCGAATCGAACTCGAACTCGAACTGATCCCTACATATAAACTCATCTCATTTCGTTGTTGTGCCGTCGCATTCAAGCAATTTTTCGCATATAACATAAATAATATTTTATTGGCAATTTAGTGGGGAAATTAATGTGCATACAGTTGGCAACTTTGGTAATTTATGCAAATAAAACGATCGTAAATTTGGCATTAAAACGCTTATTAAATGATCGTTTATTAGCCAAGGCCCAAGCCTACAACCACACACTCCATATCTAACCAAAGGATTAGCCCCCAGCACTCCCCTAGACCTTGCCTCGCCTCGCCTTGTCGTGGCATGCAACAAGGTTGCGATTTGTAGCATTCACATAAATTAAGTGATTAACCGAATTGTTCTTAAATGCTGCCAGCTACTTACACGATTGATATTATTTACGATTGCAGCCAAAGAGAGAGAGAGAGAGAGAGAGAGAGGGAAAGTGAATTATAGAAAAAAAGAGAGAGAGAGAGACATTGCATTGATATATGTACATTTGTTCCTATGCTCGACTTGATATGTGGGGCGCATCGGCCGCGTAAAAAGTGTCTATAACTTCTGGGAAACGTGGCCAGCGGCTGGGTCGCATATTGTATAATGTATTAGCTGGCGCATTGTGTGTTAATTTGACAACAACATCGGCCTGGCATTCCTTGGGAACGGCAGCAACAACACTTTTGCCGCCGTGGCGACAAACGAGCCTTGTTCCTGTCAAAAGTCAGAAATATAACCATATAAAATCAGTCGGCATGACCATTGAGTTGACTCGCTGAACGCTGCTGTCTCAGCATCTCCCTCAGTGTCTGCTACAGCCATGGCCATGACCATCATCAGCATCATCATCATCATCTTCATCATCTTCATCCTGGGCAAGAGCGCAACAGGATTAGCAAAATTAATGCGGCAAACGCTTTAAGAGCTGTTTCTGTCTTCCACACTCTCCCTCTTCCTCTCTCTCTCTCTCCCTCTCGTTACTCAATGAAACTGCGATTCAAGCTGTCAGCGATTTCAGTCCTCAACTTATCAGTCCGCAAGAATCAAACAATTTTGCCTCTTTCATAATACATTCAGTATTTTGAGCGCGTTGATGTCTAGCAGAATTTTAAAGGCATGTTAATAGAGGATCTGACTCTTTTTTTTTTTTTGTCTTTCATCAAACTTTAACTTCCTTTGATTATATAAAGTCTGCATCCTAAAACATCTTCGACTACCTCAGTATACGTAGATTAAAATTAATGAACTAAAAGTAATTAATAAATATACTGAAATTATACCAAATAGAGTATAATTTTACCTAATAGTTAATAAAACAATGTGCAATATTCCGATTTATTAGATTTTCCTTTTTTATCTAATGATCAAAAATAGAACCATTCATTGAATATTTCAGACTGAAATTATTTGAATAATACATTATTTATGCATAAAACACGATGTATGACAATTTATAGTGGAATGAGATAAACTATAGCTTTCTTCAAACACCTTCTACATGTGGGAAAGAGAAAATTTCTCATTCATAATCGATCGATGGCATTGTATTCGAAAAAGTATTCATTCAATAAAGTTGTCTGGGATAGCTCTTCAGTTCGCTGCTGATTGAGATGAAGATGACTTAATAATTGAAATTTATCAAAATATATTAAGCAAACCGTTTTTAAATCTTAAATGCCACATTAATTACAACGTCTTAGCGACACAAAGAGAGACACAGATAGAGAGGGGGACATTTAAAGAGTGCCTGACAAATGATTGAACAATTTATAACTATTTACGAAAGCAACATGCAGAGAGAGGAGAAGAAAGAAAAGGAGAGAGAGACTGAGAGAGACTGAGAGAGACTGAGAGAGAGAGAGAGAGAGAGAAACGCTGAGATTCCGCTGTCTCTGCCCACAACACAAATTTATCATAGTCCATAGACAATGCAATCGAAGGGGCCCAGCGAATTGTGTGGATTGTGAACTGGAGAGCTGGCCATTCAATGTCACAACTGAGGCCAATAAATTTCAACAATTTACAACGGGCAATTCATAAATTTATTAATGAATTAAGTTATAAGATAATTTACAGTTGATGCTGATCGAAACGCAATCTGCCGAACAAAATGATCATCACTGCTGATCGCGGCAATATATCAACAACGGACGTGGCCCAAGCAGACGCAACCTAATCGAATTGTAGCGAAAGCAGAAGCAGCAACAGCAACAGCAAAGGCAGCAACAACAACAACAATAGCAAAGGCTAAAGCAAAAGGCAACAACTACAGTGAATTCTCAGAATTGGACCGGGCAAATGGGCAAAAGGCTGCAAAAAATTTAAATGAAGCTGTGGCCGAGGATCCAAATCGAGCGCGTCTCTGACTCTGGCTCGTATTCGTATTCGGACTCGGACAGGGAACAGGCAAAAGGCAACAGGGCTCTGGTATGCGGCGACTGGCTGCAGTTTGTCTGCCTGGCTTATTGCTGCGCATTTCTATGCAAAAATCGAAGGCGAGCTGGCCATGATTAGCCGGGCAGCCGCGGTTCCATAATCGTTATCAGCGGCACCATCATCGACAACAGACAACAAGCTGCATTTGTATTTCTTTTTTCTTTCCTTTTGATTTTGGTTTTGTTGCTTATAAATTGGAATTTAAAATTAATTAAGTTGTCGTTTTGCGCTTTTATCCAATTTATAACTAATATGACACCGATTATACGAAATATGTTCGCTAATTAACGAACAAACACCACAGTCAGCCACCGCCTGCCATTCCCCTGGCCCAGCCTCTGACACTCGCTGCTCATCTAACTTGGCCAAGAACCATGGCAGACAGGCAGGCAGCAGCACCAGCAGCAGCAACAACAGCATCTGCATCTACTCTGTCCACAGTTCTGGTCTGGCCAGGCTAAGCAAGCCTGGCTGCCTACTCTGGCCCGATCTTTGAATCGTGTCCGCGTGCTCGTAATCTGCTCGCTGAAGACGCGTTGTAAATTGTCTGACAAAGCTTATTTTATTAATTTAAGCCATAAGCGTTGGCCTCGCGTTGCCGTTGTTGCTGCTGCTGCTGCAGCTTTGACTTGTTTGTTTGAAGCACCTTTTGCATACGCGGCCAAGTATCGCCAAGCAGCGCCAATTTATTGCGCATCGTAAAAAGCCGTTTGCGTTTTAATAAGCCATGCCAAACACGCGGCGGTTGTTCCGTTCCGTTTCGTTCCGTTCCTCGGCTCGCGGGTTGTTAGCAGAAGGCGTCGATGTTGACGACGTTTTGATCATTTGACTTTAGCCAACGTCCAGCGCACTGGCCCAATACGAAGGTAACAAGAAGAGAAAAAACGCAGCTAAGCTCTCTCACTGCATTCCTGTCCATAACGAATTAGAGTGTCTTTGGTGTAATCGAGTGTGAATGTACATACATACACAGAGAGGTATATGTATGTATTTGGCTGTCCGTCGAGCAATTGGGCAAATTGAGCGACATTGGTTTATGTTGTTAAGGGGACTTATAACGGCATTTAATGGCAAGCCAGAGTCTGCCAATAAACATAATCATTTTATAGCAAGTTAAGACGGCGACTATATAATTGAGTTATGACACCTGTTGAGCTGTCAATCACTGTCGATAATGAAAATGCTTTGAATTGTTTGTGTTTGTTTGATTGCACATTGAATAAACAACTTTGACTTGTTCATTAATTTATAATTTAAATTGCAAATATGACTTGTTAAAATAATATTTCTCTCTTCAATATCAATTTAATAATATTTTCTGTGTACTGCATAATATCTGAATTATAGTTTGATCAATTCTCGATTTCTTCCTCTACATAAAATGTTATAAGAACATGTTTTTTATATCAAATACAAACTCTTTCAATGCAGCAGAATTAAGCATTATATTCCACTCAACTTTGTATTTGCTCGAGTCGCTCACTTTCAGACTCGATCTACAAAACTATGGAATCTCAACTTAAGTGTGCTTTGAGAGCTCAGCCAAATTTGTTGCTTTTTCATACTCTCTTGAGTATGCAAGCATAAAGAAAACGTTTGATATGCTAATGCTAAATTTTGGCATTTTCATTGAAATTTATTGTAAGGGTATATAAGGTATAATGGGTATATGAAGGGTATATTGGCAGGGTATGCATATAACAAATAGTTTTTCGCGAGAATTATGTATGTTGTTCGTATACTTTGACTATAACAATGTTGCTTGATAGAAAGCTATCTCCCTTCTTCAATCTCTCTCTTTGGCTATCTCTCCCCCTCTCTCTCCTTTTCTCTCTCTCTCTCTCTCTCTCTTTTTCGCTATTACTCTCTCTTTCCACTTCTCTTTTTTTCTCAGACTCTCTCCGCCTTTTTCCACATTCATAAATTTATATTATATTTCCGAATTGTAAGTTTTGTATATACACATATAACTATTTAAACATTTATTTATGCATATAAACAAAAATAATTTTGATATTTTCAATATAATACAAATTAGGGAATTTCATAGAAAAATGAAAGCCTTGTACAGAATGCACCTTAAATCCCACTATACTACAGTGAAAGCCCTGCCCAATACTTAGCCATAACAGCATTAAAATAAATATGTCAAAATTAAGTAAGCAGCCACAAATTCACACAGCCCCACCAACACCACCATCAGCAGCAGCACCACCACAAATCGACAACAACAAACTTGCGATAAGCCGGCCACAATGGACAAACCACAAACAAATATAGCAGAGGGAGAACACGAAACGAAACTCTTCCTTTGGCCGTGTGTATGTTGTTGGCCATAAAAAAGGCGTTGAAATCAGTAAAAATAGCCGTGGCTAAGAAATACTGCTGCCGGACTCTGGTCTGGCGGTCTGTGCAAACAAGGCCTGGGCATCTAGATGGGGCCATTGGCCAGTGGCCATTGGCCGGGCTAAAAGAGAGCTAACAGGCGCGTAGAGTTTGTAAGGACGAGATGGGCGCAAAAATCGTTTACAAATAAATCAGAAAGCGATAAATAAGGATTTTGTCTCGTAATAACTCAGCGGGAGCCATTTAACATGCAATCATAACGAATCGATGCTGAACGCTTTACCGAATGCCAAGACCCAGGGCCCAGGGACATGCAGCAAGGAGCACGGGCCAGAGAGGAACGTGGCCAGCAAACACGCTTTCACACCAGGCAGCCAAGTTGGCAAGTGTGTGTCGAATTGTTGTTGACTTGTTGCAGTTGTCGCTGCTGCTGCTGCTGCTGTTGTTGTTAATGTAGTTCTCGGGCCTCGGGCATCGAAATAAAGTTGCAAACAAGAACGCGAAAATTGTGGCCAGGGCATCGCCTGAGCCTTTAGCACAATGACAGGGGCGTTCTCGGTTTTTATGAGCAAGTTTTTTTTTATGCCTGCCCCTATCACAAAACATACCCGAAACATGCACTTGGCTGCACTTCATAATTTTTCCAACGACATCAACGATGATTCCCGTAACCCCTTACTACTTAAGTCATATCCCTTATGGCTTAGCCCCAGCTCTGTTTTTCCGATGCTTCCGCTTCAGCTGTTGTGCCTTGGGCCGTCTCGGCCTGCAACAACAACAAGCTCGCCTAATTATGTTGTAAAACAATCTGGTTTCATTTGGTCAGCAGGTCCTGTGCCCAGTCTAATAACTCTTTGGCAAGGGAAGTGATTAAAATTACAAAAGTCCGCGTTGACGCTATGCCCACAATGGCTGCCAGGCACGCAGACACGCAGCCGAGGCATCTACACGATTTTCTATGACTAATTGCCAGAAGTGTGTCACAGGAAAAAAGGCCCACTAACGACCCGGTACGGGTCTGCAAATGCAGACCGACAGGTGAGCTGCCAGGCCGACTTAGCTTATGGGGTCAGGCACGCATAGGTGAACATAAAGGACTTATCGCGATGCAATTGCAACTGCAGTTAACCCGGCTAACAAGAAATTAAATTCCATTACGCGCGCGTAAGTCAATTTGCCCAGCACAAGCAATGGGGTTAGGCCTAAGTTAACCAAAGCAGCACAGTGGACACATCGCCTCTAATTCTAAGTACGTGAGCAGTTAAAGAAATGTAGCAGAGAAATACTTTTTACTCGCCATATCGAATACCCTTCATAGCTGAGTTGTCTCTTAGTGGTCCAGGGAAGCCAAGAGGATCTCAGTTTGAGTGAAATAAAATCACTTTACTGCTTTCTTAAATAAAGAGAGTATAAGAAATCTATTTGAAAGGACATGCACGTGAACCTCTGTTCAGAGACACGGATGAACGGGCAGACGGACGAACAGATAGGCGCAAAGTTGGATAGATGGACGAGCAGACAAAAGGACACAGATTGGATAAGAAGGACTACGTAAGAGTGGTACTAATATTGGTATTAACTACTTTATAAAGATATTATTTCTTATACATAAAAAAATAAAGTCAAATTCAGTTACGAAATAATTAAAATATATAGCCTATCATCAACTATTATACGCATGTTGAACCACTGTGCAGTCGGTGTAGACGCGTAGAGCTAATGAAGAGGTGGTAATTTATGTGGCTATATTCACCTGTTCCTAGACACGTTTTAATAAGCCAGTGACTGAGGCATGAATGGGAACGAGTTGGCCAAATGGAGACGTAGACATGGGCTAACCTGGCAGGTCTTATACGTGGATCTAACAGCCTCTAGCTGAACGTTGTCTGCTTACCAGCAGAGCCTCGGCCAAGTGCAGGATTAATTAATTGCTTGCTGCTACAGCGGCTGCTGCTGTTGCTGTTGCACCAACGCTGCTGATCATGTCTGCTGAACACATGACGTATACGTGACATTTGAGAAATGTTCAGTCGCTTAATGTGCGACATTTTGTTTGTTTTTGCCAACTGCCAACGACTTTTGGCTGCCTGCAGTGGCTACGACATCAGCTCTTGCCACAATTTTTTTCCTTCTGCTTTGCATATTGCGCATTCGGTATATAATGATGAGCAGCATCGCTCCATTCAGGCAGCCGGACAACAGCGTTGTCAAATGACTTGCGTAAATTTATCGTAAATGCCATCAACGGTAGCTTCACAGTCATAGTCGCAGTCAGCTCGCTTAGCCACGTTTGGGCCAACTTAAAAGTCAGTTCGTTGGCCAACTCATTCGGCGAGTCAGTTAGTCAGCCACTGCCAGGCTAGCTTAATCCTCGTTAATCCTTTCCACTGCCTGAGCTCCCTAGCTGCACATAAATTTAGTCCCCCCTTGCCGACATTGTTGTTGGTAAAAATGTCATCCCCGCCTCCGCATCAAACATGTGATATGCTAATGAAATGCAACGCAGTGCGAAGCCTCTTTTGGGCTCTGGGCATGCGCCAATCTGCACCACAATTTGCATTGAAGCTCAGCCAATGTGTGGTTAAACAGAAGAACTGGACCTCAGCTAGATGCTGCGTGCTGTGGTTCCAGCTGCATCTGCGCTGCTTGACATATTTAATTGGAAGTCAATTGCTTTCCAGGCAGGAATTTAATTTGCTCAAAATGTGATGTTGAATCGATCAATACATATGGTATTCTAATGTAATCTTTACATTTCCCAATTTGATATAGGCAAGTATTGTTCAAGTATTGTTAAAGACACTAACAATGACACTGCATTCAACTATAGGAATTAATACACAATACTGAAGTCCTAGAAATTCTTGACTGCAACCCTGTGCATCTGTCCATCCGTCTGTCCTTGATGTGTGAATTCAGTTTGACTCACATCATCGAAACCTATCAACAACATTTCTATGAAATTACCCAAAATAGGGAACGATAAAAGCAGTGGGGATATTTTCTAGTCAATCAGTCCAATTTAGAGCACTATTATATGTCTTGCCGCAGCTCTGAAAAATTAAACGTATGCCTACCTGATAAGCTAACCAAAATCTTAACTAATATATAATACCAATCAATAATATAAATAATTGGTAAATAAATGTTGATCCTTTTATAGCGGGCGAACTGGTTCGTAGTTTTTGCGGTACTTCAACAATTACCCTAACAAACAATCCAAACTCAGCGCCTCGACTCGGCTCAGTTAACAAAGCGGCGGCAAACGGCGCTCCAGTTGAACACACTTTGGTGACATTCAATGGGGCCGGGGCTTGTAGTTTGTGTCTCATTGTCATGCCCGGCTTATTGATTGGAATACAATGGATCCTTAAAGTGTGCTTACAAGCGCCGTAACTCAAACAAATTGCAGCCGCCTGCAAACGCCTGACTGAGTCGAAGACGACAACCAATACGAGGAGGAGGATGACGCTGACGACGACGCCGACGACGACGACGACGGGTAACGACACTGATCAACAGGCGCGGCGATGTGGATGCACCAGGCAACAGCAGTTGGGGCAACTAGGGCCCGGTTTTGGGCCAATGCGTTTTACATGATGGCTACACGACAAGACAGGAGCGGCAAGCTGGCCAGCCAGCCAGCCAGCCATCCAGCCATCCAGCCATCCAGCTTAACAAGAACAAGATAAGCCCGCGCCCCAATATTCGTTGTTGTTCTTGTGGCTTTGGTTGTTTCAAGTTATTCCAAGCTCGCCATGAACACACGGACCAGAGGCGCTACTGACGCGCTTATGTTAAATTTACCAAACAAGCGATTTGTATGCAATTTCGCGATCGTCGAGGAGAAGTCAGAAGCGCAGACAGTCAGGCAGGCAGGCAGGCAAACGTGCTGCTGAAATCCAAATCCCAGCGAGACATCATGACGTCGTGGATTTGGCGAGGGCTGCTAGCAGCTATTGCTATTGTCTTAGCCACAACGTCGGTCGCCCTGTCTGCCGCTCTGTCTGCATATGCGCCTGCTGATCCGCTGCCTGCCTCGTCAGCAGCGTCGCGTTGTTGCCGTCGCAATGTCTAGTTTATTGGCGTGATTTTTTATTTGCATTCGAAATGTTTGCTTGCCAGTACAAGTTGTTGTTGTTGTTGTTGTTGTTACTGTTGTTGCTGCTGATGCACGTGATGTATGCGACGCGGCCGCACGGCCTGTGTCCGTTTTGCTCGGCCGCCACACAATTGCCATAAGTTTGCTGGTCGGTCCGCAATTATTTGCGGAATTCCTTTTGGAATATATATTGACTCTGACTCCCAGTACGGACTCTCGATCGAGACTTGTGAAACTGCGCACTGGTGGAAGCTATACGTGCCTGTGTACATGTCCGCATGGCAGCGCCTCGGACTAGCTTTGACAGCCCATACAAAGCAGCCAAACCCAATGCCAGAGCTCGTTGTCGTGGGCTGGGCATTTGGTATTCGGTCTCGCTTCGTCCGTCGCTCGGCTCGCTTTATTCCTCTGTTAATTTGTCATGAAATTTCGTTTTTTAGCGCATTCCTTAAATGCGTGCAATTTGTGAAATGCTTTCCAAGGCGTGAGAAGTGGCTGCCGGAAATAAAACTGAGTGCAATATGTGGAAATTGATTGATCAGCTCTCGTTCTAAGAATCTTTTTTTTAATGGCAACTCAATAATTCCATTATACGAGAATGCTTTTCTGAGAACACGTATATTTATATTTATGCGACAGCTGACAATAATAATTATTGATACTCGATTTGTGGATAATCGTGATGTGTACGAATTGATCCAGTAACTAGAGTATAGGCTAAATTAAGTCAGAGCAAAGGCAGAATATCATAAATGAAATCTCTAAGAACAGAGTAAAAAATAGCTTGTATATATTGCAACTCAAAGAGAGATATAAAAGCTATCTATACTTAAAAGAAGAACACAATTATTTAATAATACATATTTAAAGTATATAAGTTTTTCAGTAATTGGTAAATAGTAAGTATCTAATAGCACAAAAGCTACAAATAATTGCAAAATAGAAAAATCATATATATATCTATATATATCTATGTTAGGTCGTTAATTATTATGCATCACAAGTGATTGCCAATGTAGACCACCAATTGGAGTTCGAGATATCAGAGCGGTAGAGTATTACGCTCGGTATGATCGCTTGCCCTATACTCGCTCTCCAGAACATGTGTTAGCCTATGTTCGCTCTCCCATCCAGTTGCCTGTTATGTTCAAAGTTATGAAATATAATCAATATAAGCTTGGACCCAATTGAGTGTACAAGTATTTTCTGGATTCAGCTTGTAGTGATCTGAACTTTTATGAAAGCACAGAAAGCACAAAAAAAGACCCTTTTTAATTTTTAATTATTTAATAATTAAATTCTAAAAAGTGCATTAAAACTTGTATATATATTTGTAATCTAACATTAAGTTTTCATATTCATCGTATACTTACTTAGGTTTCTCTTCCGTACTTAGGTTTCTCTTCCGTATATTCAATACTTTACTTTATAATATAAGAAACTAAAAAAAAATAATTTCCCACTAGAAAATTTATAAAAAAAATTAATTTTATTATATTTAATTTAAAATTTGTATCAACTTCAACCACATATTTTTCTGATATGAATAACAAATTTTATTTTATTTCTCTGATCACAATTTAATGCCACTCACTCGATTCTCTTAACAATGTCTATATTTGCATTTTGGCAATCTGATTATCGTGCAATTTAGCTATAAAAAATGTACATATGTATATATAGTCAGAGGTCATTATATATAATTGCAAAGATAACATTCAGTCCACCCACTCGCATCAACACCCATAACCAAAGGCCGTCCGCTTCTTGGCAAGCAATGCAGCCAGTTGAGTTGGAAGAGGCGCCTCCGTTTGCACTAACCTGTCGGCGTGGCAGAGTCAATTGTGCAACTGCCCCAAGTGTCAAATTAGACAAAGAGCTGGCGCAGACTCAATACAAACTTGCAACTGCCAACATGCAACTGGCGACTGGCGACTGGCAATTGGCAATTGGCAATTGGCAAATGAAATGCTCACTGCCAGCTTATTCCAGCTCGCACACTAGCTGCCGGCCAGTTCAGAACTGGCGTCTAATTTTCCACGAAACGAATTCTGGTAAGGGGTGGTATTTCTAATACCCACTAGCTGGGGTTCAAAATGGGTATATAGAACTGAGTTTACAGGAGAAAAATCTAAAAGAAATCAGTATTAAATATGTTCAGATTCAGCAAGGTCTTAATCTAGCTTTGGCTTGGACATAGGTCTTATCTTGATAGCTTCATAGAGTATATTCAATTTACACACAGACTAATGTGTTGAGTTGATCTACAGATCTATGTCTGCTTAAACATATTGAAGTCTTATGCTATTGAAAAATTTAATTTTAAGCTTAAGTCTGAGTCAAATATCTACCATTTAGGATATCATCTAGTCGAGCATGACAGCACTTCTACTTGCTTTGATTTGCATTTGCATTTGCATGTGGGTGGTCAGCAAATTGCCAGAACGTGAGCACAATTTTAAAATTAACGGCAAGTGGTTAGAACAGCAGCAGCAGCAGCAGCAGCAAAGGGCAGACAGACGGACAACGGGACCGACGGACCAACGGACCGTCGCGACGGACGGAAGGCCAAACAGACAAGCAGCGCATTCCAGCCACAAAACTGTTGCAATTAATTGCATAAAAGTTTTAAAACCGTCAGCATTTCCCAACTCCTCTAGCACCCAATAGAACAATGGCGACTTGTGCAAACTATGCAACAAGAACAACAACAACAATAAAGGCGACAACAACAACAACAACAACAACAACAACACTAAGAATGTGGCCATAATCGGAGCCACATCGTCGTCATGGTCGTGCCTTTCAGTTTGAAACGTGATCGATAGACTCTGACTACTAGCCTGGGCTCAGGCAACAACAACAACAACATCAACAAATTGGTCTCTTTTAGCCGTAGACGTAGACGTAACCAAATGTTTTGGCCTTAGTCAAATTATGTTCTTTGCCTCGTTTGATAATGAAACTGCAAATTGAAGTTGCTATTGGTGTTGTGGTTGTTTTTGTTGTTGTTTGCGTTGTTGTTGTTTTAGTTTTTGTTATTGTTGTTGTTTTTGTTATTGTTGTTGTTGCTGCTGCATCTCAAACTGTTTGCTCACACCGTCTGAGGCAGCGATTTTGAGCCTCAGAGAGCAACGCTAATGATTACGTGTTATCGTGTTGTAATTTTGCATAAACCTCTAATGACGACTCGACTGGGCTGGCCAAGCGAATCCAAGCAGCCATCCATCCTCTTATCCATCCGCCTATCCATCCACTCATCCAGCATCCATCTACAGATCGATTCAGTGCTTCGGGTTATATGGTTTAGATCATGGCAGCGGACACTAACTAGGCTCATCATGGAGCGTTAACAAGCTCATTTTTTTAAACCTGACGTACTGAGTGCACAGGAGGACAGCGGAATCAGCGAACCAAGTTTTTAGCTTGGCCAATTTCATAGCACTTACCCCGATCATAAATCGTTAATCGTTTTTAATCGCATTTATTTTGCTATGCACCAAACACTCGAGGTATGCCAAACGCAAAGTGAATAATATTTTACTCTGATGTAAATGGATTTTAATTTACCAAAAAACCTTTTTTTAGATAAACCTAAATTTTAAATAATAGAACATTTTACATAATAATTTTTATTTTAAATAAACATTTTACATTTACACTTTGTCATTCAATGAGTCCCACATATAATTATCAGAAGCTAATCACATATAAAGATCAGAAAAGCTTACGTTAACTCTCTTGTCCACTGCACATTACTAATGTTCGCTTACTTTTTTCTTCTATTGTAAGCCATCTCAGTTTTCCATCTCTCTGTGACTCTCTGTTGCCTTTCTTCCGATGCCTCTCTTCCCGCTCTCCTATCACTCTCATTCTATCGCCATCTGTTTGTCTATCATTTCCTATTATTTCCACATCTCTTTCTCTTTCTTACTTCCTTGGTCTTCTACTTTCCACCCACTATCTCTATCGTTCTCTTAATTATTCAAACACCTTCGCCTTTACTCTCATCCTGAACTTTAGTTTAGTTTCCTCACTCCAGATACAAGTAATTTTGATCAAGATAAATAATTATAGATAATCGATCCAAAAGACCTCCATAGAAACTTGATACACCTGAATATATGTATGTGTCTATCATCATTTCTATGATCTTAAAACATAGCTGTTGGCATCATCAACACATTCTCATAATGTGCAACAAACGATCCCAGTGACAACATCAACTGAGATCATTGAATCTCATCTCTGTCAGGCAATCAACACCTACAACAAAGTAGATATCGGCCAACTCTATGCATGATAAAGTATTTCGCCACATTGTCTAAACGAGCTCGAACACGGTTATCCACAATGATTGAACTAAATTTTCATTAACCGGTGCCCGTAGACAAAACGTTTTCCTGCTAAAAACCTACTCCAACCGAACTCGAAAGCATATTAAATTGAATTTTTATGTTCTCACAAAGCATGAAAATTCATGATGCCGGGCACTGGGAACAGATGAGACCATAAAACTGAAACACTAGCCATGGCCAGGTCCATTGCTGCTGATGCTGGTGCTGTGGCTGAAGCAGAGGCTGTGGCTGCTGCTGCTGCAGAGTGTGTGGGTTAATAAATGGGCCCCCGAACCCGCAAAATGCAATGGCCAATTGTCGGAGACGAGGGAAGCGTTGCTAAATTATGGTTATTTAAATAAACAGCACACGATTTGATTTGGCTGAGCAAAAGTGTTGCCGTGGCCGCGAAATGCGAGCGCCTCTCAAATTGGACAAGGGATCAAGCAACTGTGGACGAGCCAGAGACGTCTGGAAATTATGTTGTAGCTGCACTGATCGTGCCCTCGCTCACTCACTCGCTCTCTCGCACTGGCGATAGATTCGTCTTGGGGGTTGTGCCATCAGGCCATGATTGAGTAACGCCCATGACTGGCACTGAGCCATCTAATTATGAGAGTCCAGCTGGCGAACGTTGATTGCAGCAGAAGCAGCAACAGCAACGGCAGCAGCAGAAGAGGCAGGGACTCCACTCCGAGCATCATTAGCTGATGAGCAGCGTAGCCTCCTGATGGCCTCCCTGATAAGCAAACATATAAAATGCAATGTGCGTTTGCCATACGGCATGACCTTTGCCCCCCCGACAACTTTTGGCCCACAGATCGGGCGTTGCGGCGTTTTGTTTATTTTGAAGCTATAATTTAAGCGAGTAATTGCACGCTGGCGGCCAGAATTTGTAACTAAACTGCAAATTAGCAGCCAATTCTCCAGCCGATTAATAACCATAATTATTGGCTCAAACGCTGACGAGCGAACGTCGCAGCAAGAAAGAAGACGAAGTTGCCGTTGCCTTTGCCTCTGTTGTTGCTGTTGCCCTGGTGAGGATCTTGATGAGGAGGTACTCGGCTCAACCCCGTTGTCTCTCTGTGCAAATTGCGCCAACTCTCCGGCTGAGCTGCTCAATTGCCAATTCGTGATACAGATACACTACACACAGGGTAGAGAGACGGGATGGCTATGAGGAAGGAGCAACTGGCACGGCCCAAACGGGCGCGGCGCAGCAGCAATTTAAATTGTGAGCGCGTCTGGCTTAATTACATAAACCTTGGCTATATCCGATGCACCAGCTCCGACTCTGGATATATAGCCGACGGCGCACTCATCCAAGTCCGAGCCTGCTTGATAGGCATGTGTCTAATGAAGGGGCCTAATTAATGTGCGTTGTCTTCGTTTCTTTTGGGGAATCGAAAAAGTGAAATTGTAAAACGTGTTGAAATGCCCTGAGTCCCAAGGATTTGGCTTGCAGACCATGATTCCAGCTCTTCTTAAGCCCAGGACAAATTAATAAACGTCGATGCCCCATTAAATTGTCTGCCTTAATGCATGTAATAAATTGTATCTTCATGTTGGCAGAACAAATATAGATATCGCTTCGACAGACAAAAGCAATTATATTATTAATAACACGGAAGTCAGAGATACGAAGAAAAATCACTAAAAATAATAATAGTCAAAGCTATTGGCACGAATTCGAGGGCCTTGGAATAGAATTCCACTATAATTACGGCATTATTTTTCATCCTGAGGATTAATAATAGTTTTATGAAATACAATTCACACAATAAAATAAATGTAAAATGAATATATTTATGTTTTCCAGCAGAATTTCGCATTTCCTCCATTCTTGCTATACACATTTCAAATATTCATCAGTGGCCGTAACGGCCAAACTGATATTTCGATAAGTTATCGAGCCTAACAGGAGCTTAACATTGCGTCAGCGACTCACTTTTGCTCACGTTCAAGTGCGAGCTGTAGCATGATTCGTTCTTTGCGTTGTGACTTACTATTTTTAGTTTTGCCTCCAAAAATTTACTGCTTTTAAGATTTATTTTATACAATTTCAATTTAAATTTATATTAAAAACATTTATGTATATAAATAAAATTCAATTAGATAACAACTGCCAGTACAATATGTTTGTGTTATGTTTGCCGTTGTTAAACAGCTACAATCAAAATGTTAAGCGTTGTCAGAACTGTAAACGCCTTTCTTTAGAAATTATTACAATACAACAGAAATTAAAAGTATATAGATATATGAAAAAGGCACAAGTGTTTTCGTTTAGTTTTGAGAATTAACATTGAATGTTAGAAGTGGACAACTACAAACAAAGAACTAAACGGCATTAGGCACTTTGACTTTACACGTTTTGGTGTAGGTTTATGCGTAGGAAAAGCTGAGTTAGGCAATCGAATGCTGCAGCTTACTCCACTAGACACTCTTCTTCATGGTCATCTCGTGGGCGGTGCGCAGGCGTCGTCGCAGCTCATTGGGGAACCGTTCGTAGCATTTCTTGCACACTGGCTTCTCATCGTACTCGTAGAATTTCGATTTCTGCGTCATTTTCGTATCGCACACGGAACAGGCAAAGTGGTGAACGCACCATGCCTTGTTCAATGCGGTGAAAACTAAAATGGAAATAAAGAAAATGTATTCCCAGTAAATATATAATAACACTAAGCCCTAACGAACCATCTCCAGCAATGACCTGATTGCAAACAAAGCACAAATTGCCAAACAGCTGATGATAGTGCGTCTCACAGTATGCCAGTCCACGCTTCTCATAGTGGCGATGACCCAAGAAAGGTTTCTCGCACTTGGCACACACGAAATGCTCGACGTGCCAGTGCTTTCCCAGCGCTGTAACCACACGCTCCTCAATGGGCCGACGACAAGCGCCACAAATGGGAATGCCCATCTTGTCGTGACAGCGAAGACAATACAGTTCGTTCTAATGAGATTGATACAAATAAAATTCAATTAATACACAAATAATAATCATAATAATAATAATAAAAAAATACACACCATATCGTTCGCAACCAAGCCAGGCCGGCTCTTGACCTCACGTGCTGTGGCGTCCAATTCTATGCCGCAGGCCGAGCAGTTGAAATGATAGCCATGATACACTTCACCACGGAAACGCAACGGCTCCTCGTCAATCAAGCCGCTATAAAGATTTAGCTTAGTATGAAACTTTAGATATATGAGACATAGTCCACTTACTGGCACTTCTGGCACACATAGCGACCCGTTATCTCGGCCTTCACCTTGGCATTGCACTCATGACATAGCGCACGATTTTGGTTGCGAATGAAGCCACTGTCGGCCAGCTCTTTGGCGCACAGCTGACAGCGGAAGCACTGCGGATGCCAACTCGCAGACATGGCTTTAATGACACGTCCAATTACGAACTCGCCGCACTTGTTGCAACAAGGTGCGAATAGAACATGGAAGTCCCGTTCACAATACTTGCGTCCCTCGAACTCGTAAAAAATGCCATCCTGAAATGGACGGAAGCACTGGGCGCAGCTGTTTCGAGGAAGTAAAGAAAGAAAGAAAAGAAAAAACTATTTATTACTATATTAGTCAATAACCTATCTACACTCTTTTTTAATATAAAAAAATATATATGTATTATAAAAAAAAGAGAATAAATAAACACATATTTCATATCTACACACATTCACTATATCGAGTGCTCACTGTTTGCACTTACACAAAACACTGCGTATGCCAAAGCTCTCCGTTGGAATTGACAATCTTCTCGGTGGGCTCGAAGCCGTCAGCGCATCTCGTGCAATGCATTGCACCCAGCGACATATTGATGGCCTGGACTCTGTAAGAGCAAAAAGATAAACAATTTACGATTAGCATAGATAATATTGTGAAGTACACGTAATTAGCAAACAGTTACACTTCAGCTTTGGAGTACATCATGATGAAGCCTTTGGCTCACGACTGTGGGAGCGCATGGAAATGACAACTGGAAAACGGAGACGTTTGGGCAGCAACTTTGCGTGGCTGGCTTATCAAGCGAGCTCGTATTGTTGACGCGGGTGAATCATATTTCTGACGAATGTTAAGAAAGCTTTGCATTCCTTGTGAATTGAATTGGGCAATGTAGTCATAAGTAGCTTCGGCTTCGGTGCACTGCGAGTGTCGCCAGTTGAAAAGCAATCGTCAAACAGTGCAGATGATGTGAGAGGGGTCCGTGAAATTTGGAATTAGATTTGCAATCGATAATTTTGAATCGATACATTTGCATCATTTGAACTAAGCGCCACAGCGAAACGCCAAAATACACACACACAGCTACAAGTACGCCTATGCGCCAATAGGTAAACAACACACTGATACACACAACTGTGCGGCGGCTATAAATAAATTTGATTGTTGCCATGACGTCATCAATGAAGTCAACATCTGGCGCTTTAACACCAAGAAAAATGCAACTTATGCGGGCAACAAATACCCAGCACATGTCTCTGACATGCCAAAAAGGCATAATGACAGAAATAATTGCAGTTAAAGTGAGTTTCAAGTGATAAATGTGCTTTTTTTTTAATGTATTACAATTTTGCAGCACCTTGACCAAAAATTAATGAAAGAAGCAAGGCGATTTTTAGGTCAGTTTTAGCACTAGGCGGACGACCTATGGGCGTTATGATTATGATGATAATAATGATGTAATATCGTTAATATTCAATTCCAAATGTTCTGCTTGGTTCGCTTACTGGACGGGCGGCATTTCTGGTAATTGGTTTTCACTTGTTGCACTTGTTGCAGCTCGCCTCAGTCAATTTCTACGTACTCGCTCGACGTTTTTAGCCACACTGAAAACGGCAAACAAAATATAAAAGTATCTCTTCGATAGATCAGTGCTGATTGTTCAGCTATGTTCAGGCTGAGTCCGGTTTCTTAACTATATATGAATTTCTCTTAATGTAGCTAAAATGGCCAACACTGCTCATATTTGTGTTTGTGGCCAGCAACAGCAACAGAGGTCTTGCCAAATTGGGCGTACATCTGAAACTTTTATCTTATTATTTGTATTATTGATGCGTGCACACCATGGATGTCTATATGCAATAAAGAACTCTTTTTACCTATAAAAACACTTTGACACAAATTATTTAAACCAATATTAACTTTTTTATTAAGATTCTCACTCAATTAGAAATAGTTCGTAGAGGTGTATTAAGTTGTTCGGTATATGTTCAATCGAACGATTCATTGAGCGAACAAAGTAATTCAACATGAATTCAACTAGTTCTGCACAAATAACATTTTCTGTTATTCATGACGACTGAAAACTTAACATTTTGTTGCTGATCTCTTAACAGAACTTACTACTTTCTAAAAAGTAATTTATTTAAATGAAGAAACATTTCTAAAACTAGTAATAAATATGCTTAAGGAATTGGAAATGAGTTAAATGATTTTTATAATATATTACCTTTGGAAGAAAATTGATAAAAAAATAGATGAAGTTAATCAATTTATGTTGATATTTGCTTTAAATTCAAAGATTTTCCAACTATACTAACACAATATAGTTCTTGTATGCCCACATTATAGTTATTTAAGCTATAGTAATTACTTTAGTTTCTAGCTTTGTTGAGATTTAATTGCGCTCTGCATAGCAGATAAATAACTATTTTCTCAGTACATGTTTTTGTGTATTGTATTTTAATGTATGACGCATGTATTGGTGTGTGTATAGCGTTTATAACTGTATCCGCATTTAATCTAATATAATCCAAACTAGCATTTGTGGATCCTTATATGATTTTGGAGAGTACTCTTTTGCCGGAACTGTTTAGGGCAGTAGGAACAGTTATACGGTTTCTCTCCTGTATGGATCTTCACATGATTGTTGAGAGTGGCCACTTGCCGGAAACTTGCATCACAGATCTTGCACTTGTATGGTTTCTCGCCCGTGTGCGTCTTAATGTGGTTGACCAGGGTACTCTGTTGGGAGAAAAAGCGCCGGCAGACACTACAGCCAAATGGACGATCGGGATTGTCACTTCTTAACATGTTAATGGTGCCCACATTTAGGCGAGGCGTCTGTTCGATCTGGCTGGGTTCAGTTTTCGGATTTATTGGTGGGGTTCCTGTGGTGGCCGTCGTGCCCGCCGATGCAGCGGACGCCACAGCTGCCGCTGCATTGCTCGCTACCAAAGAGCTCACTGTTGTGCTGCCCTCGAGGAAATGCAGCAATGGATGATGATCCAGCTGCAGGAAGTTGGGCGTTGTGCTGTGCAGGTTATTTTGCAGTAAGCCATTTGTCAGCTGTTGTGCACCGTGTCCCAGATGAGCTGGCATTGCAGCGTGCTCCACTCTGGCTGGTTGGCTGGCGAGATTCGTGTGCGTCCTTATGTGGTTGATAAGCGTGCCCTGCTGCCTGAACTGCATATGGCAGTAGGTGCACGTGTACGGCTTATCGCCGGTATGTATTTTTTTGTAATTGGCCAGCTTCGTTGGCTGGCTTGAACACGCCGCATATAAATTTATATCAATATATTTGTTTAACACCCTAGTTTCTCAAGTTAAGAGAGCAGCAGCTGTAATCGAATAACGATAGAATATCGATAGACCTATAAATAAACTAGGTTGCGAATATTGTGGATTTCAGTTTGAAGCGAGTACTTCGATACTCAGTATATCGGAAAATCTATAAAAATGTATTTTTAAACTGCTTTAAATTTTTTGCATGCTCCAAGAAAGAAATTTTTATTTTTAATAATATTAAACTTTTTGCAGAATTAACATTTTAATAAATATTTAAAATGCTCACGAACAAACGAGTATAATCGAACTAGTTGTTGCTAAGTTTAAGTAAGTTGGCAGTCCAGCCGCCGATAACTAAAATTACGCGCCTAATTTAAGTTTAAATAGAAACTAAGTTTTAATTTGCAAGCAGAATTCTTAAAAAGCTATCATCTAAATACAAATTTTGTATCCTTATTAAAATAAATAAATTATTTGGGTGCTTAGATTAATTAATATTTTGAAACATTTTATAGTATAATGATTGATTATAGGCAATGTGTTCTGTATTACATTCAAACATTTCCAACGCTCTATTCTGAATACTAATAATATTGATGTCGTATCTGCGAATTGCACTTCCGTGATTGAGATTTGCAATTTCTGCTTTTCAGTTTCCGCATTGCATTTGTTATTGTATTTTATACAAACAAACAGCATAAATACAATCAAATGTGTGTATGTATAGAAAGCCTTGTAATTTTATGAAGCTTATCATTTTATAAGAGTACCTTTATCCCACTTTTATTAACAGCCAGGCGTGACTCGATCAACGACTTTTGTTTGTCACTACATAATGAAAGCAAACAAAGCGCCGTCGAGGCCATCAGAAAAAAAAATACAAATATAAAAAAAAGACGAAATCGTAAACAACACCGAACGGTGGCGCCTTACAATGTTGCCTGTTCTACCAGACAAATGGCACGTAGCAACAGTTGGGACGCTATAATTAAATTACAACTAATTTTTATGCTCATGTTTACTAGACTGTTCTGTGAACAATGTGTAATAAAGTCGGAGTCTATATATGGCAAACTTTGACAATCGATCCCTGCTGTAACTCAGCCCACAGATTGTCTCAAATTGTCGGCTGCAAGCGGAAACAGTGGGTGACTAAATATAACTTCAGTTATGCTATTTATTATTGCAGCTGGCGCAAAAACCGGCAAACCAGACAAACAACAACCCGCCCCCTGTTGGCGAGCTTGTGCATATGCATTAGCATATCACCACATATACAGCATATGTTTGTGTTTGGGTTTATATACTACAACTCGTCAAACCAGTTGCTCCCAAACTGTTGTGCAGCCATTCAACAGTTGCCCGTCAACTGCTATGCCATTAATCTTTTAGTTAAAGTTTTCACGTAAAAATTCCAAAAATGTGGATTTACGAATACACAAGCAAAGCGTAATCGTAAGAATATTGTACTTTTTGCTGCTTATCGGTGTCGTTTTTTAAATTTATATACATATGTACATACTTACTTACATATGTATATATGAACTTTTATTTTGCTGCGGTTGGTCTTTTTCAGTTTTCTTATCATGGAATTCCAAAAATAATGTGGTGTGCCATAAAGGTAACTTATTCCAAGACACGTGAATCTCATCAAAAACGTATTATTTTCGATTTTATTTAACGAGTATTTATATGTATAGTATATTTTGCCATGTTTTACACTTTGATATTTATCCGTAATTTTTGATAGCATTTATCTAATCTTCACAGCCATCAAAGATTATGTGAATAAATAGTGGGCAAAGTCTGAGCTGAATGAATATGAATTAAATTTGGTTTATGTGGGTGCAAAAGTGAGAGTTAGCTCCCCACGAGCAAATACATACATATGTATGTATGTATGTACATACATACATATGTATACATATGTACATACATATATGTATGCTTGCACCTTGCCAATCCGGACGGACGCCAAAGCTGAAACAAATGAAAACAACTTTGACGTTGGCGGCGGTGGCAACGCTCGACCTACGCGTGCAACCTTAGTGGGGGTAACAGGGGCTCCAAAGTGGAGCGCCGTGGTTGGCAGGCCAAACCAATTATTATGCGAGCATATACACACAAACGTTTGCAATTTGTGACGATACAATGTTGAGTAAGGTTGGCGGTGGCAAGCTGCTTTACACAGCCAACGTCGCAGTCTATGACAAAGCCAAAGGCGAATATCAATTCGCTTGGCAACAGCGAATCAACAAAGGCAAGTTATATTAATGCTTTGGTATGACGGCGGCAAATGTGTGCACTACTACATCCAATGAACTGTTGGGTGCGACAGTCACACACCAAAAGTTTGCCAAGTTGACCAACCCTGCATTAATAGTTATATATGCATACATATGTGTATGTGAACTTGCATAAATGCATGTGTATGTATGCATGAATGTATGTGTGAACGTATGTGTGAATGTATGTGTGAATGTTTGTCTATTTGTACTTAAGGCACTTGGGGAATAAAGAAATAGCGAATTAACAAAACAACAGATAAGATGTAGTAAAACAAAAAATAACACAAGCACACAAATAGTACAAATGTATTGCAACATCTGTTCACACAAACACACGTATGCATCAGTGTATTGTTTGTATATGTATGTATATTTAAAAATAAAACTATTTAACCTTAGCGATGTCGTTGCCATAGTGACGTTCATTCGACGTGGACTGTAAAAAAAAAATTGTAAACATTTTGCAATGCAGTTCTAATGCCTAACGACAAAAAATGGCAATTAACCGAACAGTGGCGAATAGCAAATACACTTACTAGTTAAGAGCTCCACTAGACTCTATGATATATCTCCATTAGTGCCTCATTATATACTCTGATATATTTAAGTTGTTCATTAGGGATTTATCGTGCAATGTCTGTGTCGTAGGCAAATGCATAGCTGACTCAACTTAAATTATCTGCCAGATCAAGAATATATATAGAGTTGATGAGACTACAAATGGTGAAGAGTAATTCACCAATTTACTAAATTACTGTTGTTGCTGTTGTCGTCAATAAAGCAGCTAAGACCCAACGGGCAGCAACTATTACCACAACAACAACAACCAGAATTCTGAGGTTTGTTATATAATACTTAATTGCAACAATCGAACTGGCTTAAGCAAGAGCCGATCAGTTCATAGCTGTTCGCAGTCTCTAATCAGAATATTTCCTGGAAAAGCAGATATGTAGAAATAAAGTCAGTTTTACAGTTTATGCTGAATCCACATCACGTGATTCGATTCTATTTGTATGTATTTATGATTAAGATAGATGAGCGAACTGGCTGCTTGACAGGCTTGAAGGTGAATCGTAGGGCAGGTTCTAAAAGCCATTATTACAATTTATTTATTACATATACAAAAAAAAAATTATATATATAATATATATGATCAGCTCAAGTTGATAATCAATGACAAAATAAATAAACAATTTGTATTCTGTTAAATAAATTTCGTTTAATTTGACATATTTCTTCTTCTTTCTTTTATATATGTATACATACATATACAATAAAGATACTATATATGTTTCAACTTAAGATGCAAAACTTAGCACATTTTGTGGAACCAATAAATAACAAAGCGCGACAATAAAAATATATCGAATAGTATAGAATAGAATACAATAATATTTTACATTTGTTAATGCAGCTGCTTATTTATTCTCTCTCCCTTGCTACTATGTACAAAATAATATTATTTGACAAATATGTATGTACAATTCGTTAAACTATTCAAGTCTTTCATACAAATTTGGTTAAATTAATAGTTTGTAGTACTACTTAAGATCTTTATCTTTAGATAGTTCAAATTACAAAGTATGAGCTCGATATTATTTTCGATCAACAAAAGGTAACTTTTACTTTTCTTAGAATCTTAACTGTAGACATAAACAATGTGAATCGGTTCATTTTTGTAAACATATTATATATGAATATAGATTTATACATATAATATATGTTTTTTTTTTTTCGATTCTACGAAGGCACATATAAACAAAGAGGGAAATAAACAACAGCGAAGCGTACGCCCCAATCTAATAAAATTACAGTGCCGATCAACTGAATAGGTTTGATATTATTAAAAGTTTGAAAGGATATATATCTCTGCAACGAATGCTCCAACTAGCAATTAAATTGTTTGTAGTATATATAAAAATTAATCAGCTATGATCTTTCTTTCCTAGCTGATTGTAGTAAATTAATTGAAAATATAATATTAATTTTGAAACTTTCAAAAACGTCAAACCTATTCAGTTGAGCGGCACTGTACATGTGTGTGATTGGATATTCTTATATTATCAATCGTTGCACTGAAAACGTGAAACTTGATGAGCTCCCTACTTGATTACTATACAAAACTGAAGCCCATATTGCTAGCCTATAAGTATTTATTTTTTTCTTCTGCTATATGTCTGCTATGGAGAATGAAGATAATAATATCAGTATAATCATAATAATCTAGTCAGTATAAAAACCATTTATAGAACGTACAAAACATAACTTATCTTGCGCCTATCATTGAAACATAACTAGTCTGAGCTATTATTGAAACGACCCTCGTTCACGCTATCTCTCTCTCTCTCTCTCTCTCTCTCTCTCTCCTGATCTTTTTAATTGCTCATCTGCAGGCCGCCGCTGCTGCGACTGCCAGTTGAGGAGGAGCCGCTCAGTCCGAATTGCGAGACGAGCTTATCGTAATCATCTAGCGACGTCTCAAACTGCTCCAGCTGGCGCGATAAGTCATCCATGCTGCCATTTACTACAGATGCCGCCGCGGAGGCGGATGCTGCGGCGCCACAACTTGTTGCATTGGGCGCTTGCAGTTCGCTCAGCCCGCGTAACGGCGGCGCATTATAGCATTCCCGATAGAACTTCGCCAGATCATTCACATGCGAGGTGGGCGAGGCGAACGGGAAATGCAGCTCCTTCAGCAGGCTATCATCATCCGGCGGTGGCTGCTGTTGCAGCAGTGATGCGGACGTGGACGTTGCTTGTTCTTGCAACATGGACGCCGAATGGTGGCGTAATGTGGCACTTTTGGCGGGGATTAAAAGACTTTTGATGGGCGATACCGGACCAGGTGCTGTTGCAACTGTATTTGTTGATTTTTCAAAACTCTTAAATGCAGTTAAATTGTTGTTGTTGTGAATGTGATTGATGTTACTGTTATTGCAGCTGCTGTCATTAATGCTGTTGAAATTGCTATTATTGTTGTTGTTGTTGTTGTTGTTAAGCACTGGCGATTCACATTTGCGATTCAGAGATTCGATGGAGCCGCACCCGTTACTATCATGGCGCGTGCGCAGCATCCACTCAAACGGTGCCGTTTCCGGCAGCACGAAATCAGTCTCCTTAAATTGTCGTAGCTTGCCCATATCCGTAAATGCACCCGGACGCAAGGGTTTCTCAATGTCAATGAAACGCTTTTCGGTCGCCGTTCCAGTGCCACCCGCCACAGTCACACCGCCCGCCGTCGACTTCAGCGTAGACATTTGCTGGACAGGCGAGCTGGCATCGCTGGCGGGCCGAAAGTGATCCGACTTCAGCATGATCGTATTGTGCTGCTGCGCTTGGTGAGTAGTCGCTGCCGCCTGGTTGCCAGCCGTGGGTGAGATGGTGAGTTTGGTGCGATAGGCTACCGACATGATGACCGAGCCCAAAATCGTATTCAGCTGGCCAATCTTCACATTCTTGTGCCGCTCACCCAGTGTGTGAACTTGTGGCCGATCCACATAGACACGATAGTAAATGCCATACGAGTCCGGGCACTGGCGACGCGATAGTTTATAGGCGGGCGTCGTACGTGTGAGCGAAATGAGCGACTTGAGCATAATGCTCATCCGATTGTAGATGATGTGCAACTGATGGGAGGAAGCCTTTAGGGTTTGGCTGTCGTTGAAAGCATTTATGTTGCCACCGTCGCCCTTGCCATCCTCACCAGCGGCCGCTTTATTACTGTCCACAGGTAGCAGATCTAAGGACCATACTTCCAGTATCATTTTGTCGCCTTCGGTGGTCCTCAGTGAAATCTCAACGCAGAGAGGAAGACGCTGCAGGATGCTTTCGCCTGGCTTGAGGGCCAGCGCGCGTTTAGTCTCATCCAGCACATCGGGATGATCCTGCACAACAATGTTGAACCAATCGTTGCCTCCCAAAGGACTGCACTGTGTTTGTATCTTCTCGCCCAGGCGAGATTGCACCACAACCTGGGCTGACTTGAACGCCAGGAATTTTATGTATTTTTCTAGTTCTTTTTCAGCATTTAAGCGTTGCACAGACATTTTCATAGTTTTTTCTCTTTTTCTTTTATATAGTTTTATGTTTGATGTACTTGCAACAGCGTACAAAGTTCGTTTTTGTTTTGCTTTTTACACTGCTTCCGCGTATTGTCTGCCTTAGCCAATTCGCAGCACTCTCTGGAATTTTTCTTTTATTTCTTTATTTTTTTTTTATTTGTGCACTTTATCTTTTAACATTAAGATTGCCGATTAACACATGCTTAGACATTTTTAAAAACACTGCAACTTATTTGCCTGGTGTTTGATATTTGTTTAACATTTATTTCATTGAATTCTTTGATATGAAAGAAAAACAAAGATCACTCCCACTTTTTTGCTACTCTTCGCCATTGAACTAAAGCGAATGAAACTGCGACGTGCTGGTGCTGCCATACTCTCTGCTGTTTGGGCCTGACTCAGGGTTGCCACGCACTGAAAATGTGGACTTACATGAAAAGTAAAACAGTGACTTGTGAATACTCACATGCGCTATGACACTGTGATTGTGATGTGAAGAAAATAGTGACAAGAATAATAACAGATCAAAATGAAGAATTATGAGTTAATAATCGTATTAAAAAATTGAAATTAGATTTACTCAAGTTAATTTTTGAGTTACGTTTTATTTAAGTATGCTCAATATGTATATGCTTATTGATGATTCATTTTAAAAGCAAATACACTTTTGTGTTGAGATATTATTTTCATTTTATTTGTGTTCTGAAACAGTGAGTCCGAAATATCTTCGTAAATTACGATTAGCGTACTAGCCCTAAGTATTTTTTTTTACTGTTTCAAAGAAATATGGCAACTCTCAGCAATGTATGAGACACGTCACGTACGCAATGTGGGCGGTTTGGGTGTCTGCATTTGAAATGCCAACTAGAGATTTTTCTATAATTGAATATTTTCATACATACATTTTATGTCGTACACCACTATGTAAAATTTATAATAACCTTGCGCGAATAAGTGATGGCTAATACTAAGACCTAATTACACTTGTGTATTAAAAACTTATTTTTTGTCCTGCACGTTGAAATACTTTCGATCCGATTCCGAAAGCACTTGCTTCGGCAAATATTTCAGCACCGCAGTCGGCACAGAGCTGAGCATCTGCAGACGCTCCTCCTCAATGCGCGCCTGCCGCTCGGCATCCGACTTGGCCTTCAAATCGAAAAATTTAATATTTTCTGCAGCTGCTTCGGCACGCTTCCTATTATTTTCCTCAATCATTGACAGAAGCAGGGCACCATGCTCCTTCCGCTGACGACGTGTCTGCATTTCGTTATCGCCCATAGCATTAATGTCGATGCTGATGAGATCTTTATCGACCGCTTGTTCTTTCTTCTTCCGTATTGCGTCTAAATTGCGTTTGTAGGCTTCAGCACGATAGCGTTCCAACTCTTGGCGGGCACGCTGGCGCATGACTTGCTCCTGCTGGAGCTGCTGCCGGTAGCGTTCATCGTCCTTCGCTTTGTACTCTGCCTGCAGTAGATCCAGCAAGACATTGTCCCGTTGCCGTTTTTTCTTCTGTAATGGAAGAGTTTAAAAAGGATAATTTAAGGCTCTAGATTTCAATAGATTTCATTAGATTTACCTCAACTTCAAGCACCTGCTGACCGATTCGCTCACTAATCTCCTGTTGCTTGCGTATCGCTTCTAGCCTGGCCTGTTCCATTTCCTCTCTGTGCTTAGCTTCATCTAGTTGCATCTCAAATAGTTTTGAGGTATCCTCGTTGAGTTTTGCCTTTTGCCGCTCATCGTATTCTCGCTTTTCGTCTATAAACTGAATGATGTCCTTTCGCTTCTTGATCTTCAGCCGCTGCAGCTCTAGCTGGTACTCTCTGTCTTCTTCTTCGATTTGCTGCTGCATGGCCATGCGTAATTCCCGCTCCGCCAGTGTCTGCACATCTTGGCTTTGTCGATATTTCTGCCGCTCTTCAACCTGGGATATCAGTGTTTTGCGCAACTCCTCCTGCTGCTGCTTTTTGCGTAATTCTTTCTCAAGCTCCATAGCCAGCTGTTCTTGCCTCTCAGCCTCGGCACGCTTCCAGCCCTGCAGTTTAACATGCTTGGCCAGCTGTCGACTCTTTTCTATTTCCTTCATATGCTCATCGAGATCTTTGGTGATTGCTGCCAATCGCAGCTGCTCAGCCAATTGCCGTAGCTCCTCGCAATCATTGCGCAGCTGCTGCCGTCGCTTGCGATCGACGAATTCCTGATGCTTCAGTTGTTTCAGCTGCTGGAGCTGCTTCAGCTCATCGGTTATCAAGACGTCAGTGCTGACGGTCTGACCACGAATTCGATTCTCCATAGAACTCACTTTCTTTATTTTATCGTTTTCAATTAGGGTCTTGCAGAAATATTTCCTTTTCTTGTACAGTGAGTCTTCGTTAATGGGCACGCTTTTTTTGTACTTCCCTGTGATGAAAATAGCGGGTTGTGCGTCCCTTGGATCCGCCCATATCCCACCCATCGTTGCCATGGTAGTAAAAGGACATAAAAACAAATTAAATAAAAACTATAAACTACAACTAGAACAAATTCAAATAAAATATATATATATGTATAATAAAAAAACGTATGTATATATTGCCTAGATGCCTGTATTCATATTTATTTTATTATAAAATTCTTATTTACATCGATATTTGTATATCGATAAATGTAGAAAAGGATTTTTCTAACTATCTGGCAACATAAATATTGCAGCTAGATCGTAAAATGCAATGATCAACTGTCTTAGAGAAAAACACATTGCTTTTCAATGTAAATATCTTTAATATATGTTTTTGTATGTATATTCAGAATCAACATGAATGCACAATATGCAGCTGTTTTATTTAGAATAGGCAATTGGGAAATACTTCTTATCGTGCTCCACAATATCTTCTAGTACATCATCAATCTCAGTTGAGGGGTAACGCTCTACCCACGATTGAATAAAGCCCTCATGGGTCGCCTCATAGGTTTTCAAGTCAACTTTGCCTCCGTTTACAACCGTGTTAGCCTGCACGAAAATAATACGCGGCTTCTTGTGTGCCAGGCATATGTCACGCCACTTGGCCCAAGGATAAGGTCCACTTTCGTTCACTTCTGAGTAGTGTTCGTACATTTTAGAAGCGGCTTCGATGTCGGCTGTCGACTTGTATACCTGAAGCTTTGTCAAAAATTCGCTCAGCGCCTTCTTGCCAACCGTTTGGATTTTACTACGGTCCAATGTGAGCAGCAAATTTTTCCCATTCTCAGTCTCTTTGATGTTGACGAATCCTTCACCTGCTTCCAGTAGCACTTTCATAATTACAAAACGCGCTCGCGAATGCGCTTGCAGCCACAACTTAGACTTGGGATTGTACATTTCCAAGGCAACGCCCATGCCGTTCCAAATGAGGCTCAACCAGTTGATGTAAATTATGTCGTCCTGCTCTGCAGCATCTTTGAAACCAAATATCTCCAGTATATCCCGCTGCAGCGATAAGTAGAGGCCCACTGCTTCGGCGCGGCATTCCTCGTAGGACGAACCAATAGCTCCGAACTTCGTATCGTATGTTTCGCCAGGCTTATACCAAGTGGTAATGGGCTCATCAGTCACGAGGCTTTTCACTGTCTTCACGTCGAAGTTGTAGGCACCATTTTCATCAATGCGGAAGAGTTTACCACTGCCATGTCCTAACAGCTCATGTAATCCCACCTGCACCTCAAAGGCCTTCACTTTGTACTCCTTCATTAGCGCCTGATCCTCGTCAGATAGAAAAGGTATGGCATCTTTGCGATTGATGTTGGCCAGCACATTGCCCAGTGAAACGTTTTTGAAGCCCTCATCCTGACGAATTTCGTCATCTGTTAGGTATTAGAATTGGAATATTATATAATTCTATGTTTCTACTTTTCACAAATAATTCTCTATTTACAGTTGGGTATATTAATGCCAGCAGGCACACCGCTTCCAGCAAAGGTCAGCACATCTAGAGACGTAAAATCAGGCTTCAAATATGAATCCTTCTCGTAGGGTTCTGTCCAAGGTAAATATTCCAGAAGCTTTTCGGCACGATTGACTAGCTCGGCGAATTTAGCTGAACTTTCCTTGTTGACCATTGCAACAAAGCCCTCGAATTCGGCACGGCCGCCAGCTGGATCGCGGTAGGTTTCAATGAAGCCAATGTACGTCTCAATAACGGGTCCCTTATCCTTGATCCACCATCTAGAACCGTTTTTGTGCTCGGCTAAAGAGCCCTCCTCGAACGACTTAATATAGTGCTCAATCATCTTCTCCTCATTAGTGTTGGCAGCATATTTTTTCGCTTGACGCAAATTTTCATTAACGCGCCGCAGCAACGGCTGATAGTCGCCTCGTGTAACCCGGAATTGGTTGCCCTTGAATTCCTCCAGTGCCAAAGTAATGCCATCCTTGCTGGAGCTGGCAACTGAACCGAGCTTAACGTCGTAAAATGTTTTGCCATTTTCTGTTACTTTGAATGTTCGACACATATAAGGCTCAATGCGCTTCGTTGTCAGCCAATCGTTGACGATTTCGGAATCCTCCTTGGTGCAGTTGTCTGACCAATATGTGGTTACACCACTTGGTGCGAAGCCGAGCACTTCATTGCGCGCATCCAGTGCATAAATTAGATTTTTCACCTTCTCAAAAGTTTTCGTTACGCGTGGCTCATTCTCATACGCAACCGACGATCGCACAATTGCCTCGAATTTGTCCTCCGATAAATTGGGCACGATCTTGCTATCACCCATGCCCTTGTAATTTCCGGCATTTGCGAACACACCACAAGCGTAAACCAGGAACGCCTACAATAATATGTTAATATAATATATATATATTTAAATACATCATTACCGAAGCTTACTCCTATTTAAAAGAAACATAGTGAAGAGCCTATTGTAAACCTTCTTATCGAGAAAATAAGCTAGTACTATACAATTATTTAATTACTTAGGTCTTAGATTTTACCTAATTCATCTTTTTATTTGTACTCTGAACCCGTTGTCCCTGTCTGTCTGTCTCTCATACGTATGAACGCGTCCATCTCTGAGCTTATAGGAACAATAAACTTATTTTGTTGTAGGTTCCTATAAAGAACGCTTATATCGAGTTTATGCTGAAATATTTGTTAACTTTTCCCGTTATGGTGCTAGTTATTAAACTTCCATTTAGTTTAAAGTATATTTTATGCGAAACCAGATCAAGCAGTCTCGATTTGAGCACTCATACTTATTTCAACGGAGCTATCAGGGTAGCTTATTACCAAGTTTACTTACTGTAAAATCATCTTCAGTGACGCCAGCTTTCAATGCTTTGACTTTCAGATCCGCAGGTTTTTCGGCAACGAAAATGCGATGCAGTAGCGAGAAGATAAGTGGCGCTTCCGGGCTGGACTGGATGAGAGCGACAAGGCCACCGTCCCACGATGCTTTACTAAAATAGTGAGCGTACAGCTTTTCCTTGTCGGTTAAATTTTCAAATGCAGTTTTACAATCCAAATCAGCAATGGGCTGTGTATTGGGCAGCACGAAATGTGAGGTTTTGCTGGCCATAGCGCTCAATTCGGGTAGATTAGCACGTGTGCTGCAATGAACAGAGAAATCAGATATGCATTTAGATAAGAGATGATCGTACAACCATGGAATACCTGTAATTAATGGCTGCGAGCCCAACTGGCGTACTTGGTTTACCGGAATTTAGACTGCGCTTTGACTGTTTTTGTAAACGTTGCGCTAACGTGTTACTGCTGACTGTTCGAAAATTTAATGGGCAAAACTGTCCTAGTTGACGGAACCTATGAATTTTCTGAACTAGCAACATGACGGAGAATTTGGATTGTTATACGATTTTCAAATTATTTTCATATTAATACCAAACAACCAAATCATTTTCTGATCCACAACTGCAAAATGTAAAACGCTTTAATTTTGAAATAATATGAAACAATGAAAAACATAAACATGGAAATGGAAAACGCGTTGAGGTTGTTGTAAAAATACATGCATACATATGTATGTATATATGTGAGTGTATATCTTATATGTATAAGCACATACGCATGCGGCCCTTATAATGCTATGAAACCGTTTGTTTGTAGGGCGCAGCTCGATTAGCATAACAAAGAAAACAGCTGGTCCAAGTCAATAATGAACGTAAAATTTAATATTGTTTCTTACATACCTTACAAGTTATTGAATTAACTAAAGAACTGAAAATGCCGACAAAGTGCAAGTTGTCACTAGCGATGACCGATAGTTGCGATTCAACGATATTTCTGTAAGCTTTGCCAATTGGAGAATGTTATTCCGAGCAAGAAAGCGTTAACATAAACTGTTATAGGTTTAACAGCGATTCACAAAAATGAAATTAAATCGTACAATTTAAAGAAAATGTAAATAACACCTTTATAACTAATAATATGAGATTAGGTAAACATTTCATAATTTAATAAATGTATTTTTTAAAGATCAGCTTTACAGAACTGTCTGTATTACAGTTTATAACGGTTTTGTTTAAATATATAATTGGATGTTAGGTATTTTACCGTTTAGGGTCACACTATTTGACATTTTAAAAATATGTAGATCAAATATTTTTTAAAACCTTTAATCTCAAAATTATTATCTGTATGTGCCATTGTAGGCGTGGTGAGTAAATTAGAATTGGCATTAATGCAAGAATAATGAGCAGTTACCAATGTTTTGCCATCCCACCTCCCACAACCCTTTGCAGCTGTTAAAATCATATGTTTCTTATCACCTTCAGGTTGACCCCAGCAGAGAAAGAAAAGTTTTTCGACAGGCGTTAGGACAATGGAGCTTACTGGTTGGGTAAAAAACTATGAATGGGGTAAAAATGGCATTAGTTCAGCCGTTGCGCAGCTGGCAATGGCCAACGATCCGGATTTTGTCTTAAACGATGATGAATCTTACGCGGAAATGTGGATGGGTACCCATTTTTGCGGTGTTTCCATTGTTAAGGAGACAGGAGAAACTCTTGACCGTGTGCTGAAGATGGAACTGCCGTACCTGTTCAAGGTATTGAGCGTTAAAAAAGCCCTGAGTATACAAGTGCATCCCAATAAATGCGAGGCCGAGCGTCTGCATGAGGAGCGACCGACAATCTATAAGGATGACAACCACAAGCCAGAGATGTGCATTGCTCTGACACCCTTTCTGGCATTGGTTGGATTCCAACCGATCAATGATATCATCGACAACATTGACGAGTTCCAGCCACTGTCCAAGCTCATCGGCAAGGAGGCAGTCCATGAACTGCATCAGAAACGGGATACGGAAAGCCTTAAGGCATGCTACGAAATCCTAATGAGATGCAATGATGCCAAGATTGCTACGTGTCTCAAAGAAATAGCCAGAAATTATAAAAAAGGCAAGTCGGAAAAGCCTATTCAAGTTCAGTCATATCAAGTAAATTTCTTATCCTTTCTTTTGCAGAGCTCGAGAGCAACGAATTGTTGACCGTGTTTAACAAGATCAATGCGGACTTTCCTGGTGATGTCGGTGTGCTATCGCTATTCTTTCTAAATCTGATACATTTGAAACCTGGACAGGGCATATTTTTGGGCGCCAATCAGATCCATGCATATTTGGATGGGGATTGTGTGGAGTGCATGGCCTGCTCCGATAATGTCATTCGTGCCGGCCTCACGCCCAAATACAAAGATGTCGAGCAGCTTATTGCATCTGTGATATATGAGGGCAAGCCGGCTCGATGCAAGTTGTTCATTCCCTATCGCATCGATGATTTCGTAGAGGTGTTCTCGCCTCCTGTTAACGACTTTGCTGTCATCCACGTGGCTATAAAGCACACCGTGGATAGCTACAAACTGGAAATAAAGACATACGGCTCCATCATGTTGACCTTGACAGGGACGCGCATTGTGAAGATAAACACCACAGATGGCCCCAAAGAGATAACCATATCGCGCGGCAGCATTGTATACATTCCAGTTGAGGCAGCTCCCGCAATTGAATTCCTACACGCTGAGGACTGTGGCGAAGACTTTTGCGCATACATTGCCACATATAATTATTTTCGGCTTGCTTAAATTGATTGTAAATTTGTAATGTGATTGAAATTTTTGCAATAAACCATACACTTTTCATTTTTAAATTGTTGCAATTTATAACGGCTACAGATAGAAACTTAAGTGACAATAATATGTTCTTAAAGCGGGATTAAAACTAATCAATATACATCATCATCTTTCAACACAAATTCAAGAAAGAAAAAAGAAACAATAAAGACTATTACAAAATAAAAACGAAATGCGTTTTTTTTTTTTTTTTGACTTGGTTTAAGATTGTAAATTTGTAATGTGACTTTTAAAGTTTGGAATAAACTAAATCGTTTCATTTTTAAATTGTTGCAACTCTTGCATAATAAAATTTAAGTGGCAATAATAATTTCTTCAAGCGGGGTTAAATCTAATCAATATACATCATCGACATTTAACACAAATACAATAAACGTTTCTATTTAGATTATAAAAAAACAAACAGATTTGCATTTACTTAATCTAATAACTGGGTTTACAATTTGGTTGACGTATATGGTATATATATATGTATAAATATTTGTGTGTATACATTATAAATAGATAGGGGGTACATCAATATACATACATTTATATATTGTATTTTGTATAGTATTAACAAAGTGGCGTACACAAAGAATGCACATAAATTGGCTACGAATATGACACTACTCTTAAATATTTAATAATTCTCAACCAGGCGTTCGTGTTCGCATTCCGTTGACTCCTCAATTTAAATGCCTCATCGTCCTCGGGCACCTCGCACAAATTGTAAATATATATATATATTTTTGCCATTAAGTTTTCTCTAGTTTGATTCGTCGAAAAATGCCTCATAAAGTTTGTACCAAAAAAATATAAATACATATTTATACGAAAATCTCATTATAAAATTTGTGTGTTTCACTTTTGGTTGCGTGTAAACGCGTGCTTATTAGTTAGACAATAGGTATACAAATAGATATATAATATAGATATATATTCATATAGATTATTGTATAGATGGGTTAGTCGCGTTAGTTGATATTTTCCATAATTTGCTTTAGCAAGTGAATACGTATCAATATATAAAGTTAGATATTGCAGCAGTAACAAATAAACTAACTAAAATTGTTACTGCTGCATCTATATTTGTGCCCACAACATTTGTTCCTTGTTGTTGTCTTTGTTGTTCTTGCTGTTTCCGTGTTGCTTGTGAAAGTTTCTGTGAGATAGTAAGTTGTGCCACGTATGAGTAGAGTGACAGAGCAGGAAGAGAATGAGGAGTAGAAGCTTCTGATTAGGTTTATCATTTAACATTATCGTTTCGAGAGCTGGGAGAATTTCGACGTTTAACTCTTGAGCAAATTGTTTGCGCGCTTGTTAACACCATCCATGCGAATGTTGTTCGCATCACCTTTGGCATTTATGCGATCGACTTGCTTGTTCTGGTTCTCCAGTTCTGAGCCCATGTCTAATGCCATATTGCGCAAATTGCCAAGCATTGAGTTGACCTGGCCTAGATTCTCATCCATTTCATCTTCGCGTGCATCGTTTGTTATGCGCGCTATGTACCCGGATTGGGGTGGTGCTCCCATACCGCCCCGTTCCCGCTCGTCAATGACACGCTGCGGCTGACTGGCCACAACCTTACCATCGTCGTTGGCCTTCCAGGCACTGTCGCTGTCGTCCTTGATGTTGACTTTCTTCCAAGGTAGTACACAAATACCGCAGCATTTCTCCATACCGCTGAGATTTTTTTCGGCCTCCCGCATATCAGCATTGATGCGATCCATGCCCTCCTCGATGCGATCCAGCTGTTCACCCTGATCATCCAGTGCGACCAGAGTGCGTATGCCTGCCTCTTTAGATTCATCCATCAACATGAGCATACGACGAGTGCTCTCCAACGATTCATCGGCCACTTGGGCAGACTTGAGTTGCAGCTCCTGCAACTCCGTACGTGGCTCATTTTCTCCGACTGCGGCCATTATGTGATTTTTAAGCTGAGGTGTTTACGTCAAACTGATGACTTAGCAAGTGGTTGCGATTTTTTTTCCTTATAGGTTCGCGAAATTTGGAAAGTGAGTCACACAGTGCTGACGCCACTACAATGTGTTTATAGGAATTATCGTTATATCAAGCTCGTTTCTTTACAATAGGAACTGAAACATAAATTTCACTGATAATGATCGAAAGTTTATTTTAATTTGTACAATATTTTGGCAAGTCTTTTTATGCAAATACAAGAACCAATTGTGTATATACAGGATTTATCGACACTACATATACATGAAACCGATAGCCGATAAGCCAGGGCTGTTAAAAATATGAAATCAGAGTGAGCTTTGATAATTGTAAATTTCAACAAATTTTAGAATACAAAATCAGTACAAATAAAAAGTTCACAACATATAATTGATAGGAAAGAAAAATAGAAATAATTTTTTAAAACACACTGCGAAGCTGCATTTACTTTTGAACGCCGTTCATAACTGGTTGGCGCGTTTAGTGTTGGGTAATACATTTGAAATATTAACGAATAGTTGTTGGTACAGCCAAGACTAAGCGTCAGTGATCTTTAGCGCGATTTTTACTTAATAATATATAAATTAAGAGTTTACCGCGCCCATTTCGTGCTCTACTCGACGACAAAATTAAGTGAATATTTTTTGGCATGGAGAATTCGCGTCGTTCAGTTGCTTCTGGCGAAGAAAGCATTAGTGTGTATTTGTCCTTTGACGCCGATGCCGATGACACGCTTGCCAGTAAATGGCAATCGGCGATGGCCTCGCAAACTAGTCACTGTTTTGAAATGCAGAACATGGAACAGGACCTGAAACACGACGACACACTGGAGGAGAAGAAGAACGATATGAAATCAATACTTGACACTCTAATGAAGAACGACATTTCCAAGGATCAGGGTTCACCTCTGCGCCCTTTTGACAAAAGTATTCTGAACAAACACAATGCATTGTGCTCGACTCCAACAAAAAATATGACAATGCCCGGCATGCGTCCAAATCTGACTGTAGTAGATGCTGATAAGGAGAATGCACAGCCAGATGAACAAAATTCAACTTTGTCGTCCACCATAGACGCCACTGCATCCACAGTGAAGACCAATACGATGTTCAGCGAGGCAAATGTTACGCTTGACGAGAATTCTGTGAAGGAAAGCAACAATAAGAGCACTGTTTACCCTTTGAGCGCCAATGTTGTGCTAGAGAATATTACAGAAGGTAAAATAGAAAATTATATTCATGGTTAATTATCTGCTAAAAATATGTTTCTCTTGATTGTCCAGTTTCGAATGAGGAGCCATCCATAACTGTGCCGCCTGCTTCTCCATTGGTTGTAGCTAATCGTTCAGTTTCGACTAAGGAGTCGTGCATAACTGTGCCAACTGTTTCTCCACTGGTTGCAGTTGATCGTCCAGTTTCGGCTGAGAAGCCGACTTCATTGCTTACAGTTGTTCGTCCAGTTTCAGTTTCTGAGGCGCCGTCCGTAACTGTCCCATCTATTTTGCCATTGGCTGCAGTTGAACAGGACTTCAAAGCAAAAGAAGCTGCTGTCGTCACTAACATGGTAAACGAAGTCTCCGAGCTGATTGTCAAAGCTCTCAAGCTAACCGATTGCTCAACCAAGCCGGAATCATCAAAGCTGCCAGCAGTTGTTATGCCTCGTCCGCGTCGCTCCTTCTTGCCCACAGCTAGTGGCACCACATTCAAGCAGCGAATGTCGATTGTTGTGAAAACCACATTGAATAGCCCAGCACGTAAGCTAGCTACAGGAGGTAATTCCATGGCTCGTCGCAGTTGCTTGCCGACGTCCAAGATTGCCCCAATAGGGAATAGCGGCTACCGCAAATCTATGTTGCCACGTTCATCCTCGGAAATTAGTGCTAGCAAGGCAATCGTCTTAAAGCCCACAAAATCAGCTATGGAGGTACCTACTACAAAAGCTAGAACAACGAATCAATTTAAATGCAGATTGTGCATGGCCAGCTTCCATGACAAAAACTCTCTGGATATGCACATGGATACGCATTTGAAGAGCGCGTCAGCCATGAGGAACAAGAACTCATATTTCTGCAAATATTGTGACAAGAAATTTGTACTGGAACGTGCGCTACACATACACCTGATGCAGAACTGTGACAAAATACCGCCCGGCGAGAAGCGCAAACTGGCATTCACAGAGTTGAATCATGTTACAAAGGCCAAGTTGCCCAAGTTGACTTGCAGCTCGTCAGCTGGAAGCAGCTACGACAGCTCCAAGCCGCGTGAGAGCATAATGCAACAGCTGGAGAAACAGCCGTCCATGGGTAAGTTTAATTGCATACGGAAAGAAAATCTTTTTACATTAACTGCTTTGTAGCCACCAATAACTGCGCAGCTGCAGATACAGCACCCAAAGATCTGCAAATGGCACCACCATCGGTCAGGAAGGCTCCAAAAAAAGTGGCCCATGCCGGCGTTTATCGCACACCGACGAAATCTGTGCCTTGCCACATCTGTAAGCAGTCATTCAAGAGTATTCTCGACTACACCAACCACTGCCTGACAGTCCACTCCAAGAATAAGAAGCCGGTCACATCCAATGCACTGAGTGCTCTACATGAAGATTAAATCAAATATGCCTTAGATTAAGTTGTGTTTACTTTATAGTTAATATCAAATATATGATAAAATGATCGCCAATCACTTGGATTTCTTCTCAGGCGGCGGCTTCATGTCTATGCTCTCCGTGGCCACATCCAGTGGCCCATTGACATGATTCTCTGCTGAATTCGCGCCCATGCTGCCATCAGCACCCGAAGCCAGTTGAAGTGGTTGCTGCAAATTTTGTAGCATTGGTGGTATTGGAGGTGGAAATTTGCGCAATAATTCGGCTAGCAACATGTCCACACGTTGTTTTTGGAAGAGAGTGCCACTGCTGTCATCCTTGACGGCATTCGAATCCTTTTTGTCAGTTTTGCTCTTATCCGACACTAAACCCAATAGATTCATTTAATTTCCTTTCAAGTGGAGCATATGCATAAACTTACAAACTTTGTTAGATGAGAAGTCCCAATAGTATCCCTTGTTGGGGTGATAGCGCGCATAGCTGCTGGCTTCCTCAAATGCGGACTGCAGATTGACCACTGTGTTGAGCTAAAGATATGTATATTTAACCGTTATATATCGTTAATATGATTAAATACTTAAAGAGCCTTGGTATTGTACTCACAATTCGCGCATTGATAACATTTGCCAGATCGGGCGCTTTATACACGGTACCTCCAATTATATAGTAATCTGCAATTGGCGTCGCCTCTGAGGGATTGTGGCGATGTTGCTTGCGGATGACATAAAGAATGGGCTCAGCGACGTGAAGCAAAATGTACTCCATGCCAAGCATATTACTGCAAATATCACATACATTTAGAAATAGCTCATATTTAATTAACTGCTCTAAGTACGTACTGCAAGTGTTCGACACCCAAACGTTGCATTCTTATCGTCTCGTTGTTGCACATGTGATCGTAAAAGGGATTGCTCTTGCGACAAAAGTAGTCCATAACTGTCTGTGGGCTTAACGTGGCCATCATCTGTGTATCATGCCAGGACAGACGTAAATGGTTTTCTGGTGCCTGCGCCATTTGTCTGTTTGCCATTTTGGCAATTGCTGCACGTGAATCCGTTGGGAATAAAGAACGTTTATTTCACTGACGTCGGCGTCGGCCGATGACAGAATACAATTGCAGATCAATCAGTGGGTCAGTGTCAATGGCTTGCGCTGCTATTTACTTGCGCGAGCGTCTTTCCTCTTTCTCGGTTTGTTTACAATTTATTTATAGACTTTACGCTGCCAATTTTATAATGTTGCACATTGTCGAAATGTCTTTATTTGATTTATTTGTTGTGTAATAAATATTTCAGTGTCGTGAACAGGAAAATTCAACAGCTGCTCCCTTGGCAATTATTACGGCACTAGGTCGCTGTAAGTTCACTACTAAACTGTTAATTGCACTACATGTGTCTTATCATTTATTTGTAAGGTGCCTGCCGTAAAGTGCAATTAGTTCACTTTTTGTTATTTATATTTTGTTTATTATTTCCGATGTATTTATAAATGCTCGATAATTTGTGGTGGCCTGTCGATTCATTTTGTCAGAAAGTTGGCAGTGCTTTGCATCTGTCAACCAGGTGGCAACATTCCATCGCTCCACACACATATGAAAATATTAAACAAAATGTTTAAAAATAAAACAAACCGTAACGGCTGCAGTTTAAATTAAACTCATATTTGAATTAAAACGAATAGACAAGGCGAATACATACATATCAATTCAATTCTTTTGTACGAAATCAACCAAGCGTGTACTGTTGTTGGCGTGAACGCCGTCACTGCCGCCACAAATACAAATACACAAACAACAAAAACTTATCATCAACATCAATTGTATATTAAACATTTTGCTCGGCCTGCGGAACTTGGCCCATTTTTCGGATCGTCAGAATTGGAAACTATATCAGTACGCTTTGTACATTTCGTCGTGGCGCTCGTGAGGAACAACAGCGTAAAGAGCAACGAGTGCTCGCAATGGTAAACATAAAAAAATCAATAATTATTACGGATTTTGTAACAATCAAAACAACTCTAAGTGTGTGTGTGTGTGTGTATATGAGGTGCTTTTTTTCTACGAGTATACATAACCAATTTTACTACAGCCTTTTGTATATATTTATGTTTGTTCATATGTACATTTATTTACGTTGGCAGAAATATGCCTCTATCATCACCAATTGATCCCAAAGAATGTGTTTAAATATGTTTATTCATTATATTACTCGGCGATTTGGCCAGCCAAGGCCGTGCAAGTGTCGTTAACGTTTAGAAAAGCTTTTTTTATGGATCACCTTGATTTTCGCGGACAAAATTATACGCACAAACATGTTTACGTATGTAGTTGTGTAGTAATGTGTATGTACGTATTCTAGAAAATGTTGTATGTATATGTGTGTGTGTGTGATATACGCGGCGAAACACCCACATATTGGCGGTTACTAATATTAAATACTCTTATAAATACACGATTTAACTTATTAATTTGTTTATTATTAGATAGTGATCTTGTTGGTTAATCGCAAAGCGTTGTAGCACGCACTTAGAATCAATAAAAAATTGGGAAAAATTAAATAATTTCGTAAGCTAATATTCGTATTTACTATTATTTATCATTAAAAACAACTACATGAAAAAAGTTTAAAATAGAAAGACAAATTACAAATTATTTTAATGCATTCATGTATAACTCCATATTAGGCAAATAACTGAGATTATATAATTATGCTAAAAAGATTTTAGTAAACGATAACATAAAAAAAGTTATAGTTCGATGGAATTTGTTTGCACCGTAGTACTTCATCATGCCCAATTGTGTGTAAAATGTAAAAATTGTAATGTTTTTTCCTTCCTAGCCTTGTTACAAATGTTAGAAACACACATACATATTTATTTAAATTGTTCATGTGTAAATAAATCGGAAGTATTTTAACAAGTCATAGTTTAGCTTCACCACGATTCGAAACGAATAGAATTTTATTTGTTCTCTTTTAGATTTTGTCGCGCTTTGGTAGCCTGATGCTGGTACAACAACAGTCGGCCCAATTAGTTTATCAGTTAAGGCGATATGCGTTATATTAAACGGGAGCCGTACTATGAGGTAGCTGGACCACTCATAGCCAAAATAAGAAATAAGAAAGAACGATTTATTTCTGTACCACACCTGGCTAATGGCATTTTACTAATTAATTTAAATTCTTTACAGGGGCTTCCACCGTTCAATGTTTCTGGCAGTCCGTTCAATGTGGTTCCAATTCACAATGCTCCCGAGCTAATGAAGGATACATGCGCGCTCATTAACTCCGAATGGCCGCGCTCCGAGACTGCACGCATGCGCTCTCTGCAAGCCTCTTGTGATACGCTGCCTTGCAGCCTGGTTTTGACCACGGAGGGCATGTGCCGTGTGATAGCGCATCTGAAGCTCAGTCCTATCACATCTAAGAAGAAGGCTTGCTTTGTGGAATCTGTTGTGGTGGACAAGACGTATCGCGGTCAGGGCTTTGGAAAGTTGATCATGAAGTTTGCTGAGGACTATTGCCGTGTGGTGCTCGACCTGAATACTATTTACTTGTCGACCATTGACCAGGATGGTTTCTACGAGCGTATTGGGTACGAGTACTGTGCACCTATTTCTATGTATGGGCCGCGCCACTGCGAGCTGCCGAGCTTACAAAATCTTAACAAGAAATACATGAAGAAGGTCTTATAGACGTCAGCACCAGTAGTAGTAGTAGTATTGGCTTAACCGAGCTGCGAACGCTTCCAACTTGACAGGAGCGTGTCAGTTAAACTAGTCAAATTGGGTAAACGCTTGGGCTTAGTCCTAAAAATATATAGTATATATAAATAATTACTGCCCAGCGGCAGAGCCGTCAGAGCCTTTAAGCGTTTGCTTTTGATTCCATTACGATTACAAAAGAAAACCGAAAACATTTATATTACGCTCGTGTTGATTTTTAAATATTACTTTCAGCATGTATTTTTTGTTACCTTTTTCGGACAATGCTTTAATTCACAAACACACAAATCTATTGCCGTGTTATAAAATATATTGCTCATAATATATTGATGTTAATTTAGTTATGTATTATTAATTATTTATGATTAATGTTCTTATGATTTGTTGTGGTGTTATTTGATTGAATGCTTGACATTGACATGACATTATCTACCTACATATGATAGCTCAATTATCTTCCAAATAACCGTAGCATAGATATACACATATCGAGATTGGAAACGTAGCATTAAGCAACAAATGTATGGCAATAAATTATATTAAAGTTGTAAACATTTTAAAAGCATTGTGTTTGTCTGATTTATCGGAATGCACGGAAAACCAAACGGAAGCATCCATCTGCAATATGTCGTAAGAAATCTATGACAAGTTCAAGTTCATGGTGCGGCGACAAGCCAAAATTTGATGTGTGCCCGCCCGGTAATGTTATTTTTGTTACAGCTACATCAGAAATAGGCGAGGCACATTGCACGCCCAACGAAAAAGAGAGATACAGAGAGCAAGAGAGCGTCGAAAGCTTCATTACGTTATTTAATTTACACGAAAATAAACCAAAATCGTGAGCGAAACTGAGAGCAACTGCGTCGATGTATGGGTGTATACAGTGTACTGTCAATAGAAGGAATTCTTAATAGTAATTAAGGCACGTGAATTTCAGTCCGTTTACGTAAAGGACATATAATTTTAATTATAATAAAGTTGATCAATAATATTAATTTTAAATATTTCATATTTGACCTGTTAAGTTATGAAATAATTTAAATTTTATTTATTTCACGAAAATCGAGGGAAATTAATGCAATTTTGAAAATTGAATTATTTAATTATTAAGTTTTTCACTTTATACTAACAAAATTCAATATATCCATAGAGTTCTGTACTTTTCGCACATCTTATTCGCGATCATTTGTTTAATGAATATTGGCATTGGGCTTGAAAGCGGAAACAGCTAGCAGGTTGATCTGTGGCCTCATATAACATAGTTCTTGTTAGTTCGCGTAAGATTTCTGCAGGTGCACATTTTCGAAATATCTGCATGACGTGTTATACGACAGCTGCTAATGGCTTGAAATTTCAGGTGTCTGACCGAACAGGCGCCGGATTGCCAATTGATATCGCACGTAATTGCAATTTAAATTTATTTATTTATTTGATTTTCTGTTTTAAATGGAAAGTTTACAGTGTGCATACATAATATACGCACACGCACACCCATACATGCAGATAGGTATGAATATATAAAATATTATTAGTCTGCCTTTGTAAGGCTTTAATAGCATTACTAATTGTACATTTATAAGGAAACAACTGCAAGCAGATTCCCATTAATATGCATAGAGGATACTATATTGCTGATGCCAAGCTGATTGTCGTTAAGCGCTTTTAGCGCTCTTGGCAATGCCGCACACTTTGCCATAATGTTCGGGCTGATCCAAAGAGTCCACAATGAATTTGCCCAAGTCTTCCTTAGACACCAAGCGTCCGGGTGCTTCATCGTGCACCACGGTATAGCCACTGGCCGGCTCATCGGCGATATGTGGCGGCAATATGGCCACATAGTCTAAGCCGGATGCCTTTGTCAAGTCCAGCATGCGCTGGTGCTCTTCATTCAATTTGTGGAATACAGCAGGCACTTCGGTTAAAGGTCGCAAAAGGAACGACGACATTACAATGGAAAATTTCTTGAGATTTGCTTCTTTCATGGCCTTTATAACATTTTCGGTGCCGCGAGAAAGCTCCGTTGTTGCCTCCAGTTTGTTGCGGGTGCCCAGTATAACGCAAACGCCCTCCACTCCGCCATCACCCTCAATCAGACGTTTCACGTCGTCAATATTAGTTACATCGCCCTGAACTAATTGAACTTTGCCTTTGAAACGCTCCGGCACGGTGGGCTCTGTGCGGTAAAGTAAACGCACCTTCAGACCTGGAAAAAGAATTAGGTTGAAATCACTTGAATTAAATTGAAAAGGTCATTCCACATTACCTTTTTTTAATGCATAATCCACAACGCATTGACCGGTCATGCCGGTTCCACCAATAACTGCAATCCGTTGCATAATATTTATATTTTTCTATAGGAAATGAAAGCCTGTGGCTATATAATTAACACTTTTTCAGTTATTGAATCAAGAAATTGCAATATAACAATACTCAGCTCCTGACTTATCGTACACTAATCAAAATCAAAAGTGATTGCTGTTTTGCGCTGCTCACCTGAATTGTCCAGCTGATTATGTCTTACATACACACGCACATACACGCACACAGATGCATGTGTATTTGTGTGCAGTGCTCGTAAGCGCCTTTGGCTTTATAAAAAGTAATTAACAAGATAAGTTATCTACTCCCCTCCACATATACCTTTATTTACACAAATTCACTACAAAATGTAAATTGTCATGAAGACATTTCAAATTGAATAGGGTTATCTATGTACCCGAAAATCAACTTTAAATTTTAGCCAAGTTTTAAATAATATAAAATCACTGCGCAATTAGCAAAAATATTGATAATGAGTTGTATATAAATATTGGCATAAGGTAGATAGCGGTAATTATTAATATATACAATATTTAAAATCAGTAACTTTAAAATTACGTTGTTAGGGTGACCAGATTGTTTTAAGACCCAACTTAATTTAAGGTGGTCTGCTTGGCCACCGCGTCAAGCGTTGCCCCATTAAAATAAAAAAATTTAAAATGTTACGCGCATAATTTTTTTTAAGCTTGCGACTCCTCCTCATTTGCCGCTGAATAAGGATTATCTGCAGGATTTTTCACACGTCGAAGTGTAATTCCCAATTTGAGCTCGCTCAAGAAGTCTGTTGTTGCTGGCTTCTTTTCAGCACGTGGCTTAACGCCACTTATTGTCGCTGCTTTTTGATTGACTTTCTGCAAAATTTAATCAACTGTAAATTATGTGAAAAAGAAGTGGAATTGTTAATTACGCACCTTTAACGTTACGCCTTGTCGTATGCTCTCCAAGAAAGCATCACGATTATCAACCGGTGCTGCAGCCACCTTTGGTTGTTCAGACTTTTTGATTTTCAACGGCTGGGCGGCTCCAAAAGCCGGCGGTGGTGGTGGTGGCATTGGGGCACCCGCTCCAGATGCAGGTGGAGGAGGCGGTGGTGGAGGCACTCCTGATGATGGTGGGGGTGGTGGTGGTGGAGGTGGCGGTGTGTTCGCTTGTGCTGCATTCTTTGGTTTTTGGGACCCCTGCGCAGGAGGCATTCGGGTGTGCACCGGAGCTTCCTTAATAGGCGGCGGAGTTGGCTGCTTATGCACCTCCATTGCAGCTCTATTCCAACTGGGCTGCACAGGAGTGGCCTTAATGGGCGCTGGAGGTGGCTGCTTAGCCGGTGCCTGCTCCAGTGGAACTCTGTTCCAACTGGGCTGCACAGGTGTGGCTTTTATAGGGGTCGGAGGTGTCTGTTTGGCCGCTGGAAACTCCACTGGAGTTCGGTTCCCACTGGGCACAATCGTTGGTTTTGGTGGTGCCGGCGGAGCCACTCGCATTGTACCCACTTTGCGATGCGGTTGAGGCGCAATCGTAGCATAAGTTTCGTTCTGTAGCTTTGACTTTGGGGTGGATCGGACTTCTATGGCTGCTGGATAGACGTGAGTATTTGCCGCAGTCACTGCCGAGGGCGGAGGCGGTATTTTAGGTCTTTGGTTTGGTTGCGTTGATTGCAACTGAACTGGCACAACTGTGCTCACATCCTGCTGCCTGCTGTGGCTGGGCTGTACTGGAGCCAAGTCTATATCGGATATGTCCTTGAAGCGAGACGTAAGCGATGCATAGTTGGAATAGGTAGATGACGGAGAAACCTGCCTAACAGTAGCGGTTGCAGGTGGCGCTGGAGTTGGAGCTGGACGGGGTGTAATCTCATTATCCGTGGATATAGTGGCATAAACAAGCTTTGGCATTTTGGTCTCCTGCCCTTGCATTTGCTGCTTGTTGGGCTGGAAGAGATTAATCAAATTAATATTTATATAGTAAACATATTTATTCTGAGTGCTGTCCATACCATCCACGTGAAATTGGAGTGAACTATGTTTTTAATCAGCTCTTGCCGCCGTATGCCGGCCACTTCCTCCTCGGTAATGCCTCGCTCCATCATGTACTTCTTCAGAACGTTGTCATTGGCGCCCGCATTCAAATCAAAGGCGTTCCGCGTGCGATCGCGCGTAACATCCCCGGATACATGCTGGAAGCCGACGGGACCGCTTATCTCATACTTGGAACCCTTGTTGCTGACCACGACGCTGGTGGCAAAGCTGGGCCCTGGCACGACGCCTGGGGCGCCAGCGATGCTGCCCAAGCTATTGGACGAGGATGATTTGCTCATACTGAGACTGACACCGTCTCCAAAGAAGCGACGCTCGCTGCCTGGCGATGCTTTGATGGCGGGTGGTGGTAGAACGGCTGGAGGAGGTTGGGCAAAGACGTCGCTGCTCACCTGCATGCAGGGCGGCTATAAGAAGAAAAGAAAACCAAAAATAATAATGATAATGGCAATGATAATGATCATGAGAATCGCATTGATCATGGTGACGTATGAATACTGCTGCCGTTTCTATTGTGTGTTCTATTGGCAATTACCACCCAGTAACCGGGGCCTTTGTGGCTCCGAATTATGTCATAGACATAGGCGCGTCGCTGCATTGCCGGCATCTGCTCAACCTCGACGGACAGGTGGGCCTTGCGCAGATACAACTGTAGCATCTCATCGGTGCCGAGACCTCGGACATCGAACGTCTTGCGAAAATCAACGGGCTCACCCTCCAGCTGCCTAAACTCCACCGGCTCGGAGATGTAGGCATACATCGCCGTATCCACATCCATTTCGCTTAGTACCCTGAAATGCGATACGTGTACGGGCATTGCATTAATGGCGCTGCTATGAAAGAGCTACGACTGCCAACCGTTTCCAGGCTAGCACCCATACGTATCCGTATCCATGGTGGCGTATTATCTTCTAGCAATTCGCCGATAAGAAATGTTCGCACAGCTCGTTTAATTTTTTCATTTTTTTCTTTTTATCAATTTACGGATTTCTGTCGTTGCTTTCCTGGTGAATCATAAGCCAAAGACTTGGGCAAAGACAACGACAAAGACACGCATGCGAGACAGCCCAATGACACGAACCCGCCATCTTAGCTATATATGCATATAAAATCTCACTTTTCATTCATTTACCGTAATCGAATCTTGTAAAATAGAGGGCGGACCCTTGCTGCAGTCGAGCGACCAATTGGCGTATGGAACTGAATGCCGTAGCTAAATTGTGTTCACCGTGCCGTCCGACCCAAACTAAGGTATCGCACTGATTAGCGGAGGTGGTATGTCATCGCGTTTACTCATTTACTCATTTCGCCAAGCTTGTTATCTGAAAAGGCAGACACTGATAACTGCCACCCAGTAATCGCCTTCACCTGGAGCGCTGTTTGGCATCGACAGCTTGAGCCTAAAAGAAAACATAAACAATAAATATATACATATACATAAATAGCATGTATATACATATCTACATATATCAATTTATAATAGTATCTCAAATATATGTATATATAAATTTATATATATGTACATATATCTATCTGCCATTAGATAACTTTGTTTAGTATTTCTTTTTATAGTATAAAGTTAATCGCGTCTATAAAATGACTAACTGCGCACAGTTGTTTAGCGTTCGTTGTGCATTGATATTCTGAAACTGGAATAAAAATAGAAGTTGTTATAATAGAATCGCTAGCTATATATACATATATATATACATATATATACATATATATATATATATATACATATATATATATATATATATATATATATATGTATATATGCACCTGACGAAAGATGGCTTAAGCTAATACAACTTGAATTGAGAAACAAGTGAAAAGAATAAGTTATTTTACTTTATTATAGCTAAACCAACGAAAATGATAAACGAAAAATAATGATAATAAAAAAAATTTAGTAACTATATTCATATTAATACTTTATATATATTTATATAACGAAATAGTTGAATAAAAAATATTTAAAATGATGAACTAAAGTCTAAGTATAAAGAAAATAAAAATAGAATTGCATTAATAAATATTATGTAACTCTTTTGGCTAAGCAATAGTTTTCATTAAAATTAAAATTTGTTTATCTAAAATTATAAAGGCTATTGAAAAATATTTAATTAAAGCAAATATAACAATAGATACCGTTGAATCTAAAATATTTAAAAATGAAAGTCCAATCTTTAAAATATTTGTTTAACTAAATATAAAGAAAATAAGTATTAGTTAATATATTATTAAAATTAATTATTTGCCAAATACACTGTTGGAAGCTGCCAAGCTTTTTCGGCAACTCTGGCTCCAATCATTTACGAAGGCACAAAATAAAAAGCCAATACGATTTAATTTAGCTTATTATTTATTAATTTAATGCCGAGTCCGTGATATTTGTTTAGGCAAAGTTAATTGTATGCGAAAAGATAAGAGAGATGTTGCGCGCTTGCAGACAACTTTCGTACAGAATTAGAGAATTTAAAGAAAAAAAGTTACAAGTATAAGCAAGTAAAAGGAAGGCGAAAATTACATATGTATGTCTGTTATGCTTTCTTATGTGTATGAGTGCATTAACAGCGAATGAAATGATATAGAGAATAGACTAATTTAAGAGAAACTTATTTAAGAGTATTTATTAGCTGCTGCGCCGAACATCCTCCCCCCCGTTGAAAGACCAAGTCTTTCAACAGGATCATCAACCGGAAGGACGCACAGCTTATTGACAGCTCGACGTGTAGTTCCAGTGGGCGTACGTAGAACAGCAACTCTCACGACACCATCAGCTCCAGCAATGATCTCAACGACCCGGGCTAATGGCCATTTCAAAGGTGGCAAGTTTTCGTCTTTCACGCATACGACATCGTTGACTTTGATAGAAGACTGCGGGGTGCGCCATTTTCCACGCTGTTGGAGAATGGTGAGGTATTCATCACTCCAGCGTTTCCAAAACAACTGCTGTATGTACGTCATGCGTTGCCAGCGATCAAGGCGATTGTGGTCCAACCCAGTTACGTCTGGCTCGGGGAAACAAAGTGCGCAGTTCGTCGAAGCCAAGAAGTGCCGATCTCATAGAGAGATATAAATGTTTTTTAGCTGTCTTCACTGCTGCTTCCCATAGGCCGCCGAAGTGTGGCGAACGAGGAGGTATGAACTTCCAATCGAAGCTGTTGTTGATGCAGTAGTTGTGGACTTCAATGCGATGTTCCTGGCTCAACAATAGGCGCCGCAAATCCGCCAACTCGTTCCGTGCACCCACAAAGTTAGTAGCATTGTCAGACCAAATGCATTTTGGAATGCCACGCGTACCAATGAAACGCTTGAGGGCGCCCAAAAAAGCAGCTGTCGAAAGATCCTTTGCGAGTTCCAACCATACAGCCTTGGTTGCGAAGCAAACGAACACGCAGATGTAGCACTTTACAGAGGCTTTGTTTTCGTCCATCAGGCTTGTAGTAAAAAGGACCACAATAATCCACTCCAGTGACTGTAAATGCCGGTGAGCACTGTGCACGATCCTTGGGCAAGTCCGCCATTATATGCTCAACGAGACGAGGCCGAGATCTGCAGCAAATTATACATTTTCGCAATGCTCGGGCAACCGTTTTCATGCCACCTATGGGCCAGAATTGCTGTCGAATTATTCCAAGCAAAGCCTGCGGTCCTGCATGGTGATACTTCTGATGAAAATGCGAGATTATAGCGAAGGTTAGGGGATGCTCTTTGGGCAAGATAATTGGGTGGCGCGCATCGAAGCCGAGAGTAGAGTGTCGCAAACGACCACCGACTCTAAGTAGACCAAAATCATCCATAAATGGAGAGAGCGAAAGAGTGGAGCTTGACGAATGTATATTCTTTCCATTCTGTAGGGCAGAGTATTCTGGCTGCAACTGAGTTCTTTGAAGAAGATGGCATAGTAGGAACGATCCCTGACGAAGATCGTCTGATGACAACTCAGCTGACTTTATTTTTCTGATAAATTTGTGAATGTAGCCAAAAATGCGCTTCATTATTCCGAATGAATTTATGTGTTTGAATGACAAAGAGATATCTACGTGCTCAGCTGAGAATAAAACCTTTTGGCGCATTTCAGGAAGACATGCTTCAGACAAGCAGTGCCTTGGCCAATAACATTTCTCCTTTTGCAAGAAAGAAGGTCCATGCATCCATAATTTTGAGTGCAAAAGTTCCAACGGTGCTGCTCCCTTGGATAACATATCCGCCGGATTCATCTCGGTTGGCACGTAATGCCACTCCATGCCGATCGTGAGCTGCTGTATGGCACAAATCTTGTTAGAGACAAACACATTGAATTTGGATGGCTCTTCCTTTAACCAAGACAAGACCACGGCTGAATCTGACCAACAATGCATCTCACACTCGAACAAGTTCATTTTGTTTATTTCGCTTACCAAGTTCGCAAGCAGAAATGCAGCGCATAACTCAAGTTTAGGCACAGTAAGAGTCTTTAGTGGGGCGACCCTGGCTTTGGAACAGAGCAACTGAACTTGAACAGCATTCTTCGATGAGCGAACATAAACACAAGAGCCATAAGCCTGAAGACTAGCATCGCAGAAGGCATGCAGTTCGACCCTTGCTTTAAGTTGGAGTACATAACGAGGAAATACTGCATGGCTCACTTGCTGAAAGTCCTTACAAAACTCGCTCCAAGCCGTTTCCAATGGTTGCGGTAAGCTCTCATCCCATTGCAGCTTGTCTCTCCACAGGCGTTGCAAGATGATTTTGGCCCTAGTTAAAGTTGGTCCGATCAAACCTAACGGATCGTAACATCGCGCAATGGTTGATAAAACCGAGCGTTTTGTGTGTGTGCCAGTATTAATTTTGGGCTCGAAAGTGAACACGAAGCTGTCCTTCCGAGGCTCCCAGATGAGTCCAAGTGTTTTTGTCACATCGCTGCCGTCGTCGAGTTTGAGAAAACTCTCCTGCTCAGTTTCTGGAACTCCGCGAAGTATATCAGTTGAGTTAGAGCACCATTTTCTCAATTTAAAATTTCCTCGGTCAAGAAGATTTGTAGTTGTCGCATCATGTCTCGAACTTCTTCAACTGAATTGCCTCCTGATATCAAATCATCAACGTAGAAATCTCGCAAGACAGTTTTAGATCCTAATGGGTACGACGAAGACTCATCCATTGCTAGTTGATGCATTGCACGAATTGCCAAAAAGGAAGCGGGTTTGGTTCCATACGTGACGGTATTCAATTTGAAAACTTGAATATCATGGTCTGAAGAGTCTCGCCACAAAATGCACTGAAGCATAGAATCAGGCTCTGAGACTTTAACACACCTATACATTTTACCGATATCTCCTGTAAGTGCAATGGAAAATGTGCGAAAACGAACGAGCGTGTTAAACAATGTAGCTTGAATAGTCGGTCCTGACATAAGCAAATCGTTTAATGAGAGCCCAGATGTGGTAATGGCTGAGCCGTCAAAGACAACTCTCAGCTTTGTTGTCGAACTCTCTTCTTTGTATACGCAATGATGGGGTAAGAAATATTTGCATTTATTGATATCTGCGCTGGGCACCAGTGACATATGTTTGAGGTCAATATATTCCTTTATAAATGCTGAATATTTCTCCTTGAGAATTTCATTTCGAGCGAATTTACGCTCCAAGTTTACGAGTCGACGCTTGGCCTGCAAATAAGAGTCGCCCAAAGATTCGACGCCTAGCTTTTTTGGCAAGCAAACTGAATATTCCCCTGATGACAATCGACGATAGTTTGCGATGAAATGCTGCTGACAATGGAGCTCCTCGGTTGTTACCTTGGCTATAGGCTCGAAGACGTGCTCCACTTCCCAAAATTGACGCACTAACTCATCAAGCCGAGTGCTGTGATTAGTGTCATCCGAAGCTCTTTGGGTTGCGATGAACGATGAGAGTTTGGGGGCTGATTGCCCGCCACCTGACACGATCCAGCCGAGTTGAGTTTTCTGCAAAATTGGTAAACCAGGTGCTAACAGAATTTGACCAACACACAACAGCTCGAAGAAAAGACCAGCTCCGATGAGAAGATCAATCCGTTGTGACTTATGGAATAAGGGATCAGCTAGCTGTATGTTTGAGGGTATATTCCAACTATTAGTAGACATTGACATCCCAGGCTGATTGTCAGTAATCATTTGGGCAACGATTGCAGTGATAGTAGTAGAATAATTTGAAATCCGCGATTTCAAAACGAGATCGACTGAGTATCCTTCAGTTGAGAAGCTAGCATCTCCAATGCCAGAAACTGCAGTGAGCGATTTGCTTTTTCGAAGCTGAAGCTGATTTGCGAAACGACTGGTGACGAAGTGAAGTTGAGATCCTGAATCCAAGAGTACACGACACGGAACGAATGTTCCAGCTCGATTCTTGACAAGGATTATTGCAGTAGCTAGAAACACAACATCAGACGAACTAGGCGATATGTGGGCTTGAGGCAGAGAAGGTGACATTGCAACCATGGCAGTGGGGTGTATTGTATGTGCTTGTTGATCAGGTTTCAACACAGCGTTGGATGTAGCTATCGAAGACTGATTGTAATGCAATAGAGTATGGTGCTTCGATTGGCAAGTACGACAGGAGCTAGATTTACAATCCTTTAGCTGATGACCTTTTCTCAAACAATTAAGACAAAGCGCGAGTCTCTTGGCCTCCTTATGTCTTGCCATTGGCGACAATTTCTCAAAGCGCTTACATTGAAATATCATGTGACTTGTGTCTTCGCAAAATACACAACAACTAGGAATCTTGGAAGCAACAAATGATTTTCTTAAATGTGTACTCACGATCTTCCCTAACTTGCCAACCTGACCATCTTGCAAAACTTGATCCACATTTTCAAGCATTCGACATCGCCCTTGCAAGAAAGCTGACAATTTGGCCCACGATGGTAACTCATTAGCAGACGAGCTTTCCTCCCATTTGACCTGAGTTGACTTATCCAATTTCTGCAACACTGTCTGCACGATGATAATATCAGCAACTTCTTCCCTCGACGCTAAAGAATCCATAGCACGAAGGTGAGATGTCACTTTATCTGTTAATTGCCTCAGCCTACCTACAGAGGTATCAGCCTTCTCAAGCCCAAATATCGCTCTGATGTGTGCCTGTAAGATAAAACGTTTATTATCAAAACGACGTTGAAGAATATCCAGAGCGACGATATAGTTAGCCTTGTTAATTTCCAAAGAGCTGATGGAATCCAAAGCAGAACCGCTTAAGCAAGATCGAAGATGCTGGAACTTCTCAACAGGATTGAGATCAGGATCAGTATCTATGATCGTTTTGAACATAGAGTAAAAGTTTTCCCACTCAGTGTAGATTCCATTAAATTTTGGCAGCTCCAGCTGCGGCAAACGCGATCGATTAGACATGACGACCATTGGATGAGCATTTGTAAAACTTGTATTGAGCGTTGAAGATAGCTGTGGATTCGGCCGACTTCCCAGTTCACGCTGAAGCAAGGCCTTAAACTTTAGTAGAGTTGATTCAAATTTCGCAGGTAAATCACTAGATATGGATTCAAAATCTGATTCCTCTAAGCTAGTGTGAACCGCTTCAAAATTTGACTCTAACTTGGTGATCGAATCCAACAGCACACGTAGCTCACACGAATCCATATGACTTAATTTTTCCACGTCTAATTCGGCATATAACCTTTCAAGTCTGTCGAAAAGAGCTTTCGTTTTAAGCCTTAAATAAGTGACCTGAGATGCAGGCACTCCATCAGCATTAGATTCTGAGTTATTCATTTTGATACGTCACAAATTCACTTAAGTTATGCTCAATTCAATTCAATTCACAAGTTCAATTGCAAAGTTGATGCACAAGCTAATAGACTCACTAATGCACTTCCAATTTAGCTGCACCTTTTATATGCAAGCTCACTGTGTGTGTATGTTTGTATGTGTGTGATCTAACACAGCTATTTTCGGATTAGCGGGCCTTCTATGCAGACGCTGCACAAAAGGCGCCAACGGCGACGAATGAAGCGAACGATTAAAAGAGAATGAGAAAGACAAAGATAATGCTCGCACAACTGCATACACTGAATTATGCACTTTGAACAAAATTATTTGTTCACAAATGCTAATGTTTTACACTGTTGCGTTAGGATGAAATTAATTGTTAATTTGAATGCACTATTTTGCACAAATGTTTATAAATTTCACGGAGAAGGCTAATGTTTTACACTGTTGTGTTACGATGAAATTGATTGTTAATTTGAATGCACTATTTTGCACAAATGTTTATAAATTTCACGGTTGAGCGACGACGAAATAGATTAATAACTTTTAGCGCACTAAACGAACATCACGAAGTGTATAAATCACGTCGGGGTCACCAAAATGTTGGAAGCTGCCAAGCTTTTCGGCAACTCTGGCTCCAATCATTTACGAAGGCACAAAATAAAAAGCCAATACGATTTAATTTAGCTTATTATTTATTAATTTAATGCCGAGTCCGTGATATTTGTTTAGGCAAAGTTAATTGTATGCGAAAAGATAAGAGAGATGTTGCGCGCTTGCAGACAACTTTCGTACAGAATTAGAGAATTTAAAGAAAAAAAGTTACAAGTATAAGCAAGTAAAAGGAAGGCGAAAATTACATATGTATGTCTGTTATGCTTTCTTATGTGTATGAGTGCATTAACAGCGAATGAAATGATATAGAGAATAGACTAATTTAAGAGAAACTTATTTAAGAGTATTTATTAGCTGCTGCGCCGAACATACACTTTATTCATAAAATATATATAGTATATCTACATCTATTTATATATAGTATATTTAACTCTTAAACATCTAAATTTATAAAACACTTATTTTGAACAATATGTAAATATAAACATTCACTTTAACATTAACACTAACTTGACAGCTAGTGACAGGAATGTCCGGAAGATAAGGAGAATATGTTTGGAATTTAACAATGAGAGACTGATTCATGAAAAAAACCCGTTAACATGTCACAGTTATTAAAAAGATTTTGTATTGGGTTCTTTCGCCTACATTATCGTGTTCCATGAGCTTATATCTTCGTTCTAGCTGTCAAAATGCCTAAAATGACAAACAATTTAATGTTATTTATTTTAATTTATTTTTGTATTATACCCTGAATCCATTAAAAATTGCAATCACAGCAAAAATGTTTTTTTTTTTTTTTTTTTTATTAAAATGTATGTAAAAATTAAAAGTAGATTTGTATATATATTTTTTATTAGGATTAAAAGCTGAATTGCTTGAATTGAAGTGGAACTGATTACATCTGGAGCCTTAAACATGCAAATGTTCATATAACATACATATATAACATATATAATATCCTCTATCTAATCTAGGCTTTTTCCTAAATCTCATCACTAATTTTTCAGATGGAAATTTATCACATTTGCAATTTTTATTCAATATTCAATATTGGTTAACGGTTTTACGTTACGATTTAAGATTTTAATTTGACATTTTGAAATTCCCAACATTACATCAATCAAAGTTGTCAATCATAATGACACCTTGCCGAGTGCAAAGCAACCCTTTTTCCACTTCATCTGACAATTTTGTTAATAAGGAGCAGAGCACTTTGCCACAAACCTCATTTGCAATCGAGCTGGCCGACAAAAGGCATTGCAATTACTTTTAAATTTAAGATAAAAAAAAGTAAGAAAACAAATAAATAAAAACGAAAATGGATCCGAATTTAGTTTTGTACGGGGATGGTGAGTTCTTAATGGCTGAGTTCGAGTTCGATGGCGATTTAGTTGTGAATAGTGATCAACTGCAGCCAGGAGCTACTGTGCTGGTGTCCAATGAGACAGATGGCATTGTTAGCCACGAGGATTTGGCCAAGTTCTTTGATATACAGTCGAACATTCCGATACCGACGGATGAGGCTGTGGAGCGCACACTAGCTGATCCGGCTTTGAAGCAGATCCTGCAAGAGGCCGATGGCAAGGTGGACTTTGATCCCGAAGCCGAACAGGAGAAGCTGCGCGAGTTCCTGTCGGGAGTGAATAAGAAGAGCGTCCCGGAGAAAGGTCCCGCTCCAGCTGAGACTGTGGCCCAGAAGCCGCAGCAACCATCGGTGTCTCAGCCACGACCCGTGGGACCGGCGCAGTCAACTGTCTTTCGCTTCATCAAGTGCTCCAATTGCAATGGCCTCTTTGACACGCCCTCATTTCAGGATCACAGCTGTGAATACGAGTCAGAGCAGAAGCCCACATCCATTACTCGATCGGCAACAGTGCAAGAGAAGAAGGCAACTACGCCTCCCAAAAAGACGCCCAGCGAACGAATCATCGTTGAGAACCAGGTGCGCATTCGTCGCTATATGAAAGACGAGCTCAAGTACGATCTAGAGACGGGCTTCGACAGTTCCAAGTCCAAGAAGAGCACCGCCAAGGGTCCCAATGAGTGCAGCATTTGTGAGCGCAAATTTGTGCACACCTCCGGGTTGGTTCGCCACATGGAGAAGCATGCCCTTGACTTGATTCCCACGCAGACAAACATCCAGCAACAGCATGTGGCTCCCACGACCCTTGGCCTGCTGGTGGTGCTCAAATGTAACCACTGTGGTCGCATCTTCTACGACGTCAAACTGGCGCTGGAGCACATATTTGTGCATCAGACGACGAAAGACGAAACCGAAAGCGAGCTTGTGCTTAAGGATGAGGCTACCTTAAAGATAAAGCTGGAGCAGCTCATGCGGGAGGGCGAACAACTGCTCTCTGTCTGCTCTGTGCTCAAGAACGAAGACGAATGCTTCACCACGCTCGTTCTCAGTAATGTTTTGCAGTGCGAGTTTTGCGATTTCATTTTTGCGGACGTGTCTTTCCTGCTAGGACATTCGGCCACCCATGTGCCGGAGCGTCGCTTCGAGTGCACCGCTTGCGATCTGCGCATGACTACCGCCAAGGAGGCCAGTGTGCATTATCAGACAGACTGCGTTTATATGCGCGAGGGACTTAAACAGCTGCAGGCGCAGCCAAGTCGCTTTTTTGTGTGCAACGTCTGTGAACTGAAGTTCGCCAATGTGGAGCTGCTCCAGGAGCATCGGTAAGTGGATTCGCATATCACCACAATTTTCCATCTGCATCTTCTACTTTCCATGCAGCTACAGCTGCTATCACTATTTTCCGCGACTCAGCGAAAACGGCAAGCGCCTGGTGTTGCCCTGCGAGTTCTGTGCTACAAACTTCGAGTATGCGCACGAGATTCAGCCGCACTACGAGGAGAAGCATCTGAACAAGAAGAAGCGCGAGAAGGAGCTGCGTAACAGCGGTAACGCAGCCACCATGGGACGTTTGCGGCAATATCTGTGTGATATTTGCGGCAAGTCCTACACGCAGTCCAGTCATCTGTGGCAGCATCTGCGTTTCCACCAAGGTAAGTAGCTATGCAGTGGTCAGGGGCACGTAGGTAATCTAATTCTCCAATTGCTCGCCAGGTGTGAAGCCCTTCGTGTGCCAGGAGGAGAACTGTGGCCGTAAGTTCACTATTCGCCCGGATCTCAATGATCATATTCGCAAATGTCATACGGGCGAGCGGCCATATCATTGTCTGGTTTGTGGCAAGCGCTTCCTCACCGGGTCGGTCTTCTATCAGCATCGACTCATACATCGGGGCGAGCGCCGGTATGAGTGCGATGAGTGCGGCAAGCGTTTTTATCGCGCGGATGCATTGAAGAACCATCAGCGTATTCACACTGGCGAGAAGCCGTACGATTGTCCCTTCTGCACCAAGACATTCCGCCAGCGTGGTGACCGGGATAAGCATGTGCGGGCGCGCCACTCGCACCTGGACGCAAATGCACGACTGATGATGCAGATGCAAAAGTTCGAATTGGAAACGGCAGCTGCACTGAAGGCGAAGCAAATGCAGGAGGGTGGACTTGAATTCGTGGTCGATGCAGCGGCAGAGACGGCAATGCATTCGCCTACGTCTCCAATGGCGCATGAGCAACAGTTTGATATGGTTGAATTGGATCCCAGTGATTTTGGAGAGGCCTCAGACTATGTTCAAAACATTCCAATGCCTCTTAATAATGAGGAGCAAGAGCTAATGTCGTTCGTAGACCTGGACGGAACAGAACAAATTGAGCAACAGACATTTCAGTTGGAGAACGAAAATGTCAAAGTTGTTGTGGTTGAAAATAATACCTCGCAACCGTTTTATTTCTAATATATGTATGCCATTCATATAGATATAACGTACAATTTAACTTACCCGCAATAATGTTACTTTGATTTTGATTTTCAGCAAACAAAAAAACAGCTGTAAAATCAAATTTTTAAATTTGAATTTGGTTTGCGGCCAATGAAATCTGGCAATCTTACAATACTTCCCAGTGTTGAGTAACACAATCAACCATTGCGATAGGTGGCAACGCGTGCATTTGACAGTTCAAGTGTCTAGTAGCCATTTTTGCCGTCCTCTTTCTTTTCGATTTTTCCATCGTATACGCCAACATGGGTTTCGCTACTCTCTGGTACTCGCATCCTCGTAAATACGGCCAAGGCTCCCGTTGCTGGTAAGTCTATATAGCCTGTAACATTGTGCATTTAGAGTTGTAAAATTTGCATGTATCTCTGTTGTTTAAAGCCGTATTTTGTTGCATAGTTGATTTGCTTTGTTTTTTGAGGTTAAGCACGCCTTAGTTTCGCATGGTGCATATCTCGTACATATGTATGTTGTATGTTTGTGTATGTGTTTGATTTGTATAAATTGAAATTGATTGCTTAAATATCTTTTTGCCCCCGGTTGAGTACGGAAATATGTGGTGAAGATTTCTATAACAATTTCCTTAATTAAGGGTGGCCAAAGCAAATGTTGTAACTGGCTCTTGTCATTATTGAATTACAATTGACCCGGCCAGCTGCAGCGACAGCTATGCAACTTAATATGATTGTCTAATAGCAGTTACTGCGAATCTTTGGCTGAAACAAACATTTAACATGTGTGTATATATTTAACATTTTAGCCGTGCCTGCTCAAACCGACATGGTCTGATTCGCAAATATGGTCTGAACATTTGCCGTCAGTGCTTCAGGGAGTACGCCAATGACATTGGCTTCAAGAAGGTAAATAAAAAATTGAAATACTTCAAATCGTTTACATATGCATAATGTTCTTTTAATTTTTCAGCTGGATTAAATATCCGCTTCATTTCTTGACGTTCATTACGTCAGTTATTTAAGTATATTAATTTTAGTAGTCGCTCTCGAGGGACTACATCTATTAATATGCTGGCAACATCAGCAAAAAGGCAACAAACATAATCATTTGGAGATTTAAATGAAACCGAAGGCAGTCGCATCTGAGCTCAGCAAAGCACAGGAACATGCAGAATAATGGCTACAACAAGAATAGATAATAATCTAAAAAAAAAAAAAAAAAAAAAAGGCATCTGCTGATGCAAACGAGTTTACAAAACTCAGCGTTAACTACTAACGCCGCATGATAATCCATAAATCCCTGACCAACCAGTTGTTACCACCTCAGAAGGTTCTTTGTTTAAATCTCCTTTTGATTAAATACATAACAAGTCATAAAAAATAATATTTTGTTTACATTTTGCATCCTCATTGTATGTCCATTTCACTGAAAATGCCGGAAGCAACTGAACGAGCGCAATGTCAGTTTTTCTTCAGTTATTCAGTTACTTCCTCATTTCTATAATATTGGGTTAGTGGTGTCCAGTGGGCTGCATTCGACCTGTGCTTGTCTATTTAGCAGCATCAGCACCTGGGAAAACAAGCAACCAGAAACCAGTTTGTTTAGTGGCTCGCTCTGGCTAAAAGAGCGAATTGACGCTCTCTTAGCTGCCTACGCAGCTCGGGCCTCAGCTGTTGCTGTTGCTGCTGCTTTGGTTTGATTTGTTGTCTTTCTGCTAAAACTGAAAATTTTGCACATTCGCCCGCTGAGTTTGTTTCGGCCATTTGAACTCACAACAACGCGTCGCGAGTGCATTTAAGTTTTTGAGCGTGAATATTACCAAGTAAATGCCATGTACTCCACGTTTAATATTTGAGCGAACAAAATAAAAGAAATAAGTAGTCAATAAAAATCAATTTTCATAGATGCGTCTATAACTTGACCTGGTTACGTTTTAATTAATTGAGAAATGGAATTGCCTGTACTTTTGTTGCTTTTACTGCCACTTCTGAGCAGCTTTTGTTTTGTGGCCACGATCAATGATGTAACAGCAGCGGCAGCAGCGACGAGGCATCGCAAAAATGCAACAGCGACCAGAGCTCAAGCGGAGGTCTTTAACCAAAGCAGTAGCCGTGTTAGCAGTTCCCGCGGCCACAAATCTCGTACCGTTGCACAATATAAGCTGCCGCTTGATACTGCGCAGGCTCCGTTGGACGGCAGAGATACCACGGCCAGAGCACAGCCAATGCGCAGGCGCAACCAGGTGGTTGTTATGCGACGCAGGCCTACCACAACATCTACAACAACAACAACGACGACTACTACAACAACAACAACTACAACAAGTAAGTTAAGTTTAGAGCGGACCTGCATTAAATGGACTTTAGCATATGTCCATATGACCGCTGCAAAGGCAAGCAAGTCTTGTCGCTGGCACTGACCTAGCTTTCGGTTTTTAAGATTGGCAAAGACAACTAACAGCAGCAGGCCGTCTGAGAAGTTGTCTGAATTCGAAAAAGAAAACAGCCAACCACATTCGATAATTATACGGCTGATAACTGGAGCAGTCGCTGCAGAGCACAGCTTCAGCTTTCAAATTCAAATTATTGGCTTTTTAGTAGTCGTTGTGAGAGACCTTGAGAGCGGGACGTATGACTTTGTGAATGCTGTGCATTCATTAAAGGCTTAGGGCTTTGGGTTGCATTTTTGCCTAGGTACATATATTAAGGGATATTGATTATATTAAGGGATATTGATTATTGTTTACGTCATATCCAACTTACCCGCGCAGATTTAAATTTGACAGCCTTGAACTTGGGCCTTAATTAGTACGTTTTATGATATACGAATTTTTTGGTGTTTTTTTTTTTTTTTTTTTTTTTTTTTTTTTTGTATATTTCATTTGGCATTGAAGTTTAGAGATGACACTCATGGAGCTAATAGATCAAATTGGGTCACTCGATTATTCTCTAGTGTATATTGTGAGTGGCACCATAATTCATAGATGTTGCAATTTCAATTGCAATTAAACACGTTTTTTCGTCTCCCACAATCGTTAAAACATATTTTTGAGATGCGACTTGTGGCATATCAATATAACTGGAGATTAGTTTTAAATGAAAGAGAGAGACATATTTCAAAGATCGCTGCTCTTTGTTAATAGGAAATTGAATACAGCGTATATTCACATATTAATGCTTTTGCGGGATTTTTTTGATTATTTCAGCTATTAATAGTGGCTGACACCATTTAGGTGGGAATTTAAGACAAGTAAAAGCTTTTAGAATTATTTAAAATCCAAATACAAAATACAATGTTAAAGTTAAACAGCTCATATTAAGTCTAAGTAATAATAATGACCCTTAATTAGCTACGGAATACACACAAAACCATGTTCTAATTGTTTAGTTAACAACAATGTTTAGTCTCTCCAGTGTTTTCATGTGATAATCATTGCAGTTTATGGAAAACTAGGCCAGTAAGAAGCATTCACAGAGTGAATGGGCATTTGTAATTGGTAACAGAGAGTATAGTGTGTGTAAGAGGGGACGGCGTGTGAACTGTGGACTGTGTGTGTGTGTTGCTTTGCGCTCTAGTGCCAACGGCAATGTGTTGCCTGCAGGCGTACAAAGATTCACTTTCAATAACATTAACAAAAGCACTTGTTTAACTGGGTGACGGGAACTGCGCTTTGTTTGTCTTGCAATGCCTGTTATTTGGAGCATAACTAGTAATGACCATTGTTGACTAATCCATTTATCGTCCGCTCAGCGCCGCGTCCAACTTTGGCGAATGGATTCAATTTCTTCAATCCTAGATTTTGGAACTTTGGCCAACAGAGTCTTGTGCCAGTAAGTGCACCCACCAAGCAGCCCCATCCGCCCAAGAAATTCACGCACTCCGCCACATCGGGCTCTAAGGAGGATAAGTCCACTTATCGCAAGCCATTGAAGACCACGCCAAAGCCAAGGCGCAAAGTGCCGAATACCACAGTAGCAATAACAACCACCACTGAGGGACCCTTTCGCATAGCGTTGCCAACACTGAACTTTCCCACAACCGCGACCGGCTCTAGCGATAAGGAAAAGGATAAGCGAGCTGCCGCTGATCTGCGCCAACGTTTCAATTGTCCGCGTGAGAACGAGGTGCGCTTCCAGTTGTTTCCGAAAATTTGCAAATCCGACAAAGACTGTTTAGTCTGGCAACGGGATGAGATCTGCTGCGACATCTTTGGTTCCAGCAGCTGCGTCGCAGGCATTGCCAAGCCACTCGAGGAGACTGAGCACGCACGTAAGTTAATTGATATCATCCTGGATGCTGTTAACTATTTTTCTGCTGTAGCCATATTGGGCCTGATACCACGTCGTTGTCCGACGCGTCCACTAGCCGAACTCTGGTGGGACGTGCAGGAGTGTCACACGGACATGGACTGCTGGCCGCGTGTCTGCTGCCCCGATGGTCGCCGTCGCTACTGCCGCACATCGCAGCCGGAGCTGGAGACTGTGCCAGTACCAGTGAAGCGCTCATTTGATTATCGTAAGTTGACCTACATTGCTTTTAGCTAAATCAGATCATAATTCAAAACTCTGTCTTGCTCATTTTTCAGTTACGGAGTACTTGGAGTGCACTGCACCGCCGCCGACCATTTTTGATCTGCATCCAAAGGCTTGCACCTCCACGTTGGACTGCTTTCCCAATGTGTGCTGCCAGGAAGCTGGTTTGCGGCACTGTCGTCCGCCCAAGAAGTCGGTACTCACACTGATGGCCAATTTCCTGAACGTGGACTTTGTGAAGCGCTTGACACAGAATATTGTTATCAAGTAGTTACAATTCAGTTAACATGCACACAAACACTCACACACGCACTTACACACACGCGTGCACATTCATCTACACTCATGTACATATATACATGCATTCACATATACACAAACACTTACATACATACACATAAAAACCTCGTTTATACGAGAATTTATTGTAGAGCTGTTTAAGCTTTTTGATAGCGTGAAATTAGTATTTCGCTTGAATTGTTATTTTTTATTGAATTCAATTATATGCAAATTGTTTTTAACATAAATTATTTTAAATAAACGTTAAGATACACACATGTTTTATTATAGCTTGGGAAATCAGAGTATAATGGCATTGTGAAAATGTGTATAACAGGAAGAGGCCTGTATATATTACATACATATATATGTAGATACTTCTAATGAATGCTAAGGTATTTTGGATATTAAATCTTAACCCCACACCCAAAATTGAAAAAGGAACCTATATTTGATACTTGTTAAGTCTTTATAAATGGTTTTATTTACGTATATGTATTTTATTAATATTATTATTTTAATTATTTTTATTATTTTTTTTTTTTTTTTTTTTTTATATAAAACGTTAAGATACACACATATTTTATTACTTTAAAATATCAAGTTTTTATTTTCATCTTTTTCCACGTTTTCACGTGTAAACTTTTCAGTTTACCTGTAGATATGTAAGCAAGGTGTGCACTTTTATTTGCTTAATTTCGAAATTGTGATTGTTATTCTTGAACTGATAACTGTTATGTGTACATACGTACGTAGATAGGGTTGCTCAAACAAACAGTGAGACCTACTTAAACTGTACTTTTTGGTCATAGATAATAAAGGTGATTTATCAACGCTTCCACTTTGAGTTTTATTTTTTCCATTTCATTTCTTTTGTTTTTTTTTTTTTCTTTCTGTTTCTCCCTCTTTATTTTTATGACCAAACTACGTCTCAGCAATTGGCAGTGGAGTGGGGCTGAGCCAAAGTAGATGTTGAAAGTTTTTTATTATTATTATTTTTTTTTTTATTTACGAAAAGGTTAAAAGGTGTCTGGTTACCTCTTGGCCTGTGGCACACACACACTCACAAATAATTTTATGATTGTTTCAATAGAATCAGCGAAGGTTTCGTTCTTACCTTGAAACAACGACTCCACTCAAAATATTGTGTGACAAATACGATCGCATTAACTCTAGAGAAACAAAAACTGATGTCTACATAAAGCTGAATGTATGCACATGTTTATTTAAATGCCTCGATTAAGAAATGAAGTTTAAAGTTTGCATTCGCATTGCAAATGCTTAATTGGATTTTAGCTCCGAACACGGAAAGTTTTTGGTGTCGAGCGATAAATTCAAGTTGAATTCGCTTGCAAATTGAATTCGTTTGGGTTGAGGCTACTTAAGTACAGGCGCTTAAATATAAATGCGTGAAATATCGGAATTAAAATATATCTTAAAATTAAATGGACTAATAATGAAATTAGCAGAGTTTAGAAAAAATATTCAAGCTAAAGATATTTAATCTCTATCATGTAATATTAAACCTCAGTTAAATATGTTTTCAATTTTTTTTTTTTAATTCAAATTATGTTGCACCTGTTAAATCTAAGTTAAATCTAAGTTAAATTCCGCCTAATTTTTATATAATTAAATTAATAATGGAAAAACTATCAGAATCTTATCGACAAAGGAAATACACAAGCTAAGTTCATTATAAATTTTTATTGAAACTTTCATATATTTCGAGAAAAATCTAGAAATCAACTGAGTAGTAAATTCGGCAGAAATTGCTAGGCAAAGAGCAAAGAATCAAGCTAGACATTAAATTCAATTAAGAAAAGCCGGGTATTTCCAGAAAATTCTTTAAATTATTTGAATACAAGATGTGGCAGAATTTTATGTACTATTCTTTATATACTATTTATATGTATATTCATTTAAAGTATTATTATTTTAAATTTAAGTTTTTAATTTTTCAATTATGAAATATTTTTTGCAAACCTTAGCTAAAATATATTTTGCCTGCCACCTGTTACAACAATATACTCTATAAATACATAAATGCATATGCATTTGTATGTATGTACATACATATACATTTGTATATGTGTGTCTGCTTAAACTACAGTTATTCTTCACTAACGAGAAACAACTGCAACGCCAGCAGGTGCGTTTCGAATTTCCCACTAAGTGGCGAAATAAATACGCAAAGAAAAACAAAAAACGAAAAGCTTGCCTCGCCTAGAAAAACAATTGAATGATTGCACAACAATTGACATTTAGTGAAAACGACGCAGTAAAACTTTAATTTCAATTTGGTTTATTGCACATTATTCAATTTGTTGCTGCTGAATGAACTTTTCTTTACATGTACGTGTATGTATGTATGTGGGTATGTGTGTAGTTGTCTTTTGCAAGAGAAACTAACCATAATAGATCGATTCTAATTATAATTTAGTTTAAATTAAATGCCTGAGCAGACGCGTTCACTTGGAGGAGCAGCCGCACTTGCTTTTGTTCTCGCCGCCGCACTTGCAGTCGCTGCCGCAGTTACAGGAACCCTTGTTGGTCTGAGAGGCGCATTTGCAACCTTAATTAAAAAAAAAAAAAATAAAAAACAAAATAAATAAAAAAAAAAAAAAAACAATAAATAAATAAACATGATTTAGTCAAAGATCCACATTTGTTGATTTTTAGTTGTCAATTCTGTATTTGTCGTCCTTTGGCTGACTTACCGCTTCCGCATGGGCAAGGCATTTTGTAGGTTTTGTTAGATTTTTAAACTGTCACTTGAAAGCACAAGAAATAATATTTATTTTTTCACTTGACCGCTGATGAGTCACTTTCTCTTTTGCTGTAGAATACAACTGATGCCCAATCCATGGATGCTACCCGATTTTATACACTTTCGAAACGAGGCTTTCGGCACACGACGACCGGGCGCTTCAATTCCAGTTTTGCACACGCTAACCGGCCGGCAGCGCTGAACATGTTCGAGCCGTGTGCAACTTGCGTTTTCCGTTCGAAAGCTCTGGCTCAACTGACGGCGGTTCGGGTCTTGACTAAAAGTTTTATTCGGTGCCCGAACCGCTGAGCGTTGAGCTCAGTGGACAGCGTTAGCACTGAGCATGCGTTTCCATGTGGAAAACTCATGTGGTGGATTTTGGGCGGCGTTACTGTGTCTCTTATCGTGCACCCAAATGTGAGTACCATCCTGACTGTCTGTCTGTCTGCCTGTCCATTCATCATCGGCATCGGCTGTGAGTGTGTCGCTCTGTGTGCCCTGCGAATGCGCGAAGAGTCAGTGTATTTCTGAGTGCGGCTGCAGCAGCAGCTAGCAGGCAAAAGTCGCGCGACAATTTTAGCAACGAATTCATTGCAACGCAATGCAAGAAGTGAATGTAAATAATACGCATTTTACTCAAGTTATCCTTGCTAATAGATACGCCAGCAGCCAGCACGAAGAGGCAGGCGACAATTTGCTGTACTTTCATTTTTTTATTCATATTTCTTCGATATATGTATGTGTGGGCGTGTATACATGTATGTGCGTGTGTTTGTTCGCATGTGCGTGTGTGCGTGTGCTAAAGGTGAAAATGCAACACGCATAAAATCAATAAATCCAAGCCAAAATAAAATAACTAAAAAAAAAAAAAACGACTAACAAAATATTTGTGCATGGTTTGTGTGTGTATATGTGAGTGTGGGTGTGCGTGTATACGGCTGTGTGTATGTTTGGGCGTGAGGAAGAAAACAAAAGAACAAAACAGTAAGAGGACAATAAGGTGGCAACACAGGACACGCTGTGTGTGTGTGCGGAAGTGAACAATTTAAAGTTTGTGGTCACCAGAGCAAATAACAGAAAAACACATATATTTATATACCCCTACGCAGGCTGACAGAGTGTGCGTGTCTGTGTGTGTATGTGTATGTGTAGGCAGGCTCTGTAAGCGATTATTTTGCTCACCCACGCAGTTAACTGTTTTTGTTATTCCCGATGTTGTTGTAATCGCCTGCACTTCAAAGCTTCTATATATACGCTAAACTATGTGTGCGTATGTGTGAGGGCAGATATGCATGTGTGCGTGTGTGTGCCAAGCTGCCCATAATACGGTCGACCTGATACCTGAGCCCCAATCACAATCACAATCACAATATCAGCCGCTCCTCTCATGCCCAAGCCGCCCACGCTGAAATAATAGTACGTAATCATAATAATATTAACGATGATGATGATGATGGTGATGATGATTATATTGCGAATGACGTTGGCATTAGCTGGCAGAAAGGTTAACACCGCACAAAGATCTCACTGTGCCTGCGTTAATTTTAACAAATTTGTATTTATACCGAAAGAAAAAATCAATAGCCTACCTTAACATAAACGCGACTGGCACAGGGATAAAATTAGCCGCACGCATAGACAAATTTGCAGACGCTCAACTGACCATAATCAATTTTGCTCCGCTCTTAATCGTTACAGAACCAGGACCAGAGTATGGCGCTCAAGTAAAACACAGACGTAGTGGTCGACTAACCTAGCAACGCTGCGAGCCTCCACTCTTGACAAACATTAAACAACCGTAGAGGTACGCCCACATCACTGTCAGATTATGACAGAGCAAAAGAATCAAGTGACGCGCGCAGCGCCGGAGCAGAGCAACGATTACCGTGTCGTGGTCTTCGGAGCTGGTGGCGTTGGCAAGAGTTCGCTGGTGCTGCGTTTCATCAAGGGCACCTTTCGCGAGAGCTATATACCCACCATAGAGGACACCTACAGGCAGGTGGGTAACACGAGTAGTCACGATATACAAACCATTTATCCGAACTGAAATTCAATTCTTGGCTGTTGCAGGTCATCAGCTGCAATAAGAATATTTGCACATTACAAATCACGGACACGACAGGATCCCATCAGTTTCCGGCTATGCAGCGATTATCCATATCCAAGGGTCACGCATTCATATTAGTCTACTCCGTGTGCTCCAAGCAGAGCCTGGAGGAGCTGCGACCCATATGGGAGCTCATCAAAGAGCTGAAGGTAAGCAAGGATAGAGATAGATAGATGGATAAGTTGGTTAACAACTCGAGTGATTTCCAGGGCGATGTCAACTCCATTCCCGTTATGCTGGTGGGTAATAAGTGTGATGAGAGCACCGAGCTACGCGAAGTGTCGCAGATCGAGGGACAGGCACAGGCGACCACCTGGGGCATATCCTTCATGGAGACATCAGCAAAGATCAATCACAATGTCACCGAGCTGTTCCAGGAGCTGCTCAACATGGAAAAGACACGCACCGTCTCGCTGCAGCTGGACACAAAGAAGCAAAAGAAGCAGAAAAAGGAAAAGAAATGCAAGGAGACCAATGGAGCCATACCGGAGAATGGAGAGGCCAGCGCCAGTGCCAGTGGCGGGGCCAGTGGTGCCGGCGTCAAGGAGAAGTGCGGCGTTATGTAACCAGTTTGGCAAGAAAAATAAGTGACAGACAAATACTCGCATTGGGACAGTAGCAGGATTTGAGAACTCATCCCTCTCACACACACACACACACATACACACATACACACATACACACATGAACAATGATTAAACATATGCATATACATACATATATATATCACACATTGGGACTGATGTTATCAGAGCATAGCCTGCATAGATGGGAAATATATTATTAATTATAGATGGAATGAAGAAAAAAAAAAAAAAACAATAACTATAAGACAGCATTACGAGTATATTTTGCATACATAGATTTTATCCGGAGCAACTTCTCTGGTCTCTAGAAGAAGGCAATCACTGTAGCACAGCCACATCCATACGCAAACTCACACACACACACGCACATAGATACGAATTAATTTCGTTTTGGTTCGGATAACCGCATCTGAAATGTAACTGCATACATATCAAATACATAAACATACTGCATACATGACATACTCGCACCTACACAATAGATGTGTACATAATACATATAACATAATGCTATATAATGTGTACTATACGAACACACACACACACACACACACACACACACACATATTTATATATAAATGCACATAGATATGTGTAACCCAAAAGAAAAGCCAAAGAGTACCTACTTAAGAGACATAACAATGTTATCTACTTACTATCAAAGATGATAAACCAATTACAAGAGATCATCAGATCATTCTCACAACAGATCAAGAAGAATCGAAGACAATTGTCTACAGAAATACTATATATATGGTGACAATTCTGAAGCATTTGTGGCACTCGAATCGAAGTGGATCCATCCCTTTCGATTGCTGCAGACGCGCTTATCTGACTATCAATCAATCATTTGCTGTATAACTACTATTTACCACCAAAAAAAAAAAAAAAAAAAACGAACAAAAATTACGAAAAAGTTAAACAAATTGAATAATTACCTAACTAAAAACACTTATAATGTATAAATAATACTCACACTCTATTCTAACCCATTTGATGATCCTAAGAATGATGCATACGCATCGTTTGTGCTAGTTTCCTTCCGTTTAAATTGATTTCACTTATGGTACTTATAGATTCTAGGCAGACACATTGATTTAAGGACAGACGAATGGATGAAACGTGTATTCATTTACAATTATTTGCTGAAGTTTATTAACAATGCAAAAATCAACTTAGATATAGTCAAAGATTAGGTCCTGCCCTGATGATCGTATAGTAGTCCGGGATCCGGTATATGGGATCCAGGATCCGAGATCGTCTTGCCAGGTAATAAGCACAATTTTTGCCGCTCATTCAGAAATTGTAGAGTTAGTGCTATATAGATGGGGATTACGATCCCCGTTTACATCGAACTACATGTGTTGCGAAATGGTATATGAGTTGCCTGTTTTCTAAAAACGAGCACAGTTTACAAATTGTGGTATTTGCTTAATTATTATAATATAGTTGGTTTGGCTTAGGATTTTAAAGTCTATTAGCAGGTTAATAGGTTAAATAGGATAGTTTCGCGTCGATTTACTGTTGATTGATATTATTATGAGAGGGGAGAGAAGGCATTAATTAGTTTTTTCCAATTTATATTACGTACATATAACCCATTCAGCTAATTAAAAGTAATTCATTTAAATTGCTATCTTGCCAAATTAGGGGCGAATGAATGATAGAGAACGCTGCAAGGAACGAGGACAAGTAATTATATTAATTATGACTTGGCTCATTTCTTATGCATAAGGCCATGTGCTCGTTATTTAGATATGATTTACTAGGTGCGCATAGTGGAAAGGAGTTATTCGAGAAACCAATCATAGACACAAGCATATATACAAACAAAAAACAAAAGAAATAAAAATAAAAAAGATGAAATATATAACATAGTACATACTTATTTACTAAATATTGTTGAATTTGTCTAGTGAATTATTAACCAAGATTTTGATAGCGGACCAATTTGCGTATAAGATTTCAAAAATCAATTAGATAAATTCTCTCCGTTCGCCACCGCAAAACAATGCATACATAGGTATTTATTATATATATATAATTCTATAATGACAGACTTCGTTGAATCTTATGTACAATTAGCATTATCCTGCGTGCTTTAGGTTTTCCGTTTAGTTTCCGTAGGTTTAGTTAGGTTGGTTGGGCTCTTGACAGCGAAACTGGTTATGGCTTAAAAGGGCGTGCCGAATAGACGAATACACTGTAATAAATAAATGAATAAATAAATAATACAAATCAGAAAACGGAGAATTTGTTGCATAATAAAATTAAGTGAATGTTATATAAATGTAGTTCAGCATCGATATGTACGTATATATAATTCAAAAGTATAATTTAAATACAACGAATGAATATATTTACACCGAATTAATTATAATTTTTTTATGAATATATATATATACATATATATATATATATATATATAATTATTATACACACAACAACAAGTTGTATATTGAACTAGTTTATTCATGATGAAAATTTGATTATTGCTTACACATTTCCAATATGCAACAGACACAAACACACACACACACATACGCACTCAATGTTAATAAGATGTTGTAAATATAACAAATTCAGCAATTGACATAATTGGTATATAAACATATGAACAATTTGGCCGCTAGCCTAATATAAACTTGTAATTGACATTTTTGGGCGGCCTATTAATGTCACCTAATAAAATCTTATTGTTGGAGATTTAACTTATAATATTTATCGAGCAAACATGAAATAATTACACGCAGAATAATTTAAATAAAGAATAATTTACCTATGACAAAATACCGTGTGTTAATTAAATTCTCTAAAAATTCTACCAAATGCAATAATTCGAAAAAACCGTTACCCACAGCTGGAAATAGCTAATTATGCATACATGGAATAACTATTAAAACGTCTTAATTTTGCCTTTAATTTTAATCTCACACAGCTTCGTATTTTCTCAACTCTCTCACTTGCAGGCTTGATCAAGTTAAATATGGTTCGCCCGCTTCAGAGTGTTTCGAACTCGCAGCCGAAGTGATCGATTCGCATATGGGATCCTTATGCGCACATTATTTTCTTACTTTCCTCTTTCTATCTCTCTCTCTGCTTACTGGTTTCTTAAATATACATACATATGTATGTGCCTATGGATAAGCAGCAGTGCGAAAACTAAAATTTATTTTAATTTAAATTTACATTGCATATGTACATAATCGCAATTTTCGATTGTCTCACGATTCTGTAGTTTACTGATTTTGTTTGCTTAAAAATGTAACCTTTAAATTTTAGATCGCATCTTAATTGAGCCTTTATATTAGGCGGCAGTCTTTTGGCCAGGAGTATTATGGATTTATACGATGACAACTAGATACCATTTACCATATACAAGGTCCACCCACCCACATATTTCTACTTACGATATATTTGTAGACCAACATTATAATGAGGGCGATCACGAGGATTAGTGCGATTGAAGCAATCAAGTTACATGGAAATGATAATTCATCTGGAAATAAAGCAAATGCAAAGTAAACATGTTTCCAAGATACTAACTAAATAAATTCACAAGTCTATGGATTTTATAGTAATTGTGATTGGTAGTTGTTTCCAAAATAATTTCTATGGGTTTGATCACCATTTCACTCGCAAACATTATCAATGTCAGTGGATGAAAATTGCTCCAACGCAGTTTGTTCGACATTCTGTAATGGGTATAAATGAAGTGATTAGCCTTGGGCTTTCTATAGGTACAAGATATAAGAAGTATTACTAACATAAGAATTTCTCTTTGTAGCTTTGTAGGGATGTTTCAGCAGGTGGTAAAACTTGATTTTGACTAGAGGCATCAGCAGGATCATTTAATTTCCTTGGTGCCACTTCTCCCCAATCAATCCAGTTATCCTGGTAACAGCACACATAGGGGATCAATATTAATATACAATCAAGCATTAAATGTGAGTGCATTGTGCTCTTTTCATTTCTAGCACTACTACTATAATTCAGATCATGATGAAATACAATCTTTGTTGTTGTAAAATATTCTTATCAATGAACACTGTTAGATGACGACTCAATAGGTTACGCAAATAGCAGTTGTTAATGTTAATTAAAAGCTCTGTTGTGCCATCACATTTTCGCATTTTAAAATTTTTGTTTTGTTATTCTTATTTGATTTTTGTCGGGCCAAGTGCTCCCAAGTAACCAAAATAAATTCTGTAGTAGTGATTCTAATAGTAAGCAATATAAATATAATCGAAACAAGACTTTTAGGGCGGACCAATTTTTTATATTTATAAATAAATTCTTTCAGTTCAATATACAAGGCATCCATACATACATAAGTACATTTTATATGTAATTTGTCAACCTAATTAAATTTGATGATTATCATGATCTTGTCATGATCTTGATGTGATTGGATTAGTTACGTCTAGTTAGGATTGTTGGCCTCATAGAAACTTATTTCGGCGTAATGGATTTGCTGTGATTATAATATTATAAATAATTGAATACATCAAATCGATCATGTTTTGCATAATGAGAAAGGAATAATATTTAAGTGTAATATAGCACGTATATGTAATTTAAAATACAATGTTTGAATATATTTACATAAAATTAATTACATATTTTTATGAATATATTTATATAATTATTATACAAATAACATTTAAGTTGCTTAGTGAGCTAGTTAACATATTCATATTGAATATTCGATTTGCCAGCAAGCACACACAGTGCTAAAATATTTTTGCAAACATTAACAAAAACTCTGCCATTGGCAGTATTGGTATAAATATATATACAATTTGTAAGTTGCCGATAGCATAATAAAAACATATAATAACCATGTATTGTAGACCTACTAATCATACTTTTTGAAAACTTAAAACGTAACTTATAATTATCGTGCGGAATAATTTAGCTATGAAAAATATCATTTGGTAACATAATTCTATTGAAAGGTATTCCAATTAGTTGGTAAAAGAAAAACTATAACCACAACATTACATGTAATACAGTATTTTAGAAAAGAAGCTAAAAAAAAGCTACGAAGTATTAAAATGATCATCATCTGCGTTATCATCTACAACGGTGAAGCCAGCTTCATGAGCAATGTCTTCTGATATATTGCTAATATTAGAATTTTCCTTTGGTGCTGACTCTGAGCTCTGTTTGCTTTTAGATGGGCTTTCCTCAGGCGTTTGTGACGGTGGTGCTTCCAGTGGTTCCAGTAACTCTTGAACACCCGACACTGGCAGTTGTAGTTGTTGTTGGGCTTGTATTATGTTTGTAGTACCTATGACATTTAGTAACATTTTAAGGTTTTCACCCGATATACGATCTCCAACCATTTCGTGTGCAATGACTTGGGGTTGCGCTTGTGCCGAAGTTGTCGCGGATTTCCCATGAAAAACTCCGACCCACATCTTTGGACTTATGACGTATTTGAAGAATAACTTGAGAATGTAGCCAATCATACAGACTAGTGTGAATGGAGCTATTAAGTTGAATGGAAATGATAATCCAGCTGTGGATAAAACAAACAATTTTAAAACATGTTCTTAGGTCTCTAAATTTAGAAACTTACAGTTTAAACTCGAAATAGTGTGAGTTGTCTTTTCCAAGATCATTTCAATTTGTTTGAGAAACATTTCACTCGTATACATAATGAACACATGGTCTGGTCGACAATAAGGCATACGCAATTTGCTTGACTTTCTGTAAAAAAAATTATGCTTGAGGAATATGTTTTTTAGCAATCAGTTAATGGGATATACTAACAAAATTTTTTTTCTTTGTTGTTCTTCTTTAGACTCTCTGAATAGAGAGCCAAACATACGTGAAAACCAGTTTGTAGTTGCATCATCCGTGGGCTCTTGATGACTGTCAATTACTTCAATGACAGCGTCAACCTCCAGTTTCTAAGACAAAATAATTGGGGATATCAAAAACTCTATGTGATTGCACTTTATGCGACATACTCTATTGCACTCTAAATAGGTAACAAAGTAGCCATAGAGCAAAACTCCGCCTATAAGTATGGCTATTGCAGAATATCTGAATCGTTTATGCACAATCCACCCGGTAGCAATGATCAGCAAAACAGTTAACATGAAACGCACCTGGAAAAATTTTAATTGGATCACGTATGTAATTGCTTAAATGCCTTTAATAGCAGCAATTCTAACCTCGGATATTTGAAGCAGTTTTACAAGATCCTTGAAAATGTCCATAATAAGCGCAAGCACTCCCATTTCCTTGTGCGTATAGAAATACTCGTCGTCCGCCTCATCCGACGACAAAGGAACATCGTTTGCTTTATTCAGTATTTTACTAAGTAAAATATCAAGATCCCGCACATCTTCGACCGTCTCAAGCTCAACCACTTCTGAAGCTTGTAATGTAAACAAAAGCGATCGCTTAAATACGTTTGTCGTTTTGCCGTGCTAAAAATGGGTAGAACATTGCCATGACGTCATTACGCCAAATTTGATTATGATAACTCTGTCTACTTACCAATAGATTCTTTCGACTAAATAGACTGTTGACAAATTTTTTAAAATACATTAACGCTAATTGATCCTCTATGGTTGCCAGTGATTTCCCTTCAAGTGGAAAAGCCTGGCAATTGCAGGCATCTTCACCTGGATTATTGAATTGCTTTGTTGTCAGTTCCGCCCACGCATGTGGCTCAACCCAGTTATCCTGGTAACAACACACGTTGTGAAACAACAGTAATATACAACTAACTATTGCATTTGGCTGCATTGTGCTCTCTTTACTAGCGATACAATTACAAAATTAAAAAATAGTTTAACTAGATTGACAAGCGGTAAACATGATCACAATTGCGCGGTTGCTGCTAGTGTTATAAAGTGCTAGCAAAACTGTAGAACAGTACGCAGGTCAGTGAGCTATGCGATTATTTTTGCTAACCATGCTAACTGTTGCGCAGTGGCTCATGAGTCTCTCTCAGTGCCTGACTGATGCTAAAAATTATTTAATTAAAATTTATAAACGGTAAGAGAGCTATTAGTAGAAGAATATCATATAAAAACTTTGTAACAAGTCCTGTTGGAAATTAATTATCAAGAAGCTGCATACATAATTTACGTAGGCCTTGCCAGATTGTGTAAAATGAAATATAAACATTGAAAAAGTGCTGCCAGACTTCATACAAAAAAAAAAAATGACTCACGGACAGTGTTAAGTCGAATAGTTTAAATAATATAATAATAATTAGCGTACTGTTATAAAAAGAGCAAAATGGGTTTATTTGGCAAAACTCCCAGCAAAGACCCCAAAGAACAGGTTAGATATCTGGATGCTGCATTTTCCCGTTTTACTTTCGCGCATTAACAAGGCCATTCGGTTACCTTGAAATGATGTCATGTTCCAATTGTTTTGATTCTCACTTTCCACATCTGTGTTCGTTCGATATCTTTAGGTGCAAGAATGGACGCACAAGTTACGAAAAGAGGGCAATCAGCTTGATAGGCAGATACGAAGCATACAGCGAGAAGAGGAAAAGGTGAAACGCTCTCTCAAACAGGCAGCTCAAAAAAGTGACCGCGACACCTGTATCATTCTTGCCAAAGAGATAGTGAATGCACGAAAGGCTATAAATCGTATATACACATCAAAGGCGCATCTCAACTCCATACAGATGCAGATGAAAAATCAATTGTGTAAGTAAATTTTGAAACTTGCAATAGAAGTAAATACCATTAACTGATCCTTCCTTCCTTTAAAGCAACGTTGCGGGTGGCTGGCTCATTACAGAAATCCACAGAAGTCATGCAGGCCATGCAGAGTCTTGTCCGATATCCGGAGCTGGCGGGTATTATGCGCGATATGTCGAAGGAAATGATGAAGGCCGGTATCATCGAGGAGATGTTGGATGAAACCATGGATTCGCTGGAAGAGTCTGAGGAGCTGGAAGAGGAGGCAGCAAAGGAGGTCGACAAGGTACTCTGGGAGATTACAGACGGTAAACTTGGCGAGGCTCCGCTGCCGCCAGAAGCAACGCCAGCGGATAAAACACCTGCAGCTGCCTCCCGAGTTGCGGTCGAGGAGGATGACGACGACGGCGATGAGTTAGAGGAAATGCAGAGTCGCCTGGCATCATTGCGTTCATAATATGTTGGCAGGGCAGGCAGGGGCCGAATGCATATTAGTAAAGTTTAGATTCGAATTTCGAAAATGTAGCTTGTGATTATTATTTATATCATAGCACCTTGCACGCCACCTAAATCCAAAATCCAAAATATTTCTGCGTACCCCGATAGTGAATTATACAAACCAAACAGTGAAACTCTATAAACAGTTTTTAGAAGCTTAAGTGTACGATATTTTGGTTCATATTATGTTGAACTGCATGTGTTAAAACTTTTATACATATATATTTATAATTTATTATGATTAATCTGTATTAAATGTAATTTAAGCGTATATTCGTATTTTAGGCATTATACGTCGTACTCTGCACAGAGAGTAATTCAATGAGTTATGATATCTGATGGCAGAAGCCATATGGTCTTTTGATCAGTCGCTTACAGCATTCGTCTTAGATATTATTAAAGCATAACCTTAGGCTGAGACCTAAAAAATATTTCCCGGAATAAATATGAGAAATTCTATAAATGATAAGTTCTGTAAATGATGCTTATCAGAACCCTTTGAAAATTCAAAGAATTTAATATTGTTTGTCATGGTCTTAGCCACGAGTTCCGCTCATCTTTAATATCAACCATTGTTAAAGCTATTGGAATGTGTTTACGGCTCCAGTGTTGACTGTATCCAGTCTACATAAGCTCCGACTCGACTGTAGACGCCCGGCCAGCCGTTTAAGCCGCATGGCGTGGGTCCGAATGAAACGACACCCGCCAGAAAGTAGTAGGTGTTCACCTTGTTTGTGTCGAGGCCTATGAGCGGGCCACCAGAGTCACCGCGACAGGAGTCGACGCCCTCCATGCCGCCAGCGCACATCTGTGTATTCTCTAGAACAATGTTCTGACGCGAGTAGACGGATTGGCACTCCGACAAGGTGAAGCCATCGACGGCGGCCTTCAGCTTCAGATTGCTGGCAGATTTTTCCTCCGTTTTGCCCCAGCCGGCCACATCCATTGAAATGCCATCGAAGGTGGCCGATCGCAGATTCGTGTCCAATGGCAGGCAAATGGGGCGCACAAAGTCTGTGTACTCGATTTGACGATCCATACGCAACAGGGCAATGTCATTGAGCTGATTCCTCGAGTTGGGATCGTATCCTGGATGCGGGATGGTGCGCTCCACGGGTATATCTAAATGCGGTGGTGCACAATCCTTCATGCCACGCACATCGACCTCACAATCCGGATTGGTTTCTGTATCCCATTCACCCAGACGCACGCCTGTCAGCCGCCAGTCCGTTGGCAGAGATTTGCCATTGACACAATGCGACGCAGTTACCACGTAGCGAGTGCTGATGAGTGAACCCCCGCAATGGTGACCCTTGTTGCCACTGCCTGCGCAAAAGGAAATCTTTTAGCTGTTGGTCTCATGGTTCCATGCGTGGCTAAGTTACCTTTGGTGTATTCGATCAGTGCCATCCAAGGGAATTCGTCGATCTTCGTTTTAACGCCGCCGTAAATGCGATTTGATAATATATTCCCACACTGCCCTGGCAAAGGCAATAGGTTTGTGTTCGTCTTGTTTATTGCGGGTCGCACTGTTGTTATCGGCGTGGTGTCCCGGTAACGATCCGGACAGCAAATCTGTAAGTGCAATTCAAAATTGGTGTAATTCAAAATTTTACACTTAGCTTACTTACCAAAACCTTCTGATTAAAATAGCCACACTGGCTACGACTTAGATATAATTTATCCGCGTCCAGCAGAGGTGTTGTCGTCAAGATTCCGTACAAATACTTGCAATCCTCCAGGTGAATGCACAGTGCACGTTCCCGGTTGGGTGTGATGCAGCGTCCATAGTTCGGCACTTGGTTAGCCTCGTTGGGAAAATAAAATTCTGTGAGCAAGCCACGAAAATATATTACGAATCATAGAGCTATAAAATCAATTTCTACATATGTATGTATATGTACATGTATTGAGCAGTTGAATTAATAATTTCTATTTACGTTTAGTTCAAAATAAAACTGGTTTCTGAATACCTCATCATCTCTAGAGAGCTGTGAAGGCCCCCATAAATATATATACTAGTATTTACATACCAACAAGCATGCAGATATTTGTGTGTATAAATAATTATTCTTTGGGCTTCTTTAAAGATTCGACAAAGTTTTCACTGCCCTACGCCCATTGAGCTACTTACGCGCATTTGCCGAACTTAAAGCAAGTCCTAAAATGAAGCAGATCGAAAATGTTTTCAACATGTTTTCTGCTTCCTTATGTAACACAATTGTCGGTTAAAACGTCGTCAGTTATTTGCAATGTTTTTTTTTTTTTTTTTTCGTATATCTCTTATTGTCCTATCCAAGCGAATGATGTGCAAAACGGAATCTCCGCTGAACTTCACTCGGCAGCCGCTCGCAACGATTGGAGAGGCCAGAGCAAGGCTTCGCGCACAACTAAGACGCTGTGAAGCGGCGAGCGCAGCTTAACGAAGAACTTTAGCTGAGCTTTTGCTTGAGCTTTTTGTTTTGTTCTCCGTTCTCATAAATTTGCAAGTTTTTTTTTTTTGTACGCTGTACCCATTGAATATGACAAATCGGGGTATGATGGTTGGCATGGCAAAAACCATAAGATATATATATTATTTTCTATACATTGATCAGGGTGATGAGCTAAGTGGTTCGAGCCATGTCCATAAGTACGTAACGTCCACATAAGCCACAAAAGCTGAGACTTGTAATTTTCAATGTACAGGGTATTACATCTACGTTCATTCAAAGCAAATACAAATAAAAAACTTCAATGAATAAAACAAAAGTTTTAGATAAAGTATTATTTTATAAAAGAGGTATCACATTAAACATAAATATAACAATTAAATATTAAACAAATAAAAATTAAATCACAAAATTTACGTTTACGTTATATTCGGAGTTTTAGTCGTAAAATAATGTCCAATTTATACTCGTAAATACCAAACGCAGTATAAGCTTTAAATTGTATTCCAATAACTCATCCCAATTCGTCATTATTGATAATAATGAATAAATTTCCTTGGTTGTGGAATATGAGAGCCTGATACTGTTTATGTCCGTATAATAAAGCGAGATTTTGTAATTTTCAGAAATTTTTATGCAACGCTTTAAAAGTCTTATTAAGAAAGTGCAGCTATGAGAAAAGTGTGTAAATAAGTTAGTTAGCATATATGTGTTTATTTTTATGTTTTCTTTGATATCAATTCATAAAATAAACGTATAATAATGGGAAAATCAGTTTGTCACTGAAGTTCAGGGTATTTCCAGTTCGAGCAGTCTCTACTACATTATTCTTGTTTTTTTTTTCTCTTTATCTATTTATTTATAGTATTTATATTTCATAGGAATAATACACAACGGTGAGAACTCTGCGTGTGTGTGTATATAGAGTTTCGGCTTTGGTGGTGAAAAAAACTTTGGAGAAAGTCATGTCTTGCTCAACTCTTCCGTTCATGTATTTAGCATATTGATGCTGTCGAATATCCAGTTTATATAGGAACTGACAGCCGTATAAACACCTGGAATTGTAGTCACGCCGCACAGGGTCGGTCCAAAGGCCACAATGCCGAGCAGGGTGTGGCGTCCGTCGGCATTGAGGATGCCGGAGGTGCCGTCGTCCATGAAGGGGCCGCCGCTGTCGCCGCGACACACATCCTTCATTGGCTGGCCCTGGGCGCACAAGTGATTGGGCGTGATGACAATTGGCTGCTGGAAATTCTCACTCAGCGTCGCATAGGTTATCGCACAACTGGTTGTATTCACAATGGGCAACCGGATGAATCGCACCGTAGCTCCGGAACTACTGGAACTGTTTGAAGTGTTTGCTGGAAAAACAGAGCAAGCGTACGAAGTGATTTCACATTCGGGGCTAGTCAGTCTTATTCATTTCAGTTTTATTTATCTTAAGTATAACAACATACTCTCCGCTTTTGTGCTCCACCCGGCCACAACACCCATTTGCCCAATCATTCTATCCGCAAGCGCTGCCGTGCTATTTAAAGGTAAGCATATTGGAGTGAATTTACCTACAAAAGATATAACAATATTACGCGGCCCATGAGAAAGGTAATCGTCGTACTTGAGATATTGTTGAGGCCCAGCAGTGCTATGTCATTAGCATACTTTGGCTGGTCGTAGTTGGGATGAACCAGGATGCGTATGATATTGAATATATTTGGTTTCGTACAGTTCTCAGTACTTGGGGCGCAATCCTGCGGACTGGAGATGTCGTCGCCTATGCGCACCTGAAATCTATACAAGGAGACTTGAAATAACTCCAAGCAAATTATTTGGATACGTCATGGCCACATCTAATATAAGATATACCCTAGCTACATCTAATATTGACTAAATATTTGATTATTCCCAGCGAAATCTTGATAAGCCACAATTGCTGGATAATTTTCATTTTCATTTTCATTTCGATTCGAAAGCTTCCTCTGCTGAGACTTACATTTCCAGATCATTCACCAAGTTAACAACACAATGGGCGGCGGTCAGAACGTAATTTTTGGCAATGAGCGCGCCAGAACAGCGATAGCTGATGCGATTGTTAGCTGTGAATGTAGATAAGAGCAGAGAGAACAGAAGTTAATCAATTTATTTTTCAATTTACTTGCAGATCTGACAACATGGATAAGGGATGTCCCTGTAAAAGTGCAAATTTCACAAATCCCGACTGTTCATATTGTGCTAACGGCAAGCAAAACTCTGGGAAACAAAATAAAAAATACGGCGATGCTGAAGGCTATCCAAATAATCAAGGGGGATCGAATGGCTCTTCCAAATCACGTGGTGGTGGGGGTCCCAATGATTCGAACCAAAAAGGAGGAAGGTCGGGGGCTCGCGGTAACGATTCGCAAGGAGGTGACGCCAGCGCTAACTCAATGTCACTTCTGAAAGCAGTTCTTGTTTTCTCAACTGGTTGCTTTCTGACCATGCAGATGATCAACGTGGCTAATGAGCTAGGATAATGAATATTTTCTGTTTCGTTCGATTTGTGCTTTAATGTTCATTAACCAAATGTCCAGGTCTAACTCGAAAACACGTACACATAAGCACTTGTAAACCATTTCAATTGGATTGTATTAATAAATTTTTTGTTTAAATTAGCATACTTACTGCGATTGCGATAGGCTATGCGGGCGAACCATGGATACTGTCCGGGAACTACCTCGTCGCCGCCCACAAGGCGCGTGTTCACACTTATGCCACAGTCGGCTGAGTTTAGCATCGCAGCTGATGATGTGGGTGTGACAGCGGGAGGCGTGGTAGCGGGCATGGGCGTGTTATTCTGTAAATCGTTATCCTGGTTTGCATTGGCCAATAGTTCGACCTGATCTTTTAAGCCCGTTGTATGCTGAAAACGCAAGTCACCCGGAAAGACAATTGGTTTATCAGCAGGCGTTGGACTCAACACTTCCTCTGCTGTCTCCATATCGTGATCTATATGAAAGTGAAAGTGATGTCCGCTGCCAAACTTATAACGATGTTCATCATAATCCTCTTCAATGGGCTGGGGACAGTTGCGTTGGGCCTCGAAATCTCGATAATCGAGCAACTGCATCTCGGTCTCGTGGGCCAAAAAGCGATTGAAGTGGAAATTGACCCTCGGATTGTGCTTTGAACTACTGGAAGTGTCCCAAACCCAGCGTTCGGTGGGCGCAAAGCGTGAACTACGACCGTAGTGTGTAGATGCCTGCGGACAGCACGCAAGAGGATCGAGTCCTTGAAAGCCACAGCCAGCTGAATGCACCTTTGAAAATACAGAGGCACGCTCTTCGGGCTTATGGTTTAGCAGAAGCTGGACAAAGGGCACACAATCCTTGATCCGTATGCAATGGCAGACGTGGGCGGGGCAAACAGCTGAAAAATCAAATTTGGTCTCAACGAAAAGCACGTGCAAATAATTAAAAATGGGAAAATGTGTAAAATTAAAACCAAGCAAATTAGACAAGGTCAACATCTGCAAAGCCAGAAGTATCCAAAGCGCCAACAAAAGTCCGGTTCGGCAATTACTGAGTCACTCTTGCCATCGTTTTCGTAATTATATCGTAGTAGTTTATTGCCCTTCGCTTGTTGCTGGCTCAGAGCATGATGTTAGCATATTTGCTTTGGGAATTTCTAGACATTGACCTTGACCCAGTGCCAAATGACGTCTGTTCTTTTGCTACGAATGTGATTCGTCATAGAACAGCATCAGCTAATCAATTCCAATAAGAGTGCAGCTCCAATAAGAGCAACACTCCAGTTTGTTGCTTAAGTCGTTTGTTTAATTTTTTTCGTACTCACACTGAAAGCACAATGTGCTAATCACTATAATGCAAATTAACTTCATGAGCAGCAAATGCATTTTACGCTTTCGTTCATCGGCTGCTACAATTGTTCCCGTTTAGATACACACACATATACACATCTCACAGACGATCTTTAATTGGTCTATTCTTAACAGAATGTCTCAGGCGCGAGCACACAACTTTTGCCGTCGAGGTGCAAAATAAAATTGAAATAAATTGGTTCAATATCTGAGTATATCTTATTTCCATTTCCATTTCGACGGCGGAGTGCGACGGCAATGTTGTTTTTTTTTTTTTTTTTTTTTTTTTTTTTTGATTTGTGTTTTTGTTTTTTATATTATCAACAGCGAATCAAAACAAAGAGGGAACACAAAACAAATTGAATGCCCCAAAAGCTGAACTTATGAAATAGCCACCACTACACATGTAAACAAAGATACACACACTTGCACACATACTATGTATGCATGCAGAAACAAATTTGAGTAGAGCTGGGAAAGGCGAAGGCAGCGCACGATCATAACTGGCCCGAAATCCGAGTGCCACTGACACTTCGTGCGTAAGTCGAAATGCCGGCAACACGAAAGTTAATCAAACACACACAAACGGAGGCATACATACATACGCACAAACTCATGCATACATACAAGAGAAAACATGTTTTCAAGTATTTGCGAGCTATCCATCCCGAATGCTTCTAAATGTCAATAGCCCAATGAGTGAAAGAAGTTAATATCCTTTAAAAGTGTGCATGAATATATGTATGCTTGAATATATATGTATATGTATATTTTGATCATATATTGTACTTAAAATATTACTAACATATTTAATAAATCAGCTTAAGCTAAACATAAATGCACAAATGACATGAAGTGAATTTTTGCTTAATATACATACATACATATAGAAATATTTGTATATATTTATATGGAATGTATTGATTCTGATGGCGTACAATGCTATGCGAATGTGCTCTATAAGCCTTTTGCTCCAATAAGCCTTTGCTTTCCTTCTTTCTCGCTTGCTCTCCGTGTGTATCTATGCCACCGGGAGTATCTCGGGCGCAGCTACAGAGACAATGACACTGGCTGAAACGTTATTCTCGACCTGTTCTACAGGTTCGATAGTCGACTGCGATTGCTGCGGCTGCGGCTGTGGCTGCAACGGCGACTGCTCTGTTGGGGACGTATTCACCGCAATTGTTGTCACTGATGACGACGGCACACGAATGCCATTAGTATCAGCATTGCTATCATTGCCAGCGAGCTGGTCGGCATCATCATCATCAACTGGCGTTTCTTGACGCAACACCGCTGCCAAATGGTTATCGTTAACTGCCTCTAGAGTTTGATCGCTGACACCGTTTGCTGCATCTGCTTCGACTGCTGCTACTGTCACTGTTGTTGTTGTTGCTGCCTGCGTTTCCATTGTACTTGGCAACGTTTCTAGGTCTGCAGTCGGTTGCTCCAATTCAGCGTGCCCGTTGCCGCTAGTTCCATTTACATTCAAATGCATAGATACATCACCATTGTGCATAGAGTGTGGGGTCTTCAGTTCATTGATGATTTTCTCTCCCACTTTTGGGTCCAATTCGGTGATTTTCTCTTGCAGTTTGCTTTTGAACTCGATCGGCCATTTGGGACTCCATTGACGAAACAGTTTAATCTGTTATAAAAATAAGACTTAGCAAAAGAATGTAACGGATTAACCCGGTTTCATTTTATATATTTACGCGGCATTGAAAGAGACTCATGGGTTTTTCCTGCACGGCCGACGTGGCCAGGGAATTGACGACACCATTTACATAGGTGCTGCCAGCACTTCCATTTCCGGACGTATCTCTAGTGAGATACTCCACTAACACATAAACAAAATCATCTCGTTGCAGCTCACTCCATTCGTTAAACCATTGAATAATATAACGGAACTCGCCGTCAACTGATAAATTGTTCATAGACATATTTGCTTAAATTTGCACTGCTCACGCTGACACACCCCCGCACATGCACTTTGAAATGAACAGTTGGCGACTGAGCTTAACGGCTCGATTAATTGTAATTGCTATTTTATTTGTAGTTAACTCAACCGAGGTTCCGCTTGTGTTGCTCAGTGCTGCTGGTGCTATTCGCCTCAAGTTTCTATACTAACAACAACCCGTTTCTAATTTTTCTTCACCGCTTGATTACAAAGCCCAGCTCATAACAGCTGTTATGGCTTCTGGAGCATATCGATAACAAGATATGCGATGTTGTGCAGCACCTGCACCTGTTCTCCAGTGCACTTGAGAACATATGCATAAGTAAAGAATTGAAAATTGAATAATATATGAAAACAATTTAGCATACATTAAATATAATTTCTGCAATCATCTTCATTGACACTTGCATATGTAATATTAATACAAATATAATACGATTGAGCTGAGAATTAAATTAGGTTTGAAAATGTCAAGATATCGATAACTTGCGCCTTGCCGCTTGTTGCACAGCACTAATCATTTTGGCGTTTCTCAACTCTCGAAAATTTGCAGACAGTAAATAATATTAGAGAACAACTAGGCAGAAAAAATTGATCAATTAAAATAAAGTATGTCGTCGTCAGAACAGGAAATCCAACAGAAATCTTTGGATAATCAGCAAGAACAAGTGTCTAACGCAGAGATAAATGCCAGCAAACATGATTCAGCGACGAATGCAGAGCAACATAATTTTACCGCGGCTGAGCAGTACAAAAATAAGGGAAATGAATTGCTCAAAAGTAAGTTATCATTTATGAAATTGAAATTGAAATAAACAGCAATAAGTTAGTTGTAGTATTAACTGTACGAAATGCACATGCAATCAACTAAGCAGTTGTAAGCACCCAAAGTGCGTTCCGTGTTGCCAGTTCGTTTTTTCTCGCCCTAACCTTAAAAGCAATTGACTGGCAGTGGCGCTATGTGAATATAATTTTTCCATTAGTTCTTACTATTCAATTCTAAACATTTTAGTTTAAGACAAATAGTTTATGTCACTTATATGTAACTATGAACACTTCCGCCATTTTACAGCTAAGGAATTCTCCAAAGCCATTGACATGTATTCCAAAGCCATAGAACTTTACCCCAGCAGTGCAATATACTATGCTAATCGAGCCCTCGCGCATTTGCGGCAGGAAAGCTTTGGCTTGGCCCTTCAGGATGGCGTTTCGGCAGTGAAAACTGATCCCACTTACTTAAAGGGCTACTATAGGCGCGCGGCGGCGCACATGTCCCTAGGCAAGTTCAAACAGGCGCTATCTGATTTTGAATATGTAAGTGCAATAGTTACTCTGAGAAACCTGTTACGCATGAATTGATAAGCTATCTATCTGTTCAGGTGGCCAAATGCAGACCCAACGATAAGGACGCTAAACTAAAGTTTACCGAGTGCAGTAAAATCGTCAAGATGCGAGCCTTTGAGCGTGCTATTGCTGTGGATAAGCCGGAGAAGTCTCTCTCGGAGATGTACAGAGACATGGAAAACATCAGTAAGTGCTCAATTTATTTTATTTTAATTGATAATTAACATAATCTAATCCTTGCAATCATAATTCACTTATCTCTATTCTTTTATCTAGCCATTGAGGACGACTATAAGGGACCTCAACTGGAGGATGGCAAGGTTACTTTAAAATTCATGAAAGACCTTATGGAGCATTATAAGGCACAAAAGAGACTGCATCGAAAATTCGCCTATAAGGTAGCGTTTACACAGATCAGCTTGAATCTTATATAACCTGTGTATAATTGCAGATACTCTGTGACATTGATGTGTACATGCGTGCACAGCCGTCCCTTGTGGATATTAAAGTTCCAGATGAAGAGAAATTTACTATTTGTGGCGACATTCACGGCCAGTTTTATGATCTGATGCATATCTTCGAAATAAACGGATTACCTTCAGAGAAGAATCCGTACCTATTCAATGGAGATTTCGTTGATAGAGGTTCATTCTCTGTTGAATGTATATTCACGCTCTTCGGCTTCAAGTTGCTGTATCCAAACCATTTCTTCTTATCGCGTGGTAAGTAAAAGTACGTGACGTCAGTTGTCAAACAAACGACTTATATAGTTCATGGTTCACAGGCAATCACGAGAGCATCAATATGAATCAAATGTATGGATTCACGGGCGAGGTGACCGCCAAGTATACCAGTACAATGGCGGATATATTTACGCAAGTATTTAACTGGTTGCCATTATGCCACTGCATAAATCAAAAAATCCTGGTCATGCATGGAGGTCTGTTCTCATCAGACAATGTTACATTAGATAACATCAGGCGAATTGAACGCAACTGTCAGCCCCCAGAAGAGGGACTCATGTGTGAGTTACTCTGGTCCGACCCGCAGCAATGGCTGGGTCGTGGCCCATCCAAGCGCGGTGTGGGCATACAATTTGGTCCGGACGTGACTGAAGCATTCTGCAAAGCAAACAAATTGGACTACATCATTCGCAGTCACGAGGTCAAAGACATGGGCTATGAAGTGGCCCACAATGGCCAATGCATAACTGTCTTCTCTGCGCCAAATTATTGGTAATTATGAAAATTCAACTTTCCGAATCATTCATGTACTAAATATCTATTTTCAGTGATACTATGGGTAACATGGGCGCATTTATAACAATTACTGGTAACAATTTAAAACCAAATTACACATCGTTTCAGGCTGTGGTAAGTATTAATGCAACATTACAAACCTCTTCAAATCAATATGTTAATCATAATTGTATGCATTATTCACAGCCACATCCTGATGTTAAACCTATGGCCTATGCTAATAGTCTAATGAATTGGCTGGCGTAGTCATAGCGACCTACTTCCTATGCATAACAATAGCTATGAACACCACATTCTCCAACACCCCTGCCCACGCTTATAAATCTACAACTGCATTATAACGATCAAAACCAACACGGATTCCAAATTGCTCAAAATACCTCTATGTACACAGCTTACTAATTTTTCAACAATTTGAGTTCAAGAGAGAAAAAGAGAGAGAGAGTTGTGGTATGTAGGGATGAGAGCTTCAGAATAGCAATCACTTATAAACAAATACAGCTATATTTGATACAAAAACTTTGCATACAAGAATGATTATAAAAAGATGGCTTTAGAAGTCGGATGCTGTTTTATTGGTGCTAAGCATCTGAGTATTCACTGTACAGTGTTTGTTCGATTAAAAAATACTTAAAACAACGTAAACAGTGAGTAAAAGTATTGTGTTTATGCATAGCATTTCAATATTGGCAATAAGGTGCGCGCCCACACTCAACTACAAAGCCCTTTAATCTACATTTTATTTCCAAAGGCTACAATTCTGTATAAATTAAATTTTTTGTTCGATCCTTGTTTAAATAAACTTACGAGTCATTTTAATAAAAAAACAAAAAACTATGCAAGTTAGAAACAAGTAATTCAATAAATATTTTTAATTTACGGACTTGTGTTTTGTTGGAATGAAAACAATCAAACAGATCATTTATCAGAAGAATTGGATGATAATTAAGATATAGCTTTATTTGTACACATCGATATCCGTTGGCGCAGCCAAGCTAAACCCTAATCTATTTAAAATTGTATCCACATTGACTTTATAGTCCTTGAGGTGAGCTCGTTGCAGGAGAGTTACGTATACAAATGGTCCGTTGTAGGTTGACAAATTTTCATAGAACTGCACGGCGAGTTCTTGCATCTCCTTGGGCTGTGTTCGTGACAAATACAAAGCTACAATACTAAGCAGATCGTGAAGATGCTTGCCCTCAATCTGAAGGCTGCGTATGACTGACGCCAGGTCCTGCAGCAGCTTAAGCTGCAGTTTGTACTCCTGGGTGGACGCTCGTAAGGTTACCGTACTGTTGTGGTTGCTGGCAGCCTTGAGGAACTGCTTTAGCTGAGGTATTACATCACTGAGACTACGCTTTAAAATAAATTCCTTAGAATGCAAGGCGAGAATGTGGAGTAAGCTAAAACACCGGTTTAGCACCACTGGATCCTTTTGTCGAAACTTTTCGACTAACGGCTGCCATAACAGATGCACCAGAGGAAGAAGTTCGTCCTCATAGTCCCTGAGCAGAGGCACGCCACTTATGAGGCATTCTAATGCAAGAATTTGATGTGCTTGCTCCGAGTTTGATAAGAACTTGGTGCACTGAGTAATAATCTCTTTGATAACCTCAATGTGACGCGGTAAACTGGGCTTCGAAGGTTCCTCTGCTAGAGAATCATCGATGTCTGCTTCTGGCATATTTATGTCTGCCTCTCCATATGTCACGCCATTTAAATCAACTGGGATATCTGTTGGCTGCTTATTGAGCACATTCAGCCAAGTATCTAAGATATTCTGCTCCTCATCCACATGCATTTGAGTGTCGAGGATTTCAGTGGCAATAGTGGCTTGCCAACTGATCACGTGTTTCAGGAATGCATTAAAGACGCGCAAATAGGACTGCACATTGTCCGTTTGGTGCGACTTCGCGCACTCTTCGCATATCGTTTGGAAAATACACTCCAGATGCGGTACATTTCCACGTGTGCTGTACTGCAAAACGACACTCAGTATATCTACAGCTGCACTGCTCTCGGGTGACTATAATGGAGAAGTCGTTGATGTAGTCAGGGTTGTGTATGATATATATACATGTGGAACTTACCTTCTTAAGCAGCGCATTTAGATGGAAGGTTAGGTAGTCAGTAGAGCATTCTATGAAATGTGAAGGAGCTGCATATTTCAGAGCCAGCTGCATGGAGACGAATGCAAAGATGGCCGCTTGATGCACCATTGTGTTACTACTAGCTGTAATTGAATTGATTGGTTGCCTGTGAGATTAGCTATGAGATGGCTTGAATAAATTAGTGCTTACCCAGCTTTAGCAACACTTTGTGCAAACTGCGAAATACGTAACGGTCAAAAGTATCGCCAATGAACGTTGCAAAATGTCCCAGGGCATCCAAGATTAAGCAACTGTGTTGCACATTGAACTGTGCATCCGAGTTACTGACACGACTATGGACTGGGTCGCTCTCATCATCAGAGTCACAGTCCTGCGTGCGTATTTCCACCGCTGATGAGTAGAGGCCAGGTGTGTAATCTTTAAACCAGGCGGTAGGCTGCAGAGTTTTAGAAAATATTAAATAATTAAATAACAATTAACATGTGAAATGCCAACCTTTTCGACCTTCAGTCGCCATGGAGCATCAGGCTGCAGTGCCAGGTGCCAGTGCTCATCGGCCAGAAGCTGATCTATAAAAAGTTCCGCCAGCAATAGACGACTCTCCCGAGCAGTTTGTTGCTGAGGTGTGATCATCAGGGTCATCAGTAGAATTGATTCATTCATGACAGTGCTGCGTCGCTCGATGAGTTCCAGGCAAGCATCAAATACCAGATGATTTATAGACGGCTCAGCGCCCAGGAGGGCGGCTATATCATAAAGAGTATCTATGCAGCGTGCGGAATTGAGATATTTGAATTGGCGCCAAGGAAGCTTGGCGCACTGTGCCTGCAATTCCTTCACAGTACCCTCCTGAATGCGTCGCAATGCATACTCCTCATTTAGCAGATGCGTCGATCTACGCTGATCCAGAGCCGTCAGCAAACACATGACAAAGAGATCCAGATTCTTGGGCAACAGCAACAGCAATTGTAGCTTATCAGCGCTGAGATTACGCAAGAAGCCCTTGAAGAAAAGCAGCTCGGCAAACTGTTCGCTGTCATCGCAGCGCTGTAATATGCGTGGCCATTTGCTGAGATGAGCGTCCAGCAGCTGTTCAGCATTATCATCGAAGATGCCAGCACAGTTAGGGAGATGTTGCAGCTGAGCCAGATTCGACCGACACATATTCGCTATGTCCGTCTCCTCGTCCTCTGACAGAGCCAACACGCTCTCCAGCAGGTGTATAAAATTGTACTTCAAATTGTGTGCACAATTCTTTAGCAGTAGGCAGCACATTTCCGCGTACTGCCGACGCACCTTAACAGAGCTGTGGGCACGCAGGATGCACGTTTCCACAAAAATTACGCGCATATGCTTTGAGGTGGCTTCTATCCACTGAGCAGATCGTAAATTGCTCTGGAGATTCTTTAAGCGCTCCTCGTTTTGCTCAAGCGTTAAGCGCTTGCTTCCAAATATGTTAACGTCATTTAGAAGCTCCAGGTTTTTTCCTGTAGGAGCAGAGCTAAAGAGCGATTGGAATGCATTCAAGTCGTAACGTGCCTTGAGAAATTCATCTGAGGTTTCCTCAAACATGATGCAGGTGATACGGCCTAGGGCTTTAATGCCTAACTAGAATAATAATTGAATATAAATATTACTATTGAGAAAATGAGGTACTTACTGATTTAGTTGATTCGCCAATTTTATCATCTGCCATTGCAGTTTCGAACAGCACCGTAACTATTTTAGGCAGGAAGATGAATATGGTATCGGCTATTTGATTGCGTAGGACCACATCTCCAGCATCGGCATCGTCGTGCACATAGAATAACACAAGCAAGCACTCCAGCGATGAATTAACCAATTTGCGGTACTTCTCCTTTGAGATGAACTCCATCAATGTGAGCAGTATTTGGCCAATAATTACGACCGTACTCTGCTCGTAAAACGTTTCCAGCACATCGCTTGTACATCGTTGCAAGATGACCGTTATGAACAGTACGGCCGCCAATTTTATTTCCTCTGTGAGATTGGGCAGCATTGCGGCACCGCTTCGATCTCGTATCTGTTGCAGCACCACCGACAGTATCGAGCGAACAGCTTTGCTATCCGTCAAGTATAAACTGGAGACGATGTGTCGGAGGCAGTTCAGTAAACTTACGCGCAGTTCCTGACTTTCACTGCAAAATAAATATGTAGTTGGGATGTCACATTACTCTGCACTTTCTTTGGACTTACCCAGTTAGTTCACCAAGTTTAACCATAAGTGGTACTACAATTTGTATTTGAAATATGCGAATTTGCCCAAATTCAAATCCTTTTATTTCTTTCTCAACTTCGGCTAAGTTTGTTTTATTTGGCTGCCTTAGAAAATTCTCTATGGCTGGCTTAATGCGCGTCACATACGTTTCCACCGATGACAAGTTAGTCATAATTAATAATTTTCAAAATGTATCTCGGCCAGGAACAAATTAAAAATATTTTAACTAGAAAGTGCGGCAAGCTGGAAAAAACAGCTGAACTAATTTTACTGCTGACTGCCATTCACATGTTCACGTAAAATGCAAAGACGTTACACGCAAATCAACATTTTCGCGCCAATCAAACAAAACTCATATTTTGTATAGGTATTTTGAAAAATTCTATTTATTTATTATATATTTTTTGTTTTACAATATTTTTAATTATAAAATTCGTGCTGAGATTCATTCTTACGCACGCTTGCTTTGTAGCCTTTCTCAAAGTCCTTAGCGTGAGCGATATAGCGATTCTCACGAACTGCATGCATTCCAGCTTCCTGGCAAATGGCATTGATGTCGGCATTTGAAATTTTATCTGGGCGAGCAATAAACTCCTCCAAATCAACATCTTCGGCTAGATTCATTTTTGCTGTTATGGTCGTAAAAATTAAACGCTTTTGACGGCGATCCGGCAATGGAAATTCTATCTTGCGATCCAAGCGTCCGGGACGAAGTAAGGCAGGGTCTAAAGTATCAGCGCGATTAGTAGCCATAATTACCTTAATGTTGGTGGTTTCATCGAAACCATCCATTTGATTTAAGAGTTCCAGCAAAATGCGCTGAACTTCACGATCGGCGCCGGTCTGAGCGTCAAAACGTTTCGTTGCAATTGCATCGATTTCGTCAATGAAAATCACAGATGGGGCATTCTGTTTGGCCAGACGGAACAAATCACGCACCATACGTGGTCCTTCGCCCAGGTATTTCTGGACAAACTCTGAACCAACAACACGAATGAAGGATGCTGTTGTGTGACTAGCGACTGCTTTGGCCAACATTGTCTTGCCACAACCAGGTGGGCCGTACAGCAACACGCCGCGTGGTGGATCAATGCCTAGAGATATATAAGTAATAATTTATCTTGGCCCTTTTTTTTGTAGCAAACTTATTTACCAATCTGCTTGTACAAATGTGCGTGAGTCAAGGGTAATTCGACAGCTTCTCGTATTTCTTGCTTTTGCATATCAAGTCCACCAATATCTGCATAGCTTATATTGGGTTTTTCCTCTGGCGACAACATTGAAATGGTACTGTCGGCTTCCGGTGGCACAAGGTCCACCAAACAGTTACTTTGCTTGTGCAATGCCACCGATGCCGACGGCTTTAGCTGTTCCCTGTCAATTGTGGACAGCACGCGCACGTAGTAGTTGGAGCCTGTGGTGGATGCGACAATACCAGTGTTCTCATCAACTGCCTCAAGAAATTGCCCAATAACCAGGGGCACAGCCTTGGCCCGCTTAACCTCTTCCTGAGCATGCACATACTCCTTTTTTAGATTGCGCTGCTCCTCCTTTATGTAGTCTTCCTGTACGTGCAGCAATTCCAGCTGCAGTTGCAATCTTTTATAAATAACATAAAAATCGCTCTCATCTAAGATTTTTGGTTCATTGTTATCCATTTTATCGTCGTTGAAAGCTACCATTATTTTTCATCTGCTGTCATCTGAGACTGAAGAATGAGGATGACTTGAAATTTCAAATCGTATTGGCAGAATAGTGTTGTGAAGCGATGCCAAGTTTGACAGTCACGACGATTGCGTGAGTCGTGAGCGTTCGTGAATCATAAGCAGCTGATAGATCGACCAGTTGTTGCTTTTGTATTTATGTTTTTGTTGCTGCTAACTTGGAACGGTTCTATTTTTAATACAAATTTCGATTTTATTTTGGAAATGTGAATTTTGCTCCAAAGGAAAACAAATGTACTTTGTATGCCAGGGTAATTGGACACACTGGGCAATGCTGAGCATTTAATGAAATTTTTGAAAACAATTACAAATATTGGCTGACGCCGGCCGGCTATTTGATCAAATAACACGTCAGTATTCGAGATATAGATTTGGTGACCCAAAAATCATAACAATTACGTAATATGTCAATTTCATATCCAGCGAAGTGTCAATATTGATCTTTATTCAGAAATGGACGGGATTGTCTTTCTGACGGCTGCCGCCCACCTTGTCTATACACCCTTCACGAAGGTCGAGGAGAGCTTTAATTTGCAGGCCATGCACGATATCTTGTATCTACGCGGCAATTTCTCGCAGTACGACCATCATGAGTATCCAGGAGTTGTGCCTCGTACATTTGTTGGGCCCCTCATTGTCTCGATATTTTCGGCTCCGTTTGTGCTGCTCTTCGAAATGCTGAGCATCAATAAATTCTGGGCCCAATATGTAGGTAAAAGACACCGACATAAAAACTTTCGATTACCCAATTTTAAGCTAACAAATTTTTTTCACAGTCCGCCTTCTCTTAGCAGGAGCTATTTCAGTTGCGTGGCACAACTTGCGCCAGGTCGTTACGAAGACCTACGGCTCCGCAGTGAATTTTTGGTTTACGGCTATAACTATAACGCAATTTCATTTTATTTTCTACATGACGCGTCCCCTGCCAAACATCTTTGCATTGGTATTTGGTATGTTATTTTGAATTAATTCTATAATTATTTAACTGATTTAATTGATTTCAGTGCTCAACGCAATTAAGTATTGGATGATGGGCCAGACTAAGCCCTTCATCATCTGCTCCGGCATAGCGATTATTGTATTTCGCTCCGAGTTGGCTATTTTCTTGGGCTTGCTGCTTGCGCTAGACCTGCTCCAAAAAAAGATATCCATCGATGGGTATGACTATGAAATATTTCGTAATTACATATTGTCCCAGTTTCATAATTGCTCTATTCTCATAGCGTGTTAAAGATTGCTTTGCCGGCTGGAGTATGCATTTTGGCTACGACTGTTTTGGTGGACTCCTTCTTTTGGCGCCGCCTACTGTGGCCTGAGGGTGAAGTGCTGTGGTACAATACGATACTTAACAAAAGCTCAAACTGGGGCACGTCCCCATTTCTATGGTACTTTTACTCAGCACTTCCACGTGCCATGGGTGCTTCATTGGTTTTCGTGCCAATAGGAATTTATTTTGAGAGACGCCTGAGACCCTTAGCTCTTTCGGCATTGCTATTTGTGCTGCTCTATTCAATACTGCCACACAAAGAACTTCGATTTATCATATACGTAATTCCTGTTCTCAATATTGCAGCTGCATGTGGCTGTCATCGTATGTAAGTTAATTCAGTTTATGTTATGCCTTTAGCTTAATTCATTATGCTTTATAGGTGGATGAACAATGATAAGTCAACATGGCATAGTCTTCTGGCAACGCTTTCATTTTTGCACTTACTTTTCAATGTTCTGATGACCGTATTCCTGCTTATTGTTTCGGGTACGAATTATCCAGGTGGAGCAGCGCTGTCTCGATTGCATCGTCTGGAGAGTGCCAATCCAAATGTTTCGGTTCATATTGCGAATTTGGCTGCACAGAGCGGTGTATCGCGTTTCATGGAAATAAACAATAATTGGATCTATAGCAAGGATGAAACAATGAACTATACTCAAGCTGAGATTGCCAGCTATAGTCACTTGTTGGTGGAGGCGAAAAATAAGCACAACACGGAACTATGGTCAACGCTGCAGGAGAGCTATGAAACGTTGGAATTTATAGATTGTTTTAATGGCATCGGCATACAGTACAATTCCATTTTTCCAGTGCGAATCAAGACAAAGCCTTGCATAGGTATTTTGAAGAAACGATTACGAGCAGAGGCAGTGCTCCAGCATGATGAGAAGCTTACAAAGGATACGAGTCCAAAGGAAATAACGAAAAACAAACGAAAGAAAGACAAAATTCAATCTGATAATGTCAAAGAGGCTTCGGATTTGCGATTAGATAATGCAGAGAACCAGCCAAAGGATAAGGTTCCAACAGAAGCCACGAAAAATAAACGAAAAAAAGAAAAGTTTGAAGCTGATAAAGTCGTGGAAACTGCGAATTTGATTTTGGATAGTTTTATAGCAGAAGAAACAGAGTTGGTTAGCAACGCATCCGACCCAATCGACGTTTCTGTGCAACCCATCATCGATCAAGATATGAAAGCGCAGATCGATGAGGACGATGGCATAGTTACTACTGTGGAGGAAATGTCCTTGGAACTCAATGATGGACCTGAAGCAGCAAAAGAAATCAATTTCCAAGAACTGCGAAACCTTGCTTTAAAGCAAACAACACAGAAATCGCGTGCTGCTACTAAACTAAAAATTCGCAAGATTATTGAGCAGCATTTTAGGGCCAAGGGGCGACATATTGAAAACGATTCTGCAGAAATCCATAAACCCTCAGGTGTGCCACGTAGTGGACTGCGCCAATCCGTAAAATCAATAATAAAGCAAGAGAAGATTAAAGAAATGATTGAACAGATCGCAACCATGGACTTAACAAGCATCTGCGACCTGGAGAAGACCTCAACAAAGGATTGCCTGAAGCAGGTTATAGACAAAATAGACGAAGAAAGCATAATTCAAAAATGACAAAAACTGCGTTTAAAGCCTCCATTGAAGTCTGTCCCATTAATTATAATTTAATTTATCATTTGTAATAAACGTGTTTTCAACACCGAATTGAATGCGAATGTAGGTTTTATTTATAGTGAATGAAATGCTGCTGCTTAATGTTAATTGTAATGACATCGATATGATAATTTGAAGAAAAAAAATTGTCTTAACAGTAACATTACCACATGTTGAGCTTCATAAAGGTAGTTAGTGTGATCAGCGTGTCTAAGATCAGGCCAATATGTAGCTAAACCATAAAATAAAGTCGCCAACAAGGCCTACGAGGCAAAGCACAAGGGTGGACATATATAGAACATTGTCCATGCCGCCGCCCTTAAGAAAAACGGGCTTTCCATTGTCCTCTTGAAACTGCTTTTGCAATTTCGCCATCTTAGGCGTTATCTTAGCACCAGTTCCACTCATCTTCACCGGAGACAACTGAATAGAACGAGTCAACACGACCGGCGGAGCCATAGAATAACATCCATTGACTTGTCGCAAAAGAGGCTATTCAGACTCAATTAGTTTCAAAATACATGTTTCGGTCTATTAATACATACACGCAATTTTGAGATCAGATTCCTCTGCATTGTGGAAAACAATGTGCAAGAAAAGAATTTAAATTTTTTATAAATAAAAGTAAAATTTTTGGAATGAGTTCGATTGCTTACATAGTATACTATGTTTTAAGACTTTTGCGTAAGTATTTTAGTACATTAACTGCCTACTGATTTAAAAAAATTGTATATACGTTGTAGCATTATTAAAGATAATTTATAAATGGATTTTCACTAAATATACAATATTACACTCAAAATAAATATTTGATATTTGTATATATTCATTCAGCACATATTTTGCACATTACAAAAATGTATAAATTAATTAAAAAGTAAAGCTACTTTTTTATACTTTACTAAATACAAAATCAAAAACTAATGAAAAAACATTGTTATATTGAGGTATTTATCGTTTGCAGCACAATTCCTTTTATGAATGTAATTAAACTTTTATTTTTTAATGAATTAAAAACACTTAAAATGCCTTGTATATTACATTAAATATTAAATCTTAGACTTTGTCATATACTAATTAATTTTTAAATATATAAAAAAGTAAACTTGCTTATTCTTTAAAAAAAAAATGTTATACCAAAAAAATTAGTAAATAAACTTTATTTCTAAATATTCAAGTTGATTGCGCCAATTTATCGATAACACCAACCTTGAGGTAGGTGGTGAATATCTATCGCGCATGTATATATCAAGAATCGATTTTATATGTTATACATCCATAAAGCAAAAATCTTTCACTTCTAAAAGAGCTGTAAGATTTCTGTGTAAAAACGTATATCTAAAGAGATCAAAAAGTATCAGTAAAACATTATAAAAAAATTTACTGCGATGGCTTTGGCCACATACTCAAATGGTTCCGTTGCAAGAAATTGCACACTGAAGCCCATGGAAGCCGAGCATAGTGCCATACAATTGGTCAGTGGTGATAATGTGCTGGGACGCTGTAAGGAGACTGGGATCCGTGATGCTCGTTGTTCCAAGAGGCAGCTTCGCTTACAAGTGAATTTGGAACTTGGACGCATCCAGTTGAAAGTGCTGGGCGTTAATCCTTGTGGCATCAATGGAGCCATGGCCATGTATCACACGGAATGCGAGCTTCGGCATGGTGATCTATTGGAAATCGTCTACGGCCGGCATCCGTACGAGGTGGTCTTTAATCCAGTACCAGAGCAACAAGATAACAACGCAGAAGCCACCACAGAGGAGCAGGCATCTCTTGCATTAGACATTGCCAATAAGGAGGAGAAATGGGATTCTGTTGCGAATGGTAAAATGTTAATCTATAACAGTGCTGGGTTGGTTCCTTCCAGCAAGATAGCAGCCTATGACATGGATGGCACTATCATTAAGACAAAGTCGGGCAATGTATTCCCGAAGAATACCGATGACTGGCAGATCATCTATCCGGAGGTGCCCCAAAAGCTACAGAGCTTGCATAAGGATGGATACAAGATTTGCTTCTTCACCAATCAGGGTGGCATTGCGCGTGGCAAAGTCAGTCTAGATGATTTTAAGATAAAAGTCAAGAACATCGTTAAAAAATTGGGCGTTCCGGTGCAGGTGTTTGTAGCTATAGGCGATGGCTACTATCGTAAGCCGTTGCCAGGCATGTGGAAGCATCTGCTTAGCGAGATGAATGAAAGTGTCGCCATAAAGCTGGATCGCTGCTTTTTCGTTGGCGATGCAGCCGGAAGGCCAGAGACTGGCAAGGGCGCCACCAAGCAGCGAAAGGATCATTCCTTAGCTGATCGGCTATTTGCTACCAATGTAGGTGTCTGCTTCTACACGCCCGAGTCTCATTTCTTGGGTAAGCGCGCGGAGCACTGGAACAAGCCAGACTTTGATCCCAGCACTGTGAGCGATCAAATACCGCAGTTTGAACCTGACGATGTGGAGCTTGACGTAAAGAAATGCGAGATGATTATTATGGTTGGTTTGCCTGGTTCTGGCAAGAGTCACTTCTGTGCTGAGGTGCTTGGCACCAAGGGTTACAGGATCATTAGTGCAGATACTTTGGGAAGCACTCAGGCATGCATAAATGCTTGTCAGCGTGCGCTAACCGCCGATATGGCGTGTGTGATTGATAATACCAATGTGGATGTGGCATCTCGCAAGAGGTTCTTGAACCTGGCCATGGAGAGGGATATTCCGTGTCGTTGCTTTGTAATGAATGTTAGTGCAGCACAGGCAAAGCATAATATCGCCTATCGCGAACTCTTGGAAACCGAACACTCTCCCATTAATGACATGGTGTTCAACATGATGAAGAAGAAGTACCATGCGCCAACTCTAGAGGAAGGGTTTGTTTCAATTCACAAAGTGAATTTCAAGCCAAACTTTTCCAATGAAGAAGACGAGAAATTATACAAAATGTATTTGGTTGAGAAGTAGATATTCGATTTTAATCCAATGTAAATATCCGTTTAGCAATATCATCTATAAGCCAATCCATGGACGTTAGAAGCTTTTCCCCAGTTACTGCGCTCACTCCAACTACCAACCAGTGATGCGTATTGATGTCATCCAAACTTAGTATCTATAACCGCAAAACATTAATATACTTACATATATGATATGCATACTCGAAATAAATGTCCAAATAAATAAATACCTCTTTAATTTCGTTTGAACTTAAAGCGCCTGGTAAATCCTGTTTATTACACAGGACAAGTAACGTTGCTCCAGCCAAGCGCTCTTCCTGAAGCAACACTTGCATCTCTTCCTTACACGATTCCATGCGCATACGATCGGCACTATCCACGACCCAGACCAGACCGTCTGTGCACTCAAAATAGTTACGCCAATACGAGCGCAACGACTTCTGTCCACCCACGTCCCACATATTTAATGTGTAACCGTTGTGTTCTAGTGTCTTAATGTTAAAGCCCAGGGTGGGCGAGATTGAGTCGATGGGCTCTCCATTAAATCGTTTGAGTATGGTTGTTTTTCCGGCGTTGTCCAATCCACTGCAGAAAATAAAAAAACATGAATCACAATGCTCTACAAATTCACAGTAAAAACATACAGCAATAGAATACGCATTTCCTTTTCTTTTTGACGCATCTTTTTCAATACTGTTAGGAAGCCCATGGCGCCCTTTTACAATTTATTGTCTTTTAAAAATAATAAATAAGTTTACATTAACCAGTTGTTTTTCTATTAAAAATAATTCAATATATTTTATTGTGAATGGCAAATCATGAGAATGGCATTTTATGAACGATCTGGCAGCACCATTCTCCAAAAAACGTCAAACAGCTGTCATAACCTGAGGCCCGTGAATTTTCGGTCAGCTCTTGGTACTATTTGTATTTAGACTGCTAAAAATAAAAATAACTAGCAAAATGATGAATTTGTCTAGGGTGAGTATGAATACGGAATAAGTATTATTTGTTGACCATGAAAACATAAAATTATTCAATTCGTTCTACTGGAAGAATGGATATATTATGGTTCAATTACGTAAGATTACTGGAGCGCCCCAAACTAACCGCACATTTTGTTATCGCAGGCCGTTGTCCGTAGCTTTGCTACCACCGCCTCCCGTCGTGCCACAGCGACCAGCAAGGATCAGATTGAGAAGGGTTACTTCGAAATCCGCAAGGTGCAGGAGCATTTCCAGAAGAAGGACGGCAAGCCTGTTTTCCTAAAGGGTTCCACATTCGATAGTGTGCTTTACCGCATCACCGTGGCACTCGCCCTGGTCGGCATTGGTGGCATGGGCAAGCTCTTCTATGAGCTCAGTGTGCCCCAGAAGGACGAATAAGGCGCAAGCAGTATAGTCTAACCTTTTAAGTTAAGCCATCCGTAATCCCATCTCCGGCATAATTGTTGCAGCGTAGTCACCTTATATTTCTGTGTCCTGATAGTGTAAGTAATCAATGCACAATCATTGCCTGATTTTCTTAACAATTTGTAATGATCTTGCAGAGCTATAAACCTGGTGTACATCCCCAAGATTGTGTTGCTTGTGTTAGAATAATTAAGTTCAAAGTATAACTAAACATTCACAAAAGCATTTCAAGCGCGGAAATATAAGATCTGAGCTGTTAACTAAGAATATTACAAGAAGTTTTATTTCCGTTCTGCAGACAAATTTTGTGTTCGGATTGGGCTGTTTTGACACATGCTTATTTTTCTTTTTAAATTTGCCGAATATTTTTTTTTTTTTTTTTTTTTTGCATACAAAAAGAAAAAAAAAAAAACAGAAAATTTAATTGCATTGACATTAAGTAAACAAAAACAGTGCGACAAAAATTGCCGCCGCTGTGCCGATGTGTTGCCTTGGATGTGGCGAGGAGTCCGATTTATAAATCAAAGGGCGGCAACTCGGCGCGTTGCCTTTGGCATGGAAATGTATTTTAAATCGAGCGAATCATGCTGCGCTTTAACACACATTGCCAAGCACACATACATACACACACACACAGAAACTCAGCATACTGTGTATTTATTAATAACTGCGAAGAAGGAAGAAAAAGCCCACATAAGTGCAGCGAAATGTGCAATTTAAGGCGTTTTCATTAGTTATTTCTCCATAAACACTTACATAAAACTAAAGCATTTAAAATTAAAAAAGGGAAACACAAATATAGCTATTTTAAGAGTTTTTTCTGTGCAATTCACACATACTTGCACATTTTCTGTTAGTTTCTATCTGTGCGTGTGTGTGTGCTTGTTTGTTTGTATGAGTGCAGATGGGTGGGCGGGGCTAAGTCGAAGAACAACTATTTTGCTATTTCATTTGCCGTTGCGGCACATTTAAATTTTGAGATGTGCAAGCGAAGCGCATAAAAATGAACACGAGTTTACCGTTAACATATTTTGGATGGCTGTGTGCCTATGTGAGTGTGTGTGAGTGGGTGATTCAGTACTTATATACATAGAATTAAATGTTGCCTCTTCTGGAGTACATTGTAAATAAGTTTCTGTTAAATTGCCAAAGATTCATCCATCTATTCTATTCGCTACTAATTAATTGTGCCTTGGTCTGCAAAAATAATGAACACTTGTCGCAAACTTATTATATTACACAGACTGTGAAAAATGTGTATATGACGAAATTCCAACTAGCAGGATCTAGAATATCATCAGCATCCCTATGACGCCGACCGACGGTTGCAACGGCTCCGGCTCCGACTCCTGTTCCACACGACTGCCCACAGCCAAATTACAATAATAACTCAAAACGCATAGAAGATGCGAAGCTAAATGCTTTGCCTCCAATCCTTTGCCAAAAACAATATGAGAACGGGCATATAACAAATTAAGAAAAAAAAGGGCGGGAAGTAGCGTGTAGAATCAAGAATCGAAAAATGTGTTTCATTAAATGTTATTTATAGTCAGCAATTTTATGCATTTAAAGCGCGTCTATCAACAGCAGCATCAGCATCGGCATCAGCATCAGCACCGGCAACTGAGCATCGCCATGCGGAAACGACGACGACGCCATATTGAAATTAACTGTGCTGCGCTTTGATGAAGGGCTGCAGAGTGAGATAGGCACTGAGAGAGAGAGAGAGAGAGATAGATAGAGAGAGAGAGGGAGTGGGGGCGAGCGCCATTGCAACCCCCATAGAGACCCCAATTGTGATCCTAATACTACTCAGAAACTTTCACCTTTTTCAGAATCGTTTTGCATTTGTTTGTTTTTATTACGGCATAGATAAATTTGTAGTTTTATTTTCACGTGAAATATTGCTGAGCAAACGGCGCGCGCTCTCCATCTCCTGTGCTTGTGCTAGTGGCAGTGCCAATGCTCCGCAGACGCAGGCCACAGGCCGCAGCCACCGCCGCAGCAGCCGCAACCACAAATCAGAATGTCGTTGAAGCATTCAAGTGCAACCGCCGTGAAGCGAACTCGTTGCTGCTGCTGCTGCCGCTTCCACAGCAGCCTCTGTCTGTGACTGTGCTCGACGGCGGCAAATCTCGACAACTCTCAGATGAACGGCCGATGAGTGAGCAACGTCAGCGTTTCGTCTTTTGTCATCTTGGTCGTCATCTTGCTCTACAGTTTTGACTTCCAGCGATCGATCGATCGCTCCAGCCGGGCATGTCCCACAACATATCCAACCTGATGTCCAACATGTCCAAAACGAAACCAGTTTGGCCTATTAACACTTCGATTACAACTCAACTGTTTTTGCCAGCGCTCGAGCACGATCTTTCTGGGTGGTCTTTTAAGCGTCGCTTTTAGTTAAATTTTGGATTTATTTGAGCTTCAATTAGCCGTTGAACAAATCTTGTTTATTTGCTTTTAATTATTGTTTGAAGCCACAAAGCCGTGCCCCTGGCACAGGTTAGATCTCTCCGGCTGGAGAATAACTGAAACATTTGGCAGCCACGCAGCGTCGGCAACTTTGCGGCTTCATTGTTGCTTTCGACTCATCTCTAACTGGCCTGAGCAAACCTCCGAAGAAGGTTTTTAATTAACACCAACAATATAATTTACGAAATACATCAAATATACGCGCATTATTAATGCATGCTTAACCGATTTCATAGACATAATACACTCAATTTATAAACATAGCTTAAGTAATTGAATAAAAGACACGCGAGAGAATTGATCGAACTGAATTAGGCAGAGAAACAAGATTAATTGATGCATTAAACTTATGCACTCAGCATAGATTCTTAGATAATTATAATTATACTATAAACATGATTTGAGTATTTGGTAAAAGCCAAGAGAAAGAAGAATTATTACCTGGGTTAAAACAAATAGATAAGCAAGATTAATTGGTCAATTAGCATATATTGCATTCAGCAACATTTCCATAATATTAATTATAATTATAATTATAAACATATGTATTAAATATATTAAAACCAGCCTTAAATTTTGAACTTGCTGTTTATGATCTCGGCTGGCTCAATTTAGCTGCGAGCTTGAAATCTTGTAATTTTTTTATTATTGCCCTCACTTAAAGAATAAATAAAGAATATTTATTTTTTAGTTAACAAAATGCCGAGAAACAGATGTGAATTTTAAAATTTTTATTTAATGTGGATCAAATAAGCGATTGATTCAAAGCCAAGAAAGAGAGATAGAAAGAGAGAGAGAGAGAGAGAGAGAGAGAGAGAGATCTAATTATCGAACTGCATCAGGTAGAGAATAAAGATTAATCATTCAATTGTTATATATTATAATTATAAATATGGCGTAAGTATTTGAATAAAGTCAGGAGATATAAATTACTGATTGAAATAAGCAGCATGTTTTATTATTCATATTAAATAGCTGAAGTGATGCATTCAGCAGAGATGTTGCCATTTGTTGAATAGCATGTTTAATTGTTTATTTATAATGTTAATTAACTTTAAGTGCAACAGCATTTTGATATTAAAATTATACATGATTGACTCTGGGGATTGTGTTTTGATAAACAAACAGCAACAGACGGCATGCTTGCCGGAAAAGTAAACTCTTAAAAATATACAAAATGCATTTTTAAATTTATAAGCCATAACGCCCCCAGACAATGGGAATGGGAATGCGAATGGGGATGGGAATTTGAAATAGAAACAGGCAACAACAAAGTCAAATCGGCGTGAAAGATGCGCTTCCCATTTCCCGTTGCTTCAGCCAATCCCAAAGATATTTTGGCCTCTGAAATTGAAACCGATGAGAACTAGAAACATATGTCCGCGTCCCACACCCACACAGCCGATGACTTGTCCTGCGTCCAATGGACTCAGTGCACAGTATTACAAAACAACTTCATTCGGGTCGTTAGCCGTGCGCGGGTGCGAAAACCTCTCGGATCAGGTGACAGTCGCGGTGCGTTGCCTCTTAAGTGAGCCGCTTCAGGTTTATTCCAATAATTCATCGTTAACTGCAATTGCGCTGAGCCATTTAATGTCCATGGCACAGGACGCAACACTCAAGTGGCCCACGACCGAGGACCGAGGACCGAGGACCGACGATCGATGTACAACATATTCATCACTGACTAGTTACAACGCGCACTCTTCTAACGCTGTCCAGCCCACCTTAAGTGCCTCGTCGGAGCTGGCGTAGACAATTTGACGCTTCCGTCCAGCGTTTACACCCTTTGCCGTTGGTGTTATGTAAGCGGCTGCCGACTTAGATGCTGCTCTGAATGTGTCAATTTTATAGCACATTTTGTCCACTTCATGACACTTGAACTGTCCCACTCTCCCGTTCTCGATCCCGCACCCTCTCCTGCTCCCGCTCTCTGCTCCTGCTGCCTCTGTTACGCATTCGTATTTTGTTTTCTCAAGTGTTGAGCATATTTTTTGTTCGCATCGGCTTCGCTGTTGTTGTTGTTATTGTTATTTTTGTTGGGTGTTATGAGACAAAAATAAGAAAGAGAAAAACACATAATATTCATTTGTTATGCTTGTCATTTGTCGCTGTTGGGTTGGCGGCAACTTCAAAGCATCTTCCCCAATTTGTTAAACGCAGATAATTTTGTCTTTGTCTCCGTCTTGGGATCGTCTTCGTTGCATGGAGCTTTTAATTTTCGCATATGGCTAATTATTTTAATAATATTGTGTTTTATAATTATTATTATTTTTGTTGTTGTCAACTTTTGGGTAAAAACCTTGAGTTGAAAATAACATATACTTATTAAAAACTTAAGTATTGTTTTTTATTTTTATTTATTTATTTTTTTTTTTTTTAATTTTTGTTTTAAAGTAAATGTAATAAATATATGGAGAAAAACTTAAATTACAGTAAATATATAGCGATAAATGGCGAGAAGAACACTATCACAAAGTTGAATTCAAAATTTAAGGAGCATAAGGCATAAAATAGAACAAATATAAATCGTATTGTTTGTTCAAATTGTGCTGACATTCATTTTGCTAAGCTAGTTTCTGAATGGAAAGAATGCATTTATTATATATTTCATTATATATAGAAAGATTACTAAATACAAATTTGAAAAGAAAGAGCAACATTAATAATAAGAATAAATTTTTTCTGTCCATGCCACTTGTTTACAAAGTACATTATTTTAATATGTGGAATACCAAGTATTTTACTTGAATTCATGAGAATCGCAAAGTAGGGCACTCCACAGAAATCAATATTTTGTTTATTTGCGGCCAGTCTTTGATATAAAAGCATTCACATGTAGCCATATAGAAATACATACACATCCACAAATCCACACATACTTGTACACAATTTAAACGTTTGTCAAGAAAACTTAACTTAATGTCAAGCTTATAATATAGGCATATCAGCATATGAAGTCATACTTAAATTTATAAGAGAACCTTCTCAATGGGCATTTTCTTATCAAAAACCTCCTAAAGAATCATCGATTTACAAATTGATTTATTTAGTATAAAATGATTTTGAGTAAAAATCAGCTACATATTAATAAAAATTTTGACATTATAGTTTTTAGACTTTAATTTTAAGACTTGAAATATTTATTAATGTATGCAAATATACAAATTTTGTAAGCCGTCATTCATGATGTATGTATATGGAGTTATTTACAAATTGATAGATTATAGAAGAGTAAAAAAAAAACATTTGTAATCTGATTAAGAATCTTCTGTTTTTTCTTTTTTCGTTCTAAAAGCTCAAGAGAAACGCACAAAATAGACGATTACAATGGCGATCATCAGAATTCGCCTGTGAGAGAGCAGAGAGTTGAATCCGCAACAAAAGGTACGCGCAGGTAGGCCAAAGCGATCACAAGGAGGCGTGTCCAACTCGTTGGAGAGAGAGTGTGCGTGCAGTGCACACAATGACAACGTGGTCGTTCGTTCGCTCACTCACACAGCCACACAGAACGTACGATGCAAATGTGAACGTAGTACAGAGAGAAAGAGAGAGAGAGAGGAGAGAAGAGAAAGAGGGAGAGAGAGGACTAGAAAGGGAGAGAGAGACAGGTAGATAGAGAGAGAGAGAGATGGTGGCTTTCTAATGAGCGAACGACAACAGAAATTGGCAGCAACCATTAAATGACGAAATAAAATATTAGTGACAATGATATGAAGACCACAACATTTCTTATAATTAAGTCTAACCATGCGAAACAGAACGCCTCGGCTAGAATCGAAATGCAGCATCGCAGCGACGTCGACAGCAGCCGCACCCAGAGACAAGGTGGAGCGGGCCATGACCCCCTCCTGCTTGGGTAAATGCAAAAAGGGATATGGCCCTGCGCCGCTTTATTAGCAACAACGATCGTTCTAATGATACGATTTTGTTAATGAAGCAAAAATAGATGCACGCGATCATCAGCTAAAAGGCGATGCCGAACTAGGCGGTCTGCCTCGGTCCCGCCTCCCAGCTGCAGACAAACTGCAGTCCTCAGTATGTGTGTGATGCTAAAAAGTCATGACATCGCTGGGGCACACTGCGGAACGCTACGGATACGCTTACTTGCTTCAGATTGGCCATTCAAGCATTCAAAAATTAACTCCGCCCGGTTGCGTATGGTTAGTCAGAGGCACAAGAGCAGACTACTCGTGCGCAGCTGAGATACTGAGTGCACAAATACAAGAGAAATGCTCCACAGAAACCCCAACACATGTGCATATAGATATGCATACATGTGTTGTTGACAAAATACAGAAGCGGATCGCGGGCAGTTATTGTAGTGAGTGCTGAAAAATTTTTATATATAATATTATACTGCTTTATTTGAATTAAATGATAAGTGTGAAAGTGACTATTTATCTATACACTAATAGTGATTTGTGTAAATACATATACTAATTTCGGTAGCAAATTCTCTTCTTTGTTGGGCGCTCACTCCACTGAATGCGCTCCGTTGCGCTAACAGACGTTCTTCATTTTTGTTATTTTGCCAGCAAACTAAGCACACGCATACCAACACACAGCAGCAGCGCCATTAAAACCAACAAATACAAAGCGATCGCCGCCCTCAGTGAGAGTGTGTGCGCTGTGAATGCGAGTGTGAAGAGGAAACACATGAGCGGCGCACTCATACACACAAATGCAGTTGCCGTCAGGCGCAGAGTTCGGGAGAGCGAGAATATGATAGAGGGAGAGAGCACGAGATCTTGGTATGCTGCGTCGCTGTCGCTGTCGCCGTAGCCGTCGCCGTTGTTGCTAGCTTTGGCTGCTGGTTCTTTTCGCATGTGGCTGTGGATTGATGAACGTGAGCGACCGTTAGTCGCAGCAGACACGGGTGATGAACAACAACAACTTGGAGCTGTGACTGTGTATGCAACTGAATCGCGCGCTGCTCCCACACGGATCACGGATCACGGATTACTACTAGTGGAAAGAAAGCAAGAAACGGGCAATTGGATTTTAATGCGGAACTGTATGTGCCAAGAATAAATGTGATCTTTGTGCTCGATATGTGCCCCAAATCGATGCCGATCAATACAAACAAGCATAATTAATTAATGGTAAATAGGTGGCCAGCGACGATGCCTATCATTATTATATTGCATAAAATTATAAAAGTAAATTCAATCTAAAGTGACAAGAGAAAAAAGTCGGGTGTGAAAAGTGTGTGATAATTTTTGAACGAAAGTCAAAGATCTATTGCCAAAATGTGCTAATCAGTTTTTCAGTTGTGGTTCAACAACTCACCTGTGTGTATAGCCAGCAAGCTAGTAGGCCAGTAGCTCATCCAAAAGCAACTCTAAAACGAAGCGAAACGCTAACCTAGTCGAAATCCAATCTGGCTGCCCAACTGGCGTCGCGCCGGCAACAAGCGCCGATAATTTGTGCAAATTTCATGCCCTAATTGAAACTAACAATACGGCCAAGTGCAATTATTAAACGGTTAACCCAAACACCCTTCCATTCGATTATAATTAAATAAAAAATACACGTACATATAAGTCAGCATCAGCATCGAACGAGCGCTCAGTGGAAAGTAATCAAAGTGGAGTCGGAGTCAAGTGAGATCAGCAGAGATAGCTTAAAGCAGATATAATTGTGGAGTTCTTTAATCTGGAAATGGATCCTGGTATGTTGAGTTGGATATAGAAATAAAAAGTCTATAAGATTTTAATTGTAATATAAATAACTAGCTGACACTGGTAATATTTTTGTGCTTTACTAGGGCGCTCCCAAAAGATATCCTACCTATATTTTTTTCTCTGTTGTTTAATCTCCATTTAGCTTTTTACACATTTACTTTGCGATATTCTATAACTTCGCTACGTTACCTACCTAGATACCACAGTCCACACCTTCATTATTTGAATATTTTCAACCATGAAGACGTTTCTTTAGATTTGGAAATAGAAAATAATCTGTAACCTTCCTCATTGCTAAGTTGCCCATCAGTTTGAAAATGAGTAAGAAAATAACCCATCCAAAAACTGAGACAAAAATCCGTCGGCATTTCTGGCTTTAGCATCATCATCTTCATTTCTGAAGTGGGGAAATTCATGTACGCAAGATGGACATGGGTAAAGTGGTTCGGCGCAAGCTACATCCTGCTAACCCAGTCGCCAACCCAAGCACCTGACTCGGTGTCGCACTGACCAATGCAAATAAAGAGTAGCTACCGTTGAGTAAAAGTCCAAGACACCTTTCGGTATGGTCGTTGTATTTGCTTTTTGATTTTCGTTTCAAAGATGAGCAGCGATGCCGTGAACCGCCTGCCGCCTTCTGCGCATGATCGACAGCCTCCTGGTAGCAATGTCAACTATTTGCTTTGGCTGCAGACGGGCGATGGCAAGTAGAAAATGTCGCCGTTGGCGGCGGAGCCATTGCCTCTAATTTAACTAATGATCGTTGTAATGTTTGTGGTCTGTGCCACAGTGTTTGTCGTGTGGTCTTCACTTTTGCCGCCAAGTGTCCGTGTCTCTGTTTGTCCATTTGCTTTGGCCCAAAAATCAAGAGGCACCAAAATATGAAAAAAAAACGCGCATAACTTACCTGGCCAAAAGCTGGCCGTATTGAATTATGTTTTACCTGTCCGATTTGTTGACATATCGATCCACAATTAAGCTTCTGCGCAATCTACAAAACAAATCCAATTTCAATATTTTTGACATGCGTTTAAGTACCTGTTTAGCCTGATTATGTAATAGTATTTTTTATACCATCTTCTGCCTTTTTACAGCCGATAGTTGTTACGCTCGAAAGTTAAGTTATACGCGTACACAGTCCATATGTTAATTGAATAAATATAGTCAAGGCTCTAAAATTAATATCAATGATGTATTATTTCAAAACTTTAGTTTATTAACTTTAAAATCATATGCTACACCTAAAATATTTTTTAATTTTACAATTAAACAAAAGTCAAGATCTGTAATAGTTGGTTACTTGTGATTTCCAAATCGTTCATATTTTTTAAAGAACCTCTTCGTTTTTTTTATGAAATTGAGTTGCATTTAACCAAGATCTTCAAGGAATTTTTTGGAATTTTTTAACGAATAAGAATGGTATGATAGTTTCTAAGCTGTGAAATTATTAGATGGACATTTTGGATACATAATGGTACATTTTGACTAATTTTGTATTAATACAGAATTGATTTTGTTAATCTGAGTTTTCATAAACAACTCTTTTCATGGCTGTATATTTCAGTGAAAAATATATGATTTAAGTGGCTCACTTAGTGATCCCATCACTTTCAATTCCCTGCTCTTGTTAAATGTAATCAATGTAACTATTCTTTTGCATTGGCCAGCTGAGGATCATCTTCCACTTTGATGCTGTAATGACTTGGTTTCGGATGAGTTTGACATACTGTTTGTGCGCAGCATTGTTTGCTAAGAACGGCCAGACGCTGTTGCAGACAGCAAAGTGGAGCCAGCGGACTCAGAGTCAGACTCAGCGTGGCAATGGCTATGTAGATGCAGAATGCGTGACTAACGGCTACCGGTAGCCATCTACTTCGGTAGCTAAACATAAAAGCCTGCCAGCGGGCACAGTGGCGAGATGCTAAAATCACAGAAATGGGCAGTAAAACAAAAGGCAAGAACAACAACAAAAACAATAACAACGACGACGAAGATGACGGCGACCAAGACGGTCACAAATGCAGGCAAACACTTGAGAGAGGGAAAAGTCGCGTCAATGTGTACACGTCTTAATGGAACTGTATATAAGCACACACACACACACGTGTATATATATGTGTGTATGGGCAGAGCTGTGGCATCATAAAAACTCCTGGTTCCGCTGATATTCCTGATTGCGTTCAAGTTTTGGCCAACGCTTCACTGACTTGATTATAAGGCGTCGTTGGCCCGCACAGGCGACTTTAATTAAATCAGCTGGCTGCTAGCTGGTGCGTGTATTTCATTATGTTGATGGCCGCCCACTTGGAACCGCTGCCAAAGGATCTGGTGACACTTGACAAGTGCTAGTGCCAGGGCCAGATCCAGTGCAGCAGAGCATATGCTGCTTGGCTGGCGAAATGCTGCTCATTAACATAAGTTTAATGCATTTCTAATCGCTGCATCTGCCACAAGTGGGGGCACGTGTTGGCGCCCCTTGGGTCGTAAATAATGCGAGCTCATCAATATGATGTAGGCCTAAGCCAGATGCTTGAACTTGACTTCGACTAACCCCTTGATGGCTATGGTATTCCCAAAGGAAACGGAATCGAAGAACGACCTACGACCGGAACCGCAGCTTCAGAGTTCAAAGTGCGTCGGGCGTTCAAAATTTATGCATGTCAGCGGCGAGCCGAGTGTGCAGCGTATTCGGTTCTAGTACATTGGCAATGATTGCTTGTTTTTGTATATTTATTTGTCTTTGCTTTAGTTGCTCTCGCTATAGCCTATAGGCATTTGGGCAATGTGCGCTCGCATTGTCCACATTCTTGGTACGCGTAATTGAAGTCAGCGCAGCATGTCTTGGGCGCGCCCCTTTTTACATGCGCCGGCAACGGGAACGGGTACAGACATCTCGAGGTACGGGACAGAGCAGCCCCGCCGCTGTCATATTTTGTGTTCCTAGTGCGATTCAGTCAGGCCTAGTGGGATCTAGTGTGATGGCAACTTGCGGTTGCTGCTGCCGTGATTTATGGAGCCATTCATTTCTGTTGACAGACAAAGTTGTTGACGCTGAAGGAATCTATTTAGTTTTATGTACTTTTGATATACACACACAGAGGGGCGAGAGTAAGGGCGAGGGCGAGGACGAGGCCAAGGGTGAGATCGTTGGGCATGTGGCGCATGTGCGTCAAGGCGGAGCCCACACAAACTAATGAGCTTAATTTATAAATTAAAGCAATCGCTTACAGCGAGTGAATCCAAGATTTATATGCGCTCAAGTCAATATGATGCAACTTGTTTATAAACAATTATTTATTTAAACCTTATCGGAGCACTAGAAATTCTTTAGATATTTTTAAGAGATAAGATTTATTGTATTTTATAAAATATATTATTTTTAATAACTATCGAATTTATTTTGAATTCACTTGAAACTAAGAACTAAGTTATATAGGATAATTAGTATTGCCTTTGAAAACATATTTTTATAGAAAGAAAATAATCAAGATTTGAATATACAAAATATATTAGCTTTAAGAGAAAAATAAAGTTCAAAGTTAAATTATATACCCTGAACCCATTGAAAATGGGAATAAGGATAATAAAGTATATATATTTTGATCAGGGCGACGAGTTGAATGGAAACTATAAGAGATTTCGGTTATTTGTATGTACATAGTAGACATTCCTAAGTATGAAGAACCGATGTGTCATTCGATAGAAAATTTAGTCTATAATCACTAAGTCAGCAGGCGTTTTGGTATGATCTCACCCAAATTAAGTCTAATAAATATTAGAACATGATAATAAGAATGAATTGGTTAACATTTATGTTTCTTCTGGAAATTTTCCATTTGTTAATAGGAAATTCCTTTATTGTTATAGTATATATATAGTTATTCTTAATAAAAATTTTGATTACTGCACAAATAAAATTGTACTTTAGTAAAAGATACTTTTAGAAATTGGTTTATAAGAAATCAAAGACGCAGATTCTCAAAAACTCTTTATGCAAATATTTTGTATTTAAATTCATTTAATTCAGTTAATTTCAAACCAATTTAAAATCCATGAGAGACGTCTCACAAACAAGCAGAATTGAAAGATCGAATCATGTTAAATAAACACATGATGACAATTCCGCACTCTTTTAGCTTGATAAGGCTTGAAATTGAACTCTTACTGATTAAATGGGAATAACATTGCGACAGTTCAAAGGGACATCTAGACGAACAGCCAGACGGTTCCTTCTTTTGCTGGGCTAGCCCAAGTGGACGCCTGCTTGAAAAAATTCACTGATAAATAAATGCGATTGTGCGGCAAATTGTGAAACGCTCCGAATGCAAAGTTGTCGACAAGCTCATCTATAGTCACTTAGTATGTATATTGGCATGAAAGCATGTTAAACGTGAATTTTAATCGTCACTAAGAATAAGTACAGAGGAGAATTATTTTTAAAACAAGCCCAATAAGTTACATGTAGAATATATATCCGCCAACACTGCGTATACGCAATGTTGGGATGAAAATGAAATAAAACTGCCGAGCCTCAACAGAATTCAACTGAGTTGTTAAATTAATTTTTTCTGCATTGCAAATGCAAATCATTTCTTTTACTTTTAAAATGAAAAAAAGAATTTATTCGAACAGTTGCTCAGCTATTAGATACCCTTTACAAATGAAGCATATACAAATGAAATTTTTCGTTGCATTAACAATTTTTTCACACTTTGCAGCTGCGTTGAGTCTCTAAAATGTTTAACAATATGTTAATAAAACTAAATGTGAATTAATAGTTGTATATTTTAGCAATATATAAAACAATAATTTGTTTGTTAATTTTTGGAAAATTTTCTTTTAATATTTTTACTAAAACAAATAAATAAATAAATAAATAAATAAATAAAAGAAATTAATAAATAACAAAAACTGTACAAATTGTATATATGATTTTTGTATTAATGTCGGCTTGCGTGATAATTTTATATAATAACAAATATCTATAAAAAGTTTATAAGAATTACACTTTATAAAAATTCCTATTAAATATTAATTAATATTAAATGTTAAATTAATACTATTAAATATTAAATATATTGAAAAAATTATATACAAAATCTATAAAAATTGCTTTGGAAAAATAAAATCAATCAAAATATAATTTTGAAAAGAAGACAAACAAATGATAGTTATGTAAAGAATATATGAATAATAGAAATATTTGATTTTGTAATTTTTGAAGTGCAGCTACGAATTATCACTGATATTAAGCAAAGAATAATCCTCTCGCTAAATTTGATTAAAATTACAGGGTATTTGCATCCACAACTCAACCCCTTTGCTTGTGGCAACGGCAGCGCTCTGTCAATCAAATGGCTTGGTAGCCCGGGCAGTGGCCAAAGCAACAGCGGGTAGCACTTGCCAAGAGCAAAAGATTTATTGCCACAGCCATATTGCAACTTGCAGTTTGCAGATGCAAAAAAACAAAAAACAAAGAGACCACGAAAAGTGAAAAAGGAAATTTAATTTGCCATGCTCTCTTGGCTGCTTCGTAGTTTTTGCGGCAGTGCGCTTTAATCCCTAAGGATAGACGTTAAAGAAATCATGTCCTCAATTCAAAAAGTAAAAAACATGTTTGCATATAATAAAATAAAATTATGCCATTTCATGGCAAATTTATTTGCCATTTCTGTGGGCGTCGACTCAAATGGCGAGTCGAATTTGCTGCCATTTTGTTCTATATCGAATATTTAATATAAACAATAAAGCATTTTCAATTCATTGAGAGTTTGTCCCATTTTGCGGCAATTAGTCGGGGTTTTCTTCTGCATTTTGATAAAATTACAATGGGAATTGACGTTGAATGCTTCGCTTGATGTAGAAACGTGTTAATTGACTTGAATTCGAAATGGTATTTAATTAAAATTATTGCAATTTCTATTAAAGTCATTATTTGGGGTCGCTGAGTTGCGAATCGTTGATTAAATGTTTATGGCCCATGGCATAATCTAAAGCCATAAATAATACAATGTATTTCATCGCACATACATAGACATCAAAATATGCTAATATATAAACGGAAATTAAAATGTACAAAAATCGCTTATCAGCTGGCCAAATTGCCAGTTGTCTGTTGAATTTGTTAATTTCAATTATGCATGAAATTAGTTTATTGCCTTTTGACATTTCAAATCTGTCAGCAAATAATTTCAAATGAATATAAGTAAGAAAGGCGGACTAGACTGACGGAACTGACTGCCTAATGCTCGCTCAAGTTAAAAGAATTGATATTTCGATGTATTTCTAGAGTTCAGATCCAAGACAACGCTTTCAAAGCGACTTACATTTCATTAATTGATAATTTTTGATAGTGCGTCTAAAAATTATTTTTAAATTTCTTTTTGCATGTCATGCAAGCGATGATATATTTATTCTCGATTATTTACAGTGGATATTTTAATTCCATGTTAATATATAGATATCAAAATCCATAATATTATTATTAAAAGAAAATAATAAATTAATATAAAACATTGGAGAAACATACTTTTGTCAAGTAATCTTGATGTTGTATCAGATTGAGTCGATACATGAGTATATAACGCTTATGCTTGCTTGCTTACGATTATTCCAACAACTAATATACTTCTTTCTCATTATAATCGATTATTAATACAGACACAACAACATGATTATGCCTTAGACTATAAAAAAATAATCGCAAAAGACAGAGATTTCAATTCATTGCCTAGACCAATAAAAGGCTCGCATATACCGAGACTATATGTGGAATCATTTCTTATCAGTCGATTCAAGAAGGAAATAAATAAAAATACATATGTACACGAATACTCGCATACAAATATATTCATATATTCCGTTCTTTTAATCTGACATTTATATGATTGCCATTTAACTGATTAAACATTTTATTTATTTATAAATGTATATACGCTTGTCATACATATATATACATATTATATATGCATGGCATTTTTTGTAGTATATTGTTTAAAAAAGTATATATTATTTTTAATTAGTTATAGTTAGTTAAAGTTTGTTAATTGCTCCTGTAATTGGATTTGCATGCATCACTGAGTTTTTGGTGAACCTTTGGCTTTTTTATACACAAATATTATGTGTATTCAAGTGCGGCAAGCCTTTTGCTAAATTTTATTGCCGCAGGAACGTCTGAGCGGTTTTTTGTCAAAGCGAAAGTTGTTGTTGTTGCTGCTGCTTTTTTGCATCTCTTTTTGTTTTTACAAAATTCCAAGAATTAGAAAGCGCAGATAAGGTCGCATTGCTGCAAGCAGCTCTGCTACTCCATTTGCTGCTGGAGCATTTTGTAATTTGTTTATCGGCCGTCTCGAGTGCTGAATGCAGAACAGTGGCTGCCATTGTATTCGGCAATTTCCCAGAATTTATGAATTATAATTTCGCTTTATAGACAATTTTAATTGGGCTTTTTATGGTCTGCGTCGGGGCGGATCGCAGGCACCCAGGCAGCCATGCAGCCAGGCAGCTTCTCCCTTAAGGGATGCCCGCCTAACTGGACAGAGTATAGGATTCCAATGCAAACAGAGCCATTTGTAAGCCATTTGTACCCGCTACCGATAGCGACTTCCGCTGAAGCCGCAGCACCCGCACCAGGACAATAATGACAGCCCGCATCGATTCATAAGACCAAAATCCATCTGCAAATATTGGCAGGGCAGGGCAGGGCAGGGCAGGGCAAGGCAGCGTAGGCCTAGCCCTGACAAAAACAAAATAAAATATGAAAAAAAATGAGTTTATGATTTTTTAAGCTGTTTGCCCGAGCTCTTCACATTTCGTAGGTGTTTGCTTTTCATTAACAGAAGCGACTGCAGGGCTACTTGGATCAGCAGTTGCCGAACGTCGCAGATCGTCGATCGTCTCAGCGGACTTGTTTGCCTTGATTAGCTGAGTGACTGAGTGGAAATGGCAGGATGCGGATACTCATTAGAGACAAAGTAGCTCTATCTTTCGAACTTATATTTTATACAGACATCAGAGCAAACATGGACCAGAGCGTGCATTAAAGTAGCCCAAGCCCACTTTTGCATGTGCTTCGGTTTTTTTTTTTTTTTTTCTTATGCGTAACTTAAAATTAAATAAACAATAATACATGCATAGGTATGGAGTATGCCTACGTGAAAAGTGGGCTCTCTACATTCGAAGGTTTCCAAAAGCAAACAAACACGCAAAATAAACCCAACGGCAGCAACGGGCAAACACTTCAGCTGCACCTGAGCTGGGGGCTGCCCCGCTCATCGTGCATGCATCGGCCTCTGATCATAACCGACGCGACTCTCGCCTCTCTCGAATTTGAATCCTCAACGGCGGTGGCATGTTTGCACCTTTAATAAGACCAACCAACCAACCAACCAAGCAGACAACAACAAAAATGCAACGCCGACGGGCAATGCCACAGCGGGTCATTCTGGCACGATCGGAAGGGTCACTGCAGGCGTCGGCGACGCGACGAGACGGTAGCGCAGAGTTAAATCTTTGTGGACTCTGAGCTAAGTAGTGTTTGCTTTCCGCACGCCCATTGCAATAGAATCTCTAAATACATATGTATTTACTTTGTTTTCATATATTGTTTTTGAGGAGTCTCTGATGTTTAAACTTGTTTTTTAACAAGATCATTCTATATCTAGCAGCTAAATGCTAACTTTGATCGGTTCAAAATAATGAAAAACGCCTCGCAAAAAAAAAAAATAAATAAATAAATAAATAAATTATAAAAAAAAAATGTTTGCATAAAAGTTCTTGACTCATCTCAAGCGAATTATGGGGAATTGAATTGTAACACTAATAGCAAAAATACGTGACTAATTTGACTGCAGGCTCTGGCTCGGGGCTGACTCTGAGCCAGCCGGATGTTAATGCCCATTGGCCATAAATCACAAGCCAAACATTGGGTTTCGAGCGTAGGCTAAAGATCATCAAGTCGAGATGATAAGCCCATATAACTGCTGCAGTTGCAACTTTATCTCCATGCTCCGGCTCAAGTTCAATGTGTGTTGAGTCCAGCAATTTTTCGGGCTAGTTAGCTTGGAGTTCTTTCTTATCGGCGCATATTCATAACTTAATATAATAATTAACTAGACGCACGCACTTCACTTTCAAACGGTCAGCTTTGGCGCCCATTAATCTTGAATAATTGCCGAAAATTGATGTCATGCGTATTTGAAAAGCCATTAAAATGACACAGTAAACATAGATCTACAACAAAAAGAGACTAAGGGGAAGGGGAGGAGCGCACCATTCATTCGGACAGACTCAGGCTGAAAATATTTGTGGAGACAAATTTATGAACGTTTAGCACAAAAGTCAAGCACTCGAAGATAATGTTGTTGAGTAGAGCAACAAATTGCAGCTATCAATGCGGATGCCACGAATGCCAGAGCAGTCCAAGTCGAGGCTGAAGACGGAGAGGAACAGATACCGCCGTATTGCAGACAAACCAACAAAAAAAGAAAAAGAGAAAAAAAAACCGAATCAGCAGACAAATACGGCCAAGGGAACATTTGTCGAATGTATGATCTTTGGCGTTACTCCTGTGTGGCTCTGCATGTATGTAGGCCCCCCTTTGTAACTCAATTCGAAAATAATTAACGATCGCAAGATTACAAATGTCAAACATAATGTCAAGTTGGGCTGCCGGCATCTCACATTGGCTGTCACTGGGAAAATGCCAAGCGAAATGTTCAAAGACGACAAAATGCACAGATACTGAACAAGGAAAACCACCGAGCCTGAAGCTGAATGAACCAGCCACGGCAGAGTCTATGCCAGACACGGACACAGACGAAGCCAAGAACCAGAAGCAGAAGCAGACGGCAACGCGTGTGGGTCTGCGTTGAGCGCCAGCCGATTTGTTGTGACTTATGTCAAAACAATTGCGTATATCTTGATCTGAGTCTGCTGAGTGCTGGCTGGGTGGATTTGGCTAGGATTATAATCCCAGCCAAAAATCAACTCTTGTCTTACAGTATATATGTATATTAAATGCAAAATTTACAATGCAATTTACAATGCGGCAATTTATCAAACATTCAACAAGTTTTATTTTATTCTATTATCTATGCTTTTCGTATACCAAATCCCTTTCAGCAAATCGAAACTTAAATTAATTTAACAACTTATACTTCGTTAGTTAACGTCCAGTGGTAGGTGGTGACGTTGCATCCGGAGCACCAGGAGCAACAGGAGCAGCGGCAGTAGTAGCAGCAGGAGGTACAGCCGCCGCTGGTGTAGTTGCAGCAGGAGTAGTCGTTGCGGGATCTGGTGCAGCACTTGGAGGATTCGGAACAGGCGCAGCTGTTGCAGGGCCACTTGCTGCACTAGAGTTATTCGCCTGGCCCACAATTACCGTGCAGTTGCGACAAATTACTGGAGAGTTATGGCACATTAATATCTTAGTCAAAGTGGAAAAATGCTTTTCTCATACAATACTCTTCCGAATCACTATCGCTGTCATAGTCCCCGAATAGACTCGATATCCAATCGTAGACATCGTTCTTCTGCAAATATGAATATATTTGAATTACTCATGAATCTTGAATCACTTGCAATTATAGTACCGTTCTAGCTGAACGCTCCTCCGCAGGATTGGCCTGCGTTGCCCGAGACCTCAGCGCGAGGCATACGTAGAGTACAGTGAGAATAATAAGTTTTGTTCTAACTGGCATCTTGACTTTGACTGGCATTCGAGCTGTGGGATCTATCGACTTTTATAGAGTGCGCCGAGTTAATTGTTGCTCGAATGCGCTTGTTAACAATATGCTAAGCAAATAGTAATTGCTTTTATGATGCTGGGTTTTCACACTCGTCTAGTGGAAGATCTATGCATATCTGTAGGTCTCAATGAAACTCAGACTTTGTAGGTAGATTATTTATGCAGCTGCACGTTTCGCGTGGCCCATTTGTCTGGCGAATGGCCCCAACGGAGAGGACACAAAAAAATAATAATAATAAAAGTGATCGAAGTGCAATTGACAAGTGCGCAAATGCATATAGCCATAAAGTACATGAAATTCGATGCAGTCTGCTGATGCCGCTTGCCTCAGTTCAATGGGGGCAACAAGTGTCTGAAGGGTTTCCAATTTGGACTGTATGTAATTCGAGTAGCTGCAACAGCCCACACAGTCTTTTAATTATGGCAATGGCGAGCGCCTCGTTAAACTACTTGGCCACAATTTTCAGTTATGAATGAAAAAACAATCGAGGTCGATACACTTGTTTTCTGTTCGACAGACGACCCACCATCCGCCTCCTCATCATCAGCTTCTTCAAACTCTTCTTTACACGCTGAATTCTTCAATTTTCTGCTCTTTGTTCGATTCCTTCCTTGCGACTTGCAACTTGCAACTTGCTACTTGCAGCTTGTGGCGCGTGTAACTCGGCAGCCCTATTGTGATTTTTATGGCGCTCTTTGAGGCACTTTGCTGGCCCTGTACGTGTTCTTAGTTAAAGTTGCCTCGTCTTGCTGTTCTTCCTCTTCTCGTTGTTGTGAAACCTGAAGCTAATTACATGATTCCAAATTAGACGACGGCATAAGGCGCAGATGTGCAAACTTTTTCAAGTGACTGTAATGAATTGACTGTGGGGTGGGAGTAACTGAAAGTGCAGGTGATACGACCAATTGGTTAAAATGATTTTCCCTATAATTATCAACCATTAGTATAAATTCTAATTGTAATATATATAATGAATGCCATCTGGTTTGCTCAACAAAATTAATTAGATATTCAACTCTTTTAACAATTCGCAGAGGATCGCAAAATAGACTTCCTTCCACATCAAGAGGTCGTCTGGTTGTAGAATTAAATGAATAGCTTATTACCGAAATATTGGGCTATTATAAATTGGTTGGTAATCCAAAGCTAGAAGCTGAAAGTTATAAATAATAATATTATTAGGTCTCATAAAATATTTATCTGCAAACTCGAATGTATAAACTTTGACAAGCGTTAGGAAATAATATATAATTATTTATAAAATTGCTCAACTCACCAATGATAACGTTAGCTAATACCTATTTCAAGTTAATACTAATAATCAACTGGTCATATAGGTAAGTCCCAATGCCATTGGGACAGCTCTACAATCTAATCATTGCGCCAATATGTAAAATGCATTTCCGCACGTTCGGCGCATTCCCTATGTGTGAGTGTTTTCTTTTTTTTTTTTTTTTCTCCATCCCACAATCTGTGGCGAGATTCAAACACACACATACACCATGTGTGTATACACCCACATCCGCAGTTCTGGGAAGCAAAGTGTAGCGATTTTCAGGCGAACTAGAGTTCCATTGACTTCGCTCCCGCTCCCGCTCCCACTCCTGTTACCCCCCTCCGCTCCAGGCTGCCCAACCGGAGCTAATTAGACGCAAATGTGCTTTTGTTCGCCCTCTCATTAGCTGTTGTTGTTGCTCTTATTCTTTTAGCTTTCTATGCTCACAGTCATTTATGTATACTTATTCAGTGGTCTCTGCTTCATCTCCTTTCAGAGTCGCAGTGCCCGCAGTACGGCGAAGTGAATCAACTGGGCGGCGTCTTTGTGAACGGCCGGCCGCTGCCGAATGCGACGCGAATGCGTATCGTGGAGCTAGCCCGACTGGGCATCCGACCCTGTGACATCTCGCGCCAGCTACGCGTGAGTCACGGCTGCGTTTCGAAGATACTAGCGCGCTACCATGAGACAGGCTCCATACTGCCGGGTGCCATTGGCGGCTCCAAGCCGCGCGTTACCACGCCCAAGGTGGTCAATTACATACGCGAGCTGAAGCAGCGGGATCCAGGAATCTTTGCCTGGGAGATACGCGATCGACTGCTCAGCGAGGGCATCTGCGACAAGACGAACGTGCCCAGCGTCAGCTCCATCTCGCGCATACTACGCAACAAGCTGGGCAGCATCGGACATCATCATGGAGCTAACAGCACTGGCGCTGGCACCGCCGCCATCGGCATGGGCAGCAACGGCAACGTCAGCAGTGGCGGCAACAGCAATGTGGCCAACGTGAATGCCGTTCAGCACACACACTCCGCGCACCAGCATCACTATCATCACCAGCACACGGCAGCCGCTGTGGCGGCCAGTGCACATCATGCACACGCCCACGCTCACGCCCATCTCTACAATTCCATCTATCAGCCGTATAGTGCGGCCGCAGCCTACAGCATGAAGGCCGTCTCCTGTGGCAGCCCCTCGCCGCCACAGGCGGGGCAGACGCATCAGCTGCGCAGCGTGGCCGCCGCCCACTGGCCGTCGTCGCACTCGGTGACCGACATTCTCGCGCATCACCAGGCCGTTGCACTGCGCGCCAGCTGCCAGGGCAATACGGTGTCCCCGTTGCCCATGACGCCGTCGCCAGTGGGCACCGCCAACGGCGGCCAGCCGCTCCTGGACTGCGAGGGCGGGGCGGCTCAGCAGCCGCCCTACAACTACTACATGTACTTTCAAAATGGTGGAATGCACCACCACCACCACCACGGCGGCATGATGACGGCCGGGGCAACCGGCTTATGAGACAACGGCCCAACCATCGGTTGTTGTAGGGGATGGACGGGTTCCGAATCGCGTCCACTTGTGAGTGAGTGCAGCTCGAATTGTTAGTCAGACATGAGTGAAGGGTTTAACTACGATATAGGATATTAATATACCTACACATATAACATATATGATTAATATACGAAAGATTAGTTTAAGACTCTAGACTAAGGATCGCACTTGAATATCGAACTAGCATTAAAAAAAAAAAAAAACAAAAAACTAATTGTATAGCCGAAATACAGCCGAAATCACTTATTGCTCCAGTACTTATTGGATTAATGTTTTGGCCAAGGGATCTAGATAGATAGATAGATAGCGTAAGCGTATCCCGTAAGAGGTCCGGCAGGTGAAACTGCTAGGGCCTATACGGCTCCGGAGAGCTCTCTATTTCAACGAATTTGATGTATGTAATTCTGGAGATTTTTATTTGTTTTTCACATTTATAGCAACTTTTCGATTGTTTTTTATTGAAGAAAGTAATAAAGTATTGAGTTGTGTTATAAAATGTAAAAACTTTAATATATATAACTGCTTGTTCTCATAATTATTTGTACAATATGCTCTTTAAGTAAATTCTAGTTGACTATTTATGCCATAAATCTTAAAGAATTTAAAAAATAAATTTTGTTTTTTTTAGCAAAAAAAATTTTGTTTACTTTTATAATAACTATGCGGTAAAGACATGACAAGAAATATGCTCTGATTGAAGGTAGAACTCACCTCAATATAAATCTACATTCTTTTTTTTTTTTTTTATTGATTTTCTTTGGGTATACTCATATTTTAGAATGTGGCATGCTTCATTTACTTTTTTAAGGGCAAGGTTCTGTGAAAGTTGTATTGAATGGTCGATGTCAATGTGCGTGTATTTTTGGGAGGAACTGTGCAATTGGGAAATTGTGCAAGGTGAGTGTGCGTTGGGGGAATGAGAATTGATGATTCTGACATGTGTAATACTAATGTGACAGTCGACAATTCCAGATGAGAATTTGTTTACTTATGATTTGTTGTGAAGTCGAGTCTTTGATGCATTGAAAGAAACGTGATTTGTGAATATATTGTATAGGAGAGGGCTTGGGAGAGTGGATAATAAGGATGTGGATATGGATTGCAAGGACTGGGATGTGGATAGTTCGGAACGATAAGGAAGGAGAAGGATTTGAGGTAGAAACAGGGAAGGAAATTGAATAGAAGGAAATAAGTTTGTATAGTTCTACTATTTATATGGGTTTAGTTTATAGGGTATATGAGTTGTTTGAATGGGTATAGGAAAGAGTTGCATGAGAGAGATGAATGCCTTTAGTGCGCTGTCATGGGGAAATCATGAATTCAAACCAGTGCTGATGATGTGTTGAACGTGATCTGAACTCCAGTGCATTGGGAAGTGAGTAAATGTTTTGGCAGTGGATGTTTGGCATTGTCAGCTACTATGAATCGCGAATAAGTGTTGAGATGAGTTGTTCAAAATGAGTGTGCTTGAAAGTGTCCGATGCATCTAATAGAAGAAAGTATGGCCTTGCCAATGTTAGTTCTCCAGAGTCCGGGTTGAGTTGAAGTTTTAATGGAAAAGTCGTATATTTTGATGATTTCATCTGAGTCTTTCATAAGAGCAATATGTATCATGCCGTGACTTTTTGTTGATCGTGTCTAATTAGGCCGTCTGCGTTCCATTCTCCAATCTTGAGTAACCTCATTGTAGGATGTTCTTTTCTTGAGTATCATAATATTTACATTAATATTGTTTGGAATTAATAGTCTAAGATAATTCCAATTTAGTTGGCCAAAATTGTGAGCTTAGCTTTAATGGGGTCCAGTCTATGGACAGCAGTCGCTGTCTTGTGGATCTTTGCTGAGATAGCCGAAGAAGAAATAGCCCAGGGCAAGGCCCAAAATCACGGACAAGCACAGCCAATAGTTGAAGTTCATGAAGACCAACATGAGCAGGTACGAGATGATGATTTGAATGAAGTTCAATAGGGATTGGACAATGTGCGGCATATTAAAGATACGCTGCCAATATGTCTTATCCTTGATTTCAGCTAGTGGTGTCTCTGAGCAGCCGCCACAGTCGCTCAAATTCTTGCGATTCTGCAATCGTTCAGCCTCCTTGCGTGCTTCACGGCGAACCAGTTGGGCACGTAGAAACTTCAGCAGCTCGTACAAGAAGGCCATCGCGAAGAAGGCAATGCATGAGAAGGCGAATTCGGTAACGGTATATGCCACCCAGCTGCGCCACAGAATTCGCTCGCAGTGGCCGCCATGAAACTGTGGGAGAGAGAAAGAGATGCACATATTGAGTGCATAAGTTGATCACAGGGTGACACAGGTGATATGATAGATATGATAGCATTGTAGCACACATTCTTATCGTCGAAGCACTCGGTGTTTCCTAATATTTGTGCCTTGCTCAACAAACAAGCTCACAGGTATACATGTATGTGTGTAAGTACGTATGTACGTACATATGTATATGAGCAGAGCGCAAATTATTGCTGGGCGAGTGAGAGAGTGTGAGAGAGTGAGCGCGAGCTAAAATTAAGCATCACAGCTGAACGGCTGTGATTTTATGTGCGTGTGTGTGCACTGAGAGTGCGAGATGTGCCCCGAAGCTGGCAGATCACAATATGACAATATGTGTGTATATTTAATGTGAATCAAATTAAATTAAATTCTGCTCTCTCTCAACTCTCTGCGTTGCAAAGAATTTCGAATGCAAACGAATAAATATACATATGTATGTATATGTAAATATTTTTATATGCGCATGTGTTGCCATACGAGATGCAATTGACGTTGCAGTTGCTGCTGCAGTTGCTGGTGAGTGCAATTGCGAGTTAGTTTGTTGTGCAACTTACCACCATGATCATGGGACAAGTCTTGCCCGCCGCAGCGGTAGTATGACCACTGTCGTGACCCATCACCATCAAGTCCATTGTGATTGGATTTCGAAACTAATTCAATTGGTCGCAAAATGAAACAGAATGTTTAGCGCCTAAGCCTAAGTGATAACCGCGTAGACACACTTGCTTAACTGCTGAGAGCGGGGCGTTGACTGCTTGGCACAAACGAGCGTATGCTCTTTTTTAAAGAAAACCTGACACTAATCCCGCCAAGGCGATACCCAATATGCTTATCTCTGAGAAATATGTGTGTTATCAGCCAGCAGCAGCGGAGTGCAGCCGACGATGGCCACACGCGAGCGATGTTGACACCGTACAGTAGCGCTGAAAGTGACAGGTGTGTGGGAGAGAGAGAGAAAGAGAAAGCAAGAGAGGCAGAAGCAACAGCGAGTGTAACAGAGAGTGAGAGAGAGAGACGCAAAACAGATACATGCAAATGATTGTCCATCAGTTGTAGTCAGTTAGAAATCTGCATGCTGCGCAAATCATCATCATGGCTAAAATCATCATTGTGATCATACTTATATATAGTATGATAAGCATACGTAACTTTTATTATTCTTGTCGAAATTCAACTCATAGACACATGATATATGGATTTTCTAAAGTTCAATTTATGTGGCTATTAAGATTATTGTTAATTGGTCAAAGTATTTATTTTATTGTACTCAGGTTGGTAACTCAACTTGGCTCGAGCGATAGCAACCGCCGATGAGCGTATTTGCTTGATGTCTGCATTAGGCCCACTTGGCTTTGCAAATGTAGTGTTCCTAACTGCTGCATGTCCGCAATCCAATAATGGCCGCGTGCAAACACTTCGTTACGGCCGTGTGCAAAAGTTACGGTTATTCTTTGCCGTGTGCAGACTTCGAAAGATTAGTGCCGTGTGCAGCAAATCGGTAAACGATATTCGATTGATCTAAATGGTTGGGTCATTCGATGGAAAAATTGGCAAAAGCTATTACCACAATTTCCCACAAAAAGCTAAAGCAAACATTCTGTCCAGGGTGGTTTACCTTTACATAAGATTGCTACAGATCTATTATATATCCTATTTGATTAATAATTATATATATATATATAAATATTTTTGTTAGCTCTTTAAATCATATTGAATATACATTTTAAAACCTATTAATTTTATATATTTCTAATTATTATTTATGACAAGATGAGAATGCTTAAATTTACAATTACTATTGTAAGTTCATATATTTTAAATTCAATTGTTTGATATTATAAAATACCAAATGATTATACGTAAGAATCTACGTTCAATATTTTTTAATGTTCAATACAAAATATGTTGACAAAATACGTTGAAAGTCTTATATTTGAAATCTGAGTTATTATTTTAACATAAGCCTTAAATGATTTTTATGCGTTGATGTGGCAGCACTTTAAAAGTGCGCGATAGTATGGCATCTCACTTTTTTGAGAAATACAGGGATATTTTTAATCAGTTTTGTATATAAACTTAAATTTTTTGTTGTTAAAAATTATAGCGAATAGCTTTTTTTAAATTGTCTTTTTTTTCGCCATTTTATTAATATAAACAGAGGTAAATATTCTCTGTTTATATAATAAAATATTGTGCATCTTATATAAATTAATTTCAAATAACGATATATCGATAATTTATTATTACCGATATGCTAAGCGGCAGAGGAGGGAAAGAAGTTCTTGCCATTTGTTACATGCGAAGTGATTCCGCGGTACATAGAATCTGACTGCGTATGTGAGTGACTTCAATGTGTACAGTACTCCAATAAGAAAGTCACTAAACACAGCAGTAATATGTTTGCGTTACGACACTTGCGACTGCATGGCAGAGCTAAAATACATTTGCCATATGTTGGAATAGTAACAGCAGCAACAACAACAACAACATCAACGACAACTGCAAAACACATGCCAGCTGTGCCGGCGCGTGTCTCTGTGGGTTTGCATACATGCGCCAGCGAGTATCGCATGCCCAGGCTGCTGATGCTACAGGAACATATGACAAGTTGGAGGCTACACCAAAGAACCACGACAACGCTGTCAGAATCATCGAACCAGGAGAGGAAGACGCCGCATAAATCAACACTACTACAGGAACTGGCTGACGCCGCTAAGCCCTACGCACAGTTGATGCGCATTGACCGGCCCATTGGGACGTATTTGCTTTTCTGGCCGTGCGGCTGGAGCATTGCTCTGAGTGCTGATGCCGGCTGCTGGCCGGACTTTGCGATGCTGGGACTGTTTGCCACGGGCGCGTTGATTATGCGCGGCGCCGGCTGCACCATCAACGACATGTGGGACAAAGACATCGATGCCAAGGTGGAGAGAACGCGCACTCGTCCGCTTGCCTCTGGACAGATTACGCAATTCGATGCGATTGTGTTTCTCGCGGCGCAACTTAGCCTGGGCCTGCTGGTACTCGTGCAGCTGAATTGGCAATCCATCTTGCTGGGCGCCAGTTCGCTGGGCTTGGTTATTACGTATCCGCTGATGAAGCGCGTCACTTACTGGCCCCAGCTGGTGCTCGGCATGTGTTTCAACTGGGGTGCCCTGCTGGGCTGGTGTGCCACCCAGGGAAGCGTTAATTTGGAAGCCTGCCTACCTCTCTATCTGTCAGGCGTGTGCTGGACTATTGTCTACGATACTATCTATGCCCACCAAGACAAGCTAGACGACTTGCAAATCGGTGTCAAGTCTACAGCGCTACGATTTGGAGAGAATACAAAAGTCTGGCTGTCATGCTTCACTGCAGCGATGTTGGCGGGCCTCACCTCTGCCGGCTATGCCTGTGACCAGACGCTGCCCTATTATGCCGCCGTGGGCGTCGTCGGAGCGCATTTGGTGCAGCAGGTGAGAAGAAAATGAAGCTCGCATAATAACTATATTGTAATCTGACTTTACTCCTTAGATCTACTCACTCAACATAGACAACCCCAGTGACTGCGCCAAGAAGTTTATCTCCAACCAGCAGGTGGGCCTTATACTCTTCCTGGGCATAGTGCTGGGCACTCTGCTCAAGTCGAAGGATAGCAAGAAGCAGAGCATAGTGACGCCAGCTCCAGTGACGGCTTCATCATATGTACCTTTGCCACAATCCAAGCCGGACGTAATCAGCTGAACGTTGAGGAGGTTGTGGTGTTAATTTAATTCTCATCCTTCATCTGCGGGTTCGCACTAGACCAAAGTCTGTACATAGCAAAATAGTTTAATTATTTAAGGGTTATATTTTGTAGAAATTTTAATAGTATTTAATTTGTTGTGACATTATTCAGAAATCACCTCGGGGAAAGGTCTAAAAACATTTTAGACTCGTCGGCCTTCAACTTTTGTAAACAAACTGGTTTCTGTATTAGATTCTTAATTGTTATTATTAATTACATATACAGATTATGGTTATGTGCTGTAAGTGATATACGCTTTTAATGTATTCATTTCATTTGTCGTAGTTCGCACTTTTCGCTACAGCTAAGCAAAGATTGTTGGAGTTATACAAATGTTAAATAAACTAGGGTAATGCAATTGGGTATTAGATTAAATCAGCCACATTCATGGGCATCTCGTCGATTTGCGTCGAGTAATATTGCTCAATGTCGCGCAAAATGCGTATATCATCAGATTTCACAAAGTTAATGGCAACGCCCTTGCGCCCAAAGCGGCCCGATCGACCGATACGATGAATGTACAGCTCACGATTGTTGGGCAAGTCGTAATTGATGACCAGGGACACCTGCTGCACGTCTATGCCGCGCGCCCACACATCGGTGGTAATAAGGACACGGGACTGGCCAGCACGGAACTCTTTCATGATCTCGTCACGTTCCTTCTGTGGCATGTCGCCATGCATAGAGCTGACCGTGAAGTTGGCCTCACGCATCTTCTCCGTCAGCCAGTCCACTTTGCGCTTGGTGTTGCAGAATATGACTGCCTGGGTAATGGTCAGTGTGTCATAGAGATCGCATAATGTGTCAAACTTCCATTCCTCTCGCTCTACGGCGACAAAGAATTGTTTAATGCCCTCCAGCGTCAATTCATCGCTGTAATGGAAGCGGCATTATAATGTGATCTAATATAGAAATTATAAGTCTTACCGTTTGACCAAAATTCGAATTGGATCCGTCATGAATTTGGAAGTCATTTCCAGAATTTCATGGGGCAATGTAGCGGAAATGAGCACCACCTGTGTAGCTGGCGGCAAATATCGATAGACATCATAAATCTGTTCCTTGAATCCCTTGTTCAACATCTCGTCCGCCTCATCGAGCACCAGCATCTTGATGGCTCTATGTAATAAATGTTAGATATAAATAAATAAACGATATAGTACAAAACTCACCTTGTACGGAGCACACGTCGTTTGATCATGTCGAAGACACGACCAGGTGTGCCACTCACTATATGCTGGCCGTAATCCAACTTTCGTATGTCCTCGCCCAGGTTTGTACCGCCAATGCACACATGGCATTGCACATTCATCATGTCGCCCAGGGCTAGAATAACTTTCTGGATTTGGACAGCCAATTCACGTGTGGGTGAAAGACACAGGACCTGTGTCTCACGCAGCGTTGTGTCCAGGCTTTGTAAAATGGAAATGGAAAATGTTGCTGTCTTTCCCGTACCGGATTGTGCTTGAGCGATAACGTCGCGCCCCTTAACAATTGGTTTGATGCTTCGCTGTTGTATAGCCGATGGTTTTTCAAAGCCTACATGGGATAGTGTGTTATTAACAACGAGCGCTTGTTTATGAATATATGCACAAACACTTACCGTACGCGTAAATGCCGCGTAGCAGTTCCTCCTTTAGGTTCATGGCATTGAAGGTGGGTATTACCTCGACATCTTCGCTTGTCTCAAACTCCACATTCGAGAGGTCCTCGGCCTGTGCATTTTTGCGCGCCATTTTTGACTTGAGTGTATTTAAATATTTCACAATAATATTTTTACCGAGAGCAATACAAATTTTCTAAATATTTTTTCTATATTTTTTCATGCGGCGTGGGGATGGAAGATTGATATGAAACGCAGCTATCGATAGTGAAGCGTCGATATATCGATACCAATTGTGAGCAGCACTTTTAGAGTTGCCATTTATTTTCATTTACTTCTTTAGGCGCGTTTTGAATTATTTAAAATTTAATTCTCAGCTTCTTGCTTGTACTTTAAAAACACAGTTTTTGATTAAAATATAACAATTGATAAGCCGCTGAAGTTTAAATAAAATATATTAACATATTATTTATAAAAAATATAAATCATGGTGTTACTTTTTGACAAATCTCTTAAATATTCGTACTAACGATTTCAAGTCTTTCTTCTTAAGTTTCTTTGCCTTTCCGAATATATTTCGTGACATTTCTACCCGGTGAGTGGCCTCCACAGCTGCATTTTCCGCTCTCTGTGCAATTTCTTCAGTTCTGCAAAGATCATCTTTGGCTTTTTCCATGCAATTCTTTAATTCCTCAACGCGTTTTCTAACGCTCATCAGCATCATATACTTTTCCTGTATTTCCCTTTCGGCACAGGCCGCTAACTCCTTATATTTCTCTAAATTCAACCTAGAATGCTCTAGAAGCGACTGCAATAGCTCTAGATGATTTTTGATGTTTGCAGTAACGTGGATAATTGTATTTATGTTGCATCTGCTACGGGCCAACGACTCTTTTACCTCATCTATGACAGCATCGGCCTCACACTGACTCCGATGCAGTTGCTCGAGCAGCTGCCTCTTGCCATTTAGCGCCGCTTCAGCCGCTCGAGCGGCCTGCTCGGCCTTGTCGGCTAGTCGCTCCATCGCCCGCTGACCTGCCTCCTCACTGGCACACTTCTGGGCATCTTTTGCTGCGTTGGCTTCGTCCGCTGCATTTGCGGCCATTTTCGTGGACTTTGGGCTGTACGGACAGTTCGCTTTGGATGAGGGTTCTGTTTCTCGATCCTTGCTACAGGACGGCTTTCGTTTGTTGTGTGCACTGCTCGCCAGTACGATGCTCAATAAACATATCAACACCAAAGGCTCGCAACGCATTGAAAATTTCTCATCTTACATAAATCTCCAGGCTCGCCTGTCAGCGTCAGTTATTGGAAAACAAAATATTCGCTCTGATTCGAAACGGGCTCTGAAATTTGATATAATGACTGCTAAGGCTGCAGTGCTCCTAATCCTCTTTCTGCTCAGTCCGTTGGTGCCGCAAACTCTTGGCTACAACGTAGGTAAGGTAAGTGTCTTAAGCTTCCCGTTAGATAGCTGGAATTATGCGAATTTTGCATCCTTCTTAGAAACGTTCTGTAGCCTCGGCCAGTTTGCTGTATGATGACGGGCGCAATGACGCTATTGATGGCTGTAAGAAGGAGCAAGGAGGTTGCAGCATAAAGCTATCTCCGAATGCGGCCACTAGGCAAAGAGCCTCGTGCATTGCTATGAAGGCGGCCCAGGAAGCGAAGGCTGCCTCAGATGCCCAATTGCCAGCCGCGGAAAATGCTGCGCTCCAGGTCAAGATACAGTTGGCCGACAAAGCATTGGCTGCCGCAAATGCTGCAGACGCGGCTCTGGCAGGCAAGCTGCAGATCGTTGAGCAACTAGAGTCGGAGGTGCGTGAAGGCGAGATGGTCGTGGAGGAGGAGATGGGCTCACTCCAAGCAACGCAAAGCAACTGCAACGCAGCCGCACAGGCGGCCAAACAGGCCGGCGTTCAGCTGAAGACTCTCGGCGAGGCGGTCAAGAATGCCCAGGCCAATGTGATCAATTCGGAACACGCTGCCAATGGCGCCCAGCAGGAGCTCACCGAGAAGCAGCAGCTGGTTGAGGCGGCCAAGAAGCGCGTGGAACTGCTACTCCGGCAGCTCGATGCAGCACGAACTGATTACCGGAATACACAGAAGGCGGCCGAACGTGCCGCATGTGCCGCCCAGGAAGCCAAGCAGCGGGCGACGCGGGAGCGTCGCAAAGCCGAGATACGCAGCAAACTACATCAGCATATGCAGTAGTATATTAAAGATCATAGTTTTAATTATCATATATTTATATATTTTATTAACTGTATTTTCCTGTTAAATACTCAAGCTGGAATTGCTCCAGGAAAAGATCTTTATGTATTTATATTTAGATACGAATTGGTAATCGCATTAGGTAATAATTAATAATTGAGAGGTAATCAATAAGCTAGTTTCTGGCCAAGGATATTATACTACTACTCGTCATGCTCACAGAGTCACCTGTACAGGTGCCCGTGTCCAGTGAGTCCACCGATTGCGACAGATCAGCAGCATTTGGCAAAAGTTCCAGGCTCAGAGCATGGGTATTGTAGCAGAGCACCAGCTTGGTATTCAGACCCTCGAAAATGCTAACCACACTCGGCTTCAGGTTGAAGAAGATGATCTTCTGACGACGTCGTTGAAAATCCTCCACCATAGAAGATATCACTTTAGCCGCCGTGAAGTCCGCAGCAAAAATGTACGTGCAGTCGATGACAATGGGCAGCGTGGTCTTGCTGCCGGACTTGAGCACCATGTTCCTCACGAACTCCACGGAGGGGAAGATCAAACAGCGATCGGGCGTAATCTTGATGAACTTAATGCCATGTTCTGTCTCCAGTTGCTCCAGCGTCACCCTGGGTCGTGCCGCATGGTAGAGTATGTAGAGCTGATTGGCTCCAATAGCTATAACGATGCCAATTTCCAGAGGGAGTACCAGGCAGGTGATGAATGCCAGCAGACCAGGCACTAGATCAGAGCCTATAATTGAAGAAATCATCAACAAATCTCGAATAGAAATTCAGCATTCTATCTCACGTTTGCTGCGCCACATAGGTGCGACGATTTGGTATTGGACTTGGAACACCACGGCCGATATGATGATGGCGGCCAGGACGGCTTGCGGTATGAAGTAAAAGTACTCGGTGAGGTAACTGATCGATAGCACCACAATGATGCCAATGTAAAGATTGGACATGTTGGTGCGACAGCCGCTGGCATTGTTGACGGCAGAGCGAGCCAGGCCACCGTTGCTCCGGTAACCACTCACCAGGGCTGTGGCCATGTTAGCCACGCCGGTGGCGAACAGTTCCTGGCTGATATCGATTTGTCTGTCCTTGGCGAATGCCTTACAGACAGACACGTTCTCCAGCAGCGCTATAATCGGCACTATGATCAGGCCAAAGCCCAGACTGTGCACCATCTCAAAGAAGCTCTGGCCTGGCACTGGGGGAATGCCAGCTGTGGCATTGCCCGGCTGCTCCTCGACCGTGAAATTGGGCAGTGAAATGGTGGGCAAGCCAGGCGGTATGTAACCTGTCAGCCGAAACGGATTCCTGTCGTTGGCCTCCAGATACATGGCCACTAGAGTGGCACCAATGACGACAGTGGCATTGCGGGTAACGCCAACAAATTTGATGATCTCGTTGAGCACACGCTGCAACTGACTCCGTTCGCAGTTCTCCTTTGGGCCAATACGTAACTGGCTGAGGCTGCGTATGACGAGCAAGAGGATCAGGCAGCCACAGCCCAGACAACAGTCCCAAATGCGAAAGTTGTCGATGTCGCGGAACATGCTAATCCAGCTCTGCAGAAAGGAGCCTCCTTCACTGTTCACGCCCAAAATGTACTTCATCTGGGAGGTGAGCACAATGAGGGACACGGCACTGGTGAACCCCGCGCTCACCGGACCCGACACAAACTCCACCAGAGCGCCAAGCTTGAAGATGGCCATCAGAATCTCAATAAAGCCGGTGAGAAATGTGAGCAGCACCGAGTGCGCCCAGGAGCCATGTGCGAATTGATATGTCATGAGCGAGGCCACGGCTGTGCTGCCAATGGTATTATCCTTGCAGGTGCCCAGCAGAACGTAGACAAAGCAGCCCAAGAAGGAGCCGTAGAGACCTGATTCAGCGGGCAATCCCACCACGCCCGAGTATGCCAAGCCTTGCGGAATGACCGTGAGGCCCACTGTGAATCCGGCTATTAGATCCCCAAAGGCATCTTGCCTGTTGTACTTGGGCAGCCACTCAATTATGGGTAGGCGCTTCTTCAGCGTCTTCATGCGACACGCACTCCTCGCATAGCTCATGCAGCACGAAGGTGTATCTTTATTCTCCTGCCTGGCCGCCTCCAGTTGCTCTAGGCTCTTGCTCTTGGAGGTGCGATGATCCGTGATAAGTATACAATCCGTAGAGGAGCTACGAAACTGCGCCTCTAGACTCTGACTCACTTCCGCACGCTTGCGGAAGGTCACCTCAGTCTCCAATGTGGACATTGCGATGCGATTCTCTGTAAATCCGGTAGTTGCCTCCGGCTGCTAGCTTGGCTATGCAGCGACTGAATGATAGCGCCGGATGCTGAGCAGCTAAAGTGCGATCTTATCGAAACTGCCAATGTTTGCCCTGTCGAAATATGTGGAAACGGGACGCCAGTTGTTTGTTTCGGCCACACGACTCTTGCTCTTGCTCTTGTTTGGCCAGCCATTATCGACCCAATCAACTGGCACAGGTGTCGTCGACGATGTGATAAATTTTTCCATGACTCAGAAGTAGACTGAACTTCAATGACAAATTCAGCAAGCAAGTACACACATAATTCCTATCATATCTTAGAGGAATATTGACATTAATCGGAGTGAAGCCTTATTGTGGGCTTAATCAATTTGATCAACATTAATAAATAAATCAATTGAATATAATTTTTTTTTTGGTTTATTTAATTTTAATGTTTTTTTTTCATGATTTTTAAGAATTGTATTTTAAAAGCATCGCATTAGATCATATAAAGTAAGATATATCATTACAATATACAATTGTATCCGTTTTTGTTTTTATGCGTATTTAAAATTAAAATTGTAATATTATGTTTAGGCAATTTTATAATTCAATAGCAGTAAATTGTTTCAGAGACCATGGCTATATGTATATGTATCATATATAATTATGTGTATATATATAAGTATGTATGTACGCGTATGTGTATGTAAATATTTATAAGCTCAAGCACTTTCCATGTGCCCATTGTAAAACTAAACGAAATGAAAAAAAAATTAAATTTTTAATTTAACCGTATCAAAACGAGAAAAATCGTTACAAGAATTACAATTTGCAAAATGGGCACGTGTGAAGCTGCAGCGTAAATATCTGAACAATCCAAAATTGATATTTGCTTAAGGAAAGATGATTTTGTTAAGGTTACAACACGATACAGTTAAGCAGCTTTGTTTTGGTAATTGTAAATGTCAACAATGCCAATATTTAGATCAAAATAATGTAAATATTTCATTATATATGTGTGTGTGTGTGTGTGTTCTTTTTTTGTTTTTCGTTCGACAACAAACATTTGCATAACTCAAATAACTAACAAATGATTAGCCCTATGATAAATGAACAGAATGCCCATATGTGGGCAGTAGAAAATAAAAAAAAACTGTAATTTAAATTAAATTTGATATAGAACGCAACAAACATTGAAACAAACGCAATTGTGCAACCAGTGAGTTGCACAACTTTCGAATTAAACAGTAACAACAATTGGCTTGGGACTATCAACTACATAATGTATGGCTCATATAAGCATGTATATCATGTATACATATATGAGTATGCGGTAGGCATCTGCCCGGGGCTGCCAGAACGTCTCGGTGCCTACGGCCAAACGCCAATGGTATAGTTCCTGCTCAGATGACCCATGCGCCGCTGACGACCAACTGCAAAAGATATAGCAATGAATAGGGATTAGCAACACTTCCTCAATTTGATGCGAATGGTTAAGAGACGTAACACCAACAGCGGAAAAATAATAAAACTTGTTAAAAATGTATAAATAAATCAATGCATGACGCACGATTGATGGATATCAGTTGCTTGATAGATATCAAGTGTCAACATTGGATTTATCTATTATCTACAGACATATTGAAGTTGTAGTTTATGCTAAGCTGAGATATAAATATTTACTATGCTACTTATAGACTAATATACGTGTTAGATATAACACGCCCAGCTTAAAGATACTTATGTGATATATCTATCAGATATTTTACGTACTGCATGTTAACATCATTCTTCGGTGTTAGTTTTGCGGCTGGTTGTTGGGTCTGGGTCGTTTTGGGTGGTATTGTTGTAGTTGTTGTTGCTGTTGTTGGTAGTGGTTGTGGTGGTGATGTTGGTGGAGTTGCGGTTACACAGAGTTACAAAAAGGGGGAAAATCACAAGATATTGTTGTTGAGTTGAGTTGAGTTGAACACACAGAATCGTTGACGCACTTGATGTTGCTGGTGATGTTGTTGTTGTTGTTGTCGTCGTAGTTGCTGGTGTTGTTCAGGTAGTTCAGGTGCTGCTGATTCTTGTTAATTTCGTACATAATTGGACAATAAAACAATGACACAAAACACACGCTCACACACACAGAAAAGGTTTTTGCTGTTGTTGATTGGTTGGTTGGTAGGTTGCTTGATTGTGGCATGTTTTGTCTTTTTATTTACGCTGATTGAGGCGGTTCACACGTACTGCAAGACACAAAGAGAAAAGAGGAAAGATAGGGGGAGAAAGAGAGAAGAGACAAGTACAATGTGATTAGTTAAATTGTAACACTGAACAGAGGAATACATATTATATTTTAGTTGGGGTTAATCATCAAAATACAAATTGTCAAGAATTCGATCAGTCAATCAATCAATCAATCCTTGGGGTACAACATTCAAGGCTAGGCGTACGAGGTGCACACCCATTGGGCTTATATAATATTTTAGTTCGGCATAAAAATTCGCTCGCAAGTCAAGTAAAGTTTGAGCAACAGTTTCTTAGGATCTAAATAGTTTTTATTGGAGCTGGCTTAAGCAGAACTTGGAGTGGGGGATTTTCATTAGTTGGGTTTGCTTATGGTTAATGTTGGCTTTTGGTTAGGCTTTTGTTTACTTTTTTCTTAGCCTAGATTTGTGGCACAAACAAACAAACAACAAGGAACTGAGTAAAAGTTTTGGATACCAACTGTTCGGCATGGCTTGGCGCTGAGAGTTATGCTAGATGGATATATAAGTCGGACTTTTGTTTGGCTTTGTTGTTGTTGTTGTTCGTGTTGATGCTGGCTTTTTTGTTGCAAGTTGAATTATAAAAATTGCTTAGACATTAGCAATAGATCTTGCTTTATTTTAATTTTAAATATATATATTTTTTGTTTTTTATATTTTACTGCAGTTATTTGAGGCTGTTATTTGATTTATTTTTGGTGTTTTTATTTTCACTTAAAAATTGTACATCGCAGTTTAATTCCTATACGAAGAGAAGTTTATTAGAGTTCTGTGGGTTTAACAGCAATTTCTGTTTGGGTTTAGTAAAGGCCAATGAGAGTGTCAGATCAGGTGTTGTGGGAGTTTCATGCAGCATGGGATAGGAAGTTAACAATCATGCAATTCTAAATTAAAAACTTAAATTAACATTTCAATCAATATTGGATGCAAACAAAGTACAAAAAGATCAGTACGCTTAACAGTTTGAGTTGTAATGTTGTTTTTTTTTTTGTTTTTGTTTCAGTTTTAAGATCTCATAATTTTGAATATACTATTAATAGGCATATATACTACACATATGCCGCAGCATTCAAATTAGAAAATGCTTTTGGTGTTAGACGTATTTGCGTATAAAAAGAAACATTTTACGTAGAATTCGTGTTCATAGATACCTGTGTTAGAGATTAGACAAAATTATACACATTACGTCTAAAGAGTTTTTGCTGGGGTTAGATGCCTTGACTTTTGTCGTAAATCAGTTTCAAATATATCTTCTCTCTATATGTGCTTGTATCGTAGATATATTTACATATTTGCATGTCTCAATGGTTCGTTCTGCGCATTATAGATATGTGTGTATGTATATTTATATATATATATATATATATATATATATATATATATATATATATATGTATGTGTGTGTGTATATATATATATAATTTATATATTATTTACTTTTTGGTCTCTCTAACGTATTTAGATGCCAGCGTTGCAGCTGCCGCTTCTTTATTTTCTTTTTATATATTGTTTACACGTTTAATTTACATAGATTAAACTTTGTTTGTTTTTTATTCGTTTTTTTTTTTTTCATTTTAATTTTTAATTTACAAAACTCAATAAAAATTTATAGTTTAGTTGCTTTGATTTGATTTTTAGCATTTATATTTGTTCTTTTTTTATTATATTGTTTTTTCTTTCTTTGGTTTATTGAATTCTTGTTGACTTTCTATGCAGATTATTGAAAAATCTGAACTGCAGGCGTAATTCAAGATCTTTTCTTACTGTAAACGAGAAACAGAGAGACAGAGATAGAAAGAAAGAAATAGTACACAAATGATAATAGTCGAAACACATAAGAAACAATGTAAAGCGCTTTGTCGAGTCGATCTGCTCGACTCTTGACTGTCTGAGAGAGGGGTAATATTGTTGATCTGTCAGGGGGTAGAGTACAAGAATACAAGAATAGACTGAGTTGGGGTAAAACAAGATACAACAGCTGGTGGTCTGCTCCTGGAGACTTTACTGGGGTGTTAGTAGCGCACAGCTAATGCTGATGGATGGGCGTGTCCCAGTTATATACAAAATGAATCAAAATGCATGAGCAGCGCTGCTGATAACGACGACAACGATCAGGTACAGATAGATTTACATTGTGTTTTTCTTTGTATTGGGTTGAGTTTGAGTTTTATGTACACGTTCTTGGTCTGCAAGACGTAGATAGCTGGATCTGGCAGTGGACAGAGCGAGCCCTTCTTTACACCATGGTCAAAACACAAAATGTTGGTGGATCAAGAGGCAACAACAACAACGTTACTACGAAACGAGGTGAAGCGAGGTGAGAGAACGAGAATTGATCGAGTGGCGGCTGTTTGACTGTCTGTACATTTTGACTGTGTCTGGGCGAAATCCGCTCCGGTGTGCATGGTGGTTGTGGTGGCGGTGGTGGTGTTGGTGGTGTTTTCTGTTGGGTGTTGCTTGGTGGCTTCACTCACGTGTGCGCTTGGTAGACGCCCTCGTCGTCATAGTTGGGCGTCACGGCCCGACTGCCGGGCACCACCATGTTATCGGGATCGATCTCTGGATCGTAGGCATCGCCGCCGCCGCCGCGTATAACCATATTGTCGGGATCGACTTCCACATCATAGTCGGCCGGCGGCTGTGGCGACGGTGATGGCGATGGCGACGGCGAGGGCGTTGCCGAGTGAGCCAGATCACGTTCAATCTCCATGTTGCTGGGCAATATCAATTTAGGCAAATTGGGCTTAAGTTTTTGCACCCGGAAGACTGAAGATAGTTTGCAATTTTGTTGTTGTTGTTGTTGTTGTTGGTTGGTTGGTTGATTGGTAGCGGTTGTTTAATATACACAGAGGACAAGTTGAGTTGAGGGATACAGTTTGATAGTTTTGGGATTTAAATATAATATATAACAAATAATTGATTAATAATGCTTTATATCGAATCGTATTGTACACAAGTTTTCGCACATTCTATGGTATATACAAGATACACAGATTGCTCACTGACACTGACGAGGAAAGACACAATACAGAGGAGTTACTGAAAGGGGAACTATACACAGAGACATATATAAATATATATGTTTGTGATGGGGCAGTACAAATAGCAAGATGTTTATGTGAAGAATGATATACCCGTACAGCTGACTTAGTATGTAAGACTGACTTAGCAAAAATTGGTATAACTTATTATTATATTAATTTAGATCTACTGATGACAATGAATAAGTTCTGATCGAATGAGTGAGCGAATGTGATCTTAAATAAGCTCCACTTAGGCATATGTAACTAAATTTTTGACACTTGGTGACGCAACGCAACGAAACGAGAGGTGAAAACGAAAACGAGAACGAGAACGAGAACGTGAACGAGAACATGAACGCAACGAACGCTGAGTGGTGAGAGATGTGCTGAAGTATTAGGCTTGACGACTGGACTATAAAGAGATGTCAAAGAAGTTGGGTGGGTTCTCGAAACGATAACATTTTACCTGGTTACCACAAAAAAGAAATAGACAGGAGGGAGAATTTTTAACTATTTTTGTTTGGTTACCAACGTCGTTTGGGTACTGAGAAAGGATATTGAAGCTTAGATCTCCTTCTCATTCGCCGAGCGCAAGCGGCCCAGGGCAGCCCGGGATGTTGAGGCTTCGGCTGCGTTTCCAGTTGGGGTTGATGTGCCTGCCATTGAAGTCAACTGCAAATTGCGCGCAATGCGCCCTGATGGCAAGACATGAGCAGAATCTGATGCATTAGTCCAAGTGCGAGCCTTCACGAACTGCTCGAAAGCAGCCAAACTCTTAGCCTTTGCGTGTGATATGGCAGATGCGGATGTAGATGGAAATGCTGAGGCTGATGCAGATGGGGATGACGGTGACAAAGCGTCGGCGTGGAAAGCTAACGTACCTTGTTGAAATTCACCTAAACGCGAGTGAGGTATACACGAGTTATACGTGAATAAAGGCCTATATATATATACATAAATTGATTAAATCAATTAATTCAAAGGGAACGCGAGCCTAGCGAGCGAAGTTGCGAACGCAGAACCAACGCTGACAACCTGCAACAATTGCGTGGGGAGAAACTGCTGCCAATGGCAACGAGCAACTTACTTCTGTCGATGTTGCGCTGCAGATGGGCGGCCACGCGATGACGCGCATCGTTGAACTCCAGGTGCAAGCCAAGTCGCAGTAACGATGGGTTCTTCTCCACCAAGTTAGTGATCTCCATTTCGATCTTGTTGCCAAGCACCGCAGATCGCTGTGTGTAATCATAAGAGAGGATTTCGTTCTTAGTTATATGTAACTTTATCTCTCCTTCACCACTTACCTGATTGGAGGCCCTGAACTCCTCGATGGTGTGACATTTGAGCAGAGCTTGCACTAGCCTGACAATTGTGGGCGGACTGAGAAAGTTGGTTTCAACATTTAATACTCTCAAGGTTTTGCTTTTCTCGATCGCTTCGGCGAGCAGGAGAGCTGTCTTATCGGTCAGTCCGACGTTTGTCAACGATAGAACTTCCAAATGTTCATTCTGAGGCAGTGCGGCAAAAAGTTGTTCGAACTTCTCATCCGAAATATTCTAAAGGCAAATAAAGATTCTTGCTTAGCTGATCTGTAAACATTTGCACCTTAATCAATGAGCAGTTACCTTAATGTTATTCAAGTTTAGGTCAACTAGCTTGTTGTCGTCATCCTTGACGCGCTTGATTGACTCATCCACATCTGTGCTGTTGGGCGGATCCATGGGGAACAACTTCTGCTGTGTTGACTTTGTGATGCCATCCCAGCCCAAGCCCACGGGCTGGCCCTTGTTCAGTAGCGAGGCGTGGTACTGATCCTGGTTCATCATCGAATGGAAGCCAAGAATGGCAGCCAAGTCGATAATTTCCTCCTGCGTGGCATCACTGAGAGCATGCTCATACTCCTCGCCCATGTCAATGGCGATCTGTTCCTCTGCCTCAATATCACGTGCATCCCGTGGTGGTGGCACCCACTTCTTGCCGCGCACCTTGCCCTGCACATAGGGCTCAAACTCCGGCTGATCGGGCGTCTCGATCGCCTGCTTGTTAATGTGCTCGATGAGCTGTTTGCGATTCAGCGGCCCAGTAGCATCCTTGGTACACTCGTAGCTGCAGCGCTGATCTGGTGGCAGGAAGTTGTCCTGCAAAGTCAAGGACAAGTTGAATTGACGAAATAAGAATGTAAATTGAAGTGCTTGCTTACATCGGGATCAACCTCTTTGGCCAGTATGGTTATCTCTTCGGGCGACAGTTGCGCCAATAGACTCTCCACATCCACATCATCGTATTCGCTTAAGTCCTTGCCGTAAAGCTTAGCCGGCGTTGTAAGCGTTGTTGTCTTTGTGGTGGACGAAGTCTGAAAATGATACAAATTACATTGAAATTAGTGCATTTACTATATACTAAAAAATTAATATTAATTTCACACATTCTTAAGCAGCTTTAGAGTAGCTGGCGGCTGTGGTGCGCGACGCTTGATCTTAGACACGGGTCGCAGCTTGATCTTCTGAAACTCAGCCACTGGCACAGTGCTCTCCATGGCGTGTCTTATGACACTTCTTGCAAATCAATAAATGGCGAACCAGAAAAAAAAAAAAATACAATAAATAAAACTTAAAATAACACAATGCAAATCCAATTATGCACGTATAAACTGGCGGCTCTGACGCTCGCGTTGACGCTGACGCTTAATGTGGTTTGATGTGTCCGGGACTGGGGCTGAGCACCGACTGACGCGCACTAAACACAAGACACACAATTAAGGTGCAACCCGGGCCGAGACAGCAGCAAGACAAAACAAGAGTCGCAACAGCCGTGCAACATTTGCTTGACGCGCGGTTTGAGCCAAGAGCTGCAATCGCAACTGCCAGTCAGCCAGTCTTTGAGTCAGTGAGTCAGTGAGACTCGCTCCAAGTTGGCGTAATCGACAGTCGGTGGCAATGTAAATTAGGCGCATACATTTAAAGCTGCAGCGGGACCAGCGGGGGCAGCCAAGTGTGGCACGTTGTCTGCACTTAAATGACTTCCACTCTAAAACGATGAGCCGAGCATGAAATCGAAGCCCAAGCTTTGGCAGGGTTGAGGGGCCATAAATAAACAAAAGTAACCAAAGTAAAGCAGGCAAAAGCTAGCAGCCCCCAGCGATTGATTTGTTGTGGGAAAGTATTGCGCAGGTTTTTCTCTTTGTCTGAGATTTATCGCCAGCCTGGCATTAATGAGGCAATTGGAAATTAAAACAAAACACAACACATGGCCAAATAAATAAAGCCAAGCGTACAGCTATCGCGTAGCAGCTAACTTCGCCAAGAGCTGCTGACATAGGGACACGAAGTCAGTTAACTAAAAGACATGCGGCCAGAGGGCCAGCAATTTACATAAAATAATTGTACAGCACGCTGAGTGGGCTCAAAGTTCTATCAAAGCGTGACCCAAACAAACAAACCAACTGAACTGAACCGAGCCGAACCGAACCTAAGTGAACCCGCCTGCCAGCCAGCCAGCCAGTCAGCGGACAAAAGCCAAATCTAAAGACGCTGCCAAAACTGGTTTCAGAGGGCAGCAGCAGCGACCAAATGACGAGTGCGCCAGGAAGCGAGACTAACCACATAAACCACTTTTCGTACTTTGCTGCAACTTCAGTGCGCCATTTAAGTGAAACCGGTTTCGCTATAAAGAAAACAAGTAAGAGTGCTCTAGCCAAGGAGTTCACAATCGAAGAGATACTCTCTACATATTCGCGAAATATATGCAATGAAATGTCAGTCTTATCTTGCTTTCAACTTAGGTGTATTTTAAACATTTTGATTCTGTAATTATAATATTTTATTTATATTTATTTAAGTAATTAGTCGGTGATCATATAATATTTGTATAAACATTCCAAAGTCTGTATTGAATGTCTACACAAAAAAAAAAAAAAAATCAATTGTAAATGCTAAATAGGAAAAAACTGTTTTATTATTATTTTTTAATGATATGCCTCTAGCTCTAAACAGCTTTATAGATTTTAAAATAAAAACAACATGTATAATGTTACTTGAAGCCATAAATTATTATGACGCACATAAATGAAGAGTTCCAATATCAGACAAATTTGTTTTACATATGAAATATGAGAGACTAAATGTCAAGCTGTTTTATTATCTCATTTTTATAGTCTCTAAAAAACACATGCATTATTTGTTGGACGGAAATTGTCATTCTAATCAAGAATTTGTTTTATTTATTTTTTTTTTTGATCTTTTTATATATTGTTCATTTAATTTTTTGATTTGTCATACTCTGCTTTGTAAATTTCTAATTAATGCTGGGTATAATAGTAACAACAACTCCGCACAACAACTTTGACTAGTTGTTGCTCTCCGGCTCCAACTCCAACTACAACTCCACCTCCACTGCCATCTCCTCGCTGGCTAGCAAAATGTGCTCTTAAATGGCCATGTTCAAATGTAAGTATATGTGTCCAAGTTTGGCCAAAAGCTCTGCAGATGCTACGTCCAGATACGAGAGATACAAAGTACAGCTAAATGCTGTCGATTGACCCACTTTAAAGTGAGTGGCATGCATTGAAGCAGCACAGGGCACAGATAGCAGTCTACGAAATATTATGTCAGGCTGCCTCTAACGGCAAACGACCAACGGAGAACGGAGAACGGAGAACGGAGAATAGAGAACCAAAGCTCGCAGCATGTTGACATTTCAATTGAGGGCAGACTTGGATTAATTGAAATAAACAGTTTTTCGAGGCTGCCACATCAATGACGCAGCGAATGCCACGAGCTGTGAATGGTTTTCAATTGTGGCGCCTCAATTGCGCCTTAGCCTAACGTTTTAAACAAGTCGTAGACTCAGAGTCAGAGTCAGAGTTAGAGTCAGGTAGCTGTGCCACAATCATATCTAACACCACGTTTCACGCAGAGCAACAAATTCTCATTAAAAATGAAAATAATTGCAAAAATAATTGAGTTCATGGCACTCCCGAGACTCTGCCACTCAGATACGAGCTGCTAATAATTTAAATCGGAAAAAACAGGCACAGCAATTTGCAGTGAAAACGAGAAAAACAGAGGCCAAGCTAAGGCGACAATGTTTTTTGTACATTTTATTTGTTTTCATACTATGCAAATTATTTAGGACTGGCATAGCAAGTAGACTTTCTTTAGTCTATGCCAATTAACTTTAAATTCATTAAACCAATTCATAAACTTTGATAAAACATAACATAACATAACACAATCAAGGAAATTGATTTTAACTCTCAAACAGGAAAATTTTTAAAATTTGAATTTAGTTGAATTTTAGTGCAAAATGTAAAATTCGAAATCTGATTTTAAAAAGCCATTTTGCATCATTTAGGATCGAAATGTGTAGCCATATAACCCATATACTCAAGAAGACTTGCAATTAAGTTAAACTACTGTAGTCTATATTAGCCATCGACTAAATAAAATATATTTGTATCTATAAACATAATATTATTAACCGATAATTTTTACTTTGAGAATTATTGACTGTACTTTGAAGACTTAGGAATGCAAAGAAGATATATTTGTTATATATAGTTATACAAAATTTCAAATATATCAACGATTTACCATAGCACCGTCTTTACATGGCTCTGACGGTTAGATGGTTAAGCCCAAAGAGTGTATCCAAAGTTCTGGCTAAGCCAGTGCTCTTAGCCATAATTCTCACTATCTTACTAGCTACATTTCAGCGCTTAATAGCTGAATGCGGGCCACTATCTATAGCGGAACGGTAAGCAGTTGTAGTGGGGCATGAAGACGCACCCACCATGCAAATGCACCGTAAACAACATAAACAAGGTGGCGTAACGAGATATAGTATGAATATATTGTATCTGACAGATACGATGGAGCGAACAGTTGTCAACATGCGAGGCGGCCAGTTCGCGAGTTAAGTTACGTATTTAGCGGATCGGTTTTAGCATAGCTCATGAATTGCAACGGGCCTTGAAACGGGAGCATTGAGACGTGTTTAACCAGCTGCAGCTGCCACAGTCCATGCTCCACGCTCCACGCTCCGCCCTCTAAGCTCCATGAAATGTGCGAATAACAAAAATCAAAACATGTCTAATGCTATTTTCGGTGATTTGCAGATTTGCGAATGTGAATGAATGTGGTGGTGGTGCGAGTGGTGGCCAGTGACTGGCAAGTGGGTCAAGGTGCTTAGCTGATTTAATTAAGCGGCACCGACCACTTGGGACTCGTTGTGGAGATCACGTTTTTCGAGCGGAAAATCCGCAACAAACAAAAAATCATGAAATGCAAAATGTTCATACAAATCGGCCTTTCCGCTTCGGGCTGCAGGTGAAAAGATGGCCAGGTCGCAGCCGCCACTAATGACTAATGGCTGGAAATGTGTGAGCACGCCCAAACATGGCCAAGTAGGAAGTGAGCTGTGCCGTTGAGGATGCGCGCCAGATGCTGCGCGAATACCAGGAAATTGTACGTACTTGAGCGGAATCACGTTAGAAAATACCAAAAATCTTAATTATCTCGCAGCTCTGCCGCAGCTCAGGTTTTATGGCCGGAAAGCATTTCTGCAAATTAGCATATGGGAAATTGCAGGGGTAAGAGCAGCGTGTATCTGGAAATGGTTTTTCATGGTTAAGATTAAGATTTTAGCAGAAGGCATGCCAAGACAAGGTTTCACCTATTTGACACACACACTGGATTTGTGGTAAGCTGTTGCTTTGTGTTTGTCTAGAGAAACATTTTTCTCTTTTTCTGTAAATTCAATCTTTGACTTGTTTGCAGCTACCAGAGAGTGTTGACAAATGCAGCTTAGGTTGGGCTGCTGGCTGGCTGGCAATGTAGAGCAACATTTTAGTGGTTTCCACAATGCATTTGGTATCTGGCTTTGGTCCCTAGCTCAGCTGTAGCCATTATAACCGCAAATCACATATTCAGTGAACAGCAATAAGCTCTTATAGCCTGGCAATATTTTATGCAATTTGCATGCCAGTGATAAACCCAGAAGGCGAGCTCTATTGCTGCAGCTGATAGCACACAGCAGACACTGCTGGCACTGCCAGCCACCACAACTCCCAGGGCAAAGCAAAAAGTCGACAGAAAGTGAATTAAAAAAAAAAAAAAAAATTAGAACTTGGCCCTGGCACTGGTTGGAGAGTTGAGACCACATTGGTCATTCTAAAGCAGCTTCGAGTGTCGAATGTCGAGTGCTGAAAACTGAGAGCCAGATAGTTCCGTTTCAATGCACTGGCATCGAATGGTTTTCCGCCTGATTGGGCACGCATAGCCACCGCTGTTGAGATCTTGGCTAACAACAAAGGCCACTTGGCATTAGCATTGCCATTGCCATTGCCGTTGCTATTGCAGCAAAGTGGCAAATTAACAACGGCCAAAAACAGCTAACGACATGACGAACACTTGTGCTCAAATTGAGAGAGTGGGCCAAAACTTTCCTCGATTTGCGGTTCGATATGTGACAAAAACATTTACACAGCTGTTGGCCAAGCTAAAACAAAAGCGAAATGTTCAAGTAATTAGACTTTGGGATGATGAAGATTTAATGCTCTTACGAATATACTTATATCAGATCTGACGAATGTAAAAGTATTTAGTTGACTCACAATACTCATACATAAAAGTTGACTTCAACATTTTTAAATTTAGCAATAAATCAAAATAGAGAACATGTACGCAAATTTATTTATATTAATTTTTTATTTTTATTATTATTTTTTATATAATTTTATATTTTGTTTAATAAGCTTTGATTCCGTTTAATGAATTTGTGTTTTCTAAACAATTCAATTACTATTATCTATAACAAACCAAATCAAACTTAGCAAAACTATTTTTCAGTCTGATAGTTGGTATACCACAGAATAGGGTATACAAAAAGAAAGAGTGAAATGTGTGTTGACTCCATTTGTGGCTATATATAGAGCCAAGTGCGTCGACTGCTTTTTCCTGCTTGGATGATATGGAGTTTAGCTCAAAATGAGAAACGTGCAGCGCATTTCATTTGTCGTGCGGCCAGATCATCAATAAAATGTCAAATAAGCAACAGCAGCGACTGTGGCAGCAGCAGAGCAACAAAGAAGCATCCAAAATACCTAAATAAGGGAATGTGGGCGGAACAAAGGTGAGGGCGTTACTGCTGCTGCTGCTGCTGCTGTTGCTGGCGTCGTCATGAAGTGCGCAAAATTTATGTAGTTTGCATTTTGCCATTGAATTTGAGGTCTGTAACTTTTGTCACGTCGCAGCATTTTAAGCGTTCACGAAAAAAAATGTGCTCAAATTTGTGAGAGCGAAATGCCAGGGAATATCAAATTTGTCGAACAATAAGAAAAATAGCGTAGCACTTATTTAAAACAAAGAAAAAGCTTAATAATAGTTGGGAACGGCTGCGAAAGTGAAAGCTAATTCAGGCAAAACTCTTTGTTTTTTCTCCATTTTTTTTTAGGCTTTTAAATGCAATGCAAATGTAAATTGATGTCTATACGAGTATGTAAATTGAGTGAGACCCGTTGGGCTTACGCATCGTGCGGTCTTTGGCCTGTCCATAATTAAGCGGCTTGTTTATACTACACATCGAATAGTTTACATATTGGGGAAATGCGAACAACGTGTCATTATGCGCATGCAAACGCTTCGCAGCCAGCCAGTGCCAGCCGGCCAATGAACTCGGCCCATTTGTAGCTGTACAGTGGTTAGAACGACTCACAGCCAGGTTGACATTTGAAATCTGAAATGCAGCAGCTAGTTGCAATCAGAGTGGTTTCTGTTGCCAGTTGCGGGCAATTATGCAAATGCTGGCCGTGCACACCGTGCCATATGCCACACAGCCTCTGTCACTGCCCTCAAATTTGGTAACAGTGTCTGTGTGTGTGTGTGTGTGTGTGTCTGTTTGTTTGCAACCGCAATTGCAGTTATAGCTGTAGCTGCAGATGATAGCCAACAAGACGACGACGACAACGACGACGATGTTGTGATCGAGTCTGATTTGTGCACACAGATGGAAACAGAAACGCGGCGCTTGCATGCGATGCGATTATAAACGCGCGCACAGCATAAATCGCGTGCCTGTGTTGCATGAGCGAGGGCGGGGGCGTGGCAGTTGCAACACGACTGCCTAATAAGTCACTGAGGCAATCAGTTTAACATGCGCGGCTAAAGAATTTAGATTTTCATTAGATTTCAGATGGCATTTCACTTTGAAAGGAAAACCCTTTGAGACGAGTTTTATCTTTTTAAGCAAACTCTAGAAATGTTCTCAAGAGCAAAGTCTAAGCCAAAGTGCTCTGACGCTCTTACATACTCTTACATTTTGGAATATGGGAATACTATCACGAATCGAAAGCGGCGTTGGCTTACTGAATGCCTCTACTGTGTGAAATGTCACATTTATTGAACCGCAATAATTTAACTATATAATGATATTTAAATAATTCAATAGTGAGGATTTCATATTTCAATAATTAAAGTTTATAAATCAATTAATAGCACGTAAATGAATGATTTACACAGCTTTGATAAGTGAATTGCTGCGAATGTAATCACAGTGCTGTTGTCACCTTACTATTATTTTTAGATCTGATACATTAATAAATTAATTTACGTTCAATAAATTACGAACAACTTATCTTCTATCTGCTGCTGATATTTGATCACACAATCTTGGCGATTTTCCGCTGGAACTTACCTGTAATTAAAAGAGAATTAAGTGAAACATTTAGTAAAATGAACTATAATGAAAGTTTATAATATAATATCACTGGGTAAGCTATATATCTATGTGTATGTGTTTGTAGATGCATAATTGTATTTGTAACGAGCATAACTTTTGACAGGCGCAGCAGCTGAAAACTTTCTCATGTTCCTCGGAGCTCAGCTCAGCTGATGGGCGAACTCAGTGCAGGAGTTGTGCAGATAATTACACGAAAGCCATACACAAATTATGTAAAAAGATTAAATTTGTAAGATAAATTGGAGCAGACCCCAAACCAAAGAGCAGACCGGAAAATGCAGCCCAACCAGCCAGTAGACACTTGGCTGGGAATAAAAAATGCCGCTTTATGTGGCAGATTTCATGGTGGCAGATAAAAATGGTTGCGGTAATAAATGAGAATTATGCAAAGTTTGAGCGAATGATGAAGTAAGTAATGCCCATCCAAACCAAATACGGTTAACGGAGCGTGTTATAAGACTCAGTCGAAATCGGCTCAGAGGCTTCCAGATGAGTAAGTGGAAATTTATGAAAATAAGCATAAAGCCACAGCTACATTTACAAGTAATAAGAAATGAGAAAAAGAAAGAAAAAACAAGAATGCTCGACAAGCTGTTTTTTATGGAATTTCCACAGCAGCCAACTCCCTGAAGTTTCGTGCCACCAAACCAAAGTGGAAGAAGTGAAAACACTTTAGGCCTTTGTCTGGGCTGCGCGAAGATGTTTTCCTCTTGCTCTTGACAATGTTGTTAACAGGCAAATTTAAGTGGCTAACAACTTGTACAAAGTTCGGCTGACAGTTTGAGGCAACATGCAACAGAAAATGCTGAAACGCTTTAATCGCCCCAACGATTTTCCAAATTTTCATATTCAAATCGGAGTTATTCTGTACAAGGTGCGGACTAGACTTGAAATTCGATTAGCATCTAGATACGCATTAATGCTGGCTTATTTTTTATGTCAATGATGATTTCATTGCTGGCTTATATCTAATGGGCTCAGCAAACAACTTTCAGGTTTAATAATTTGTGTAAACGCATTTTTTGAGGAGTTCTTTAAATTAGAGTTTCTCCAAATTATTGACAAAATGTTTAAGTTATATATATAGACAGGTTTTAATATCTAACTGAATAAATAAGACAAATATTTGAAAGTCGCAAAGCTAGTATATGGATTAACCTAGTTCAGGTAAATTTAGAATTTTTTATTTAAATTTTATATTATTATGGTGCAAAATTTATGAAAAAGAATAAAATATATTTTAGACTAAACAGGATGGGATTTTGTTTAGCAATATAACAGCTCATAGTCAGATATAGTCAATGATATTATTTGGCTACAATTTAATTGCGAATCGCTAACGGAAACTTAGCCAATTTAAATGTCATTATGAATGATAATAAAATAATGTAAAATATAATACAAAATAGAGTGAACAGGAAAACATATTTAAAGAGTTTAACCAAAACAAAAAATGAAAAAATTGGAAAATCATTGAAACAGCGGGAGAAATTTGTTCTGACATTTAGTTTATGTTGCTAAACAAGCATAGTTTATTTAAATATAAAATGTAGATATGTGTTTGAGAAATGACTGTAATTTGAATTGGATATTATTAGCTACGCTTGCTGCAAACGCAAACCAATTTCGACCTTCAAAATAGTATTTTGTTGACCCATTTAACATCTATACAAATAATATATTTCATAAAATAACATGAATCTGCTAATACAATTTGATATCTACTCGTTCCATTAGTTGTGTCGATGGCTCACATATAATCCGCCGTGTCTACTCGTCATTTAAATCTGCGGAACGCTAGAACAGTCTCAATGGGTAAACTAGTTCTATTTCTCTTTGGTTTGTTGTTCGACAATTTTTCGTGTGCACAACGTCAATTAAATGCCGGAAATGGCCAATTTCAATGTTGGCCGACTGTCGTTGTTTTTTTTTTTCTCTTTCTTTTTGCCCCTATTTCGAGGGGCTTTTCATGTTTTGCTTTGATGGCCGTCAAATGGTAAAATAAAAAAAAAACAATGACGATTAATTACTTAGCGCACAAAAGACATTTAATGCGCTTTGTCGCCTCAGTGTGGGCGTCCAAATGCGCATCTGGCAAAGGGCTTAATTGAGGGGAAAGAAAGCGCAGCCTAATCACTAAAACATTATATGAGAGAGGTCTAGCAAAGTAATTAGTAGCAATAAAAAAAGCTAATAGTTAATTTTTAATTTGTTGGGAAAGGTGGATAATCAACATAAAGGCTTTACTCATACTCATGGCGATTATCTTTGTACATATGTATTCATGAGCCATAAACTAGTGAGTGAGTGAATGGACGATGGGTTAATCAATATTCATATTTTTATCTTTTATCTACAAGTGGGTAAAATGTTTACGTCAACGTCATAAATGTGCGGTGATTAATGCTCTATGCTGATAAGCATGGAGAAAGAGAACAATAAACAGCTGTTAATTGAATTATATAAAAATGCAAATTTTATCAATTTAATTACGAATTTGAGCGAAATTTCATATGAAATATATAATAAGATTGCCACACTGCTGACAAAAAGAAAAAGAAAGCCGCTTTGTGGTGATATAATAAATAACACGATATATTTTATAGCCGGCGATGGGAATCCATAATGAACACCAATATAGGGTTAGATGACGTCGACCTGTAGCGAACCCTGCGATTCAGTGTAGCAACAACGAGCATTGAAGAGAGCGTCGTAGCAAATGACCACAGCGCAAACTCCAGAGAGCGAACGAACGCTGGAGTGGGAGAGGAAGACACAGAGGGAGAGTGTATGCGAGAGCACGCACTGACGTAATCGTTATCGCTGGCCGCCTCGCTCACACACCGCCTTCAATTGAACACTGAGCACTGTGTGAGCGGGGTAAAGGGAAGGTCTGAATTTTGTTGTTGTCGAATAATAATTGAAATGAAATGAAATGAAATTATTCAAGGAAAACAGCAATTATCAATGAAAGATCCATTTGAGCTGACGTCTACGAAACACTACTGTCATATAGCTCGGATAAATCACAACAATAATAATACTACTAACCTCCATTGCGTTTTTTTCTGCTTGTTTTTATGTGTTTCTTACAGCTGTCAAGGTCTCGTTGCCGCACAATTCCTAGTAAATATACTTTTTATTGCACTTTTTGAGTAGTCACACGCACCACGGTTAACTTGTGTTTTTTTATAATTTACTTTTTGTTTCTGGTGTGTTTGGGCGTGACACACACAAAACGAATCGAAATCTGCTGTGGCCTACAAAATATTTGTTTGTTGTCTTTGTTTTTCGTTCTCTGACAAACCCCGAGCTCAGTACAAGTAGAACACGCAGCGATACAGAGCGATACTGTTAACAATATGCAGCCAGCGCAATTGTTTATGGTAAACACGTTACTACAGCGCGAAACAGCAGGCGGCGACGACGAAGTTTGATAGAAAAGTAACAAACAAGGTGTAACAAACCAGGTTTAATTTAACTACTGAGCATCGGTTGCGCATATCGAAAATAATAATCGAGAAATTTGATATATGGAGTTGCCAGACTACTGCCTTGTGGCAACATATTGCTGGTGCTGCCAACCTGTGCGGCTGGACTGGGTGCAGTTTGGAAGCCACCATGACCTAATACGCGCCAAAGTTTAAATTGCACTGGAAATTCAAAATTAAATATTTGGGCCATAAAAAAACTATTTAGCTGACTCATTAAAAGTGTGTTTATAAACTGCAAGGTTTTCGACAGTGCTTTCACTTTTATTAAAAGCTATTTTGATGACCACTAAGCGAACGCTCATAAAATTAAATAATATTTCTCGCCCACAGACACACACACACAAACACATTTGCAACCCTCTTTCGCTGTGAGACAAGTTTGGAGCATAAATCAAAAAGTTTGTGTCGCAATTTTTCACATCAAATTAATCTTTATCTACAATGTTTTGTATGTACTTTTTTTTTTTTTTTTGTGAACGCTTTTGCATTGCGTCTAATTAATTAGGGTAAAATATTGGACAGACGGACGAAATGAAGGACCAGAGAAATGCCAAAAGTCGTCTGGCATTTTCATTGCATACTCCTGGGCAGAGGCAAATAGAAGATGTCATAAAAATGCCATTGTAAGTAGTTGAGCCGAAGTCTTTTGCATTGTTGTCATTGTTACCGTGGGCTTCTGTTATTATTGTCTGCTTGTTGCTATTATTGCAGGCAAATCGACAAAGACACGCAAAAGCAAAGCCAAAGGCAAAGGAGAGACTGAGGCAGCCAGCGCCAAACTCATTTCAGTTGCGTCGAAAAGATAAATGTGAAGCGCTTAAAAAAGCAATTACCGCATAAATTGCGCCTCGATGTTGCTGCTGCTGTTGGCTCAACTACTACCAAATAGGCAGCCAGGCAGCGGATGCGGCGCATAAAACTTGCTACAAAGGGCTCCCACACTCTTTAGGTAGAGAGGGAGGTGGGGAAAAAAAGTAAATGAAAGCCAAACAACAAGCAGGCACATGCGAGCACATCCTGGTTGTAAGACATTTCGCAAACAAATGCGCAAAACACGCGAAAACATGCAAAATGCATTGCATACCAAACAAGCTACTCAAACCGAATCTGAGGCCAGACCAGACCCAGGCCCAGGCCCAGGCCCAGGCCCAGGCCCGGCTTAATTGTAAAATCAATAGTGGGAGTGATGGGCGCGTAAATCAAGTTAAAAGTCGCAGCAATCAAAACACCCGCAGCGCGCAATAAAAACTCATTAAATGGCCGCCGGGAGCTTTTACTATATAGTATATACTATATAGTCTATATGGATGGCAGGCGTCAGGTGTGCGCGACCAGAGTTTCAATTGGATTTAAGCAAATTGTGTGGGACACATCGATTTCTCATTAGATCGGACGCGGACGGCCTGATGATATTTTACACGGCTGTTCAAATCACTTAAACAAAAATTTAATTGACTTGACGACGGCTGTGCACGTAACTGTCAAAGGGAATCGGAGCGCACAACACGAAACGGAAGCCAGGCCGATGAGTACGAGGACGACGACGAGAGAGGATGTCGGTGAAAGGACGAGCAGCCGGCTAGAGCTTTAGTGTCGGCGCCAGCTGCCAGTCTGCGTGGCCTACTGCCAATTTGTAGCCGTGTGGAGCGGAAATTTCTTCAACTTCCTGATTTAAATAATAGCAAACTGCCAGCCAGGCAGCCTTCCAACCCACTCCACTGCTCAGGCTGATGCGAAACTTGTCGCACCAACTGACGGCAGAGCCAACAACAACAGCAACAACATCATGGGCAACTTGATTAGCATCAGCAGGCGCCGCGTGCTGCGCCATGCGTCAAAGTATCAGCTACAATTTTTTATTTCTATTTTATTTTTATATTTGTTTTATATTATTTTATTTTTTATTTTTTTTGGTCATTTGTTTTGCGGCTAAGCTCTGGTCGTCAATATTTTGCGTGGGCGAATTTTAAATATTTGCATTTTGCTGTGACAACACAGCTGTGTTGGTGCTGGTGCATGGTGTTGCTGCTGTCAGTTGAAGCGTTAAGCAACAACATTCTCGGCACTTGCTACAACTTGGACAACAATTTCCGCATGCAAGCGCCATTGACACACTAACAAATGGCAAAGTTTCAAAAAGCCGACAAAAAACGGCCGACGCAATGCAGCGCCGAACGGGCCGAGACGAATGCGCAGCCGAAGCAACAGTAGCAACAACAATAACAGCAAACAGCGGCAGCAGCAGCAGTAGCAGCAGCAGCAGCAGCAACAGCGGCAGCCACAGCGGCAGCAGCAAGGACTATAAGACAGGAGCTTAGTCCACGCACAAGCTGAGTCGCGTCGGCAACGTTGAGGCAGACGCAACGAGCGCTTCGCATCATTCGCATATTACGAATACGCCACAAGTGCCGCAAAAAAAAAAAAAAAAAAAAGAAAAGAAAAAGCAAACCAAACAGTTGCCGCATATTCGAACATATAAAGGCTGAAACGAGATTCTTGGCCATTTTTACGGTTCGCAGTGAAACGCAGTCGAGCGCATAATTCGCACAGGATAACGCAGATAACACGGCTGTCCATAAAAGTGCGTGCCAGCATTATTATCATATTCCGACCACAATTGCAGCAACAAAAAGAAATTGAAGGCGTACGGGCTAACCGAGGGCTAACCATGAGGCGTTCACGTACAACGGTGCGTATGAATGAAAATGCGCGCCATGAATGAATGCGAGTTTCGAGTTTCGAGTATCGCGCTGCGAGTTGCGAGTCAAGTTGTAATGAGTTCCAGTTGGATCTGCTCTTAGCTTGGCTTATAGCCGCCGCTGGACGTCTGTCAGAGATTTATGCTTATGTCGCGAGTTTCGCTGTTGTTGCTCTTGCCTTAATTATGTTTATGCATGTGTGTGTGTGTGTGTGTGTGAGAGCAAATTAAGTAAGCAACGCACGCAAATGTCTGTGTTTCCAGCAAATGCAAATTAAACCAAAAGGAAAAAAACAGGGATAGAAAGAGTGAACGAGTGTAGCAATAAATTGGCAGGATATGTCAAATTTGGGCTGTCAACGCAGCTGGATATTAAACGTGCCATTGACTTTTGGGGCTCGCTCAATTTTTGTTGGGCAACGCCACATTTAACTTTCATTTGCATGAGCCACAATTGATGGCCTTAACTCAACTCAACTCAACTTTGACTGGCCAAAAAATAATTTGTTAATAGAGTCGCAGCAAGTTTAGCCGGGCAAATACCAATCGCTCACATTCGCAGCGGCTCAGCTGCGTGTTATTTTCACTTTTGACCCTTTTTTCATGTCTCTAACATATGTGTGTGTATGTCTACGTCTGTGTGTGTATATTATTGCTCTTAAAGCCAGGGCTTTGACATCTAATTTATGAATGTTTTTAGCAGCCCAGACACGGAGTCAGGCGGTTCTTACGACACGCTCTATTTGCTTTTGCCCTTTATAGACTTGCCTCGCTTTCCCCCATTCGTCTTTCTCTTTTTTTTATACTTTGTTTTTTTTTTTTTTTTTGTTGTATTGTAATGTTTATTTATTTTTTGTTAAATAAACCGTCGGACTTTGGGGCATAATTCGCAGGCCATCAGCTGCACACTTTTAGAGTCCTTCAGCATTCTTTTCGCCATTGCAGCATTTGCGAAAGTAAAATATGTTGCCGAAAAACTTTTTTAATGAGTTTCCATAATCTTGAGTGCGCTTTATATTAATGCGCCGAACCTTTTACACTTGCTTCTAATGATGTCTAATCCCCTTCGCCTCGTCCCTTGCACTGCCCTGGCCGAGGCCTTTTGTTCTTGTCAGCGGCAACTGCAGCACGCGCGATAAGCGTTTAATTGAAAGCTGCTCAGTCGAGCGCTTGATTGAATTTCTATATAGTAAAGAGCAAACTAGAAATTTGAATAGTGGCTCGACTAGAGTGGGCGGTGGGCGGTGGGCGGTGCACCACAGTGGCCACAGTAAACGCATGGCTGATAACTGATATCCATATGGAGGGACTGGCCCATGTGGCCTTTGCCTGCTCGTCCGTTTAGCGCACACGCTCAAATACATTTCAAAGGATTTGTTTTTTTTTTTTTTTTGCTTAATATGCATGCAGCGCCGCGATTTTCCCAGCGCTTTTCAGCACAGTCCGTTTAACCTAGGCCCCTGACCCCTGCGCCCTTTCAGCTTCTCGCATTGCACTTGGAGAGTCCAAAAGAGCATTTAATTACAAAAGCAGAAGCACTGCTCCCGTCATTTCATTTATTTCACATTAAATGCAGCTCTATCAAAGGCACAAACTATTAATTGAAATTGCAATTGCAATTTCAATTGCATTGCAATTTAATATAAAATTGTGGTTGCTTTGAGTTCATCCCAAAAGTTCAATAGAAAACACATAAATTAAATACATGTGGCTGATATAGGAAATAATGTAATTTATACGTTTTAGAAATTGAATTGTATCGAATTAAATTATATATAAATAAATTTATATACAAAAAAAAAAAAAAAACATATCTTATTATTATTAATATTATTATTATTATTATTATTACTATTATTATTATTATTATTATTATTATTATTATTTTACTAAAAAAAATTGTTTGTTTATTTTTTCAACATAGATAGAGGAAAAACATATTTAATAATTTGTAATTTGATTTTATATTAAAAATTTATAATAAAATGTTTTTATTATTCTGAATATATATATTTATCGTGCAAATTAAAAATTTTAATTTTATTACTTAATTTCATTTTAACATAATTTTTATAAATATTTATATTATAATTATAATATGGTTACACAAAATCAATATAAGTGTGATTATATATTTTTAATATTAAAAAAAAAAAATGAATCGAAAATTAATACTTTTCCATATTTAGCCAAGCTATTCATTTAAAAAATGGTATTCAAATTATACAAAAAAATGAAACAGTAAATTTGATAATTTAGAAAATGAATTAGCTTTTTTAAATAATTAATTCAGTTTGTGAATTTTTATTTACTGCGAGTTTCATTAATTTTTCGAGAAACCGTAGAGAACATGTTGGCTCATCGGAATAAGTTTATTCAATATTTGTATATTTGTTTAAATCAAGTTACAAATTTTTCAGATAAGCAAAAATTTTGAATTTTTTTCGAAAAATATTATTTCAAATAGAATAATATTAATAATATTAATCATACAATTGTACGGCGCTTATTTATCGATCGAAATCAATTGGAATTTATTTTATTCACATGACAGCGCTTGCTCGCGATTCCATCTGTCATTGGCTTTCAATTAATATAAAAAACGTTTTAACAATTTATTATTTACACATGATGCGAATTTTATGAATTTCAATAAAAAAATGTCTTGCATGTCAAAGGCGAAAAATATTCCGTTTAATTATATTGAAATGAACAAAAATTGAACATATTCCGCAGCACGTTCGCTTGCCTGAACAATTTTATTAAATGATAGTAAGCAATTGCCTTTGAGTTGAATGGAAATTTGTTCGCTCAGAGTTCTGTTACCTCAATTTGTATGTGTATTAAATTTCGTTTGCATCATCTTCTTTATGCTTTGGGTTTTCATTTGTCCCGATGCATTTGCATGTGTGCTTTCTTCTCCCATTGTTGGCGCATCAACAATGCTGCAGGCAAGCGCTTTTCCTTGCTTGCCTTCTCCCATTTAGTTGGCCAAGGCAGCAGAAACTTTTTACTGCCAAGCTGGCGCGCATTGAGGAACATATTGAGCAACATGCAGTACAAATGCGACTATAAATGCGGCTTCAGCTGGCTGGCAACATGAAACGCAATTATGCAACATGTGTGCGCGGCTGCATGTCAGAAATCTTTGCTATGCCCCATGCCCATCTCGCTCATGTTGAAGATTTTCTCTTGCCAGCTGTCTTGTCCGCTCGCGTGTTAAATGTAAATTCCCCCACGGCATAGTCTGACAGTTGACGCGGCGGATACGTATAACGTTCTGAATGCAGCCGTCATGGGCATGGGTAACTGTTCAAGTTCCTGGGAAGAGGCATGTATCTATGTAAATGTGTGTGTGCGTAAGGTATGCAAGATTTTATTTTACAGAGGGACAAACATTGTGAATGCAGTCTCTAGTGTATGAGATTGTGACTTATACAGGCACACTAATATTTCAGCTTTAGCTTTTTCCGTATCTTGACTTACAGCTGCTGCCCTGGGCACGGGCATCATGCACGGCAATGAGGCAATGAGGCAATGAGGCAACCAGAAGACGCCCAGGTCCACCCCCAACCAAGCCACCAAACCGCAGCACGGCAACGCAACCAAACACAGAGGGCAAATGCAATCTGAAGAGTTCGCTACTTGGCTGAGTGCCGCCACCAACAACTCTCTAACTACGCAAAGACCAAACAGCCGCTAGACGCAGCCAAGGAGCCCAGCTAGCTCAGTAGCTCAGTAGCTCAACAGTCGACAGAGCGACCGAGAAGCAAAGGCTGTGACGGTTACTGCTAAAAACCACACACAGCAGCGAGTGCTTGGAGCCCGCCATGTTGCGAGATATCTTTCTATATTTAGTTCTAATCGTTTTGTTTTGCTTTATATTCATGGCGCAGTTAATCGTCAACGTTTACGCATTCCAGCGCCAGCCAACGCCCGCCCAGAGGGCCGAGCGCAATGAGATTATATTTGTCTAGGGTTCCTGGGGGCCACAAGTCATGGCATTGCCAGTTGCCATTTAATGAGCGGCGCTCTAACGAAGCACAAAAAAAAAAAAAAAAAAGAATAAACTTAAAGCTACAAAATCAAAGAAAACTCATCAGCCAACAGGCTTGCTGTCTGCTGCCCATTCCCCACTGAGTCGGGGATAATACTCCGGCAGAAGCTGATTAACTGGGTTGCGCGCTAATTAGTAACGGTAGTCTTGGGAACGCTGTCACGAATGCACAATACACTCCAGCACAATGAAACTTTGCGACACAATCAGTCGGAGTGGAGCTGCGCTAGAAGTGAGCAGCGCGAGCTCAAAGTTCAGCCTGCATTGAAGCAACAACAAAAACAAGGGCAAAAACAAATATAAAGGGAGAAAAATGTATTCGCAGTGCACATTGCACTCAGTTCAGTTCACTTTGCTGAGCTTGTTATGCCAAGTGATAATGCAATAATAATTATTAATTTAAGCGAGTGCTTTGAACATTTTTCGTTGCCTACTTTTCAGGGCGCTACGCGGCCAACTACAGCGGCAATGAGGCGTCACGAGTGCTACGAGACGTGGCGAATGGCTTTAGTTCGTATTGATTTCCAGCACACACACTTGCGGCTCTTCATCGTTTTTTAGTGCTTTGGGATTGTTATTTTTTTTAGGTTGTGTTCTTTTTTTCTTTTGGGCGCTGCGCACAGTTTATTGTTTTCTTTTGGCCGCTTGAGCCAAGCAACTCAGGCCGCCTTGAGCACTCGAGAGCCATATACACACTTGACCCCATTCGCCTAGAGACATTACAATAGGCATGCCCAGTGGGCGTATATGGGGGCCTTGACTAGGCAAACATTTAAATTGACATGCTCGAGGCCTGGCGAAGGGTTTCACTTCAAAAACTTTCAAAATGTTGCCGAATTTTTCTAATAATTTGCAGCTTGCTTCGGTGAGTGTGTGTGCGAGCCTAATTGATAGCTGTCTGTTTGACCAAATGGAAATTCAAGTTTCATTTTCTAGGCAAGGAATTTATATTTTAATATGAGCATAGGCAAAGTTTTCAAAAACTTTTCAATTAAATGAAATTACTTTTCCAGATTGTTACGCAAGCCACGTTCAACACTTTACTCTTCGCTCCAGCTGAATTTATGTTTGAAGAATTTCAAGAAGGTTTTCATTTAATTTACATAGTCAAGGAAGGATAAGGAGTATAACGTCATATTCATATCGTAAGAACATTTCAAATGATATTACTGAATAATCAAAAACGTATTAACCAAGCTAAACACACGCAAAAAAAAAAAAAAAAAAAAATCAAATAAAATAAATAAATAAAAATGAATTAAATTAGAATCGAACATTTTGATTGAATTGTATTCAATTATAATTATATAACACATACATTTGAACAATAATAGTTTTAGCTATCGTATATACACAACTTTTAGTGTCTATAAATGGGATAATGTTAGTAAATAGGGCTTACTGAAAGACATGAGACAAGATATATTGTATGTGTAGTTAGAGCTGAACAAGGAAAATCAAATTATTTAAACGAATATCGAATGTCGAATAATATCGAATCAAATATGAATCAAATAAATGTTTAATTAAAAAACAAAATCAAAAGTAAAATTGTTTTATTCTTTTTCAAAAAAGGTTTCACAATAATTAAGCATAAATAACATAAATAAATAACGAAGAAGGAAAATCGTATTGTTTATACTTTAATCTACTCGAGTAAATTAAAGTTAGAGTATTCTTATATCCCCTTAAACTGCATGGATTTGCAATGCACACTGATATGATATGAGAAGATGCCCATACTTCATCTGACACTCAATGCCACAGAATGCCATAATGAAGATGAATCACAGGGGGATACCATTACGCCAGGAATGAGGACATCATGAACAACTTACAAATCAAAACTGTGAGCACACATCTCATTCAAATCCTCTTGCATCAGCCCTCAACTCTTAAGAAGACTTAAAAACTTATCCATGACCAACTCCCCAACTGTACTTTAGCAGTGCTTGATAGTTCTTATAGAATAAAACTTAAATTTCAAATAAACACTGACAAATTTCAAAGGAAAGCTATATTTGTATATATGTATATATATATATATATATATATATATATATATATATATATATATATATATATATATATATATATATATATATATTCATATTTTTAGCACTACATTTGCACCACTTAATTTGGCTTATTTTGTGGGGTCAAGCGGGGTTAGCATGCATTCGAGAGATGGCTTTTTAAGTGCTTGCAACTTGCAGCCGCAGTGATGCAAAAAACATCACAAAATTTTATAAAATGAAACTACTTTGTGCCATGTTAACAATTATGCAGTGGGAAAATAGAAAAAAAAAGTGCTTAACGCAAAAGTCTCAATCTAAAGATACCCTAGAATTACCATTCCTACCCATAAATAAAGAAATTCATAATCGTTCTATCTTCTACATTAAATAATTAACTTATTATAATAATTATAATTATTATTTTATGTACTCTGTGTACTTTTTTCTTTGCCAAAAATAATAATGTACCCTGCTCATTCGTTACGCTAAAGAGTATCTGAATGTTGAATCGAAATGCAAAACCTGTGAAAAAGTATAAAAAGAGGTTTGCTTTAAAATGAACAAACCTGGCATTTATATTTGGTCATATTTGGTATGCATGAAATTAGTTTGGGCATCAAAATATATTCAGTAAAAGCTAAGTTGTTTCGTTAAAGCTACTGAGTAATATACATAAAAAGTCGAGGCTTGAAGCTGTTGAACAGAGCTCTAGAGGCTCATAAAGTCATTTTAAATGCCAATGTTGAGCTGAAGAAATTGTCTAGTATTTCAGCGATACTGGAAGATTTCTTAAAAGGCCTTATGCATTCAGGCTGACAGCTCAATTGTTTTAAATATACTTTGGTTTAATGGTCCAACGGAAACAAAGAACAACTCCGAGTGCTGTCAGGTCGTCAATGACCTCGTTATAAAATGACTTGATGTGCTTTTCAATCATTTCTCGGTCATTCCATAAATACCATTGGTCATTGCATTATTTGCGTCTTACATTTAAAATGACGTGTTAAAGGCCACTCAAGGCCTTTAACCGCAACAAAAACAGAAGCAGCAGCAGCAGCAGCAGCAATTCAGTAAATTTTCCATTTAGCAGTTGCGGGACAAGCGGTCTTAAATTGAGTACAACAAGCGTACGAGCCACAGTCCGACGCCTTTGTGTCACACCCAGAGCACGGTCTGTGCTAAAAATCCAACCGTTGTGGTAACTTTTGGCACTGGGCCAAATGCAAAGAAAGCTGTGCAACAAGCGAACTATCGTTTGGCCACACACACACACAACTACACACACACACAGACGGCACTCCACACACAACCCTTTCGCTGTGCCTGGCCAGGAACTTGGACCAAGTCTTTGGTTTGTTTTTATTGTGCCAAGCTGTCTGGGCTTTACAAGCACAACGACATGGCCAACAGCAGCAGCAGCAACAGGAGCGCCAGCAGCAGCAGGAGGAGCGGCAGCAACAACAATAACAATCGCTGTAATGCCGCCAAATGGCTTTTCGTTATTGTTTTGCACATTTTGTGTTTATTGCAGCGAGTTAAACTGCACGGCCGAAGACGCTGCAAGGGCGGCGAGTCGCATCGATTCCACATCTTTGCCAAATTTGGTCAAGACGAGAACGTCGAAATATATACACATGTGTGTGTGTGTGTGTATGTACAGAGTGTTGCCCAAGTCTGTGTATTTACTGCTGCGTATTTTTCGTGCATGTGTGTGTAATTGAAAATCGCTTTAAATGCCTGACAGTCAATTTCTCAGCGGCGCAACAGCTGTAAATGTGACTGAAGAGTGCTGAAAACTAACTAATTATACGTATACTATATATAGGAATATCGTATATATTATATATTATATATATATAATACAAATGAATTTCTAATATTTATTTGCGCTCGTTGATTTTGTGACATTTTCACTTTGATCTGTGACGGACGGCAAGTTCTTTGCCAAAGTCACGTCCTTGTTGTTTTGCGCACAATTGAAACCATCCCGAAAATCATAACTAATTAGACGTATATTAATGAGTGAGAGAGTGACAGAGAAAGAGAGAGACTGAGAGTGAGCGAAAGAGCAGAAGCTGTGCACAGCTGACGAAAATGTGACAAAACAATTTGGCAGCTTGGACAGCTACTGGGCAACTTTGGATGGGCAGCTGAGCAGCGGCATTAGCTTCGAATATTTTGATTTAATGCACAAGGCTGTCGCCGCCATCAATGCTGTGGGTGACAGTGTCACAAGTAGCGCTGCAAATAGCCTTCGAAGATGCAGTAGACCTTTTGCCCGACTGGCAGCAACAAAACATAAATAAACAACGAGCCAGAAAGATGCCACAAAGCAGAGGGCAGAAAGAAAATCATGTTGTTTATTTTCGATTCTAGTCGATGGCTAGCTCGTGCTCTTAGCGCACACTCTTAAGAGCACCAAGAGCATCATGCTCCAGAGCGCCAGACCAGCAAGCAGCTAGTCGCAATTGAGCACCAATACCAGCACGCACACGCACACAGCGACAGCTACTCACACATGAATGTTCGGGCGAGCCACACGGCGTATGCGCAATTCGCTTTGGCTCGCTGCCAACGCGCTATACTTGGAGATCAACGGAAAAATTGCTGATTTTTTGCCAGAAATTATTTATAACTGCTTGTTCATACACAAAACACACACACACACACAGATGCAGCAGCACATGTGTGTGAGTGTGCGCTGCGTGTTGTATTTTCGATCTATTTGCTCTCTTCAATGGTCGTTAACTTGACAAGTAAATACAAAAGAAAAAAAGAATAAGAACAAATAGAAATATCTACAATAAAGAGCAAATTATGTTGGAATAAAGAGTATACAACATACATACATACATATATATGTATATATTCATGTTAAAATTAAAAAAAATTATAGCACATTACTTACTATTCGCATAGAAGCCGAATGTGTTTACCTATCAATTGCCATTGCTTACCTAAAAGAGAAGAGACAGAAATGAAACGTTAGAAATCGATTTGGAAAATTCAATATGTATATTTATAATATATGTATATACATTGTATATATGTACCTAGATCATGCAGAATTTAATTATTTGATTTATTGCTTAATAAAATATTGAAGATACATATATAATGTGCATGATTCACATATCGAATCACCATATAATATTTATAGAGAATTTCGGTATTAAGTGTTCAAGTGGTAAAAATACATTTAAAATTTTGTAAGATTTAATCTAATTGCCTTAAAGGCTTTAAGTGTAATTATTCAGTGACAGAGCATTTACGATTTGACATATCCTATCTACAATGATCCATTCTATGGCGAAATTATTTTCTTTAAATATTCTGCTCTCTGTATATAATATATGTCTACACTGAAGACAAAAAAAGAACAAGAAGCAATTTTCTACAAGTTTATTACTAATTATATGTTTAAAGATTTAGAAAAATTAAACTTTTCATAAATTCATGAATAAAAGATTAATAAATATAAAATATATTATAATTAAAAAATTAAATATTAAATTAATGATAAATGGATTTAAAAAAATATTAAGTGAATAGTAAAGAAATAAAAATGAAGTAAATAAATATTAAATAAATAAATAATAAATAATATATAAGAAAATAAATATAATATATAAAATATAATATATAATAAATACAATTATAATTAGTCTTTTTTTAATTCTTATTTAATGTAGATTGTGAAAGCTTACCAAATGTATATTTAGAATTATATTTAAGCACAATTTCAATTAAATACTTTTATTTAAAATTATATTTAATCAAAGAAAATGTTTAAAATTGAATTTTATTGAAATTTTAATAAAAAATTATAGTAAATATTTCCAGTCTCTAATTTAAATTAAATTCAATTGAGTTGATTATAATTATGATCTATTTGAATATATACTATATATCATCCATGATATACTATAAAGCTCTCTCACTCTGCACACACTCTTTAAAAATCATTCGCAAAATGTTTTGTTCTATCTGTGGCAACATCTTTAATATGGCCAAGTTAAGCACTGATTGCCTGCTTCATTGCCACAATTCGCATCAGCTGGCACCCAATTCTCGAGCAAAGGCCAAAATGCTTCAAATCAATTAGCCTTTTGCTGAACCCTGGACTTCCCCTCGGCTTTGCCGCTTGTGGCCATTGAGCAGCCTTTTGCAACTTAATTGTGCAAAATGAGTGGCATTGCCACGCCCACTGCTCTGTGACCATGTAGCACTTGAGGCCAGCGAATATTTTATGTGAGTCAGCCAAATTAAAACAAATGTTGAGGTTTTAACTTTTTTGCCGGCCTTGGCATGTGGCATGTGCAAAAACACAATGCTTAATTAATGTACCTATGTCAGGGTGTGTGTGTGTGTGAAACCCAGTAAAAGGAGCAGACGCGTCAGTTTTAATTAAAAGATAAAATTGCCTAGTTTAACACACATTAGAGGAACAGACAGTGAAAGAGAAAGACCAATAGATTGTGATAGAGAGAGAGAGAGAGAGAGAGAGGAGCGACAAAAATAACGAGTCTCAAATCTCATGAAATAATAAAACTGGCAATGAAATTAACAAAAAAAAAAAAAAAAAAAAAAAAAAAAAAATGAAAACAAAAATGAAAACAGCAAAAGTCAGAATTTCACTTGAAGTAGACGCACATGAGAAGAACAACAGAGCAGCAAATGCAGGAGAATGAAAAGCTAGGAAAAAAAGTAAAAAATGAAAAAAAAAAAGAAATATAACGAAGACGGAACGGGAAATGGGGCGACGGTGCGGAAACTCTGCACTGTGATAGCCTTTGTAGCCGACTTGATTGCTGCCATGAAAAATCCTGTGCGAAAAGTGAACTACCTGGCAGTTGTTGAGGCCAGGCCGAACGTCAATGCTTACTCTCTGGCTTCATTTGAAGCAAGCGCCAAAATGCCACCGGGCAAATCCAAACGTCGGGTTAACAAGTGTGCCCCAGCAGCAGCAGCAGCAACAACAACAATAAAAGCCAGTAATGATGCACATGGTGCGGGAGGAGGAGGGGCAACGAGCAGGCTTTAAGGGCAGGTAATGCCAACTGGCAGCTGTAGCTTTTATAGATATACACACACACACATATATATATATATATATATATATATATATATATATATATATATATATATATATATATATATATATATATATATAAACATACATATATTTATATATGTATGTGTGTGTGTTTGTGTGTGTTGGCGCTTAAACGTAATGCATGCTATTGTGTTGGTATATTAAGTGAAATGAAATCCTGTTAAGAGAAACAATGAAGCTATTAAAAAATACAGCTATGGGTGTGTGTGCGTGTGTGTGGGGTTGTGTGTACTCTCACGTATGTACATATATAAGCAATATCTGCTGGTAAACCTCATAATAACGTTTAATAAATACTTTACAGCTTGATTGATTACAGGTGCGCCCGCCTGCGACAGGTGAGTACGGCTTAAGGACGCTTAAGTAGCTGTTGCTGTGGCTGCTGCCGTTGCTGCTCTCGCTGTTAGTCAAAGTAATTTATGCGCCCAGAAACTCGTTGTCGTGTGGCAGCTACCACACAGATTGGGTCCCATGTGGCTGAATATAATCAATGCGCCGCCCGCCCATTGTGTGCTTATGTTTATCCTTTGGCTATGGCTCCAGATCTGGCTCTGGCTCTGGCTCCGACTTGGGTGAATCGCCTGAGCTTGCAATGAAAACTCACTGACCTGGAAACTTTCTAACGCCGTTTGCCTTGGCTCTGTTGGCCAAGCGATGGCTGAAAGTGTTTTAAGGGCGTCAGTTTACTTCCTTTCTTTTTTTTTGTGGAAGGACGAAACCCTTTTGTGCTTGAACGAATGTATGTGCATAACATTAGGAGTGGGCCCGCTGGCAGCGTTTCACATAGTTCGCTCTGCGAGTTGTGGCACGCTACTTGATTAATGTCCAAAGCGCGCAGTTTATTTTTAGCCGCATTAAAAGTTAATCAAGTGCAAAGCACAACAAAATGCTTCGCTTAATTAGCAACAGTTTCCAAAAGTATCTTTCCAACACACACATGCATAGATCTCTGTCCGAGCTGCGATATGTTTGTTTTTGTCATTTTCGCAACGTATTTATAAAGAAAATAAATATTTTTCATTGTATTTTGGCCACAATCAAGGAACTCGCCACAGCAAATCGAGAGACGTCGCTTTCGACATCTGCGTCCGGCGTTCATTTTGGGCAACTTTCAATCTGTCTGTCGCATTTGTCAGCTTCAAATGCTGAATGAAGTGGGCGTACGTACGCTGGTCATGCGACTGCCTTTCATTACTTGACGCATCTAAATAGCTACTCAGACTGACTCACGCATACAGGCACACACAACAAACACAATAGCGAGGGCGAATCGAGAAATATTTCCATTCTTATAGTACATACAAGCTAAGACTTTTCTTTATTATGTGAGCGAATATATTCAAAGCTTGCAGGACGGATTTTTACTTATAAATTGCTCATGGACGTTTTTAGTGCTTTCATATTGGGCTAAGGCATAGTTGGTTTTGCATAAAGGAAATATTTTCACATTATAAATTAAATCATTATGTCGTTATTTCTATATCTATATATACATATAGACTAAATTATATTAGATAAATATATAAGAGTCTACATAGGAATAAATATATACATATTTATTATACCAATATAGATAAATGTTCTTGTATAAAATAATCCCTAAAGTTCTATTATATTATATTATATAAAGTGTATTCAGTAAGTTTCTGATCCTCTCTCTTGAACCTCATTTCAATTCAAGTCAACACATTTTCCACATTTCATTTAAATTAACAGCCTATACTTATTGAACCACCCTCGCATTTACGACTCCTCTCACCTTGGTGGTGCGCGTTTTGCGCCATTGCGAAGTTTTCTTCGTTGTTGTTGTCTCCTCTTCCTCAATGACGTCATTGTCGTTGAGGTTCGTGTCATTGGCAGTGTCTGCCATATTGTAGAGTGTTTATGTTTGTGTTTTAATCCTGAGAGGTGACAAGTGTTATCCTTATCCTTATGCTTACGCGCTGCTTTGTGTGCTTTTGTTAATTTGTGAGTTTATTTCATGGCTCTCAGGAATTTCTCTTGGCACTTGAACACGAAAAACTTTTCGACTTCAACTTCTCTATTATTTATTCAATTTATATGGACACTTTTTTCATTTCGCTTTCACTCATTTTCACTGGAAGCACATTATGATATTAATTGGATGCGATATTTTTGGACATATGTGAGCAGCACTTATATATACCAATATATATTCATATATATGAGAAATATAAAGCATTCAGCTGACTCGGCTTTTAATTTATTATTACAGCTGCCTTGAGGCGCATTTTGGCCAACAATTTGTTTTGTTATTAAATAAAAACGAATTGTTTGCATAATATGCACAGATATAATTAATGAAAGTATGAAAAGGAAATTTAAATAAACGCTGCTTGCCAACAGAATTTTCTATATATTAGGGCAAACATTCAAATTATATTATTAAAAACAAATATAATAAAAATAGTTCTATAAATATGCAACCAGAACACAAATCGTAAACTTCAAAACAAAACTTGTGTTTTTATTTAATAAAAAATATTCCATTTCATTAAAAGCTTGTGGTACATCTATCTATATAATTTGATGGCCAAGTTTAAGCCAAATCAAAGCAACTCGCAGCCCATTGGGAGATGCTCAATGATACTTAAGTAGCACCGGAGATTGTGGCTCTGCACGCACACTCACACACACATACATATATATGTGTATATAGTCCCTCAATAGTTGAAAGCAATTTCTATTTGTGGTATTCCCATTTGCCATTTAACTCGAAAAACTATTTATGTGCGTTCAACTAACAAAGTTGGCCAAAATACAAGACAAGCGAGCAGGTGGCCAAATGAGCTCGAGAGCTGACAGCAGATTAAAAGGAAATGGAGTTTAATAAAAAAAGAAGAAAATTCGAAAACAAAATAAACTTTCAAAATTGTGTTGTAAAATGTAAAAACACGTTTGCTAGGTTGGCTTTAAAATAAAATTTCCAAAGGCTTTTTTTCCGCTGACCAGCTTCAAATGCATTTTTCATGTGTTTTCATTTAACGTTTGATATCATTGTTAAATGTTATTTGAGTTTTTATTTCTTTTTTTCTTTATTGATTTTGTGTAGTGTGCACTGTTTTTTTTTTTATGTTACATGTGTGTGTGTGTGTTATGTATTTAAGTTTGTGCATGTATATTTTTTATACGAATTTTTTTTTAGCTGTGGTTGTGTTTCATTGTTGTTGTTGAATTGCACTTGTTGTTGTTGTTGTTGGTACGTGTATTTCGTATTTTTGTTTTAGCATTTTTTGATAACGCGTGGGTGTTTTGTTTGTTTGTTGTTGTATTTGTTTTATATTTGTTGTTGTTGTTGTTGATTTTGTTTTGTTGTATACCAGTATAATAGTAGAGTATATGCAGTGTTATTGTGTGGTTTTATCGCCTTCATATGCATGCAAATTCGAAATGCTAAAAATTCAACTGGGCCATCAGGCAGGCTGGCAGGCAGTCCACAATAGCAAATGGCAACAGCAACAGCAGCAGCAGCATCAGCAGCAGACGCGCTCGCGCTCGCAACGAACTGAGTTTGCTTGATTTTCAGCTGAGGCAGCCAGCCAGCCAGCCAGCCAGTCAGCCCGAGGACTATTCAGGGTGGGGGCGTTTCTGTTCGGGGTGTGGTGTGCTCTGAGGGGGGGGCCCGCCTGGCGAGAGTCGGTCGCTAATAGAGCGGCGCACACAATCAACACTTAATGTTGCCGCGGGGACGCAGCGGCAGACTAACACAATTTGCTCATAATCTTAAAAATGAAATGCTTCACAGAGACACACACACGCGCATTTGAATGTATATATGTATATATGTATATAAATACGTATATGTGCGTGAGTGTGTATGGCCACTTTAAATTATACACTTTTGAAAATGTGTGCGCAAAAATATTTGCCGCTTTACATTTTGGGTTTTTCTTTATATTATTATTATTCGTTTGCTTATTTCGTATTTTTGCTTTTCGTTTCTTTTTTTTTTTTTTTTTTATTTGCATGCCGTCAACGCGACGTATGCGTAATGTGAACGTTTGTATTCAGGAGGGGGACGGCGGTTGGTTGGCTATGCCGCTAGAGAGTGGAAAAAAATTGGCTTTCAACGAACTTGCGAATACGCAAACAGGTGAATATCTGTTGACCACACTCGCTTGAGAAATTATAGCGAATTCCTTAACATTTTCTTTCTTGGCCGCGCGCAAAACACGAAAAACAAATTTCGACGGGTATTAAAAAATGCGAGAAATATATAAAAAAAAAAGAAATGAAAATGAAAATGTGATTGTGATTTTATATGTCTAGCCGCAAAGACTCGCTTGCCAACGGCTCCGTGCGCTAGGTGCTGCGCGTGGCACTCAACTGAACTGATCCGAAATGAACTGAACTGACGCTAGGATTTGCCTGTCGTTTACAGCTTCCAGGCCAGGCAGCCGTCGTTCTTGGCCTTTGTTTCTCACCTTTGTGTGTGCAGCGCACTGGTAAGCAAATTCTGCGTAAATGTAAGCTAATGTTCATTTTGTTTTGCTGCCGCCGCTGACTTGCTGTAATTAAGCAAATCACGCGGCGCCTGTCGCCGTGCACCGTGGACAACCTTGTCGCGTGAACAGTTTATTGCGTTGCGACGCAACGAGCTCGGCTATTTGTCACACTGTCTAATTATAGAGCAAATCATCTGCACACCGTCCGCATTCACCTATATCTATATCTACATGTATATCCAATGGCTATAGCTGTCTCCATAATTATCGCAAATATTGCCAATTTCTCTGGGGCCATCGTAAATCGTTGCTGCCGCTTGTCATTCGAATTGCTAACAATTTGCGCTGCAGCGCGCCTGTCTTGGCCAGCTCAAGCTCATTGCTCAGCGCTAATTGTTCCCATCGATTTGCCTTCTAAATCTGCCATGGCCAACTGCGACAACTGCAGTCATTGTGGACGCGGATGTGACTCTTTGGCCGTATGACCGCTCAATGGAGCTTGTCAAACTGTCAGCGTTTTTGCCTCGCCACAGAGTGCAACGGATGCCAGAGCAAAGCCAACTGAAAACCAATTAAAACATTCAACTTTGCCCGTTCGCAACAACTTGACATATTTCTAATTAATAAACAAGTAAATTAGTTTATTTTAGTCTCACGAAACTAAAACAAAAAGCAAGAGTGAAGGTTTTTTTGGGTTGCTTTTGCTTATATATATTTATATAGGCAGCATTGTTTTTATTTGTTTTTTTATTTTTTATTTTGCACTCAAAATATGCATCAATCTTAAAGAAAGAGCTTTGTGTATAAAGAAAACATTCATAAATAAGACATTCCCAGTTTATCCCACAATTTTTGATTCGTAGAAAATTTACAGGCTTTGTCTACACAAATTCTATTTACTTTTTAGTTATATATGTATATATACTTTTTTGTAAATTCAATTATTCTCGCTTTGGGTTTGTCCATGTTGGCTAAATTATTTAAAACGAATTGTTGTCTTTCAATTAATATAAAATTTTAAATTGCATTGACAACGCGCTGGAGGCTAGGCCTGAAGAGAACCCTAAATCCTGGACTGGTGTTGAATGCTCGTCCCTTAAGCCGTATAATTAATTGTTTATTTTCGCTCGCCAAGTTTACACAAAAGTTTCATCTCAAGTCGGGAGAATAAATGGCGAAGCTAACGCCCTCCCCCTTGGCTTCTGCTGCTGCTGTTCGTCTCGTTGCTGCATAAAAATAAACAACAACAAACGAATTGTAGGCTCAACGCCTGCTAAATATATACCGCGTTGAAAACTGTTCCAAAAAAAGAAAGAAATAAAATATTATTTATAGCCAAAGCAACAAAGCCAAAGCAACAAAGCAGCAGCGCCAACAAAATCGATGCGCGTTGAAATAATTTCGAATTCGTATACTGCTCGCAGCTACTGTGCCAGTTGCCTGTTGCCCGTGTGTTCGACAATGGTCTAGAATAAATGCATATCTATGTTTTCTTTAGCTGTGCAGGGTATGCATAACCTCTCCATTATAAAGGCTGTCAGCTGCACAGTCAAATTTCATCGACAGTTTGCTCACTCTACGCCTAGTCAATTTCAACTGTAGTTAAAAAAAAACTACCTTTGGTTGCATTTATTAGCAATTGGTATGTGACAGTCGGGCACATTTGCGACATTTTCGATTTTGGGGTCAGCAGATATTTGGTTCAGATCAATATGCGAACATATTTGATTTTCAGTTGCATTCAGCAAAAGCAACAAGAATGGGCCGCAGGCGTTAATATTCCAGCGATATGAAAATTTGTTGCTTCTCCGATTTATTGGCGTATCCGGCCCGAGGGCAACGGCTTCCATTCGATGACTTCGGTCTCCCCTTCCGCCTGCTGTGAGCTGATGTAAAAATAGTTGTTTGTAAACAAATGCAGACGGGGAACGAAAGTACTTTGACCTCGTCTCTCTCTGCTGCGCTGTCCGAGCGCTGTGACTGTATATCATTTTATCTAATTTACCTGTGCATATACCTGTGCTGTCCAACACAACCGCACAGTTTGACGGGCACTTCACTGTGGTTGAATGTGTGGTGAGTTTCTGTTCTCTTGGCAGGCAGCTGCGCCACGCCCACGGGTCCATGTCAGAAATGATCATTGACATTGTCGCGCTGAAGGTGTTTTACACTAATACACACACACACTCATACTCACACTTACACTCTCACTCACACTCACACTCACACTCAAAGGTGTGCTCTCACAGGTGGCGGCAGCTAAGAGCACCTCAGAGCAGCTTCAGAATTGCTCTTCCCAGCACACTAATTAGCTCTTTGACACACACACACACACAGACACACCTGCTGCTCCCCGAGTGGCAATTGGAAGAGTGAGAAAAAACTGTTGCTGCTCTTCTTTTGCTTGTTGCTTCGTTAGCTGTTTGCCTTTTTTGTTTTTTTGTTTTTCTGTTTTTTGGCATTACATTTTCCTCTTCTCGGCCGACGCGTCTTATTCATGGTTTCATTCTGAATGGCCGCGCTGCTTTCAAGGTAATTTTCAACGAGTGTTATTAAAAACTTGTATATAAACGGCAATTGTTATAAATAGTCTGCAATTGAAAGTGCCTGCGAACAACAAATCAAATGTGCTCGGCGAATTCGCATTAAAAGGGAATTGTTTAATGTCATATTATTGCGCGCTTGTCAGCAGCAAATGATAAATAATAAATAAATATATTTTTAATTGAAATACTTGTACCTCAACTGGAAATGTAGCATTGCGCACATTGATTGCATTGCAATTAGTTTCACGCTGGATGGCAAAAATAACAATAAACGCTTTGTTTTCCATTTGCATAAAAAAACATTTTCATTTCATTTAATGGCTTGCAATGCAGCACAAAGGACTGCCCCCAGCCTCGTGAATGTTTGGCCATGTGCCTGTCCACGCCCCATAAATATTATTTAATTATATATTTCTTTCTTAGCCATTAACATTATGTAGGTTATAATTTAAATAACCAAAGAGAGTGGGCATCTCATCAAAACATCAAATACCAAACAGATGAAAAAAAAACTAGGAAAATACAAAAAAAAAAAAAAAGAAATGTTTCTAAAGAATTTCGCCTCGACTGGGGTCGCCATATGAATACATAGAGAAATAGAAAAAATAGAAAGAAATATGAAATATGTATTTATAGAAAATCTTGTCAAGACGTTTCTATATGCAAAGACTAACAAACGAGCGTCTGAGTTAAGGGCATGCAGTCAAATGGGGTTTCGGCTGTGCATGAGCCTCATTTGAGGACAAGCAAATCCATTTGGAAGAGTTACATAACTGCTGATTGATATATGCATATACATATACGATTCTGAATCGAGTTAATTTAATAATTTTGTATTATTGTTGAGATTAACGCAATATTTAATATACAAAATATGGCATACATATTTTAATAATTAATTCATTACATGTAAAAATGCTTTATTATAAATAATATTTTAAAAAAAGCGTAAAGTGTATAAATATACAAATTAAAAAAAAAAAAAGATATAAAATTATGAAAATATAGCAGAGAGAAATAAAAAGCTGTTGAATAAATTATAAATAAAATAAATATAAAAATTCTATGAAAATTGTTGTTAAAAATTATGATAATAAAAAAGAAATAAAAAGCTGATGAATAAATTATAATAAATTTTTATATAAAAATTCAATGAGAAATTATAAAAACCAGACCAAAAACCAGATGAAAAGCAAATGAATAAATTGTAATAAATCTATATAATTATTGTGATATATATAATTATATACGCAAAATTTGAATACGAAAACTTTGAAATATATATTTAAAAAATATATAATTAAATATATATAATCTCAAGAAGAAATTGGTAAAATAGAGCAAACCAAAAATTATTAATATGTATATTTAATAAAATATATTAATAATAAAAAATAATAATATGCATATTTTAAATAATCAATATTTATAATTAATAAAAAAAAAAAAAAAAAAAATATACAAAAATATTCTCGAACATAAAAATATGTTATGCATGAAACTGAGCAATAAAAATCTTAGCAATAAAATCAAAAGTCAAAATAATTTGATTAGATAAATATTTTAAAATTTGAATTCGCCATTCGATGATCTATTATAAGTTGGCGCATTCGCTGGTGCTGCACTCAAATACACATTAGATACATGTGTATCAGAGAGATATTAAATAGTATAAATTAATATCTTACAACGGGGCTGGATGTTGTTGCTGCTGTTGTAGTTGCTGGTTCTAATAGCTCGTTGATTTACGGATCGGCTTGGCCGCACGACATTTTTATGTGTGCCTCGATTTATATGCATTTCTAATGGGGCGCCCGGGCTAATGGCGTGAGAGGGCTGCTGCATATTAATCATGCGCAGTGCTAAACGGCCGAGTTAGCCAGAACAGTGCCACAGTGCCACAGCGACACCAGAGTCAGGCGGACAGATTAAGCAATCGAGTTCGCATTTCGATTTAAATGTCGCTGAGCACTTCCGGGATTAGCGCGTCACCAGCTGCCTGCTGCCTGCTGCCCGCTGCATGCTGGCTGCCGATAGCTGTCGCTCTCGTCGTGTTGTGGACATGTTCGGTGGGCTAGTCAACTAATTAGTGATGCATGTGGCAATCAAGTTGCATTGCAGTTGCTGGCTCGTTTCATTGCATTTTAGTTCGCTGCGCATACGCCCTGTTGGCCAAACATTATTTTATTTTCGTTGGCCATTACAAAACCAACAATCAGCCAGGCGGAGGCGGCAGCACAGGAAAACGTTTTAGTGAATATAAATTGAAAGTCTTTTGGAACATGTTCTGATGTATTGTGTGTTTACATGTGTGCGTATGTGTGTGACTGTAGATTGCTTTGCGCGCTGTGATTTGTTTTGTGTTTCGCCTGCGAGCGCAATTCTGCAGCAGATGTCAGCGTCATGTCGTGTTGTTTTTGTTTTGTTCTATTTTTTTGCTCCCCTTTGTTCGTTTTGGCGGTTGAGCCACATTCTGATTGATTACACGAGTGCGATTGCAGACAATAGAGCATGCTTTAAATAGTTGCAAAACGTTTCTGACAACTGCAGCAGAGTAACTGCTGTCTGTCAATAGTCAAGGGACATATCGAATACAATGGTATCAAATTAACACTGTGGACAGTCGATACGGTGAGAATGACAAGCGAAAGCAAATGCAATTCAATTTAATATTCTCATAATTAATTTCAGTAATAATAACAATGCATTCATTTAAAAGCAGCCCACGGCATAAGACTGACTAAGCTGCTTAGCCAGAAAACAATTATTTAGTTGGGCTCGTCACAGGAGGGATGTGGGTCCGGACTTGCAAAATCAACAGACAGCCATCGATTCCCGGTTAAACAGCGGGATGAGGCGGGTAACGTGGCTGCTTAAACGATATACTCGGAAGCCCAGCTCAGATAAATTGCTAATAAGCCACAGGCAAGGCAAGGCCCTTGCCAAAACCCTAATAGATACAACAACAATAGAAGCCGGATAGTCGGTAGATAAAAGTGTATCGATTGCAGTTTGAGCAGAATGAAAACGGCTCGACGGGCTGATGAGGGTGTGCTGTGAGTATTGTTGCTATCGTTTATTTTTAAGCATATTGAAAATCAGCTGAAAAGCAAGCACAGCGAATGAAAAACAATTTTATTAAGTGAAAAATACGTAGCTGAAAATAACCCGTAGCCAAAAAAGAAAAAAAAAAAAAATACATCAACAGCCACAGCCACAGCCCGAGCTAGAGGCAAAGTCAAAGCGAAGGCGACACAAGTCCTTGGCAGTGGTAAAAACTTGTATTTATACCCAAGAAAGACAAAAGGGTAAATCAGGGTATTTCGAGTGCATAAAAAGCTGATCTCTAACATGTTATAAGATTATCGAGTTTATTGCGCATACGACACGTTGCACAAATTCAGTTGTCAAGCCGACAATTTAATGCTCTCTGCAACGTATTGAGTGCTTTTGTAAGATAACATTTTACAGAGTATCTGCTAGTTGAGCAACAAGGGGAAATGTTTTTTTTTAGTGCACATTTTGCTTGTTTTTTATTTTCCTCAACGGGTTGAGAACATTGCGCGGGCGGGTGGGAAATGCGATTGAAAGATGCGTTGAAGTGTTGGCAGCGACTTCGACTTTGACGTCGACGCCAATTCACCTTGAACCACACACGCACAACAACCGCATCGGCAACAGTGACGACGACGGCGGCTGCGACTGCGACTGCGACTGCGACTGAGCAGCAGACACAATTAAGTGCAAAGAAAACGGAAGCATGCGACGAAATTTTACGAGCGGAGCAGGTGACTGATACGTTGGCGTCAGCTTTTTACATAAAAGATTGACAAGTGATTTTCCCACCAATACATACCTACACACACAGCCACACACACAAACAGGTGAAACAACAATGGCTTTTTGTGTGAAACCCTTCCTTCAACCATGCCGAAATGTTAGCCAAATTGTTTACTTATTTTTGAAGGGATCTGTGCAAAATTGTTGCTATAGAGCCGAGAGCGGCTTATTGGACTTTCAATTTGTCTAACAAGATGTGCAGCTTACCTTTTCATCTAGTATAGCCATGTCTGCCAATTGCCTCTGGAACTTTGCCTAATCCGCTTTACAAAATAGATTCCTAGCTGGCAATCGTTGCGCAATTCGCGATCGATGGCAGATATCAAGCGGATTATTTATTTATCTTCGTATTGTAACTTTACAATATATATTTCGATATATATATATATATTTTTATAAATTTGTTGTTGTTGGTTTTTCAGCCACCCACACACACACCCACACAAACACTAACACACTGACCCAGAGGATTCGATTGGGAGATTTTGTTGGTCGCGCGTCACAAACTACGCAAAATGCGCACAGAAAATTCGCATAAAAACTAATCTATTTATTTAGCTGACTGGCACGCCTCCATTAGTGCCATTCCAGCAATAAATCAATAGCTTTCGAATATGCTCGAATTTACTTGATGTATTTGTTTATTCGATTCGCGCTGCGCCTTGTGTTTTTGAGTCTTGTAAAGCAACTGAAATTGGAATTGAGGCAACATCGAAATGCAATCAAAGTGCTGCAGTTCAATCAACATTTCTACTTTCGAGTGCCTTTTGTTCTTTACGGGATCTGTAGCCAAATAAATTGCAATGCGCATTACGAAAAGCACATACACATTGCATACATATAGCTAAATAGGAGGGGACTAACCGCTAGCGACTCGGGTCTGTGGGGCTCTGGGGCTGGCCAAGTGCATCAGAACTTTCGATTTCTATCGCTTTGGTTGGTGTTGACAAATTTTTGGCATATCTGCTAATATTCAAGGCAGCTGCTTAGCATATTTGATTAGTGGCAAGGAAATGGCTGAAATGCCATGAGGGCTTAAAGAAATCGCACTGGCAAGAACTACTCAACTATAGATTTGGTAATTCCTAACAAAATATTAGCTCAGAGTGTGGGCGACTGTCAGCCAGGAGATGTACATTTAGGAATCAAAAAGCTAAAAGCTGTGGTTCACTCTCTCCCCCTCTCTTTTCCCATGTATTAATAGAATCTCAAGACTAAATTTAAATGACGAAATGTTTTTGTTCAGATCTCTTTATCGTGTAGTAACGTTTACTTGTCTGCCAGTACAGGATAATATTTAGTTAAATATTGTTACACTGTCAAAATAATAATAAAACAAAAATATAATAAATAAATAAATGAAAATACAAATAATTTTAAAACTGATAATAGATCGAACATTCTGTATACAGTGGCTCACAGCTTATTTCGTGCAGCGGTATAGTAAAACTTTAAAGACGTATTGCCGCAAAACCAGTAAAGATATCCAAAAAAATTTAAATGAAGTCTTATTTATTAGGTATTCATTTATATATTAAGGCACTGCATTGTTTTTCTATTCTAATAAAATAGCACTTAAAACTAACGAAAACTGAAAAAACTGGCTTTTTCTAAGTCACAGTTTATTTCGTGCACTGCACTTAACACTCCAAATTATCAACAAACTCTTAAATTATTATTTTGTATGATCTCATTTATGTTTAATAACCTCTTACAAACGTGATTCCATCGAGTTTACCAATTTTTGGGGGAAATATATAATATATGATTCAAATTTGGAGCTGGCATTCAAAATATAGCTAAAATCCATATTGTATAATATTCAAAACAAAATCTAGCAAAACGAAATATAATAAAAAAACTAACTGAATTTCAATAATGTTCGATGACATTAAAAAGTAAACATTTATCGATTATTCTATATAAACTCGAAATAACTTGAAATAAATGTTTTCAATTTAAAATATCTTTCCATCGAAATAATTATAATTTGTTTAGATAAAAGTCAATGAATATGTAGGTTTATATAGTTGCTATAATTATTGTAGTAGAACCTACATTTTTGTATTCTTTTCATATTCTATAAGCGCATTTTGAAAAAATGCTTTTAAGAAGATAAGAAAGATTTCAGCAAACAAGTTAGATAATCAAATAAATGTGTCTTAATCTCCGAAATAAATACATAAATAGTTCTGAAATGTTGCAGTAAACAAGGGAAGCGAGAAAATAGCTCTTGTAAATATAATCGTAAGTCATAAATCAATTTAATTATGAAAATTAATTGAATTTATATGCGTTTAACTGCAAGCGTTAAGAGTATCCGACAAATATGTTAAAAGACCAAACCAGACCAGTCTGACGATGACAAGTGACGAAGCCATTGTTGTCGCTATCATTGCCGCACCACACTTAACAAACAGACAACATTTTCACAAGGTAAAAGGAAAAGAATAACGCATGCCACGCCCACATGGCCCACATGGCCCACACGGCCCACCCTGCCAACACAGCCAGCCCGGACTTGAAGCTGGAAAGTGTCAAGTGCTGCTGTGAATTATGAGCTGGATTAAATGTCGATAGCAGTAGCGTCGGCAGAGCGTGAAAGCAGCGAATATGAATATAAATGGGGATTATTTATTTACGATGTGCCGGGCAGCAAATCACGCATTGCTTTGTATAAATAAGCAGCTGTCCGTTAGCCTTAAATTATTAATTGGGTTATGCAAATGCTCGGTGTGTAATCAACAATAAACCTGGCCGAAAACATATTGCAAATAATTAATAAAGCAAACATCAGAAATCGAAAGTGTAAATACCATTTTGCACTCTTTTTAATTAACTCTCTCCCTCTTTCTCCCTCTCTCTTTCTCTGTGTCTCTGTCTCTATACTTTTTAATTAAATTGCAAAGCAAAATTATGCTCTATAGGTAAATTTTTATTTCTCTGTCAGTCACATTCAATTTTCAATATTTGTAGAGGCAGGCTCAGTTAAAGCTGCTTTAATTTGCTTCTAAATTGTTTATTTCAACTCATTGAGTATCCGGATTAAATATTTGCATTTTAGAACAATGCAAAATATTTGCCTAGCAAACCAGAACTCTGGTTTGCAAATAAAATTAGTTGAATTTTTAGTTAATATAATATTCATAAATTATTTGGTATTTAGTGTTTGCAAAAATAATATTTGAGTAATTTTTCTAATTATGTGGAATTCATTTGAAATACAAAATGATGTTGAAAACTCCTAAAATATGCAGAAATATGTAAATGACTGAAGAGCTTTAAAGCATTTCAAATTCAATTCTATTTAAATTGTGCTTCAACAGAGTGAATTAGTAAATGCTTAAATTGAATTCAAATCTCTCATGGATTGGCCTCACCTCACTCGACCAGTGCAGTCAGTGTATTAGAGAGTCGGCTTTGGCAGCTAGCTATAATTTGGAGTAACTAGTTGTTAATTCTCTCCTGTTTCGATGCTCTTGGAGCACATTTGGACAATTTCCGTTTGGGTTGAGAAGTGTTGCGTCCAAGCGCTTTCTCCTGTTTCGTCGGATGGGTTAGTTAATTGCGATTCAGCCCATTTGCATTTGCATTTGCCGTTGTCAGACATATTCAGCAGACAACGGGCACAGCACAGCTGGCAGGCCAAGCTGTTGCCTACAATGCGTTGAATTTACCCAATTGGCAAATTTCCTCATTGATTTGCCAACAGACAACGATGACGAGGGCAGACAATGGCCCGAGCATCGAAGACGGAGGGCTGCATGGCCCTATCTGCAGCTGGCTTCTGGCATTTTGGTCTGTTCTGTGGGTTTCGGTCAGAGGCATAGGATTGATACATGTTGCCAAAGTGGCAGTAAGTAGATGAGTTGTGCGGTGGTGCGGTGGTGCGGTTGGCAACTTGCAAAACTACGCAAAACATTTTGTAAATTGAATTTGTGTTTTGAGTTTTATGCGCCGCACACCAAATGTAATTGAAATAAGTAAATATCAATTGAATATCCGCCAGCGGGCAGCAGGAAGTTTATGGAAGGCAATGAAATTATTTGTTTGCCCAGTTGATGCGGCATTGATGTTGTTGTTGCTCTTGCTCTTGTTCTTCTTGTAACAACAACTTGTAAAGTAAACTCTTTGCGGCAAAGTTTCCGTTGCGGCAGGTCAAAATCAAACGCATTGCTGAGAGATATGCCTTCAGGCATTAGCAAATAAATCTGTGCCTGGCAGGGGCAGGGGCAGGGGCAGCTTATGAAAAGTGCTTGTAAATTACAAGAGATATGCCACTCATAAAACTGATTTATGCCAAGTACAATAGCAACAAACAATGCTCACGTTCGACGCATATCGTGCTAAAATTGCTCTGCTCAAAAGTTAAACAGCGGCCGACTGCCAAAATAAATGGCACGTTTATCATACGCCCAGTGGGCCCAGTGCGTTCAGCAATTTGGCAGCAGTATTTATATACCACAAACACGCACACACACACACACACACACACACACATACATACATACATATATATATATATATATACTGATGAGCATATGAACAGTTTGTATATGTCACGCCCCCCTTTCACCGCTGCCCCATCCCGTCCGGCCTGACGCAGTGGCATACTTAGACTATGGCTATGTTTTGCTTGATGTTTTCGCGTTTGCTTTTCAATTATATAAACATATTTAGATTATATTCAGTTAACACTCACACGCACAGTCGCATATGTTGTGCGTGTGTGCATTAAAATTATAAATTGTTTGCTCAGCAAAAAGCAACCAAATAAATAAATTCAAAGCAACGAAAGCCATGAAACGAAACAAAACGCAACGAAACGAAAAACAAACGCCAAGCGCATAAATAGCTGACCAAAAATCAAATATGCTTGGAGCAGCCAGGCCTGGGCCAGGGGGGCCAACGCGCAATGGGCGGCCACTGCCTTGGGAGAGCTGCAACAAATGAATGAAAATCAAGTGGCCGCAACATGACATTGAATTGTTTTTGACTCGTTTTGTCACACCTAAATGCCATAACCATGTGAATACTATAGACTATATAAATATGCGTACCTCATATGTAATTATATATGTATGTATATGCATGTGAGTGCTAATGTCTGTGTGTGTGTGTGATGACGCGTGTGAATTATTTTGTGTGGTCTTTTTTGAGGCGCCAGCTGCGTTGACAGCTGTCAATGCGACTGACGCATAGGGCTACGGCCCAGCAGTGGGCTAAGGCAACGGGCCAGGGTCGGGCACAACGTTGGTTGAGCGCAGATTCCGACAATATATATCTGCTCATTCAATGCCAACTTAACCAAATATGTATATGCGTGTGTGTGTGTGTGTGCCTTTGAGCCGCCGATAATTCCATTAATGTGTTTGACCAAATATTCAACTGCAAAGTTGCCTCTCCATCTCAACGCACGCGGCTTTGTGTGATTGCTTACGCCTTGCTGCACTAATCGGCATGCCTCATTGGGCGCTGCTGTTGGTTTCTCTCTGTGTGTGTGTGTGCTACGGAAATTTGCTAATCTAAATAGCCAACTGCATCAATATCAATTTTGCCAACTACATAGATCCATTAGCAAATTAGCAGAAGGCCAACAACGGCAGCAAACTACGGCTAAGTCAACTGTAAAATTAATGGATTGTGTCAAATCTCGTATGCTGCTCATTAAACACATTTTGCATTCTCAATTTAAGCCTGACCACAGTCACGTACCCATGCGGTTAGCAGACGCCTGCGGCCAACTATAAAAATGACAAAAAGACCACGTGCCTCATTAAGGACATGTTCCGAAGCACGCTCGCAACGGACACACGTAACACAATTAGCTGACCTGCGGCAGCCATAGACATCCACACACACACACACACCCACACACACATACCATGAAATTGATGCATATGAGGAGACAACAAGCATTTGCGTTGGAAATTATTTGCTCTTAAGCTAAAGATTCATCATAAAGCTTATCAGGCTCTGAGCAAAATATTACCCATTAAAAGCTAAAGCTTAACGAACACTACAGTGCTTCATAAAAGTTGGTGCAATTTAAAATAATAGTTAGTATTAAAATAGAACAAATGAAAAGCTTAAGCTCAACTATATTTTTAGTATGACATAAAAGTTAGCACACACTAAAATTATAGCCAACACTATGTGCAAACAAAAATTCTAAATTACATTATTAAATATATTATTAAACTGTAATCTCAGTGTTTCATATTAGCTGAAGCACCCTACCAAGTGCAACAAAATTACAAATGAAAAGCTAAAGCTTAACTAAAATTTTAGTATTACATAAAAGTTAAAACCTCTTAAAAAAAACTATTTAATACTAAGTAGTAACCACTCTTAGTGCAGTTCAAGGCTGCAAAAGCTTTACAAACTAGAGTATTTACGAGTTATTAAAGGCGTTAGGTATTTAGCTTAACTCTGGCATGACTTTCAGCCAGTGTCATTGCAGCATAGCTGTTGCTCATGTTGCGCCAATCTGAAATCATGTGCGTTACGCATTTCCCTTCATTTCGTTTAACATTTGACTCTTTGGAAACGGCAAAGGACAAAATGTCAAATCAGCCCCAATACGAAAATCTCGTAATCGCAAATTTAATTTGGGCCGCATAACATTTGAGCAAACAAAAACAAAAAAAAAGTAAAACGAAAACAACGCCCAGACGGCCATAAAACAGCAATAAGAGTTGGCCAACAACAGAAATCAATTGAGGCGGCCTACATAGAGTCAAGATAGCGCTGCAATGGCCGCACGCGTCGCTGCCGCGCCAAACCGGAAATGCAATTTGTAATTTGTGCAACAAAATTTGCTGCAATTAATTGCAATATTTGCCTGCCTGTGCGCCAGACTGCAAGACACGGAAACCTAATTTTTTTTTTTTTTTTTTTGTGATTTTTTTCTAGGCAACGCAGAAATTATTGCATTTCATTTGAATAATTTTTTGTTGCGATTTGTTTTTAATTTTTATGATCGTTTTTTTCTCTGCTTTCTTGGCAGCTATCACAGCGCATTAAGTGATTTGTGCTTAACAATAATTTGTGTTTTTCTTCTTCTTCTCTTTTTTTTGTGATATTCGTAATTTGCGCTGAAATCAAACAGCTGCAGAATTTGCGACTTTGTGCCAGGCGTCGTCGCCTATATAAAGTGTGTCCGCAGCAACAGATATATATCATATACTGTGCACACATACACACACATACACAGCTGAGCATGAGATATATACATGCACTTACATACATATGCATATGCTTCGCATATATATTCTGCTATTGTATATATGCTAACTTGATTTATGGCATTTCTACGGCTATATAAACAATTTGTTAAGACGCACACACCGAGAAAAATGATTTCTTATATTTGTATATGTATATGTATATGCTTATGTATGTGCATATAAGTAAATAACGAATTTTGACATGTTTTGGTTATTTCCATCACTGATCCAGCCCTGGATTCATGAATTCATGTATTTCATATCATTTCTAGCACTCACCTCGGTTATTTTCATGGTGCGCTTGACCGTCTTGCGGGTTACTTCGGTTGTCTCCTCGACAACATCGCCATCCTCGTCAATGGCTTCGGTGACCATTTTCTCGACCTCGCCGGGAATCACCTCCTCGGTGCGTTCGGTGACGACGCTGGTCTTGCTGCTCTCATCGGCAGCTGGCACCGAGTCCGAGGGAATTGTCTTGGTCTGCTCCTCCTCGGCGGCACCAACAACATCCTCATGGTCCGACATGCTTGCTAATTGTTTATTGTGTTTATCTCAAAGGCTTTATTCACTTCTTTGCAATATCTTTGGCTTTTAGGCTTTTGTTTTAGGGTCACTTTCACTATGTTCGGCGCTTGCTCACTAAATTTTTATAATTTTTAACTATTGCGACTATAGCGGCCCACCGACACGCACACTAGGGCAGCACAGACACTCAATAGAGAATTTCTCAATTTGTTTTGCCTGAAAGAAAATCAAGCAGAAATGAATATTTTCTATTTTTTTTTTCCTTCTTTTTTATTTTTCTTTCTTTCTTGTATGTGCTCGTGGCCCGCTCTGGGTTATTATATAAACAATCGAAATCTTTCAGACAGTAATCACTATTAACGTTCACTATCACGATCACGATCACGGTGACGATCACGAAGGGAATTGAGTTTAGCTTTACAATCACGAACCGAATTGCAACCTGGGAATCTTGGGAACTTGAATGCTTCTTGAGAGATGATCACTGGCGCTGGCTGTGTTTGACACTGCGAGAGTGAATGCTCAGCCAGCGACAACGAAAGGCGCGACAACAACGAACAACGAACAACGAATAACGATCAATGGACAATGAACAACGAACAGCGGAAAAGGAAGAAAACGACAACGTGAACGACAACGACAACGACAACAGAGACTGAGGTGGTGACAACAAAACGCCAAGTGACAAAACGGACGCGTGACAAATTGCAGAAATGAAACAAAATGAATTTCTTGTTGTACAATTAAAAACGCATAATTCGAGAAGAAATTCAGTTTGTTTCGTTTGTGCAGCAATAAATTGAAAATAATCAGCGAGCAGCGCCCAGCGACAACGCACGAGGCAAATTACACGATTCTGAGGCTTCTGTCCCGATCGATGGCACTGCTCGCCGTCTGGCCTGGCACCGGAACCGTTGCCGCTGCCGCTGCCGCTGCCATCGCCGGAGAGCGACCAAAATACCAAAATACCAAAATACAATACATACAACTAGTTGGACATGAGCTGTCTATGTGTATATTAATATACAAGCTTGAACGAATGTGTATATGTGTGTTTGCGTGTGTGTGTGTGTGTGTGTGTTCCCGGCGAGCGAGATGCCCAACTAGTCGGGATTACCAAAATAGTCACAGACAGGCGCAAGTGCGAACAGGACAGCTATAGTCAGTGTCCGCTCTTTGGCATCTCTGACGTTGGCTGCTGCGGCTGCGGCTGCTGCTGCGGCGAGTCGCTCTGAATTCAGATTTGAATGTTGACGTTCAATTCAATATTTTGGGCGAGCAGCTGCTGTTCGGGCGGTTTGCTAATTGTTTGACTGCTGCTGCAAGTGCTAAAGCCAAATCAGAAATGAAATTCGAAATTTCTGAAAATGCTGAGCGAATGGGCTGCAATTAGTGCCGCTGGCCGAGGCGTGAGCCGTGACGCATGTCAAATCTGTAACTGGTCCCCCGCCCCGCCATATTCGACGTGCGTTGTTGGCGCTATTTTGGTACACACCCCCATCCCCCCGTCCAACATCTAACAAACAATACAAGCCACTAGAAAGAGCGCGGAGCCAGAGCGAGAGTGCCGAAACGTAAATACCCTTGGACTAGGATATTGTTGATGTGTTTATTTAGTAAACATTCAATTCCAATAATTTTAAGTTCAACTGAGTTTTATTTATTTTGCAATTTCAATTGCCTAAGGGCTTTAAATAGATGAAGTGTTTTTGTTTATTTATTTATTTGTATTTTTATTTTTGTAACAGTCAAGTTCACTTTTCATCAAATGAATTAAATTATGAACAGGCAAAAGAACAGGCAGAAGGAAAGAATAATTTATTTATTAAATCTATTTATATAAAAACGTTAACTTATTTCCTTATTGAAAATTTGTATCATATATATATTTGTATTTGTATATCCCAAAGTAGATTTAAAAAAAAATTTTTATATTATAATTATTGATTATTCTCTATATATCGTTGTTTCGTCATTTTGTAACTTTGAACTTATCCATTAAATTTATTTATTAAATTTCATAAAATAATTTCTTTTAATTTATAATAATTTATAGTTCTATTTATATATGATCATTTTCACATTTTACAATAATAGTTTATTTATTTATTTTTTTAAATATTATCTTTCAAAAAGTTATATTTTACTCCATTTATTAAGTATCTTAATAAAAATAAAGCTGTGATACCCGCAGCTAGAGCATTTGAAACTAAAACTACATATTATAAACAGCCTGCTGGGGGACTGGGACTGGGCCATTGCTCGTGTCTGTTGTTGCTCTGCCTCAGCTGCCTCAGCTGCCTCAGTTGCCTCTGCTGCCTCTCCTTCTGCTGCTGCTGGGGCCGCTTTTACGGTCTCTGACTGTCTGGCCGTTTGGCCCAGCGGCATTTGCTTGGCCGGCGTTCGACAGCTGAGCGCTGAGTTGCAGTTGCCGCGTACAGGGTGTCCGAGCGTTTGGTAAAACTATCGTTTGTGGCTAGATTTTCATTCATCATGTCGACTGTGCACTGTGGCAGTGCGGACTTCCTGTAAAATCGTCTGAAAGATATATGAAAGACAAGTGCCTCGCTGTGCAAACAAAGCGCCGAATAAACGCAAGACATGAAATATTCTAAAATTAATGCTCGACAAATGTGTTTTTGGTCGGACAACGCAACAAGAAGCCCAAGCAACTCAAGATGACATACATATGTATATCTGCATATATGTGGAGGCAGATACAGATACAGATACAGACAGATACAAACAGATACAGATGCAGATACAGATACTGTAGCTGGCAGTGTGTGAAAGTAGATACATCGCTGATTATACTGCTTGTCTCGAGCAGCTGTAATTGGGGCTACATTGTGCGGGAAATCTGTCAAAGCGGCAACTTTACACCAGATTACAGAGCAACAGGCAAAGGGTAATGATAAAGGATAATGAGAAGCCGCCAACAGCTGTTAACTCTATGACGACGTAAAATCAGCGCTCAAATATGATTAATAAGTAATTTCTTTGTCCACAAGCAGCCCACTATGGGCTGCGGATTGACGCCAGAGTCAACGCCAACGCGTCAGAGGCGAGCGATATATGGAAAATCTTTAATAATAAAACACAGGCATAAATAAATTATAGGGCAGTCAGCGAGGGGAACGCAAAATGGATAATAAAACAAAGCGAAGACAGTCACAAAAACAAAAACAAAATGTAGGAAGCATAAAGAAAAACTCGCTCATGTGAAGGATGCAAGAAGAGTTGCCGCCCAGCCTCGACCCCTGCTGGTCCCTGGCTTTTGCTGTTTATCTCACGCAGTTACACAGTTGTAAATTGCACAAAGTAATTGAAGTATTTTTTATTATAAAAACAACAAGCTGTCGCTTCCCCCTTTCTTTCTCTCGCTCTCCTTCTCTCTTTCTATTCTTGCAAGAGTCGTTGACTTGCGCTGACCTAGGAGCAGACCAGCCCAGTCAGACCAGTCAGGCACAGGCCAAGAGGATGATATAAAGAACAGATACAGACAAGCAGCTGGCGTCTCAATGCCTTGCCAGTAGTAGCTTTGTTATACTCATGTGCACCCTTCACAATGCCAATTTTTCAGAAATAAAAAACTTTTGCCAATTGAATTGAACGATGCAAAACAGAGAAAGAACGAACGAATCATTCTCGCCGTCTGCTGGAAAGTGAATTGTACTGTAAAATATTGCAGTCGTTGGAATTATGCGAGAATCGACAGAATCCTATGGAGAAGTTTTATAAAGTTTCACGCTTGGTTTAAGCTTCATATTTATCAGATATTTTACGAAGCGAATAGAGTTTAATCTAGAATTATATTAAAATCAATTTTTGCGGGGCAAATAAAGCTGAGAGAGAGAGAGAGAGAGAGAGAGAGAGAGAGAAGGCTCTCTCATTGTTACGTGTTCATGTAATCAACGATAAAAAATTAAATTTGGCAAGGTACAATACTTTCTATAGTTATAGACTTTGCTTGCTCAGCACAAGAAATCTTAGTTTCAATGGGGCTACTCAGGCAATAAGGCAATGAAAATTTTAATACATTTAGAATTTGATAAGCTAAAATTATATATTTTGTTAGTAAAATAGATGTTTCTTTCGACGAACTGGACACATATTTGTAACTAATAACTCATATTCAATGAATTTTAATTCATTTTATTTCTTTTATTCATTTATCAAAGGACGACTATTTGTAGATAATAGCTTGTATTAAATTCAACTTTTTATTTCTTTAATACATTTATTAACTTGTTTATTTATTAAAAGTAATAAATTCTATCGGCTACCAATTAAGATCGTGACAAGGCGGAGAGTACTATGTTCTAATAAATGGCTAAATGGCGTTAATTATGTAAGTTGAGCTTTCTGCTCTAAGAGCAGCAAAAAAGTAAAACTCAATGGCTCGCCTTGAGCTTCTGTTTGAAAATTATATGTATTGGTATTCTATTTAGTTTTTGAAAGTAATATAAGTAATAAAAGTGTTGAGCTTAATTAATTCATAAGCATTCAAATGCCTTAACAGACTTTCTGTCTGTTCCATATTCTAGCGTAGATACATTATATTTTTATCAAATTTATAATATAATGGAAGAGAATTTGAAATTTCTTTTTATGAAATATTGTACACCAAAATTAAAAGAAAGGAGGCGGGAAGCGGGCGGAGGAAGGGGGGGCGAGGGGAGACGGGGGCGGAAAGAGAGGGAAAACGAACAGGGAGGGGAAGAAGCCCTGAAGGCCAAATAGAAAGAGGGGGGACAAAACGAAAAAAGGGTAAGGGGAAAGAAAGATAAAAGAGAAAAAAGAAAAGAGGCGCGCAGGCGGGAAAAAGAGGGCACAGGCAAGAGGGAGGGATGGAAAAACGCGGAAGGAAGGGGAAAGAAGAAGAGGGCGCAGGGGAGAAAAAAGGGCAAAGGGAAGAAGGGAAGGGAGGAGAGAGGTGTGGGCGGCCGGTAAAAGGGAAACGGAAGGAAAAGAAGGGGAAAAAAGAAGAAGAAAGAAGAAGAAAGGAAGGGCGACGGCAGGAAAGAGAGAAAAGGAAATAAGAAAGAAAGAATAAAGAGAAAGGAGAAAAAAATAAACAAAAAAAACAACAGAAAGGGGAAGAAAAAATAAAGAAAGAAAGAAAAGAAAGTGAAAGAAATAAATAATAATATACAAATAAATAAATAAATAAATAAGTAAATAAATAAATAAGTAAATAAATAAATAAATAAATACAAAATTAAATACATAACATTTTTCATTGAACTTGTAGTATTTTCGATTAATAATATACCATATTTATTTCAATTTTAATTACCTAATCTTACTTACTTATTTAATGAATCTCAAGCAATCGACAGTTGCAGAAAATTCAATTGAAACTCGCTCAGCTCTATTTGAGAGACACACATGAGGTTGGCAAACAAATATACTGTTCAAATTGAAAAACAGTTTCGTGGCCGGCAAATTGTTTGAGCTGCGATTTTGCTTTTAACTGTAACGCAATGCAGTTAGCAAGGGATTTCAATTTCAATACAAATGCACACACTCACACCTACACATCCACACATTCAGGACAATCGAAGTTTGCAGGAGCTGTTTCTGTGTCTTCTGGATTTGGCTGGTGCTTCGATTCGTTGTCTGTGTATCTTGGCCAGAGGCGATGCTGCTAGCCGGGCAAACAGAAATGGAAATAAATAGTTGCCTAGCTCTTTTGTCTAATTAAAACGTTTCGTTTAGTCTTACTTTCTCGCTCTCCCTCTCTGTCTTTTACTTTCTCTATTTTTCACTGTGCTTGTGTCTGTGTGTTTGTGTGTGTTCTAGCCAGTTCAATTTGTGGACGCCATAGACTCTCACACACACACACATATATATATATACTCTGATATATGTATACTGTCTCACGTATTGAGTAAGCTGGAATACGTGCGTGGGAAGCTGTCAACTCCTGGTTTCTATGCTGGCTGTCAATCTGTTTCATCTTCATTTCGTTTGCCTACCACCTTTTTGCTTGCTGCCATATGGAGCTGGGCCTTTGGCCAACCATTATGATGATTTATGGGCGGAAATTATTTTTTTTGGCCCGCCCATTGGCTGGGCGCGAGTCTATGAAAACTTTTGCTGCCCACCTAAAAGCATGCAACAGTTTACATTTTCAATTCCGTTTGCCGCACAGATGTCTTCGTATTTTCCACACTCGAATGCTTCTTTTAATTTGAAAAGCCCCAATTCCACACGCATTCCACTGACCGCAGATTGATGAGTCTTAACTGGCTTTGGCGGAGCTTAAAATGTGTCATTTCCCGTTAGGAAAGAGTGTTTGACAATTTGGAAGCGAATGATTTGATTATGTTGTGTGGTTTTTGCTGTGTGTCGCGCGGCAGAAGCAAATCAACAAGTTGCCGTTGGCTATTCAAAGTGCTATAAAACATCGTTTATGGCTAAAGCTGGGATGCAAAGCTTTTTATTATAGCTTAGCAAAGAACCCAGCATGCATACGGTTATGCAAAAGCTCCACGCCTGGAAGTGTCCGAGCTTGAAAGCTCAGCGAGTGCAAACACAGCGCGACGTTGGCGTTTACTCTGAAATTCAATTGGGATTTTGATATCGTTCGGTGCTTTACCCACGGTGCTGAGTCAGTTATCATTTGGGTATAACCAACCCAGCGTCAGCGCTGAGCAAACCAGTTCTTGATCACTGAACATGTAATGCTCCATCTCTCATTTGAATAAGAGAAGCCCGCGCGCTTATCATCGCAGCATGGAAAGCGGCCGAAAAGTCAAAGGTGCTTTAAGTTCACCGGGAACCGGGTGCTGTGTGCTGTGTGCTGTGTGCTGTGTACTGGGTGTTGGGTGTCTGCGTGTCGGAAACTTTTGGTGAGCGCAAGCTGCTGCTGAGACGGCGTCTCTCACTAGAGACAGATACAAGCTCTTCCAGTGCGTAGGCCAAGCCACACGGGCACAGAGTCGAGCCAAACAAAGCCCCCAGCCGTTGGCAGTCGATTCAGTTTGGACTTCGACGTCTTGCCAGCAACATCGTGAGCGCTAATAAATGTAATAAGACCAACTGATTCTAGCTAAATAACAGTCAACTTTATTTAAAAGTGCATACAGAGCATGTGAAAGAGACAGAGACAGTGAGTGAGCGAGACAGCGACTGAAAGTGACAGTGAGAGTGCGAGTTGGAGTGAGAGTGAGAGTGAGAGTGCGAGTGCAAGTGAGAGTGAGAGCTTTATGTGTAGTGACAATCACACCTTAAACCCGTCTCAATGCTCCTCTGTAGAATTGTTTTGATTGTGAGAGCGCGAAGCAAAAAAAACAAAACTTTAATACGGCGTTTTTTGTGTGGCGTAGCCAAGTGTTAAATATCTCGATGCAGAGTGAAAGTGGATCAAAATAAAAATACATATAAAAAGAAAATAAAAACAAACACAAAGAAGGCCGAAAACTGAATTTCGTTATTTAATACGCGTTTCCATTTAACTCGTTTTAGCCGCTAATTGTTCTTAGCTTATTTGTTTCAACTCGAAGGTCAGCTGTTGTGGTCTGAAACGTGTTTGGAGAGGCAATAACAAAGTGCATGATATTTGTTATTGTTTGCCAATGAATCAGAGCATTACTTGGAGCAAATAATTATTGTAATAAACAAATGAGAAAGCTGTGTAAAAATATTATAAAATATTTGTGTACAACTAAAGACTATATAAACATTGCCTAATGCATTTTTGTTTGTGCAACTAAAAGCTTTATAAAAATTTAAATATTATTTTAACTAAAATTTCAGAAACAAAGATCTACTGCTTTAATTGTATGTATTATTAATCCCTTTTTATTAATATTCAGTTTAATTATACCTCGTCGCATAAAACTCCCTGAAAAATGAGCGCTGTGGATGCCATCATCAACTATAAACGCAGTCCCAATGAGGACTTTTACGCTCTGCTCCACTGCGACGAGACCTCGTCGGTAAGTCGAAAGTTTAATTAAAACCAATAATTAACTAAGTTCTTAATGAGCTGAGCAGCAAATCCAAACATTTACCAGTCGCACCAGCAGCAGCCCCCTTAAAGTTTGCCCAAAAATTTAATTTGGACTTAATTGAATTAGGTGCGAGAACTTTTGCATGAGTCGCGGTGGCTGTGGCCGTGGCTGTGGCGAGGATGGAGCTGGCAGCCACAGAGGCAGCGCTTTCCAGGCACACAGCCGTAGATAAACATAGCTAGATAAAGATACAGATATAAATGAAATCAAATTTGAGTTGACGTTTGCCGACTTGGCTTTGAGCTCGTCGGGGCATTTGCTTTGAGAATTAGTTTCAATTACGTCTCGCATTCAGAGACTCAGAGACGTGCCAGATTAAAAGAATTGAGTGCGGCAGCAGCTTTGAGATACAACTTAGTAGCTGCCACTTGGCAATTAAACGCTCAGACACACGGCTGTCTGCTGAAAATTGTCTGCAACGGTAACTGGGTTTTAACTGTTGCTGTGTGGCGTGTGAGAGACTTTTCACTGACAGCCGGAGTCCTTCAATTATCTCTGTCAAAAGTTTTAGGTGTGTGCTTGTGTTTGTGCGTGGGAGTTTGAGTTAAGCCGAGCAATTATTTTCAGTTTTAGTATCAGGTTGCGCACAGAGCTGGACTGTCAACGGGGTAACAAGATCTTTGTCATTAAGCTTACTCGCATTTAATCCATATTCCTCGTCTGCTACGTTGACATCCAAACCCTTTTAATCGCATTCATTTACCTGTTCAGCCCTAGGCTCTGGCTAGCCTAATGGAATATCGCTGTATGAATACCTCGGCACTCACTTGGCGTTGTCAAATTTTCTAGTTCACAAAATTTCAATAACAATTTGATGAGCACGCATGAGCGTAGCCCGAAGGAAAGGTAACTTTTGCGAGACTGCGGCCTAATCAAATTCAATGGCATGAAAAATGTTTTGACGTTGCCGTAATTTTCCACCTGTAAACATTTTAATGTTGGCAATTTTTCAAGCTGTCGATTGCATCATGTTGAGCCATCAATTGAATTATGCACGAGCTCCCCCATGCTAAGCATCACGCATGATGAGGGTGACTCTGCGGGCGAAAATGGCAAAATGTCTGCTGGGAAACGAATCTCATTAATATGAAAATTCGTAGTTTCCTCAGATACTTATAATAATAAAAAATCTGGCTGCTGCCAAAAACAAAAAAACAGCTCCACTTTTTCAATCTGTTCTAAGGGTTTCATTTTATATTCAAGAATTCATTTTCAATGCCATTATGCTTAGCAGTCTGAGAGCCTGTTTATTATTATTGTTATTATAAGTAACATATGGATTTTAGGATTTCAGACGGGATTCGAAAATATTCACAATAGTATAGAAAAATAAATTTTTTTTTTTTTTTATCAAGGTCAATGTGTTGTGGGAGTGGGGCATGGAGTTAGACTGATTTTTTTACAAATAATATTGTTTAATTTCCTTAAATCAAAATATATGGAATTCTGTAAGTAAAATGAAAAAGTAGATGTGAAATATATTATGATTGAGAAAAAATTAATATGATTTTGTTTATATTTTGTAAAAATGAAAAAAAAAAAAAAAATGTTTATTTGTCATTGATGAATGTTTAACGATTTTTCTTGATTTTGAATTGTATTTAAAAAGCGTTTTTACAATTGATTAAATATAAAAATTGTTTTGCTTGAAATTAATTGTTATTATAAATTATGTTATTTGACTAAGGCTTGATACATCATGATGATACATCTAGCCAGTGTTGCCAAATCAGCTTTTTTCCCGTCAAATCTGGCCCTTTTTTGAAACCCATTGCGGAAATGTCCAAAACAGCGGGAAGCGGATGTCTGTGGGTCTTGGGTTTAGAAAAAATAATTTGCTTTTTTTTCCGCTTTTTTTATACTTACAAATTAACATATTGAAAAAGAGAATTTTCTTACAATGAAGTGATGTTCATTGTAGTAAAATTAAAACCAAATAGTTCAGTATAAACAAAAATACCAGGATGTGTAACTTAACAGCTAAGAATTCAAATGCTGGCTGCGAGGACTTAAATGATAAGACAAGAATAGATTTGTATATTGCAGTCATTGCAAATATAGTATAGCTGCCAGTTGATCACATAACCAATTTGTGCTTGAAATATTTTTGTAATAGATTTGAGAGTTCTGTGAAGTTTCAGAAAACAAAATGTTCAATCATTATTAGAAACGTTTTTTGTATAACCTTGCTTTCGATATTGGCGAAACAAAATATACCATTCTGATTGACGAATCAACGTATATACATTAAGAAGGAATGCTGTCGTGACTATAAGTTGCCAAAAGAAAACCCGTGCTCTGCTAACCGCACAGTTATGACCAAGTTGGGTTGGTCTATATTTTGGACGCTTATAATTCCATTTCTAGATGGACGATCCTTATGAAACTCCATTCTAGATGCGTTTTTATTCTAATTGGGGGCGAAGGGGCGTAACAATCCATAATATGTATCTAAATATACAAATTTGAAGTCTAGCTGAACGGTGTAGAAGTTATGCTCAAAAAACGTAACGTAAACAAATTTCAATTTTGTATCAATAATTGGAAATGGGATGAGTTAAAGAAAAAAAAAAAAAAAAAAAAAAAAAAAAAAAATAAATAACAAAATACAAAAAAAACTCGTACTGTGTAACTAACATAGAAGTATTCATGTGAAATGTATTAAAATATAATTGGCACTATGGAAGAACGCGATAAAATAATAATTGTCACGAATAAGACGAAAAAGTGGACTATTCGTAAAAAAAAACCTTAAAATAAGGCAACAAAACTTCAGCTTTTTTGTCAGATTTTTTTTCCCGAAATTTCAGCTTTTTTTAAAGTATGTTCCCACTAAAAACAGCTTTTTTTGCTAAACAAAAATTGGCAACACTGCATCTAGCACAATATCTAATGATAGCTAAATTGGGTTTAAAGTCATTCTTTTTAAAATAAAAGCTAGAATAAATCATATCTTAAAAGTAATTCAATCAAGTACTCAGCAGTGCAAACTGAAATAGTCGAAATATTTTCAATAGTTATTAAAACTTAAAGAGAAATTTCGCATACCTATGATTCGACTATTAATTTATTAGACCAATGAGATCTGTTTCTTTACTTTTCAAAAGTAAAAGATTATTTTGTCTCAGGTTATACTGTAGAAGATGCATTGCTAGCTTATGTATTCACAATTAATATATACATAAAAAAAAAAAAAAAAAACATTTTATTAGGTATGGGAATTAGGAAAAGGAAAAAATAATTGCTGCAATCAGAATATATGAAAAAAAAAAATATTAAAATATAAACAAACAATGTTAAAATATAAACAAAACATATTAAATATAATAATAATGATAATATAATATTATTAGTATTAAATTATTAAAAAATAAACAAATTGTGCTTATATTATTCGAAACTAAAGTCTGATCTATATTTTAAAGAAAATATTAAAATATTCTAACGATATTATTAACAAAATTTATTATTATAATAGTAAAACAAATTAAAAGCACTTAGCCTGAAAGAAATATTGAATAGTCTGCAGTTAATGACTATTCTCATTACTATTCCCACACAGATGAGTCGATCCAGATGAACCTATGAGATGCTCTTCTGAGTATTTGCATATGTCACGGCCACTCTCTATTCTATATATATATATTCTTTTGTATAAATACATTCACAAACACTGCTACCCATGCTGACATATGCATATTTATTGGCTTTTATTATGAAAAACAACTTCGAATTCTGTATCTGTGAAACAATTGAACTGCGGTCTTGAGGCTCATTTGCATTTCTCTCCAACGACACAATCAAATGGAAATTCGGTGCGAAGTTAATTTAACGGAAATGCATACTAATTGATCAATTCAATTCTAATTGGTTCACTTTAATTGCATTATGCAATTCGCACACTCGATTGCAACAGAGAAACCCCTCGACAATTCTATAGCCAACGCCTGTCTCTCTCTCTACGACTATTTGCATATTGTGTTCATGAGTCATTGAAACTGATGCTATTTCCATTTGCTATTGAAAATTGACAAGAGCAGTTCTGAATGTGGCTCATGTTGGGTATTTTGTCGCTCAGTTACGATTCGTTTCGTTTTGATGGAAGCTTTACCCAAATTTGTGAATAGACTGCGAAAATAACAAAATGTCAACATATCATTTTGTTCTGACACAACTACAGCTAAGCACATGTGTGTGTGTGTGAGTGTGGGTTTGATATCAAATTCCCATTATTGTGTTTTTAATGCCAGGAGGCGCTAGAAGGACCCATTGACTCTCTTACTCACCCACTCGCCGACATTACGCAGGAATGCAAACAAATGCCTCTGTGAATGTCTGTCAGAGATTCATTAAGCTAATTGCGGGCGTTTCTTATGCGGGGAGGAGAAAAGTCGATTCCCTGTCTGCCGTGGCCTGAATATGATTTCTTATCACGTGCTTTTGACGATGCAGTCTACAGCATGAGTAAAACAAATTGAAATTAATTATATGCCTGGCTGCCGTTAGCCTAACATACAAAATTCAACGTGCGCTCATAAATAATAGAAATATTCAGAGTCGACAACCATTTATATTTATATATACGAGTACATATATATACACATCTGAGCCATATATTTGTATAAACAGCGAACGTCAATGCTTTATGCAGACAATAGAAAATAAACATGCAGCGTAAAGTAATGCCATTATGAATGGCTGACTGAGTGACTGACTACAGTGGTGGGCAACTGTTGGTCTGTGGCATCTGCGTTTATTGTGAAAGTCTGTTATTGTGCATGCAAAGCCATTTTCATCAACAACTGGCGCAAACAACAAGGCTCAACAAGAGGCTTTTGTTTTGAAAATTGAGTGTCCCGGCATTGCCCGACCGCACCGCCGCAGCACCGCCATTCAGAGAGGATAATGCGCTTTTGTTGCTTGGGCTGCGATGACAACTGTCAGGTCCTGTCAGCCGCCAAACTCGGCCAACAGCATGCCAGGATAACTGCTGTCTGCCGCAAAACATTGCCCGACAGCAACTTGTTGCTGTTGCTGCTGGCTGTCAGTGCAAACACTTTGGCTTAATTAATTTCAATTGCTCGCACAGCCTTGACGCTAATGCCAGTCCGTTGTGGGCGGAATCCGTTGTCAAGGTTGTCGCAGTGTCAGAAGTCAGTCGTCCTCTGTGGCAAGTGTTATTTGTTGCTCTCAATTTTCGCACAATTCGGGTCGACTTTCAGGCCCACGAGAATATGGGAGAGATGCTATTACACTTAGCGGTTTACACTTTCACACTTGACATTTTCCGGCAAACAATTTTGTAGCGCTAACATCACGTAGATGCTTACTTGTTATTGTCATTGGGACTTATCGCTTCCGCCCCCCATTGATGATGCTTCGATTCTAATGTGCTGTCGTGAGAATCTTCGCTTGCTGTTGACAGCTTTACCTGTCGTGCGGATCCACCTGCTCGCCTGTCGTGTTCCGCCTGTCCTTGACTACGTCGCTTGTTCACTTTGCGTTAGTATCGACATATATGTATAGCGTAATCATCTTTAGCTTCACTCTCATCTTTATGCTTACCTTGGGAATAACATAAAATCTGCATGTCGCAACAATTTGAAATTATGTAATGCGGGCTCTGTTGCGCGGCAGACCTTTCCGCCAGATTGATGCCACAAATGCTTAGTTAACTTATGGCAAAAAGAAATTTTCATTGCAATTTACTTAATTTGCGCCATTTTCTAACCAATTCTTCTCCACTCCGCAGCCGGAGCAGATCCAGGCCGAGTACAAGGCGCTGGCACTCCAGTATCATCCCGACAAGAACAGCGGCGACAAGGACGCGGAGGCCAAGTTCCAGCAGCTAAAGGTAAGCAGCAACAAAAGAACATTTGCCCGGTAACAAGAATGCAAACATTTTACATATTTAATAAAGTACCGCCAGGTGGGTTCCTAAGTAGGCGACGAGGGGTGGCAAAAGACTTGCGCGCCCCGAGGGTAATTTATTTAAGTTGAAAGCTTCGACTCGAGTTGTTTTTCTTTTTCCTTCCTTTTCCTTCCTTTTCTTTCGTTTTTTTTTTTTTTTTTTTTTTTTTTTTTTTTATTAGTAAAGCTGAAAGCATTGTTGATCTACTCTTGTCATACACATAAATTATAAAACATAACCCCTCAGTTAGCGTAATAAAAAAAAAAAAAAACTAAACACACATACAGGACATGTATGTGCGTGGGGCTGGTAAAATGGTTGGCTGTCAGTTGGAAAATGCTTAAAACCACATGGAACAAAGCACAAACACACACACACACACACACACAATTGAATAGCCCGAAGCACACTCATTTACACTCAACCTCAAATTGAATTTTACACATAACAAAAAGCTGCAGAGATCGCGAGCACTTTGCAAGTAGATATAATAAATTACATACGACTATATACCCTATATATATATACATATATATACATATATACGTATAGCTACTGTTTTGAAAAGGATTATTGATTTTGCGTTGGGCCAGGCCAGCAGAAGAGCAGAGCATCATAAAAATAAACATATGTATGTGCACATACATATGTTAATGTGCGTCTGTGTGTTTGTGCGGCTATTGTTAGTCGCCTACGAGATAGAGGAGAACTACATCAACATAGCCAAACCGTTGCCGTTCGCTTGTCCTTGTTCTGCCTGCCACTGCTCATTAGAGTCCTGTCAGCTACGGCGACAATAAAACTTGTTACGCGTTTGGGCAACGGGAACGGCAACAAGTCGAGCGGAAGTCTTCTTATATGGATGATAGTTGTGAAACTGGGTCCAGAGCTCAAACTTGCCATAAAAAGCAAATAAAATTTGCAGCTTGTAAAAGTCCCTCTCTCCCTATCTCCCTCTCTCTCTCTCTCTCCATCTGTCTCTGTTTCTGTGTGTGCATGTATGCGTGTCTATGTTTGTATGTTTGCTTTCCCTTGCAAGTTGGCGGGGAACCTTTTTTTATGGTTGCTATAACGTCAAAGCCATAAAACAAACGCTGATGGCGGCTATAAAGCATTTCGAGTGTAATTTTTTTAAGATTCAAATGAGCACAAATTTGATTTAAGCATGTTTTTGTACATTTTTCAAATTAGTTTTAAAAGCAACTGCTTTAAAGCATATTTTATAATTTTCTTAGTTAAACAGAAGCACTTTATCAAATTAATGCAGAATAAGAGCTAGTATGTAAGCTAATGCAAAAACTCATTATGCACCCTAACGTACTGATTAGAATAAAATGCATTTATTATATATACGTAGCGTATAGCTCAAGTTTGAATAATGCAAATCTAATCAATGCAACACAACACAAACAAAAGATTATATATGCAATTAGATTTGTGGTTGGATATATCAACATTTCACGTTATGTATAATATGAGATAGAGAGAGACAAAGATAAAGAAAGAGCGAGCGAGAGAGAGAGAGAGAGAGAGAGGCATAATATCTGTTGCTGCCGCGTAGTCCTGAAAGTTGCTGAGTGAGCTGAATCTCTCACTATCAATGAGATGACAGCTTAGACCGTTTCGACCAGGTCGAGGATGAAGAGGAGCAACGAGAAATTGTCTTTTATGCTTGTGAAATACAGCAGCGATAAAACAGATTCGAAATATGTATAAATCTTTTATTATTTTTCTTTCTTTAGTTTCTATGAAACAATTTGTGACCTTCTCCACCTCGCTGCATGCACTTTTGCATAACATTTGAGGAATAAAGAAAATATATGTGTACACAATATATTGATATCTATTCTGAAAATAAAATGTATTCGAAAGAACTCACATTTTTATTGCTGACAATCCCAGGATTTTGTTTTTTTCTCTGAAACCATACTCTCTGCTATCGACAAGTTTTTGCCAGGAAAACTTTAATGCTTTATTGGCAAAAACAAATCTGGCCACAGGGCCAAAATTAATTGAAGAGAAATAAAGCAGCTAGCACCCAGCAGCTGACAGCCAATAGAAAGAGCTCGTAAACCTTGCTTATTGACCCACATAGCCAATGAGTAGTAAAATAATTGATTATCACGTAGCAATCGTAGCAATAAAATCTCTTTCCTTGTGGTCTTTGTCTATGCATTGAACGCCCGCAGATTGCTTTACCATACAAATTGTAGATGTCTGCTGGTATCGAGTCAGATAACCTATCAGAGCCACTTGAGCGTGTAATTCACATGCGTGTATATGTATGTTTGTGTGTGTGAGTGTGTGGGAGGGTTTGTTTGTTAATCACAGTCATGCTAATAAGTATACTACATAAATTGATTATTTCGCAAGCAAAGGCTCAAGCCTTAGCCAAATAGAAGAGCAGACGACCTAAATGCTATTTGTTTTGGGTTTTAACACAATTTGACTTCAATCAACTAATGTAAATAAACAGAAATAAAAATGATTTTGGAAACTTTTCACTTGCAGGAGGCCAAAGAGACCTTGTGCGATCCGGAGAAGCGAGCCGTGTACGACAAGTGGCGCAACAGCGGCATCTCAATGAGCTACAAGCAGTGGCTGGGCATGAAGGAGCACGTCGGCCAGGTGAGAAGATACACAATTGCCGAGAAGGTGGATAAAGAGGTATGCGTATGGGCCAGGAATGTACCGAAACAGAGAAGTAAACTTCAATCCCCAAAATACAAAAACTGTAGACAACTGAGGAGCTGTGTTTTCTCTGTGTGCCATCTGTTTATGTTTTATTTATAAAGTGGGAAAATTACAGTTGCTCACATTGTATGTGACTAGCATTAGCATCCGCATTGTCTCTCCGACTGCCTATTATCCTTTCGATCGATTCGCTCTGCGACAAACAGCAATTGGTACAAGGTAACACAAGACTATATATACTTCATGATACAGAAGGAGACAGAGACCATCATCTGTTAATATATTCATGTATATATATAGGACTGTAATTTGTTATGGCAGCGCTCTGTAGATAAGTTGCCAAAGTGACTCATTCATTAAGAACGTTCAGTCGCTCTGAGTATAGAAGCTTGAGCTTTCGCAAGTCATTTAATAAACTAGGCAAAGACTGAATAATAATTAAAAGAAGTCCATTGAATATTTATTAGCAATTCTCTGAACTTGAATTTCCAAATAAGTAATAATATTATTTAACTTTTTGTTACTCGAAGTTTTTATTTTATTTTTTTATTTATTTTTTTTGTGATTTTATTATTAATTTTCAACATTGCATTTTTTGCTTATTTTTATTAATTTATTTTTATATATATATTGTTTTTTTTTTATATATATATTATCGATTTATTTTGTTGTATGTGCGATTATTTAATTATTTGTATTATATTTATTTTATTATTTTTTTTTTTTTTTAATCCAAATTAATTATTGAGAATTTGTAAGATTTTTTTTTGTCTTTGTTCTTATTATAAATTTCATCCTATTATTTTATATATACATATATATATATTTTTTTTTATTGTGTTATTTTTCATTATTTTGAATCCAATTTTTTATGTTTATTATTTTTTTTTTAATAAGTATTCCAGTTTCCTTTTATTTGTAACTCAATTTTTTATATATTATATTATTTATTATTATATTTACTATTTTGTTTTTTATTTAATTTATATTTCTTTATTTATGATTATTATTTTATTATATTTATTTATTATATTTTGTATTATTAAATTTTTTACCGTTTTTATTTTGTGGTAACGTATTTTGTATTAGTTTTTATTTAAACTAGTTATAAAATAGCTTTTAGTTGACTTTAGCATATTTTTCAACCTTGTTAGGTATTCATTCGAAATTGTCACAAAATTATGTTTTTGGCTATGGAATAAGTGATTGGATGCGAGGGCATTTGTATTTACATTCCCATTGTTGCACTTTGAATTTGATTAATTGTCGCAGGTCAGGCTTGCTTTATGCCAATTTCCGTAGGAAATTGTCGCGCATTCATTAAAGTTGACAGGGGGCGACCTTCGGCCTGGCTAATTTGCCGTGGCATAATGATGATGAGAGCTGCCATAAATTGGCTTTGGTTAGCCGGCTGCACTAGTTGGCTTTAGGCTTTGCGGTTGCAAGCAATTTGCGCACGTGTTGGAGATTGTCCATTAGTATTCAGACTGAACGGACTGCACTTCGGGTCACCGGGGTTAGATTCTCATTTGTTAGCAATATTTTGAGTTGCTCTGTAATATTCAGAGCTACTTATAGGATACGGCACACAGGAAAACCAGTGCTCAGATTCAATTAAATCGAAAAATGTGTCTTGAATTTAATTAGCAACAAACTTTAATTTAAACTCCCAATCTAAAGCCTGACTCTGATCGCCTGAGCACCTCCAGTTTTTACGTATTTTATGGTATTTTTTCAATGTGCCTCTTCATCCAAAGTGTTCTAAGTGTACGCCGTGCATGCCAATGAGGAGCCAATGCATCTGAGCACAAATTCAAATTGACTTTTATGTAAATACACACACAGACACACTCGTCTATCAATCAATCCAGATGCATTGGCTCTGACAGTAGTTGCGTAACTGCGCAAGAAAAAATTCGATTAATGGCCAATTGTTTTTCGTTCAATCAAAGTCCATGCATTGGGCTACACCTAAGACCAAGGACCGCATGTTGCCGGAGACCGGCGCTGGAGTCGGCCCCGGCGGTGCTAGCTGCAGCAGCGGCGGCCTCACCGCCGCCTCTCCGAATCCAGCTCATCGACGAGCATCCGAAGGTGGAGCCGCTCTCTATTATGGCAACCGCAAGGCCGAATGGGGCACTGAGAACACCGATGTGGCTAACAAATTTCGTAATTACGAGATCTAAGCGGCATTCGGAGAATGCGGGGTGAAAGGATGATGACTTGATGATTATCGATGCTATGAGATCAAACTTGGAGAGGGAGCCGAGCAGAATATATTTTATGCATATTTTTAGCTCCTCCGTGGGCAATATATCTCGATGTGAGTTTGAATAACACATATTCCAATTACAAATATTATTGAACAAAACAAAAACAAAAAACAAAAAACAAAAACCAAAAGCGAAGCAAACATATATATCAAATGAGCATTGAACATTGAGCGAAAGCCAAGTTATGCGAAATACAAAATATTATTAACCAACTCTACTTACATACATATATACAGATATAAAGGAGTACATGTTCTATATACAGGCATAGTACATATATTGATGTGAATTATAGCGTTGCAAAATAATAATTATATAAATGTTTATAGGTGTATAATAAAATGATAAAATGGTAATTAAATATAGAAGAAACTGTAATTTCAATAAACAAATGGCTCGAAAGCGGCAAGTGGTTAAAGTTAAGTTTAAGTGAAACATTCGAAAGAAATTAGTCAAATTTTAAATGTATATTTCAGTGAGTACAGTGTCTAACTGTCTCACATATACACAAGCACACCCACTCTATATAATGAATATATTTATCTACAACTATTTGTATATTGATGTATGTGCCCCTAAAGACAATCCCTTTGGAAGTGTTTACCAGTGCACTGAAAAAAAAGTATAACTCTAACTAAACCTAGCATCAAAATGCCCACCACACAGAACTTATCAAATGAGAAAAAGATAAAAAAATCCCTACCACAAAAGCGAATTTAAAAAAAAAAAAAAACTATATATGTATACACAAAACTGCATAGTCAAAAAAAAAAAAAAAAAAAAAAAAAAAAAAAAAAATATTGAAACTTTCACTTGGTGTCCTTTAATAAGCAAATCTAAAATTTGCAAACAAAACTAAATAACTAAACTATTTTATTTATTTATGAAACAAAGATAAGTCGCTCAGAGACTTACTTAAAAAAAAAATGATGAAAACTAAAAAAATATAAATGTTTTGATGCATTGTTGTTTTAAATATCGATGTGTGATGCAATTCTTAAATGTTATACAAATGAATATCAAAATAAAAATTTAAATAAATAAAAATATATGAGCGAAAATTAAACTTTGCCATCGTAAAGCTACATTATATAAATGTTTATTTGAAATCATATTGAATTTACTCAAATACACACATATTATTGAGCAGGTATGAAAATTGAATAGAAAATTTAAAAAAAAAAAAAAAAAATAACTAAAGCAAACAAAAATCTAGCGAAGATTTAACTATTTCGTAACTGAAACAGAATCTCTTTAGATTGCAAGCCAAAGACAATTATTTTTGTGGGCCCCCGAAAGGCGTAAGACAAAGCTTCAAACTAGCAATTATGCAAATACATAAATGTTGAATTTAATTTAGCTGAATTATGAATGTATAAATGGCAAACAAAAAACCAAATAAAGTCAACTATTTATAGAAGTTTCTTCATTTGAAGAGGCTTCACGAAAAGCAAACCAAGCCGTTTTCTTATTTATTTATTTAACATAATCCTTAAGTAAGTAATATGAAATTCATTCCATTTGACTCGTGGTTAGCTTCAAGACCTGACTAATCGTGGCCAACGAATCGTCCCAGAGGTGACAGGGTCGGCGATCCGATTGCACGAATTCACGTATCCAGCGATTAAGCACTACGTAATAATAGAGCGTGGTGGTTGTTATACTAATAGAGCTTTAATGCCCAACACAATTCGCCACTTACCCCACTTGGAGCCCACAATTATGGGGCAGGCGCCGTGCATGGTCCTCGCATCGCCCACGCCTGAAGCATGCAGGTTGTACCAAAACGCGGCTAAAATTAGCAAAATTGAGCAACATATAATTACGTGTGTACAAAAGGGGTAGGATAAGGATCAGATGTGGGTGTATGGTTGAGAGGGATGGCAGGGCGCGAGGTATAATTTCAGAGTAATATGTATGATTTAGTTCCAATTACAACATAGTATTAGCTATGTTAGTTGGCAGCTCACAGAAATAAATTTAAAAAAAAATATTGCTAGACTTTCTTCAAGTTTATACTCTCGTAACGTAATAGAAAACATTAGCCATTAGCCAGCCCTCATTCTGTTTTTTCTTCACGTACCTGCATATTTCTTAGGCTTGAGCAGTTGCCTCAGAGCAGGAAATGCTGTGCCACCACCCTGTTCCACATCGCTGAGCTATGAAGTGCAAATGAAAATTTATGTTTCTCAGTGGCCAACAGAGGCAACAAAGGGACTTACATAGAATAACACGGTGGCGATGCGATTGCCCATTTCGGGGCTAGACACCTGGTCAGTTTTAAACTGTTAGAAAAGGGATTAAAGAACTTAAAGGTATAAAGTATGTATGAGAACTTCACACTCTACTTACGGCACTCTCATAGAACCAGTCCATGTGCTGGGCGTAGTGGCCGCCAATGCCGTAGTTGGCCAGCTGATGGTCCTCGGCATATTCTACAATGGAAATACGTGAATACATTTCATGCGATGCGAGCTGTTTCTCCTGAAGCTTACCCATGTGCAGATCGGTCATATCGGCCACACGTTGATCAATGGTGCGCAGCACTTTGTGGCGCGTCTTCGGAAGGAAGGTGAACTGGCTGGTGCGTACATTGGAGACAATGGATGAGTTGTTGCCGGTGACTGTGGCACGATGAATTTTGTTCTTGGTTAGTCTGACCAGCGTATCAATTTCACTCTGATAGATGACATCATGGTAGACCACAAGCAGTGGATCGTGGCTCAGCTCCTCGACCTTCAGCGGTGCCAATAGCAGAAACGGATGCGTCTCGGTCATGTAGCCACAGCGCAATGGTCGCAACTGTGACGGCGTTGGCCTTATATGACCATTGCAGGTGTGGCGATATAGCTCAAAGTCACTCAGCTTGGACAGATCTTCAGGCAAGGGCTGCATTGTATATTGAGAGATAGTTAAGATAAGTCAGAATCAGATAAGTAATAGAATGCCATACTCACAGCATGTTCAGCGACTGGCTCAGCGGCCAACTCTTCAATTTGATGGTTGATCTCATTGAAATCTTTATAGCTATTCCAGGGTCTCTCATTGCCTGGCTCTATATTTTTAAGCATTTCCAGAGTATTATTCATGCCTCGGTGATCACTTAGCCTGGCTTTGAGCTTTACTAACTGGCCCAAAATGAGCGGCTGTAGCTGAGCGCGATCCCGGTCCGTTAGGCGGCTGTTCGCCTCCAACAGCCAGGCGTGTGCCAACTGCAGATGCTCATCCCGCGCCGCCTGCTCGGCTATGTCCAGGCATTGTTGAGCGTTTAGTTGAGTTCTTTAACGAAGGTAACGTGAGGTAATGGTAATTAATTCCTATCACTGCCAGTTGGCTCACCCATAGGGAACTCCATCGAGAACTCCAGCAGCCACATGCTTGGTCTGTAATCTATAAATGTATTGCAGACGCAGCAATCCATCGATGGCGCCCTCCAGTTCCCGGGCATTGGGCATGCTCTTTTTCTGACGCAGTCGCTGCAGGCGCTCCAGTGGCTCTGTAATTGAAGCGTACACAGAGCGTATACTTAATGAAGTTAGCATATAAGTGAATTGAAAACTCACTCGCTCCGGTTGTGGCTGCCATCAGATTCGCAATGTGCTCCCAGTCCAGGGTCAGACGTTTGCTCAGCAAATATTTGTTCAGCGGACTTTCGAAGTACGTCACGCCCCATTGCTTGGCTTCGTCACGCTCGCGCTCGAATTCGTCCAACCGCCTGTCGTTGCAGATTGAATTGCATCAAATTGAATTAGTGCCAACCTAGAGGCAACTTACGCTCGCAGAAAATCCAATTTGCTCTCATTATCAGCTATGAATTTTTGCATGTGCTGCAGCATTTGCTGTTCAAAGCGAAAGACCTTGGACATTGCGTGAACCGAGGAGTAGAACTCAGCCGTGCCAGCACAAAAGCCAAAAAGTGCCAGCAAAGCCATCAGCCCACAGAGGTTCATTTTTAACAGCATCTCTGCTCTCAGCCACGACTCGCGGTCAACTGATTTCGCCAATTGACCCCGCCGGCTGATGGCTAACGACTCGATCGATAACTTATGCATGGTCATGGTTCACACATCTTGCCAATAACTAACTAATTAAGCAAAACCTGTTTGCGCCTATGGAATACGTGAAGAAATTCTGAGTTCATTGTGCCTACTAACTGGTTTTGAAACTACGTTCTAGCCGGCTGTAGAAACAGCGTGTTTTATCTAGCTTAATTTGTATCTTTTATGAAGATAAGCTAATCAAAAATAAGTAAATTTACTATTAAATCGACAATTCTGATGTATTTACAATCAACATTCAATTTATATTTGAACAGCAAACACATTTTAAATACATTGTGAAGGTGTGACAAAATTCAGGAAACTTATATAAGAATTTATTAATTATGGAATAAAATGACGCGCCTTTGACACGTGTTAAATTTAATACAGACAGAATAGGGCGAATAGGAAAAATTATAGTTTTACTAATTAGTTTTATTATTTATAAATTTATTTATTATATTTATTTTATTTTTATGTTTTATTTTATTCATATTTATTTTGTATTTAATTTTTATTTTTTATTTTATTTTTTTTTTTTCGAAACTCCAATTAATTTTATTTAAATTAATTAATCATTGTTAAAAAGACAATAAACTCGAAATTAAAAAATTCAAATTTAAAATGATAAAAATATTAAAATGTAAATACAAATAAATAATAAAATTTTTGGTAGCATTTTACTGGTTTCCAAACTTACCTTCTTATTGTTATGTTGCCGCTCCAGAAAAAATAGACAAACAAAAAAAAAAACAGTGAAAGACAACTGTGTAAATACTTAACAAGAATTTAGGCAACTCAATTGAAAATATGTTTCTAATATCAGTAATAGAAATGCAAGCAGTAACATTTGGTACGTAGCTTGGTTAAAATGTTTCGGTTGAGCGCTGTTCTCTTGATGATGCTCGGATTGGGATGCATGGAATTTGGTTATATTGTGGGCGAATGTGCTAATGGAATAAGAAGTTTTTTCGAACTGGAAGCCGTGTTGGTAAAGCACTTGGAAACGTATTTGGACAAATTGGAGATTGAGCAAAACACGATTTCAAGGTAGATTTGACATAAAACAAATTGAAATAATAAAATTACTTATATATATATTTATTGCACAGTCATTTGATTGATATCAACAATTTGTATGAGCAAGTTGTTCCTGAAGAGTACTTTGGTAATCCAATCAATGCGTTTTTAACCATCAATCGGCTCGTTACAATCTGGAAGCATGAGATACTTGATAAATTGTTAACGAACAATACGTATAACGAATATATTAATGCGATCGCCAGCGAGGTGGACAAGAAGAACCTCAATGGTCCCACAACTGTGGATCTTCTAAATGCCACGGATCATTTATTATTTATGCAGGAGAGCGAAGATATTTCCACTTCAGAATTAGCCAATGAAGTCTTGCTGACAGATATGTATTTGGGCAAGAATGTGACTCTAACCTCCAGCGAATGCTATGCCATTGGACAGCAATCTGAATCAGTTGGGGCACTATGAATATGCAGCTCAGTGGCTGCTGCAGGCCAGAAAGCGTTCATCTCTGGATGCATCTAGCTTTCCCGATGTGAGTAAGGCACGCATTCTGGAACAGTTGGCTGTGGCATATAAAAAGCTAGACAATATCAAACTGGCATATAAACTTAACAACGAAATTCTAAAACTTGAACCGACCAATAAAGCAGCCCTTAATAATAAAATTGTGCTACATAAGGAGCTGGTACTCGAGCGCATAAGGATGTCAAAGGTCGCAGTAGACGAGTAAACTAAAACAATTAGTTTTAAAAGTAACGTATGTATATCAAATTGAAAGCATGAAAGATAATTGAATTATGAATATGAATATTTTTATAAGTTTCTTTTATAAATAAAATTTATACGTTTTAATGTTAGTTAATCATTTCAAGCTGGGTTTTACTAATGATAGCAAAGTTGACATGCATTTAAAACTCTTTAACTACGAAATGAAACGAAAATGATTCAAAAATGCTTCCCAGCTGCGAGCAGTTGATGCAGGTTGATGAAATGGAAACTTTGAAGATAACAAAGTAAAAGAAGGACTGATTACACTCATTAAGGCATAATTTGTGAGTGGTTCCGAGAACAGACATTGACGCAATCACAACTGAAATGAATTCCTTGAATTGACTTAATCATGAAGACTATTAGGAAATTATCTCAATAACCAAAGCAGAATTAGCAGGAATCGCCTGTAAGCTCTTTGACATATTTAGTATCTATGGCAGCAGTTGACCTTGGCTTATGCATAATTCGTCAAACATATTTGTATAAACATGAATGCACATAACAGTAATTACATAAATTGTAAATGCGATTGTGTAACTAAGGAAATGACTTTTTAATCTCAGAACCCATTGGATGTGGTGAAATCCGGGTAAAATGGTTTTGTCAAAAGTGTGTATCAGGCAGAAGGAGGCGTGGCAGACCCCATAGAGTATATATGTATATGTATTATTGAAAAATCGTCCGTCTGTCTGCATAGGAGCTATAAGAGATAGGACTTTATTATTTTTGTGTTAGGCCCGTGTATTGTACGCGGTAAACGAGTTTATTTCAGAAAGTCGATAGCTCTTTCCGTTTCAGAGTTATCGATTAAAACATTTATTGAGAATTCGTTAAAAAAGTATATCTGGTTGTATATCTATATAGATAATAATTCAATACAATTTAAATTTTTGTCTAATTTTGAATACCGTACCTCAATTCATCCTCACACCCCCAAATGTGTAAAAAAAATTATTTCAAGCACTTGAGACATACAGTTTGGTTTGGTTTGATTGCGATTGTCCATCTAGAAATATAATTATCAATCAAATAAGTCCTCCCAACATAACCCGGGTGGCAGAGTAAGCGAGACAACAAGCGAGACCTGCAATGCTTTCACACATACAGGTGTACAAACGTACATATATCAGCGTGTGGCTTTTGTTACGCGTGCAGAAACGAATTGAATAATTCTTGGAACATTATTGGTTCAAGGGATCCCGTTGTCGACTAGAGCTTTCTTACTTGTTCAAAAGTACATAGTTTTATAATTAAATGAAAAGCTTGAGAAAAATGCTTCGTTTGACATTTGGCTTTGACAAATAATAAACAGCAGGAATATCTATATATCTATATATTAATATTCATTAGCTGCAGCCAAGCAGATTTATAATTTAAGAGAAATATGGAAGTTTTACAAGCTCAAGCATAGTTTAATAATCAATTTTAAGCTTGAACATTTGATCATAGGTTAACAGCCTTCTACAATGATTGAAATAAATTTATGCTTCAGGTTTAAGCACTTTGTTGTTTGCTTAACATGACGTTCTAACAACAATAGATTTAGTAAACAAAGCAGAGAGCAGATAACAGAGAAAATATATCAGCAACAGAAGATAATTCCAGAAAATGCAAAACATAAAGTTTTAAAAGCAATTTACCTCTCACACCTTTCTCATACTTTCTCAAAGTTACTTCGTCTCAGTTCAGCCGCAGCAGCCAAGCAGCTTGGTCAATCGTTACAGCATAGCAACTTTGGCACCCATAAGCAGGCATTATTTTTTTTTTAGCGAACTGCCAGCCATTGACCCGGACTGGAACAACAACAATAAGAAGACACACGGCTAATTATGCAAATGCCAGCAACAGCGACAGTAAAGCGATGGCTGTGGCTACTTTGGCTCGCTTTGATGTGGCCAAAAGTTGTCATTGGCAGCAGTGAGGAGCATTTGCGGGAACTGCTGACCACCGAGAGCGCGCTCATCAACGCTCTACGAGACTATATAGATGCCTTAGACCAACAGTTGGACTTAATTAAAAGCGAGACAGTGGCCATCGAGCGGCTGCATCGGCAGGTGGGCAATTGGGTGGAGGAGCATATGGGCAATCCACTCAATGTGCTCACCATACTGAAGCGCTTCCAGAGCGTTTGGCCGCTGCTTGAGCAGCAAGCAAACGCCACTCACAAACTGGCCACAAATCTTCCAGATTACAAAATGGATTTGCAGCTGCCCAGCGAGGAGGACTATGAGGCGGCGTTGCTCAATCTACTGCGACTGCAATCAGTATACGACCTCAAGCCAGCCACCCTCTCGCTGGGCATAGTCCACGGCCTGAAGGTGGGGTAAGTATACCAAGAGATATGCAAACAAATGCAAAGCACTCAATATATACATTTTGATTCCAACAGCTCGGCCATGTCATGGAGTGACTGTCTGGAAATAGCACGCAAGTCGGAAAGGAATGGCGACCACGCCGTTGCCAAACACTGGCTGGAGACGGCGATGGGAAAGCTGACAGCTGAGCATAATGCTACAACATTGGTCAGTGAGCAGGAATGGGCCAAGGTTCAAATATTGGAGGCATCGCTCAATATGGATTACCGAGCAGGTGCATCTCTCTGGCATTCATAAATCGTTTTGTGTTATTCTCTATAAATTCTGCATTCGCATCAGGTGAATTTTTGAGCGCACTCACAACAGCCAAAGAATTGTTGCTCCTGCGTCCGGCTAGCCGGAATGTGAAAAAAGCAAAAGCCAAGATAGAACGAGCTTTAAACGGAAATCCACAGAAATTTGTTTCGAACAAAAAGCCGAATGCAAAGGTAAACGAAATTGCTCAAGTGTTGTGGAACAAAGCAACCATAAGCCGAATAATAACCATTTTGCAACGTTTAATTTGAATCAATGTCCTCTTCAATCGACTTGCATATGCTCAGTACATTGATAAATAGTAAGAACGTTGCATTCGGGTGATAGCAACTGCAGAGTATTCATTTGTGGTCTGAAAACAGAAGTCTTTTGGAACAACCCTGTCAAATTTTCCGTTTCCAGTTCCGTAACTTTGGAAGACTTGGATTTTTCTCAGTTACGACATAAGGAGGAGGTTAATAGTTCATAAATGGATAATTGAATTTGAAAAATATTAGCTACGGGATTATTTCGATAGTAGACATATCTATAATTAATATTTTTGAGCATACATAACTATGAAATTTAAAAAAATTGGGTTTTGAATATGCAGTCTCTAATAGGCATAGCTAACCGATATACGATGTTATTAAAAACTCAAGTTTCCAATTTGAAAGCTCTAAAAATTGTTAAAATATAGATTTTTATGGTTTTTTCTTTTTGCACTGATATATATGAGATATCCTTATGATCTTGACTTGTTTTCGTAAGTTTATATTCAAAATTTCAGTCTCTATCAGTTAAGAGAACAGCGTTTCTGTTATACCACAGAAAGTATTTCCTGTGTCTAATAAGCGAATCGAAAAAGTATTAACATTTTAACATTTTATATATATTAATAGTTTCAATAGCAACAAAATAGTAGTTATGTGGGCACATGCATAGACAGAGAAGCGGAAGATCGGACAGCAAGTCTAATATACCCTTTGACTCACAATTTATTTACTTCAAAATATCATTAAAATTTGTACAATTGATGGGAACTATGAATCATAAATTTCTCTATTCTGTATGAGCACTTTTATAAAAATGTATATCAGGTATACCTCTCAAAGTTTAACAGATCAAAGACCTATTCTAGTTACTTTATATATTTTGTAGTCCATATATTGATTGATTGTTCAATGTATCTTAACCCGATCTGAGCTTTGCAAGCTTTTTTCTATAAATATCAATTCACAGTATAAACCAACTCTATGCTAACAACATATCTAATAACATATGATAATAACATATGTAAGTAATAGCTAACTTATCATATTTACCTAGTAGGTAATACCTACCAAACTCGGCAAATACAGTTTTTATATTTTTGTAGTTCCGAAACGAACTATCTAAAACCCAATTCAATTCAGTATTATAATGTTAATAGTTCATTTTCAAAGTCGACTGTATTATTCTTTAAATTCATTTCAAGTCTACAAAATCCGTTGAGCAACTGATTCTTGATGAGCTGTGTCGCTCGTCCGCACAGCAGCCCATCACAGGTAGCCGCTTCACAACGTGCCGCCAAGACGTTTCGAATCTGCGCATGCTGCGCTTGGAGCAACTGAGTGAGGAGCCATACATCATGCTGTATCATGATGTACTCAGTTCCCAGCAGACTGAACAGCTAATTGGTATGCTGGATGAGCTGCCACAGAGGCGGCAGACCAAGAGCACGGCCTTCGAACCCTTGAAGTTCACTAAGCTGGCGCAGAGAAGGATGCGTAACATCTACAATCAACTGGGCATTGTCGGCGTGGCGCCAGAGCTGTGGCAGGCACGTCGTCATAGTCACGAGCACGTTACACCACTAGTGGAGCCATCAAGCACATCCGAGCATGCGGCACGTGCTCTGCTCAATGTGCGTAACTCAAATGCAATGATTAACTAATATGTCACTAATTGGTCTATTATCATCTCACCCCATCAATTAGCTGCAAGAGGCCAGGTTGGGCGGCGCCACTGTCTTTCCACAACTGGAGCTCACTGTCGGTGTCCCACGGGGCTCGCTGCTCTACTGGAGTCTACGCAGCCGAGATGAGTATCCAGCCTCGTCGAGGTCAGATTACCGAAGCCACCAGCTGGTCTGTCCGGTGCTGCTCGGCACACAGCTGTGTAAGTAGAGCAGCAGAAACACCTTCCACATGAACTCTATAGATGTGTTTGTTTTTCCTCCTTTATACAGCGGCCTGGACGCAGCTCAGTTAAGGCCTCATAATATTTCAGAGCTTCTGGCTGATGTGCCTTTTAATCTTATACTAATTGCCGCAATGGAAAATAAAAACTCAAATGACATTTCTGACATTTTATTGAATTTCATTTGCTCTTTCATCTGACACGTAATGGCCATTTCACGGGTGTGGCCGTTGGCTAATTAAAGAGCAGGTAAATTTCAATATTTATGCATCACAGCATCGCTCTAACGAATGTTCAAGCTTGTCAGGTTTTGGTCAACTGCCTTTTGTCATCTGCCAGCAGGAAATAGTTAAAGTCAATATTAAATACTCATAAATACGAACACAAATTTGAATGCTAAGCTCTCCAGATATCTGTGGTAAATCAAATGTCAATTAAAGCAAACAATGGCACTTATAATGAATTTTACTTGATCGTTAATAAATACAAAATCCAATAAAGAAATAAAAAGAAAAAATTAAAACAGCTAAATGACATACCCTGTTTTTGTTCTCAAAAATTAATAAAATATCTTGTGAGCCATTTGATACATTTTGTGTCGTAATCGTCAGTTAAAATGTCACCGGCTGATTGATTATAGAATAACAAAAAATACTACGTAATCTAAAAAACAAATTTGCATTTTATACTAGAAATACATATGCAAAGTTTTCTAATATAAATTTCAGTATATAATATAACATTTCCATTAAATATTGCAGTTCTAAGAATTGCAGGGTATACCTGTATTATATATATGTATATATAATAAAAAATTCCAGGGTATATCTATGTATATTTTTCGAACAAAGTCGACGTTTTCCAACACTGTCGCATTGTTATTATCGACTGCATTATTAAATATCAAACAACGCGTTCTTAATTAGATTGAATTAATAAGCCATCGAATAAGGCAACGATATGCCGCGACAGTGGTGAGTAGCGAGAACTAGAACTCGGGCCTGGTCAACAGCGAAAACGAAAACGAAAACGAGCTAATGATAAGCATCACTAAATCAGCTTTGGCAAAGCCATAAAACATGCTTAATCGTCACGAAACACGTATGCTCTTCATTAGAGTGGCTCATAAAGCTATATCTATTTTTCATACTGCTCGACATTAGACATAGACAAAGAGTTAGACAAAGACATAGACATAGACATAGACATAGACATAGACATAGACGTAGCCGAGCATCAATTGTTTATGCAAATAGTGTGCTGTGTAGTTAGCACCTGGTCGCGGGTATACGATCTCCTAATCGCGTGTGCCAAAGTGTCTGTCATCACAGGTTTTATTCACTGATCTCTCGTGGGGATGTTCAGTCCAAGCAGCGGCAGCTGATGGAGATCAGTTTGTTATGAGACGCGAGGCACTGCAGACGCTTAGCATAGTTTTTGTCTGTCAGATCCCGTTTATATATATATAATATACATATATATATAAATATCTACCTGATCATTGAGATGCGGGTCCACACTGGAGTGCTGGCACTATGTGTGTTGGCCAGCCTGCGCTCTTGCCAGGCTTCGGATTACTTTTCTTCGATTACAGGATTGGAGCAGTTGCTGCACACGGAACACATTTTGCTGACAGATTTGAGCTCACAGCTGGAAGCAGCTAAAAATATCCTAATACAATTAGAAAGGTAAATATATACAATAAGGCAGCTTTATTAAAAAATAAATATAATTATTAAAAAAAAATTAGCTAATTTATATTCAGCTTCAACTAAAGCTATTTAATAATTGTTGATCGACTTCGGGTTATTTAAATGCCATCTGCTTCCACTTTTATTGTCCGCTGATCCATGTTTATCATAAACTAACCATAAAAATATACTATAAAATATATAATTCGAATAGAACTTTTCCGCTCTCAAGCAACTATGTGTTGCAGTTTAGCATTTAGCATTTCGCTTTCGTTTGTTCGCGTAGTAGAAAAAGTTTTGTGTGCTGGGATCACGTAGATTCTCAAATAAATTAGAATTAATTAAGTTCTGCTGTCTTCGGGCTCTGATGTCTATGACGACAGAGAAACTGGTAGCTATCGATTTATGATTAGAGTTTGAAACTCGTCTAAGCCAAAATCCACAACCTGATCCACAGAGAGCTGTCGGCCATAAAGTTGGAGCATGCGTTGGCAGCCAAAGGCCTGGAGAACTATCTGACCAATCCGGTCAATGTGTATCGCCTGATGAAGCGTCTCCATACGGACTGGCAGCATGTGGACAGTCGAGTCCAGCAAATCAGCTCACAGCTACGTACGTATCCAGCGTGTCCAGCCTCTATCTATTTCTATGCAATGTTGTAAACGGAAACTCTGTTGAATGAATTATTTCAGGCTTCAATATTACACAACACTATGGCCTGAACTTTCCCAGCCAGGAGGATGTGGACGGAGCCGCCCTGGCATTAGTTCGCCTGCAGAGCACCTATAAATTGGATGTAGCTCAAGTGGCCGCCGGCATATTGAATGGCATCAAATACGGGTGAGTGAATTGGAGAATGAGAATGAGGTGGGTTAACCCAAATAAGCAATAACCAGTCAAGCTTAAAATACAGGAGCACTACACACACATACGTACACTATTTAACTGTAGCCAGGAGCGGATTCATTGTGTTGCGGGTAAAGAGCCGTGACTATTATAGATTTTATGTTAAACTTAATCGTGCAGAATGCTATATAAATATTAATCAAACTTCCCTCTGTGTATCCACACTCCTCTGAGTACTCCGCACCCGTTCCTGTTTTAGTTGTGGGGAATCGTGTGTCGCTGCCCAGCCAAGCACCACTCATATTCATTTCGATTTTTGTGCTGGTATTATTTTTAGCACGGACATGAGCTGGCAGGATTGCTTTGTGTTGGGTCAACAACTCTTTGAAATGGAGGACTACAACAACACGAAAATGTGGCTGCGCGAGTCCATGGAGCGATTGCGGCGCCATCAGCCACAGCCGCACAGCACCCCAGAGCCCGCCTTGCTGAACAGCATGGAAACGGTGGCACAGAGTTTATTCCGTATGGGTGAGCAGAGTCAGAGTCAGAGGCACTTGCATGCATATTTACCAAACGATTTTAGGCGACTTCGACACGGCATACGAACTGAGCCAGCGCGTGCTGGAGCTGGATCCATCGCGCATACGTAATTGGCATCTGGGTGATAAGGCCGCCAACCTGGCCCACGACGATGGCGACGGCGACGGCCACGGCTATGATGGGGCACAATCAAGGCGTGCAGCTGGCTACAGGGTGAGACCTTCAGACCGATTATCTTTGTAGTTATGCGACTAATTTTGGACTTCGATCCGCTCACACAGCTCACACAAGAGTTCGCCCACTACGAGAAGGTGTGCCGCGGCGAGGTCGGACCCTCTGCAGCCCAGCAGCGACGGCTGCGTTGTCACTATACCCATGGGCGGCACGCCTATCGGTTGCTGGCGCCGCTCAAGCTGGAGGAGCACAGCCTCGACCCACTGGTGGTTAGCTACCACGACATGCTCAGCCCACAGCAAATCGGCGAGCTACGCGCCATGGCTGTGCCGCACATGCAACGCTCCACGGTTAATCCGCTGCCCGGTGGCCAGCGCATGAAGTCCGCATTCCGCGTGAGCAAGAACGCTTGGCTGCCGTACAGCACGCACCCGATGATGGGGCGGATGTTGCGTGATGTGGGCGACGCCACCGGCCTGGACATGACCTACTGCGAACAACTGCAGGTGGCCAATTACGGCGTAGGCGGGCACTACGAGCCCCACTGGGACTTCTTCCGTGATTCGCGCCACTATCCTGCCGCCGAGGGCAATCGCATCGCCACGGCCATATTTTATGTAAGTTGACTTTACAGCCTAAGCCCCACTGAGTCCCCCCATGTACAAAATGTTTCTATTATGAACCGCTGCAGCTGTCGGATGTGGAGCAGGGTGGTGCCACAGCCTTTCCCTTCCTCAACTTTGCCGTGCGGCCGCAGCTAGGCAACATTTTGTTTTGGTACAATTTGCATCGCTCCTCGGACAAGGACTATCGCACCAAGCACGCCGGCTGTCCAGTCCTGAAGGGCAGCAAGTGGAGTGAGTACTTTGGCGAAGCCATTGCATTCAGATTTACTTTTCAAACATTTTTTACACAAATTATGCCGAAATTAATATGCTCTGAAAAGATAAACATGTTTTCATGTCAATGCAAACAAACACTTTATGAGCAAATTCATGTTTTCAAGATATTAAGTTTTAATTCAATTCAAATCGCGCTCAAGAGTAGAACAATAGAACAAAGTTTAATCAGCCTGGTATTATTCTTTTGTATAACCGAAAGACTGTTTTGTACCTGGGCCATTAAATAGAATTTAGTAATCAATTGCTGCGACTTTTAATATTTAATTTAGCTTATAATGACTGATAAACAGATATAATAGGTTAAAGTTCGCTGCTTGGGTCTACTCGACGAGCAGATAATAAAAGTCACGTTTCAATATGTGTATGAATAATGTTTATATTTATATTCTTATAACTATTATATTTATAAGTAATAATCGAAGTATACTATTTCGTTCTTTAAACTAAATTTTCATTTTGGAGCTTAAACTGTTAGAAGAGATATACACCAGCTTTTTTTTTTTTACATATTTATTATAAGTGAACTATATATTAAATTGGAATTGTAAATTGTAATTGACGATTAATATTTGCACTCTTCACTTAATATTTATTATAATTAAAATATATATAATAAGTTTAGCTAGGTATTAAATTAAAAACTTAGGGGTTTGCTTACCAATTACTATTTAGCCATTAGAAAGTTTCTACAAATTTTGATATATTTTGGCTTGTAAATACTCAATAATTGATAAAAGAAATTTAAAATATAATTGAAAAAAAAAAGATAAAATATATTATACTACATTATATTATACTTATATTATTATATATTAAACTTATTATATATTCTCTTTATATCTAAAAATAATATAATATATAATCATTTATTATATATTCTCTTGGCTGACCCAATCTAATATTCGATTGCAAAAAGGAAGAACAGTTAAAGTCTATTCTCTAAAGTATTTCTATTATATTTCATCAAAGTATATAAATTTGATTCTACATTCTAGAATTCTTTTATATTTATATGTAAATAATATATTTATTGTATTTCAATATTTTATAATATTCTAAAACAACCAACAAAAAAATTAGAAATCATTTTTATTGTTATATATATTTTAACAGAATTTTAATTTTAATTTTTTAATTGATTTGGATTTACTTACATTTCTCTAATATTATCTCTTATCTTTTTTTAAACAGTTGCGAACATTTGGATACATGAGGCTACACAGACATTTGCTCGACCTTGTGATGTCTTTCGCGATAATGAAGTTTCCGTGGGCTATGATATTATTAAATAAATTTGTTGATTTGTAACTATTTATATTTATCAATTTTTAATTTAATTCACTTGATTATTAGTAAAGAGATTCTCTCAGCTGGTGCATTCTTATCTCCTTTCTGAGCGCATCGACTTTGCTTTGCTAAGCCATGGCTCGTAGTTCAAGTATAATTGTAATGTAATAGCTACCTGACATATATAACATATATTATGTATGTATATAAAGTTGATGGACAGCATAACAATCGAAGCAACTTACTCTCACGCAAACTTGTTAAACAACACACAAAAAACTCTAGCTTTACAAAGTTTTTTTTTTTTTTTTTTTTAGCATATTTGAGATCAACTCAAAGATCTTCGTTAAGTAAAATTCAAATGTCTGTTGTTTATAGGGTTAAAACTCACTTTGAGTAGTTGTGCGCTGCGAAGTCGACTCAAAACAAACAATGAGTCGAAACAAAGCCTGAGTTGAGCTCAGTTTTGCCGGTAATTTGCATAAACAAGTTCGCGGACAAAGTTGTAGCGGCTCATTTGCATGTTAGCGACTCTCTAGTCAGCGGCTTAGTGAAAGTAATTAGAATTGAGAGAGAAGAGCAACGACAAATATTGAATGCTATATGAACTGCTGAGCTAATCTCTCAGATCGAATGAAAGACAATTAGTAAGCAAATAGGGCCTGTGGCCTGGTAGTTGAATAATTCTAGGTTTATTGAACTAACACTCTTCTTCTTTTTTACCTATCCACTTGGCTCAATCAAGCCTGACGACAGTGCCTCGAGGGCAGTTCTTTGACCACGACTAGACATGGCGGCTTGGCCAAGAGCCACGGCGAAAGCTTAAGCCGAGAACGCTGTGAGCTTTTGCTAAACTAACGAACTGCCCACAGACTGTTTGTTGTTTTGAAAGCAGATCGAGCCCGAACAGTTCTAAACGACGCGCCGAAGCAAAGACAGCACGAGCTCTGAGACTCAAATTACTTTAATTTGTATTTACGAAATTTTGTAATGAAGATGCTGCCGGGAATTTATTTAATTTTATTATTTGGACTGCAAATCCTTGCATCCAATGCGGAGTTTTTTCAGCTCAACCAGTGGCCTGGAGCAGCTGCTGCGCACGGAACTTATCCTGATGACACAGCTGCAGATATATGTGAATGAAATAAGGGAGCATGCCGATATGCTTCAAGCGTAAGTTTACTACTTTCGATGGAAAAAATAAGAACGGCTAAATTTTAGTTTCTTTAAGTCGGCTTCTATAGTCATATTAATAAAGTTAGTCAAACCAGCTAATGGATTATTAAGTAGTTAGCTTTACACTGATTCAGAATTCCCTTGTCAATCTGGTTTGTCTTCAATGTCTCAACTGATGTCTTTCTTAAGTACAACTAGGCGTAGCAGCAGATAATATTTATCAAGCATAAAGTTCATTGTGAATATTTAGTATTTAGTTAGCTTGACTAATTAATAATCAATAATCAAATGCTGCATGCCCACACCTGATGACAGAGCCCACGCAAATGGCTTCTATAGTATTTATATTCTTGATCATCCAAAGCAGCCATTGGGCCTGTTTGCCATTCGCGGTGATTGCTCAGCCTCAGTGGCATCTGAAAGTAATTTTTTTTTTTTTTTTTTTTCGGCGGAGCTTTGCTTATAACTTTTTGCTAATCATGCGCCTTTGGCAATCTACATTTTGTTATTTAATTACATTTCATTCTCGTATTCCTACTTAACCGGTTCACATTAAGCCGCCCGAATCGTAAGTCTGGCCTAAGGGAAGGCTACAAGTACGCAGATCTAACCCGAATTTGCACAAGCAAATATATTTTATTTTTTACTTTATTTATTTTTGCACTCGCTTGATTTAATTTTGTCATCTGCTACTTTTTATGTGCAGTTGTTAATATTTTTAGAGCCGCCTTGCATCCAATTTATGAAACGCTAACATCTCTAGTCGATTAGCTAATATATTCTCAATTGATAGCTTCGGCGGTATTTGAAGTTTGAATTTTTTATTATAATCTAATGACATCGATCGTTACTTCACAGCGATTCACAGTTGCTGCTAGAGGTGTCAATGACTTGTCCGACTTTTGTATGTGTATCAAATGATTATCTTTAGAATTCAATTAATTTATTTGCTCAGTCGCTATATTTGAAAACCGGCTCAACAGTCTACATATAGTCCACAAATTAGTATTTAAAATGCACCGTAACGAAATTTCAATGCAATATATAAAAATAATTGTGAACAAAATATACATGCATATATATATATATATAACCATATATATACAAAACAATACTATAAAATTGAAATTTAATTTTTATCTTAAGTGCAACACCGCAGTCTGTCGTCGAGCACATTAAGACTAGAGAAATTTGTAGGAAATAAAATAAAACATGACTTATTTATAGCCCTGACTTGCTAAGAACAAACGAGTGCTACTAGCTAATCAATAGCGCGATAAAATCGGATACTATCTAGTTGACAGACTCGGCGGCATTGTTATGGTGACATTTAATTCCCGAAAAATGAAGAGCAACATTAAAACAAAGACGTGTGTCTACAAACAAGCATCAAAACAAATTAATTATTTATTTAAAGTGATTGCCGCTTATGTAAACATTTTATTATACACTTATGTATCTAAACATATAAATGCAGCAATTTTTAATGGAAAGCTAATTCGAGTGCAAACTGAGTAAAGAATAGATATTGACATATATTTCCATAGTGCATGTAAATTGGGTGAGAGTCTCAGCAAAGTGAATTTGATTTCTCACACAAATCTTAATCAAAGCATGTGAATAAGAAAGTAAGTCGTGAGAATCGCAGAGAAAGGCACTGCAAAGGGAAGTCGCTAATTAACTAAGAGTCATGTAAACTTCAACTTCTCATACTTGCTCACAGAGAGCGCTAGTAGAGTATTGCACAGTCGTTTATGCCCAACTGCAGTTTGTCTTTTAAATATGTTGATTAATTGTCGCAGTATTAAAGTGCTTATAAATGGGATGTCATGCACACTGGCTGCGCTTCAATGTCCCCAAGCATAAATAAATAAGTTTAGTATGCAAATGGGCGCTTATGCAAATTAAAAAATATGAAACCAATTTAAATCTGATTAATGCTTAACACGCCAACAAGAATTTCATGAATTTATTGCATTTCTATGCTCCAGAGAAATCAATGAGATTAAAGCCGAGCATCTGACCGCAATGAATAACATCGAGAGCTATCTCAACAATCCAGTGAATGCGTTCCGATTGATAAAGCGCCTGCACAGCGACTGGGAGACCCTGGAGGGCAGCGTGGAGAGCGAACGCAGTCGCACATGTTGGTATCAGAGCCCTGGGCATCACTCACATGTCATAGCGAAACTGTTATCATTATCGATTTGACTAAACTGTCTTCTCTTTCTCGGGTATCCCTCTGCTGCTGCTTCTTCTTCTTCTTCTTCTTGTACTTTTACAATAGATTACCTCGAGGCCATGGCGGGCCACAGACAGAACTTGAGCTTTCCCACAATGGAGGACTTCGTGGGCACGACGCTGGCGATGACGCGACTGCAGCAGACCTACCAGCTGGACGTGGGCGAGCTGGCGAGTGGCATGCTGAATGGTGTCAAATACGGGTGAGTGAAAGCGTCTGTGGGCGTGGCAAGTGGCAATCACAAATCACACTCGACAGCTCGTTACAGGGCGGCCATGTCGTGGCAGGACTGCTTCGTGCTGGGCCAGCATCTGTATTCGATGCGCGACTTTAACAACACGGTGCCCTGGCTGGAGCAGTCGATGCGGCTGCTGGCGCAGCAGAGCTACAGCGATGAGCCCGGCTCATTGGATTTCATGGAAACTGTCATGGGCTACCACGAATCGATGGGCGATTATCAAAATGCACTCAATCTGATTAATCATGTGCTTTCCGTGCAGCCGGAGCAGCGTCTTCACCTGCTCGAGACGCGCGCACACCTGGAGCAGCTCATCTCAGACGGCGTCAAGCGCGGCCTGATGCACGAGGTGGCGCGCAGTCCAGATGACTATCATATATCCCAAGAGTATCTCATCTATCAGCAGGTGTGCCGCGAGGAACTGAAGCCCACAGCCGCAGCGCAACGAGATCTGCGCTGTCGCTACTTCAGCGGACATGGGCACAACTTAAGCTACCTGGCGTACAAGTTGGAGGAACTGCATCTCGATCCTTATATTATACAGGTGCATGACGTCATCAGCGTCCAGGAAACTGTTGAGTTGCAGTACTTGGCTCGGCCCGAGCTGCAGCGCTCTCAAGTGTATAGCCCCACAAACGCGCACATCTCAGCGAACTTTCGCACCAGCCAGGGCACAATCTTTGAGTATGACGAGCATCCAATCATGCAGAGGGTGCGCCAGCACATGATTCGGATATCTGGCTTGGATATGCGCTTCGCCGAGCCATTGCAAATAGCCAACTACGGCATAGGAGGCCACTATGAACCGCACATGGACAGCTTTCCAGAGACCTTTGACTACAGCTCGAATCTGCTTAACACCAATCGCCTAGCCACAGGCATCTTCTATGTAAGTGATGGCACTTCTCTAAGGAATTTATTTACTCAATTCATCTTTGTATCTAGTTATCCAATGTGGAGGCAGGCGGTGGCACCGCATTTCCCTTCCTGCCACTCCTCGTCTCTCCCGAGCAGGGCCAGCCTGCTCTTCTGGTACAATTTACATCGCTCCGGGGATGCAGACTATCGCACTAAGCACGCCGGCTGTCCGGTGCTGCAGGGCAGCAAATGGAGTGAGTAGAGAAAAAATATTCAAGCTTTCGTCTAACATAATAAAAAAATATTCAATTTGCTTTCAGTTGCCAATGTATGGATACGTTTGAGCAACCAGGACCATGTGAGACCCTGTGAGCTGCAGCGTGATCATGAGATCTCCTTGTCTTATAAGGACTACAAATAGGCATCATTCACATCTAAACTCAATCATATTTGTTTGCCATTTGTATTAAGTATCGAGCAGATTATTTAATGGAGTCATAGAAGAATATATGTATATACGTTAAGAGGATCGTAAATAAAAAATCACTAGTACATTATATTTTACTGAGAATGTCTCCAATTGGAATGTATTTTCATATGCCAATTGATTTAATGAGAATACATCCAATTGGAATGGATTTTCATTTGTATCTCAAGCACTTTACTCATTCGAATTTAGCGTGCAGGGACGACGGAACTCTTGCTGAGCGGAACGTATCCAAATGTTGCCAACTAAAAAAAAATATTATGTTATTATTAATTTTAATTGGGTTTAAGCAGCTCCAACTTACTGCGCTTGCTGCCCTCCAGAACGGGACAGCCGCCATGTAAGGTGCGGCCATCGGTTTTCAGGGATCGATGTAGATTGGGCCAACTAACCAAGGCGCCTTTCACGGGCTTCAGAAACACATTGAGTAAGGGAAACACTGTATAGCCACCATGCAGCACATCCGAGAGCTGAAAAGATGCCGAGATTAGTTTTGGGCTACGGGCGGCAATCGCTGATACTTACATAGAACATATTTGTAGTAATGCGATTGCCTCTGTCAATATACGCTTTGGACACTTTTGGAAAGTAATCGTAGTGCTGTATATATTGACCTCCAATGCCATAGTTGGCCACCTGCATTATCTCGGCATTATTCATGTTTAAGCCAGTAATTGCGCCAACCAATTTGCTGATGCCACTCATGAGGGGGCTGCTGTAATCGAGCCAAACCTGTTGACTAACGCGGTGGTCCGTCACCTTATTCCCTAATATTGTGGAACGAAAACTCTCACGTTGATCTGCCAAGTCAATGATGGCATTTATCTGAGCATCGTTCAACACGTCGTAGTAGACATTTATGTCGGGATTCAAGTGCACTTGCTCCACTTTTAGCGGCGACAGCCTGAATCGCGGATGACGCTCAAAGTCAAAGTAGCAATTCAATGAATTACGATTAGAGTCTGGCTCTGGAAATCGTTTACCCTGACACAGTCGTGAATAGTTGGAAGACGAGTAAATATCGTTCAACTCCTTGGGACATTTGGGCACAATGTCCTTCAAGTCGTCAAGCATAAGGCGCGCTGGGTGGTTTGCATCTGGTGAGAACCAAGAGAGCAACTCCTTCAATGTCTCAATTGCTTTTTGCTTCTCGTCCAGCTCTATATAAGTCAAGGCCAAATATTCGTAGACCTCTGCGCTCATTTGATGCACGTTGTCATCACCAACTTGATCTAGTAAATTGGCTGCCAACAGCAGCCATTCGAGCGCGCCTCGAAATTCAGCCAGCTCATAGAGCTGCACCCCAATCTCGAAGCAGTCATTCCAGAGCAACGCATTGTTTGCCAGCTCCATGGCGGTAAGGTTATAGACGCGCTGCAGTCGCAGCATACCTTTGACCGCGCCCTTAAGTTCGTCTTGATTGGGTAAGCCTTCTGCTCCAGATGTTTCATTCACTGCCTTTGCATATTCTTCATTTGAGAAAAATAACAATTATGAGAATATATATTTGAGAAAATTCGAATTCCGTCTATAGAACTAGATACGTACCATCTTTAGTCTGATTAGTAGTCAGCAGCTCATGTACTTCTTGCCAATCGAGTGTCAAGCGCTTGATCAGCCTGAATGCTTGCAGCGGCTGTTCCAGGTGCTCCTCAAACTGCTCCGACTCCTGCCTGATTTCTGCATGCTCCAGCTTGACTCGATCCACAAAACTAACAATCCATAAATGGGTATTTTTAGCCTTTTTACATACCTAGTCTTACCTGCGCAATATGTCGATCTGCTCTTGGCGCTGCTCCAAATAGAGATACGTGGCAGAGACCAAATCCGACTCGACCATTGCCAACAACTGCATCTTATCAATCGAAGAGTAATACTCGGCATTCACAGGGCTTATCACGAGACTGGACCACACCAGGCCCATGATAACTACACTTAACTGCTCTAACATTGTGTGAGATGCGAACGATCCAACGGACTGTGAGGTAATGAAAATTTAAAAAAAATTCCAAGCGTCTGTTAATTATTTCATTTCTTATTTCTCATTCTATTACCTCAGATATCTGTAGAACAACTGTTTTCATCTAGTTAAGCAAACAGAAATGTTTCTTTTCAACTATTCAAACAAAGTTTATTTGAACAGCATGCCCGGAATACTTTATATGCGTTGAGTCCAACGGACGATGCCGTGCGGCTGCTCTCTCGTTATGCGGAATGCAATAAATCAGATCCATCATCCCGTTAACCGCGCGCTGCTGCGTGCTGTTGCCATGGCCAATAGCCACATGGCTGCACAGTGGCTGTCGCGTAAATTGAATTTGCCACAAGCGCTGCAAAGTATGCAACGTGCAACGTGCAACGAGTACCACACGCACTTTACCAAGCTTGCGTCCATTTGAGCACGCACACAACACAGCCACAACACATTACACATTACACGCACACACGCACACGTTCATAAATCAGGTATGTTGGCAAAATACGAGCATTTGCGTTACTTAACGAGGTTGAATAAAGCAGACAACGCATCGCGCAGTAACAGGATATTCCTCTCACAACAGTCAGTGGATGCGGTCTTTAGCGTGTTCACACAACAAAAAATTAAAAATTGAATTGTATTTACTTCACATGCAATCGATTCCGAAACAATTAAATATGAACTGTTTAATTCGTTTATTGAATAATAGTAATTGAATGTATATTAAAAATAATTGCAATGAAAACCCAGCTGGAATTTGATCGTTTTATCAACAAATAAAAATTCAAAGTTTAACAAGCTTTGCCTTTTTTATTATTATTTATAATATTATTTTATTCCCACACTCAAATATGCCAAAAAGAATTACAACGATAGTTCTATATTATTGATATTTTAATTTCAACAATTCAATTAGGCAATGCTGCATTCCTTGGGATGTTGCAATAAATAAAAAAAATAAAATAAAATAAATAAACTGAATTAACAAATTGATTATTTGTAATGGAATCTCAATACATTAAAAATTCATAGTTTAACATGCAGTGCGTAATGATCAATAATAATGAAATATATACTATAAAGAAAGCTGTATTACTAATATTAATAATTAATAATTAGCTCAATCAGGCACACCTGCATTTCTTCAAGTGATGGGTAGTGTATCCTCAAGTCGGTTCACACTAGCTTTGTTTATACTAGAAGAGGAACCTGTGCTAAATTATTATTATTGAAATACCCAACATCGAACCAATATCTTGGCTTCATTTCATGCTTGTAGAGCACATAGTATTAGCTCACCACAAAATGTCTAAAGTCTTTATGGGGCCACGCCTTCTTTTGCCTGTTATGTTCACTTTCACAACATATGTATACCCTGCATTTCAAGTTCTTCTAGCTTCAGAGAATAGAAACTGAATTGAATGCTAAGAGAATTTTATAAACTATGTTTGAACCGCAAAGCCACCATAACAAATTTTGATAATAAAATAGCATATTAAATAAATCAAAATGTTAATTTAATAAATCGATCAGATTTTTGAAGTATAAATATTCATAATAATAATTTCTTCCCATATAGTTTACCTATTTGTATATCATTCCAGTAATTTGTAAAGTTAGTTAAAGTGGTTTTTTGCCTCATTGTCTTTTTATGTAAATCTAGATGAAATAAATAAATCGAGGTCTAAATGAACATATGTCTGCTGAGTTAAAGCCCCTAACCCTGTTTAAGGCTCAATGCTCAAAGTGCTTTTGTTTCTTTAGAGACAATAAATAGCAACAAAATGTAAAAGAAAAATCTATGAATATTATATTAAAGTAATTATTTCATTTAAGACAAAGCCCACAAAGGGATAATTGTAGTCCCGTATGTCTTATTAATAAACAGAAAATATATATATATATATAAAAAAAAAAAAAAAAAAAAAAAAAATACTAAAAATTAAATATCCTTGAGTACATATAACAAAAGCAGTAATCTTAAAGTAAATTATTTCATTTACTAATGCATTCGTAGGCGTGATTAAATATTAAACAATACAATTGCTTGCCAGTTTGTAGTCGGAGTATGAAAACGAACCGTGAAAGAAATCCAACAAGTGAAAGAAATCCACTAGCTAGCCTGTAATATAGAAGAAGCAGGTATCGTGGCTTCAATTTGCAAATAACTTAACATAAAATACAATGAAAGCAGTACAAACTAGAAATTAAAATTAATTTGTAATTAATATAAAACAATTTGCCAGTAGAACATCCCACCCCATAAAGAAAGCAAACACGTTTCTTTTTCGTATTCTCATTGATCGCATCATTTCATTCTGTTTGTATTTCTAGCTTCGATTTTGTTTTATATTTTGTACAAAAGTGAATAAATTCAATAATAGCATGCCTAAAATAACACTAATGCCAAGTAATGGAGTTGAAAGAAATGTGTGTCGTCCGTAGCCGGTGCTTGTAAGTGTTAGATGTTGTAGCTGAGTATTTACAATAGGAATAGAGTTTGTGTTCTCCGGCTAGCGAGTGCTTAGAGATATGTTAGAGCGCAATGTAAGTAGACCTAAGAGTAAGGGCGGCTGGCTTATGAGATTCCAGCAACAGCTTCAGTTTGTTTTTCACTAGATGGCAAAATCACCATGATCAGCAGTCAAATCACAGGGTCGCCTGAACTCCTGGCCACGTTCGTGTATCCACTTGTTGGACACTGCAAAATACGAAGCATTTAGCTGGATAGGGAGATAGAGTGCTCGAGCTTTAACCTACCCCATTTGCTGCCCGTGAGCACGGGACACGCTGCATGTCGCGTTCGCACATCGCCTTCGCCGGAACGATGCAGATTCATCCAGAACGCAGCCGTACCCTAGAAATAAAATGAAAGTCATGGAATTAGAGCTTGATTTGCTTAGGTCTGTTAGACATACCTTTTTGGGCCACAGCGTCGCATGCACCGACGTGAAGACTGTAGCACCACCTTGCTCCACATCGCTCATCTGCAAGGCAAGACATCAAATAAAGTTCAATTTGAAAATCTTAAGTTTACAACTCACATAGAACAACACGGTGGCAATGCGATTGCCCAGATTCAGACCCTCAAAGGCGCGTATCTCCTCACGCTATAAAAGAGGAGTAAACGAAACATTAAAAAAATCTTCCATTGGTGCTTAATATTTGAACTTACTCGGGCAAAATCAAAGTGTGGCTCGTAATGGCCGCCAATGCCGTAGTTAACCACTTGCAGCTCCTCGGCCGAATCCATGTCGAGGCCAGTCATGTCAGCGGTGCGCTGCACCACTGTGCCAATGACTCGATGTTCGGCGGTCTTAAGCCAAGCAGATTTACTGATGCGGTAGTTGGCCGTTTCCAGGGCGCCAGTGACTGCGTTTTGGACGGTGGCGCGGCGGAAACGAGGACGTGCCATGCGCTTGAGTACTTCAATCTCGCTGTCGTACATGGCATCATGATAAATTACAATGTAGGGATCCAGGAAGGCCTCCTCCAGCTTAAGCGGCGCCAGCCTCAAGAACGGCACATTGTTGCTTACGTAACGACAGCGCAGTGGACGCAGGGCTGAGGGCGAAAGTTTGAGCTCACCACGACACAGCATCTCGTAGGCCTTACGCTCGGTCATGTCGAAGACGGCGGGATCACTCTTAGTTACGGGCTAGCAATAAAGAAATGCAATAATAGACAAACTAACTGAAAAGACTTGCATTTGGTAAATACCAGATCGGAAACGGGTATGGCATCGGAGCCATCGTCGCCTTTCATTTTACGCATCTCCTTCAGCTGAGCAATTTCCTTCTCGTAGAACTTTTTGTTGCCGTTGGCCCGTTCGTGGTCGGGCAGCAATTGCAGTAGCTCGTTTGTCATGGTCAGTGCACTCTCCACATTGCCTGCTCGTCCGAATTCCAATTGCAAATCCAATTCCAGGTTCCATTGTTAAGTGGCGGATGGCAGGAGGACGATACGTAAGGTGAGAAAGAGAGAGGACTGAATTAATTACTGCCTAAAAGCAGGCAACAGTTTTTCTTTGTTCGTGGCCTTGACTTTTTATTGCTCGCATTCAATCAAAAGTTCTTAACAATGGACGCACAGTGAACACTCGTACATCAGAGACACCTCGACATTTTAATTGCATTTCGTTTCTATATTTTGTGTGGCGCTCAAAAGTATGCAACGCTCCCAGGACACACATTTCATTGAATTTTCAGAGCGAACTAAATAATAAATGAGGCTTTAGCCCCCATCGCTGCTTGACAAATGTTAAACGCATTATAAATTATTCATAGTTGCCACAGCCAAAAGGCAGGCAGACGGCACAATGTATGGAAAAATGACCAACAAATAAGTTCAAGTTTCTTATATGCAATGGCAAGGAAAAAACTTTCTTGAGACCTTCAGGCCCGGACCTTTTCTTGTTGGCTTCCTTGTAAAACTTTTAGCATGGACACTGAAATTATTCACATTTATTTATGGCCCAGCCTTGCCTTGGCCGAGTCCTTTTGCTGTGCGCCTTAATTAGTTTGCCAGACACTTTAAGCGTCGCACTTAATTTCAATGAAATTTCGGTTACCTCCAATCCCGACCTGGCTGCGAGCTTAAATTTGCATTTCGCATGCCAATGCCAGCCATGCTGACGACACATGTGTCCTCGCCTGATCGAAGGCAACATGTTTCCTGTGTCAGCTTGATGTATGTCAGCCGAGGCAGCGAAGCAAGCGTGGGCGTGGCATAGCTTTGTAGCAGCAATTGCTTTTTTTTTTCCAGACTTTCTGCAGTATGGCAGCAATTCCGTTTAGCGCAGCACGCCCGCAAATACTGCGAAGTCAGTTTTTTACGCAGCGCACAAACAACGGAGGAAACAAAAAACAGAAAAAGAGGAAGTTCAGGGCTGTGGGATACTCAGCTAAAAGGATGCAGAGTTGGGGCGAGTGTGAATGCATTTTGTCTTTGTGTTAAATTTGATCGTAACATTTTATAAACTCAATGTCTATGTTTGAATATTATTGTGAAAGGTTATTATAATGATATTGATTAAAGCAAACAAGATATTTCTGATAAGAAAAAACATGTAGGATATAAATAAATAAATAAAAGATTTAATATTACAAGACAATACAAATTTAATTAAAAAACAGAATAATAATAAATATAAAAAATAAATATATGAAAAATAAATAAAAATATGATAATAAAAATATAAGAATTTAAATAAAAGCAAGATGGATATTTTTTTTTTATATATTTCTAACAAATAATTAAATGAAATATATCAAGATAAATATTTCTAAAAATGCAAGTAAGTATGTATTAATTTATAATTAAAAAAAATAAAATAAATAAAGTAGATCAAAGCAAAACAGATATTTATATACAAAAAATATATTAAATCCAGACAGATATTTATATTGAAATAGATTTTTGACAAGCAAATGTTTGCTTTCATTTCAGGTGATTTCAGCGTTTAATTCTATGTGGCTTGTAGAACTTTAGAGATATTTAATTTAGCTTGCTTTCACAAATAATTTCAAAGTCATATAACCTGCATTCAACTACAACCAGAAAAATAAATGAAATAATAAAAACGGGATTAACTTTCATGGCCAACAAACCCGTTTGGCCATTACAAAATTGGGTATAAAGCAAAGGTAGCTCACATCGGCCATTAAGGCAGATATAAATACTGCTGCAGGCAGAGATACACATTCTGGCTGGGATACATGCATTGCGCTGTGACAAGTGAACGTGCAGAGATGAATTTTGAGACAGAGGGCTGAGGGGTTGGGGCATTTGCCATGAACTGGGATGCGTGAGGGGGTAATGCGGCATTAATAAACCGCACTTCTGTTTGCGCAATTACGTGCAGTTGCTGGGGTGCAGTAGGTACGTGATTCCGTATGTAACCTAGGCTACCCGGCTTTAGCTACGCCACTAAGCCAGTCACAATATTGTCATTGCTCCTACAGACAGGCAACAATTTTTCGCACTTAACGAGGGTCGAGCTTAATCGCCAGAGAAGTGCTGCTTGGCTCAGCTCGGCTTGGCTCAGCTGGCAAGGGGCCAGCAAAGTGCAATTTCCTGCTGTCAAATGGCCAGGTGGCTGAGAGATGCAGGAAAAATGCTCTGCGGCCGTGGCACTGCTGTCAAGGGGTGTCGAAAGTGTCATGCAAACGAGTCGAAACACAACATAAGAAATACAGTAAACACCCACACAAATGTCTGTTGCCAACAGCAGCAGCAGCAACAACAGCAACAGCAACCAAAATGGCCATTAACAGATGGACACGTAGCTCGATGTACTTACCCTGTTTGTAGGTGCTGAAGGCGAGGTATTCCAGGACGTCGGCACGTGTGAAGCTTAGGGTTTGATTGTGTGGCTCCTCCAGCATACGGGCCATGGCCTCATTCATCCAGAGCACCGTGTGGTAGTAGTCTCGATTAACGTACGACTGTCGGCCCAACTCAAAGCAGTCATCTGACGACATCGCCGTGCTGCGTAATAATGCATGCCCCAGGCAGTTTAGTCCCCGCACATTCTACGCCATTTGCGTACACTCACCTGTACTGTATGCCGTTCAGCTTGCCACGTGCAACGCTGGACGTGTCCAGCTGGTAAGTGTCCTGAAGGCGGAGCAGCGCCACAGCCGCCCCGTTGAGGTCCTCGTCCGAGGGGAACTTCAGCACATTGCGATATTGCGTGAGATTTTGAACAAAATCTTTTGAATGGAGAAAAGTAAACAGTTCAAATCGGATTACAAAGTTTCCTTCAATCGGAGAACGAAGGCGACTTCATACCTGCGCCCACTTCGTGTCCCATCAGATTCTCCACCTGGCGCCAGTCTGTGGTCAGGCGCTTGGTCAGTAAATACGCATTGATTGGATTCGATACGTAGGCGGTTATATCGCTAGCTGCATCCGCATGCTCCCTTTGGTATTCATCCATTTTGCTAAAAATAAATGAGTTCAAAGTTTTGCACAAAGTTTAATAAGCAATTTGATTACGTTTAAGCAACTGCAAACTTAATTACGACTAAACAACTTCCAAGACGCATGCCACAAACTGCATTTCAGCTCGGGCGTATATCTAACAAACACTTTGCAAACTTGATGCTGGCAAAATGTTCGTTTGATTTATAATTAATGAAATTAAAGACGAGCTCACTCTCAAAGTTTTTTAATTTTATGAAGCCAGCAAAACAGAGCAAAGCAGTTATGTATTTAATATTTTTTTTTTTTTTTTTTTTTTTACCAGCAATGAAACTTAAAACCCATCCGAAGCCCCAGCCACATTCTACTGTAAAAAGTTTTTGGCTCAATAAATAAAGTTTATAGCGAGCGACACAGCATAAAAAGCATCTCTGTGAATTGGACAGATACCGAAATGCAATATACAAAATTATTTATATTGATTTATTTCAATTGCGATATCATGTGACAAATCAAAGTGAAATGCGAGGCCAGAGGGTCAGAAAAATATTTCATATTCGTAAAAGTTAAATGGATTTTTTTCGCTGTCATGAATTATTAAAAAACCACCAGTTTTTAGACAAACATTTCAATGTGCCTGAGTAGGAACCCAACATTAATATCAGACCACACACACAAAGCAAACACACACAAGCACACTCTCTGCTTACTGAACAGTTTATGCAGCAGCTGTTCGATTCCTTTTGTGCAAAATAAACTTTCTTAAACAAGTTTCAGCATGAGGAAACAGGAATACAGAAAGAAGTATGCATTTACAATTTCAAAAGTCTCTAGCTTTTGTAGTTTTGAGTAAGAAACTTATATGAAAAGAAGGACAGACTGTCAGGCACAACTAGATTGACTCGCTTATTTGTCGTTCTTTCTTCATATTTTCTTTGATTTTCTCTGGAACTTTTATTTTCTATATTATTACAATAAATGGTTTCGTAATATATATTTGTTTAGGTTTCCAATAATAATTTCAATCTTGTCATAAAATACCTCTATCAGATTGTCAATATTATTGAAATATTTTTTTGTAATCATGCAAGCTATACGTTCATATTTAGTTTATCTTTAAATTAAATTTCGTATTATCAATGTTATTTCAACTAAGTAAATAAATACAAAAATAAATAAAATAACAAATAAATGACTAAATACATAAATAAAATAAGATAAATTTAAAAAATTTTAATTAATTAATTAAAAAATAAAATAAAACCATTATTGCTTTCTTCTCCACATTTAATCAAATCCACATTAACCTATACCCATTCATGTTTACAGTAATCTTCTTCAATAATACTTTACATAAATATAAATATATTTATCTGATATTTGATATTTATATATCAAAGCAATATTTGATTTACTCAAATGTGTAAATGCTTTGAGTTTATGAAATATTAAATGACTAAGAATTGGCAAACAAATAAGAAAGCGATTCGTTTTAATTTAGAAATTAAATGCTTAGAGAAAAAATAAATACATGAGCAGCAACGTAAGAAAAATGAAAAAGAATGAATGAAATGAAGTAATATAGAAACAAATGACAGATAATGAGAGCTGAATCAAGACAAAAAACATTTAAGATTAATGAATGAATAATAATGGATTCATTAGGTAAAAATAAGTAAATTGAGCAAGAATTTGAATTAAATTTAGAAACATGAAAATAAAATAAACCCTGAAAACTAATTTAGACAGTCAGGTAGAGCTTTCTAACGCTCGCTCATGTAGTTAATTGAGATAAAATCTGCAGCAAAAACCGTTAAGAAATGCTTAAGTTGTGTGCGATTGTTGAATAACTTTATTGTGTGTGATATTTTTAAGTAAAATGAAAACTAATTAGACATTCAGGTAGAGCTCTCTAACCCTCGCTCATGTAGTTAATTGAGATAAAATCTGCAGCAAAAAAACATTAAGAAATGTTTAGTTGTGTGCAATTGTTGAATAACTTTATTGTGTGTGAAATTCTTAAACCAAATGTCGAACAATATAGAGAATAATTTATATTTTAGCTTAAAACAAATGTAGATGTCTTACAACTAATTACAACCCATAAATCTCAAGGTGCGCCCCATGTTGCGATATTTACAGTCTTGAAAACGAAATTCAGTGCAGGAATTTCGTACACGTCTTCAATTAAGAATACTTTTTTTGGTCTCCTAGCCGTTGCGGATGCCGCTCGCTAAAATGAAGAGAGAGAAACTAAGACTAAGACTAACAACTACGTACTAGGCTAGGACTAAGACAACAAACAGCAAACAGCTTCTAGACCACGTTGACGCGGTTGTCTGGCGGCGGGCGATAGCACCAGAGGCTGCCAATGACACCCAGGCCAATGAAGAACATGGTGAAGGTGGACAGGCCCAGGATGACGCCCGTGGTGACATCGTGCAACGGCAGTCCCGGGAATGGATCCAGCACCAGGATGAGCAGCAGACCGCAGCACTTGAACAGGCAGAAGATGGTGACCAATATGTAGCCGGAGGTGTAGCTGCGGTTTGGCAGCCATTCGCAGTGACGCGAGCGAAAGCCAAGAAACCCGAGGCCCATGCCGCAAAAGGAGGCAACCAATCCGAACTGCAGGTAGAAGGATTTGCCGAGCTAAAGTAGACAAAAATGCAAATGAGTCGAGGATTGCGAAGAAATGAAACGCATTAGGCACACTTACGTGGGCGATCATGTAGATGATGAGGCCAGCATTCATGGTGCTGCCCAGGACCAGCATCAGCGAGACAATGGCCAGCGTGATGGTGGCATTGGCTAGCTTTTGCGGGTAGGAATTGTTGTTGACATTCACCTTGCCGTGCAAGCTGCTCAAGTCTTGCTCCTGGCCCTGCACACGCGGGCTAATCACCGCCGTGGTCCGGTCACTGGCCAGCTGCTGTTGAGCCGTTGAGGCTGCTGCCGGCTTCACCGTCTCGTAATGCAGTCGCTGTGGCGAGAGTCGTTGCTGGCGCAGCGGCAGCGCTGGTGACGGCGCTACTGAGACGGTGGTGGACTGCTGGTGCAGGCTGATGTGCTGCTGGCTCTGGTAGAGCTGTAGCTGACGCTCGCGCAGCAGCTGCTCGTGGTGGGCCGCATTGCGCGGCGTCGAATGAGCCAGGCGCGGTGGTGGTTGCATTTTGCGGGGCGTGGTAAGTAGCTCGTGCAATGCTCGGGTCGCAGCTGCCGCATTGCGTTGCTGCGGGGTCGATGTACGCATGTTGAATGGCTGATTCAGCTCGGTGTTGCTCAAGCAGGTCTCCTGCTGCGCCTGCGCCGACTCCTCTGTCAAGTCATCATCATCCTCTGTGGGTATGACTGCATAGCGATGCGCGCGTCCATTGTGCATCTGTATGATCTCTTGGTTCTCGTCCACGAGCTCCTCATCCTCCGCCGTGGGCACCATCTGATAGCGCTGATTGCTGTTCTTGTCCACAATGAGAAAGGTCTTGCTGCCAAAGTCGCTGGAGAAGGCGTGCTTGATCTTGGGCGCTGGCTTCGGCGGAAGCGCGTTCAGTGTGGGCGGCAAGCTGGCGAACTGCGTCTCCTGCTGCTGATGCGGCTCCTCGTGAAAGGAGTGCGGCTCCTCATCCGACTGCAGGCCATGTCGCGAGCCATACCGATCGAGATTATCCTGTGAGCGGGCCAAGCGCTGCGCCGCCTGGCCAGGCACAATGGCATAGCGACTGGCCACAGCGCCCAGATCTTCCAATGGTACCAAGGCATAGCGGCCACTCGATGCCTGCTGTTCCTGTTGCTGCTGCTTCTGTTGCTGCTGTTTCTGTTGCTGGTGCTGCTGTTGCTGCTGCTGGTACTGTTTACGCGTCACCGATCGCGTCGACATGCTACGCTGCATGCGCAACGGCCCCTCGCGCGGATCGCGACAGGGCGCGACCGGTGCCTGAGCGGGGCGAGACACCGCATTGAAGTTCAGCTGCAGGCTGCGATTGTAAATGGACTCCACGCAATTGCTGGACGCCACCGGATAGAATTCGCTGTTTTGGCAGAAGGCCGGATTCGTATAGTTATGCCTCGACATGACCGCGCACTGTACTTGGCTTGGAGTTTTTGAGCTCTTCAGAGTATTCACTGTATTCACTGTATTCACTGTATTCTTTGCTTGAACTGCAACTGCTCGAGTGATCCGCACGGCACGACAACTACGTCTCGACTGAACTGCGACGCTAACTGCCAGTCGCTCCTCGACTAGCAATTTCCTGCGCCGGCGCGCAGTCGAGTGGATCGGCAGCGACGGCAGCGACGCGTGCGTTACTTTGACCCCCCCTTCGAATAAAATATAACCATTTACTTGGCTTATATACTGAAACATACACACAATAATTGAGCTCAAGACAACTGTGGAACAACAACAACAACAACAGCAGCTAGAGGCAGGCGTCGTTTGGCGCGTTCCGTTGTGCTGGAAACATCTGCTCCTGTTCCTGCTGCTGCTGTTGCTGCTGCTGCTGCTTTTCATGAGGGTTGAAACGAATTTCGACTATGTCGCAGCCGGCGTTGCAAAGCCGTTTTATCAGCATTTTGAATTTATATTTACACAATTCATAACAGCGAAATAGGCGACGCCTTTCTGCAGTCGACTTTATATATACATATATACAATACATAAGATTATATACTCCCTATATATTAGTAGAAAACTTCCCTGGCTCAAGCGACCGTTACATTCGTGGTGCGCTTATCGCGAGTCAATAGTGTCAGCCAATACACCCACTATCCCGTGCATTTACTCGCTCTGCCTGTGTGTGGCTTATCTATGTTGGCCAACTTAATTGGATTTCGACCCAGAGGCAGCGACAAATGCACGAAACAACAATTCAAATCGAAATTTGATGCTGCAAGAACAACTGACAGCTGACAGCAGACAGTAGATAGAAGACAGCAGCAGATAGACCCAATGGCCCCCAGGCTCCATTTCCGCTTATAGTGAAATTTATGCATTGACATTCACAGTGCAAAGGGCTGCGCTGTCACAGGATCTGGCAAAGCGCACATCATTACCAATAAAACAAAGCTGGGAAATGCTGGCGCATTCAACTGCTGCCAAATGGAAAAATTTAACTCGACATTAAATTTTAATTTGCAGGCAGCAAACAGTTTGTGGCACGCGCCATGAGGAGCGCAGATGAAGCAGACGAGCTGCAAGGATGCGGCTGCAGTGCAATGACAACAAAGATCTTCAACAACAGCTGACAGCTGTTTTGGCAGCCCCCCTCTGAGCGTTGCCTTTGCCTTTGCCTGTGCTGTGCCCAGACGCTGAGGCGAGGGTAGGGGAACAGCGGATCAAGTAAATAAGATAGATCCTGCTTGGGCTCCTTTTGCTCTTTGCTGCTTTCTGCTTTCTGCTTGCTGTTTGATGCTCTCTGCTGGCATATTTGATTAGGGGAGTTGCCCTACCGCATCCGCTGTGTCCTTTATCCTGCATCTACGTCCTTCCGCTGCATGCAGGGCCAACAATCATTTACCACACAAATATGCTCAAGTAGTATGCATGTATATAAGCCGGCATATGTGCCAGGGGTAGCTCAAGATATGCAGAGTAAATAGCGTTCGCTGTGTATTTGGCGCCGCATAAATAGAAAAGAACATGCATACATATAGCTATAGGTATATATAGATGTACATGTGGATATACATATATATGCTCAAGACAACTTTATGTTGTTGCCTGTTTTCTGCAGATGCAACAGCTGCCACACGCACGTGGCTAAAACACTGATGACAGCCACTGTAATTATGAGCATACCTCACAGTCTCACCTGCCCCGAGCTGTGCCTAGACTACGCTTTCTCATTTACATAAACAGCATATAATGCGAGCAAGACTGATTTAGTTGAGCGTGCTTCTGTTGCGAGTACTCTCTACTCGTGAAGTGAGCATAAATTAGTTAAGTTTCGTTACCTACATATATAAATTAGTGAATACATATGCAGCAGAAAAGATGTGTACATATTACAATAATTATAATATGTATTGAAATTTCTTATAGTTTGTTATTGTTATTTATTGCATCGCTAAATATGAACTATAGTTATCTATATACATATTGTTACACTTATATATAGATAACGATAAAAAAAAAAAAAAAAAACCCCTCTTTCACTTGCTCTCAAAGTGAACATAATATATTCTTTTCGTGCAATATTGCTTCTCGTCTTACGAGTTATTTAGCTGCTAGCTAAACTGAACTGAACAAAATCTGACATATGAAAGAAATAAGAGCAGAATGTATAGTCAAGCTACACGCAAGTCTACAACACCAATTAGTGACCAATTCTCTTCATATCCCTGAAAAAAACATCAAGTAAATACATAATCAAGTATTCAACTCAAACCACGAATCTTCTCCACCCACCTCACTCGGTTAACCATGAAGACTTAAGCCATAACATGGAATTCATCAACAACCAGCTTTCGAAACTTATTAATTGAAGAAGCAACGTAACGAAAACAATTTACTCGCTTTACAAAGACATAAAAAAATATTAATCTATCTAATATTTAAAAGAATGTCATCTTAATAAAGATGTTCAAAGCTTAGCTTAAATGAACGTAAAATTCAATAAAGTTATTTATTATTACTTTTTCCTTTCATTCACGTGTTCTATCAAATATTTGTCAATGTGAGATCGACAGCAGAGCTAAGCTAAGCTAAAACAATATATTTATATATTTTCTAATATCTGTCACGCCTATTTCTGCCTTTAGCATATATGTTGACAGAGGCAAGAAGCACGATTTCTCGTTTTCTATGCCTATAAGCAATTATATATGTATGTACATACTTTATTTGCTCTTGGTATAAAACCTTTAAAATTCAAATCTTTAACAGTTGAACATACTGCAGAATACAATTTCAAATAGATATTCAGCTAGTAATCAAATAAATAAAAAGTAAAAAAATATTATATAAAAACTTAAACATTCGAGCAATTACATTGTTCTGCTTGTAACACTAGACAAAATATTTAAAGCTCATATTTCGTAAGCTCATCATGTCTTTATTTCCATTACACAATTGTTCTTTCTCAAAAACAATGAATCAAGATAACTCAAATTAGAGCTATCAAATACTCAAGTCTATGTAAGTAAGTCAAAGGCATTTCAAATGCAACTCTCAGATACTCAATGCACGCTTGATTTATTAAAATGCATTTGGCAGAAGTTGTCTCTACTTGGTACTCACTTTTTCAGATAGCTCAGTCTGTCCTCCTGCACGCGTATGTAGCCCTCCAGATTGTTTATCAATACAGATTCAGTCTCAAGCAGTTCCTCCATCTCGGCCAGCGCTGTGTATACCTCACCTCGCACCGTCGCCGTCATGCCAATCAGGGCGAGCACAAGGACGCCGAGCGCCAACTGCAGACGCAGACAAGACGACATCGTGCAGCCTGCAAAGCAAATAGAAGCGAGGACAAATAGTTAGGACATTTCAATTGCATTTTATGTGGGTGAATCGAATAAATGTTTAGCGTCTGCTAATTTGCATAATGTTTTTATTGGCCAACTGCAATGCCAATTGCCAATTGCCAATTTCTGGGTAGCTGATTAGATAAGAAAATCAACCCAACTCCAAATCACCTTGCGTATTAAATAATGTCCTGCTGCCCAGCTGATGTGCTATAGTACTTCTCTTTAATATTTAAGACGCACTCGTAAAACGTTTTTTGTTTGGAAACTGCCGTTTCAATTTGTTTTAATGAGCTTTATTTTTTTAATTTGGCCAACGTTTTTGTTTTATGGCATTCGGTTTATTGCTCTCCTCTCGTAATGAGATACAAAATAAAGTCAATAACAGTAAGAGAATTGGCAATGGGCGACTAACAGACACCCTGCCCATACGAGCAATACCTAATATTTCAATTTTAAAACGATTCTTAACTTTACAATAATAATATTTATCATATACAATTATAATAAAATTTGCATTTATGAAATATGCAAAACAATTAAATATATGTATATCAAATACCCTGTATTTTAAATACAAGTCAATACAGGTTATGTATATAATTATAATAATTTGTATACTTTGTTTATAGGTTTTTTATTTATAATTCTTCTGACACAGACTTGATTTATGAACTGCTTGTGACAAATATGAATTCAATATGATGGAGTATCGAACATCTAAAAAATGTTAAACTAATTCTTAATTAAATAAACCCCACCCAAAATATATAAATCAAGTTCATTTATATTCTCAAATTTGATTTGTTATTCAGAGTTTCGCAGATTTGCAAATCTTTAGTATTTATGGCTAAATGAAATGATTATAATGAAACGGCCAAGCCCGATAATATCTATGAACAAATTGAAATGCGATATGCTATAAAATATGTATCCCAGTGGAATTTTAGATTCTCTTTTTGAATTCACGGCAATTAGTGAACTTATCGCAACATCTTGTTGCTTCAGATTTACTTTAAATTACCTTTAATTAGCAACAACATGTTCTTTTTATTGAGTGCTTCAGATAAGTGCACATTTGGTTTGCCCAATCAGATTTCAATTATATTTAAAGCTCAGATAAAGAAATTTCGATTCCAATCGGGCAACAGCTTCTGCTTGCTTGATTGCAAGGACATCACACGCTTCGCATACGCCATTTAATTAATCCAAATTAATTAGCTCGTCTTCTGGTCTGCCGCATGCCACACATCAAGCACCTCCCAAGCACACACACACACACACACACACACACACACACACACACACACACACACACACACACACACACACACACACACACACACACACACAGAGACACATTTACACAACACCAAACAGACCGCACACTACTCAACATGGCACAATATTACACTTGCACTCTCATGTTAATTGGTCACATTAATCATTGCCAAATTTGCTTCACTTGACAAATTTCAAGCAGCCGAAGATGCCATCCATATCTAACTGGGACATTGTGCTAAACCGGTTGCCGGACCATAAAGCGCCTACATGAGACTTTATAGCTGCCTCGCCCGATCGTTAACTGATATAAATTATTTGGCGCCGTTTCATGGCGCTTCAGCTCGCACTAGCAATTCGAAATGCTTTTCGGCATTAAGTTTATTCTAGAAACTAATTGACTAAGTGAAAAGAGAAACTAGTTGAGGAAGTGAAGAGAGTTAAACTATTTATCTTCCACTGTTAAAGAAGTGTAAGATATAAGGATAGTATATACCATATATACTTTAAGGGAAGACTTGATCAAGGAATATCTTTTTAAACTTAATAATCAAGATAGTAGGGCCTGGCATTTTATTTTATTTTATTGTTATTTCAGAAACAAAATCATTAAAAGCTTGATTCAATTAGAGTAAAATTTAAAGTAATAACTAATTAATATTTAAATAATAAATATTTAAACTTTAGGGCTTTATTTATATTACAGAAAATGTGTTTGTTTGGATCGTGAACAAGTCTTACGCCGTCAGTTCTTTTTATTTTTTATTAAATTAAAATACAGATTATATTACATTTTATTTACGTTTTTGCTATGAGTGAATCTGATCTTAATTGTCAGTTTACAGATTATTGCTTTAAAAAAAAAAAAAACAATCATTTAAATACTATTTTTATATTAGGTTTGATAAATTCATGTCATGAAAACAACAAATTTAAAAAGTTGCTATTCGCTACATTTCTAAATAAATAATCTTCTAGAGTTAATCTTTGATTAACACAAAGTTGAAATAAATTCTGCTAAGCATTTAGCTAATTATGACAAATGATGCTCTCAAATATAATCAATTTATAAACCGCAATACATTTGTAAATCTGACAAAGTTATAAATATTTTTAAAATATTACGTGATCATATTAATAGGAATTACAAGCATTAAAAGATGATTTAAACATGAATCAACTACGACTTATTACGAGGGTAATTGACTGCGATGTATGAAACTTAACATGAAGCTGTATAACATGTTAGGAGCAAAAAGTTAACGTTTGCTATAGTTAGTATAACAATCTCCTCTGAAATGTGTAATCTCTCAAATTGATATTAGCATAGTTACACAGAATAATATACCAATTTAAATACTAGTCAATTCAAATTTAATCTAGTTCCATAAAGAATTTTAACAGTTTTAAGCATTTAAAAAAAAATGTCCCCTTTTCTAAGAATGTGATCGTCATTTGAGCGTCAAACCGGTTTAACATCAAATTCTAGTTGGGATGATCTGCCCATTCTTCTGATTAGAATTGGCGGCCAGCACAAAAGACAACAAAAAAGGTAATGTGGGACATCCAACTAATGGATGCAGCAACGGTTTGGATCGACTATTAAAATGTTCTAATCGCAACATCGAATTCAAACTTTTTTTTTACTATTTGTTTTCGTCTCGATTGCAGCATAGAGCTATAAACTAAAGTTCAAAGAACTTTAGCAGTCGCATTGATATGCAAATGTATCTGATGGATACGCGTGGCTGATGCTGCATGTTCGTTGAGCGAACAAGCGTCGCATTGTTTTTCCCTCGCTCTTGTAGTCGAAACACTTTAATTATTAACGGTACCAGCCTGAATGAATGAATATTGCCCAACACATACGCATTTATTGAAACGCAAATAATATTGTATAGCTGGCCCTGGCCCATCGTAAAGAGCGTTTGCAGTTGCTGCAGCAATTGAATGAAACACGTGCGGAATGGAATGTTTGCTTTTAATGAGTTCACTGAACTGTTTGTTCTTCTTCCTCTTCTTCTTTGGTCTTGCTGATTAATGTTATGCCTCCACCTTCGCATCTTTTTCCACGCAAAGAGGCAGAGCAACAACAAACGTAACTTTTTGGCCCGAAAAAATTGAAAGCAAAATTCTTTTGCACTTGCCAAATAAATGTAGGGCATCAAGAATTTATGATTGAAACAGCAAAAATTTGGCTACATTCTATTTTCTCCTTTTTTTGTGCAGAATATAAAAAACGCGAAAAGAAAAAGTAATTTTTTTATGGTTGTAAAACTTTTCTTTGCCAGGTGTGGCGTAAGGGTTACCTTGTTAAAATGGGTTTAAAAGTCAAAAGTTCTCAGCTTTAACTTTTTTAAGCAACTCTATACATGCTGGACAATGATTGACTAAAAATCATCTGAAAAATATATATTCTATTGGAATAATAAGTCTTCCCAGCACATAGCACACTTTTTTAAGACATAATACAGATATTTCTAGCAAAATCTGCTTCTTTCCCTAGAAACATTTCCAGCCGGGCAAAGTACATGCCAAGCACACTTTATTGTTCTTAAAAATTTGTGACTTGTCTTTGGCTATTTTAATTTTAATAGTACGAGAGCTGCATAAATTGACAATTAAAAACAAATAAATTGCACAATCCAGGCTAAACGCAAATGTCAGCCTGGCTATTGTCCAGACTCTGGTATGGCTGCTTCTCAACAGAAATGCTGAAATGTTTTTATAACTGCGCTGCAGTCGATGAAAGTTGAATTTTTATAAAGTCTGAAATGCAAATGAAGTCAAGAAATCATTAAAAAAAATACTTGCAACTTGAATTATGTTAATATGCCAAAGAATAAAATAAACATGACAGAATTATGTTATGCATACTTCTTGTTTATGAATAGCTAAATACTTTAATTGAAAAATAAATATACTAAAACGTGGCGTACAAGAGAAGATTTTATTGTTCCTTTCATTTTGATCAAGTTTCAAATGCTAAAGTTCTCCCTGACAATGAAATTAAATGAACTGATTTCTGAATATATTCTAAGTCTCTTTTTATATCAATTCACGAATAAGAAGAAAGTAAATTCGTTCTGGAACGTCTATTCGTACTTTTAAAAAATGCATAAATATTCATATTAATAAATATATTTTTTATATTCTTTCTCTTTTAGGATTTGTATAATTTTAGGATAAGCATAGTGAGTGTGTAGCGAAAAGAAAAGATATAGCTAAGAGATAGAATAGTCTAAATAGTCTAAATCCGTATCGGGATTTTTCTGATTTGGAACACGCACAGTAGGCGTATATATGTTTTCAATTTTATCTTCTATCTATCTTCTATCTTCAATAAGCCTAAATGTAATTCAAAGTTTTATAACAAGATAAAAATCTGAGAAGAAATATATTAGGGCGTGAGAATATAATAAACTATAAAATAAAATACTTTTTTTGTTTTTTTTTTTTTTTTTTCAATTCTCATACTGCAACATTCAAGGATTATATTTCATTATCTAGTCTTTCTAAATTTATGTATGTATGCTGTTTATGCTGTTTGTTCCTTAAACCCATAAAGCCAGAAAAACATTGCGAGAAACAAACAATAAAAAATAGGAAATGAGATGCCGACATGTTGAAGAAAATAAAAATGTACATAAATATGTCTGCATTATTCATGAAGTATTAAAAAAAAATATATATAAATATATATATATCCACAAGCAAAATATTTATTTAATTTCATTTAATCACCTACAATTACCACAAACACATTACTCGTCTTCGCTCGACAGCAAACTGTGGAGCACCCTGTGAACGCAACACCCTGTACATAGATTGATTAAAAAGCTGAAAGCACTTGCTTTCATAGAGCTATATCCGTTGTTGTTGTTGTTGTTGTTGTTGTTGTTGTTGTTGTTGTTGTTGAATAAGTCCAAAGGTCCCACTGTGCATTATCAACCCTTTCGATTCTGTCATCGGCTTCCCGTTTTGGGATTTAAGCCAACACATTGCAATGGACAGCACATTTAATTAGTGCAATTTAATTTAATTAATTAGTTATTCTGTTACTTGTCAATTGAAATGGAACTATTTTGTTACTGAACAAAATTAAATTAGACTGTGTCCGATACAATTATAAAACGGGTAAACTGAACTGAATTTGCTTGCTGGCCGTAATTCAATTTGCTGGCAACATCGAATTGCACTTTTTGCTTTGCGTCAAGTGCCACGCCCACTTTGTGGCTGCCACACGGCCGCGGCTAAATTTGCTTGCGTGTTGTTATTACTCCAGCTTGGCTTGGCTGCCAATGCGTTTGCTTATGCAACTAGCAAATTTTCTGCTAACAGTCGCGTCTTCTTTCGTGCCTCGGAATTTGCTGCTAACAAAAAATTGCAGTGTTTTTTTTCCCCTTTTTTTGCTTTTGTTGCAATTAAGTTATGAAATGCAATTTTTTGTGCTGACGAAGCTCATTAACTAAATGAAGCGAGTGGCCCACTGACGCAGTGAAGAACTGACTGACTATGTTTTTAATATATATATATAGATATATATATATATTTTTTTTTTTTTTTTACTAAAATAAATTTAGTGCGAAGCTTTGCTGCGGTTCAAATTTGATTAAAGTCCAGCAAAGTCTTTCTTCCAACTGCACCTGCTGCAGCTCAGCCGCCGGGCTTTACATGTCCTTTGCGGATGACAGGGAGAACGTAACCCTGGCCGGTTACGCAGCCACAGTAACCAAGCTTTGTTAATGCGCCATCCTTTGACTGCGTGCAACATCACCCACATACATATTTCTATATACATATATATAAGACTTGACTCTTATCATAAACAGCCAGCAGGTGGTTGGCTGTCTGTGCACAATTCGTTTCCCCTCCATCTGACTTGTTGTGTTCCCAGTGCTGCCAATCAATTCAAATGAAACTGTCAACAAACTGGAAAAAGACATACAGTAGATGCTTGCAACAGATGATTCTACTAACCACAAGAGCTGCACAAACTATGCTCAGAAAGCATTGTTCAACAATATATATCACTTTAGAGACTCTGAAATGCAAATGATAGTAAACAAGTTTGGTTAGCTGCATAGAGTAGTGGATATGCAGAAGCCATAGAATTTTTAGCCCTAACGAAGGTCCTTATTTGACATAAAATAAATTATAATACGATTAAAAGATTTATGCTGAATATGTTTTGATTTTCAAATAAATACCATCAAAGTAATAATAGAAATATAATTGTAATAAATATATATATACAAATATATATTCTCTTATAAAGATTTTGATTGATATATCAATATATAAGAATTTATTTTTATTATTTAGACTATATATATTTATTTAGATTCTCTTTTGTTATTAAACAAAATTTAATCATAAAAATTTTTAAATTGTTTTATTAGTTGTATTTATTTATACATACATATATATGTATATCGCATCATTAATATAATATAATATTGATATTGTAAGTTTCATTGCTGAGTGCAGAGAGCTCCTACAGAATCGTTATATTAACCGGATGAATTTGCTTCTTGGACTTGCCCATTTCTCATGCACATTCTCACCATGTTAGGGAGAGCGAGAGAGAGACCAAAATGTGATGCTAGAGTTTGAGGATTTTGGCAATTTCAGCTAATTCGACAATTCCCGCTGTGATGTCTTTCAGAATGACCATATTGACCATATGAAAGGCAACACAGCAGGAGTTCATTATTGAGCTTCGACGTTAAAATTATAAAATCAGAATGGAATTTGGCCAAACCGACAGAGAACTAATATAAATTTAAACGTACATATATATTTCATTATAATACAGTTTTCAGTTTTCATTTCTAATTATGCTATATACACATATCTATGAGTATATACTTCTATCACAATCAATGAATATACATAAGCCTTAAGGCATCAAATCTTAAGAAATAAATAATATTGAGACACATTTTAATATTGATGAATGTTAATTAAATCAAATGGGAAACAATGACAAAATTTTTAAAATTAGTTAAACTAGTCATAAAAAAAACTTCATGGCAGAAACTGCAAATTAATAAATATAATATTAGCCTTGACTCTATATTAGTTGGCTTGAAATTTAAGTCGAAATCTAAATCAACATTTTAAATCGAATAATAAATTAAATTGTTTTTAGGAAAATTGATTTTTGAGTCTAGTTGTAGTTTTATTATTCACGTGACTAAATATGGATTTATTAAAAAATTATTTATATTGATTAGCAAATCTTAAGAATCATTCAAGAGAATTCATGCAGATTATTTACTTAGAATCATTCAAGAGAATTCATGCAGATTATTTACTTAGCACAAAGGAAAGTCCAACAATTCAGTAGAGTATTAAGCTCTGCGCACTGCACTATACAGATATAAATATTCTTTTATTTCAAGCTTGCACTGCATGCTGTTGTTGTTGAGGGAAATCAGAAAAAAAAAAAACAATACTGCAGGTGAAGCTGTGGTATTGTTATTCAGGTGCAAATGTCATGCGAACACCATTGCAACGGGAATTGCCATGTGGCTGTTGTTGTTGGTACAATTTGCCACAAGGCAAGTTGCACATTGTCCTGTTGCCTGTTGCCAGTTGCCAGTTGCCAGTTGGCCGTTGGCAGTTGCGAGTTACCAGTTTCCAGTTGCTGGCTGTTAGGGCTGCCAAAGTCATAACTCAGTAGCTGACATTTATGTGGCGCTCAAATTGGGAAGTCAAGAGTTGGCCCCGTTGACATTTGTGGCGAGTCTTTGTTATTCGCACAGATGCGCTGGCATTTAATGGCACATGGCTAACAGACACCAACAACACCATCTGACCTTATCCAATTCGCACAGCTGATTGTAACTCGAGCTGCCCAATTTCTAGCTTCAATTGGATACGCCTCTTGGCGCGACCCTTGGTCAATTGGTATGCATAATTAAAATCAAATTGACAGACATTTCGGCAATTTTGTAAAGTCTGCAAAGTACTTTGGATTCCTCTGCGAGACGAGTCAAAGCAATTTAACTGTCACTTGACGAAGTTAGCACCAACAACACATACAAAATCATACTATATATACATATATATGTATGTATATGGACATTTATCGCATCTGCTGGCGAGTGACAAAACTTTTCAATTTAATCAGCCGTAATTTAATTGGCACAAATACGACAGACGCTGTCATGAACTTGAACCCAACTCAAAGCGGAAAAAGAAGCATTAAATATGAATAATTTCACTAGATCCGGTTGCTATTTTCCAACCGTTTCTTCAAGTGCATCTAACAAGTTTGCTCATTACAAATGACAAATTGTTGAATTAAATATGCTCGGCTCATACATTTTACATCTATTCAGCCGATTCACCTTGAGCTAAGCATAAACGCCATAAATACCCGCTCGACAGTCGCATCTAAACCGGTTAAAATAGCTACCTAAAAGCATAAAAGAAGAGGTGTGCGCACCACAAGAGGTTACTTGGAGATACCCTATATTCATAGCTTAAATATATATATAATTATATATTATAAGAACAAATTATTTTTCAAAATTTTAATATTTCCAAAGTTAGCTGATTGAAGTTAATTCTGTTTCTGATTAAGCTAATATTGGAATGTAGTTTGAATATCTTTTCTATTTTCAAAAATAATATAATGTAAAATAAGTGAATACTAATATCATTCATTTAGAAAAGATTATTTATATAGTTCGTACACAATCAAACAAATACATGTGAGATATATACATATGTATATGCGGGGATGTTTCTTTTCAGTGAAAAGAGGTAAATTCTTGGGACTTATGGAAAATATTAATTAAATCGTACTTATAGTGAATGGCGTAAAAGATTATTGGAGTTATACATCCAATAATACTTTAAATTTATTTTAAAGTTTAATATTGATTTTTAACTCTTACAATTTTTTACTGAGCAATTGTTTCTTCTACTCATTAAAATAAAAAAGTAATTGAAATTCTTTTAAAATTGCATGCGTTAAAATGAAACAATTAATTGCACTTTCTGTGATTACTTTTTTTCCTAAACTATTATTTGATTTTTATATATTCCAGACATCTAGCACTACTATTTGTATGGAGGGTTCATTTTCAATGGATTGCTATAAAAACGTCAAATGCGAAATAATTTTGACCAACATTTTTTCGTATTTATATTCACTACAAAAGTTCTTGTTTTTCAACAGGGAAACTGATTTTTCAGAAGATTCGATGCACATTTATCTTATGAAAAATATATATATAGTTGGGACCTTGTATGCATCTCTATCTATTTATATGCAATCTAGGTTCTCTGCAAGCAGAACATATGCAATCTCTAAATAGTGCCCATTTATTAAATATATAAGATATTACAATTCTATATTATACACATTATAGACATTTCATTTATGTTAGCTATTTTTAGCTAGGGAATTGGCAGTCTATTATGCCCCGTTTGGCACTCTAAATGCATGCAGAGTATAAAGAGATGCGCCAGATAAAAACAACAACAAATGCAGCTGCCAGCTTTGGCAAAAGCTGAAGCTAATTACACAACAAACTCGTGACGATGCCGAAGTGGGAATTGAAAATGGAAGTGGAAGTGCAAGTGGGGACATACTTGCAAGGAAGTGGCTTTTGCTAGCCTCGAATTGGGGTGGGGCACCTGCCCCAGAGAGTGGGACAACAGCGAGGGCAGCACTTTCATTTGATTTACTTTCATTTCATTTCGTTTGATTTGATTTCATTTCATTTGCTGCCCGCTTTTGGCCTTTGAGCTGCGTTCGTTTTCCTCTTTTCAAAAGATGAACTCGACATTCAAGTGTACCCAAAATAAAAAGCAAATAAATACAGAATAATAATGAAAATAAACGCATAACAACAATTGTCAGCTCAAGTGTTGAACAATTTGTTTGTAATTCAAATTTCGTATGCTCACGTCTTATGACATGTTCCACAAGTAAATTTATTTGCCTAAACTGGTAGAAGATTGGGATTGGCATTGGAATACTTGCAAATTGGTAACCCTAACATAAACAAATACAGCTGAGCAGCGGCTTTTACGAATTGTACGTATGTTCCCCTGCGACTGGGTGCATTAAACCAAAAACTCAATTATTAAAATTAATAAATTTCAGCAAATCGTCATTTAATTGACGTTATTAAAATTAATATAACTGAGTGTATGTTTATAAATGTATAGATGCGTGTATAACAATATATTAAACAAGAATTATATATTCTAAAGAGACGCTAATAACTGGAGATTCTAATTGGATTCATATCAGCGAAAGGCGCGAGCATTTTAAATTTGGAACTCTTTGAGCGAAGCGCTTGATTTCCAATTATAATAACAACGATGGAATTAAAAATAATATTTTTAAATGCATATTAAAACTTAAAATTTTTTTTAAATAAATTTGTTTTGAGCTGTATTACAATTGGTATTCTAATAAAGATTTCGTATTTATATTAATCTCAAAATATTATTTCGAATTAAAAATAGCTATTCCAATTGGAAAAGTAACACCTCGTTTGAAATTCTTTTTTCACAATTTCAAAGTAAAACTATAAAAAAAAAGTTTAAAATTCAAATGAGAGAAAAATAAAAATGAATTTAAGATTAGTTCAATTATTTTCCACATTAATGTTAAGTATTTATTAAAATTTAATATTAACTTATTATTCCAATTGGAAAAGAAGCGCCTCGTTTGAAATTCTCATTCACAGTTACCGAATAGTTGGCAACGCTGCAACAATTGCAATGAACTGTTCCAGTTCTGGTTCCTATTCCAGCCTGTTCTCACTTAGGGGTTGGTTTCCAGTGAACACGGAACATAAACACGACCGAAGTGCGGCACAAAGCAAAAAGATGAGGAAAACATAGCAAAACAAACGCAGGCAATTGACTACGTGACTGAGCTGCTGCCTTCAATTGCCTACGCGATTCCGTTTGCCCCGCAGCAGCCCACAACATAATTTGTCGATTCGAGATTCTTTACTTATCGCATAGCTGGGAGCATTTGACGCGTGTGGCGGTCAGCAGCAGAGGCTGCGGCTGCGGTTGCGGCTGCGACTGCGACAGCGGCATTATTTCAATTGCGTCCACACACATGTGGGCAACGCTAGCAATGATAGAAGCGGAGATAGCGCAACTAGGCGACAATATTTAAATGCACAAATTTGTATATACAGATGTACATATATGTATGTATGTAGAATAACAGAACTAACTTCAGACATAAGGAACTCATATGTTTGTTTCTCTGTTATGACGTAGGTCAACGCGATACTCTGGAAATTTCTTCTAATCAAAATAAAATATTCAATTTCGAGTTGACCCACATTTTGTGGAGTAAGTGGCAAGAGGGAGGGAGACAAGACGCTTATCAGTGCAGGCGGAAACTGGATGCCGACAAGCTGATCTTCAATAGAACACGTCAGCCCCTTACCCGTTCAATTGGCCATTCACCCGCTCGCACGCACTTACCCTGTCTATGATTTCTGATTTCCTGGGAAACTTGTTGCCCTTCTTAAACGATGTGCCAGCTGCTGTAGCACGGTTTAAGAATCGGAACGCGTAGGTGTTGCTTCTCGTTCTTTTCTCTGTTATTCTTTGCGATGTCTTTTAGCCTTTTGTTTACAGCTAATCGGGGTTCTTGCACACACGCATTAACTGCTGTCGAACGGCACTTAAGAATTCTCTTTACACTAAACAATTTCCGTTTACAGATTGTTGTAATTAAGAACTAAACAAAATACACACATACACACAAACAAAGATACATACACATGTATGTACATATATACATATGATATTTTTTATTTAGTCGGTCCTGATTTATATTTATTTTTGCCTTTGTTTTCTACTCGCTGTGTGTGGACCTTATTACCAATGCGTCCGCGCGCTCAGCACCACAAAATGGAACTGAAAGCGATATTATTGCCGCTTTAGCCGCATGTGGATACATTCCATGAGCAAGAGCTGCTCGCTAGGAGAGAGAAAGGGAGAACAACAGCTCATTTTGTCGCGTTTGTTTTGAGTTGTGTTTCGTAGTGAGATACAATTCCCGCAGAGCTATAACAGGTTCCAGTGAACTGTGCGCGAATGTGGATCCCATCGAAACAGCTGTTTGTGGAACGTTTGCATGTGAGCGCGCAATTCAAAAATAATTAAAATGTATTAAGATGGTAATCCCATATAAATCATGATTAATTTCAAAGTAAATTTATATTTATATATACATATACATTTCCACTTTATGATATTTCTTTTTCGAATTTGTTTTATTTAAGTTCTACAAAATTTGGCATTCAATTTTTAGTGTTTAGAATATAAAGCTTTTCTTCAACATTTGTGAATGGTAATAAATACACTGATTAGTTTGGACTGATCAACTGAGGACAACTAATCCTCAGTAACAGTGAAGGAATGCGTCAGACCCTCGTAGGGATACTTTCCACCTAATATATACTTGTATTCACCAGTATGCCGTATGCGATACTCGCCCGGCAAAGTCTGAGGACTAATGTTCCAAATGATCTCCAGCTCACTAAAGCCCAGAATTGTGTTCGTACGATGCCAGATCATTCTATAAAGAAAAAGTTATAATCAATGCGGTCAAGTAGTGTAAGTGATATTCACTTTGTCTCCCAGCTAGCATCCGTGTATGTGATCTTCCAGCGATCCTCGTTGATTTTACGCTCTACCGAAAAGTAGGTCTTCTCTGTAAACAGATTATTACGGGGATTACCCGAAATAAATGTAACTCTAACGGTGTCATTTATTCCATATTGCTTATTGGGCTGGGTCTTCACATAGCCAAAGTCGGTGCCTATGGGATGCCCATCGAACAGCACGCCAGTATTCAATGAGAGCATCACGTCATTCATATAAGGCGGACTGGGTCCAGCGTCCACCGTCTGATTGTGCATCATCGCCTTGGTCAGGCGCTCGAAGACGTCCATATAAATGGTGTGCGTATGCGGACCGAATATTGTGGAGGCAGCCTCATAGCGCTGCGCCTGGTACTCCTCGGGCGTGACTGTGTAGCTGGAGTAGATGTTGGTCAAGCCGGCAATGATGACTTCCGTATCAATGCCACCGGCAGCTGAAGCCGCTGCTCTAATCTGGTTGCGCAAGCGCCGTCCAGCCATCGTTGTGAACTCGCATGGAACGGCGGCAATAATGACATCGCCGATCTTTAGGATCTGATTGGAAACAATTTTGGGCTGCCACTCGTACGGGAAGGTTGCCTAAGAGAGAGAAATGTTTATTAAATCATTCACAGTTCGCTCGCTCGTCACTCACTCGACCCGTGGCCAGCAGAATGGGCTTCGGCTCGTGGCACTTGATGTCCTCCTGGGTGGGCGGCACGATGAAGTCGCGCACAAAGTTCCACATGGGATTGTCGGTTGTGGTGCCCTGCTCAAAGCTAAATGCTCCGGGGCCATCCGTGGTTCCTGCCGCAAAGCTATAGCCCATCGCCGGTTGGCAGCCTCTGATCTTGTCCAGCTTGCGCGTGAGCGGATTGTAGGTGCTGCCATTGTAGTTGGGCATGTCCACAAACTGATGGATGAAGCGCACATCTCCGGTGACCTCACGTGCCGTCGACTCCTGACTCTGCTCGTTCAGTAGACCTAGTGCGGCCTCAGCCAGGCGCTGTCCGATGATCTGTGTGCTCTCGAACATGTCGCGTCCTGGACCGGAGGCAAAGCACTCGCCCTCGCCCTTGGGGCAGTGCGAGGTGAGTAAATCGCATTCATTACCCGACAGGGAGCACTTTGGTCCCATGATGTTTGGCGAAACATCGCCCAGGTTCGAGGAGCAGAAGGCGCCCACAAACTTGCCCTTGCCGGGCATCTTATTCGGATTGAACTCCTTCTCCAGCAGCAGCGCTGCGTAGCCCATGTTGTCGCTGGTCACCAGCTTGTTAGTGTTGTTCATCGAGGTGGCGTGCACGGCATACCAGTTGAAGGCGCCCAGCAGATTGTTGTCCTTGTCCACGAAGCGCAGCTGTGCCAGCGTCTTGTCCGTGTCGTGCTCATACTGGGCGCGCTCCTCGGCCGGATTGCGCAGATATGAAGTCGGCGAGCGATTGATGTTTACGTTGAGCACAATGGTTTTGGAGAAGTAGATGCGACCATCCACCAGGTTGTCCGTGGCGCGTTTGATGCTCTAAGCAGAATACATTTCACTTATGAATTATTTCATATTCATTGTACAGTTAGACCCTTACCAGGTAGAGCCCTTGGGCCATCACCTCAAAGGTCTGTGGCACAAAGCCCAGAATGGAAATGTCGTAGAGCAAGTGCATCAGGAAGCCGCCCGGTGCACCGTGCGTGTGGGTGCCACTGATGGCCACGTTCTCGATCGGTGTAGATATTGCCATAGCGCGCCTGCAGCCGCTTCACCACCTCCCGCTTGAGGCCGTAGCCCATCATTCCGCAGTCGGCGCTGATGAAGGCCACGCGATTTCCCTTCTCGTCCTCGACGACGAAGGCGCGGGCAAATGTACGCGTGTGAATGCCGCGTCCAATCTGCTTGATGTTCGCATAGCCCATCTGTGGCGGGTATTGAGCAGGTAATTCAGTTAGGCTCAACTTCGTGTCAAATCAGAAACTGTCACAAACTTACAAAATTAATTTCCACCGGCGGCCCGGTAATGTCCGCACGTCCCACGCCCACTCTATAGGCGCTGGCCAGGCAGCTGAGTCCGCTAAGCGCCAGCAGCGTGATGAGGCTGAATTTCCAATTAGCCATACTTGCGGCTCAATAATTGGGATGCAAATTTACCTAAAAGAGAAAAATGATAAAATGTAATTTTATTTGAGAAGTTTGAGCTATTAAAAGAAGATTTAAGTGCGAGAGAGAGTGAATGAAAGAGAGGGAGAGTAGGTTGGCATTTAATAATAGAAAATGTCTTTTTAAAGCTTAAATGTATAAGAAATAAGCGCTTATATATTCAAATAATTATTATTTATAACAACATAGTTAAATAGTTTAGAACACTTCTGGTTTATATACATATAATTGATTATAACAGAATATAATAAAATAAATTGAAAATAATTTAAGTATCAACAATTTTCAGAGTTCAGCAGAGACTGAGAGAAAGTAAATATTAAAATTAAAAATAAAAATAAATAAATAAAACAACAAATTAAGATCCAAAAACAATTTAATATTTTTTGCGATATAGTCTGCTTTATTTAGTTTGCTGATTTACCGAAAATACATTTTATAAATATATAGTCATAAATCTACAATGAAGACGATAAATTGATAGATTTTCCAACTATAAAACTTTAGAAGATACAATTTATGTCCCTTCACCAAATCTTAAGTAAACGTTGACATCTACTTTTTAGTCAATTCAATAATCAATTAATCAGAATTGTAGAAAACATAAGATGTTTTTCATATACCTTACCCCAAAGAGACGTATATAATATTATGTTTTTGGATCAACAATAGCAGAGGTCAACAGTAACTAAATTATTGATTTATTAACTTTTATTCCATCTATTACTTGTTTAATTCCTTATTAACTGCTAGCTCTAACACTTTAGAAGATATAGATATTTGCCAATTGGCATGTTTTGTATACGCATTTATTCACTATATATTATTTATCTTGGATATATAAATATATATCAATACCAAATTGCCAGTCTTTAGCTGAGATATCTACGATACTTTCAATGGTAGTTTTGAGCTCATGCAGACCTTGTAAAAAGTCAATATACTATTTCACTTAGTGAATGATTATAAAAAATATATTTAATAATTCAATATACGAAGATACACAAAAATTGCTTAAACAGAAAATCCTCCAAAAAGTAAGTGTTGAAATTTTTGTTTCATTAAATTGGCATTAATAATTAAAACTAACATATCAGAATCAACACGTTATTTTGTCCACAGTTAACTTCACTTGTCTCTCTAATACTGAAGTCGTATAATAATTAAAGATTAATTGAAACAGTATATAAACTGATTAAGCTTTACATAATTTCATACAACTGATTAGATTACAATTCCCATTCAAGTTTATATATGGCTAGATAGGCGGAAATGTCTTATAAAGCTTGCCAATTTCGCAGAGCTTGAATGCAGAGAGTATTGAAGTATTGAGCAATTATTGCCAATAGATGATTACAAAATTCGTGTTACAATATATAAACAAAGGTCCAACAGCGTTGGCTGACCATGGGTATGTATATGTATAATACACAGATACATATATATTCAGGTCTGTTAATGTTTAAATGGATAATGCGGTCGTTGGCCAGCGACATATGCTAATTTATTGAGGTGTATGTAATCGCAGTGACCTTCGCCAGTTGCATCCAATCAATATATAGATAAGTGCGTATTAAATCAAAGCGAAACAATAACAATAATATCAACAACAACAACAACAACAACAACAACAATAATGAGAGTAGCCAATCTGTGATATTTATTGTTGTTATTGTGACGCTCTTATCAGCTGGCAGCAACAACAACAATGACTGTGACAACTTTGACTCGTTGCTCAAAACTGGTTTTTATCAGCTTGCGAAATCGTTAGCCTTCTTCTGCTGCCAATGTTATTGTTGCTGCTGCTGCAGCTGCTGGTGCTGTAATCGCTGGCCCGTTGCCAATGCTGACCCAACTGAAATCAAAAGTAGTTGAGTTTAATGCGCCTTTTGTTCCCCTTTCCAGATATAATCTCTCTCTCTCTCTCTCTGTCTGTATTTATGTACATATGTGTATTTTCTTGATAGCATGCGGGCCACGTTTCACACAAAAGAACTTTAATTTAACAGACTCCAAATAGGAAATCGAGTGTGAGTAATTGTTTTGTATGCCACGCCATGTCACCATGTCACTCCACCAAGCAGCACCCACCCCCTCGCACTCTGCCCCACCCCCTCGCACTAGACACAACAATTATCGAGATTGTCGCGCGCTTTGCATAATTCACTCGACGCGCCGACATTGAAAACGAAAATTAAATAAAATACATACTCATATGCCGCTGGCCAAGCCACTCAAGCCAAAGACTACAAAAAAACGGCGGGCAAAGCAAAAAAAAAAAAAAAAAAAAAAAAAAAAAAAAAAAAAAAAAAAAAAAAAAAAAAACATAAAAACTTACAACAAACTAGCTAACCGAACTTGAAATACGCTGAGAACTGAGATCTTGAAACTGAGAAGTGCAAATGCATTATATATAGATTCATTTCAACAGTCAACTAACAGAAATTATTAAATTGAATTAATAAAATAATTTGACAATATAATTTAATTTCAAATGATGTTCATATAAATAAAAGTATATGTCACATATGAAAGTGTGAAAACCTTTCACAACTGATATTCTTTGCTGAACGATCGAATGAGACCACATGAGTTCCATAACTGGGCTTACGATAGTCTAGAATATCAAATGGACTGTCCATGCTGCTGGATGTACTCAAATGTATATTCGATATAATATGGATTCAATATCATACATATGCATAGACATATGCATTGACTTTGTCATATGTCATCTCATATGGGATACACACCACTTGGATAGGGTATAGAGCGTATGAAGGCACAACGATAACAGCTGCAGGGCCAGACCGCAGATTCACCAATGGAGCTACAGATACAAATACAGATACAGATACAGACTCAAGTTCAAATTATAGTTCACTAAAATTACAATTCAGCTTCTTTTTTTAGTATAATAATTATTTTCTTCTTCTTCTTTTGGCTTTAATTTCTGCATATTCCACTCTGATCTGATAAAATGTTGATCGATTCGATTGTTTTATATAATTGGAAATTCACTTTGCTTATATTTCTGTTATATTCAATTCCGCTTTTATCCAAATTGCAATTGGGTTTTATCTGATTTTAATTCGGACAATTTGGGCCCACGAAGTCCATTCGCCATTGTGCGCCTCACTTACAAACGATTCAAATGTATCTCCTGGCATCCAATTGAGCGAATTACAAAAGATTTCGGTTCATCTGGCTGGCTGATGAGCCTTTTCATACAGTATTTTATTTTTATTTTTTATTTATTATTTATTTCACTTTTTTCTCTTGTTGTTGTGTTTGTGAATCGCGATTCTCGTTCAGATTTTCGAGGTTAAGCGCGGCACTCAGCACAGTTACTAGCTTATGCAACGCGAGGCTCCTTTGCCTTGGCACTGATTAGATGGAAAAGCTAATAGCACTCACTATTTCAATTTCAGCTACTAATGCGACAAATAGTCTATGCAGCACTAATTCGACAGCGCTACTTGGAGTGCAAGTGCAAGCCAAGGGCTGGTCATAGTTTCGGTTGGTTTAGATAGGGTTTATCTCACGCTATGCCCGCGCTATTAATTGTTTAATTATGATCGCGATTTGCGGCTTAACACGTTCAATTATTGCCCTGCATTCGGTACATTCGATGGCCGACCCGATTGCAAAAACTTTTTCCGTTTCAAACAAATTGAAACAAGCTTTCAAAACATGCCACTTCGATGGGACAGGCGACATACATGTCACTATGTATTTACATGCATATATGTATATATTTATCTGCGATACACAACAAGTAATGTGGACTGAAAACGAAACTGAAACCGATTTTCGGCTCAAAGTTTTTTTTTCACGTGTTTTTTTTTTTTTTTGTCGGTTTCGTCGCGCTGGAGATTTTGAAAAAATGACGCCCGCTATGCGCCCAATCTGGCACTCGACTGCTCAATGACTGGGCCACTGACTGACCAAGATGGAACCACGATCTCGCACCCTCTCTCTCTCTCTCTCTCTCTCTCTCCACTCTCGCGCTCTTTCTCTGTGTCACTCTCCCTCTCTTTTTGGTCTGTCTAGCTAGCCACGCTTGCGTTTTGTTTATTTATTTATATTATTTTGCTTGTGTTTTGTATGGCAGTTGGTCAGTTTTTCTTTATTTTTTCTTTACTTTTTTTTTTTTTTTTTTTGTTTTTTTTTTGCTTTACATTGATTGCCATCCAGCGCTCAATTAGTCATCGACTCATGCAGTCATTCGCGCAGTCGCTCAATTACTATGCATTATCACAGCTACAGTCAGAGCTGAAGTCTGAAACGTGGTCTGAGTGCGCCGCCTTTGTTTGAGCGCCCGAGCTCAGCCTCAGCTACCCTTTGCCACTCAGCTGCTATTGGGATATGCTTGGATTTATAGTCTCAGTTGTACCGTTGATAGCTTATCACGGGAGATCAGAAGTAGAGATTAGCTAACTATTATGAATAACAAATATTTGGGCACTTGAACTATGTATAGCCGACTAGCAAATAATACATATATTTATCATATATAAATATTTTAATAGCATATTAAGAAAATAGGTATTTCAATTTGAATTAACTTACTTTTAAATATTAATCTAACAGCCAGCTGCTCACACACTAGCCACACGCAGGCTCTACAAATAACTAGCAAAAGTGGCCAATCAATTGTTGAAGTTTGCTCAAGTGGGGGTCTTTAAAAATAATACCTGATAACTACTACTACACATATGTGCGTTAATGACTTATGAAGATTAGCTGAGCTATAATTTTTAGAGCGATAAGGATTATTGGAATGTCCAATGCTTCCATTTAAGCAAAAGTTTGCATGTATTCGTTTGTTGTTTATAGTTTATAAGACATTGCCATCGTGTATTTCTATTTGATGTTATTTAAACACTAACTGCCCGCTCAATTTTGCGTTAACAGTTCCGCGAGCAATCTGTGCAAGATTATTCAACAACTGTAAAAATATCGATAGAAATCCACATCAACAGCTGTTAACACAGCTGTTAAAGGGACATATTTCATTTTTTCCAGCGAACAGCAGCTGTTCACACAGTTTTCAAGCGACGCCATCACCACGAACACCTGCGTAATGAGTAATTCGCCCACAATTGTTACAGAATAATCAAATCCTTGACAAGCGCAATACAATACAGATGAGAGCTGCAATCAAAGTGTACCGCAAGCACAACACCAAGCAGAGGCAAAGAAAACAAAATTGAAGCCAAGCCAAAAAAAAAAAGATTTAAAAAACAAATTCATAGAGAAAAAACATGTCGAAGGCCGTGAATAATATGAACATGGGCGTTGTGGAGCCGCAGCAGCGCATTAAAAATTTGTCCCATTGCGGCAATCTCATCGATGTGGACAAGAATATGAAAGTTTCGCGGTAAGTAAGAAGAGTAGCCAAAGGCGGACAATTGTGGCGCCAAGTGGAAATCCTACTCCAATGTCAACCCACACTTCACAAAGGCCAGAAGACCTTGCATGCGCATTTGTCTTTTGAAGGATATTCCTCACACACACACACACACACACACACACACACACACACAGCCATATGTAAAAGCCTGCCAGTGTGTGTGTGTGTGCATGGGAATCTTATTGGAATTCTTATAGGCAGCCAGATGCATGCAATTAGCAACAACAACAATGAGATATTTTATTTGAATTGATTTATTTCATTTCACTCCGCAGCTACTACCGCTCCGGAACGGAGATCCTGCGCATGGCCAACGTCTATCTGAATGAGGGCGACCATGAGAACGCATTTATATTGTATATGCGCTACATGACGCTGTTCATTGAAAAGATACGCCAGCATCCGGACTATGGCAGCGTCAAAGCCGAAGTGAAGGCCATTAATAAGACGATTAAGGAGGAGATCATGCCCACAACAGAGAAGCTGCGCAACAAGTTGCTGGCTCAGTATCAGCGTGAATATGAACAGTTTCTGGCCAACAAGGAGGCGGAGCGAATGCGCGAACAGGAGCGCGAGCGACAGCAGAAAGCAGCAGCGGCAGCGGCAGTGGCAACATCATCTATTCCTTCCCTTATACCCGCCAATCTGCACGTACAAATGGATCCCAGCAGCCAGCCAACGGCACCAGATCTGAGTCTGCTCGACCAGGTGGTCTATCCAAACGATTTTCCCACGGGCACCAATCGCAACAACTTGCCCAGCTCGGGTCTCCTGCTGCCCATGGCAGCTGATGCTGGCGCCGCCGAGAAGATTGCCAAGTGAGTGCAAAACTCCTGAGAATCTCATTCTCTAGACTAACATGATGTATATAAACTTATAGCTCATCAACAAAGCCAGCATTCGATCGCAGCCGAAAGCCGCAGTTTAACCGCACCGATTCGCTGCTGGCCGGCTCATTGCGCAGCGTCAATGTGCCCGGCGACACTATGGATGTGTTCCTGAAACTGGCCCATGCCAATACCTCCAATAACATCGAGACCTGCGGCGTCCTCGCCGGCCATCTGGCCCATAATGAACTCTACATAACGCATATTATTGCGCCCCAGCAACAGGGTACGGCAGACAGCTGCAACACGATGCACGAGGAGCAGATCTTTGATGTCCAGGATCAAATGCAGCTCATTACGCTTGGCTGGATACATGTTGGTGTCACTGAGAGTAGCCTATATATTTATATATATATAATTGTCTAATGATTCATATTGACAGACCCATCCCAGTCAGACGGCTTTTCTGTCCTCCGTTGACTTGCACACGCACTGCTCCTACCAGATGATGATGCCCGAGGCAATCGCCATCGTCTGTGCGCCCAAGTACAATACGTGAGTCATTCTGTTTCTCATCGATTTAGAGCGTGAGTAATGGGTATGAATATTGTTATTTTTAGAACTGGTTTCTTCTTACTCACGCCGCAATATGGCCTGGACTACATTGCACAGTGCCGGCAAAGCGGCTTTCATCCGCATCCCAATGATCCACCACTCTTCATGGATGCACAGCACATCAAAATTGATGCCCAGACCAAGATCAAGGTCATCGATCTGCGCAGATAGTATGCTGAAATTTTGATCTAACTCAGCAAAATTCCAGCTCATCCACTGGATGCAACAGCAGCGAATTTAACAAAAGCTACAAAAACAAAAACAGCTACAACATCATCATTCAGCATTCAGCAAGGCAGCAGGAGCGAAATCTACCTTCGATATAACCGGAGTAGCAGATAAACAAACACTATAGTGATCAATGATCTTAGAGATTTCAAAGAATCAACAACAAATTGAGGCATCATATTTTGCGACTGTATTTTTGCATTTGAATATGTAGAGGAGACAAACGCATGGCATTAAACAGGCAGACAGACATTAGCTTTCAGTTAGTAGAAATTGCAGTTTATTCATATATTTAGAATCTGCTTTATAAAAATTCTTTGATGTGATTTACAATTGTGGCTTATACTTCTGTTAAAAGAACTATTTTGTTTATTTATGCATGTATTTATTATATATTTTATACATTTATTTATTTAATGAATTCTACACTTTACACACACCGCTATGAAAGCAACCAGTGCAAAATGTTTAAAATATTGATATTTATATATTTACCTAATATTGCTAAAAGTTAAAAAAAAAAAAAAAACAAATTAAGAAATGAATAACTATGCTATAACATGTTGTTTGAAGAGAAGCCACTAAATGGTAATCGTGTTATATATGCTTACTAAATTGCTTAAATCAATAAACGTGTACATTATTTTAATATAATGTGTTTTTATGTTTATGCTTTAAAAATCTTGATTTCAGTGTTAACATTGAATGTTGCTGTTATTATAACATCAGTCTGTAAATGATTTTTGTTTGTTTAAATGTCAAGAAAAGTCCCTTAAGATTAACATTGGATCAATTAAAGAAGGTATGTTAACATCAATGTTATTTGGCAGCTCTGTTAAAATTTCCCTACTAGCATTTAAGCCCTTAGCGTTTTGCATTTCCCGCCCACAGTTTTACGTGTTTTCTCGGCTCGTGTAGTCTGTTCAGCTCGAAGAGCAGGACCCGGAGTTCTGCAACCGCAAAGAGGCTAAAAATAATTTAATTACAAAGCATAAAGTTACGATAAAAAAAAAAAAACAATTTAATATTTGTGGTGTGATTAACAATCGATAAAAGAGCAGCACGCATCCAAAAGGAGCGCATCAAGCGAGCCCAGGGGGAGGGGTCTGTTGCCCGTCATAGCTGCTGCCGTGTGGCCCTTGCCCTTGATTAAACATTTTATTCGGCAAGGAGAAAATCACCGCGTTTCATATCCAATCAAATTTTACTCATAATTTCCTTGCTTTTGCTTTTTTGTTTTCTTTGGGTTGCCAAATTAAGTTTCGTGCCAATAGCTCAGCTACCCCCACTTCCCCTCCCCTTAGCTAGTCGTCGTATTCCAATAATATATAATGCCAATGAACGAATTGAACACAATTAATTGGATACCAGCACAGGAAAGCGTTCAATGTCAAGAAGTGAGTAATCAACAACAATATGTGCACCGAGCGTTAATTAAACATTTTAATTAACGCAAATATCATGCGCGTGCTTGTGCGTGTGTCTAATGGCTTTTCCAATAGCCACATAAAAGTCCTGCTATGTTGGGTCAAAGTGTGAAAGTGCGAGAGGCCAAATCGCACAGTATGTTAAGAATATTCACTTGTCAGCTAAAGCATTGATAAGCGCCACTCTAATCAGCTAAAAGCTTGAGAATCTAATTACTTATCCGTGATATCTAAACATCATTTGCTCCGTAGTTCTTATCATTGTCTATTACCGTTTGCACGCCCATCTTTAGGCCTTTTCTATGGCCATCATCGAGGCGGGCTAACAAGAAACACTTCACGCGCATGTAGAAGATGTTTTTACTACACTAAATTCCCTGTCAAGTGTCCACTCAAGAGAGTTTCATTGTCTGGCGTTAAGCGGAGGCATCTAGCTCAAGTACCTGGCGCGACTTTGGCTCGTCCTCGCTCGTGCCTGACTCCGTAAAAGAATTTCGTCAGCTGGCAAAATCAGCTGATGGAAGTTGCACGGAGTTAGAGGTCTCAACATTGTCATTTTGAAGGCTCTCCATGGCCTCTGCGACAGGGAATTGGAGTTGCTATGCCGTGTCGTGTTTCCAGCCATAATTGTACTTGATTTTATTTAACGTATCGCATGCAGCTCGCTTTACAAAAGCCTTGTTAGCACAGTCATTGGGCCCCTTGTCCGCATGCTGAGATATATGTGCTTATTTACGTGTTTCAACTCTCTGAGCGCCGCGTGCTTTTCTTTATATTTATCCATGCTAGTTGTTAATGTGTGTGTGAGTGTGTGTGTGTGTATTCTCTCTTGTCTCTAACTATATTTAGCTCAGCCATGCGCCATTCACGTGCGTGCGCTCGGCCCGGCCGGCCGGCCAATGCGACGTATACGCAACGCGGGCCTTACGTATTGCATTGCTTGGGAATGTGGCGCACGTGCTGACAACAGCTAAACAACAATACTCAATTGATTGCATATATATGAATTCAATTCAATACCAATACAATATACAATTGTACACATACAGTAATTGTTTGAACCTACTTGAGTCAAGGTCAAAAGCGTATAGCTTTGTTGCTTGTTATTAATATAATTTTTTATTAACTGTGTTACATTGTTATTTAATTTATTAAATTATTTCTTTATTTGTATTTAAAAAATAGTGTTATGGAGTTTTTATTTTTAAACTTTCATCTGTTTTCAGATAAGATATCTTTATTATTTATAATCATTCTTCTGTAAATAAAATTATAAAAAAAAGATGACTTGTTCTTTTATTTTTTTTTTTAAGGCATTTACTGCAAAACTCGTGAACTCGAACGTCTTTTAGAGAATACACGCTGTAAACGTATTTTGATATTACATATTTATTTCATTGCTTAAATCAGTAAAATAGAAAATTAAAAAAAAAGATATGTAAAATATAATTATAAATATAGTATATTATTTACTAAACTAACAATAGTAGTTTATAATTTACTATTGTATATTTTTTATCTAATCAGTTTCATTATTTTATTTTAATTTTTTTTTTTAACTTTTAATATAAAAAATATAAATATTAATAATTAATATAACTATAAATATAATATATAATTAATTACATTTACTATTGTTAAGTATTTTCTATATTCTATTTTTTTTTTAATTTATTTATTTTTTCTTTTTTTTATATTTAAAATTTAAATATATGTATATTATGAAATTCTTCAACATTTTAGTATTTCGTATTCTTGTGTTTAAATATTAAATTAAATTAAAATTACGAACATTTAATTCATTTAATTTCAATCAAGAAACTTTTATTCAATTTAATATTTAATGATCAAATTATTTTGCCAAACCAAGTGAGTGGCCAAGTGAGTGGCCATGTTTTGTAAATTTGTTCGTTGTAGCTGACCTTTAAAGGCAAATCGTCATTATTTGTTGCCTGTTGCCATTTGCTATAGTATTGCTATAGTTCTAGTCTTGCCCTGGAAACTGATGGCTTCAGTTATGCAGCTGAGCGCCCAGTTCGCAAGCTCATTGGCGGAGTAGAGCTTTTTGGAATATGCATAGATATAATGCACCTAGGAAAGCTCCATAGCGTTGGGGGATTGCTCGTAGCTTGCTTGATTTCCTGTTTTCACTATGTCACTATGTGTGTGCTCCACAGGTGGTTGTTGTTGCTACACACACATATACAGCTACTATGTTGTTATTGTATGCGAAATGTTGCACCCTATAAGTAAACAAATTGTTAAGCTCTGCCCACACACACGATAACAGATAACATATTGTAGTTGTGGCTCATGAAATGTGCTCGAGTATATGTATATGCAAATACAATGATAGAAATACAAACATATATGCATACATAGATATATTGCAATAGCAAATTACAAATGACGCACACAAACAAAAACATCATCAAAAACAGCAACGAAAAAAAAAAAAAAACAATTATAAGAAGAACAATAACAAATACAAATGCATAATCGTAAACCCCAGCCGCTTGTCAGCCGCTGCTGCAGTCGACGTCGCTGTTGCCGTCGACGTTGACGTCGGCGCTGGGGTAGTATATTACTGGGAAAAGCTTTTTCTGCCAGTACCTCAGATTTTGATTCAGAACGGAAAAGTGAAGCGTCGCAAACGCACGCAGCCAGCCAAAAGGAACGCGAATCGCGTGATTTAGTCTAAATTGAAATTCCTCTGCCCAGCGAAATATATATAAATATATAAGTGAACATATATGTATAACACATAAATATATATACATATATGAACAAGAGAAAGAGAGAGCGCGTGAAAATTCACAGTAATTGGTGAACCTGGAGGCCTGCTGCCATTGGCATTATCAAGCAACAACTGTGCACTCGCGGCAACAGTTGGCGTTGTAAACAAAACGAGCGAATAAATTAGCTTAGCTACGCGATATTCCAGCAAATATTAGAGAAACAAATGTAATAGATTGCGCGAGAGCCTAATTGAAATAATTATAGCCTCTGCTTCACGAAAAATATCACTGTTTGCAAGTGTTGTTCGCTAAAAGTATTTAACAGGACTTGATTTCATAGTGTTCAATAATCAATAAGCTAAAAAAAAAATGGAAGAGGTAAATTTTTAATTGATTTTTGCATATTTATGAAAGATATCATCATATCAAATATGAAATTGCCTAGTTATATAATTCTATGGCACAAATGCATCTTCAATTCACCATAATCAACATTCAGTTATATAAAACCTATCCAACAATAGTTACGTGATCCTTGGACTGACCATCGTCTTATCATATATTTATCTCATTGCATAGATAACAAATAACTAAAGCTAAAAGTGAATGAATGAATATAATTAATTATTATATTTTATATTGCATATCTTATCATTTCATAAGATTTTTATAAGTATATAGAATAAGTTTTTTATGTTCTATCAAAAGTTTTGAGAGACAACCACGCGAACCACTTGTCAATATTTTGAATATACATATATATCTATATATATAAAATAATTATAAATGAAAATTCACATTCATATGATCTGTATGAAAAAAGCTCGCCGTAGCATCATATGTTTTGATGACGGCCGTCGTTCGGTCTCCACTTTAATGTCAAGCAACAACAGCAAAATCACCTTCAGGCAAAGGCTGAATTAGCTCGGCGCTATCTCAATTTTCGCTGGAAACTGTGTTGGCTTTTGTTTATTTATTTTATTACTATGCATTCATTAAAGCTGTTTTCTAACTGTGATTTTGTTTTTGTTTTTGTTTTCTAATATGCCGTTTGTTTTATGTACATAAGCGAATTCTTGTGCTGCGATTCTGGAGTCATTTGTTACTTATTGCATTCTCTTTGCCTGTCTCTTATTTTCTGGCCATTTCGCTCTTCTCCATATGCTCTCTCTCCCTCTCTCTCTCTTAGTTAATTTTCACTGTAGCTCAAATTGTTTATTCGTTGTTCTTTTTGCCACTGCCAATTATATGGGCTGTCAGGCATCGCGTATACGTAATCATTCACTCGTATATTAACTTTTATTTCGTGCTTGTGATAATGAGGCTTACTGCAATCGACTGTCGCTGAATTCAATGCAAAGTTCAAGCTCTCTAGTAACACTTAACATAAATGAATTCACTATTGGTAGCAGCCCTAACAGTTTCCCTCACTACATAAAGACGTCTGGAGAGTTTAATATGATTTGACTTTTAATTTGATTCGCTTTGCCCAGCTCAGACAAAACATTTTTTTCTTTTTCAGATTTATTTTTATTGCGCTTCCTGCTCATTCCTCGACTACTGCTCGCCAGTCGGGTGACTCTGACAAAACGGCGATAATGAACAACTGGACTGACCTTGACAGGAATTGCTAAAACTTATGCAGTATTTGTTTGTTCTCAGGGGCGCACCATTTGCATAGAGACAAGAAAGCAAACATGAAATGTATAGGTATATATATGTATATGTATACATATATATATAAGCAACGTAGATAGTAACACGTGACGGCCTGCGGCAGGTGTGTCGCTTCGGTTCTCTGCGAACTTTGACTTTGTGGAGCAACAGCCAGGTAGACAAACGACCTCATTATAACTTTTAGCCAAGCAAAAGCAACAACAAACAAAAGTCGCGCTCGTCATACAATGAATATGCCGCGACATACGTGGCGTATGTGCAATATTTTGCGCCTCCTTTGGCGCTGCGTGTGTGTGTGTGTGTGTGTGTGTGTGTGTGTGTGATGTTTGTGTTTGTTTGACGGATTTCAAGTTCAATGTGCAATTGCGTGAAGCTTTGTGCTTAGCATAACAGCTGGCAACAAGGTTTCCTTTCATTATACTGCATAAGCTGAGCACGAGCTCTTAATTTGCGGCTGATGATAATCCAACCAAGAAAGTGAATTACATGCTACTTGATTTTCTTTGCATTACATGGGTGAAAGTAAATTCATTGCAATTGTGTCAGCTTATTTTGTGTAATGCAAAATAAATACAATTACTTTAACTAAGATATATTTGACTACAATTACTCGTAGATTCCTTTTGCTGCAGTAATGCTTAGTTAACTATCTAAATACTAGATTGCATAAGTATTTTATGTCCATAGCTCTTTTTCTATTTCCTATTTCATTAGATATTTTATTTATTATAATTATTTATTTCTTTTATTACAACTCCAATCTTCGTTAAACAAAAATAAAATTTAACTGCAAAAATATATTCTCAGCTCTTAATAAAATTAAAAATAAATTTATTTTAATTTAATATCCGTAGATACTTACAATATTAATAAATAAATTCATATATATTCATAATCATATTTCATATAAAATAATCAATGTGCGCAGCGATTAAGCTTTAGGTGATAAATTAAATGGATTATTCATATTATATGCCAGTCGGTGACTACCAAACTATTCAGATTCCATATTCCATATTCATCCACGAAAAAACAAAAATAACCTACAACTGTCATACTGCATAAATAATAAACAAGCTGATAAGCTTTGAAATCAATACAGGACTCAATCGAGTGGATTTTCTGTTGACTTCAAAGCAATAAATTGTTTTTTTATTATTGTGTTTCGCTGTCATATCACCTGTGCGTATATGTGTGTGTATGGAAATAAACATTTAATTGTCGCTCTCTGCAGCAGCAGCAGCAAAAATGAAAAAAAGAGTAAATGGCCATTTCAACACATGATAATCGTATTACGTCAACGAATTAATTGATAAATGCGAGCGATTTTAAAGCGATTCGTTTCGTTGTTTACGGAGTTGCTTACAGCTGCATTGACCCCCGATTAGCGCTGAATGACAATAAAAGAAATTCCCATCAAATAATTAAGAGTATTTGCCCTTGATAATTTTGCACTCTTCACGCATTGCGAAAAAATTGTTTGCAAACAAACCATAAATATTTTCTAATTTATGATGTCAACAAAAAAGCGGAAATGTCAAAGAGTAGCTGCACAAAGAAGAGAGCGAAATTTAAGAGCAGAACGATCTGACGCTAAAACGAAACGAAAAGCAAGAAGAGAGAATTTGCGCACTCTCGCGACGAGTTTTGCTTTGCAGTAGAATGAAGTGCGATGAGGCCGTTTCGGACATTCAGTTGGGCAACGGGTTTGATTCAGTTCAGTTTGGATTTGCCGCAAGTCGATGCACTAATTAATGCCAGCTAAACTTGGACATTAAAAAAATAAATTGCTATTAGGCGAAATAATTACAAATATCAATAAAATGCCAATTGCCGCCACTGTAAGTTAATGTCGCCAGAGAGAGGGAGAGAGAGCGCACAAAGTTTGTATATTTATGACACGTGTTGCTTTTGTTTGTCATTTCAAAGAGAGGAATAGAGCGGGAGAGCGAGAGCGCAAGAGCGCGCGCGTACGAGATGTGCGCGTATATTTGTGACAATTTCTGCTATATGATCTATTGTCTGTTTTTGTTTTCTTGCAGACACCCTCGCTGCTGAAGCGCGCCGGCACTGATAAACTGAGAGAAGTTTTTCTGAAGTACGCCTCGCTGCAGAAGGATGGCGAACATTATATGACCAGCGAGGATTTCGTGCGCAAATTTCTGGGCCTCTTCACAGAGTCGGCGTTTAATGATGTAAGTAGTAACAAAGCAATCTCAGAGGCAGCAACAAGCACAGTACAGCATGACATCGTGACGAACAAACCCGTGTCAGAGACAACGCGCATCATTGGGTCATTGCAAGGTCATTCCCATAGTCTTGCTATGTGATAAGCAATCAACGACGGCTGCAACAAAAACATGCGTCTAGCCTAACCCTGTACTCGAAGCACTGCTTATCAACATAGAAGAGATAACGCTTACCTGTGTAGAGCGGGCAGCCTGAGATTTTTGCCTCTTGCAAATCCAAAGTATTTATCTCACTGAGACAACTGATTCATAGTTTCCGTTCACCCGATCACCCGCTCACACTCGCTATCACTTCTCAGCCTCGTGCGAAATTCTCTGTCGACGTCACGACATTTAAATTATTGTTCGTTATCAAATGTTTGGCTAGTAGCAGCTGGAATTGATTCCCAGGTGCGTCCGGGTCGAAGTCTGTGGATTGTACTTTTTCCTGTGATAAAGTCTTTATTTTAACTAATCACCTATTGGACAACGCTCTCGCGATTAAGCATTTAACCTTGGCTTTTGTTTTGCAGGAATCGGTGCGGCTGCTCGCTGGCATTGCGGACACGAGCAAAGATGGCCTCATATCATTCTCGGAGTTTCAGGCATTCGAGGGCTTGCTCTGCGCCCCCGATGCGCTCTACAGAACTGCCTTTCAGCTGTTTGATCGCCAAGGCAATGGCACTGTCTCATACGGTACATATATATATTTACTGATATTGATATAAATGACTTAAAATGTATTCTTATTCCCGCAGCTGATTTCGCTGATGTCGTACAAAAAACTGAACTGCACTCAAAGATACCTTTTAGCTTAGATGGCACATTTATCAAACGCTATTTTGGTGATGTACGTGAGCGGAAACATGTTTATTTTTAAAGCAACCTCACTTAAACGATTTCCTATACACCCCTATACTATATGTATATAATTATGTATATATATATAGAAGAAGCAACGTCTTATCAACTATGCTGAATTTACGCAACTGCTGCATGACTTTCACGAGGAGCACGCAATGGAGGCATTCCGTAGCAAAGATCCAGCTGGCACTGGATTCATATCCCCCCTAGACTTTCAGGATATAATTGTTAAGGTCAAGCGGCATTTACTCACGCCCGATGTCAAGGATAACTTGCTGGCGGTATGTACATCCATTATTCCTCTATGTCAGGGCATATTTATAGCCACATCCATTTCACAGGTCACTGAGGGACACAGAGTTAGCTTTCCGTATTTCATGGCATTTACATCGCTGCTCAACAACATGGAGCTGATCAAGCAGATTTATCTATATGCCAGCAAGGGCAGTCGCACCGAGATGGTCACCAAGGATGAGCTGCTCTATGCGGCGCAAACCATGAGCCAGATTACCCCACTCGAAATTGATATATTGTTCCAGATAACGGGCGCTGTTAACCAGCCGGGGTAAGTCATTTAGGTCACTAATTTTTCCACCTACTCCAACAATAAACAACAAGCAGCAGACAACAACAATTTCATTTTTAGGCAAATCAATTGGTTAAATAACGTTCGAAAGTTCAAATTAAACAATCAAGTCCCATCCTTATGTTTGTCTCTCCTTTTGTAATAACCGTTGACGTTTTGTATTTTTTCTTTCTCTCTCTCTCTCTCTCTCTCTCTCCCCTGCTCTCTCTTTTTTCGAATTCATACAAATTTGTTTACTTTATTGTATTTATCACAATATTAGAAGATGGTGGAAACGCAAAACGATTTCTCCAAGTAGGCAAGTGTTGTTGTTCATAAGAGAAACGTTAATAAGACATGGTATTTCCCATAAAAAAGAATTAAATTAAAATAATCCATAAATAGATAAGAAAATCAAACCTCCCTTTGGCCATGCATCATCCCTTCGGTGTGATTCCGTATTAGCTAGTTATGTGTGGGTATCTTCGCATCCCGATCCTTGAACTAACCATATGCCAAAATTGTTTGTCCACACAGCCGCATCGACTACAGCGACCTGAGCAACATCGGTCCCGAGCACTATACGAAGCATATTACGCATCGTCTGGCGGAGATTAAGGCCGTCGACAGTCCCAATGATCGATCGGCACTGATTCAAATTCTGGAGGCCACATATCGCTTCACTCTGGCCTCCTTTGCAGGCGGTAAGCTGATGAAGATGAGCTAGTGTTTATCAAGTATTTGAAGTCGTTCATTTCTTCCTCAGCTACTGGCGCCACGGTCGTCTATCCCATTGATCTCGTGAAGACGCGCATGCAGAATCAACGCACAGGCTCCATGATTGGTGAGGTCGCCTATAGAAATTCGTGGGATTGTTTCAAGAAGGTAAGCCAAATATCTTAAATATTATTGTATAGTTATTTATATATTTATTATCCTAAAGGTCATTCGTCACGAAGGCATTATTGGCCTTTATCGTGGTTTGTTACCTCAGCTGATGGGCGTCGCTCCGGAGAAGGCCATCAAGCTGACAGTCAATGATTTTGTGCGCGACAATCTGTCGGACAAGCGTGGCAATATTCCCGTCTGGGGCGAGGTTGTAGCCGGCGCCTGTGGTGGTGCCGCTCAGGTTATCTTCACAAATCCGCTAGAGATTGTCAAAATTCGACTGCAGGTGGCTGGCGAGATTGCTGGCGGCTCCAAGATAAGTGCCCTGTCCGTGGTGCGCGAACTAGGCTTCCTTGGTCTGTACAAGGGTGCCAAAGCGTGCCTTCTACGCGATGTGAACTTCTCGGCCATCTACTTCCCGACCTATGCACACACCAAGGCAGCGCTGGCCGACAAGGATGGCTACAATAATCCGCTATCGCTGCTTGCTGCTGGTGCCATTGCCGGTGTACCCGCAGCATCGCTGGTGACGCCGGCGGATGTGATTAAGACGCGACTGCAGGTGGCCGCTCGCACGGGCCAGACGACGTACACGGGCGTCTGGGATGCAACCAAAAAGATTATGGCTGAAGAAGGACCACGAGCCTTCTGGAAGGGCACAGCCGGTAAGTAGACATAGATTCTTAGTTTAAAGAATTCTCCTAATCTCTCTATCTCCATCTCTTTTAATTGTTCAGCTCGTGTCTTCCGCTCATCGCCACAATTTGGTGTCACTTTGGTCACTTACGAGCTGCTGCAACGCCTGTTCTACGTGGACTTTGGCGGCAATCAGCCCAAGGGATCGCACGGCACCAAACCAGGTCTGCCCCTGGACGCCACGCTGGGCGCCGAGCAGCCCAAGCCCGATCACATTGGTGGCTACCATGCGGCTGTGCCGCTCCTAACAGGCATTGAGTCCAAGTTTGGCCTGTACCTGCCTAGATTTGGACGAGGCGCTGGTGCCGCTGCCCCGGCTGGAACGGCGACGGGCTCATGATTATATTGGCGGCATCGTCTGCCGTGCGCCAGCTAGGTCTAAAGTTGTACAGTTGTAGCCATACATGATATATAGGCGAAATGTTGAAGGTGACTCTAATCAGCCATGGATCAATTCTCTATTTTTTGCTAAGATGCGTTTACACACCCAGCCATAATCAGTCGAGGACAACAGAAAACAATTCAATGTCTATTCTAGAGGAATCTTTTCTTACACCATCAACATTTTGTAATAAACGTAACAAAACTTTTGAAGCATATATATAATAAATACTGAATATAGAAACTTTTACATATATAAATTTATATATAAGTATAGTTAACATTTATGGCACACAATTGAAGGCAACTGTTTTACCTACACATCAAGCGAACGTACATGTAACTGTAACTTTAACTAGATGCATAATTTAAATCAAGTCTAAAACGAAACAAAAAAAAAAAATCTAAGCAAATCACTGAATGTCTCTTATTGCACTCAAAACCTTTTAAATTTAGTACGAATTTGTTCAACTGTTATAAAGAAAAATGCAATGGATTACCTCTTAGCTAATAATTGTAAAATGAATATAATTAAAATAAATGTACAAATATTGAAAAACAAACAACAAACTATAATCAATGTTATATTTGATAGTTAAGATAATACATGAGCACATGACAAGTTTTTAATGAATTAATTTGTTTACATAAGATATATTTTAATACCCTGATTATAATGCATTAAAACGTATTTTAAGGGCAGAAGCTGACGTTTCGGATAACAACAATATGTATTCTTGATCAGAAGTGTCGACTGAATAGATTTAAAGTTAACCGTCTGTAGATCCACTCCAGCACATAGATGGAACATCTGGAACAAAAGTCCCACTCAACTTCGTATTTGCCCGTGTCTCTTACACGATCCGAGCAATGAATATATGAAACCTTTTATATCTTTGCTCTTCGAGCACTCAGGCGAAATGCTGGATTCCCTTAGAGAGTTTCCTTTAATACACCATTATGTATGCTTAGTGTTTATATATAAATGCAAACAAATCTTGGAATTTATGACGTTTGAGATCTTTGTATAACAGGTCAAAGCATTGTTTTCAGTTTTAATGTTAAAGATTAAAAACGTTATCAAAATTCAGTTTTTAAATTATTGAAAAAAAAAAAAAAAAAAAAAAAAAACTAAAAATAAACAATTTGTCCTCATCCGACAATAATTGCCAGCTTAGAAGTTCGTTGAGGTTTATTATTATTATATTCACTATGGTGAATATCAATAATATATATAAATTTCGTATTTGCTAGATATGTATTGAATTTTATGAATTTTTTGTCGCCTTGTATCAGGTTTAAGCATTTACAAACAAAAAATTTACAATTTAAATTTGACTAATTAGAAAGTCAATGAACCAGAAAAGAAAACAGATGATATCGATTTTTTTTTTAGAACTTCTAACTTTTTTCTCTTTCTCAAATAGAAATGATTTCATTTTTATTGTCTTCCTTATATTTGAATTGGAATTTACTCTTTTATCAACATTAATTCACATTGTGCTGTCACCTTCTATTCAAGAACTGTCATAGGTATTAGATAATCCCTTTCGAATTGACTAAATCTGTTGCCTAGTCTAAACTGGTGCATCTAACTAGAAAGTGAGCAACTGAATATAGTTCAAGCTGCTGCCACAACTTTTCCCACTTTATCGAATTGGAAAGTACGAAGCCCGCTCTCCAGATCGAGGGGCAACTGAAACGCTTTAACCATGGCTAACTGCATCAGTTAACAGTCAAGTGGCACATGCGATTAGAATACGGTGGCATTTGACAAATGCGTTGAGAAGGTAATTGGCTGCCCACAATGTGGGTTGCAGGTCACTCAATCGACAATAAATTCAGTTTCGAATTCAACAGTTTTATATGGCCATGTGGTTTACTGGATCTGGCGTCCCGCCCACTCGACTGGCAGCCGCTGACCATGACCGTCATAAACTGAAGACGATCTCCGACCGTTAGCAATTTTATTCTGCACGCAGTGCGTTGTCTTTCTTCTAATCACGGGTTGCACTGCGAAATGCGTTTCCATTCAGTGGCCAGCTCTGGCGGCCACATAAAAAGCTGCAGTCCAGCGCCCAAGCAACCGCAGTTTCATTCCGAATCTTGATGCGAACAGAATGCAAGTGAAATCCACGAAAATTGTCTGCCTGCTGGCAATGTGTTTGTTGCTACTGCAACTTGTGGCAGGCCACGAGGCCACAGTGAAGCCAACGCAAACCACGGATACGCGCGTCTCTTGGATTGCCCAATTGCTGCAGATACGTCAACAGCTGGGCACCTGCTTCCGTTCGGGCTCGGGTTTGTGGTCATGTTTTCGCGCGCGCAGCCTGAAAATATTCGAGGATATTATGTCAGCGGATGTCATTCCGCTCTATGAGGGCGTACGTCTCATGGCAGCACCAAATGACACAACTCGACAAGCGCGCCAAGCGGCCGATGAGCGCAAGGACCTCAAGCACTTGACGTGGTTCGATCAACTCGCTGTTAGCCTGGCCAAAGGTCTAACCACGCACACGCTGCAAATCAATTTGGCCAAGCTCACGGAACGTTATCTGAGCAATGGTGGGTAGTTTAGCTGAGCTGAATTACTTGATTATTCAGTTGAATAACATCTACAGATGGGCCGGAGAGCAAGGCGGATACTGTGGGTAGCGCTCGGCTGCGTCGGCATCGCTTCAACATGATTATCACCATGATGTTTGGCGTCACAGCTCTTGGAGCGGTACTCGTGCCGATGGGCTTCCAACTGCTCTCCATTGTCAGCGGCAAGGCGTTGCTATTGGCCAAAATGGCTTTGCTGCTGGCCTCCATCAATGGCCTGAAGCGAGTGAGTTCTACTTAAATGAATTATATATGGTGTTACGAGAAAGTTTTCTTTGCCAGGTCGCCAATACTGGACTCCATTATGGCTTATATCATGTGCCCGGCGAGCATCTGGGCGGCTACTACGATCGGGGCGATCTGAACCATCCGCGGAATGTGCCCATTCCTGTGAGCCTGACGCCTTCACTTGAAATGGGCTTGAAGTAAGAGAGGAGGGAGAGAGAGTGCGACGAGATGGAGTTTGGAAGTGTGAGAATTTTCCAGTCAATAAATGTAGTTTATAGATAGTTCAACCTAAAAGCAGTTTTCTTTTGAAGAAAAGTTCGTTTCAGAGCTTTGCAGCTTTTCAATTGCCGCTGCAACTTTTTGTGGCAAGCTGGCAGCTCTTGTTGCAAGCTTGGAATAAAGCTTTAGGTGTGTTGAGTTTCCCATTCGTATTGCGCGAAACTTCTCAAAACACATTTTCACAATGAGCACCACAATAGAAGAATAAATAAATATGCATGCCAAAATAAGTAGACGAAAATAGTTCCATAAGCACATGGAAAGCAAAGTTTTTCCTATATGATTAAAAAGTTGAGTTCCTAAAGCAGACTTCAAATTGTTGCGCACTGCATGCGACGAGAGGGCAACGCAACCGCCGATGTCTGGCAGCAAGCAGGACGAGGCGGGCGGGAGCGATGTGGGTGGACGTGTGTGGTGGCAGCACGAGGACTATAAAAGGAAATACGCCGCTGATAAGGACCAACATTCTGTTCGTCGGTTGCGGCAGCTTTGACATCTCGTGTTGCCAGCTAACGGAAGTCGCGCATTGCAATACGCTGAACAGTTTTTATCCTTTGTATCCTACGTGGCATTGTGTCGTGTAACGGTTTCTGTGCCATTCAAAACGCTTTCACTTTTAATCTCGATCCAAGCGCGAACTACGTGACTTCGCCTCGTCGTCAATTTATTTCGCTCTAATAAAATTATTGGCTGCGTGTGAGCCGACTGCTCGCTCGCTTCAAATCCTTGTAATCAGCTTAGTTCGCTGGGCTCTTGCTCCATCTAGGAGATCCAACTGCTGGACATAGTCGTCATTTTGACCGTCGGGTAATTGAAAGTCTGGTCTAGGCAACGCCACAGCGGCAATTGACAATTTCACGGTCCGACTTAGTGCAACGGAAGACGCGAAACTCCGACGGAATGAAGCTCGTGGTTTATTGCTATTTATCCATGATTGTGCTGGGCGTTCAGGTAAGTGCTTGGTCGAGACTAGCCTCGCGACTCTGTGTAATTGGATTTAGATCAACAAGTTGGCCCTAACTTTTGCTTCAGAATTCCACTCTTGTCCTGCAATATTTTGAATTAATTTCGCTCTGTCAGGGATTGGCTGCAGAGAGATTGATGGCTTGAAGCCAATTGGAATTTTATGAGCAAAGTTTTTGAAACCTTTGACTTTCGCTCAGCTTTTTCTTAGTTGATTCATCGTTGTCCGTGTGTTGCGGCAGATTGCTTTCATTAGGCTCAAATTATATGAATAAGTTTTGGGCGTGCGTGAGATTAAAGGGCTCTGGCTCGAATAACAGTTGCTGATGAAATCAATTTCATGTTTTACTGCACGTGTTGTCATTTTTATTAGATTTTTTTATTTTGAGCCAGGCGACAGCTGTAATTTATAAAAAAAAAATCATGTTTTATTTATGTTTTTTTAGCCTTCAAAAGATTCTATAATTAGTTTAATTTTAGTAATTTTAGTTGATGAAATGCAATTGTTCAATTGAACACGATTCTAGGTTGGAAGAGGACATTAAATATTTATTTATTATTTTTTTGTAAGATAAAGATTTAATACATAAATAAATTTTGTAATATTTGATAACACTATACTATAAATTAAATAATAATAAACTTAAATAATAATCAAAAGAAAATAAAATTAAACTAAAACCAAATATTAATTTTAAAAATATATATATGTATATACAATATATATACATATGTATGTCAATATAAAAAAGAAAATTAGCTCAAAAATATTTAGATTTAGAGTTCAATACGCAATAGTTATCTGTAAAATATAATCTTTATACTTAGGTACAGATCTACTTAAGATTTTATTCTTATACTTGAGTGTGGTACTTGACTGACACAATATATTAATTTTAAATTGAACGACTTCATAGTATACAGATTTCACTTAGCTTTGCCAAAATGCAAGATATCGTGATATAATATCTAATATGATATACATATATCCTTACTCATAGTACTCTAATTTTTAGCAACCATTTTTGGTATTTTTATTAAAAAAAAAAAATTAAATGATATAGAAAATAATTTACAGAGAGCGTTGACGCATTTTTCTAAAAGCTTGCAGTATATTTCATGGAAAAATCCTTGAAAACATAAATCTTAGTTAATCAAAGATTTGTTTTGCTAATATAGTTACTAAATTTAATAATTTATTTTTGCGTGACATTGATACGTCATTTAAGAGTTGATTTATTCTCTGATTTGTAAAGGATTTAAAATGATGGAACATTCAATTTTCAACATTAAAAACATATTAAAGTTTCACATTCTAACAGAATTAAAAAAAAAAAAAAGGAATTAAATATTTCAATTATGCAGAATAATTGTGAATATGACAATTGGTAATATATATGCTCTTATGCTGAGGCAACGCATGAAAGCTCTTATAATTTAAAGAGGTCATAGAAGAAAACATTTCCGACAGAAAGCATTTATTAATTATCTTAAAATAGGCTGTGTAATTGTGCTCGCAGTTTCCCTGTTCAGCTCTGACCTGCAGCAAGTGAAGATTTAATGTTATTAAGAGACAACAACAAACAAGTCAGCTGTCAATATATATGAGTTTATTCTGGGATGCAATACGAACGGGAATAATATAATTACAATTTCCACGAGAGCTTCATGCGCGTGGGAGGAGGCATCGAACATGACAGACCGACCAGAGCATGAATCAGTTCCAATTGTAGACTTAATGTGATATTGTCATCGATATGGGAATGTACTTTTATAAGGTGCACCTTTGACGGTAATGCTATCCATAATACCACTGGCAATGATATGTTTGCATAGGTTCGACTCTCTGCTTTGCTGCGGCTCTTATTGCCGAGCTACTCAAAAGCCAATAAATTCCATTGAGCAGACCAAATTGCCCCGAGTCAAGCCAAGTGGCCAGTGTCAAGTGGAGAAAAAAATGTAAATTGTGCAGCTGCAATTTAACTGTGTTAAAGCAACGCAAACATGCTCCTCCTGAGCCTGACGCCCACTGTGAGTGAGTGTGGGCCAAAGTCAATATACAGGCAAGAGGAAAATAGCCAGCAAGGGTATGCGTGTACTGCAAATGATGGCCATTCATTGTGTCCACATTGGCTTGGCCTGGACACAATGCAATAGTCAACGTTCACTCGGACATTGTAGACAAGCTGGTCACTCACTCAAACGACAGTTGGTGATGACGCCTCCATTCCTCTCTGGCTTAGCCTGCACTTGATGCTCGCTTAATGCCGCATGTTAACAGCATTAGCAACACTTTGGCCCCTAACGAGCAGTGAAGCAAGCACTGAGACCGGAGTGTCTGCGTCTGACTCAATGTATGAGAAACACCCGATTCCTGTTCTAGTAGCTCTGTGACGTTTGCCGTTTGCACATCTGCCAGTGGCTAATAAAAATAAGTTGATGTGCGCTCAAAGCCCTAATTGGTATACTCCGACAGCAACACCGGGATGTATAAATAAACGCATGTATATACATATGTATACATACATTTAGATGCCAGCATCAGGTTATTGTCTTTCTTTTTAATAAGTGCAGAAGCAAACTTTCTTAATTACCGTTTATTTGTCATTGTTCCGCTCGAAAAGTGTGTGAAAGTAATTTTTGGAATCGGAGTTGCTATTGCTCTTGCTGTTGCTCTTACTGTTGGGTACTGAGGGGCACAAACTTTTAATCGACACCAATTTGTCAACTGCGTCGCTGGCAGTGGCAGTCAGGGACAGAAGCTGCTCCCCAGACCCAATAAATTCAATATCTAAGTCTTTCGTACAAGCAGCTGTCCTCATTACCCACGCAAATTTATGCCAAAAAGAAGGAGACGAAGAAGCAGCTCGTTGCTGCCACATGAAATATGAGTCGGGGTGGTGCGAGTGCGCACTTTGCATAAAATCTGCTGCAACATGTTCAATAAACTCCGAGACGCAGTCTGTGGTTCTCTCGCCTCAATGTGCGACTAATTTCCGGCAAACTAATAGATTTCTTTGCAGCGACACTAAAACCATAGCGGAAAATGCTGCGGCAAACTGTCTGCGCTAGGGTCACACGACTAAGCCATTTTTGCGTGTCATAGACGTGACATGACATAAAGTTAATTAAGCCCCTTTTGCTGGGGCAACAACAACACAACGCTGACTTGACATCACGAGTGCTCCTCTCTGCGGTAATTAGTTAGCGCCAGCCCACGTCAATGGGGTCTCATTCGAACTGCACTTTCAGTTGCAGTTGCACTTTTCAGTTAAATGTGGGCTAAGGGCTGGCAGTTGAATTGGCTTCTGCGTAAATTAATTAAATACTTTTTATGCGCGTCAGCGTTGGCACGGTAAGCCATTAATACCATTGGCCAGCCAGGCGTATGCGCAATAAAGTTAACTTTCAATACGCTCGACTGAAAGTCTTGAGCTCAAATGAATAGCGACATTTCCAATCAGAATCGAGGCTGAAAACTTTTGCTATCTTTTAATGAACTAATGAGAAAATATATTTCAGTTGAAGGCCAATTTAATCCTGCTTTGATTTATAACGTGTCATATGTTTAAACTCAAAATGAATCTAAAATTCAATTTTGTGAGGCTTAAATTTATTGAGAACCGAAAAAATGGCAGAACTTAGGTTTTTGTTTGCTCCTGCTAAGTTGTTAAGCTGCAAAAAACGCTAGAACAGTCTTAATCCAAATGGCAAACACACAAAAAATGCGCGGTTCTCTTAACAAAAGCTGCAACCTTTAAATGGTTTCAGCCGAAGCAGTCAATAAAAAACTTGCAATTGAATTTTCAAATTTCTCTCAGCTTGCAGCTTTAGAAAATTTGAAAAGGTGAGGGTGTGTACGTGTACGTGTGTGTGTGTATCTGTGTGTTTGTTTGAGTGTGGGTAAAGTATTGTACAGCTTAAAGTTTGGCCACCAAAGCCGCCACTAATTGACAGTTTCATAAGCATGCGGCTCACCAAGCCCAGCTCGTTATAGACCAAAATCGCTTCGGCTCTTTCGAGTGTTGCGCAAACAATTCGCCAAAGTTAGCCACAATACAATTACAAGCAGTCAATAAAAAACTTGCAATTGAATTTTCAAATTTCTCTCAGCTTGCAGCTTTAGAAAATTTGAAGGCGAGCTCCGTACTTGCATCGGTTGTATTTTTAAATATGGAAAACCTGTTAATATTATTATGAACTAAGGCTCTTGAATGTCAATTAAAAATAATATAATATATAATAATATATATAAAAATAATAATAAATATAAAAAATAATAATAATCAATAAGAGAATTTACAAAAAAAATAATAAATTAAAATTAATTATAATAAATAACGTCAGCTAAACTTACAACATAATATCGTTTCATTATAATAATAACTTTTTTATTTTTATTTTATTTTTATTATATAAAAAATATTTAATAAATTATATTATTTCATTTTTAATTATAATTATTAATGTTTTTTAAATAAAAAATATATAGATATCTAATTATAATATATAAAATATAATTGATAGCTAAATATGCATAAATATATTAATTCGCTCAGCAATAACTTACAATTCGATTTTTATTTAATTTTTAAGAGTTTTATCATAAAGCTATGAGTTAAGCCTTTAAAGCCTTTGTTTCTCTACAAATACATATAAATATATCTATATGGGCTGTACCCACATCATAAATTTAAACATCTTTTTGAAGGAGCAACTGATACAGAGAGCGAGCGTGAGAAAGTGATATAGATAGATAAAGTGAGAGGCTAATAGAGCTTAAGCTTATTAGGTTGTAAACACGATTTCTGCCTACATCCTACTCCAATATTCTCAATATTGCATTTATAATCTTAGTATGCAAACGCCTAACTTCAGAATCGCAGAGAGAGGATCAAAAATAAAAGTATATTTTCTCTTGGCCCGCAGTCCAGTGGTTTGAGTTATTGAAAACCAAAATTGGCTTGCGTTTGATATAAGAGATACAGCGTATACATTTCAATGAAAGATTAGCTACAATCCTTTACGGACAACGTATTAGTATGCATATTAGGCAGCGTCGTGAAAAGGCAAGTATATTTTTTGTTAATATTTGATAAGTCCTAAAATGCCGAAGTTGAAAAAAATGTTTTATAGCACTGAGGCCGTTGCCTGTTGCTGGCCAAACGACCCTTTTAAAGCGAGTATTTGCTTGCTGTATGTTAGCCGTAGCTGTAGCTGTCTCATGATTAAGGCATGATATGCTCATACTATCTGAATTGTTGTGTTAGCAATGAAAAGTAAATATTTGGCAAGTCAAAGGCTTAGCGCGAAAATCTTTCGCCTCTGCCTGTGAGTACAATAAATATTTGAACGGGCTGTCGAATACCTTTTACGGCGTTTCCGGATCGTAGTTGGCGTAGGTGTCAAGTTGTTGTTGTTATTGTTGCTGATGCTGCCAGAGCTGGTGGCGTTTTAATTAAGTCATAACATTTAAGGAATTCTGATGGTGGAACAGAGATTCATCACGAGCAAACTTGTGTCCAATTAGAGCAGAAAACTTTCATTACAATATATATATATATATTTGACTTTAGCTGGCGCTGATTTTCAGTCAGTGAATGCTTTCAAAGCACCAATGAATTATTCTTGAATGAATTTCGAATGCATGATAAAGTCATTAATTTATGCACGTGGCTTTGCACGCTCCAGCAACAGTGCGCATAAATCAAAAAATCATTTTAAAGTCAGCTAAAAGAAATAACTTTATTAAGCTTAGACTGAGCTTGTGTGTGTGTGTGTGTGTGTGTGTGTGTGGATGTGTGAGTGTGTGTGTGTGCGTGTTTAGCATAGAGATATAAGTGTTGTTGACAACCAATAATAATTTTGTGAATAACTCTGACCAGCTGCTGCCAACTAAGTTCACTAGCAATCCCTCAACTTTAACAAAAGAATCCCATCGACAGCCATCGGAGGCAGCTGTTATCCTGCAGTTGGGCGGCTCGTTCTGGTTCGCCATGTCGAATCCCATTCAGCGACAATGTTATTATGCAAATGAACTGGCGTCGAGTGATTTCAAAGGATCATATTTATCATTTATTTACCGACTGCCATCAGCTTTGACGAATGCTGCGAATCGCTAAACAGCCTCTTGATTGACTTTACAATTTGCTTATACGCGCGTCAAAGATTAATGACGTCACTTGGGTATCAAAATCATGTGTAGGTGAGTGTGTGTACGTGTACGTGTGTGTGTGTGTGTATCTGTGTGTTTGTTTGAGTGTGGGTAAAGTATTGTACAGCTTAAAGTTTGGCCACCAAAGCCGCCACTAATTGACAGTTTCATAAGCATGCGGCTCACCAAGCCCAGCTCGTTATAGACCAAAATCGCTTCGGCTCTTTCGAGTGTTGCGCAAACAATTCGCCAAAGTTAGCCACAAATACAATTATTTTTTTTTTTTTTTTTTTTTTTTTTTTTTTTTTTTTTTTTTTCTTTTCGACAACAGAGGGTTGAGCGCTGTTGCGAATCCACATTCATCAATTTAACCGTCACTCCTCTGTCTGAGCGCGAACCCAAATGAAAAACAATTTCAATTAGCGCCTCGAAAGCAACCTTTTATCAATTAAGCGAAGATAAAGAAAAATAATGTGAAAAAAATGAATAATAATAAAAAATGATTAAAAAAAGCGAAAATGTGCCTAGTAAGAGTCGAAGTGCTTCGCTTGAAATATGACCTGTATGAGACAACAAAGGCGAGGCTTTCGAAACTTCAATTTGCTTGAGCTCATCTAATTGCTGGAAGAAATTGACAATCACGAATTTCTGAAGATATGAAATCCTTTTGGGAAGTAAAATAAAGCATATGAAATAGTTGTGAAATAAACTTTTTAGCTGCAGATTGAATTCAGAGTAAGAAGACTTTAGGCTTCAGGTTAAAAATGATAAAAGTTAAATTGACTCAGAAATACTTTACATTCCTGCAATTAGTATATACTATTTTGAGTTAATAATTTCGAACATTTAGATATATAGTACAAATATTTAAATAGTGTACAGAATTCTTGCCGTCCAATCACTTTCACTGACAGGGTATTAATGAGGCTACCAAAGAGTAATCCGTAAGCTGAATGATTTGATTTTCGGTCCCATGTCAAGGGACATTGTCTTTCCCTTGGGCTTCAGCCCGTCGCTATTTATAGAACATTGAGTTTTTAAGCTGAAAATTATTTATGCTTAAAATTCAAGACGCAAAAGCACTTAAGTTTTTGCTACTCTGACGAGGCAGCTGCAAGTAACGCATGTGGTTCTTGAATTGTTCGACAAGTTTGCCAACTACTAGCGGATCGACATTTAATTAAAAAGAGGCAAATGTTCAGGCAATCGACAGCTGCATTGAGCCACAGGAACGACGACATTGGCCCACTGACCTGCCCCCTCTGGTCGCGACAGCCCACGGGGGTCTGATGTTAGCATGTGATCCAACTACAAAGCGCAACTCGGTTTTTTGTTGCCATTGCTGTGATGTTGTGGCTCTTGTTGCTTAGTGAAAGCTGTTATTAGACCCGACAGCCTGCTGATTTTTATCGCATTCGCGTTTGGCTTTTGTCAACAACATTTGCGGCCCATTTCGAGTGCATATCTTTGCCGTCGCCTGAATGACGGCTGATGCCGTCAAAGAAGCTATTCAGGAGCACGAGGCAAAAGTCTACTTTTAGTTTACAATTTTAATCTTTCGCACAGGCTTGGCCCACCGTGAAGCGCTCCTTTGAGCTGTATCCGGGCGCAGCAATGCCCTACACCGAGCACCGAATCGCAGGTAAGCATAAAGCGTTACATATATATATATATGAATATGAAGAGAAGAGAAAATGAGAGAGGGCGGAAAATGCACTAACGAATTGGTAGGTAAAAGTTTTAGTCAAGTGCCGTCGGGTGAGATGCACTTTAGCGGCTGTCGAGAGTCTATACACTAAGAAAAAATTATAAGACAAGGCAAACCGAAAGGAAATCACAATTGCAAAATGTATTATTTAATTTAATTTACAAATATATTTTTAGATTGTCATTTATGGGTAAGTCAGCAGTCCTAGCTATCAATATCTTCAAGTTCACTTTGCATAACTTTCACGAGACAATCTCGAATTTTTGGTTAGTGTAACCCTTACAAAATATTTGCGGTTGGGTGAAATTGTCTCTCAAATTGCTTTTGCTCGCATGTTGTCAAGTGTTTTTCTTTTAACCACTTTAGCCGCAATGACGTATACGTAATTTATTTACATAAGAGTTGCAAAATTGAAATTCGAGCAAACACAATAAAGAATTGCACTTCAATCGAAATCTATGCGAAATATTCATGAATATTCATTCATCGATTGCCAAGGCAACAGCAAATCTCTGACCAATTTGATGGTCATCACATTAAGATTGAGTTTCTAATGAAGAGCAGCATATTGAATTCTGCCCGTAAACTAACTGAGAGTAGAAAACTGGACTTACACATCATACAGCATCTATAAATATAACCAAACAAAGTTGGCCACAAGCCAGCAATTGGCAAGGCAACCGCAACTGCGTCCTTGTCCATTTCCATTCAAGTAAACAAAGTAAAGCTGGGGAAATCTTAGTTTTCCATTTTGTTTTTTGTATTTAGTCGTTTTATTTATAATTGCTGTTTTTTTTTGCGCCTGCTACTGCTGTTGGCCAACAAGTAAACAAGTCGAAACTGAGATTGCCAGATTATTTATTCATAGATGACATCATTCTGAGCTTTGAATTTTAATATGATTAATTATGCACAGATAGTGTGAGAGAGACGGGAGGAGAGAGAAAGAGAGATAGAGAGAAACTAATTTAAATATTATTGCTAAAAGTCTAGTCTTGTTGACAAGAAATATCTGAACCAGTTGCCCAGACAAAGCACGTTCTGTAATTAAAAATCAATTAAGTAGTTCAATTAATACTCAACTTCTATTGTATAAGTGAAGAAACTAAATATATTCTTGATCAACATTAATAGAAGAAGAAGAATAGAGTTAGCTCTTTATCGCCTCAATGCTTACTCTAGCCACAGACATTTCGTAAAGTTTCTTTGATAAAATGAGCTCAGGGGATATTATAGTCGAGTAATTTAACTTGTTTCTACACAATTACTCAAGAAACTTTTGCTGACCCCAAGGGTGTTGGTAGTTTGGCTAATCTGAATATTATTGAGGTTTACTTTTAGACAAAAGCTCAAAAAGTAATTTTAGTTTATTATAACAAACACTTAAGTTTCGTAATTTAAATAGTGATTTTCATAGAGAATATCAAATTTAACGGCAATTAGCATAAATGAATACATTAGTGCATAATTATACCTATTGCAAATTCCATGTCAGTCGTTATTTATCAATTATGCATAATGTTGTTAAAGTTACTAAGCGCACTCAATTCAATTATTGAAATGCGCATATTGTGACAGTTTAATGCAATTAAGCAACATAATAAACAATTAGGCGCCAAATGTCCTAAATCCCCCACGCACACACTCAAAAGCCACTTGGCTCTCACAGATACTTTGGCAAATACATATACACATGGACTAAGCGAAAGAGTCGATTCAGCATGACGAATAATAAATATTCTTGCTAAATATTTAGTTTTTAAAATATTTAATAAATACAATATATCTATTATTAATCTATATCATTTTCAAATTTTATTTGGATATTATTTATAAATTGTTAAGGTAGTTCATTTAATTTTTAATCATTTTTGTTATTATTTAATTATTAGTAATTATATTTTATTTACTATGCGAAACACTCGAGTAAGCATTACGAATATTAATATTCTTTCTAAATATTTATTTATTCAAGTGAATAAATTGAATGAATAAATTGGCTAGTTATTTAGTTGTTGTTGAAAAAAAAAATACAAATATTTATAATTATATATTTAATATATATTTTGAAACATACAAGAAAGTTATTTATAATCTTATAATGTTCATATATATTTATTATAAATATTTATAATAATAGATTTAATATATACAATATATTTATTATTAATCTATATCATTTTCAAATTTTATTTGGATATCATATTTTTATTTAATTTATTTATTATATTATATTATATATTATATATATCAATTTCTAATATTTTATACAATTTATTAAAAATTTATTAATAATTTGATAGTGCAAGGGAATTTGTAGCAAAAGCATTTCATATTTGACTAACCTTAAGCTAGAGTATACAAATACAAACTGACGTGTGCACAGTAAGCGATTTTATGGACTTTCCGTTTGAGCTACACACAAAATACCCTGAGAGGCTAAACACACACATACACGCACACGCACACCCATGCTCCGGTTGCGTGTGTGTTAGGCATGCGAATAAGTCCAAGTGAGACTATAGTTTAATTGTTTTTCGCAAGGCAAAAGAGTAATAAAAAGCCAACGCAAAGTAAACTGTATTGGCGAGTTGGTGGGTGTGTGGTCTGTGTGTGCGTGTGTGTGGGTTACCGAAATCTAACTAATAATGCGCGCCATAAATCAGGCAACAGTAGCCATAGCCAGGGAATTAAGTGGCATCAGCTGGACAGCCCGCAGGTCTGTGTATGATATATTAATTGCTGGATGCTTGTGCCAAAACTTGGCTACAATTTGCATGTGTGCTTTGAAAGCCAAGTGGCTTTCAATTAGGGCCTCAACACACACATGAGTGAAGCTGCAAATTGATGCAACTATGTAACACAGTTGCTTAAATTGGTTTCAAATGCCCAACGGGCATTGTAGCAAGAGAGAAATCTAATCAAACTCTCACGCATTGCCGTTGCAGATTGCATGCATGTGGCTTCTGAGCCAGGTGATTACATTTTCAAGAAGTCAGCTGCATCATCGCCAGCGGCTCCATTAACCGCGCTCAATTTCAAAAGGGATGCAACGCTGCTGGAGCTGGAGGCAGCCACCAGTGAGCAGTTGGAGGCAGCTGCTGCTGCCGCGGCCGCGGCCGCGGCTGCAGAGTCCGTGTGCGGTCTTTATGTAATTGGTGAGCCAGACACGATTGTCGAGATAACCATGAAACACTATGACGTCAATTGCGAATCGGGTGGCCTAATGGCGGTGAGTGATCCAAGTGGTTTAATCAATTGAAATTATAATTCATGAACTGAATGTTGTCTGCACACATCATTCACATCATTCTGCTGCAGTTTGTGGATGGCTGGGAGCTAAATGGTGAGTACTTTCCCGCTGTCAAGGATCATCATCGTGTGCTCGAAGATCGTGTGTTTGAGTTCTGCAACAACAACAAGCAATGGTAAGCTTACACGAACTTATCCTTTCCTGAATACTTTTTATTAATATTTCCCTCTGCTTGAAGGCCACGCTTTAGCAACAAGAAATTCTTTCGCTCCAGCCAAAATGCTGCACTGCTGCAGTACCGCATACCCACACGTGGCGCCTTTATAGCCAACGTTCGCTTCCACAAGATTTCGCAACGTAAGCTCTTGAACATCTGCCAGACCGCATGCTTCCCTTGGGAAAGCCATCTCCTGCCTGTAGTTTTTACTCTAATATCATATTCATTATGATATGATTGAAGACTTCTCTTTCTCCCCTTTAAGACTTCTATTAAATCGCTCTCCCTGTCTTTCTCTCTATCAGCTTGCAACATCCTCGTGCAGGACACCGCCGCCGTTTATCAGATGTCGAACTTTGGACACGCTCGCAACTGTACACTCTCCGCACTCTTTCCGGCTGCCGTCTCTCTGGAATCTCTGCGCATTGGCGGCAAGGCTGTGCGTGCTCAGGAGAAGGTCAACTACGATGTGAGTATATTCACTCAAGAGCGATATGCACTCTAGTTACCCTTACATTTATACATTTAGTGTCACCAGTACGAGGATCGCTTAGACATTGGTGGCTCGGCTGGACTCGACACCAACGCCATGGAGCTGGCTAGTGCCGTTTGTGGTGCCACCACCGAGCTGGGACCCGAGCAGGCCATCTTCTGTGGTGTTACCAGCGTGCGTTTGGTCTCCACCGGTCGCTACCAGAATCAGGCAGCCGTCATCATACGTAAGGCGGATGAGCACGATCTGGATATAGCCACGTTGCTGTGCGCGCTCTAAGCGGCTAACTAAAGGGACGAAGAAAGGGATGCGGCCGGCACAATGATTACAATTTGATGTTTGTAAATATGTATGTGGGTGAATGTGTAAGATCGATGGCACCAGAGACAAAAAAGAAAGGAAAAGAAAAAGAAAAAGAAAAGGAAAAAGGCAACCCCCAACCCCATTTTGCTTGGTTATTATTGTAGCGCTTACCCAACTCAAGCACAACAAGTATTCACATGCCAAAACTAAATAGCGAAAACCAAAAAGTAAATTCAATGTAATTATATGTGTATATCAAAAATTCTGAATGTTAAAACTACAAATTGGTTTTATTTGCATTCGTGTGTGGGTTCAGTTTATGTTCACAGTTTATGGCGCAGTTTATGACGCGCTGCTAATCGAACTAATTAATAACGATGTGCTATAAATAATCAACTATAATCATGGTGCGGCAGCCAACAAAGATAAGCCACTGGACTATTGGCTGTTCGATTGCAATTAAAGCAAGTAGCGCAGAGCAGTGAGCATAGCCAGCAAGCTGGCGAGGCTGTAAGCCGTTAATGCAGTCGCACCATCATCTTCCGGCTCCGCCTCTTTCTCGAGCTGCAACAAAGGATAACAGAGAAATGGCGTTAGGAAAGGGATCGATTATATTCAAGGCTGGCACGACTTACACTCTGCTTGAGTATAACCTGCAGCTGACGGCAGCGCTGCTTCTCATTGAAGCGACTGGTGGCAAGGCGGCAGATAGTGCTGTTCAGGCAGCTCTCATCGCAGCCGGCTGCCAGTTTGGGATCGGCTTCGGTCATCTTGTAGCGCCAGAAGCGACGTAGTAATTCCGGCTTCTGGGCCATTTCCTCAAGCAGTTGATCGATGCCAGCGGCGCTTGTGTTCTTTGTAAATGTTTCCCCAAACTCGTACTCCTTTTTCCAGGTGGGCGGCTCGTTGGGCTTCAGGTTGGCCTCGGTCAGGTTGATGGTGTAGGTGTGATGCTCCAGCACTTGCAATGTCTTCGAGTGGAGCTGGTAGATACGATAATTGGGATTCTTGTAGGAGAAGGTAGTCAGACTGCCGCCGTTCCAGGACACAGCCATGGCCAGGCCCGTGTCCGTATAGTGGACATTCATCTCGTCCTTGTGCGTGTGCCCGTTATAGATGCCCGTGATGACTTTGCTGAAACGCGCCACAATGCGATTGTATTCCCTGGACCACTCCGTCCAGCAGTCGCCATCGCCAGACGGAATGTGAGTGAGGACTTGAACTCGCTCACCCGCCTTCTCGGCGGCGAGCAACGTGTCGTGGAACCACTGCAGCTGCTCCAGCACAATTGAGCCGTCGTAGAAAATCCACCAGTTATACAGGTAGCAATCCATGCTGTTGAGCGCGACGATACGCTGTCCCTCTCTGAGGGAGAGCGTATAGTAGCCGCCACGACGCACGGTCTTCTCAGCTTCCTTCGGCAGCCACTTGGACCACAGGCTCCACACATGCTCGTACAGCCAGTCGACTCTTAGGGAGTCCGGTATCTCGGCGTTGCCAAATCTAAAGGGGAGTATATCGTAAGCTTATAGTGCAACTCAGAGGGAGTCAACTCTGGAGCTACTTACACATTAGCTGGATGCGGCTCATGGTTGCCCAGGCAGGGATAGACTGGAATGTTGGGAAAGTGCTCTGCGAGCAGCTGATCGATCTCGGTGAGCATGTCCATGTTGCCCTGCCGCGTGGTGGACCACACATTGTGCGGCGGCACATCGCCCGTGTGGTAGATCCAGTCCAGAGCGTGCTCCTTCTTGATTTGCTCGAAGGCATTCACGATCAGATGCTTGGGTGTATCGCAGTCGCGATAGTCGCTCCAGTAGCCAGCGCCAGTTGAGTTGGCATTGGCGGGCAGATCGTCACGACAGCACATGGGCTCCCGGCACTCCGCCAAGCCGCCGCTCTTATACTCCGGATCGTAGTGGATGTCGGTCAAGTGCAGCACCAGATAGTCTTTGTCGCTGCGCTCCCCCAACTCCCAATTGGATTCCGTGGGCGTCTCTCCAACAATGGTCACGTTCAGATTAAACTCCGGCTGCTGCACCTGGCAGATTTTAATGGGCAGCATACTGCAAATGCTCCGCGACTCGGCGATCGTCTCATTGAAGATGTAGTCAAGGATAGGCCAGTTCAGGTCGAATAGACCGGAGCAAACCTCCTGCGTTTGTACATTAAAGTAGTCGCAAAAGCTCATCATGATCTTCTTGGCATTCTGATCGCGATTGGGTCCAGTGAGCTCGCCATTGGGGCCCTTGAAAGTGTTTCCGATCACATTGACCGTGGCGCGGCATAGGGTGCAGGTGAAGTACTGATCGGCCGCACTAAGATCGACCAGGGGTTGGGTGAAAATATCCTTCTGGCTGTGTGACGTACGCAACTCATCGCCCAGCACCTTCAATCGCGGTGATTCGATGCCCGTCTCCAGGTACTTCACAAATTCGTGGCTAATCTCTTCCGCCACGCTGACTGCAAATGAAAACACGATTATAACAAATCTTGATGTTCAGTCGGGCAGTTGCTCTCGAACGTTTCAACTTGTTGCGATAAGTAGCTGTTAAAACTTAATCAATGAAATGCGCACCTGACATGGCAGCTGTACGACGCTCTTCGGTGCTCAAGCTACTCGGCACTCCGGCCAGGTTATGGGCCTGGCCGCAGGCAAGAAGGGAAGCCACGCCCAGCAGTAGCACTAGACTCCACTCACGGTTCATTGCGGATGGGCAATGCGGCTAAGACTAAACTAAGGCCTAATAAACAACTCATATTTATAGGCAACCAACACGCTCTCTTATCAATCAGCCTATCGTAATGCTTTAAATGTTATGACCGTCAAACATGATTGATGCAATAGTACAAGAGATTTTTATAGTAAGTAGTTAATAATAAAAAATTACTTGTGCTACCAAATTATTGGTTAAAATTGAAAAAAAAAAAAAGAGTTTATTACATTCTGTCTATTAAACAATTAATACAAAAGGTAGCTCATATAATTGTAATCCCTTAAGCGACTTGGCCACTTCAAGCACTTGATCTGATATGAGCCAATCTGATTAGCACTAAAAATAAATATTAAGGTTCCGTGCACACGTGCAAAACGATTCGATACTCGAGCTACGAACCATGACTTTGGCAATAAACTAGAAATTCTTATAAATATATTTATTATATACAACACTAGCTGACTTTTATGGATTTATTGGCTAATTTTCACTAATATGATGCTTAGCCCAATCAGCCAATCCATAGTGTGAGCATGGACACAGGCCCCACATGTACTACATTCTCTGGCAGACGATAAGTGGACGAAAATAATAGATTAAACAAGTGGTATAAACAAGATTAAGTTAGTGGGTGTGTGTGTGTGTGTGCGTGTGAATATATTTTGGATTTTGTACTTAATCAAGATATTGAGAAAATGTTTTGTCGCGATTATATAAGTTATTATTAGTGTATTACAGATAAAAGTCTCTAGAAGCCAATTCGCATGGCAAGGGCCAAGGCCAAGAGTGAGCTAATACTCAAAACGCTAAGCACGGCCGCTCCATCACCTTTATCCTCAGGTTCCTTGTCCAACTGTCAATATCAGATTAAAGCTGATGATTAGCTAAATGAAATTGAATAATAGCTGCGCCAACTTACGGCTTCAAAGAGACGCTTTTTTAGCTCCTCGCAGCGTTCTTTCTGATTGTTCACTGTAGTTGCGGCTCGGCAAAGCGAACCGGCCAAGCAATTGCGATCGCAGCCGGTAGTTAATTGGGGCTCCGCCGAGGTAACCCTGAAGCGCCAATACTGCAACAAAATGGAATTTGTATATTTCAAAAATAATATATAAAAACTAATAGTTGTAGCTCGTGCAGTAACCTTGCGCATCAGATCGGGATTATCGGCAAAATCATCCAGCAGTTTGTCAATGCCGGCAGGACTGAGATCTTCGGTGAATTCCTTAATGAACTCGTACTCGAGGAACCAGTTGGGCTGCTCATTGGGTTTCTTGTTGGCTTCATTCAAGTCGTAAATATAGGTCTGATGGTTGGTAACATCGAAAGTGTCTGGATTCACAGAGTATACTCTGTAATTGGGATTCTTGTAGCTGAATGTAGTCAAGGCGCCACCGTTCCAGGAAACCGCCGTAGCATGACCCTCCTCCGAATAATGCACGTTCAGCTCATCCTTGTGCGAGTGGCCATTGAAAATGCCGCTAATTGTTTTGTGGAAGCGGGTAATACAACGATTATACTCCCTGGCCCACACCGACCAACAGGTGCCATCGCCCGAGGGTATGTGGTTCAGGACATGCACATGTTCACCGGCTGCCTCGGCGGCCAGCAAAGTGTCGTGGAACCACTGTAGCTGAGGTATCTTGTTATTTCCACTGTGGAACAGCCAGAAGTTATCCGTGTAACAATCATTGCCATTCAATGCAATGATGCGGAAACCCTTTTCTGGCGAGACTGTATAATAGCCACCCTTCAAAATGGTCTCCTTGGTCTCTGCCGGAAGCCACTTGGACCAGTCGTTGTACAAGTGCTCGTACAGCCACTTGGTGTTGATCTCATCCGGCACTCCTTCGGGACTGAAGCTGTACGAAAATAAAGTGAACATATTTAATTTAAGAAAGGAGTAAACGGGATGTGCTTACTCACAGATTAAGTGGATGTGGCTCATGATTGCCAATGCAAGGAAAGACGCGCGTTTTAGGAAATACTTTGATGAACTGATCGGTCACCTTGCTCAGCACTTCAGAATTCTTTTTCACAGACGTTGCCCAGACCATGTGATCAACAATGTCGCCAGTTTGGTAGATGTATTTGCAGTCTACAGTTTTGGCTGCATGATCGAGGGCAGACTCAAATGCTCGCCAGGGCAAATCGCAGTCCCGGTAGTCGCCCCAAAAGCCGGCAGCATCGCTGGTGCCTTCCGTCGTGCTCTTCTTCTGCTGGCAGCACAACGGCTCAGGACAGGCAGCCAGGCTACCCGGTTCGTACAGGGGATCGTGGTGTATATCACTGAATTGGCATATGTTGATGTCGCTGGCGCTGTGCGATGGTGTCTCCGACTTGGGTCCATCTAGCTGGGGGGCTTTGTCGTTCACAGCCAAGGTCCAGTTGTAGGCTAGATTGCTGCCCGTGTTGCAGAAACTAACCTCCATGAAGAGGGAGCAAAAGCTGTGCGAATCCATTTCCGAGTTGCGCATTATGTACTCCACTGTTGGCAGATTGAAGTCAATCAGACCCTCGCACACCTCCTCCGTTTGGAGCTCCATGCGGCGGCACACGTCCATCGCAATTTTTTTCATTAGCACCGCGCTGTCGTTGCCATTCAATTCGCCGCCCTCTTCACGTACGGATCGAATAAAGACGTTAATAACGGAGCGACATAGGGTGCAAACCACAAAGCTATCGCGTGTCTCTAAGTCGGATAGATTTTTGGTAAATATATCCTTTTTGGTATGTGCCTTGGCCAGTTGATGAGTTATTTTTTGAAACGCTGGGGTTTCCACTCCAGTTTTCAAATATGTATAGTACTCTTGCTCCAGGCGTTTAGCTACATCATCGGAAATGGCCGAAAGCACCTCATTCTCTAACTCGAAGTCTACCGGGACTCCTGGCAGGTGAACTGCCGTTGCAGCAACTAGACCACAAAATAATACCAGCAAGCACTTCATGGCATATACTGATCTACTGAAAAGGCAGCCGCTCCAGAACACCAATTTATAGGTTCTGAAAGGCCACAAATAGGGCCTTATCGGTGAATATCATGTCCATTCACATCTATGTTTAACTATTAAATTTCTGATAAGGATTAATCAACACAAGTTCAATAATGAAGCTAATAAGTAATTAGCTAGTTAGTCCAAGTGGGCTAACTGCAGTTTGATTCCGTATCTAAAACCGATTAAGAATAATAACAGTGCACATTTTGTATTAAAATTTTATTATTATTATTTTTTTTTTTTTAATAACATTCCAATGAAGAACTATTTGCAGATAAGAACATGAAAAAATTACCATTATTATCGCGGCCAATTTTGAATATAATTTTATATGGCTCCGCAATCTATTGTGAGCTACAAATCTGATAATACAATAATCGATAACTTTGTTTGTAACATAATCGACATAAATTTCAAATTGTGTTTTAATTATTATTATTTAATGCAACAAGTAAATATATCAAAAGAAAAGAATAAAAAAAGTTAACAGCATACAAATATTACGAAAAAAATATATTAAATATATTTATTGTAAGACATTGAATATTTAAAATACCAAATATACTCAAGCATGAGAGCATTGTTAGGTGCACATGCATGACAACTCTGAATAAAGGCAGCTGGCATCATAACTCTAAACAGCTGAGTTATTAGCCATTAAAACACGAGAGAAAAAAGACGAGAAGATTTTATAAAAAGGCAAGAATTTCGGGGAAATTATAAGAAATTCGGTAAACCCAAAAAATTAATTCAGGAAAGTAAAATATATTGGATCGCTTCGCTGCATATGTGGTTTGGCTGCTTGCGTGAATGAGAAGCGTGAGTGATTGAATGCGACAATAGCAAACACAGGAGCCAGTGACGCCATTTTCTGTGCGAATTAGCAGAAAAAAAAATCTGAGCAGGTGGGGCAAAACAGACGCAACGGCAACGCCGCGTGACCAATAACTGAGCAACGAAGAGAACGGAGGCATACACACAGGCATTCAATGAGCAGTCTAATTAACTTTCTTAATCCGAAACTAAAGCCCTCTGTGGAATGCGATGCCGTCTGCGAGGATGGCTACACAGCTGCGAATCTCATATCAGACAATGAGGAGCACATGAATCGAGGATTTATGTGCTTTGCAGTGTGCAAGCCACCCGTTGAGATCGTATTTGACTTTCCCAAGGCCATCGATCTGAAGGTAATTAAGCTATGGCCCAGCTCCGGAGCTTTGCGCTCTACTGGCTTCGAAGTGCATGGCAAATATGACGGCATTTGGGAGCGCGTCGGTTACGTGCGTGACCTTCCAAAGAGTATGGATTCGGTAACGTTTTGCTATCAAAGCGATTACAATTCACGCAGTAGTGCCGCCGCCGCACAACAGCACAGCGAAAAGGTGTTCTTTTTCAAGACGGCAAATAAGATATTGGCCGCAACGACCAGCGTGAAGATTGTGATACGTACTACAGAACGCTGTCCGCCTGTGCTGCGCAAGATACAAATGTGGGGCCTGCCTGCTCGCAGCCTAGATAAGGCTGATCGTGAGCTCATGAAAACTATTTGGAGCGAGATAAGCGATCCGTATGGCCTCAGGGACCAAGCTCAGCAGCAACAGGTAGGTCAACGTTCACCATCACGCCACATTCCGGAACTGCGCGACCAGTCGATGCTGGAAATACCAGAAGAGTTCCTCGACTCTATAACCTGGGAATTAATGGTGAGTAACTCTTTAGTCGTCTTCAGAAACTCTGACTCACATTCTCGATATCTGTTTTTTCTCTCTCTCTCTCTCTCTCTCTCTCTCTCTCTTTCTCTCTCTGGTTGTCTCTTTTGTAGATATTTCCTACAGTGTTGCCATCTGGTAAAGTAGTGGACCAATCCACCATTGATAAGCACTCGGAGGAGGAGGCCAAGTGGGGCCGCCTGCCGTCCGATCCGTTCACGGGACTTGAATATACCTCACAGCGTAAAGCAATATTAAACCTGGCGCTCAAGGCGCGCATCGAAAAGTTTCTAATGGAGAACTCGGAGCACTTCAAATCTGCACCTCGCTCTCTTGGCAGCTCGCGTATGCGTCGCCGCCATGCCTCTCAGTTTGCTAGCCACATGTGCCTGCCGGGCAGCATGAGCGTCGGCACCTACTCTACATTGAGTGGCGTTCATAAGCACCCGCTACGCAAGACCAAGTCAACAGTCACTGCCACTGCCACATCGGCATTCTCAGGTTCCCTTTCCCCGACATCGCCCCCAGTTGCTAAGCGCGCGCGCCACAGCTACTCAGCGTATGCAGTTAGCTCGACTGTCACCGCCAGCAGCGCTGCTCAATCGCCGACGACCTCAGCTGCCACAGGTACAACGTCTTCCATTGACCAGGCCATACAGCAAGCACTGCAGAAGATCACCCGCTTCACCCAAGTGAGCACGCCCTTGCAGCCACCGAGCTGTATCAACTGTCGTAGCGGTCAGTTTGCCTACGAGATACGCACTTGTCGGCACTTGGTTTGCCGCGAGTGCCTCGTCATCCTCTCGACGGCGCAGCAGTGCGTGTGTAAGGTGTCTTTTCAGGGCGTTGACGTGGAGCGTTATCACAAGCTGCCGTAGTCGTGCCTCTCCATACAACATAGTCCCGTATTCTAGTGCTTCAATATATTTAGGTTCGTGTATAGGATTTTTTGTTGCCAATCTTCAATCTTCAGATACCAGCGAAACGACGCAATTGTGCGTTCTGGGTTTCTTTCCTTTCACTTTAACTTGTGTCTTCTCTCTTTTTTGATTATTCAGTTCGTAAGCTCGTAAAAATAGGTCTTAGAATAATTTATAATCATATCAGCGTCGATTTTAGTAAGTGCTGAGATTTTTTATTCGAAGCCAAATTACACTTGGAATGGCGAAATGGATGCATGCTCATTCCCAATTATCAGTATCAGGTCACACTTAGTCGGCAATGCGATTAAACTTACATTATATATAGTATATGTATAATCATAGAGCAGATAAAGCGCGCATAATTTTTGTAGACTTTATACAACCCACAATTGGATGGACGAATCAAGCGCGAAATTTATATATTCATAACTTAATAAAGTTTAAAAAAAAAAAAAACAATTGTATTTGCCATTTTTATTCATCAATTAGTTGGATTTAAAATTAAAATAATATCCAAATGTTGATTGACGAACATTTGAATAGACGGTGTGCAATTACATATGAATGCAGTTACATGTGTGTGTATGTGCGTATTCGTGTGGTCGTTAAGCAGCTTAATAATTCATTTGTCTGGCAACGCTACTCACAAATTAGAAAAATCTAAATGCGCCTGAATGGATGAAAAGACTGATGTTACGCCGCAGCCTAGGCGTCGTTTGGGATTGAGACTAGTTAGAAACGCTAATACGACGCCCGGGCTTCGTCAACAAATAAGACAACCAACAGCAACACCACAATCCAAAGAAAATAAAGAAAAGTCCTCTGACGCCATTGAAACTCCACGTGCCGTGCCGCCGCAGTTAAAGGCAAACTCAACCATAAGTCGACGTCTTGGCTTGGCACGCAAGCGCAAGGATCTCACTAAGAAGAGACTGGAATTCGCCATTGCAGATAAGCTTGATGAGAAGCCTAAGGTTCAACAGCAGGAATCGCCCGTAGAAACGGCTGTAACGCCTCAGCTAAACACTTGGAGAGAGCGTCAAATAATTGAGCTTGAAACCGATATAGACATATGGAGGAATGGCTTCATTGCTGCAATGGAAGATTTGCAGAAGTTGGTGCAGCCTACAGTTACTAAACAAACGCTGCTCACCCAATTAGGCATACCTTTAGAAATGCTCAAATACTTGGATGAATACTGATACACGAAATGACATATACAATTAGTATTAAAATGTATTTCGGTAAACAAAACAAAACAAAAAACGCGTGTCTAATATTTGTGTGGCCGCACAGGCTTCTCCGGATCGAAGAGCTTAGGATCTTGCAGGAAGTCCAAGTCCTTGTGGTAGCCCGGCATTAGCAAGCAGTGCTGGGCGCGAATTATCGCCTTCTCCACATCTTCCTGCTTCTGCTTGCATAACCCGGTTATGTGGCGGCCGTAAATGCGGCCTGTGTATGGCGATTGAAACTGTGACAGCAGCTTCACATTCTTGTAGTGTGGTGTTATGTTGTGTTTACATAATATGCACTGCTGTGGGTCCTTCTCAAAGGGATTTGGTATATCAATCGGTTCGTCGGCATTTTGTGTGGTCGATGTGATTTCCTTCTCATTCACAGCAGGCACATTGGCAAATGTGCGGGGCAATATCTGCCGCGTTGCCATTAAGTTGCCAACATTTGCTAAGAGTAAAACTGTTATAAAATACTTTTTAATTTATTACAATTTCATTTACCATTTCGAGCGATAAGCCTTGTTATCTTAAACATTTTTAATATTTTCGCTTTCGGTTTATAGGGCTGCGAGGCATAAAAGTTAGAAAAGTAAGAGTGTTGCCATTATGCTATATTTCGCAGTTGTTTCTATTTATAGTATTTGCAGCCCTGGAAAATTCAAGTTAAGCGTCTGGCATCCCTTGGCGCTTTATTGAAATAATGATTTCTTACCATTGAAAATATTTTTTATATAAATGTAAATATATTTTTGTACCTTTTTTTTTTTGTAAATTGCAAGAAGTTTATTTATTTATTTATTTTTTTTTTAAGAAAGCCATATTATTTATTTATTGCACAGTTTAATTTAATATTTTTCTACCAATCTGTTTCGGGCATTACATCTGAAGAATAAGTTAACTTTCTAGGCTTAGGTTGGATAATATCATCTGCCAGCACATTACTTCTGATGATTGTCTCTGCTGTCGTTGTTTCCTCAATAACAGCCATAGTAGTACTTTCAACTGCAAAAGTGCTTGTCGGAATAAATGGTATTTCCGTTGTGGTACTTTCCGCAGATGCTGATTCGGTTGTGGACGTCAGTGCGAGAGTTGTTGGTGTATCTGGAAAATCGGTTGTAGTTTCATGGAATATAGTTATTGGTGATTCATTTGTGGATATTGATGTGGTTGTGTCTGGCAAGTCGGATGAACTCTCGGCTTGAGATGATGCAGTTGATGATGGCTCCGTTGTATATGATTGAGTATCTGCCATCTCTGTGGTAGTTTCGCGTTCAGCTGACGTTGATGGTTGCGGATCTTGAGTTGTAGAAACTGGAACTTCTGTTGTTGACGTTATTTCTGATTGGGATAATGTTGTTGGTAGTTCCCAGTTTAAATTCGTGGTGACATCATCAGTTGTCCTTTCGGGCTGGGATGATGTTGATTCTATAGAGAAGTCATTTAGAGTGGTAGTATCCATGACTGGTGTAGAGCTTGGCTCTGTTGTTCTTTCAGGCTCAGGTGCTAGTGAAGATGTTGGGATGCTATCTTCAGCCATTGGCTCTGTTGTCGAGCTATTTAAGGATTCTTCTTCGGTGTCTATATTATCATAGTAATAAGAAGTCGTAGTTTCAATCCCTGGTGTGGTTCCTATTATTGACAGCAATAACGTAGACACTTCGGGAATTTCTGTGGTGCTCGTGGATGTTTCAGTTGTTGAATAACTTTGAATACTACTTTGCTCGATATCATCTTCTGTAGTGCTCCACTCGAAATCATTGGGGGGAATTTGGGTTGTGAGCTCTGGCACTGGCGGTAATACTGGTGCTGGCGGAATTTGCATTATATTTGAATTGTTTGATGGGGTATATGGCACATATTTCTTGACATTATACGGCTTGTGAATACTGAAGTAATATTTTGATAATATAACGAAGTCCTCGTGATTGGCAATGCCATTTGGAAGAGATATTGCGTCTTTGGATATTATAACTTTTCCGGCAATAAATGGAATTGAATATAAAATTGGCAGAAAAAGTAGCCACCAATTCATTTTGATGTGTTCGAACGAGAGGTACGCGGTTGACTAATTACCGTAACAAACTGTCGCTAAGTGGAAATCTGTATTTGTCTACCTGGCTTACTCTTTACCATTTTCCCTTACCTATTTTTATGACTGTTAAGGGATGGCCCAAGTAATTATGATGCGAACGGCTGCAAAAAATCAGAGGCAATTCAAATATAATTTTCCCGCCAGGGCTGCATTAGAAGGTTTTAATGAGTGGTTGGCAACTATAAAAATATTACCTTTGGTCACTCTTTTGCCGGCCAGCTGTTTCCTTAATTTCGAAGAAGAAGAGTGGCGTGCATCGTATTCCGCGTTTTCTGTTGAAAATATTTATAATTTATTAAATACTAGTATAATTTATTATAAATACGCTTCAACCTTCTTAAAAGTGATTGGCAACTAACTTTTAATTGAGGTATGCACTTTTAGCATCTAATTGAGGTCGTTTCACCATGCCGGCTTAGCCGAGTAAACGTTTGGCAAATTCTCATTAGGGTGACCCACGTTTTCGCAATACAATATTTCTGCAATCCCATTAGAGTGGATATCAAATGTTAATTATTTAAATAAATTTGTAAATATGTTTTGCAGAATGGATTCCGATTTGTATGATGAGTTTGGCAACTATATAGGGCCTGATTTAGACAGCGATGAAGATGATGACCAAAGTATTTATGGTCAACCTGATGTGCAAGATGACCAGGATGTAAGAACTTGAATATTTAAATTATTATTTTTTCTTATATATTACATGTTGCTGTTTCAGGAGGATGCTATGGATGAGGATGAAGCGGAACCGCAAGATGATGAAGATAAAGAAGTAACGGCAGTTGTGCTACACGAGGATAAGCGCTACTACCCATCGGCCGTTGAGGTGTATGGACCGGATGTGGAAACGATTGTGCAAGAGGAGGATGCACAACCGTTAGACAAACCGCTGATAGAGCCTGTGAAGAAGCTAAAGTTCCAGATCAAGGAACAAGATCTGCCTGAAACTACATATGATATGGAATTTATGGCTGATCTGATGGACACGCCACCATTGATTCGAAACGTTGCGCTTATCGGTCACTTGCACCATGGCAAGACCACATTTGTAGATTGTCTAATACGTCAAACGCACCCACAGTTTGAGAATATGGAGGAACGCTCGCTGCGCTACACGGATACGCTTTTCACGGAACAGGAGCGCGGTTGCAGCATCAAGGCCACTCCGGTTACGCTTGTCTTGCAGGACGTCAAGCAGAAAAGCTACTTGCTAAACATTTTCGATACGCCCGGCCATGTTAATTTCTCGGATGAGGCTACAGCCGCAATGCGTATGAGTGACGGCGTGGTGCTCTTCATTGATGCGTCCGAAGGAGTGATGCTAAATACCGAGCGACTGCTCAAGCATGCCGTTCAGGAGCGGCTAGCAATCACAGTTTGCATTAACAAGGTATGTCTGTTAATATCTGTATAATATTAAATAATTTATAACTGAATTCCCTTTTAAGATCGATCGCCTAATTTTGGAGCTCAAGTTGCCGCCTCAAGATGCTTACTTCAAACTAAAGCATATTGTCGAAGAAGTCAACAGCTTGTTAAGGTTTGTGAAAAGATTTTTCGTTATAGTGAATCATTTGAAATGACATCCTTCACACTTTATAGCACTTATGGCAGCGCGGATGATAATCTAATGGTCGTCGCCCGTTTTAGGCAATGTTTGCTTTGCAAGCTCTTTGTACGGCTTTTGCTTCACCCTGAAGTCCTTTGCCAAGCTTTACGCGGATACATATGAAGGCGTCAATCATACTGAATTTGCCAAACGTCTATGGGGCGATATGTACTTCCATAGCAAGTCGTAAGTATGGAGTATAATTATTTCTTAGTCTTAATTAATTCTTGAATCCCTGAACAGGCGAAAGTTCACCAAGAAGCCGCCACATAACTCGGCGCAGCGCAGTTTTGTGGAGTTCATTCTAGAGCCCATGTATAAATTGATTGCCCAAGTGGTGGGCGATGTAGACACTACATTGTCGGACACCTTATCAGAGCTGCATGTGCGTGTATCAAAGGATGAGATGAAGTCTAACATACGGCCATTGCTGCGCGTGGTGTGCAATCGTTTTATGGGAGATTGCAGCGGCTTTGTGGACATGTGCGTGGAGCACATTAAGTCACCGTTGGAGAATGCTAAGCGTAAAGTAGATCACATATACACGGGCCCGAAGGAGGGCGATATATATCGTGACATGATTTCATGCAATCAGTACGGCACGCTGATGGTGCACAGCTCGAAGATGTACCCCAACGACGATTGCACTTTCTTCCAGGTGTTGGCACGCATTGTGTCCGGCACGCTACATGCCGGACAAGAGGTACGCGTACTTGGCGAGAATTACACACTGCAGGATGAGGAAGATTCGCGGATTCTTCAAGTCGGCAGGCTCTGGGTCTATGAGGCACGCTACAAAGTTGAGTTGAATCGCGTGCCCTCCGGCAATTGGGTGCTCATCGAAGGCATTGATCAGTGCATAGTGAAAACATCCAGCATTGTGGATATTAATGTGCCCGAGGATCTTTATATATTCCGACCGCTCAAGTTCAACACTCAAAGCATTATCAAGATAGCTGTGGAGCCGGTGAATCCCTCAGAGCTGCCAAAAATGTTGGACGGCTTGCGTAAAGTGAACAAATCGTATCCACTTCTTTCCACCCGTGTCGAGGAGTCAGGCGAACACGTCATCTTAGGCACGGGCGAACTCTACTTGGATTGTGTTATGCATGACCTGCGCAAGATGTATTCGGAAATCGACATCAAGGTGGCCGACCCAGTAGTCGCATTCTGTGAGACAGTAGTGGAGACAAGCTCTTTGAAGTGTTTCGCTGAGACGCCAAATAAGAAGAACAAGATAACCATGATATCGGAGCCCTTGGAGAAGGGCTTGGCAGAGGATATCGAAAACGAGACTGTCTGTATCAATTGGAATAAGAAGCGCATCGGAGAGTTCTTTCAGGTCAACTATGATTGGGATTTGCTGGCAGCACGTTCCATTTGGGCTTTCGGGCCGGACACTACTGGACCCAACATTCTGGTGGATGACACGTTGCCCTCCGAGGTCGATAAAAATTTACTGGCTGCGGTCAAGGATTCAATAGTGCAAGGCTTTCAATGGGGCACTCGCGAGGGGCCGCTCTGCGAGGAACCCATACGCAATGTTAAATTCAAAATTCTAGACGCCGTCATAGCCAATGAGGCACTGCATCGTGGTGGCGGTCAAATCATTCCCACAGCCCGTCGCGTCGCCTATTCAGCTTTCCTCATGGCCACGCCCCGTTTGATGGAACCTTACCTGTTTGTCGAGGTGCAGGCACCTGCTGATTGTGTGTCAGCAGTCTACACTGTCCTGGCGCGTCGCAGGTAAGTTCCTTACAAAATTGAGTTTCTTGACATGTATTCATTTCATTTATGCTTGCAGAGGTCACGTAACGCAAGATGCGCCAGTTTCGGGCTCACCCATTTATACAATCAAAGCCTTTATACCCGCCATTGATTCGTTTGGATTTGAGACAGATCTGCGAACGCATACTCAAGGCCAGGCCTTTTGTCTGTCTGTCTTCCATCATTGGCAAATTGTGCCAGGCGATCCGCTGGACAAGAGTATTGTCATCCGCCCGTTGGAACCACAACAAGCCTCACATCTGGCCCGTGAGTTCATGATCAAGACGCGTCGGCGCAAAGGTCTTTCCGAGGACGTATCTATTAACAAGTTCTTCGACGATCCTATGTTGTTGGAGCTGGCACGGCAGGATGTGCTACTTAATTACCCACTATAATTTATTCTCTTTAAATATCCAATAAAAACTGCAGAGTGCAGAACTTTTTCTATGGATGGAGGATCGTTTGTAACTTTGACTTGCCCACCTTATAGCTCTGACCTGGCAACAACTTGGAAATGAAAAAGCATACGTCATAAAGAAAATGAAATACTATGTTTACTGTTTATTAACGTTCATTACTTGTGTCTACAGGTCTGTAAACCTATTTAAATAGATAGTTCAGCAGATAACAAGTAATACTCGATTGCTACGAGTACTTGCTTAGGCAGCGCCATTCTGCAGTGCTTCTGACTCGTCGTAGACCTCTTGCTCGGCCTGCTCGTCGTCGAATTCGACATCGTCGTCGGCGGTTGCTTCCTGGATGGAGTAGAAGCATATAACGATTATTAGCATTAACATTAGAAGTAGCTCAAGCTGAGTGTATCCCACCTGATACTGCTGATATTCGGATATCAGATCGTTCATATTGCTCTCCGCCTCGGTGAACTCCATCTCATCCATACCCTCGCCGGTGTACCAATGCAGGAAGGCCTTGCGGCGGAACATGGCCGTAAATTGTTCAGAGATGCGCTTGAATATCTCCTGAATGGCCGTCGTATTGCCAATGAATGTGGCTGCCATCTTCAGTCCGCGCGGCGGAATGTCACAGACGGCCACCTTCACATTGTTGGGTATCCATTCGACGAAGTAGCTGCTGTTCTTGCTCTGCACGTTGAGCATTTGTGTGTCCACCTCCTTCATGGACATGGGTCCTGTTAATTATTAAGAGTGCAGCGTAAAAATACTTGAACTCTGGTGGCAGCATTTTTTCCGCTTTCTTTCACATCAAAAGCCAAGTTGGCTTTGATGCGTCAAGTAAATCCCCAAATCCCTGAATATGAAATACTAAATGGCTTCTAAGCCCTGCCAGCGCACTTGGCCACCTGGGCTATGCTTGTGCCGATGCCGGCGCTCTTAGGCGCCTCTCTAGTGGATGCGCCGGGGATGGGGTCTGCAGGTAGTGGACACCAACAGAAACAGTCCCACGAGGCAACTAAAAAAGCTGTTTAAATTCTTGTTGGTTGTTTTTTTTTTTTCTGCGCTTCCTTGTTTATTTTGTATTTATTTTTTTATTTTAGCTGGCGCTCATTTTTGTGATTAATTATTTTGTAAGCGCGGCACACGAAGACAGGAGGAGTGGAGGAGCAAGTTGTGCGACAGGCACTGGCTAAGGCTGCAGCCTTAAGTCACGTTCAGCATGATTAGTTAACGCCCAAAAGCCGTGTCAGGCGGCGGTCGCGGTGCTGGGACTGGGACTGGGACTGGTACTTGGTCTGAGCGGGGTTAGAGGCGGGGATTGGGATTGGGACTAGAGTCGAGACTCGCAATTCCCCAATGGATCTTGAAAGTAAATTTCTAATTACGCGCGTTTTGCGAGTCATCAGTCAAAGCCAAAGTGCGTAAGGGCGGGCGGGCGGTCGGTCGGTCGGGCGGTTTGGGGGCGTTCGAGTGTTCGGCCGTTAGGCACACAAGGAATAACAAATGAAATATTATGCGGCATACTTTTGGGCGCCGCAGCGCAGCAGTTTATTAATTTAAAAATTAGCGCGAAAAAATGCGACCCCCTCGCTACATAACAGCAACCTAGAACCAGAAGCAGGAGGCAGGAGACAGAGACAGGAGGCCAGGACGAGAAGGGCGACAAACAAATTTGCGCTACGTGCGCGCTGACGGATTGCAGCCTTTTTAGCCGCCTGTCGACGTGCATTAATCATTTCCAGTGGCACCCATAAGTAGGCTTTGCGTTTGCTAATAAAATTGTCGCCGTCACAGCGGCGAGCTACGTGACTACGGCTGAGGCCTAAGCAGTGGACAGGTGCGCCAACCGCTGTCCATGACAAAGCGACAAAGTTGGACGGCCCTAAGCTGCGTTAGCTGCGTAACGGACGCTTAAGCCTAAGCCACAAACACTCTCACACACACACACACACACACACACACACATACAAAGACAGAGAGTTGACAACATATCCGCGTTTGTTGCTGTTGTTAAAAAACTATTTTTCTCAGTTGGAATGTGGGTGTGGCCAGCCTTCATGTGAGCCCCGTCAAAGAGCACGTGGAGCGCCTTGTCGAGTCATGTCAACGACATTCAAAAGTCAACCTCTAATCGTATCCATTTATCAGGGAAAAAGGTCAGAGCACTCACCACGGAAGATGCAGGCGACGGTTAGGTAACGTCCATGCCTGGGATCGCAGGCGGTCATCATGTTCTTGGCATCGAACATTTGCTGGGTCAGTTCGGCGACAGTGAGAGCGCGATATTGCTGCGAGCCCTTGGCTGTCAGTGGCGCAAAGCCGGGCATGAAGAAGTGAAGGCGCGGGAAGGGCACCATGTTCACTGCCAGCTTGCGCAGATCAGCATTCAGCTGGCCGGGGAAGCGCAGGCAGGTCGTCACGCCAGACATTGTGATCTAAAGAGGCGAGAGAGATGAGAGTTAGTAATTGCTTAGCTAAGTAGTTGTGTTTAGACATTGTTTGTTGTTCGAGAGATTTGGCAGTGAGTTGTCGTTGCATCCATTGCTATTTACTTACAGACACCAAGTGATTGAGATCCGAGTAGGTTGGTGCGCCCAGGCGTAAGGTCTGATAGCAAATGTCATACAAGGCCTCATTGTCAATGCAGAACGTCTCATCTGTGTTCACACACAGCTCATGCACCGACAGAGTCGCATTATATGGCTCAACGACCACCTCCGACACCTGGATGGCAACAACAGTGTGGATGTGGCACAGGGTAGGGGATGGGGATGGGGATGGGGATGGACGGAACACAAAACCGAACAAACACATTAGTTAATCTGTTGTTGGGAATTCACTTACGGAAACCAGATGATTCAGATCGCCATAAGTGGGCGACGAGAGCTTCAGCGTGCGGAAGCAGATGTCATAAAGCGCCTCGTTGTCAATGCAGAACGTCTCGTCCGTATTCTCCACCAGCTGGTGTATGGAGAGCGTTGCATTGTACGGCTCCACGACGGTATCGGACACCTAAATGACAAGAGCGAACCACGGCAAACGGCAAACGGCAGCGGAGCAGGTGACGGCATGCAAGAAAATAAAAAAGCAAATACATCAACTTATATTAATTTACATTAATTGCCAGAGTTAATCAAAATATAATTAGGTGAGTGTTTTTAGCAGAATGAATTCGCTTAGCTAAAAGTTATTAGTTTTAGCTATATTTTGCTAATGAGCAGTCACCTGTTGCCCGCAGGCATAGGTGAATATAATTAGAATACAGTTTGTTAAATCATTTACATTGTATACTAATAATAATTTGAGGGGAACACATATGTTACTGTATCTCCCTTTCTCTTTCTCACACGGAGGGAGATACCCTCTGTGTTGGCTTAATGCTGCTGAGCAGATAAAACTGTTAAATTGAAAGCAAAAGCGATCAGTTGAACTATTTGTAGTGATTGCATTACCGAACCAGCCAAAAGTTGCAAAAACTATATATTTTTCTTAAGACAATGCATTGCAATATTTCAAATCATTTCTAATTATGTTCCGACTCTTTAATGAATACCAGCATTAAATTTAAAATGTCCACTATCACAGATAACGAAAAATTGCTTTTATGTCTTTTGAAATCGATGCGTTCAAACATACGGACAGAAAGACATGGCTATATCGACTCAGCTCGTCACCCTGTTCAGCCACACCTCCTTCTGCCTGTTACATAGATTTTGATACCCTGAATTCCCATCTTCAATGGTTTCAGCGTATAATAGAGCTTGGTGGCTTATGAATATACTAAAGGATCCTCTTATTATTAATGTGTTGATACAAGTTGAACTGATTAGATTTTTAAGGATATATTTGTCTTAATACCTAGTCAGACTAGACTCTCAACTTCTCAAAATGCCTAGCAAACTTTCTGGGTACTGCAGCCTGAAGCTTTCTGGACCCCTCACTAAAACTAGGACATCCTTCTCACGAGCTTCCGGAGTGAGTCATGATTTGAAATATATCAAATATCCCTTTGAACTGTAACTAAAGATACACTCAAAAGTTCTGTGTTCTATATCGTTCACAGCTCATAAGTTGACAAAAATAAGCTACAAATATTACATCAAATCGAAAAAGGAAAGATTTGTAACTTCCCACAACTGTAGCAAACTTAAGCTGCTTAAAGCTAGAAAATTAATTTGGATGCCTTACGTCTACACAAATGTTGCATTTAAATTAAGATAAAACCAAATCTAAAAGCTCAGCTTAAAATTTAGTTTTTAAGACTATCTACTATCTCACTACGTTCAAACTAAATTCTATTACACATCGAGAATCATTTACAAATAATTCTCATTAATTAGTATAGAATCACTCGGTTGCTGCTGCATTAGGTTTGAGCTGCATCAATTTATTGCCAATTCCTGTTCATCAATTGGAACAACTGAAATTCTGCTTTAATTCACAAACATTGCATACCATTGTGATCTATGCTATTTATGGATTTTAACTAACTTAATTAAGCTTCAGTGACAACAGAGAGCAGAAATTAGAAAATTAGAAATTGCATTCCATTCTCTAAAATATGTTTTGCACAACTCTGCTTTGCATTGCTTTGCGATGCATCAAGTGAAGTACATGAAAATTGCATTTCAAGCAATAGATGCATACAAGACGCCACAACTAAATGGAAACGGATGGAGAAAACGTGTTGCCCCTTAAGGATATGCACCTGCTGCAGTCCCAGGCCAAGTGTTGCCAGCCTGACGGGCATACAGCTTAGCATTTGTTGCCAAAATGCAGTTGCATATTGCAAGCAACACTTCACACACATGTATGGGTGTGTCTGTGTCTGTGTCGGTGTGTGTGCTGAAAATTATGTGTAATACTTTGGGCAGGCCTATATTTGCTTTGGCAAGATGTATTGCACTGTTGCCTGTCTCCAGCCAGCCAGTTGCTGTTTGCACAATGCCAAATGTTTGCTCATAGATCCTTGCAATTATTTAATGGCGCCGACACGGAGCAATAACGAACGGTCACCTGGACTACAGATACTGCATGAATCTAATTATAATGAGTTATGCATGGCCCCAACTTTCGTTACTGCAGTTCCATTTGCTGAGCTGCTCTAATAAAATATTTGCTCGAAATCTGAAAATGGATTTGATTTGATCTGACTATGCAGTGCTGCATGGAATTAATGAGGTCTAATTAACTGGCTGCAATTTAATTTTAAAGTTAATATCAGAAAAAAACAGTATAGATTAGTTGCCTATTAAAATGTGCGCATAAATTTGATATACGCGTTAGGTGACAGGCGCGTGGCAGCTCCTGGCCACAACAAAATGGCCGCCAATGCCAAAACATTGCGGTTATTCGCCGGGCAGAGCGCACATATATATCAAGCGCCAGCGAGAGATGAAGCAGGGGTAGGTCAGCTTAGAGACTGAGCCTGGGCCTGGGCCGAGGCATGAGCAACTGGCCGAAAGGGCCGAACTGACCCAATCCTCATCCCAATCCCAATGCAAAGTGCGACTTATTGTAGTTTAGTCTTTGCTGCTCAAGCATGACGGCAATAAATTAAACAGAACAAAATGTATGTTTCATTTAATCTGCATATGGACTCTGCATATGGACTCAAATAAAAATGTCAAGAGTAAGAGCAAGATATATATATTGGTTTGAGCAGTTTGTCGAATGCTAATTTCACGCATCAATAAACTACTTTTGTGCTCGCCTTTAAAAGGAGTTGTACAAATGAAGAGATTGCCTTTGAAGTTTAAGACAAATAAATGCAATTTTAATGGCATTTATATTATGTAGATGTCTTTATATATTTATAAAAAAAAAAAATAAATAAATATAGGTAGAGCTACATATTAATTTTTATATCATTTAAAGTGTATATTTATTGCCAATTAATATTGTTATTGTTAATATTGTTACACTTCTAAAATCAATATTAATTGTTCAACTATTCAACTTTGTGGATTGTATATCAATTAATTTCTCTCTTTTCAGCTTTCAATGCAAGCAACAATATCGAGCTACATTTTCATTAGCATTTTAATTTTCGGATTCAAATACAAATTATAGCCAGATTCTCGCTAAGTTGGAGTTGACTGAAGTAGCGAGAGTGTCAAAAACTTGTATATGGCTACAATTTGGGAGATTTAGTTAAGCATAGCTCAGAAGCGCGTGATGAAAGCCAAAAAGAGAACTCAAGAGCTTAGCCCTGAGATGAATATGTTCAACCCTGAACATTTTATTCTGATGTGTATTCCGGGAAAGCATTAAAGAGCCTACAACTATTCTAGTAGGCAAACTATTGAGTATAGGAACATAGGTAAAACCCTTGTACACTAACCATGACAATTGAGATACGATAAGATAAGATAAGGCAAACAAGGAAATTGAGCAAAGTATGAACTCAATTTGTATGAACTGAGTTCCAACAACTACGCCAAAGACACTATCGGAAGTGAATTTAGATGGAAAATAAACAGAATCTACTATGACAAGTCGTGCCAAAAGTATGCTCATGCAGCAGCTATTATAGACTAGAAGTGATCCATTAAGAGCAGTTAAAAACTAATATCTATTGCAGTGTTGTTTTGGCTAGTCTTAGTTGCATTTAAGTTGCATTTTAAATTAAAATACAAAATGTTTAAAAATTGTACACATTAATTTATATATATTTTTTTTGGTTTGTTAAATTTTAATGTGAAAATTAATTCTTTTCGATAAAAAGCAGGTAATTCATTAAAATACCCTGATGATGATGTGCTGTTGACTGTGCACCGCCTGTTATTGACAATCAATTAGCCACTAAATTAATTAAATTAAATGTCGAAATGTAATTAAATGCTCATGATGATTATAATGCAAATGAAGGTGTCTCACGTGCTGGCCGAGAGCCGAGAGCTGGGCGTGCATGTAAAATATGCAACTAGGTTAATTAAGCAATAATTGAAGCGTGTCAGAATTCAGCCATTGAGGAACCAGCCCACGGAATACCCACATACTCTTTACATATCTATCTACCCATAGAGCACTCTTCCTTCCATGGCAGCCCAAGCCAAATTGCATTTCAACTATCGAATTGTCAATTAGCCGCAGGTCGTTGGCGGTTCTAAAATTTGTCGGAAAATTAATTAATATTATTTGGCAGATCCGCGTACCGTGGGCAATAAACGACATCAATTGAAATTGGCCCTCAAGGGACGTGGCAAAGCAGAGCTCAGTATTATGCAGAATGTGCTTTAAAGCTGAATTTTGAATGCACTGCATGAAAAATATATATCGCCAATCCCATTGTCCCATTTCAATATTTACGACTTTATGAGAATTATTTCCGAAGCCAACTGAAACCCTGACTTGAAGTTGGATATGATTAACTTGCAAGTAAGATCAATCAATTGAAAATTATCTGAGTTATCGAGAGAGTAATCTATTACCAAAGTTTCTTTTTATGCACCTATAAAATTTGTTTAATTTTAAGCAAACTAGGCCAATGGAATGCAAATGCTTACCTTGGGTGAGGGCACCACCGAGAAGGAGTTCATGATGCGATCCGGATATTCCTCGCGTACTTTCGATATGAGCAGAGTGCCCAGGCCAGAGCCAGTGCCGCCGCCAAGTGAATGCGCCAACTGGAAGCCTTGCAGGCAGTCACAGCCCTCAGACTCCTTGCGCATCACTTCCAGCACCGAATCGATCAGCTCGGCGCCCTCTGTGTAGTGGCCCTTGGCCCAGTTGTTGCCTGTGATGAATGGATATAATTACAAGTAGATCAACAGTTACATATTTATCTAATCAGAACAGACACGCCCACCGTTAATAAAAACACATGCACTGCAATGATAGCATTAACATCAACACATTGTGTTGAGTGACATGTACAAAATTAATTTTCATCTCTCATCCGCAGGCCATTTTATAATTGCAATTATAATCAACAATCCGGACAGCCACGTCTACAGCAGCAACAGCAACAGCAACAGCGGCAATTAACGAAACAACAACAGCATTGGAAAAGCACGGTGGTGCAGCCACCTCTGTAGCTGGATTCTCTATCCAAAGGCCCACTGATGTTGCTTATCAGGATTGCTTACAGCAAGGACTGACCCCGTCGCAATTTCATCAACGTCATCTTGTTTGCACTTAGCAAAGCAATGACAACAGCACATGATAAGCCGTTGCCGTTGCCATTGAGGTTGCTGCTGCTGCTGCTTGTTGTTGTTGATGCTGCTAGTTGTTGCTGCTGCAGCAGCTGGAACAACTGTTGCCAACACTGACAAGCAGAACAATCTGCCGATCAGCTGCGGGGCGAATTTTGCGAGAAATAGCAAAACATGAAGGCTGTGCACTGTGCGCAGGCCGTGCGGATCTAGAGCAGCAGCATTAGAGTTACAGCGCTTGTAACATGCTTCGACATGGCAGCATTAATGAGCAGCTAAACTGCATTAGCTGAACGCTGCCCGATGTACTTCAGGGCTAAGGTAATTGATGAGCCACGCCACTGCCGGGAGGCGTGTGTAAAGTGTTGCTGTATGCATGCATTGAAAACACACTCGATACATTCGCTCACTTTAAGCACTTACCCGCGCCAGACTGGCCGAACACAAAGTTATCGGGCCTAAACAGCTGTCCCATGGTCGATTGGCGCACCGAGTCCATGGTGCCTGGCTCCAGATCGATGAGGACAGCTCGGGGCACGTACTTGCCGCTGGACGCCTCATTGTAGTAGACATCGATGCGTTCGTACTGCAGATCCGATTCGCCATGATAGTAGCCATTGGGATCGATGCCATGCTCAGCTGAGATGATTTCCCAGAACTAAAATGAGAAGAGAAATATGCAAAGATGTTCTTATTTATTTATATAAATATTATAAATTATTTAAAAATAAAAGTCTTGTATTTTGTTTTTGTATTTTGCCATCATTAGTGCAACTTAATTTTATATTAAATATGATTTAAATGTGATAAATATATATAAAATATATCAACTTATATGGAAAAGGATTATTCATCTTCTATCATATCATATCATATCTACTTGCTTAGTTTATTATTTCATAAAAGTGTAATTAAAGACTTCAAAGTATATTTCTATAGTTCTCTACAGTAATCTTTATGCTGCGCGCTCGTATATCATAATATTACCTTCTATGCAATGAGAAATGATACACGGACTCGTTGTATTTTTGCAGTTTACTGCACGGTGCTGAAATATTATTTTTCAATCAATATACGTATCGGCTCGCATGTGTCAGCAAATAGTATATATGTGTGTGTGTGCGTGTGTGTTTGTGTTGCATTGCTTTGGCAATCAGTGCATATAAATATGAGTGTCCTTTTTACATGCCGCTTGCTTTTATGGCCAATAGCAGCATCAGCGTCGTCGTCGTTGTCGTCGTCAGCGTTCTGGTATCTATCTGTTTGCGATTTATGCGCGTGCATATGCTATAGCGTCCACAGCACCACCAACCACTCCAACCCGTTCAGTCCGCAAAACCCCTCCTCAGCCCTGTCACTCGCCCGCTGCCTTTTGCAGCACTTTATATGCCGTGAGCAATTTCTGTTGCATACTTTTATGGGCGCGCACTTTTTGCTGCCAGAGAGAGTGAGACAGAGAGAGTGAGTGAGTGAGAGAAGGGAGCGAGCGAGTTTCGTGTTATTTTTTGTTGTGTAACGAGGGGGAATAATTGAATCCTTTTAGGTGTTTTCATATATTTATTTATTTTTGCCTCTTTCTATGGTTCGAGTGCTTCAGCGATTTTGCTGTTGTACCTCTACTTTCCCCATTATCCACGCACTCTCTCTATCTCTTTCTCTCTCTCTCTCTCTCCCGCTCCCTCTCTCTCACTTCCCTTTCCCTCTCCGCTTCACTATCCTTAACCTTTCTACTCAAACCGTATTTATTTGCACGAATATTTTTCTTGCGTGCGATTCAACTTTTTATTTTTTTATTTGCTTTTTTTTTTGTTTTATTACTTTTTCTTTTACTTTTTTTCAGTTCTGTTTTTTTCGTATTTTTTCGCTTTGGTTTTATTGCCCAATACGCTTCGCAAAACATTTCACGTTTGTTGCGCATATGAATTTCAAATTTTTAAAAATGTTTCAATCGTTTCGCTCGCCTTTGTTGGCCAGGTGTATATATATAAATGTGTGTGTGTGTGTATATGTGGGAGTGTGGGTGTGGCTATGTGTGGTTGTGCGCTGTCTGTTGTGCGAGTGTGCATGGGCCGGCGGCTGGTAGAAGCTGGAATGGATGCCAAAATGCTAATTGTGAGAAAATCGCAATGTGCGCTGCACGCCACTCCCATCGATCGGAATGATTTTTAATAGACTTAAGCCCCAAAGGACATGAATTAATGTATTTTACTCAGCATCACATATTATGCTCAGCTCTCATGGTTTTTGTAGTTGCTTTGGTGAAGGCATGAAGTCTTCCAGCAGCCCAGGAAGCCAGCTTTCAACTGCTTTCATAATTATTAGAAATTATTATTGTTAAAAGTAAAGACTTATTCAACTGTACTTTCATGTTCGCACATCTTTTATGTATAAACATTTCACATATCCCAAAGAGCCAATACAACATTATTTGCTTGTTATGCGTATGGTCTATTAGTCACGGCTAAACCTTTCCACTACAACATTTTTAAGTGCTTGTCGAGCCCTTAAATATCTGCAAGTTATTCATAAAGCATGTATATATTTTTATTTTATATTATTTTTATTCTCCTTCCTGCCAGCGAACACTCTCGGACATCTTTACATTACTTTATACATATACGTTTTTTTTTATGCCTCATTTGCGCTGACATTTGCACACAGAGCGACTGTCAAAGAGCTTGTGCTCTTCACGTCTATAAATCCAAGTTATATCTAAGCCATCAGAGTTCTCTGTATGATGTAATATCTCTAATGACATCAGCTAACAGAGGTAATTAAGCTCTGATTATTTATGGAAAATTTTTATTGCAAGTAAAGAGTTCGAGTTATTATAAATAAAACTAAAACTGTTTAAATGTATTCCAGCATCAGCTAACTCTATTAAAATACTATGTTAGTAAAACCTGTCAGAAATTGAATTTTATTCCATTCATTATAGAGACTCTCAACAAATCATTTGCAGGCAGAAAATGGAATGCAAAATATAAAAATAAATAAAAAAAAAAGGAACAAAAAATAATAAAAATTTCAAAAAACTTAAAATTTGTAAATAGTTATAACTAAATTAGGGTTGTTGAATATTTTTAAAATATCGTATCGATGATATTTTAAGTTTTGAAAAAATATCAAAATGATATTTGATATTCAACTTTAAAAATATCGATATATCGATATTTTCGATATTCTTAAAACTTTTTCCTACAATAACTTTACAATCCGACCAAAAAAACAAAAAGAGGAAGAATAATAAGAATAACTATTTTAATATAATAATAATATAATAATTAAGTACTCAGAGCTTAATACAAAAAAAAAAAAAAACGCGTTCGAATATGTGAAAATCCGTCATACGACTTCGTGAGCCGCAAACAACTCATTTTATTGGCGAAGCAAGTCGCTCCAAAGGCACCTAGCTACCAGGGGCTGATCGTAATTGATCTTCGATGGCCTTATGAGAATTCCAAAAAATTATCGGATTGCTTTCCCTAGAAAATTGTGGCAAGCTGCGTTACATCTCAAGTTCCCTCTTCCGCAATGTGTACTTTCAATATTGACCTATTGTGGTCGTTTTCGAAGCTATCACCTTGGTCTTCTAAATTCATCATAATGTTGTTTTTTATATGCATTGCCATATTTTATGTGTCGTTTTCGAAGCTATCACCTTGGTCTTCTAAATTTATCATAATGTTGTTTTTTATATGCATTGCCATATTTTATATGTTACAACTTATTTTTATTATTTTAGGGCATAAATTGCATTTTGCTGTTCCATTTTTGAAATCTGAATAATTCGTTTTAACCATTTTGATTCAGAATGTCTCACAATTTGTGTGACCCACGATATATCAAATATATCGCAAAAATATTCGATATTTGGGCAAAAAAAATATCACGATATAAATATATTTTTTTTTTGTATAAAAATATCGATATATTGATATTTTGATATATTATCAACAACCCTATAACTAATACAAATAACAATACAATTACAATCATATACAATTGTGAAGCACCCTGTTGTTGTATCACACTGTAGAATTCATTTGAGAGCTTGAAGAAATCTTTGTTGAATACTTTTTAAATTATTCAAATATCTTACATGATCAAAAATTATGATTTTTTTGCAAAATGAGTAAAGGCACCACTGTGGAAATTCTTTAAAAAAAATATTTCAAATTTTCATTTAATGTTTCACAAATTTAATTTCTTCGCTAATATTGTCATAAACACAATTTAAAATACTTTTTAAGTTATTTAATTCAATTTATTATTAAATAAAAAATAGTATATCTTTACTAAATATATGAACAGTTAGATGCACAAATACTGTCACATGCTTAACGAAATTTTCTCTATACTCTTTTTTTGTTTCAGTGTGTTGAAGTTCTGTTTGTGTCCATAGGTAAAAGTTGAAGCGCTTTTAGCATGTTGCCTAAAATCGGATAACCATTGATTGCAAGCACAAACTTACACACACTCTACACACACATGTATATGTATGCATGTATGTATGTATGTATGTGCATTGCTTTTATGTTACAAGGATTTTATTGTTGTTGTTGCTATGTTAATCCCGGCACAGCATAAATGTTTGCATTATTGTTCGCTGTTGTTGGCAAAGTTTTATTTCTCCATTGGCTTTTAGACGCGCAACAATGATAACAACTTGCATAGCCAAAAAATAAGAGAAAAAAAAAGAATGAAAAAACTGGAAGCAACATTCAACAAAGTTGAGAGTCAAATTTTCCATTGCATAAAGTTGGACCTCATATGAGAAATAGCTGTGTAGCTCAGTTTGCCATTGGCTTTGCCTTTCGCTTTGCATATATAAGAAACTAGAAATATGACACTCAATTGTACGCATCGGTAGACACTTTTGGCCTGACAATAACTTTGATTTGCATACGCTTTTGCTTGTATTTGTTTGTTTGGCTGTTGCCTGTTGGCTGTGTGGGCGTCTCAGTGTGTGTGTGTGTGTGTGTGTGTTTGTGTGTGCTTTTAGCTACCCGCATGGGAGACAACTAGTTGACTGACTTTGTCCTGGTCCTGTTGTTGCCCTGGCACTTGTTGCCTGTGGGGAAATTTAAATATGTTTTCGTATATTTTACGAAGCCAATTGCAGATAAGCGTTTTTCTTTCTGACTACTTTTGAGCTGTTTGTTTGCTCTTGGCATTGAGTGTTGAGCTGTTTGCAAAAAAGGGTGACTTGCATTGATTTCAGTCGTCGACGGGTATAACCATCCACAAGCACAGACTTGATCAGCAGTTGGTACAGCTGTGCCTGTCTGTGTAAACAAATTGCCAGCGAAGAGCATAGCAACTGAATATATCTATCTCTATTTAGCATAATTCTCATATGCTATATTATTAGTTAATTATTCATTTTAATACCAATTACTACATTCATGAGATCTTTGCCTTTCCCACCTCTTTCAATAACTCACTCAATTATGTTAGATATTCTTTATTTTTCTTTCTCTCCATTTCAAAACTTCTTTAGAGGGCATCTCTTTGGCTTGCCATCTAAGCTAAACTCTTTTGCTTTTTTACTTCAATGCTCTTGTATGAAAAGCTTATTATGAAAACTTTTGCCCTGTTGTTGTAAGTGACGGGCGCAAAATGTTACCGAACTGTCCAACTGCCCGTTTAACGTTCTGCTCTGATATCGACTCATGCTGCTGGCATGGCTGTCTCAGCCTTTGAGGTGGGTCTGATAGAGTGGTCTTAGAACACTGCCTTCAGCTGCAACCGAAACGGGTGAAAAAAATCAATTACGTTGCCTTCATTTGCGTGAAACTTTTCCTAGCTGAGGTCAAATTGCTTAATTACAAAATTGCGCAAAAGCTAAAAAACTAGAGAGAACTCAACATAAAAAAAAAAAAAGAAAGAGGAACAGGACGAATGATTAAATTAAAAGTAAACAAAAGGCAACGTGCGTTGACCAAAGCGGCGCCACTTTGCCAGCCATTTGTGGCGCCGTCTTTTTATGGGGGCCCATTGCTAGACTCCCAAAAGAAATTCAATTCAAAATTAAAATTCTCAAAGCGTTCAAACAAAAACCCCGAAAATACGGCGGACCGAGCGGCCACAGCAACAGCTACAGCTATAGCTATAGCTATAGCCATAGTCAAGCAAAAGTCAAGTGGCAAAGCTGGTTAAAGAAAGAAAAAACGAGCATAAATTAATTGCGGCCAGCAAAGAAATGTGCTCTGCAGTTTGCGCTTTGTTCCTAAGACAAAAGGACATTTTGGTGTGCGTTTGAAGAGCCTGGCAAAGGATGCGAGCGCTGTGCAAAGCGCAAAGCAACGGAAGTGCATGTCGCACCGGATGTCCCAGCGAGTGCGCCATGGGATCTCGTTGGAAAACTGCGTCTGCCTTGCGCCAGCCCCCAAATTGCTCGGCAACTGCGTTTGAATATTGAATTTGACGTTTTCGCTCGCGGCGCACGGTGCACGCATAAATAAACAATTGCAATGGCAATAAATCATAGTCAAGATAGTTAAAGACATTGCAATGGGCACACGAGCTGATTGCAATTCAGTTAGATCTTAAGCCAGAAGCTCTTTAATTTTCTCTCCGGTAATCGAATTTTTCATTTACAGCAGACCCACAAATGTTATTTAATTGAAGTATACGCTTTACTGTGCACGGAATGTGTGCATTTGTTGAAATCAATTAAAATAAATAATTGAATTAATAATGTACATAATATAAGTAAATTTACATTAACAATGCGCGTGCCTCTGTTTACACACGCATACATAAAACTATTTGCATTTAATGTTTAAAAGGTATTTTAATTTAAAAAATATTTATATTTCCTAAACGAAGCTGAAGCTGCTAGTTGTTAAAATTTATATAGTTAATTATTAATTATTTATTCATTCGATTCACTTGGAAAACTTTAAGAGACTTACAGCTGTCTATGCCTATTCAATAATAATTGCTTTAAAGTTATATATTTAACATCTAAATGAAAGAATCTTTAATTTACAGAAAATGTGTTTGCGAAATGTATTTTGTAAATAAAATAAAGAGCTCATTCGAATGAACAGTTGAATATTCAAATTCGAAACTCAATCGATATTCATTTATATATTTAATGGTAAGTATAGGTAAGTAAAGTGCTCGCTGATGCTTAATCAGTATTTAATAAAAAGTATTTTCTTATAACATATTTTGCTACAGAGGAATCGCGTGAAATAGAGAGATGTGAAATCAGTTGAATGTATTTTATATTAATAAGCAAATATCAATAATAAGAGCGGCAATGGCTGTTGAACTTGTAAAGCTGAAAAATCTCTCCCTATGCTCGTTCTCTCCATATTCGATGACTGCAGCTGAGCAAATGAAGAGTTAATCCATTATTAAATTGAAGCCAAAAGACAAGAAATTCTACTTTGTGTTTCTGATGCTGCGAATGACTGAATGTCGCACGAAGACTGCTCCCCGCTCGACCACTAAGGCAGCAAAGCAAAGCAAAGCCAAAGTAATACAAATCACATAGGACAAACTCGCTTCAAAATTCTCTCTAAATAAAGAGGTAAAGCCAAACCTCTTTATTATAGTTAAAGAAATTAAATGTTAAAAAAAAAATATAAAAGTATAAAATTTAATATTAATATAATTATAAATATAAAATATTAATAAAATAAAAATAAAAATCAATGTATTATATGTCGTATAATTAAGTGTGAAGTCGTATGAAAATGAATGCAGGAAGTATATCCTAATTGCCGATTGCGAACCAGCAGGAGAACTGGAGTGGGAATTATGCTATTAACAGTGCATAATACTGTTAATAACATGGCATGGCGATGTGAGGGAGGAACAGTTCCTGTTAATGGAATCTGACATTAACAAAAAGAAACTTTTATTGATATTACAGCGCATATATCCTTCGATTACTTGATCTCGTGTGAGAAGAATGTTCGTATAAGGAAAGAGTTAAATTGTACATATATGTATATATGCATGGATAAGGATAAACTGCATAATTGGGTGCAGTTTTCACATCTAAGACTTGCCAAATAAGTGAATACTTCTCTACATAATTATATTATATACTTCAAGTTGACCAAAAATCAATTTTATATTATATATAAATTTGAGCAATATTAAAATCGTGGAAGCACAATATAATTTTGGGCAATATTAAAACACGTTTCCATAATCAATTTCCGAGCTCTCATATTCATAGTCAACTGAATTGAACTTGCAGAAAATGTAAAAAATTATTCAATAAATGTTTGCAATTTAGCACTAGCAATAAGCACATTTGAGTTGCGTAAATCATTGACAAGGGGGCGCACGAGCACATTTAATTGATTTGAAATTGAATTTTTGGAACGTTTGCATTAAACTAATTATAAATAAATAAACAGGATTGAAACACTTTCGGCGGCCATTTGCCAATTTACAAATGCGCACAAAAGCCGCCCGATTTGCGTGAGTTGGCGCTTAAAATTCAAAGCGCGCGAAACTAAGTCAATTTATTTTAATTTGCCAGCAACAAAAATATATTTCAATATATGGTAATTCTCTCCCTCTCTCTCTATGTATGTATGTATGTATGAGTGCGTGAGGAGTGTGTGGCATCCATTAGCGTAATGAGCTTTGCTCCCGGGCACAGCCCAGCTCAGCCATAAGCCGCTATAAAATAAAAATGGCTGTACACACTCAAAGCTTAACGGCCGCCCATCGATAGATGACATTTTGCAGCCGTTGGCCATAAACCATATGGATGCGACAAAAAAAAAAAAAAGAAAAAGAAAAAAGAATATGGAGGAAAACCCTTTTAAAAGCAAGATGAAACCTGGCCATCTGCAGCCGGGGCAACTGCTCAAAAATGCAATTTATATGCGTGCCGTCGCAAAATAACGAATTGTACCCTAAACTACACTAACGATGCGCTGGGCGCGTGTCACGCCCATCTGCATGTACGTGTGTCTCTGTTGTTGTGTCTGTGTGTATATTTTGTAATAATACTAAAAGGATTTCGTCGAATGCTACTCAAATGAAATGCCGTAGCATATTTTTTTGCGCCGTGCTCGGCATTTCGCAGGATAATTATAAACAATTCTCATGCATTGTCACTGCAATTTATGGATTCTTAAATATGAATGTGTGTGTGAGTGTTGCCTCACTATTGCTACGGATACAAAAAAATGCGCTTAATTTGCTGGCAGTACGTGTGAATTTCGAGGTGGCCTCGGTTCACCAGAAAAATGCAATTTTTACCAATTCTCGTAAATTACCCTATATACTATATGCATTCTCTCCCTCCCTCCCTCTCTCTCTCTCTCGCTGTGTGTGGGGATTGCTGCTGATTTTCCGATTGCATTTCTCATCAAGTGCATTAATTTAAATGTGGCCACTAATTGTCATTATCAGCACATTGCGTTTGCTTTAGTTGCTGTTGGTTTTATGTGCGCATTTCCTCTGCCCTGTGCTGAGATTATGCTGCTGTTTTTATACTCATTCATTTAGTGAAATGAGTAAATTGGATTTCTGTAATGTTCGTTTCGTTCTGTAAGTCCGTTTGTTCGTTTGAACTTGCCCAAATATTGCCAGAGAGCGTGGCAAAAATGTAAAAAATTGTTTTGGGATCTTAGAATTTGTAATGATAATCTGAGATCAAAAACATACATTAGGTATATTTACTACCTTAAAGTTGTTATATTAATTAATTGTAATTGTAATAATTGTATTCATTGAATGTTGATTTGAATGAGAAATAAAATAGGAATTTAAATAAAGAAAGTGTAAAATGAATTACGTTACTTCAGACTATTTCTTTTAGACTCCTAAAACACTTAAAGTTACCCATTCGGGTATAGTATATCTAGGAAAAAGTGTATTTTCAATTAAAAGTACAACTTTTAACGACTAAATTGCTGTTAATCAATTATCATTATTCGACAAAAATAAAAATATATAAATAAGCATCTGAAGGGCGTGTAGAAGCTAGGGCATCGAAATAGAAGGAGTCAGACTCCGTGCTGACTCCTTTACCAAAACTGATTCAACTATTGTTAATGTCAGATTCCATTAACAGGAACTGCTCTTCCCTCACATCGTCATGCTATGCTACTTCCAGTATTATGCACTGTTAAAAGCATAACTACCACGTCAGATCTCCTATTGGTTCGCAATCGGCGATTGGGGTATTCTTCCTACTTTCTTCACATATACTCACACTTAATATACGACTAAGAAAAGACACAGCCTTAACTCAAAAATAACGTCGAGCAATTACAGCCATGATTTTGTATATATTATCAAGCCTCCACTTAAACAACTATTTTGAAAGTAATTTTTCCTTTTGATTCTCTGATTGAGCAGAAGTTTTATAATATATAAAAATAAATAGCAATTTTAATGAAGTTTCATTTTGAAATGAAGCGAAATAATTGAAATAATAAATGCATTGTAATTGGTAAAGGAAAAATCTAAGCGAACTTAATCCATAACACTCCATTAAACAGGCATTACATACATAAATAATTAAATATATTTATTAGTCAGGCAGAATATTAAGTTGAGTTGAATAAAATAAAATATTCATTTTACATTGAGTAAGTTTTCAGTTAATTTTTACTCAAACATTTCATACCGACAATTTCAATACATTTCGCCCACAGTTTTAATTGCTAAGCTTTGACTGAATAGCATTTCATTTATCTGGAGGCATACAACTAACAATGGTTGTTTATTTATTTCTATTTGTAATGTTGCAATAACTAAACCAATTAGAGCATTGTCTAATTGTCTGGCCAAAAAAAAATGGCTTTGCACAGAAATTATCTAAATATTTTGTTTTGCAAAATAATCAAAGAAAATATGTGAAAATTTTATATATATTTAGTATAAATGAACGCTTCAAATATGAAATATTAATTCAATTGATTTTACGCTTAAACAACAAAATAACAAAGGCGAAATTTGCTTTTGTGGATTGGATTTTGTTATACACACAAATGCAGATAGAGCCACACAGATAAACAGGTATTCGCAATTGACAAACAATTTCAATTGAGATTTCAATAATTGTCGATTTAGATATGTAAATATTTATGGTATATTTGGTTGGTTCGGCTGGCCCGCTATTGATTTAACTAATGTGTTGGGTGTGCCAGTGTGTGCCCCACTCTTGCCTCTTGCTGCTGGCTTCTGCTGCAGACCAGCCAAGGTAAATAATAATAATGCGGATAACCAGGCCATTTGCATGCTCTCCTGTAAACACCATTGATTTGCGCCCAGCTGCTCCGATCAGAGGGCATTATGCTGGCGCCTATTTGCATGTATCTGTTGACATATGAAAGCTTTCCAGTTTTTGTAATAGCCAGCTGGCCCCATCTCTCTCTCTCTCTCTCTCTCTCTCTCTCTTAACCTCTCTCTCTATCTGTGAACGATCTGAAGTGCTGGAGCGTGTCTGAGTTGTGTTAGTTTATGAGCTCTGCTTGCTGGCTACATCCTGGTGGCTGCTGTCTAGTCAACAATAATATTTGCTAATGGCCAAAATCTTCAAGCACTTGCCGCTATCATTTTGCATTTTGCTCTGACTCGCTCGCACCGCATGCACTGATATGACACGACTTGCACTTCATCATTTGCTATATAAATATAAATATATATATATGTATATGTGAATGTGTGCTTATTTACATGGCCTGCCCTGTGACGCTCCAAGGCGGAGCGAGTAATAATAATAATATTTATGTGGCAAGCGATATGAACTTCGTACATTGAAGTACATTTTGGCAATAGCTAAATAAATAAACAGTGCCAGAGCGGGAAACGTACACTCACACAAACACTAATAAATTTCATTGCCTAGCAGTGTGAAGTATCCAGGCTCATATGCCGTTAAACGCCAAGTCTTAGCCCCAACCGCTTCAAGTGGCGCTGACGCATATGAGGCAACCTCGCGCTTCTGCGACTTAAGTGTTTTACGTTGTGGTCTTTTTATTGTTGTTGTTGCTCTTGATGGAGTTTACAGACTATTAGCAAGAAGCTAGTCAGGTCAAGTTGTTGCTTCTAGTGCTTCGAATTAAAGCTGTAAACTAGAATTTTTTTTAGCATAGTGATTAAAATTAAGAATGTTTTTTATTTACTGCTGACTGATATTTACAGACATAGGCAGGTTCGAGCTAGTTAGTTATTAATAAGTCTTTTGCATATTCATTAAAATCTTATATATATACATACATAGATATATGTATATGTGTATGTGTATATAAGTTCCCTAGAGACGAATGGGATTGCATTATGATGCAATCAGCTGTAGAGTTTGTTTAAGGCAATATCGAGAATCTGAAACAAATTTTTTAGCAAATTCCTAAATGAATTTTCCGACAGTTAAAATGTTTTTATTTTACTTTTGTTGTCAACAGTTTGCAACAATCTTTTTTTTTTTTTTTGCCAGTTACATATATTTATTTTATTTTGTATTTTATGTTTATGAATAAATATTTTAGTTTTTATTAAGTTATAAAGATGTAAAATTAAAAAAAAAAATATTTTTAAACGATATCAATTTTAATTTTTTATTCACCAAACTTATTGGTCTATATTTAATATATTTTTTTTTTTTTTTTGATATTTTATGTAAATTTTATTTTTATATTCAGTTACAGAAGGGTGAAATAAAAAAAAAATAAATAAATAAATAAAATAAACATATATTTTTCAATCAAAACAATTAAAATTTTTGTAATTTACCAAAATTAATTTTATTATTTTAATTCATATATATTTTTTAAATTTGTAGTAATTTATTCTACTCAGTTTTTATACCCTGAGCCCATTGAAAATGGGAAATCAGGGTATAATGGTTTTGTTAAATGTATGTAACAGGCAGAAGGAGGCGTGGCAGACCCCATAAAGTATATATATTCTTGATCAGGGCGACGAGAAAAGTTGATCTAGCCCTGTCCGTCTGTCCGTCCGTCCGTCCGTCCGTCCGTCCGTCCGTCCGTCCGTCCGTATGTATGAACGCGTCGATTTCCGAAGATACAAAAGCTAGAGAGTTCATTGTTTTTGTGTTAGGTTCGTATATTGCACGCGCAGTACGAGTTTGTTTCAGAAATTCGATAATTTGTATATTTGCCTAGTTATCGATAAACGAAATTATCGGGAACCAGTTATAAAATTCTAGCTAATTCATCTTTAGAGTTAGAGTCTCCAAGTCTTCTGCATATATATAGATACCAATTTAATACAATTTCGGTTTTTGTCAGATTTTGGATTCCGGTCCCCACTTCACCCCACCACCCCCAAATGTGAAAAAAATGCATTTCAAATACTAGAGACATGCAGTTTGGTTTAGCATATAGGTATGAATATCATAATCATAATCTGAAGAAATCAATACGATTGTCCATCTAGAAACAGAATTATCAATCATCAAAGTTTTCTCATCAAAACCCATGTGGCGCAGCAAAAAGGCAGCGAGACAGCAAGCCGCCTGCATTGCTCACACACATACATGCTTACAAGCTTTCGTGTGTTCGTGTTTTTGCATGTATAGTTTCTTACGCGTAGAGAATCAAAACGAAGCATTCTTGGAATATGATTCGTTCGAAGAAGGGCTCAGGGGATTTCGTAGTCGAGCAGTCTCGACTACAGCTTTCTTACTTGTTTTTTTTTATCTTAGTGAATAAGTATTCTGACTTATTAATATTATTATTTTTTATTTGTTATATTTCTATTATTATTGAATTAAAACATATTACATTATTTTCACAAAGTTTTACTATATTATTCATAAATCAATAATAAGAAAATATAAAATTTTCCATGAAACGGCTTTTAGTGATTTGTTTTTGAATCAAATTTAAATATTTCAAATAGTATTCGCACACACACATGGAAATTGATTTTTGTAGAATATCAATTTAAATATTTTTTGTAGGCACACAAAAAACGTATTTAAAAATGTCGAAATGACTTATCAGAAGTTAAGTTAAAAAACATGCGCGGATATTTACATATGTGCATTATGCGACGTCAATGCACATATTACAGAGTTTTTTTGTCTAATGCCATTGCCATTGGCATTGCCATTGCCACTGATAGTCGTAGCAGCGCGGTTTTGTATATGCCATGTAAATAGCCATGTTTTTGTGGCATGTGAAGAGTTTTAATTTATATAAATGACATTTGCAATTTTTTCTCATTTGAGCGCGGACTGTGAGTAAATAACTGCTGGCTATTAACGCAACGATATAATTTTTATTATTTTTATTTGCAAAAGTTATATTTCAGCGATTTAATGACTGAGAATGTCATTAAAGAGGACTGCAGAGATAAAGAGAACTGAATATCAAATATTAGTCATTTCATTTGAAGGGGCATTTCTCAATGCCATCCGCCGTATTTGCTGATAACGTTTTGCTATTTGTTTGCTTTTTTTTTTGCAATATGCGAACGAAAATGTTTATTCATTACACATTTAAATTAATATTTTAATGCTTTGTTCGACTCTATTTGCAGTCCTTGGAACTAAACATGCAACATTGGGGTATATATCATATAATAACCAAAATGTATTATCTATTGAATCTATTCATTAGTTTTCAGTAAGCAAATTTGTAGATTTGAATCAAATAGCAATTGTGATTTAACGTTAAATATATTATATATATTTGCTAATTAAAATTTTATGTTTCTCTCATTGTAATCAATTTGTATTTCACATAATTCATTATATATTTAAACAGATTTAAAACGTATAAGATAATTTGAAGACAAATTTTAGTATTTATGCAAATCTGAGTACAGGGTATCTATTGTACTAGCATACCTTAATGCGCTTTTTGAGTTTGATTGCCATTTGGTTAAACAAAGGCCGAATGGTAAGTAATATATGTACATACATGTATTTGGAAAATCCAATTATTGCTGTTTGCCATACAGATCCGCATCGGAGGGCATATGCCAAAATTGAAAAGCTTTCATGTAAATATGCGCAGATATTTTGTTTTATGATTTATGCTAACTCTTAATTTTTGTAATTTATTTATTTATTTTTACGCATTTCGCTCTTTTTATATGCGTGCATAAATTGATATCAATATTTCTATATGGCGCACATAACTAATTGCTTTCCACAGATGAAATATATCTAACGATTAGATAATACTTTTTGTGCCTTGCATTTGATTTGTTTATGGCGATTGGTGCATGAAGCACAATTGAAAATAAAATTAATTTGACGCCAAAATAATTGTTAATATTTTGCCAGATCAATTATTGCACTCGGCCATTTGGTTATTTGTGGTTTTGTTTGGCGGTTTCTGTGCACTTTCTGGCCTGGTCCGAGCACGCGCTAACCTGCCATAAATTATAAAACCAATGCCAACGTTTTTCTAGGATATTTTGGCCACACTCTCGCATATGTTTATTCACCTGCACCACCTTACCACACACCCTCACAGTGCTCACACATACTTGCATTTGCATTTCTATGCACATATAAATGATATATATTTTGACCGCATTTGGTTTTTAATGGGGTTTTGCTTAGCTTGTTTATTTTGAAATTCCATTTGGCCATTTCCATTTCGGCTGCCCAATTATTGTCAAACAAAAATAAACAGAAAACAGAAAACAGAAATAAATAAAGCACAATAAAACCAAAGCGCGAAACAAATCTTGATTATTTTGTGTGCAAATTTTTCCAATTCTTTTGCATTTGCCATGATTTGTTTTTGTTAATTATGTGTCACTGTGCAATAAATTTGGCCAGTTGCTATCGCGGTTGGTTAATATCTGTCGGCATTATCAGCTCGCTGCGCACCCTGGCTCAAAGTTATTGGCCGTTTATGCTGCCTGCTTATCGGTGGCCAGCCGTGCAAGGCTAAAATATATAATTGCCAATGCAATTGCATGCATAATTTACAGCTTCGCGCAGCTTCTGGCTGTATTTACAATTATGCAGCTCGGATTAAACCTAAAAGCTTTAAATGCATTTGGATGAAACTCCACTTGCTTTTCCTCTATTTTTTCCATTTTTCCACTTTTTTTTTTTTATTTGTACTGTTCTTTCGCTGTTTTATTTATTTCGCAAATACCAGATTACAAAAGCGCAACATATTTCAGGTGGCATCCATCTCTGCTCTGCAGAGCAGCTAGTGGAATGGCAAGGCACAGGGGCATAATTACAGTTTGTGGCATGCAATTTCAATAATATAAAATTACCAAAGTAATTGAAAATGCACAATAAAACGAGAATGCACAATATAGAAGAGCACTGAATGCAGAAACGAAAAGCGAAAAATAATATCTGTGCAGATTGCTGGCATATAGCGAATGATAATGAAACATATGCCAAGCCTTAACTATGGCTCGAATGTCGGCCGGGCACTTGAAAGCATGCAACAGCCGCATCCATTAAGGGGCTACATGAGATTTTAATGACCAGAGAGAGAGAGAGAGAAAGAGAGAGAACAGAGTGGAATGCTCTTCGAAAGTGTTAAATAAATAACAGCAAGTCCTCCTTCCAGCCATTTGTCACCATCTGCAGCAGTAGCTGGCCGGATTGGTCAAGCGGCTTACCTATGGCCACAAATGTTGCAGTTGCACTTGTGAGTGTGGGTGGGTTGGCACAGCCAGCACTGAAGACCGTTTTGTTGTACAGCTGTTTTCTGTTTCTTGTTTTATTTCTGTTGCCTTTGTTCTTTAATGTGTTTCTAATATCTATGCGCCTGTTTACAATTTGCATTTTCAGAGCAGGGAAGCGCAAAGAAATGCATAAATAAGTTATTCTTACAAAATGCGAGCAAAATGCGCAAAATATTTATAAAAATCCCCGTTTGTTTATTCATAATCAGTTTGTGCAACGAAGCGCTTTTGCCTCCACATGCTGCTGCTGCTGCTGCCGCTGGCAATGCGTTCGTCGCTTTTCTACGTTGCATACCATTGGGCGCAAGGGCGCGTATATTTATATATATATGTGTGTATGTGCATGTGTGTCTGGATGAGCTTCATTTGGTATGCATAAACACATTTTTATGTAAATGGAAGCACATAATCTTTTTTCTTAAATATATATCAAAATATTAGTATATATTTATTTTATTTAAATTTCTGTTGTTGTTGTACCTCAGCTATTATCATTTGTGTTTTTAGCGCGAGGGTTACAATAATAATTACACAGGCATTTTATTATTATTTTGTTCCCATTGTTTAAGCTATTTTTACAAACTTTTGCCTTGATGTTAATTGAAATTCGCTTAGCTAAACATGAAAAAAAAAAAACAATACCTATTTTCTTGCATCTAAAGCAATATACAGTTGATGCAGAATTAAATGATATAAAAATTATATATATTTTTTTTTAAGTTCTTTTTATGAATTTTGTACTGTAAAGTGTCAAGTTAAATATCACGTATAAAATGAAGAAATCAATTCAAGTATTGAAAATAATAATATATATATTCCGACATATGTCTCTCTTCTTTAATTAACAATTCAATATGTATGAACATAAAATTATTGATAGAGTTTAATGTGGATATTTTTTTATGATATGATTTCATTTTAAAACGGATTAACAATGATTTTGGCTCTGGATAGCTTAAATTGTTTTCCATGCATCAATAATAACAACGACAACAACAACAACTAAGTCAATCAATCGCTTGTTGTTATTTCCACCATCAAACAAGCACCGACAGATAAAATTCATGGCAGGGACCACATCAAAATTACATTTGCATATTGCCAAGCGCATTAGCAACAAGCAAGCAGCGAAGAGCAAACAGCAAGCAGCAAACTCTCAGCTAGCAATATGAGCCACATGCTACATGCCACATGCCACCACATGGCAGGTGGCTGCCACAACCACCGCCAAGCACCCACAATGCGCTCAGGCTACAACATGCAAAAGCGTGTAACCATAAAGAAATTATAGCTGCGATAGTTGCCAACGTTATCGATAATTCAATTTTGTGCATTATTTTGGCGCTGCTCTGATGCCCGGCCATTATAAGCATAAATAAATGTATCCTAAGGCGAACCAACACACACACACACACTCGCACACACACATACACACATACGAACGTGTTTCAACCATTTGCATGCAGTGTAAGCCACGTTGGATCCTTTGGTTTTGGTTGGCTTTGGCAAACTCTTTAATTTTATTGTCTGTTGGTTGCGTTTTGGCATTTTGTGTTGCTTTTCCTGCTGCTGCTGCTGCTGCTGCTGCTGCTGTTGGCTGAAATACGACAACGTTGCACTTGTCTATATATTTTCTGTACACTTTTTCACTTTTCTACGATTTTCCCAAACCATTTCTTTAGCGCTCTGCTCTCTGCTCGCTGTCGTCGTTGCTTTTCTTCTTTTTCATTTTTTGTTTAAGCGCATGGATGGGGCTTGAATTAAGGGCAAAGACGTACGGTACGCGCCGTAAATAGATTTTGCCTGTTATTGTTCAGAAAATGATTTAGGGAAAATTAGGTTTATGTAAATAATGAAAAAAAGAGCTCGCTGCAGGCCTTTTTTTTCACAAAATATCCTGGCATGCATGACCTTAGTATCCTGAGTATCTAAATAAATATGCATGTTCATGTGTCGAAGGGTGTGTATGGGTGTGTGTGTGTGTGTGTGTGCATGTCATCAATTTCAGCGCCTATGCCACAGCGAACAAAGACTTAAGGCCATATTGCAAAATTAAAGCACGAGACATAATATTCTTTTCGGTTAGGGGTTGATTTGGGCTCAAACCAAAATGTAAAATTCTGCTAATACATTTCAGAATTGCCTTATTACGTTCAAAATTGAATCAGGCTTTAACAATTACATTAAGTAGGCCAAAAGGTAATCGACTTCTGACTGAAATTTACGGTAAGCAAACAAATATCGAATGTGCTAAATAGAAGTACTCGAAATCACCTGTCTCGACAATCAAAAAGCATTCATGTTTTATTTACAATTGAGTTTTGATTGATTTGATAAGTTTTATCAGCATTTTACATAACATTTTATAATTTAATATTTACAAAAAAATTGAAGTTTTACATTAAGAATCTGATTTAGGACATATCTATTGTTTATAGTTTTCATTAATGATAGAATTCCCTTATTGACGCCGCTTTTATCTATTGATTTATGATTTTAACAACCTATGACAAATTTATAGTACTGAATTGTCTGGTCTTGTTTTCTTTATCTGAACAGACTATGTATAGATAAATGTATATATGACAGTTTGCTGCTGTACATAAATTTGTCCATTTAGAGAGAGCATATTTTTCGCCACGCACGCAGTTTTGCATATTTATTATTTATTTATTTTGGCGCACAAACAATAACTCACACTGGCAGCCAATTAATCAGAATTGGACATTCAATTAAATTGCAAAATAATATCACAGTGAAAATGAACGAAATTTAAATGTATATGTAAATATTGCCAGCAGCAAAATATGCTCAATATTATTATAGGCAAATTTAATGCAACAACATTTATTTTTATTTATTTTTTAATGTTTCTGGATTCCGGTGTGTTGTACATGGGCCCAGCCCAGTTGTCAGATTGCACAATGAATTGTACGTTTATTTAAATAAACTTTAAATTATGCTGGCATAAAGAAATAGAGTGAACTGGGAAATGGGTACGTCAAGCCTGATGGGATAGGCCATGGCTTTGTCATTGCAACGAGCGGCGTAATTAACTTGATAACACGCAAAAAATATGTTTACATCAAATTGAAGTGGAAAAGCGTGTAAAGAGCCGACAAAAAGAGAAAAACGAGAAACGTAACGAAATATGCAGATGGGCTAATGTGCAGAGAAAACTGTGCTGGGAAACGAAGAAAATACACCAAGAGAAATATAAGCAAACAAGAAAATAAAATAAATAAAAAAAAAAAAAAAAAAAAAAGAAAACTGTGTCAAACGTCAACGACTTCATTGATGTTGTTGTGGCTCATTCTGGATTTTCATGGCTGGGGTAAATTGTGCGAGTCAACATTAATGCGCTAAATTAGCTTAGAATGGGCACCGAGTTGCCTTTTTGGGGCTGCGTTGCGGCAGTTATGTTCACTCTATGTCCCCCAAACCTGTGAAATCTGTTTGCGAACGGGTATAACAGCTTAGACAAACTCTATGTAACATAGGCAACTAAATATAGTAACATGAAAAGCAGAGCCTATCTTATGAGTTGAACAATTAATAGATATGCAATCCACACGATATTCAATGTTATTTAATTTACTAATTTTCAATATATTGTTTTATATTTACCATAGTTATCTTCTATTTTTGTATTTGTGTATGATTACTAAATCATTTAATTCAATTTAATTTAATTTTTAAAATTAATTTTATTAGTTTCTTAATTCAGTTTATAACGCTGTGCTGAATAATTTGTATTATCATTAAATAATTTGAAATTCAATTTATTTTGATCAGTTTACTTACTTTTCATGAATTAATTCACTTTATCTTGCATTAACATAATTTTTCTATTTATAATATATCATATTAAATGAGGTTCATCTATTCAAGATATATGATTCATCAACTGGGGCTTAGGGTAACTCTCAGTCAGGCACTACTGCACACGCAAACTTTAGCTTTACTTTTAATTGATAGTTCACATGCGGGGTTAAGTGAAAAAGCGTTCAGCTTTTGTCAGTCAGCCAGTTAGATTGTGACCCACTTGATGCGAAATAACTGAATAGTCTATGTCATATGTAATGCCTATTTTTGGGTATGTTCTAGCGATACGAGCTGTCACCCATTTATGACTTGGACTTATGTTCAAAGTTTTGTAAACAAGCACGCTGATTGCATACATGCACACATATGTACATATATATATATGTATATATTCATACATAAATACGTAGTTTATAAGTTGCGATAAGAGCTTGTAGGCAAACCTAGAAATAAATAAAAGTACCCTCTGCGGTATAGTCAAATGAATTGGCTGGCGGCAACGAAGAGCGATCGAATCGTAAAGATACAATATCTACAAGATACAAATTTATGTTCGTGCTCTTTAATTGTGTATGCAAGTGTGCGCTGCATTTCTTAACGCTTCCCAATTATCTTGACTTTTCTATAGAGCAACAGCAACAACTAAATCATAAAACAGCAGGTAAACTTAGTCAAGTATAGAGGGCATTCGAAAGAAAGCTTACCCAGCATTAATTACCTGGGCCCGACTGAGCTGTGAAATGAAATAGTATATGAGAAGCACAGCCCCAAAAAACCTTCGTGAAAGTTTCGAAATACATTCGAGCGGCATATGGGATTACTTGAACCACAAAGTTGAAGATCAAACCAACAAGTTTCCACGAATGATCGCAATTGTTTCAGCGGGTACTTAATATTCCGATTCGTACATTTGTTTGCAGCAAGTGCTAGACTGACTAGAAGACACTCTATACATGGATGTATGTATATGGATATATGGATGTATCAGCTGATCTAAGCTGGCTAGACTGACAAGAAGGTAATCTATATACTAAATGATGTATATATCAGAATTCATGTTATACAAGATCAATGTGTGACTGAGTAGGAGATACTCTATACATGCGGTATGTACTCTAAGTTGGCTCGACTGACTATCACATATGTACGTATGTGCTGAACATAAGTATTTATACCACTATCGATGTCTGCATATATGTATGTATATAAATTGATAAACGCTGGTCATTAGAGATGAGCACTTAAAGAACGACTGTCGTAATTAGTTTGTCATGTTTATTTGGGCTTTAAGCTTTTAGCCAAGTGCACATTTGGTATTGTGCTACGCTATGGAAAATGATATATGAGAGTCCAATGCTTCATCAGACATACATACATACAGCTGCCTGCTGATATCATTAATATGATAAGATAAATCAGCGCAAATTTAAACTTCTAGAATTGTCGGTTGCGTCAGTTTATGTTGTTGCTGCTGTTGTTGTTGCTGTTGTATTTGTCGTTCGTGTTATTGCTGTGTTGCTCTGCAGTTCTATAGTTTCCCGAACTGAGAGCGTAAAGTGCTCACGTTTGCCTCAGCCCCCTTCAAAAACAATCTGCAGCAAAGCAACAAAACAATAAATGAGAGCACACACAGGCACACACACAGAGTGAGCGGGAGAGCGGGACAGCGAAAGAGATTCAACGTGGAAAGCGCAAAGAGCGCGTATATTTCGTTCTGTTTTATAATTAAACATGTGAGGTTAGGAATACTGTGAAAAAAGTCGAAACTATTAATCGAGGGGCGTCAAATGTGGCACACAATCTCGACGATTATTAATTATACGTACCTTTGAACCAATCTGATTGCCACACTGGCCGGCCTGCAAATGCACTATTTCTCTCATTTTATTAGACGCTCTTAGACTTTGGCAAAGGTCAGGTAGTTTGTTCTCTGATCAACTGACAATCTATCAAATCGAATTGAAAGATGTGTATGCACAGAGTAATGCACAGATAAACAGATACACACACACACAAACGCAGCTGCGCACACAAAAAGCGAGGGAAACGGGGTGTGAGTTATTCGAATCGCTTTGGGTACGGATTACACGATGAGTGATCGTCGCGCTCGCGTCAAGATTCCAACGTGCACTGAAAACGGCCACAGCTACAAATAGTGAGCGAGCCCCGCCGCCGTGAGTGAGCTGGCGCGACGGGGCAGCGGGCTGTGTCAGCGTTAGTTGCGTCTTTCCCATACCGCCAGTACCGGTGGGGAGGCAATGACAGCAAGAGAGAGGAGAGAGAGAGAGTGAGGCAGAGAGAGCGCGTGAGCGAGGGACAATTGCTTAGAATTGTAGCGGCAACTGATAAAGAGCCAATGCAGACGACAAGCTGTGTGTAGCTGGCCCAGCAGCAGAGGCAGCAACAGCAGCAACAGCAACAACAGCAACAAGCAATAACAACAACAACAACAGTGGTGGTATTAATGAATGATGAACATAAAAACTGACTGGAATTGTAGCGTAGCGCCGGCAGGTTTGTGAAGGCATTTTCATTGCTGCTGTGTTGTGGTTTGCTTTGGTTGCTTCTTGTTTTCGTCTTCTGCTGCTTTTTTTCTTTCGCTGCAGCAGCGTTCGGCGCGCGGTCTTTCTCGCTCTCTTTCGTTTGCAATGCATGACTGCATACTGGAAGACTCGATGTACGGAAAGAGAATGCAACAGTTGAAGCTCTTGGGAATGATGTGGAAGAGTTAAAGTCAGACCGCGCTTTAGTGGAAAAGAGAGAGAGAGAGAGAGCAATGCGCAGAGAGCAGAGAGCAAAAGAATGAGTATAAGAATGTCTAGTCGAGCATGTATGCGCTTTGAGTGTGAGGCACTTTGATTCTGCTATAAGTTCTGCATTAACCGTTAGGCTCTCACAAACGAAGAAGCTAAATCCAAGAACATGACATTCTTTACCTTATTTCTTTCTGTGTTGGAAGTGAAGGGGAAATGACTTGTGAAAAGAAAACCTGTCCCATTGGAATTTCTTTTATAATTAATACAATAATTTTTCATATTTGTTTATTTGTATTTAAGGCCGATTTTGAGATTAAAATTGTAGTGAATGTGTGTAGAGATTTAATAAAATGAATTAATAAACTTAGTTCTAGAATAGTTAACTATCTTTTTACTTTCTAAATTTTGTTGACAACTTATCCACCGTGCTAAGAATGCAAGGTTTGTATCTATATAACCCTCTAACGTTCAAAGTGTCTTCAGACACTTATTTTATTTTTTATTACAAAAAAAAGGGGAGTTTTTTCAATAAATTTTTTTTTAGCCGTTAATAAATCATACTAAAATACTGAGAAACATGCTTTAAAATATATCCAAAGCTTTTATGAAAAAAATTTTTTTAATTATTATTATTTTCATTATTATTAATTATTAAAAAAAAAAAAATTATAAAAGCAATCCATCTCAATAATTTTTTAATTAGTTACAATTAAAATTTGTTTATATAAATAAAAAAATATTTGAACAAGTAAGAAGGCTCTAGTCGAGACGGCTCGACTACGAGATACCCTGAACCCTGCCAAAGAAGTGACTCCTTTCTTCTTTCCGCACATATGATCTATCTAAATATATTAATTTGTAGTCGATTCGATTTTTTATGAATTTGGAAATGAGATGAGTTATCGAAAAAACAAAACAAACTCGTACTGCGTAGCTAACATATTCATGTAAGTATTCATGTAAAATTTCAGATCTCTAGCTTTTGTAGTTTCCGAAATCTCGACGTTCATACAGACGGACATACGGACAGACGGACGGACGGACAGACGGACAGGGCTAGATCAACTTATTTTTGTATGCTGATCAAGAATATATATACTTTATGACGTCTCCTTCTGCCTGTTACACACATTTTCACAAAACCATTATACCCTGAACCCATTGAAAATGGGAATTCATTATACCCTGAATTCCCATTTTCAATGGGTTCAGGGTATAAATATGTAGGGTTTAGCTTAAAAACAGTGATAAGTGTCTTGGGACACTTTTTTGTCAACTGCAGTTCACAACTGCTTGCAATTTTGTGTGTATTCTATGGATTTTCTTACTAGAAACAACATATTAAGACATATATATAAAGATAATAAAACGGGTTCGATTAAAATGATACGTATTAACTGATGAACAGTTATAGTTATTTGAGACAGTCCCTTCCGATAGTGAAGTGTCCGACATTGAGTTAAGTGGCGACAAGGAAGATCATTTAAATGTGGTAGAAACTCTTATGGCTGCTGTAGAGGATGCTAGCACCATATGCAATGCACTAAATACTTGCAATGATGAAGAGAATGTGCATAATAAATGTCAACGATCTGAGCCTATTAGCAAATCCCTAAAAAGACCACGATCGCCAATACCAACTACGTAATACACTTTGGAAGGACAACCCGTTTGCTACTTATAATTTAAACGAAATAGAAATTAAGACTGGCCGTTTTAACAGGAAGACAAAGTAACATATTGATAATGATTGCCCGGAAATTATTTGGGAATATAACGCACATATAGGCGGCGTCGATCTCATGGATGGAATTATGGGCTGTTAACACATCAAAGCTAAAACCAGAGATGGTGCTACTAGAATTTCTTATCATTGTATTGTTATGGCAGCAACAAATGCTTATATTCTTTATATGTGAACCCAAAAACAAAACGCGATTAGTGAAAAATTAATGGATTGGATTGGTGGCGTTTAAAAGTAAAAACCGGGCAGGTCGTCCAATCAGCATTCTGTCTGTACAGGGCCATTTGCAGTCCCCATCTTTGCGAAGAGTCTGGTCACTTTTTTCCCAAACTAAACAATTATTGCAATTAATTAAGGCCCAAGGAATAAGCTTGGAATAAACCTTTACATCCAATTTCGTTTTCACCCAGTACCCACTTCCAGAGTTGGTTGGATCGGGACAGTAAGAGACAGAGCTTGTAAATCTTCACAAATGCAATGAAATGTGAAAAATGAAATTTACATTTATGCTGCACTTCAACAAAAAATTGTTACAAAATATTCCATACGAATAAATAAATTTACCACTTCTATTTCATTTGTACACTAATTACGTTTCTTCACCTGGTAGCTAAACGAAAAGCTCTCGAATTTTTCTGAGTTCATTTTTGATTTTAGAAGCCTTAATCTACTTTTTAAGAAAATTTTTCAAATTTTTTTTCTCCAATAGTTTAGAAAACATCATTAGAGCCTTTTTGCTCTTTCCATTATATTTGTTAAAAAATGCTCAAGATTTTATATCTTGAAACTTAAACTTCTGCCTCCATCGTTGAAATTTATTAATTTTCCATATTATACATATTAAATTGAATTTGGTTTGCTATATTAACTGTAAACTGTATATTTACATATAAATCACCCATTCCTTTAACCAGTTGCATAATATCTAGAAAATATTTATTTGTTACGCGGATCACTTTGGTAACAATTTGTAGAAAGTGTGTATAACTCGCATACTCCTTCAGCAGATGATATGCGTGAAATATTTGAGAAAAAAATGTAACAAGTAAGAAGGCTCTAGGTGTGTGAGAGAGTTAAAAAGAATTCTTAAAATCCTAGTGCTTATATATCTTAAAATTACTTCCAGTGCATTGGAAGGGTAAAACGAATTCGATGCACAGTTGTTTTGTCAAGTGTCCCTATCGATCGTTAAGCCGATCGTTTTTTAATTGGCGTCAGATAATGCACAGATAATCGACTATTGCTTATTTTAAATATATGTATGTATCTGATACGTTCATGCTCGAACAAGTAGAGAATGCTCGACTACGAGATATCCTGAACCCTGCAAAAATGTGATACTACCCTACGTAGCTGCTGCCGTGGTTTCTACAAAGTCTCCTTCTGTCTGTCACATACACCTTCACAAAACCCTTATACCGTGAATTTCCATGTCCTATGGGTTCAGGGTATACGAATACAGTTACATATTCGAGTTAATTTCTGACTATTGTCGCATATATGCAATAGTTTCATTAATGAAATCTCGATAGTAATAGACGCTCATGTAGATGTCGGGCATGTTGTGATTACCACACTTTGCAGTCCATATGTTGACGCCGCACAGTTCACCATTAATGACCAGCGATCCGCCGGAGTCGCCGCTGCAGAGAGTGCGGCCATTGTAGCCGGCGGCGCAGAGCACGTTGTCGGGCATAGTGTATTCCACTTTCTGGCTGCATTCCGCTTCAGAAATGAGAGGCACTTCCATAGAGCGCAAAGAGTCCTTGTAGTATTCGGTTACACCCCAGCCGGAGACGGTGGCCACATCCCCGGCAGCAGGCTTGCGCGAACAGAGCGGCAGGTAGTTGACCTTGGGCCTTTGATAGGGTATGCTTATGGAGGCCACAGCAATGTCTGCTATGAATTTCGTTTTCCTATACTCTGGATGTATCTTCAGCTTGAGTATTGTATTCTTCGAGCTCTCTGTGGGAAAATGCGTTATTATGTCTGTCTCGCCGGCGACCACGTGATATTTGGTGTAGTCCGCACTTGTTTCGAAGCAATGAGCCGCTGTTACGATATAACGTGAGCTGACCAGCGTGCCGCTGCATATCAGCTCATTGCGAAGGTGGATCTGAACGGCATAGCCACCGAGTTTCTGGATTGTCGTTTCAATCCCGCCATATATCCTGTTTCCAATTAGATGATTTTCCAAGTTCGTAGCGTGTGCCAGACACAAGATATACGAAACAATAAATATTGTTAAACAAATCATTTTCAATAGTGACAAGATTCTGTGCAAAGACAGAAACATCTATTTAAGCTTCTCGGTTCTATAAAAATCGATTAGATTCGCTTTTCATGTCTTAAAACAGTTTTTTCTAAACAAATTTGTTCTGCTTGCATTCATTATGTATGTATGAGTGAGTGTACGTGTGTGTGTGAGGTCATATTCCCACATCGACGTCTAGTCGCCAAGTTGAATCTTTTTGATGCTATCTTAAGCAAAATGTGGTGGGGGCTCGAGCTAACTCTTTTTTGTTTCCTTGAGCATTTTCATTGGGGCTGTTGGACTTGTTAGAAAATCGCCGCACGTTTTGTTGCCAGTACATTTACAGTTATGTGCTCATTGTGCACATACACACACACACGCATGGCTACAAGGATATCATATAAAGATGTAGATGTGCGTGCGCCTCTTGCCAAATTGTCGATTTTATTATTTGTGTTTATATGATTTTTCAGCTGTTCTGCATTTTAAAGCGCCTGCCAGCAGCAGGCCATGTGAGAGAGCGAGCGAGATGGCCATAGATGGGGCAAAGGCAAAAGCAACATAGCCATGGCTAACAGTGGTAAGGGGAGGGGGCGTGGTTATAGCATGCGCTGCGTGTCTTCTGCCTCATTTCTTATTATAATGTGAAAAATATCCTTTTACAAATTCAAAACGTTGAAGTGTGCGATTTCTTTTGTTCCTGCTTTTAGCTGTCAGTATGAATGTGTGAGTGTGCGTGTGTGTGCGTATGTGTGTGTGTGTATTTATGGATGGACAGTTGCAAAAGTGAAGCACGTTCTCACAGTGCGAGCACGAAGCGGCTGTCCTACTTGCAGAGCTGATAATTCGAAATATTTATCATTTCGTATTGAAATATTTTGCGCATCATTTTGCTGTAATTTTCTACATGCTGCCATGCAATGCCTCATCACATTCATACAATCGAACAGCCAACTCATTGTTGTCGATTACAGCTGTAACAATATCTGAACACGTTCAAGGCGAATCCCCTGCCCCGATATCTAGCTAAACTGAATACTAGTTGCAAATAAAGCAAATGAAATGACTTGTCATGTGCCTAAGAGCCAAAGGGCTAAACAATAAATATCAAAGAAAATTCAATTTAGAAATGAATGCGTACAAGTTTTAGCAAATGCAACTAAACGAATATATTAATATAAATTTAAACAAAGAAAATAATGTGGAATTCAATTAGTAAATATTGTATCAAAGGATATGTGCTCGTTCGCTTGTTGTTAGAATTGATTTCTATTCGCTTTCTTTGTGCATAAATTATTTTTATATTTGAAATAGATACATATAAAAATACATTCAGTCCATCAGGACGAATACTACATCAAGGATATATTTAAAATTCATGTACGCACATCACACATACATATCAACAAATATGCATTCAAATGTCGTGGACGAGCTTTAATTGCATTGCATGGCAAACAAAATTTCTATTTGCGTTAACTTTTCAAATTTTGCAAAATTCATTTCGATTGCTTATTTTGCTCAAAATGAGAGAAAAAAAAAATTGCTGGAAAACGGCAAATAGTTCAACTTTGAAAATGGCAAACGGCAATGGAAGCTGGACGTGAGTTTCAGTTGCTTTTATTAGTTTAGTTTTTGAAATTAAACGTATTTGCATGTCATATGCAATTTAGCACATTTGCGAGTGTGCAGGACAAATTCTCTTTTATATTACTCATATATACCCTGTACACCAGGCACTCAGTCGAGGTCAGATATTGGCGAGTAGTTGGACCTTCAGGCGCATTCAATACAAATGACAAGTCAATTTATTAAAAAGGAAAAAAAGAAAGAAATATATAAATAAAGGAAAAGACAATTATATTTTAATTTATTTATTTATTTATTTATTTAAATTTAGATATTTAAATATTTGTTAGAGATTTATGTAAAAATGTATTAGAAAAGCCATTTGACCTTTATCAGCTTAGACTACAAAATCCATAATATGTCATACATGCATTATTTTTATTATTTGTTAAGAATAGTATAATCAATAAAAAATAAAAAGAATTTCTTGATTTGCTTGTATAGCTTTTTTTTTTTTATTTGCCGTCAAAGTCAAAATTTGCAAATATTCACTTACTTTTGCTCGCTTCTGTATATATAATTTAATCAAGATATTTATTATAATATATAATAATATATTATAATAATAAATATAACTATGTTCAGTGTAAAGACAGCAGTTGAAATTTGAATTATTACTAATTTTATAAATATGTTTTTAAACATATGTTTATGGACTTTCATAAACTATATTGATTAATAAAAAAATGTATATATTTATAAAATTTTATTTTAAATTTAAGTTCATGAAAATCAATCAATAAAATTTTTTTAGACATTAGTTCTAAAATTTTATAAATTTAAATTCAAATATAAATTTTATAAATTTAAATTCAAATATAATTATATAAAATATATATGTATGTACATATAAATAAATCGAAGAAGTCAAACATTGAAAAATCATAATGTCTGTATAAATTATATTTATTAAATATGTACTATATTATTATATTTTATTAATAAAATGTTGAATGACTGAAGAAATTTATTAAAGTACTAAAAATTGTAAATAAATGTAAACACGAAACGCAATTAGTATATAAGCAAAATAATATAAAATTTAATATTATTATCATATTTTTATTTTTATTTTAAATCTGTCAGTAAATCAAAGTTTTTAACATGCCTTTAAACTAATTAAAATATTTTTTTATTATTTATACTTTTATATGATGGAATATTATTTATTACAAAAATATAAATAAATAAAAAATCAAATTTAATACTAATATGCAAACTATAATTATTATTTATCATACAGATCATATATTTGCACTGTAGGGTGTCTAGAACACTTAAACATGGAGTTTTGCTAGTTTACATGGTTAATACGAGTATGACGTTTGTCAAGTGCTCCATTAAATAGATGAATACCCTGCAAAAAAAAAATATATATATATATACAGCTAAAAAGAGTTTATTTATACATATACATATACATATATAGGTAAGATGAGTTCACTTTCCAATACAATTGCAAATGAGAATGTTCTTGAGATTAAATGTCTACAAGTGTATTTTATTTGCGGCGTGGCATAGACTTTTTGCTGTTTGTTGCATTTTAAAGTGTGCAATTTAATTGCTTTTTGGGGTTTTGTTTTTTGTATTTTTTTTATTGTGTTGCCTTGGCGAGTTTTTCGTTGGGCGAATGTGTCAAAAATGTTTGTCGTCTACAAATTTGAAAATTGCATTCGAGTAGCAGCAGCAACAACAACAACAACAACTTTAATAGTTACAGTAGCAAGAGCAGAGACAACAAAAATATAAAGGAAAATCGAGTACGAAATAAAATTCACGCAATGCAGCAAGAGATTTATATACACTGCGTGTGTGTGTGTGTGTGTGTGTGTGTGTGTGTGTTTAGCTACAATATTTTGCTTTTAAGCTAGGGCTTCTAGAGTTTTATTGTCTTTCCGTGCATGCAGATGCACACACACACACACACACACCAACCAACTCGCTCCACCCCCAACACTCACACACTCCCACACACACAGACACACACGCATTAACAGTTAGCCAAGCAGCTGGCAACCCGATTGGCCCGAGTGTCCCGAGTGTCAACGGAAGCCGTCGCCATGTCGGTTAGTTGGCTGCCATCGAAATTCCGGATTTAACAGCAAAGTAACCAAAATGCAATTGTTTTGCAATTGGCATTTTGACCACATTCTGACACCCTGGCCATATGGCCGGCGAGTGTCAACAGCGGCGGCTGCAAATTGCCAAAAACTATATATCCATATATGTATTCCATAGCCATGCAATGCACACTCATGTATGTATGTGTGTCTGGCTAACGTACGTATACGTAATTTATTTAGCATTTCAAATGATTTCAATAGTCCCAACTATACTGCAAAAAGTATTAGGCTGAGGGAGACAGTGACAGAGAGAGAGAGAGAGAGAGAGAGAGATAGAGAGTGGGGGAAGACAAGAGGTTTTGCACTCTGTCGATATATGCTGAAATGTGCTTAATTGAAAATGAATTTGGTTTTTGGAAAAATTGTTGTTGTTCTTGCTGTTGCTATTGTCAATTTTTTTTTTCTTTTTTGGACTACTAATTCGGAATGTTTTGCGTTTTATCTGCATTTGACGCCAAGCTGGAAACCAAAGCAATGTTATCGCTATGTGGACGAGCTGGCTGCGCATGCAGTGGGTGCTGGTGGTGCTGGTCATTGGGTTGGTCCACATACATTTGCATATTTGCAATGGCCTGCAGAGCAGACAGGCCATGGGCTTTGTGTGTTATGCTACACCACAGCTGCGTTGTTGTTTACTTAGTGTCGCTGAATCTGGTCAGTCCGGCATGGATTGGGCAAAGGTGAATGAGAGGGATGATAGGGTGCATACACAACCACACTCATACACACACCCACTTGTCCTCAACAATTGCTGCTCAGTGTGCGTTTCGTATGCGCATAGTGAAATAAAAATACACATATTTGAATTCGACAACGAACGAATTGCCTTTGGTCGAGCCTCAAACTCCTGCGACTCCTGCTGCTGCTTCAACTCTGGCTGTGCCTGGCTCAGTGTCCGGTCTATGGCTCTGTATTTGATGAACGTACCAGCACAATGCAATTGTGTCTGCATCTGTATCTATAACTACAGCTGCAGATGCAGCTGCAGCCGCATATGTATCTGTATCTGTATCTGTATCTCGATCTGAGTATGCATTTATTTCAAATGGAACAGTTAGCTGGACACGGCTCTTGGCTTGAAACTGGGCCTCAATTTGCCGTCATGCATGCAAATTGCACTAATGAGCGTCACAAATTTTGCATAGACAAATGCCTGGCCAGCTGCACATACATATATATATATATATATATATATATATGTATGTCTGTATTATTTATATTTATATATATGTAGACATGTAGACATTGTAAAAATTGATGACAGCCTCAAATTAAGCTGCTCTCTTAGTTGTGGCGAAAACTTCATCAGTTTAACCTGCAACGCTAAAACCTTCTGGCGAGCGCAAGCTTTTCACGCACGGTCACGTCTCTTACGTAGCTGTGACAGTGTTTTTTGTTGTTGTTGTATTGTCGCTGCCGCCACAGCTGCAACTGCCATTGCCACAGCTCCTAATGCAGTTGCCATTTTTGCTCATTAAAGTAAATGCAGTTAATTAGAACACAAAAAGCATTTGTGCTGCCCGAAAAGCAACAAACCATACTTTAGATATTAGGATAGAGGAAGACTTGAGAGATCGACTAGGAGATACCCTAAGTGTTAAGTGCTCACTTTTTATACTGCCTGAGATATGCTGAAATAACTGAAGTTTAATGCCAATTTGAATAAGATTAATGAATATGATAAACTTTTTTTATACTTAAGCAAGTTTACTTAAATAAGTATGAAGCAAGTTTATCTACATAAAATAATCATTGAAGGTCTTCTTAGACTTAGAGATTGACGTAAGGACGGATTGACGAACGGAGAGCTATTTTTGTTGATTTAGATAACTTTTGTCTTTCATTTCAACTATAAACCCTCTCTACACGTATACAGGGTATAAAAACCTCAACTAAAGAGTGAAGATGATTACGCTTTTGTTAATAACAAAACATGACCAAAAAGAAGTTCAAGTAAAAAAGCAAACGTTTACTGTAGAATGCAGTGTTAATTAGTGCAAATAAATAAAAGGATAAGCGTAATGCGACAAATGCCCCAAAATAGTAAAACATTTTTGCTACAAATGTTGCGCACTCCGTTGGCTCACTAATTTCTGCTCTTCTCTCTTTCTCTCTCACTCTCTCACTTTCTCACTCTCTGTGTGTTGCATCATTAACCGTAAGTGTGGCCAAAGAGATAAAGCAGCTCGTTTGATTGCAGCCATTAAAATTCATTAACATTGATTGCATGCAACGCGCCTGCCACACGCCTCAAACATTGTTGCATGCAAATATCGCAGCAGGATGCCAGTATGCTTGATGCTTGTGGCAAAATGCATTTCTTATGTCAATAATACTAGCAGCCGATTCTGAGCATGAAAACTGGTTTTCTTCAGCGCGTCACAGCTTAAGAAAATTTAGAATATTTCAAAAGCCAATTTATACAGTCTTTAACACTTTTCATACAAATCAATGCGTTCAATTGAGCATGCTTGTATTTGAATTTCATCTTGCGTCCATTGCATATAGAAAAATTTATAAATATTTTGAATTTTTTTTTGTAAATATTTTGTTGTTAACAGATTACTTAAATATAACTAAATAGTTGCTAGTTTAAGAATATTTTAATATATATGTATATCTAGATCACTATTGATTACCGTTGGTTAGAGTTTTATTTATGTTGTTTATAGAAATACATATCTATTTATACTCATCAATATGAATTTACACAGACAATCCATTTTTTTTGTTAATTATATCAGATTATAGTCTATGACTCTATAGCGCATTTAGCACAAACCCTTAACTACTTAGAGTGCTACTATGCCGTTATATAAATGAAATCGTTTATTAATATTTATTGTTTAGAGTCTACAATGCTTGGTTGATAAATTATATTTATTCTTTTTGATTTTCAAGTTACTCGATATATAGGTTAAGGATGTATTCTCCTGTCAGACATAAAGGGTACAACACAACCGAAGCTAAAGTGTTTAAATCTAATATTACTATGTTAAGTATTATATAATTTAATTATTTCATTGATTCCAAGCAACAACTAAGATGGCTCAACAATAAAAAGAGCACCTTACCGCCGAGATGCAAAAGAGCTGTCTATGTGCAGTGTATCCCATCGATATGGCTCTATGGAGTGCAAATCTGGGGGATTGCTGCAAAATCAAATTATAAAAGGGTCCAGGTTTTGCAGAACAGAGTGCTACGGCAGATAACAAACTCTCCCTGGTACATGAGCGGCTCAACACTGCATAGAGACCTCAAGCTGTCTACTGTCGAAGAACAGATTAATAGACACACAAGCAGATATCAGAAAGATTGCTACGACATCGAAGCCTACTAGCAAGAGGTCTCTTCTCTCTGCCTGATCCCTAAGACGTCCTAAACAGCAAGGGTTTGCTAAAACAATGGCTATACAGTAAATATTTATTTTTAAATCCTCATAATTCGAGTGAGGTTTGCTCCTAAATAAATGTATATAAATGTGTTGTTAAAGTACTAAATCTGATTGTACCATTTAATAATCACTTAATAATAATAAACACCAAAATTAAATAAAAAAGAACGTTGAATCCAAATGCTTAAATTTGCTATAACTAGGAATCTTCCTAGTTAATGCCTTTATTTTCTATTCTAGAATATACTATATTTTTGAATATAATATTTGAATACTTAGCACAACTTTAATACTATAATATACTAGAATACATGTATTACATAAATAGTAGGTTATTATTCCTTTATTTATTTTATTTTGTTAACTAAAAATAAGTTATAGAATTCATGATAATAAACTGGCTTATAAACTAGTTTAAACTAGTTAAAATATGACTGAATAATGCAATCACAATTGACCACAAACTGAGCGGAGAATTGTTCATCACGTTGTGCATTTCGCAGTGCATATTCCTTCGCTTTGCATCTGCAACTGGCAATCGACTTGGGATCCATTTGCTCAAGGCAATGTCAGAGTGAGTTCAGTGCATTTCTTTCTTGTTTAATTAACTAAACAATTGCTTTTTATTTTATTTTTTTGTTTTTTTTTTTTTAGAAAAAGTTGTTGGATCCGTCCCGTCTCGTTTCGTTTCGTTGCAGCCGTAAAAAGATGATGATTTAAGCCGTCGGCCACTTTGAGCCAGCAAACTGAATCTGATCTTTTTAGCCATTTGCTGTGCTGTGCGAGTCGCTTGCGCCAAATGCAAAGGGTCCGTGACTGGGCCCAGCCCAGCCCATCCCAACCCACACCAGGCCAGGCCAGGCCGCCCTTCGGTATGCAACATTTATTTAAGCTCACAGACTTTGTATTCATGTGTAGCTTTCTACACATACGCACTTGAACATATCTCTCATCCTCTGCTTTGCTTTATCTGTCCTCTTGTTGATTACTTAAATATTCTCTTTTAGTTATCTCGCACTGTGTCATTTTTCTACACACACACCCACATATATATATATATATATATATATATATATATATATGTAAATGTACATATATATTCACACTCACACGCATACTCCAATTCGCTGTTGTAATCCGTCGCATATCCCCATTAAATATTCACAATGTAAATATATAAATACGTAAATAAGATGCTTAACCAACACACGCTTATACACAAACAAACACATTCACACACACACACGTACTCATACAGCTTGTATACACATTCTCATACTTAAGAGTAGCTCGGCTATTACATTTGCTTATGTGTTTGTGTCTTAGTGTGGAAATTCCAATGCTTAAGTTATTTACTCGTCATAGGCTTTGTAGAGATTGCCACGCCCCCAACTGCTACCATGCGCCCCTTGCATGCGATATGTGTAGCTACTTAGCATTACAGCGTGTACTCGGGCTTTGTATTAATTTAATTGAATAGCAGCGAGGCCCTGCCCACATCTCTGTGTGCTCTATTCTGCCTCGCTTATGGTTTCCATCTGGCTGAGTAGCTGAGTACCTGTGTGTGATGTGAATCCCAATGAATGGCGCATTTATTTGTTAATAAATCAGATATAGACTCTCTTAGTTCATAGAGAGTGTCGGTCTAATAAGTGTGCTTGGATTGCTTTGTTTTTATAGAATAATTGACATTATGCCAAACCAAAGTGTTTCCATAAAAATGATTCTTATTATTTTTATTTTTAATGAAATATTTACAGATCAGTATTGTTCTCTTTTATTTAATCAAATTATAAAATTAATAAAAATATATATTTTAAACTGCCAGAGTATAGTTATTATAAGTAGAGTTAAAATTAATTCAATAAATCAAATATACAAAATATATATAGAAATTGCATTTGCCCTTTTTACTATACAAATATCAGTATTCAGAGCTGCAAGCAATGCTAAATTACTTCATTAATAAATATTTCAATTATAAGAAAATATCGGATTAAAATACAGTTCTTAAGATTGAGCTCACTTTCTTTAATCTGTATTTGAGCTGGTTATAGCTTGCAGTTTGCAGAGAGGGCTACAGAAAATGGATTTTTTCGATTCATTAATATAGAATTAATATATGATACATTTAACTAAATCCGCTTAAATAAATAAATAAGAAATTTAACTAAATTATCTTCTTATCTTCTTTTCGTAACTTAATTAATCAATATCAACTTAATTTCAAAAGATTCATTGCGTGATCTACAAAGAGGGAATTTTTTTATTCATTTGTTTATTTATTTTATTTAGTGAATTTCTTCATTTATTTTCTATTTATTTCTTTATTATTTTTCTTTAAGATTCTCATCTAATAACTTGCAAATAACTGTAACATTTTTCATGGGGCATTTTTTTGTCTTCTTGAAGTAATACTCGAAAAGTAATTGTGATTGAACACAGACAGCGCGCTCTCTCTCTCTCTCTCTCTCTCTCTCTCTCTCTCTCTCTGATTGATGATCTTACAAAATACTTTCAATAACAAATTGCTGATATATTTACAATTACTATAATTATGCAGCTACGTATTACCAACATTTCTTTCATTGAAAATAGTACGAAGTAATCATCAAAGAGAAACAGTTCAGAAAATATTGAGTTACTACTATGACATTGAATTGCCAAGAACTACTAGATTATTATGAGAATTATGTTGCCTGAATATTTGAGTGAATATTTGAATGACAGGAAGAGCTTCTAGAGTTGATTCGCTAGAGTTTTGTTTTGGCATTGGCACAAATTGTCTAAAAAAAACATGTCATTTATTGATACAGGTCACATATTGATATGTAAATAGAATCATAAGTCAATCTCTTACATATAATACATTTAGCAACTATTTTATATTCTATGATTTAATTCATGTTCAAGTGAACTGCGCCTTGATAAAGCTGACAGATACATGAACATGACACTTACTACATAATGAACACACACACACATTGACTGAAATGATTATGTTGCTGCAACTTCTCATTTGTGTCGTTATTTTGTGGTCCGTTTTCGGTTTATTTTTGCTCAATTAGTTTGGTCTGCTGCCATGTTAATTTTCTATTTTTTAATGATTTTTTGTTGTTGTATTTTTTTTTTTTTTTTTGTGTTCAAGTAAAAGGCAAATTTTTCGGTGCATAAATTAAAATGCAAATCCTCTGCATGGCAAATCCCCCTGTAATTAACATACATTAGCACGAGCAAATGCGAAAGTTTTCTGCGCTATTTTGTTTTCTTTTTTGCTTCCGTCAGAGCCGAAAACTTGCAGCGAGTGACTGGATGTGCTTGTGTGTGTATGTGTGTGTATAGTTAAACACACACACATACATACATATACGCTCATGCATACATTTATTTTCGTTAATTTCTGGACAATGACAGTTAGGTAATGTGGCGAAAGTGCACGGGGCGTATGCGCAATGTGCGCTAATATAAAAATACAGCGGCGCAGTGCAGTGTTCAGAGTGAAGCGAACGACCCAACGACCCAGAGACTGGCCAAAGGACTCCTCATGCATATGCACCAACTTACTTGTCTTGATGTTGTTGTTGTTATTGTTGTTGCCGTTGCTATTGTTGCTGTTGTTTTGAAAGTATATAAAATGAGCAAAGCCTGGGGCAGGCAGACCGGCCAGCCTAACGGGGCAGCGTTAGCTTCACTTTTCCTAGTGCAAACACACACGCATAGAGACAGACACAGATACTCATACAAGGCTCTTGCTTGCATAATGAGTAAATTATATAAGGACTCTTGCCAGCAGTTGGCTACGCCTGCTGCTGCTCCTGCCAGAGCTTGCGGCTCACTTGAATTTCCTTCTGCTTGCTGGCATTTTCTAGTCAATGTATTTTGCCTCTATTTTTTTTTGGTTTGTTTTGGTTTTTAATTTTTCGGTAGATTTTTTTTTTCTTTTTGTATTTGAAATTTTTCCACATGGAAAATTATTTGATTTATTTCCACTTGGACAAACTGGCACTGCAATAAATCTTCGTTCAATATGGCAGACTCACACAGTGTACTGTAGCTGTAGCAGGAGATGGAGCAGCAGCAGCGCCAACAGCAGCAGGCCGTAGTACGCACAGGCTGCACATATGCCCACAAGGACATTGCGGCATTCTCCACGTGCGTGCCTCTGTGTGTGTGTCCTGTGTGTCCTGCGTGTCCATGTGTGCGTTTGCAGTTGAAAACTAAAATTTTATTTAGTGTTTAGTGTGCCGTTTTGGACAGCTGCAACAGACACAGCAGCAGCAGCAGCACCACCACCACCACGACCAACAACAATAGGAATGAGAGCTCGAACTATAAAAGTAATTGTGAAGAATTTGCTTGGCCAGAAAAACGACAAAGACACTGACCGCAGCAATGCTTTCAATTTTCAACAACAAAACTTGTGCAAAATGCAGCAGCAGCAGCAGCAACAACAACAACAACAACAACAAATGCAAAGGGAACTACGTGTGCTTGGGATCTGATGAGCACGAGTTATGCTTTTGAGTATGCGACTCTGGCGATGCCAATGGCTGGTTGAAGCTGCTAGCAGGTCTATAAAATGAAACTTTATTACACACGTTACACACGCACACACACACACATGCAACATACACACACATAGACACGCATCACACACTTGCCCATTTTGCAGCTTAATTGAATTGTTTCCGGCTTTCTCTGCTCGCATTTACAAGTAAGACACCAACACACACACACACACACACACACATATATATATATATATATATATATATATATATATATATATATATATATATATATATATATATATATATATATATATAGAGAGAGAGATATAGAAACAGTCTCAAGCGTCTATCGTCTAATTTTTGGTAACTTATCTAAATTTGCTTTCTTCAAACGCAAATTTGCCTGTGCCTCATTTGGCTCTCAGCCTATTTTAATACACGTTCACAAAGCGAAACGAGTCTGTTGATTGGCCTCACTTAATGAAGGAAGGAAAGAAAGAGAGAGAGAGAGAAAGAGAGAGAGAGAGAGTTGACATGTATTATATAAGAGCGTCTCAGACTATGTATATAGCTATAACGGAGTTAGAAATAACTCAACAGATTCTCATTCAAATATTTTCATATATATAATGAAATATATGTAACTCAGATACTAACAGCCTCAAGACATACTGGATGAGGTTTTGCCTTGAGTGCTTTCAAATATATATCAGAATTACAATAAATAACTCTTTCTACTCTTAAGCTGTGCATTCTGTGCTTTCAGAACTGCCTTAAAACATAATTTAATTTCTATTTTATCTAAAAATATAAATGTCAAATAAAAGAGAAAAAAATGTAAGTTGTCTATGGAAACTTTTGGCAATGGAAAAATTTCCATTTCAAATAAAAATAATTTCCATGTTAAATTTCTATGAATATACCATACGCTTCTATTGTTCAGCACTGTCACTAGAAAATTGAAAATTTGTGGTATTTTACTTATGAATGCGAATCAAAAAAAAAAAAAAAAAATATATATATATATATATAAATATATAATTAATGAGGAAGTCTTGAGATAAGGCTATAAAATATATATTTTATAACTTGTTTTACGTGTTGAAGTCTACGCTTGTTAAATAAAATTAAATAAATAATTAATTAAGAAAAGTTCATGCCAAGGGTTTCATGAAAGCAACAATGAATATTAGACATCTCCAAAAGCTCAACAATTTTCTCTTGTAAATGAAGTGTTAAACTTTATTAAATATATTCAGTTGAGCTCGGCCAATAAACGAGTATTGCGCAGTCTATACAGTTCGGAATCATTTTGTTTGCTATTTTTTTCGTTTTAATGTTTTTCTTGTTTCAGCCTAGGGTCTGGGTAATTTAATGAAATTTTATTATAATGCATATGGCCGTTAAACTTTATTTGATGCTAAAGTGTGCAGCAGCCAGAAGTCTGTGTTTTGGCTATTTGTTTCGTGTTTGTAGACTGGGCCACGAAAACCACGAGAACTCGGTGCATAGCTCGAGGCGCTGTTAAAAAATAGCTGAGAATCATTTGACCAGAAGCTCAAAAGGAATTTCATGCAGTTTGTGGCTTTGGGGCTGTTCTTGGCCTATCGAGTAGGTGGGAAATAAAAGGGAGCACAGTTTCTAACCGACCTACGATGTAGGTTTAACGTCTGTCGTTTTGTTGAACGCGTTCAAGCATTAAAATAAATACAAATTAAAATATTTGTGAATGTGCACGTGTGGGGGTGTGTGTGTGTGTGTGTGTGTGTGTGTGTGTGGGAGTGTCTGCATGTGTGAGTGTGTGGGTTAGCAAATTTCTAGCCAAAAATTACTTTGGGTTTAATTGCTTGGAATTGTTTTCGTTGTTTGTTAAGGCGGCAGGAATTTCGCTTAGCCCAGACGCAATTAAAACTTTGAGCTGAGCTAAGGAAATACACCAGGTGTACTGGAATTTTACATATTAAAGATTGTTTCCTTATGAATTACAACAATATTAATTTCAAATTTTACTGAATTAAAAATGGAAAATGGCTTTAAGTTTTTATTGCAATTGATTTTACTTTGAGTGCCTGAACTTGTAAAGTTATAGAACACGTATGTATATTGCTTTCTATATTCGATCTGATATTTCTATATACTCTTTCGTATACATTTTTATATATTTTCTGTTCATAGATTAATTACGAATTTTTTTTAAAGGAAAAATAGATTTTTATTCTATTTATTTTATTTATAATTAAATAAGATAAAGCTAAAAAGGCGAGTATCAATATTATTTATTAAAAAACAAACGTTATTGTAATTTTAAATATTTTTAATATTTATTAAGAAAGTGGACTGAACTGAGCATTGTCTCTGAGCAAAGCACATCGAATCGATTAAAATTAATTTTTTGCTTAAACGAAATGTGAAAATATAAATCAATAAATCAATAATAAATCAAATTTAAAATGAAACTTCTTTTTATAATAATCTCTAATATAATCTCTGTCTTTTAAAGCTATAATTTAAATTTCTCATAGCTTCTTGACAACTCTTAATGAGTTTATTAAATTGCATTGATGTTTGCTTAAGGATGTTCAAAGTTCATCCTTAATGTATACGTCAAGGACATCATTATTAGTAAGGACGTAACAGCTGCTGTTGGTTATGCCTTAAATATGACTGCAAACCAATTGGAAATGTATAAATTATTGTTTTAATTTCATGCTTAAATTAACAATTAATAATTCGATGCTTCAGAGCTAAGCAGGCAGCAGGCAGCGGGCAGAAGCAAACAGACTGCGAATGAGATTGAGTTGAGCTTTGTTTACCTATGGCCTGATTTCTGATTTATGGCCGACTTTGAATCAAGCAAGGCCTGTGTCAGTTGATTTGTTATCAAAATTACAAAATCAGAAGGCAAAAGTTTAACAACGTCTGATATGATATTTACGATGGGCTGTGGGTGTCTGGCAACCGCAGGCAGGAAGCGGGTCTTCACAGCGCACAGTAAATGATTACAAGTTGCTCAACCACACAACAGAGGCAACAACAAGAGCCAACAGCAGTGGCAACATAAATTACAAAATATTTCAAGCTGCGACTCCCTCACCTGAATGCGTCCCAAGTTGAGCCGCGTCTTGTCCTTGTTGCTGCGTGTGGGTCCTTTGGCACGTCTCTGAAGTTGAGCTGGGCAGAGTAGAGCTCCGTCGAGTCGAGATGAGCCGAGTTGAATTTCATTTTGCCTCTCGTTGCGCTCGACTGAAGCGCAAATACCGGAAATTGTTGTCAAGATAATTATTGTTATTTGTTTTACCAACAAAGGCACAAATAACGAAACAACAAAAGAACAACAACAACAACAACTTATGCATCGCCTGCCTGTGGTGTGTCCTTGTGCTCCAGACCGCTGGTTCATCAATCCGCCAAAAGCAAAAACTTTTCAAGCACTTGCACGCTCTTTGAGTGACTCTAATGTGGGCTAAATCTCCACCCCGTATCCTTGACCAAGTAAACGTGTTTTACTTGTGGCCCAACTGCGGCTACTGATGCTGGCCGCTTTGCTCTCGGCACAACCCCCGGACAGCCCAGTCCAGGCGCCAATTCCCACAGCCAGCGGGGCAGATGATAGTTTGTGGCTGCGGTTGGCATCAAACTTAACAAGTTCGAGCAACTCGTTGTGGAGCAACTGATTAAAATTTGAGCACTTGATTGATTCTGAGCAGGAGTCGCCGTAGCCACATCGGCAACTCTGAAGAAGAACTGGCTGCAGTTGCATGCAAATTTGATAACTAAGGCAACAATATTTACCTGCCTTGAGGACATTGATATTACATTATGCACTTTTACTGACAACGGAGCACCGTCAACAGTTAACATGCAGCAAGTTTCAAGTGTGCAGTCGAACTCCTTCGCCAAAGTTTCGCTTACATGTTGCTCTTCACAACTTGTTATTGTTTTCGTACGATATCAAGTGAGTGACTGAGTGGGTGTGTGTGTGTGGTGTGCGTGTGGTGTGCGTGTGGTGTGTCTGCCCTTTTCTGCCTCCTGGGTAAATGTTCGAGTGTGTGTGTATTTGTGTGCACTTGACATTTGAACTGCAGCTGTCAAAGTAACATCAACGCCGATCCGAATGGCATGTTGTAAAGTGAGCCCAAACACAGGTAATATCAACCAATACCAATGCCAAGTTTTTACGGCATTTAATTAACCCTTTTGTCTAGTGTATACATATATACGATATATGTATATGCATATGGCATATGGGGCTGTGTGGCCCTGACACGAACATCAAGATTGCCGTACGCCTCTGGTAAAAGCTGTAGTTGTAAACTATAACTTGGTTGGCTGGGCTGAACGGGGCCAACGGGGGGTTAAGCCACTGAAATAAAACTTTAGTAATTAGCAAAAGGAGTTAACTGATTTCGCAGAAGGCCAGCAGCATTAACTGCAAATGAAGCAGAGCAAAATGTGGCTAACACCAACAACAGCAACAGCTACAACAACAACAATAACATTAAAAACAACAACAATGACACGAAACGTAATGAAGCAGCAAACTAAAAGGAATGCCATGCAGGAGTCGACAAAACAAAGGGAGAGTGCTCGACTAGGAAATACCTTGAATTATGTATTGGCGCCACAATTCCATATTTGTTTTCAAATGAACAATATGTTGTAATATATATGATATTAGCTATTAAATATGCATGAAATGTAATATAATCATATATATAGATAATGCGAACATTCCCCACCTACCTGTCTCTGCTTGCTGTATTCATTTGCTCAACTTATTATACTCTGTTTACCAATTTTCATTAGAGCTATAAAAAAAAACACACACACACACACAATCACACTCACACATGCAAGAGACAGAAATAAAGGCAAGAAGCATTTAGCGCATTGCGGAGGATCGTTTCGATACCTACAGCGTCGTCGTCTAGATGAAAATATAACGGAATTAAATTAATTACAATCATTATCGCCTGGCACCTGCAACTGCCACTTGGTTGCCGAGCAGTGGGCAGAGGTGAGGGCTAAGGCAGTTGCCCCGTTGGCAATTTGCTGCTGCAATGAGAGGCAACAGCATGAGCCAGTGCTAAGCAGATAATTTTTGCTTCATTAGCGCAATACACACACACACATTTATATACAGAGTGTAAACCAAAATAAAACAGCTGCTGACTTCCAAAAAGCGATAAAGTTAATTGGTTGATTGTCTTTGTGCTGGTTTTATTTACGGCTCCAGCTACAGCTACATGCGGCAGTTAGTGCCTCATCTTTATTTAAGTAGAAAGTTAATTAAGTTCATATATATTACATTGAGAGACAGATTATGGCAATGCAAGCATGAGATTCATGTGCAAATACAAATAGATTGAAAACAATAAATAGGAAAAACTCCAATTAGTGCAAAGTTAATAGAATTGCAATAATTATACGAAAAACAAGAGTTGTGAATAGTACAAAACAAATTTTAATATTAACAAGTATCGGTCAGCTAAATGTATAAATCATTTATGAGTTGCAGAGTGTTGCAAGCACAGTTTCATTTAGATTTGACTACTATTGGAATTATATAAGAGCTGACAGCTCCTGGCTAGCTTTCTGATTATATTCAGTAGTTGCCGCAAATTTGCTTTAAATAAAAATATGAGAATTATGAAAAGTATTCCAATAATATTATTCGCTCTTCTGTTGCACATTAGCAAAGTGCATAAATTATGCTCATTTAGATCGAATTACTAAAGTTTATCAAATAATTGCAATGGGATTGGGAATACAAAGAGTTGCAGCTCTGGCAAGTTATTATTTACATGCATTGCTCCGAGATATTATTTGTTTAGGGGCAATATTTCAGAATTGCAATGCTGCTATTGAGCAGATATTTGTGCATTATTTTTTGTTTAATTCAAGCTGCAGTTGTCAGTGAAAAATGCCAGCGGGGCGATAGGCAAACATATTTGTGTCCTTCGGTAAATTGGAGAATTGGCAGAGGTTCGGCCACAAAGACAGAGACAAAGGCAAAAGTTAAGCAAACATTTGCTTTTGCCACTGACAGCTTGTAAATAAATATTTATGACCTGTAGACCTGCAGCAAATGGAATTGCATGTAAAAGACAATTGTAATTTACTGATAATAAATATTAGATGGGGCCAGTGGCCAGCGGCCAGCGGCCAGTGCAATAGCCAAATCATGCAGCTTAGCTGTTGCTCAGCCTTGTCCTAATCGTATGCAGCACTAATTACGACCGACTTGCATTATGCATAAAATATGTGCGCCACATAAATCAAGTGTGGGGTGAACCAAAAAACTTACTTGTAATATTTCCATTTGTTTGCAGCCGATGTTGTTGTTGCGGCTGTTGTTTCGGCTTCTTGTTCGGCTGTGTTTGCTATTAATTAAGTTGAAAATAGAAACACGCAAAAGCACTCTTAGGGGCACGAGTGCAGGCTATTTTTAGGCGCAACTGCCTGCATGACAGCCCAAAGAATGCCAGCGAAATGCAATTAAAATGGCGCAGCCCATACGAAATAAGTTAAAAGCATTCGCCTATTCAATCCCAATCTCAATTCCAGGTAGCACAACATTTACAGCTTGTTTCTGACGGGCGAAATGTGTTAAATGTCCGCCACGCCCACAGGGAAAAAAAAAATATATATATATATAGCCTGGCTAAAGGTACAAACAAACGTCATTACGTTTGTTGGCTGTTTAGGGTTTGGTTTCCATTTTTTCTCGCCTCTCTCGCATTTTGGCCATTTGGTTAATTTGCAAAGCGCATGCAAAGCGTGCAGCGTACGCGGCGTATGCGCAATGTACCAGAACACAAGAGCACAAATGTGAAATATATGTATGTATGTGCATTGTACACTGTACATTATTTTCCCTTTTTTTACAATTTTTATTTTTTTGTTTATTTTTTTTTTTTGCATTTTTGCACGCACTTGGCATGAGTCTGTGTGTGTGTGTGCGTTAGTGTGTAAATACAGCTATTTTAATTACTGTGTAATTAGCGACACGGAATGGGCGAGCACCTGAGATGTGGGCACAACACTCCGAGCTGGCATGGCATCGCACTGAGGTGCGGTGCGCGAGGCATTAACCGAAAGGCGTGCAGCGCAAATTACGCGACAATGAATTCAAATCAAACACTGTCTGCCGAAATGGCGACATGGCGACATTATGTGGGCACAGACACAGACAAACAGACATAAACACGCAGTTACCAGCACACACACACACACTTGCAGCAATCGTCAGCCAAGTAGAAAAAAGAGAAGCGAACGCAGAACGCAAATGAAAGTCAGATGCCACTCTAAGGGTAGAACAAGAGAATTGCGAGTTCTGTATTCTGAATACTCTAATTTTGACTCATCATAGCCTGAATTGGGCAACAAGTTGAGTTGCTGCTAATGAATAAATAAAGAAATGCAATAGAGAAAAAATGCATTTTTTAAAACAAAAATAATAGTAATAAAAAAGAACGCAGAATTGTGTTCAAAAAAATTGTTAATTAATAATAAATATTTGACGTTTTTGTATGTTTTATATGGAATATATTATATATTTGTAAAATACCATAAATTTAATTATGCATTTTATACAAAAAATTAAAAATTAATGTATAAAATAAAACGTATTTTTATATGTATATATGTATGTATATAGTATACTATGAATAAAAGTTTATAAATATTAATAAAAAAAAAGGGGTGATTATATTTTTAACAACATATGTAGTGCACATCAAGTTATAATTATTGAAATTATTATTTAAAAAAATTCTATACATTACCAATAAAATATATAAATTTTTTCAGTAAAAAAAAAAAATCGCTTAAAAAACAAGTTTTTTATTTTATATAATATATATGTATGTATATACAATAATCGAAATTAAATTTAAGCGCACCCATTTTTTTAGCTTGCTTTCAATATTATAGATGTTTGTATAGTTTTGTATATTAAATCAAATGCTTCTAGTAAATACAAACATTTTTATATACTGTCAATATACAAATATTAACTAAAAATAATGAAAATTAACAATTTTGTGATTTAAATTAAATCCTTTGCAAATAATACGAAATGAAATCCGTTTATAGTATCAGTTCTATTTATTCTATGGAATGATAAATGATTTCACTTAATGTTTATATTAGCGTTTTATCAACTTCACGTGATATTGTCTGAGCTCAGATCAAACTACAAATATATTTTGATATGAATATATTGAGCATAGAGATCTAGATGTTTTTTTCAATTTATTGAGCTGTTGTGAGCCAAGTCGATGCTTAAGTTGAGATGCCCTAGTAGGTATGAAGAGTATTTCAATAAGGGAAAGGTAACATCAACAAGCAAGTCGAGGACATTAAGGCCGCATGACGCGCTGTTGCTCATCCGGCAAACAAAGCCTGCACTGAAGCGTGCTCATAGAGACAGGGCGAGGGCAACAGAATAATAAAGAGTGAGTGAGAGAGAGAGAGAGCGGAAGAGAGAGAGAGAAGGGCTGTGAGGCAAACTGCTGGCAGTGTCGCTTTTGTATCTGGAGTACTTTGGCATGTCATTCGCATTTTAAAGCAGCTAAGCTTCAGCTTCAGCGATAAGCAGCGAAATTAGATTGAATGAAGGTGCAGCTCCAGCAGCTACGGCTACGGGTGCCCAATCTGGAGACTAACAAGTATTTTGGCTTGTTGTTGTCACAATCGTCTACGCAGCTGCCCAACCCTCATTCAGACCAAAGAGCAAGGATAACAGAGCGAGGAAAGACAGAGAGAGAGAGAGAGCGAGAGAGAGACTGAGCATAACCCTCGATGCCCGCTGCTTCACTTATTTCAATTATTTCGCTTTGTTGCTGCGCTTTAAATATTTATCAATCACAAAAGTTTGTTAACTCTGCCAAAGCCCGCAGCAGCAGCAGCGACATCCTGCCTGGCTACGCTTTCCTCCTGCTCCTGGCTGGCGGCTCGAGTAAGTCGCGCCTCATTCATTTCCGGGTGGCCAGAGTTCATTTCTTTTGCTCTTGGAAAACCAAAAATTGCAGTTTGTGCTTTCAATTTGCATTCCTCACTGAGCACTTGAGCCCTGCCGCTGCCGGAATCCTTGCTCCACTTATTGTTGTTTAGCACTGAATCCTGTGCAATACGCACGTAAATCAGCCTGCGTGTGCCTTGCCCAAACACTCGAGCTATGCACAAAAATGCCTTAGATTATATTGTTTACCCCCGGGTTGGCTTTTTGATGGGCTCCCTCTTCAGTGTGTGCGTGTGTGTGAGTGAGGGCGTGTGTGGCAGCTTAGTTGTCAGCATTGTGGTCTGCGAATAAGCTGCCTTGTGGCTGCTTCACAGCCGGAGAGTGAAGCACTGAAAAACTTCATTTGCCACTCATTAATAAATTCATGAAGCTGCCGCTGCCACTGCCCCTGCCGCTGCCGCTGCTGCTGCTGCTGTCGACATCCTCGTGGCTCCCTGTGCGCCTGGTTTATTAGCCATATGAAATATGATGCCTGTGTCTGGGCCGTTATGCAGCCAGTTCAGTATCTGCTGCCTTCCTCCCCCAGCGCCTTTTGCCAAGCGGCGGCATATTTTTTGAGTTTATATTTATATTGCATACCTTACGGCGCAGCAGACGGTAATGAAGTTACAGGTGTGCGAGAGCATGGAGTAGCAGCAATGTGCGCATGCTGTTTTTTTTTCTAAAAGATTATAAGGGTAGCTGGGCTATAAGAGAGTATTGAGTGATTGAAGTACATATTGGAATTTAATTGAATTGAGTCTTTGCTAATAAATTATTTTTATAAGCATCTCATATGAATTATGTTCAGTTTGCTTTTAGCTACTCTCTATCTAGTGTTCTGTGTAGCGCATTAGCAAGTCCATTTGGCCCCAGCTTTTGCACAAAAGAATAGCATGCGTTCACTCTTTGCCTCAGTCAATGATGTTTTCAGAGTTGTGATGGGCGTGTTTCACTCCAGTTTGAACTTAAGCACTTCCTGTTTGATCGGAAGCGCCTCTGGGGAAATTGAAAAAGGTACTTCAGCGCCGACAGCGCAGACACACACATACACACACACACACACAAAAAGAAGAAAAAGAAAATAAAAGGAGGCAAGGCCAACATATTAAGAGCTCAATATGAGCAGGCTGGTCGTCGGCTTGTTCGACAGTCAGTCTGTCAGTGGGTAAGAGGCCCAGGACAGGTAAGTGAAGGTGAGCTATGCAGCTGCGTCACGACTGTTTATCAAATGAAAAGCCAGAGGCCTGCTTGGCAAGCAACAGGATGCAGACTTGTACCAAATTGCTAAGGTATTATATGGATTTTGTGTGTCTGTGTGTGAGTGTGTACTTTATTTTACCAACAGACATTTGCGTCTTAAAGAAAACATGTTGCTTTGCCGGCTGCCCTGGCTGCCCTGGCTGCCTCGTGTCTCTGGTCTTACGCTGTGGCAGGGAAGTATTAAGTTTGCCTAAGCAGGAAGCTGCTAAGGAAGCGCAGGTGATTTGCCAAATAAGCTGTTGCCAGCGACACCATCTCCCCGCCACAACGAGCCAACTAGCAGCATTGTTGTTTGCCAAATTATGGCATAAATGGCCAAAAGCAAACTCATGTGCTTCGGCAACCATAATTTGAGTCCAAGGAACAACAGCAACGGCATCGGCATCGGCAACGGCAACGGATAATCATATCAAGCGCCAAATGTGGCCACATAAAAAGTAAATCTATGCCATTATGTCTTTATCAACTGGCTGTCTGGACTTGTGCGAACTATTTGCCACACATGTTGCCAAAAACACAAGCCACGCGCTGTCCAGTTATTAAAAAGAATTCGCCCAGCTGTGAGGCAACGCGCTGGATCAGCAATTTCAGCAGGCGCCGACCTAATGGGCCACAGCGACAACAGTTGCTGCTGCTGTTGCTGTTGCTGATGCTGCTGTTGTTGCTGGCAATCGGCGCATTATGTTTGACACTTGACAGAGCTTAGGCGTAATTGCTATGACAGCAAAGCGTAAAAGTGTGTTGCAAGTGCCACGTGAATGGACTTAATGGTCAGCAAGTATGAAATTAATGGCTTAATTCGGTTACGGCCTTTGTAATTAGAGTTGAGATTAAAATTGTGAATGCGATCGTATTACATTGTCATATGGTTAAGCGGCATGAATTCAAAATTCATTTCCGCTTCAAGAGTTGCTACACATTTTCCCTTTGCCCATTTGCTGAATGAAAAGCTGCTTTTCTCCATCTGCATTCCAGCTGAATAAAAAAAGCCCAGCACGACCGAGCTTAACCACCATTTCAGCTGGCGCATATTTATATTCCATTTAAGTTTTTTCATTACGAATGGCAGCCGCTCTGGGGTGCATTTATGTATGTAGGCAGGGCAAGAATTTTTCATTTGCAATAAGAAGTCATCCAAAAGTACCAGAACCTGGCAGCAGTAGCAGCAGCAGCAGCAGCAGGAGCAGCAGCAGCAGCAGGAGCAGCAGCAGCAGCACGAGCAGCAGCAGCAGCAGCAGCTGAACAATTTTCAATTTTCTTTTTCATTTCCGTTGTTAATTTCGAAAAATAACACAAATTTATTTTCGCATTTCTTTCAGCGGAATTCCATTGCACTTCAGATCTGCTGCGGTACATTATAATTATTAAGTTGCCTGGTTACCGTTGCGCCAGCTAGCCAGTCAGGCAGCCAGTCAACCAGCCTGCATTTAGTTGCACATTCGTTACGTTGTTTATGCAAATGCGCATCAAATTAGCCCTGGCTGGCAGCTAAGCTAACGTCGCCAGCGAAGGCTTTGCCTCTCATGCGTTTTATTACATGTGACGCATTCGCTTGCCTTGGATCGTAATTGGCCGGTGGCATGATGGCTGCCTGGCTGGGACCATGCAGCTCCAGCTAGCTAGCGACTGGCAACTGGCAACTGGTAACTGGCAGCAATTGGCATGCAAATGTACGACATCGATTAAAATTTTATTACACGCCATGTCGGCTACGGGCCACGCCATGGCATGCCATGGCATGGGCGCTGCATGGGAATGGCAAGGTAAGGCAATAAATCAGGTCGACTTTATAGGTAAACCCAACGAAAATTGTCTGTCTGTCGCGCAGAGGAGACGGCCAGACAGCAGACAGCAGCCAGCAGCCAGACAAAGGGACAGCAGCTCTAAGCACATCAAATGTGGGATTTTAAATGCCAAAGTCCCGAAAACAACAACAATTGAGCACCCTCCTGCATTTGTTGCAGCTATTTCATGCTGCTAGCTCGGCTCCTGCTGCCTGGCATTCTCCTTGCCAGACACTTGACGGTGACACTCTTAAGGTAATTGAATTGAGTGAAATGTTGTCGTCGTCGTCGTCGTCGTAGCCATTGCCGTTGTTTCTGTTGCCGTCGCATCGACGAGACGGAAATTAAGAAGATGCTCCCAACAAGGATAACATCTTGGCAAGGACAACCATTCAATAGCAGATACTTAGGGCTGTCCTCTGCTTTGCTAGCTTTGCCAGCTTTGCCCGCTTTGGCTAGTCATCATCATTATGGACAACATATTTTGCAATATTCCATTTAATTCTATCAACTGCAGTCGAGCAGGTGGAGGTCATCCCTTTGTGCAGCTCGGACTGAATGAGCAGCTGCGCTAAAGATATCACAGTTCAGCTTCAAAGGAATTTGCCGGAACGAAACTCCATTGACAACCGCTTTTACTTTTTACTTTGTGCAAACTAATTTTTTAAATCTATCCGAAACAGATATGCGTTGAAAGATTATTAAATAGTTTGAATAAAGTCAGCTTGGCCCAGCAAAATCAAATGGAACGCATTTTCGCTCGGATTGTGGGACAATCTGTTCGGGCTACCTGGCCGGCTATGGTCGGCGCGATTGTGGAATCTACGGTGGTGCTGTATGCCACTGAAAAATGTTCTGCTTATAAAAAAACATGAAAACCACATGTGAGTTAAAACATGAAACATTTGACCCTCCTCCGCCGTTCGCCCCCTATAAAATTGCATGTTTATATGAGAAGCCACAAAACATTGAATACAAAATAAATGGGGAAAAGTTAAGTCAAAGGCTGACAGAAGAGGAGATACCCTGTTTAAAGGTCATATTTAACAAACTTAATTAGAAATTGTTGAATATTTCATGATTTATGCTTAGATTAGATACTCCAAGTGTAACCCATTCTAATAATCATTATTTTGATATTGAAACTGATTTTTACTTATTATTCTCGCAAAGTACAGCGTGTGAGAACATAGTTGAAAATTCTGAATTTATTAATTTTAGCTATATGTAAGCATTTTTTGCCTTCGGCGGGTCAAGAGACAACTTTCAAGATGACCGAATGTGATGACGGTCTTTATTATTATTATTATTATTATTATTATTATTATTACTATTATTATTACTATAATTATTATTATTATTATTATTATTATTATTATTATTTTTATTATTATTATTTAATTATAACATAAATAAATTTAATTATTATTCAAAAAATTAATACATAAAGAACATAATTAATACATAATATGAGAAAAAATACTGGAATAAATACTGTTGCAAAAAATTAAATGAATAACATAAATATAAATAGTCTTATTTTGTATTTCTTAAACAATAACTGGCGAATGTAGCTTATTATGTAGGTAAATAGTGTCTTTACGTTAAATCATAAATATATTAATATACATATACTCTCTTTTAAATTATAGCTCATTTGCTTCTTTGCACTCTGTTCACGAGATCAACTGATAATATTCGTATTCACTCGCTCTCTCTCTCTGATCAAGCGATTTCGTTTCTTTTCGTTTTGGTTTTCGGTTGAGCGCCTTCAGTTGATCTATTCGTGTGACTCTCTTTGGTCGATCGTTTAGGTAGCGATACGATTGACGCTCGTACATTGAGTCTCGGCAAGCCAGTAAATCTCACTCAAAAAGTCATCTCAAACGATCATCACATTCCCATACATTATCCAGATACATGCACTTATAGACTTTCCGCTGCATAAATCTCAATCATACAGACAAGAGTGAGCTTATTAAAGCCAAATGAGCTCTGAGTATGAGTGATAAACATCATGAAAGTGTCAATAGTAATTTGCGAAATGTTTTTAATATCTAGAAAGATTATCTCTCCTTTTGTTTCTCACTCTCCCCTCACTCATTACGTAACTGCACTGAAAATGTTTGAAAATATTTAATATGAAATAAGTTAACATACAGCTAATATACCTTGTTTGCACATGATTTATTTCCACAGGAATAACACGCATGGAACAGAAAAAAAATGAGGAAATAAGCCGAAAGCGGAGCTTGGCAAAGTTTGGGTTCAGGGAGTAAGTGGTTCAAGAGTAGAATGACGATGGGGTGTATGTTGGGCATGTACACCAATTATACAGCTTGTTAAATTTCTTGTACATGCACACACACACATACCTAAATGTCCGCCCACTCAAATACACGCACACTCCTGAGAGAAGATAACGAGAGGAGCATGTCGCAAATATCCAGAGAAAGATTTTCAATTTCTGTTCTGAAACGAGCATACAAGCTCGTCGCCTGGAGCGAGGCAAGAGCAAAATCAAAAGCAAAAGGAAAAGCAAAGCTGCCAATGCCATTGTTAAGAATGGTTCAGGCAGCATTACTCCAATATATATACACCGATATATGTAGATACAAACGATTTGTGCATATCACACACAGACACACACAGACAATGACCATAAAATGACAAAACAATTTATGCCGCATGCATGGCGAAAATCGAATTTAATTAGAAAATTGCTGCGGCCAGGCGGGCTGAACTCTGTACGATATGCACGTATTCATATATATGTGCACATGTGTGTGTGTATGTGCCTCTGTATCGGTCGAGTTGAAGGCAAGTGCTGGCCACATTTCCAATTTGCGCACAAAAATGAAAAATAACTTCAATTTATTTTGACATCAACAAGAAATACAAATACAAAACGAAATGAAATTAGAGAAGCGCATCAAAAGCATACGCCAAAAAATAATTTTAATGGATTTAGTGGCCCGAGGAAAATGTCAAAAATGCAATGGCATAAAAGTTTCCTCTATGCCCGTCCCTCCAGCCCTCCAACTCCCGCCCCTTTCCCAACAAAATGGTCAAAAACTATTGAGCAACTATTTGTGTTGTCACGTGCGTGGGGTTCTTCCAAAGATTTTTGTTCCCTGCGACTCGCAACTCCCAAACATATTTCGGCACGTGCCCATGCTGCTCTATCTGGCAGTTCCATTCTTATGTGTGTGGCATACGTGATTTCGCCACATGTGTATGAGTGCATACGTGTGTGTGTGTGTGTGTGTGTGGTCAGCGCTTGCACGTATAGAAAAGACCACAAATTGAAAGGAAATAATGCTCAGCGATTAGCGAAAAGTAATCATAAGTAGCGCTGTCCGAATTACGCTGCTGAATTTACAATTTCCCAGTTACAGAGCTCCGAATTTAATGGCAGCTGTAGCTAAAGAAGAGGAAGAAGATCTACGTGGCAATGGTAAGCTTTTAATGCATTTCGGATTAGCTTTCTATAGTTTTTATCTAGAGTTTACATAATCAAATATTTTTTTTTAAGAATATAAATAGATTAATTGCATTTTCTTTTTACATAAATTATTAATAATTTATAGATAAAAGGAGCATAAAAAAAGTTTGCAGATCTGCTCACATATTCATATATTCATATTCTATGGCCTTAGCATGATCAAGCTGAAGTGCTGTCAGAGAGGCAACACGCATGAAAAGAATTGAGAGCAAAGAGAGAATATTTAAACGCAATCTCTTATCAGACATGCATACATGGAGTTGAGAGCAAATGGAACCAATATTAATTTCTTACAAATAAATAAATCTTTTCGCTCTTTTACTAACATTGCAATGTTAGACAATACATAGTCTAGAATAATATTAGTAAATAGCAGTTGTTGCTCATGGCATATTATATGAGGACAGAGCCAGTTAGAGTGCAGTATTTAGATACCAAACTCAAGAAGTGTTCAATTTCAACTCAATAAACGTAAATATTTAGTATGAAAATAAAAGAGAAAACTATTAACCAAAGTAGTATGATAGATGTATGTAAGAGAATCGTGAAATATATTATGTGATCTTCTATGCTCTTGGCATTTATTTGAAGGTAGGTTTAAGCTCTTAGCATTATCAATTACACATTCTGTAATATTTGCTTTATAATTAATATTTAGTAAGTATGATGAATGTATAAGTTGCATTAAAGCTTTCGACTAACTAGGAAACATAACCTGTTATTAGGTAAATATATTCTTGCTACAATAACTGATGAAAATGGTCAAATTAGTAAATATTCTGCGATCAAGATAGGGCTTACAAATATTTGTAGTAATTATGATCAGTTTGGTTAGCAATTTTCAAGTCGTTTGCAGTCACAGGGCGTGCGGCCACATTACTCTAAATCAAGCTTAAATCACGCCAACTTGCAAAGCCGTCGCACCCGCCTTTAAATAACTAATGCTTGGGGCTTATCGCAAAGGAAACAGCAAAATGCCACAAATATGTCTGACCTTTGTTGTGGCTAGGTGTGCCTTGACGTGTGTGTGTGTGTGTGTGTGTGTGTGTGTGTGTTGTCCGCTAATATAGCTAAGCTCTCATGGCAGCGGAAATTGCTTCGTGCCTTTCACTCCAAATGCTGCAATAAACATCGAAAGCCGTCCGAATGCCAAGCTGGATATGACCAGAGTCAGAACCAGAACCAGAGCCAGAACCAGAGCTAGAATCAAAGTCAGAGTCAGAGCCACCCAGCGGTGCGCAACATAGTCCATGGAGCCGTCAGCGTGCTGTGTGCCACCGAGCAGCGCTGGACTCTGATACAGGCTCGCTCACAATGGGAGCAGAGAGCACACGGCGGAAGCGCACAATAAATTGCTTATTTATGGCTCAGCTTTTGGCCATAAGGAACACGCTGTTTTTATTGTTTTTAATCAACTCGAAAAGATTTGGCAAAAGCTTATAAAATAGACGCAGTGCACAGCGATGGATGAACATCCGGTTGTTGATGTAGTAGTAGTAGTAGTTGTTGTTGTTGTTGTAGGGGTAGTAGTAGTAGTAGTTGTTCTTGTTGTTGTTGTTATTGTTGCTTGTCCAGTGCTTACATCTCGTTGCTCGTAACTCGCCTCTCGCATTTCGACAGGAAATAATTTTTTACTTGGCAATTGGCAGGATCGGGATCAGCGCACTATTTGCTAGTAATGTTTACGTAAGTAGCCCTTGCCATGCCCAATTTAAATTTATGACGGCCTTAAAGGACTGCTGCTCGTGAATATGCCACGAACAGGACGGACAACAATTGCTGCTGCTGCTGCTGCTGCTACTCCTGCTGTTGTTTAATTTTAGTTGTGTGCTCTAAAAGGCTTGAGTTGAGCCTTGATGCTTTGTTTTCTATGCAAAGGACAACAGCAGCAGCAGCAGTGGCAAAAGGGCGTCAAAGGCAACCACTTCTATTGTGTGTGTGTTAAAACATCTATGTATTTTACACATTTAGATATTTAGGTACACACATACACATATTTATTTATATGAGTTGCCTAGCGCAAAGTAACCCAACACAAAAGGCATTCAGCAGGCAAGTGCAGGACAACAGGCAGCAGGATTCCCGTGCCACAGGAATCATAGAAAGAGAGAGAGAGAGAGAGAAGATGTAGAGGGCGTGGCCAGCTAATCGCCTTTTTGTTGTGCGTTCGCTCATTTAGCTGAGCTTTTGTTTTTATTTCTCTGGCTTCGGATCGTAAGTAGTTTTACAATGGAGCAAAAGCATGAAAACAGGAGCCACTCAAATGATTAATTAAAGTGCCGCAGGGCGGCTTCAGCTTCTGTCTGTGTCTATGCAAATGATAACAGAAATGAAGTAATTTAACTACTAGAGAAAGCAACAAATAGAAGAGGGCGAAGCGCGGTTGCTGTTGATGTTGATGCTGCTGCTACTCCTGCTGCTGCTGCTGCTGCTGTTGTGTTTATTTGCTTTGCGTTTTCGGCTGTTGTTATAGCTGGAAGCAATTTACGAAATAATTTAACGCTTAATAAAAGCGCAAATCTAATAAACCTTTGAGCTTTTTGTGGCTGCCGAGCAACTGGCTGCCAACAGCCAACAGCCAACAGCCAACTGGCAACAACATTAGCCCAAAAGTATGCAGTGCATGTAATTGCATTTTGTTGTTGCTGCTGCTGCTGCTATTGCTGCTGCTGCTGCTGCTGCTTGTTGCTGTTGCTGTTGTGCGTTTCCGGCTGGCCTGGCCTGGCTTGTTGTTGAACATGTATTTTGGTTAATTTAACTTTGCTGAATTATGCACTGTGCTTGTTAGCTGTTGGCTGGGCGTGGCGCGCTATTGGGGCGGGTTCTGGCTCGGGTTCAGGTTCAGGTTCAGGTTTCGGTTTGTGTGGGTTAGCTATTTGCAAATTTAATTTTTGACTAACATAACAGCAATTCCTGTGACTAATTTAGTGCCAATTTTGTTCGCATTATGGTCAATTAGATTATTAATGAAACATTTGTTGTTCAATTATCAGCGAGCGAACACAAATTTTAATTAAAAACGTTTGTGTGTATGCGAGCCTGAATTTTTTCGTTATTGGCGGAAATTACAATTTTCGGCACATTGATTAGCTCATTAGGCCCTGATTAAAAATGCAACAATTAAAACGAAAAGCCATAAAAAAAGAAGCAATAATATTTTAATTACCAAACGTTAATTTTTAATTGATAAACTTTATAGAAACGGACAACGGTACGGTAATAAAATCCATCAGCACGCATAAATTCCATATCCTTGGCGTATCGCCCATACATTTACGGCCGAGTACATGCAAAAGGCGCGACGGACTCATTAGCGGCCTTTGCCGCATTAACAAACTGCGCCGCGTTAAATTTCATTCGTTTCAGTTGCTGGCTTCACTTTGCCAGCTGCAGGTGCAACGCCTGCCACTGCAACAATTTGCGCCGAATTTAACAGACAACCAACATCAACTGTAGCAGCAGCAGCAGCCAACGGCGGAAGCGCAGAAATGCAGCTGTTAAAGTATTTTTTGTGTCAAAAAGCGACAGGAAAAACTCTTCAACGAGATACACTACTATAGTCGAGATTGTGCTAAAGAAATATGTAAGAGTTGAATAAAAAATAATTGAGTTACACAAGTTAAAAAATATCAATATTGTTGTATAAATGTGTATTTATATATATTGTATTATAATATGAATTGTATTATTATTGCTTATCAAATTATTTAAATGATTTATTTATTTTTTTTTTTTTAATATTCTTTGGGATCTAATATGTGCAACTAAACAACTAAATAGAATTTATAAATCTTATAATATTTATAAATTGACCAATTTTATAGACTTAATATACATACATACATATGAGAGTAAGGAATATTTGTTTTTTATTAAGCTTTTAAACAAAAATTTCAGAATATTTTTGAGGTCATCATTCAGAAGAAGATTATTCCCAATTTGTATTATTTTTACTTTATTTATTGGTCTAGTTTTTTTCATAATGTTTTATTAACAAAAAATTATTACATATTATTTGTATTTTTTTTATTTTTTAATTTTTAATTTATTAAATGTAAATGAATGTTATGTTTTTGTTATATTAATTATAAAATTTTGACTTTAAAAAAATTTCAAGAATGAAAGAAATAAATTAAAAATATGAAATAAAAAAAAATTTTAAATAAATAAATATATGTATATTTATATTTTTTCTTTTGCCAAGCAGCTTCTGCAAATGTAAGTAGTAGGCTAAGATCCGATAAAAGAGCGCTAACATGCCTATGTCATATGACCTAGATCAATTTGCTTATTTATTGAGAGCATCTTCTTTACTTTATTATCTCTCTTGAGCCATACTAAATCGAAGGCTAACAATTTATAAAGCTTAAACAATAGATACGGTGTGGGTTAATTTTGTTACGGGGAGAGAAGGTTTGCGTGATTGGGCATCGGATGCAGAATTATCTTGAAGCATTTTCAATTATTATCTTATTATTATTATTATTATTTAAAATATTGCTTTTGCTTATACTACTGTATATATTGAGTGAGATGATGAGCTTGAATATATCATGTAGCTACTTTAATGGTTTTCTATATACCATCTAAGATGTATAAATATGAATTGTCTGTCTTGACCTAAGTATGACACTATACCTGATTTATAGTATGCTGAGATAATTCCATGAAGAACATTCAATTGAAATTTAAAATATTTATATAGCACAGGTATTGCATATTTATAATAAATAAATTATAATAAATATATATAAATATAATAAATTTCGATTCATTTTATCTACACTCTCTGTGCACCTTCGCACTTACACTATTTGGATCCTTCGAGAGGGTAGTGTATAGAAATCACAACATGAAGCCATGACTGCCCACATTGTGTCCACTTTTGGGCAGTGGCAACAATGCGCATATCCTGTGCTCGCTGCTGCTGCTGCAGCTGCACGTTTTTGTCTAATGGCTTCCGGCGCACTCATACACACACATACACACGCGCACTACCATACGCACACACACACACACATAAATCTACACACACGCACTTCACGCAAGACTGCTTAGCGCCGCGAATCTTTGTTTTCTGCAGTAACTGCGCGCATATCCGTTTTTATTTTTTTTTTGTCTTCTTTTTTTATTTCGCTGTTTTTTGGTTTTTTGTTTTTGAGTAGTTGGTGCTGTTGCAGCTTGACTTGTTGTGTGGCGTTGACGGCCTTTCAGATTTTTCCAACTTTTGCACATTGGCATCCGAGTTTTGTTTTCTTTTTTTGCAGCTATTGTCCAAGGCTGCCAGCGGGTTCGGTTGGACATGTGCATCTGCGCCTGGACTTGGGCATGGAGTTGAGGTCAAAGTAGCCGCACTCAGCGCAGACAATAAGAGTATTTCAAGCTTTTCCCATTTGCGCCGCCCGATACACTGGCCCGGCTTTGTTTTGCAAACTGCATGTGCTGCTCTGTCCATCAGTGTTACAATTAAGCGCAGATGACCGAAAGGCCACCACCATGGATGGCGGCAGTGGGTTTCCTTTTGATCTTCGCTTCCTTTTGTAGTTACACACAGTTTTCATTATTGTTTCTCTTTTTTTTTTTTTCGCCCCTTTTGACTGCTTTGATGTAAGCTTGGTTTTTCAACTTTGCCGGTTGGCTGGCATTTCCAAACTGTCACAACATGCATTGCAGCTGGACACTTAAAGGTTCAACTGTCTCAAGTGGCCAGTGGAAAGCGTCATACAACAGTTCATATTTGAACGGGGCCAGTTAACGAAGTGTGGGTTCAGCCAAGGCGTCAAGGAGCTTGCTCCAATGGTTATAACGGTAGGCGAAGCTTTTAGCGGAGATAAGAGAATATTTTCATACTGAGATAAAGGTGTAATGAAGCGATCCAGTGTGTATGATATTTTGGCAAATTAAAATAAATAAAAATATGATCAGAGATTTTTTTGTTTATGCTACAGTAAGTAAATAAAAAATGTTATTTAGAATCATTTTTGTATAGCCTGGTTTGGTTATTCGCTGAGTGGAATTTCCTGTGCACGAGTATCAAGCAAGTTTGATGCACCTTGGCCATCAGTTTGTTGGCTTATTCAGGAAGTTGTAATGCAAGCTGCAAGTCGCATCTTTAGCTGGGAAAATACCTGCTGTCCAGCTGGAGGGGGCCAACGTCTGTAAATTACTTTAAATTTATGCATTAAAAAATGGTCGACGAGCTGTCGCATTTAATCAATTTTATTGCTATGCAGCAATCATAAAAGCAGACCGATGCTGCTTTTTGTCTCGTCTTTTTTTTTTTTTTCTTTTTTGTGTTTGTCAGTCTGCATTATGATTTCCTCTTTTTTTTTTTTATTACGTTTGCTGCTTTTGTTGTTTAAAAATGTAAATTTATACATAGCTTTGCCTTATGGCATCCAAGGCCAAAAAAGACGAAGCGAGAGCGAGCGAGACTGACATTTGCCTGATTTATGCGGCAGTTGATGACGCCTCAATGGAGCGCCAAGCAGAGCCATAATCAATTAGCAAATGCCGACTTCCCTTGATGGCGGCGACACGAGTGCTGCTGGCCTTTGTCCTAGGCAGAAGCCAAAAGTGGAGTCACACTGGAGACACTCGTAGACACATTAACTATAAATTCATGTTAATTTACCGCCAAACATGGCGTCAGGGGGAGACAAGTGAGGGCCATAAAGCAGCCACCTCACGGCCCGGTTAGGAGGCACGTGCAATTGCATAAGTTTATCAGCGAAACAAGTAGGGAAAGCAGAAAGAAATGGCAGCCAGAAGTCAGGAAGCCAGATAAGGGGCGTCGAGTGCTTAACGGCCAAGATAAACGGCGCATGGGGCACAAATAATGTCTGGAGATGAAATTAAGCCGCAAAAGTAAATCACAGCACGCGATGCGCACGAAATGTAAATAAGCCAGAAGCATCAGGAGAAGCAGCAGCAGTAGCAGCAGCAGGAGAAGCAGCAGCAGAATGAGGCTGAGGCGCAGCTGGAGCTGCTCTAAGATGATCACACAATGTTTGTTGATGATGATGATGAGCAGCGCTCAATAATTTAGAGAGAAACTGCAGCACCCAGAGCCACGAGACCCCGAGCACACCTTGGGCGGGCGCATCACAAATATTTATGAGCCGACACAACAGCCGGCAACAGGCTGGGGCGAGGGCTGCGCACAGGGTAGATTGTAGGTAGCTGAAACTTTAGTGATTATTACTAACGTGGTTACGTGACTGTTTTGGAAAGTGCCGGAAAATGCGGCACACTAACTATGAGCTTGAGTCTGAGTCGGAGCTGGAGTTGGAGTCGGTGCTGGTGCTGGTGGCGGCGCCCTCGAGCCATCCAGCCGCTTCTACATTATTAACAAGTTTGTGAACTGGCTCTGATTTCTGATTTCTGTCTGCTGCGGCCGCCATAAAAATAAATCCACTGGCCAGCGTACAAATTTGAGGGCAGCCCATCGGAATTTGAGTCAATTATTTATGAAGTTCGCGCTGGGCCAAAGAATTTAATGCGAAATTGCTGTAAAGTGCCATCAACGCTATCAGCGCGGCATTTAACACTAATTCATAATAAGATGTCGTTGACAGTTAACCCATGCACGTGGCCTGACAATGAAATCTCTCTCTCTCTCTCTCTCTCTCTCTCTCTCTCTCTCAGCTTGGCACTTGTTGGCTGTTGTTTAAAGTGACGAAGGCAAACGCCAGCGTGTTCAAACTTTTCACATTCTTTTTTTCTTGGCCTTTCCAACGCTTGCAAACATTGTTCGAGTCTGTAGCTTTCATTCCATTCTTTTTTTTTTTGGCTGCTCCTTTTTTATAAATTTTTTTTTTTTTTTATTATTTTGTGGTTACTTGGGTTTTGTCCTTTTGGGTTTGTCGCGAACGCTCCACTTATGCTCACTCTGGACGCGTGTTTTATGTTGTCTGAGTCTGTGTCTGTGACTGTGGGCTGCTTCATTTTGGTTAGTTGCTGTCGCCCTCGGCAACCTCTACTAACCGCAGCATTTTTTTGGGACTTTCTTTTTTTTTTTTTTATTCTTTGCCAGGCGGAAAGCTGTCATAAGCAGATAAGCTGCTGCAATAAGCCTGAGCTGGGATATATTTGCACTGATTTACGAGATTCATTTTTGCATATGGTAATCGCAAGGGATACGTACCTTGGCCGAGGCCAAAGAGCTAAGTGCGGATCGTTCAACGAACTTGGCCAAGTTGCGAAAGTGTTGCATAGCTTATGGCCATCAAAAGCACTTGAAATTAACGGCTGAGATATGTGTCTGAGTGTGTTCTATTCTGAGACAGTTAGAAAATTTATTACAATTTATCATTGTAAATTTTGTCATGTCAAATGAGAGATCTTCATATCAATTTATTAGTTTCTTCGCTGTTGCATTGTTTTGTTAAATAGCACAAAATATGACAAATATTTTAATGTGCAATTAATTATTCGCTTGAAGTGTGAATTGTGTTTGCTGCATGCTTTGAGCTGTCCTTGAGCCAAAAACTAAAATTTGGATTTAATACAAAATCAATTTTGTCATTGTGAAGCGAACCCCTGCCTGCATTTTCCCTCGAGCCATAGATAGAGCTGCTTCGACTGTATGGAGTCGAGCATGAAATTTAATCAACAAAGTGCAGCGCTTTTTGTGAGCTCTCCTCAATTTGGTTGCCGTGCTTGTTGTTGTTGCTCTGCTTAGTGTGGCAAGCACGCTTAAAATATGTGTCGCCCGCGTGCCAGTCTTTAATGCGGTACAGCGTGCTCGCAGCCAGAGAATATTGTGCAAACATATTTGTTGTTCGCCAATTTATTTATTAATTTTGCGCTTGGCTTTTTGTTTTTTTTTCTTGTTTTTGTTGTTATGTTTTATGCAACCAAAGCGCGTTTCGATTTGCTGCAAACACTTCTGGCGCCACAATAGAGCTGCTTGGTTTGGTTTGGTTTGGTTTGGCTGCGCTGCTGTTTGCCAATTAAATTGGATTAAAAATTCCATTTTCTTACAAAAGCACATACTACATATACGCGAGCGTCGCTGTTTGTTTGGGCCAAATGCGTCAAACCGTTTGCCGAATTGGCCGCTCATTTCATATCCTGGGGCGCTACAGCGCAACCAAATAACCCGGCTACGTGCTCGGCCTTGGCCAGCATCGCATTCAAATCAAATATCGAGCTGCAAAAATTGCCAATGCGGGCTAATCAAAACTGTGCAAATTGCGTTTTTAGCATGCAGAAAAGCAAACCGAGCCAAGCGCCTGCACCAAATGGGATTCGAACGTGAATGATTTTTACATGCCACATGTCTTCGGGAGCACTTTCGCTTGGTCTTAGCAGTTGCATGTGCCTGTTGAAGGGCTCCTTCACATGCGAAAAGTTCCTGGCTACAAGTCGGGTCAGAAAAATGGTTGCCATTGTTGTTGTTGGCAACAATTTTTGCAAAGTGGATGCCCAGGTTCCTCATGAAGTGGCTCTGTACATGCATGTGTGTATAATACATATATACATGTATATGTATGCATGTGTGTGTGTGTGTGTGTGTGCAGTGTCGAGTTTTGTTGGTTTTTAATTAACTTTTGGCTGCAGGATACAACATATTGTGAAAATTAACGCTGCCACACACACACACACACTCTTACACACACATATGCACAAATACACGCTGGGGCAAACACAAACAATTGCGTCTGTGTGCGTGTGAAAATTGCTGGGTATTTTGCTGCATGCGCCACGCCGGCCATTCTGCTCCGCCCAATTCACAACTGGAGCCAGCTAAAAGGTTAAAGATTGCAAAACAAATCAGAAATCGTTTCAGAACTTTTGCAGCCCATTGCGCTCTGGACAGCCCTTGATTAAATGGCTTTATCAAAACATAAGACTAAATTAGATTTTCTTACATTTCCCAAACTCGGAAATATTCAATAAATGAGAGTCAAATGATGAGCAGCAACTGCTTATCTTGTGGCATTCACCTTTCAGTTTCAAAATGAAAATGCAAATTAAAGAAAAATACAAAGTTTGACGAACTTTGAATATCAAATGTTGGTTTCATCCATGGCTGATGAGTTGAATTAGTTTGAAATGCATTATTTGTTCAGAGTTCTTTATGGCTTCGTATTGTAATCAAAGCAAGTAAGTTGATGCTGATTAAATTTTATTTATATATGCGCCTGGCGAGAGAGTTTAGGTTGCCCGTTTGGGCTTCACTATTGAAAACTTAATTATTCAGCTCTTTATGTCTTAAGTGGATTATCAAATCAAAGAGAGATCATGCATATTCATATGGATGTATTTGCCATGGCACAAGTCTGCAGTAATTGAAATATAATTGGCTTGGCTGAATCCACTCTCCGCTCTTCGGGGCAGTAGCTGATGATTGCTTTTAGTTTAAATTCTCTTCAATTCATTGCTTCTATGCATGCCATTCTAATTCGCTCTTACATGAGCATGTAAGAAACACTTTCACTAGGATGATCTTTTATATTATGACCTTGTTGATCACTGAGAGCTACTTACGCACTGCGAGCAACCAAGACAATTTAGCCGATTTAGTCTTGAATGACTGCTGCAGCGTTGTAATATGTCTTTTGAATGTATTGCGTCTGTCCAGCGCCACACCGAGATATTTGTGTGATTTAGTACTCTCCTGTTTAAGTTGACCCCAGGGCAGATAGGCGGGCGGTTCGTAAATGTCACATTATCTTATTTGCCAGCATTTATGCAAACGTTCCGCTTCTGAGCCCATTCCTGGAATGCGGCGATACTGCTGGAGTGCGCTCGTGGCATGTAGAATGCAGCTTCTTTTGGTGAGCATCGCAGTATCGTCAGCATAGGTCGCTATTAACACGTCTCTCGCAACGAGCTCAGTGATTGCAATGTGGGTTGAAGATCGAGTAAAGATTGGGACCAAGGAGGCTGCCTTGCGGAACTACGGCTTCTATAGTTTTAGCAGAGGACTTGCATTCATCGAAAACTCTTTATAATCTCGAACAGCTGTGGTGACAGAAGGCGCTTAGCTTTGTAAAGAAGCCCAGGGTGCCACACTCTGTCGAATCCTTATCTAGAAAATCAATATCTAGAAAAGCGGCGACTGCATACTCCTTGTTCCGTGTGCATGTGAAATGCAAGCTTCCAGTTACTGGAAGTGTTTTTAAGATTCTCATGTCAGGTATATAATGTAGTATTTTAAGAAAAGTTAAGATTTTAGTCTGAAATGTGGATCATTAGTCGTCAAATGTGGATTTGTTTTCTATCAACTCTCAGTTTGTTAACTTCGGCTGCTGGGTTTGTTTGCTAACTCTATTTAAATTCTATTCCTTAACTTCTCTGCCACGGTTTTAAATCAATAACTATTAAGCTTAATTAACAATTGATAAATATTAGGCTAAATTAAGAGTCGTGCTCTGAATTTGCTTGCCTTCGTAACTGATTCGAGCCAGAGTTGCCAAGAAAGTTCTGCAGCTTCCAATATACAGTCTATCTAAAAAATTATACCTTGAATTCGAATTTTTAATGGGTCAGAGAACAATTTTAAATGTGAAAAGCTTCTAAAGCACACTCAATGCATGATTCTGAAGAATAACACACTGAAGATTCTTGATCCCTTAGTAAGCGCATACATAAATATACTGAACACATTCAAATCATCAGCATCAAGTTATTCACATTTGTTGCACTCAGCTTCAACATACTCGAAATCCCATAAATCCCGCTAAAATGAAATTTGGATAGTCATTGGTAATAAAAAATTTTCCACACTCTGCAATTACATGCAATGTCCAATATCCAGCACCAGCAAAGGACGTGCCACATGCAGCATGCAACACGAGCAACCGCAACTGACGCAACAAGCATCACTTAAATTTGACAAAGAGGCGACCAAATGATGGACGGCAGCGCGAGCCTGGGGGCGTTTGGGGTCCAGGAGGCATATGCGCAATTGAAGCTGAACAAAATATTTGAATATATACAAATTGTGGCAAAAATAAATTTTTTTTAAATAAAATCATATTCAATGGGCCACATATCATACGCTGATTTCCTGCGGTCCTTTAGCTGGAATAGTTTAGTTTGGTGAATTGCTTTTACCACACACACACACACGCCACACACACACACCACACACATACACACACACATATACACACATACATTCGTTGCATATTCTCATATTTCATTTCATTCTTTCTTTTTTTTTTATTTACATTTACATTTTCGTATTTGCGCGCAAACAAAATATTTATATTGCTTATTGTTCTTGTTGCACAGCGGGTTAATTGTTGTTTTCATTTCTATTTTTATTATGCTGTTGGATATTGCTGTTGTTGTTGTTGTTGTTGTTGCTTGTTGCTTGTTGCTCTTATTTCAACAAAAGTTAATTAATTGAGTTGTGCAAAGTTTTGGCCATAACATAAATTCAAATTTTAGTGCACAGCTGCAAGCGCTTCTTTGTTATACAGTTCACAGCTGAGGGTATGCTGCCTGATGGACAAGGTTTGCTTATTTGATTTGAGTTGAATGAAATATTTGCCCCTCTTATAATTGAATATATTGAAAAGAGAGCGAAGCGATTGCAGTTGTGTTTACAGCCTGTTCAATTTGCTTTGAAACATTTCTTCAGCATGTAAAACATATTATTCGATCTGAATAACAATATGCCAAGGCTGAAGTCAGCTTCATTGGCTGGCAATTCACATAAATAATTGAATTATGTTCAACAATCTATCAATATAGATTGATTAAGGAGTCTGCTCAACGTATATATGATAGCTCGCCTTGGTCGGCCTTTAACACCTCGACTTAAGCGCCTTTGCCAGTATATTCATTTGCAGTGTGGCTGGTGCTGTTTATAAATTGCATTTACCTTGCCACCACCTACCACCACCTGCACCACTGCAGCCACTGTAGTTAAACTAAACTGCAACAGCAACTGCAGTCATTCAGGGCCACTTGATTGCCGGCGTAGGGCCATAGATTTCCACGGCGAAAGTTTAAGGGGCTGTGCTGTGCCGCGAATTATGGGCATTGTTGAAAAGAGAACGAGGGAGCGAGGGAGCGAGGGAACGGGCAGCCAGTGCAAGTTCTTCAAATTGCGCAAACAAATTTATGTTAACCACATAATCATTGCGCCAGCTGCAGCAGCGCCAGGTTCACAGCCAATTGGCGAATCGCGAATCGCTCATACGCCACGTGTGTGTGTGTGTTTGTTGCAACTGTCGCACTTGCAACTTGCAACTTATCAAGCGGAATCTTTATTTATCGCTTTCAATAAGTTGATGCAACACGGCTGGCATAGCCACGCAGATTGAGCATGAAGCGTGCAGCATGAGGCGTGGGGCTGAGCCACGCAATGCCCATTAAAGGCATTACGCGGCTGCCATTTTTCTTGAGCCACCGACCCAACCAACTGCAACGACTCCTCCCTCTAGCATCTATGTTTGCCGTTAGCTTCTTCTTTTCTGTTTTTATTTTTGCCGTTGTTCATTCGCTTCACTTTTTTTGCGGCAAATTAAAAACGATAAATTTGCACTGCACATGTGAGGAGTGCAGCAGCAGTTTCGGCCCCTGCGACACGGCCATAGACAAATCCGTATGCATCAAGCAGCAGCTTGAGCCCCAGAACAGACCAGACCAGAGCATGGCTGACAAACTGATTTGAACGTTGCTGCCGCTGCTGCTGCTGCTGCTGCTGCTGCTGCTGTTGTTCTCCTGTGGGCATGGCTCTGGTGTCAGCCAAACAAATAGCCAAATAAAAGCTTGTTTGGCTTCGCCACCAGCTTTTGTTGTTGTCGTTGTAATTCTTATTGTTGTTCTGCTTACAACATTGGGCCTGGGCCTGGGCCTGGGTCTGGGCCTGTGAGAAGCGTGCGACAAATTTTTAAGTCATGGCTGCACAATAACAATAAAACAAACGATGTGAACGCGCGCGCTCGCGCCGCCGCAACGAAATATTCTTGAGCCCCTTTTCGACTGACCGGAGGCTATCACCAGTAGCAACAACAACAACAACAACAACAATAATGAGAGCGAGACCAACTGACCGGGCAACCATTGGCCCGGTGGCCATGGCCAGTGGTCAGCGTTCACCGCATACAAGAAATAAATTCGCGACGCTTTTCGACGACAAGTGCCACATAAATTCTAAATGCATTTTCCGGTTTGCCCGGCTTGCCGGCCTTCATGTGTGTTACTCACACACACACACACACACACACACACACACACACACACATTTATATGCAAACGTATTTTAGAATATCTATATCGTGGCTTAAGACCCGCTTGGCTTAGAGCGCGCCTCTGCTGGCATTTCAATTGCAAAAATGCTGCTGCGAAACAATTGCGACATTTCTCTTCTGGAATGCAAATAAAATAATTTGCGGTTTGCACAAGATAAATCAATGGAGTTGTTATTAAAATTGCACATACATTTCAGCTGAAAGAATGCAGACCAATTGGTTGCAACTGACAGCAAGCAGCAACAACTGTCTGTTCTCCTTTCCATTCCATTGGCATGGTCACAGCAATGCCAACTACTACGATCAGAACTTTCCTTTACTGAACTCAGCTGCCAACAATATCAGTCCAGTTCCACGTATTTGGGATAAACGTATTCATAATAAACGGAACTTGACTGTAGACAGAAGCCATTCCACTTCAGCTGCATGCTGAATGAGTCGATTCTATGTAATCATAAATCTTTGATGAAGAGCGCAAAGTTGAATCTGATTAACGAAATTAAAATGAAAAACAAAAATAATAAACAACTTCTAAGAATTTATATGTCATGGAAAGAGCGGAGAGCACTTGATAAATATCAGCGATATATCAAAAGCAATTTAATTTATGATAAATTAAAATATAAAACAAATAATAAATACATGAAGTGGTCTAACACGAATCCTCCTGTCTGTCACATACAGCTTCACAAAAACATCATACCCCGATATTCCATTTTCAATGGGTTTAAAATGAGAAATTTCCTACTCAAGATTTAATGTTATCTTTGAAATAACATAGAAAAGATATTAAATATCTTGGAGTATTTTAATTCAATTTAATTAAGTCTAAATGAATTTCTAAAAACAACAAAAAAAACATTAGTAATATATTTTTAATATATAAAAATTTATATATTTACTTATTTCTTCTGAATTTCTTTTCGCTTTCTCTCATTTGTAATGCAAGCTTTGGCTGCTGCACTAATCCAAAAACATTTCCATATATTTGATTCCCAAGGATGATTTGATAATTCCTCTATTTGCTTTTAGTCAGCGCGCAAATATTGATATATAAAAACATGGCTTATGGGCACAGATTTAGCAAAAGCCCAAAACCAATTTATATATATGTATATGAAAAAGGAACCCAAATGCGTTGCCAACAATGCAATAACAACGTAAAACGCTACAACAACATTGGTAACAAAAAAATAAATAAATAAAAAAATATACATAGGGGTAAACAAGGCAATTACAAAGTGCCAAAATGGCGCAAGCCATAACAGCGACGATTGCTGCCTGCCTGTGCCCGCTCGCTCCGGCAACTCATGCCCACTTACCCCTTGCCTTTGCCTTTGCAATGCCAAAAACAAATAGCCAAAGCTATTTCCATGTATTTATCCATGGTCGATGGTCGGTTCACATATGCATACCCAGCGACCCCAAGGACCCCTGAATGCTGCTGCGGCTTTGCTACTGGCAAACTGTCATCAATTTGGCGAGTGTGTGTGCGTTACATGTGTGTGTGTGTGTGTGTGGCGTTTTGCCAATGGCCATATTGTCAATATGTATTGAAACTCACTCAAGCTATTAATGCTGAAAGCTTTTACGGCCACTTCAGGCAGCAGGCAGCAGGCAGCAAGCAGGAGGCAGGCAGCAGGAGGCAACGGCATGGTAACTGGGTGACCGCAGGCGGCAGCAGCTGGTGTCAAATTCAAAAGTGGCTTGCTTTATATATTTTCGTTATTTTATTTGTATTATTTTTTTGTGGATGCAACTAACAAAGCCCTTAGCCAAAATATAAACATGAACTTTCGATTTGAAATATGAGTCGTGCACATATATTTCATGAGGTGCGATAGCGAGCGTGGAGCGGAGGCTTCAATCTTAAAGTCTGTCTGGCAGAGCGCAAAGTTGTTAGACGCACGAATTTGTAGATAAGAACTAAAACGACAGGATCTGTCTGCACAGGACGCACAGCTGGACAAAGTGTGCGGAAAAACTACGTTTAGCGGCGCGGCCAGACATGCAAAGAGCACCCCGAGCTCAGAGCCCAGAGCCCAGAGCCCAGAGAGAAAGAGACACTGAGGCAATCGCCGGGCAGGTCTACAATTGCGAACTTAACGTGTCAATGGCAATTTCATGGCGGCCAAATGGTGGGCGGGGCAGAGCGTCCAACAGCTGAATACACAGAGTCTCTACAGAGCCAGCGATAAAGGGCACGAATTGAAAGCAAATTGTTGGGGCAAGCCAATTGTCTGGGAAAAGTTCTTCAAAAAGTTTCACTTTAACTTGAACAATTGACTTTTTTTCTGTGATCCCAATGATTGTTGTTGTTGCCATTGCCATTGCTGGTTGTCCTATGCCCACGGCTACATCCACATCCACACCCGCATCCGCACCCACATCCCAAACACTTGACTTGCGGCCAAAGGCAAGCGGTTCCAACTGCTTCAACAATTTTTATATACATATATATCTACATCTTAGCACAATTGAAACATGGCAGCGTTTCTTGGTATTGAAAGGTTTGCAGTCAAGTTATTGTTATTGTTATGGCTCTTGTTGTTGGTGTTGCTGTTTGTATTGCTATTGCTGTTGTAGCAAATCGACGTCTTCAACACCAAACAAAGACAGAGAGAGAGAGAGAGAGAGATGCGATTGCTGCCTGCTGCTGCTCATGAAACTGTAAGCGCAAAAGTTTGCTTTACTTTTGTGTCACGCTCAGTTGCCTGCCCTCGCCGCCTGCCAACGGGCTGAAGGCAGGGAAAGCGAAAGGAAAATTGAAAATGCTCATAATTTGGCTGTAAAAGATTTCAATCGTGAATCGTGAAAGTTTACGCTGCTGCTGCGAGTGTATTTCTACTGATTTTACAATTGATTTTAATATAGATGCCGACAAGCACAAAGAGATAGAGCAAGAAGCGAGCAGAGCTCCGAAGGGTGCGACGAAAGAAATTTGGGAATGTTTAAGTGGCAAAAAGTTGTAAATATCTTGTCGATTCAATCGTGCAACTAATTGAAATTTGCTAATGAAATTGTTGGGAAAATACAAATTAATTCTTTTACTGATTTCTAAATAAATTTTCCTTTTTGCTTCGTGAAATGAAATTTGTTTGATTTGCTGACATAGAGAATTGTTATTTTTTGTGATTTCAGAGAATTTATAAAAAACCTAATTTATGTGTAGAATTTTTATTATTTACTTAATTCGATTGCTTACTATCCTAACTCAAACTAGTTTACAAGTTCAAAGAAGAGAAAAAAATATGAGAAAATATTTAATGAAAATTGCAAATTTTAATTCTTCTTCTTTTCGAAATTCAAGTTAACAGTTACGATCATCCAAATATTAGATATAAAGTGTAAATGATATATGATAGATGTTCTATATTGATATTTTCAATTCCAGAATCGTCTTGCTAACACATCTTTTGCAGAGCACTAGATGTATGGATTGTCTGTTTTGCAGTAAAGACTAACATGAAAGAACTAAATTAAATAAAAAAAAGCGCTAGCAAATATAAATTAAAAAAAAAAGACTAAAATTAAGATTAACATGAACATTCTATTGTATTTGTGTAGAAAATAATTAAATATATATTATTGTTTTTAATATATGTATTATAAATTAAAACGTATTGAGCAGAATTTCGCAAATAACAGTTATCCATTTCATTCTTTACGCTCTATCCGCGAGATCAACTGAAAAAATCATATTCACTCACTCTCGCTCTGTTCAAGCGATTTCGTTTCTCTTCGTTTTGGTTTTCGGTTGAGCGATTTGAGTTTAGCTATTCGTGAGACGCTCTTTGGCCGATCGTTTAGGTAAGTGATACGATTTACGCTCTTACATTGAGTTTCGTTAACTAAGCTAATTACTCAACCAGTCATTTCAAACGATCTTCATATTCTCATCCAAATGTACACGATGATACTCACAGACTCTGAAAGCCAACGAAGCGGTCGGCGAAAACCTGAGCGAAACAAAAAACTGAACGATCGCTAACGAGCTCGTTGAAGAACCGACGGAATTGTTTGTTCACTGAGTTTTTTCTCTCTTTTTTGTGAGTGAAAGAGACTTATATGCAGGTATTAAGATACGATCAAAAGTTATTTGCAATGATATATATAAGCTTATGATGTGGATGCTGGTGGAGTAGGCGAAGTTAAATTCAACGACTATCCAACTTTCAGTTTTTTATTTGCATTTTTTAATCTGCCAACTTGTGGACTGCACTGTAAGACATCCCATGGTATTGAATTCAACTTTAATTTATCTTTATCAAATTAGAAACATTTTTAACATTTGTTAAATAGAATAATGATTCAAAAGATTTTCAATTTATTAATTTAAATTTGAAAAAAAAAAAAAAACAAAATAACAATTTCTTTACTCTTTACAGAATATGAATAATTTAATCAACAAGAAATAAATAACACAATAAAACAAAAAAAAACTTTCCTACATTTTTATCTTATTGAAATAATTTCTCAAATCGGCAAAAATCCTTTTCTAGTCTAAGTTGCTGCATAGCAAAAATATTTATTAATAAAAACTATAAATAGATTTTCATTTGATAAAATCGATTTGTAAATAAAATATATAATAATATTATGTACTAAATGAGAAATGAGTTAAGGAATACAATTTAACACTGCTATAATTTCACAACAACATTTGCCTATTCGACGAATATATATCAATATGATCTATTATTAGACCAACAAAACCTACCTGTAACACACAGTCAGGTGCTTTATACGGAAACAACTGTCATGCAAAAGCAAAGCTCAAATAAAGCTGTGCAAAGGGCCGCCAGCTGAATCAGTGGCTGCTCCCACATGCTGTCAAGCAGCCAGACAAATCTCGGCAATGAAATGAAGAGCCCGTGAGATTCGCAGCGGGCATGGATGGTATGTGGCATGGGACAGAGTCGTGACAGTCGCGCTTAACTCCCGGCAAATGCTCTGATTAGCCAGAATTCTTGCTTGCCATTGAAGTGGTTGTCAATGAGTGTGGGTTGCAGTCGCTTCAAGCAGTGCCTGCTGATGAGGTCGAGTTTCAAACAATAACAAACGAGATTTTAGGGATTTATGATGTCGCTGGCAGCGAGGAATGCGTTGAGTCGAGTCGACTGAGGCGGGTGGGCGGGCATTCGGGTGGGCATTCGGTTGGGCTGGCAGTTGGAGGCCTTTTGTATTGTCAGCTTTCAAAACTCAACAATTCTCTCGATTTGTTTGCGCTTTGTTTGTCGTTGCCTTTGCATACAGACAATCAAATGTTCGTCGTCACTCATACGCCACGTTGCCCAGCTCGTTAGCTGGTTAGCCGGCTTGCTAGTTGCCGTTGTCGTTGCTGTTGTTGTTGTAGTTGTTGTACCAGTCTGGCCCGCCCGCTTGTAACAATATTTATTCATGTTAATTAAATTGTGTGAATATCACAATTTTCCATATGACTGCGCACATTTATTGTCTTTCAATTTGCGGCTATTCCGCTGTCCTTCTCTATACTATTTATATATTTCCTTCTCGCTTCAACTATCTAAACGTGTGTGAGTGGCATTCATAGAATATACTAGCTGAAATCTGTGCATAAGACTCTAAGCTAATTGTGTTTTTTGTTTGGGTCTAAGCATGAAAACTTAAGCAAAGTTTCTATATATAAGCTCTAGACTATATATAAAGACGTTTAGTTGCTGAAGCTAATGTGTCTTCGGAGCTGCATTTATTGCGGCTTACCTAGTCATCGCGCAGGCTTTCATTAGCGGCGACTGTGTAATTTGCTTTGGCCATGTTTTTTCTGATTGTTATCCTTGAGGTCTCTGAAGGCGCAACGCATGCAAAAATAACCAATAATTTCTTTTCAATTTCCATGCTGCAAATTGCACGCAAGGCACAGCCGGGACCGGAAGCCAGCGCCAGGCTGGCCAAGTTACTACCAAGCTAGCACATCTCCAAGCCTTCATATCGCCGCAGCTGACACAATAATTTGAAAGCAATTTCAAGCGCCAAATGTCCCCAGTCAGTGTCTGCCATTGTAAAAATTGTCAAATTCGCACTTTGGACATTTGGAGTTGTGTCAGAGGCGAGTGGAGAGAGGGGAGAGGAGGGATGGTGCGAGTGACAATGGTAACCGGAACAGGGACACATAATACAATTTTCGGCACACTGCAATAATATTTCAATATGTAATTTGGCAAATTCTACTTTGGCCCAGCTCAACACAAGCATTGCTGGAGTTCGAATATGTGGATCTGCCTGTGCCACGACTCTGGCTGTGGCTGTGGCTGTGGCTGTGGCTGTGGCTTTGGCTGTAGCTATGATAATTTCCCCTAAGAACGCAGCATTAACACGAGACGCAGTTGGCCGATGGCCAGTTCTGAAGCTGAGTGCTCAGAGAGTTGAGGGGTGGCAATGCGAGAAGAAGAGCTGATGGTGAGGAGAGAAGAGGGGAGGAGCGAAATGGAGTGGAGTGTCGCATCGCGTTTAGTTGGCAATGCGTAAGCCATATTTGCATGCGCAAGTAAAAAGGTTTCTTGCTGCAGGCAAATTGATCCCAAGTCCCTGGCTTATGAAGGACACAAACTCAACTACAACACTCATTGTGGGTGTGGCATAACGGGGCAGTGTGGCATATAATAAACGTTGCTGCATTTTGAACACAAAAAAAGAAAAACTTAAACAAAAAATGACAAAGAGGAGGAAAAACAACGGCTACCAACTTCAAGAAGGAACCGACGACGGCGACACAAAAAGCCAACTCTCAAAGGACCTGTGACAGGATAATGCATGCTTGCATTTTAGATGACAATAATGTATTTTTGTTTTAAGGGTAATTTTGCAAAATGCTTTTTCCGCTGCTGCTGCAGCCATTACCGCCCCTCTCTCACCCGCTCTCTCTCCTTTCTCTTTACTTTCTCTTCACCTCTCTCGCTATTTGTCTCTTTATTTCATCTCCGTAGACTTTGGGGAATTTCATTATAAAATAAATATACAAAAAGTTTTCCTATTTCACCGAAAACACACAAAAGATATGGAGAAAAAATGCAAGTCGAGACGCGCTCTTAAGCTGCTTAAGATTCGTTGAGCCATGGCTCAACTACCAGAGGCAAAGTGTCATTAAATGTCGCTTATTTTATGTGCATTGCCGAAACACGCGCATTCATACAACTATTCAAAATATGAATTAAATTCACGGTGTGATAGCTTGACAGCTATTCTGAAGGGGACATCCGAACGGGTAAAAAGTACTTAAAACTCTGCAGTTAATTAAACTCGCGTTTAAGTCGCGTTCAGTTGCAAAAGTTGCGTCGTCGCCGTTGCCGTTGCTGTTGCTGTTGCTGTTGAAAGGCAACAAACATATTTTTTATGCTTTCTACATTTTTTATGGCCCAATAATTTTTCAATTAGAGCAGCAGCCATTCTGTCTTCTGCTGCCAAGCAATAAATGAAATGCTGCAATGGCCTCCACAGCGCAGTCTTCGCTCTGCTCCAAATTAACAGACATTTAGTGCCAGACGGTGACGGTGGAGCGAGCAGTGGACCCGCTGACTGCAAGTATTTGTAAATTATGTTAATGACAGCACATTGACTTTATTATGGCCATAGTCGATGCTCAAGAGGCCGAAGGGGTTGGACGCGGGGCGGCCGAAGATGATGCAAATTTAGCAGATAAGTTGAAGAGTTAACTCAGCTCAGCTCAGCCGTCGTAACAAAAATAGAACTTTGGAACATTTTTAATTCCATTAAATTTCCATAGGATGTTTTTGAATAAAACTAAATGATTATTTTGGTAGAAAATGCAACAGAAACTTAATTATAATTGAGAATTAGAATTGATAGTAATTACAATATTTTGTATGAAAGCACAAAGTATGGAGTTGGTTTTAGTAGAGTGCAATGTTATTTCAGTATGAACGTTTTGTTATATTGAGGGCTTAATATTGTATCGCATCAATATATCTAAATGTTACAGCGGAGAGGCTGTTTAAAATTGAGTTTAAAATATTAACATGGGGAATTTAGGTCACAGCTACAACTTTCATGAGAGAGAAAATCAGGGAGAGAGCGAGTGTTAAAGAGTTAAATGAAAAAATGCCGGATTCAAAAATTGAAAAGTTTATTTATTAAAATCCTAGTGCTTATATACCTTATAAATATACTTCCAGGCACTGGAAGGCTACAATAAATTCCATGCACACAAGTGCACAGATGTTTGTCAAGTGTCTCTTTTGGTTTTATTTATTTATTTTATACAAATTAAAATTAAAGTGAGTTATTTTTAAATATAAAAATAGTTTATAATACTTATATAACAATTAGATTCGCTTCGCTATATTAAGAAAGACCATTCAATAATATGACTAAATCTAAAGCATTTTTTGTCTTCAGGTTGTTCTACAGACAACAGTGTCTAGTGAGTCTAGCGAACTCTTATTAACATTTTTATTTTGTACATTTGCACATTTAATTATACGAATATTTAGAAATTAAAAGTGTTTGCAAATTATTCAGTGGATTTTGCAGAGGTCAGATTTCTGCAAGTATTTTCGCAGGAAGAAGTCCTGGAAATAAGCACTACCAGACTTTTTGCTTTCGGAATTTCTAAAATCTGTAATATATATTATACAATTTGAATATTACTTGAGTTAAAGATAACAAAAGAATGAAATAATTGATAATTGACTTCTCGCCTTCTTTCCTTGCTTTTGAAAAGTATTTTTAAAAGAATAACTAACTTTTATATTTTATATGAGGTAGCTAACATCTATATTTTTTCACTTCCATCTGTTTGCAATTATTGGAATATCAACTCTTTTTAAATGAGGCTTGGCTTGCTTGGCTTTATTATTAAAGCTTCCATGAACTGAGTATGGAATAAATAAATATGAACAATGAAATATTTCAAATTTAAAAAGTCGGGCTTTGTCAAGTGATTGAAATTTATGGCCAACCCATGTCATCTATCAGTAGAGCTGAAGCTGGGGCCAGTTTAAAGACTTTGACTTTAAGCACATTCCACATGGCTAATCGATTGGCCTTCGTTTGGCTGCTTCACGGGAATTAAGTGCGAAGCTCTATAAGAATACATGTAGACCGGCCTGTTGTGCGTTTCCGGCGGCACTTCTGACACCCAACAGCTGCCTGATGGCGTCTGCTCCGTGTCTGGGGCTAATCCTCGACAGGCACGTTTTCGTGTGCCGCTTCAACTTGCAGCCGGGGAAACGCACAGGTCACATACGGCGTGGTGGCAGCGGCGGCGTTGTTTGCTTTTCATTTCCTTGAACAGCTGCCATTCGGTCGTTGTCCTGTCTATATCAATGGGGCTGAAAGCTGGAAGCAGAGATCTGTGGCAGCCGGCAGCAGTTGGTAAATAAACAGAAGCAACTTGGGCAATCGCTGAGAATATATATTTTGCCTTTCTTAGAGTTTCGTCTTGATGCTTTCGGTCGCATTTTTATGCGCTCGCAGCGACTAATTTGCAGGACAATTAGAAGGTCGCTGGCCAGGACCAGACGACCGTTAATGAAAGCGCGCGATAAGAAATTTTAACGAATGTCAAATGAGCGACTGGGACCTGGCCCTTGCAGATGCCAGATGGCAGCTGGCGACTAGCCGATGGCGGATGGCAGTGTCTGAAAAGTAAAGTAAATGTTTACACAGAAAAATCTGAAAACTGAAAATTTGCATAATTTGTCAATGTGCTCGAGCTTGGCTGTCTGCGTAGATAAGTTGCAAATATTATTCATGGCTTTTTGGCTGGCCTCCCTTTTATTTTTTTTTTGGCTTTTTTGTTTTGGCCATTGTGCTGGCCGAGCGTGGGCGCAGATCGCCGATAATGTCACATGTGCCTGCCAAAAAGTGGACGATAGTGTCCGTTTGCTGTCAAAGTGGACGCCGGTTGCATTCGAGGTGTCCTGCGTTCAACAGGATGAAAAGGATATACCGGCTGTGCATGCCACAGTTGCCATGGATGGTTGTGGCTCTAGTTGTTGTTGTTGTTGTTGCATTGTATCGTACTTTTAGCAGCCGAGAGAGAGAGTTTGTTTCGTGCTCGTCGGCCTCGTTCGCAGCGTCGGCTCTAACTGCGATACAAGACACCAACAACTTTCGCTCTCGAACGTAACGGCCACGTCGTGTTTTATTCTGTATCGTGTTTATGTTTACGTTCTTGTATTGTGCCCGCCTGCTCCCCCTCTAAACAAATGGTAAACAAAGCGCAGTGGCGTCGTTATCGCCAGGGTTTTGTACTTCAACTGTTCGCTAATCAATCCAGTTAAATTTGGAGTGCCGCCATTTTGTTCAGCTATCGAAATTATTGTCCTGCACATATTGAATAGTGTAGCCACCTCCCAGTTGGGTATATAAGCATCCGTTGTCTTTACATAGTCCCGAGTTGAGACTCCGCCTCTGTGTTGTATATGCAACACATTGGTGCTGCTGCTGACGTTTTACTGGCGCCTCTCGTTGTGTTAGTGAGACGCGTTGCAGCATGCTGAGAGTAGAGAGCGCACAAAAGTATGCTCTGAATTCGTGTGCTTCGGTGGTGGATTCGTCCACTCGTCCACACACATACACATAGAGGATTGCTTGGACGGATTTGCTGAACATGCGAAATGCGCTACAGCTGGCAAACTTAAATATATTTTATTCTATTCTAGATTTATTCTAGTTCAATAAAATATAGAAAATATAAATATATAAATATTCCTTTTGATCATCTTTAGAGTCAGCTTTTGGTTCTTCAAATCAATCAAAATTGACGATCATTGATATATCTATATCATCTATATTGTAGCGCACATTTGGATTTTATAGCCTTACCACTTGCTGCAGCTAGAGCTATCAAAACAGAGCGCACTTTGTTTCAACGGCAAAGAGTTGCTCTCATGTAATGCTTGAGCTGCAGCTGAGCTGAGCGATGGCTACAACTTGGCTTGGCAGCAGCCGGTGGTGGCTTCGTCTTTTGACGACTCTCTGGCATAGCATCTTTAGCGGAATCGTGCAAATTAGCATATCAAATGCCATGAATGGCACAAATCAACGGTGAGCGGAGGGCGGTTACTTTGCACTGTATGTGTGAGTGCATGTGTATGTGTGTATATATATTTATTACTCATACGCCGCATTTCACGAACGAATGAGCGCATAAAGGGGCGGTGCGACAAAGCGTGCATAGTATGAGTTGGTACAATTGACGCAGCTTTCCTTTTTAAGCAAACACACACACACACACACACAGCTGCATATACTTGTGTGTGTGTGTGTGTGCGTGTGATTTAGTTGCACATGATAATGTCAACCACAGTGCGCCTTTTATAGCTGCCTAGCTGAAATTTTTTGTTCGCTGCTTGGGTTGGCCAGTGTTAATGTGTGTCTGTGTGTGTTACTGTGTGTGTGTGTGTGTGTGTGTCCACGCTTTGCGTGCTAGTGCAGCTGCGGCGCTGCCAGGGCGAACTGAACTACCTAGCGCCGACCGCCCAGTTGGCTCTTCAGTGTTAATTCGTCGACACGAGACGCTGCGTTCCGCTACAAAGTCAACGTCAACGTCTGCTGTGATTGTCCTGAGCCGAGCAACCGAGCATACGGTAAAAGTGCGTATATCCTTGTGCTGTTGTTGTTTGTTGCCGCCAACGTCGCGAGTTTTGTTGTGCTCTTGCAGAAAGGAGCTCGATACAACACTAACTGTGTCACTCCTCAGCCGACTTGCTGCCTATGTGTGTGAGTGTGCGTATGTGTGTGCTATTGCTGTCCTTGTGTTAGTGTAGGCAACCGAGAGGCGCGTCGGCTCATGCAATTGTTTTGCGCCTGCGAATGAGTGTGAGTGAGGGCGCTCTCTATTTGGTTCTTCCCGTTGTATCTTGTTTTCTTTTTTCCTATTTTGTTTTGCATTTACCCACGTGCCGCCGCTCGGCCTGGTACTCACTTGTTTATTATGGCCTCGCTCTCACAACACAAATAAACAGCTGAGAGACTCAGCTGAATGCCCAACGACGTCGATCGCTCTCCGTTAGAGCTCGGCTGACCTTGAAGCAAATTTAATATTGTGAATAATTTTTGATTGAAATATATAAAATTGTTGGCAATTAATAATAAAATTAAATATAAACACTTTTGTAGAAAATTAAGAGATTTCACTCCGCTAAATATATTATTATATTATTTAACTATTTATTATGAATATTGAGTGTCGAAATGGTCAAGAATTAGAAATTTAATTAAATGAATCTCCACGCAAATTATTGAAATGCAGTATATCACTTCACAATTTACATACATACAAAAATAAACAAATATCCGTTTACAATGTAAGCCGAGTATATTTTTTTTAGTCAAATTATTTCTAAATGCCGTAAGTTTGAATCGTACATTCCAAACGACTGCCCATATGAATCCCTATATAATTTCCGTTCACAGATCAAAATCAACAAGTTATTAAACTGAAGGAGGTGGAGAGGTGAGCCTCATTCAACTTGAAGTTTTAAAGCAACAAATATATTGTGATCTTTTATTATTTAGTCAAGTAATAATTATTAATTATAGATAATTAATCAACATAAAATGTATATGAGTGCGACAGTTATATTATTACTCTATTTAAAGCATTATTAATTTGACAAGTATAAAAGTTGTGCAGAAATATCTGGCCTTTCGCATAAATATTACAGAAAATTAACATAAAATAAGTTGATTAAAATACAAATACAACATTAAAAAGAAAAAATTTAAGTAATTACAATCTTAAGACTATAACCAAATTTATTAGAAATAAACGTATGCAACCGGCATAACGTGGCAGAAAGGAGGCGTGACGTATTAATTCAATTCGATAGACGCTGATAAATGAAGCTCACATTAGAGTTGGCTTTAATGACTTAACTCTTGAACATTTCAGAATTAACTAAATTGAAAACATAATATAAACTGATGACTGTGTGTGTGTGTGTGCATGCACTATGGTACACTGATCATTGACTTAAGGATATATTTTATACATTAATTTTAATGCATATATTTTGTGGGTACATTTAGAAAATCTACCATAATCAAATCAAAAATTTCTTACTTCTTTTCTCAACATTATAAAAGAGATACTATTTCATTTTAAATAATACTAATTGACCGATAAGTGTTTGCAAACTGGAAAGAAGATGCATGACATATTTAATGAGTGCCAAGTAAAGCCTGCAAGTAAACATTTACTTGTTTTAAGAAAAATTCATTAGATATTGGCAAAATATATGAGTTCTGCATATAACAAAGAAGAAGATTATAAAAAGCAATTTGTTTTTAGTGGCTTTCATATTATGAAAATTATATAAAGTTCTTTGATCTGGCCAACTGTTTTTGTGTATTTCATTTATGAAATAAATTAATTTGGAATATCAATTTGTAGAATCTGCGGTATTGGGATATCAAAAGTGTCATAAATAAATAAATAAATAAAGAATGCAAAAAATAGATAAATAAATAAATAAATAATAATAATAATAATAATAATAAAAAATTTCTATTTTGTTATTAAGATTTTTTTGCGTACAAATTTACAAAATATTTGTATGAATTTGCATATAAGAATTGAATTTGTTTGACATGCCAAAAGACAATAGTTTATCAATGCCGAATCGGCGCGGAAACAAATTTCCGGCTGCACATATATTTCTGTAGAATTTATATATTATGGATTTTTTAATGGATATTTAATACAAGCTGAATTAATTCACTCACTTGATCTATTTTTTGATTCTTAACTATTGGAGAAAAATAATTAGAACAATTTTAAAGAAAAATAAATTAATGCTTCTAAACTAAAATTATAATTGAATGATAAAAAAACTCATCGTTTCTATTTAAATTAAAAAATCAAATAAATGTCTGAAGACACTTTTGAGCGTTAGAAGGTTAAATGAACTGTAGATTTGAATATCCACAATATTTTGGAACTTTGCCATTTTATTGTAAAGGACACAGAACTCTCGTTAGAAAGCTTCTCAATTTTTACATGTAAATCCAGCAAGCATTTTCGACGAGTCGCATTTGTCACATTTTTTTAAAATCTGTTTTGACTTTTTTCGACACATAATTTAATCGTATGAGTTTCTTCCTCGAGTCATCTTTTAATCAATTATTCGAAAGAAAATGTTTCTTTTTAAATTCATTGAATTTTAATTTATTTTTTATTTTTTTTTATTTTTACATATTTTTACATATATAATAGATTTATTTTTATACTGCATTAAATAAAAAATAAATAAATAAATAAATAAAATAAATAAAAATAATAAAATTAATAAATAAAAAAAAAATAGTAAAATATATAGTCATATTTTTTTAAATAAACATATTACTTGGCCAGATGCAGAGTTAAGTATTTTTCATTAACTTCTCATTAAATATTACTTAACATATACATATATAAAATAATATTTAATTTAAACGTCTACGTTTTGCCGGACTATCGTTTGCATACACAAAAATGCTATTGAAGAACTGTGTTCATTTCCTTGTCCGTGCATTTGAATTTCACATCTAAAAGGAAAAGGAGAAATATTATTATATTAACTGATATTTGTATTTATAATACTTGATTTATGAATGAGAAAATTTGCACATTTCGACATGTGCTTCATTAAAGGAACCGTATAGATCCGTCCGATTGTATAAGATAACATTCGCGTTTATATCATTCCAGAGAGCAGAATATGATAGGACTGTCAGATTGCAATGATCATATTTCAATCATCTGCAAGTTCAATTGGCGATCGTTTTTCAATTTGTTTTTGTATTCTCAACAAATCATATTTGGAGCATATGGAAGTGCCATTTATGAGTCTTCTTTCGATCACCCATGAGATTAATCATTTTTTAGTCATCAAGGGGACTCAACAAAGACTTCTCAAGACGATTTCTATTAAAACAGTCTTCCACATGCTTGCTGGGAAATAATAAGTTAAATAATATCTAAATCAATGTTCAGAGGAACTTTGCCTGGAATATTGCTAAAAATATCTCGTTTTTTTTTTTTTTTTTTTTTTTTTTTTTACATACTTACAAATTCTTTTGTCTATATAAAATAATAAGAAATTATACAAAACAAGTAAGGAGGCTACGAGATACCCTGAACCCTGCAAAAAAATGATACTCTTCATCTTTACGAACCGCGCTCTGCTAACCGCGCAGTTGCTGCTGTGGCTTGAGGTGGGTTGGACTGAGCTTTGCACGCTTATAACTTCATTTCTAGATGGACAATCTTCATGAAACTTTCGGAATATATTAATAGAATCTATGTATCTATTTGTCAAATTTCAAGTCTCTAGTATTTGAAGTGCTTTTTTTTTTAGTTTGGGGCGAAGAGGGCATGGCATCCAAAATCTAAAAATCTGCGTATCCATAATATCTATCTAAATATATAAAGTTGAAGTCTGTAGCTAAAACGGTGTGGAAGTTAACCCAAAAAAAAAACTTGAAAAATTGAAACGAATTTTCGATATTTTTTCGATAATTTGGAAATGGGATGAGTTATCGAAAAAAACAAAATAAACTTGTACTGCGTAACTAACATACGAGTGTTTATGTAAAAATTTCAGCTCTCTAGCTTTTGTAGTTTCCGAAATCTCGACGTTCATACGGACGGACAGACGGACGGACGGACGGGCTAGATCAACTTTTCTCGTCACCCTGATCAAGAATATATATACTGTCTGCCATGCCTCCTTCTGCCTGTTACATACATTTAACAAAACAATTACACCCTGATTTTCCATTTTCAATGGGTTCAGGGTATAAAAATTATTGCTCCAAGTTCTTTAAATTTGGTTTACTTGCCATACAGCTTCTTCAATTGAAAAGTGGCTCATTAGGCATGTATATTGAATAAAGTTTGAAAACTTGTGGAATATGAAATGTTTAGCGAACTAAAAGTATCTGTGGCTTGTGGACTTTTAACCCCAGTTTATCTCTGGTCCATGTACTCATATCACAAACACAATTTCACGTGGTATTTACTTATTTATACAATGAGTTTTTAATGTAAAATTGAAAAGCTTTTGAATTGGAATTATTCTAAGCTCTCTGCTGGCAAATAACAAAGCAAACTAAGTGTGATAGATTTGAAATTACAAAGCAGATTACATATTTTAATACCCCATTTAAATCTCGTACGTTCACTTGGCTCCTGGTATATAATTTATGGAAAAACTTTACAACCCAAAGAGAGATTTTTTACCCGATGCTTCATTAATTTATGAATACCAAATTGTATGCTGACATTGGCCAACAAAAACTATTTAAAACTTACGCCTGCGACAAGGGTCGTGCCCCAATCCCCAATCCCCCACAAGCTAACAGCTAACAGAAATCAACAGTCCGACCAGTATCCAGTATATCCCCCTGCCCCGACCCCAGCCCAATTCAGTTTGGTGCATGATTGAAGTACCCGCATGTGCGGAACATTTTAAATATTTACAAAGATATTTCAAAAAACGCTTTTGGCATGTTTTGTTGCCGTTGCCTTTGCCGTTACCGTTGCCGTTGTTGGCATGGTCAGAGGTCCACAGTTCTGCAGTCGTTCAGCTTGTGTCGAATGGTTTTTGCTCACTTTTTGGTCGGGAGCCCAAAGGGGAAGTTCAACTTCAAATGCGGCATAAGGGCAACGTTTGCCAAGGGCCAGCGGGTGGAAGGCGGATGGCGGTGGGGTTGGGGTTGGAGTTGGACGGCGCGTCACTTGAGCGCGTGTGTGTGTCCTTTTAGGCAAGTGTCAAAAACCGTTGGTCAAAAAACCGTATGGCAATTATTCAACACAATTGAATATGAAGTGTGGCAAAGGCAGCGGACCCAGCCCACGCAGCATGCGCGGGGCTCGAGGGCGGGAAGCAAAAAAGTTGCAGCGCTTGGCAAATAATGAAAAATACACCCACATCAGTATTTTTTGGCTGTCTGCACTGGCACCCACACACACAGACACACAGACACACAGACACATGTACACCTACAAAGACAAACACAAATAGCAACACACACACACACATGGAAACACTGACAACATTTCCGCACCCTTTTCATGCCAGAGATGCTGTTGCTTTTGCTGTTGTTGTTATTTTTGTTGCTCTTGTTGCTGTTCTTGTTGCTGTCGCTGTGCAGTTGCTGCCGCCTGGCAATTTTTCGGTGATAAAATATTTAAATTTAATTAAGGCCACCAACGAGCAACACGATTTCCGTGCCATGGTCAAAGCAGGGTGTTGTCCATGCTGGCCAAGCCAAGAGGAGTCAAGAGCCCCTCTCCAGTTTCAGCATGCCGTTCCCCTCTCCTTTTTACTGCTGCCCGTACATTTGCGGGTGGTGCGTTTTGGAGGCTTTCGGGATTGGCCAAGAAATTCATTAAAAATTTTTGCTTTGATGTTACAAAATTCTTTTTCAAAGTTTTTATGTACTTTTGGCTTTTGTGCAAGTGGCGCATGAATCTCCCACGGCAACAACAACAACATCAGCAAAAACAATAGCAACAACAACAAGAACAACTACAGTCACATCTTGCATATATATTTAGAGGCAAACTGAGCTTAACCACTTTCCATCTGACCATATTTATTTCAGGCAGCACACTATTCGCTTTGTAATTAAGCTGAACAACAGCCAAAACTCTCGTGTGCTGCTTCTTCCTGTTAGATAAGTTCAGCTTTGGCAAACATATTTTTACGAAATTTAAATTGAACACTCTGGCAAATTGTTAGGAAAACAAAAGTTTCTCTTGCTGCCAGCTCAATCGCCAAAACTTATTATGCTTACATATATTTCTATTAGTTGTTGTTGTTGTTGTTATTATTGTTGTTGTTGTTGTTGTAGTTGCTGCTGCTCCTTCTGTTGCTGTCTTGTATCTTAAACTATTTGATATGTTCGTGGGCTTGCAGCACTTGAAAACTTTTGATCTAGAGCTACGAGCTTTTTTTCTTTTGCGTTTGGCTTTTAATTTTGTGCAAATATTTTTCATTGTGCGTTTGAAGTATTTTTGGAATTATTAGAAAATATTTTTAATGGTCCCAAACAATGTTCGTGTGCCCCGAAAAGGTGCCTCGAATATTGTGGCAAGCTAGCAGAAATATGTGCATGGCTTAAGCCGGCGCTCGTCTGACTTCCTCAAATTAGAAAAAGTGCAGATGTTAAAGTTTTTAGAGATTAGGCGAAAGTCAACAAGCGCAAAGTATTAAAGTCTTGTTAGCTGAAAGAGAATTACGAAAATGTTGGGCAAATATAAATGATTTAATTAAATCGTTGCAAACTTGACAAGCATTAATAAGCAACATCCTTTGGGAATTGCTAAGTTGAAAGATACATTATTTGCAGCTATTCTCCTGCCCTGCCAACTGGATTGAAGTGTCTAAACAGATACAATTTGATTCGGCATTTAAAAGCAAATGTCGAGGCCTCTATTCATCTATACATGACTAGAATGAATTTCGAATTTAGTTTCAGTGTTTCAGCTGAAGTAATAGAAATATAAACAACAGAAATCCAAGCACATTTAATTAGTTTAAAATCCTTTTGTGAGCAACTTTTGTAGCTGAATCAATAGATGATTGGAAGCTCTTCTTCTTCTAGTTCGGTTAGGTTCAGAATGCTAAACAGCAGCAGAAGGCAGTCTGTAAAAACAATTGCAGCAATTTATTGAAAACTGCTCGAAACAATGAGCTGTCCGAAGACGGGTGGTGGAGGTGGAGGAGGAGGAGCAGGTGCAACTGGAATAGCAACCGATGCTGGACACGTTTACGTGTTTTTCACATTTAAAATTCCATTGTTTGGCTTCTGATGGAAGGATTCGTTTTGACAAAGTGCGTGAAAGGAGATGGAATGCAACAACATGAGACGAGCCAGCCGGCAACTGCAACGAATGAGGGGAAGAGACAGAGAGAGAGAGAGAGAGAGAGTGAGACTTACTGTGCTGCCAATTTTGAAAGCATAAGCAAGAGTCGCAGGCAAAAGCGCCATGGCAAGTAGCATTTTGTCTTGTTGTTGCCTGCTGCTATTGCTATTGCTATTGCTGTTTGTCAAAGTTGCCATTTCAGGCGTGCTGAAATGAAAAGCAAACCTTTTTAACAGCAAGAGCAACAGCAATAGACGCCGCACCGACCATATGGTCTATACCTATAGTATTTTTGGTTTTCACACTCCTCGGTGCCTTCATGTGCTGTGGCTGGTCCTGGACTGCAAGGCTGGCAAACTCAACAGGCGCACAGGGGGGTGTGTACCAAATTAAAATGCACTCAGCTGAAAAATTGGTTTTCTCGTTTCTGAAAAACTTTGAGTGATTTCTGAGAGTCTCTAACGAGTGCCAACCCAGCGGCCAGAGAGTGGGTCGAGTGGGAGTCGTTAGCCAGGAGCCGGGGGCCTTCGGTTTGATATGTAAGCAACAACCAGCTGCTGCATAGGCAGGCAGCAGGCAACAGTGTATGGAGCCTGGGCAGAGGAAAACGAATGTTATTCTTATGCTCAGAAAATTTCAAAGCACCTGAATTTTGGAGCAGAAATTACGCATTGTTTTTTTGCAAAATTATTTTAAGAAATTGTAATCAAGCGTGTCGAAGGTTTTGCTTCCGCGCACAACAAAAATTATTCATAAATTACCAAAGAGCCAAGCTGAACAGAGACGCAGCCATGAAGAGACGAAGCGACATGGCGTACTCACTTCGTAATCAAAAATTAATGTACCCAAAGTTGAAACTGAGGCATATTGTACAATATATATTCAAGTTGAGCAGAGGCACAGAAAGCTGAACTTACAGTTTCTGAAATATGTGAATTATTTCTTCTCTTTGAGTAGGAATGAAAATTAGACAGATGATGATGAGCATTTTAATGCATGTATTTGTTAGTTAATCTAATTTAGTATTATTTTCCCTTTTGCAGTTACATCGCATTATATCGATAACACGCCATCAAAATAGATAACCTGGCAGCTGGACAGTCGGCCAGTCCTGCTGTGGGACTGCGCCTCATGGGCATTCTGCCTTGCTCGCTGCAGTGGCAGCCAACGTCGACGTCGGCAGCAGCGGGCAAGGCGCCCAAGTTGAACTACTCTAGTACAGCGGCACGTGCCAATAGCAATCCTTATCCATTGCCCCGCAGCAGCAATTGCTGCAATAACAGCGCTCAGCCGTCACCGCCGGCAGCTAGTTGCTGTCAGGAGTGCCGTTGTTGCCGTCAAAGCTATGAGCATCTGCCCATGCCACGGCTGCAACAGCCACCACCGCCACCACCATTGCCAGCCGTGCAGACTCAACATCAACATCAACATCATCAGCAGCAGCAGCATCATCATCATCATCATCAGCAGCATCAGCACCAGCAGCAGCAGCAGCAGCAGCAGCAGCAGTCGCAGCAACATCAGCAGTCACCTCATCAGATCAGCTGCATCACAACATTGAAACAGACCACAACAACACAGCAGTTGTCGCCGTTTCCCTGTCTAGAAGCAGCTGGAACGCCTGCGCAGCAACCAGCTGCTGGCAATTGCCATCGAGCGAGCACGCCTTGCCACGCCAACTGCAATAGTGCGCACAACAGCAACAACATTGGGCACAGCTCTAATAGCTGCAGCAACAGCTTTGACTTTAATGCCCACGCGCATGCCTTGACTTACAACAACAACAATAATGGTACTGCACCACCAATGGTTTTTCTGCCATTCAGCATGCCAGTGCCGCCCCAGTCAATGCACAATCTGCAGCCAGCGCCTCTCTCGCGTGCTCTCAACGATTCAGCGAAACCATTTAGTCAGACGCCCGCACCACCGCCGCCGCAACCGCCACCGCCACCGCCATCGCTGCTGCTACCGTTTGCGTTTCAGTGCCACTACCAGACAACGTTACCGATTTCCGGATCGCTGCCTGCCCGAGCACCGCCCACCCCGACGGTTCGACAGGTATTGCCGCTGAAAGTCGTCGCTGCAGCAGCCATCAGAGCGCATCAGCAGGTGAGTGTTGTGTCCATTCATTTTACCTGAATTCAGGTAGATGCAGTGGCTAATCTCTGTGTGCATCAAAATGCTTCAATTTGCGTGCATGCAGCACGGCGCGTATACTTAATATTTATTAGTTAACAAGAGCTGCACAAAACTTCAATTTGCATAAACATAAAAGACACAGCTACAGCAGCAACAGCAACAACTTGGAGCTTGCATTACGATTTCAGTGCATGTTGCTGGCGAGATTTAACGCAGAGGCAGCTCACAAAAAATCAAAGTTACATGGACAGGAAATACAGCAGCAGCAAGCGGAAGTGAAAGAACAGGTTACGGTGATATTGAAAGCAGAACAGAGACAGACTGGCAGACCGGCAGACCGGCAGAAGTAGGGCTGGGTGTGGTGTGCACGAAAATCTAATGCATAACCTAGTAAGATCATCAACACGAAATTTTACAGCAAACTCATGTCCAAGGATGTGGAAATAAACTTGTTGTTTTGCAGCAGCCCCTGCCATTCCGGCTGCTGCTGCTGTTGCTGTTGCTGCTGTTGCTGCTGTCCTGCGCTCAATGACTTTTGCATTTAATATGAGTAAAGGAGCGAGCAGAAGAAACGCAAAACAGTTACAACAGCAACAACAACAATGACAACAGCAACCAAAAAACGGCAACAAACTAACAAGACCTGTGCTCAGCTTTTGGGGTTGGCTAAACTCAGCTCAGGTTCAGTTCTGAGTGCTGCTGTCCAGCGACATGCAAACGCGCCTTGTAAATTACGTTCTTGCTTGTCAGGTTTGTTTTTGTTTTTTGTTTGTTTGGCCAACGGCAAGGACTCAGATACAACTGCACAGATAGCGTGCTGCCGTCTATTCCGTATTTCCGTATTTCCGTATTTCTCTTTGTTCGGGCTTGTCTGCCTGCTTGTGCATAGCAGATCAGTATATTCTGATTAAGAATCAGCAGCAGCAGCAGCAGCAGCACCAACAACATATATATTTACTCTCTATATAAAACCGCTGAGTTTCGCTTAGCACCCACCTGCAACTGCTACAACAAGTATGAAAATTCATAAGCTCACAGCTAGCAATTTCAGTTTCAGTTTCTGCTTCAGTTTGTAGTTTTTAGTTTTTTAATATTCTCCTTTGCTGACAACTTGCAGTTTGTCAAATTTCGCTTTCGCTCGCACTCACTACGCACAGTATTCCAGAGACACATCATCTTCAGTATTTTAAATAAACATAAGCAAAATGCATATTAGGCAAAGAACCTCTTTGCTCTTGGCTCGTTTCACAGCATGTTTCTTACTTGTGTTCATTCATTCGCCTAAGTAGTTTTATTTAGCCCTCGAAATGTATGCTACAAAGCAGCTCCAACAGTTGCCACCCAAGCAGCCAGCTCTCGTTTTTTTTTTCTTCTGCACATTTGAATGTTAAATCTTCCATGAAATGCCCTTTTTCGACTACACGAGTGTGAGTGACTGGCCATGTATGAGTGCTTGTGTGAGTGCCTTTGTAACATATCCATAACTGTCCGTTCTGAGACACACTTACTCTCGGATATGAGTGTGCTGCCTGTGTGTGTGTGTGTGAGTTGCGGTCTGGTCTTCAACTACAACTTAACAATGCCTTGCCTTCATCTTTCAAACAGTCCAACCGAAATTCGTTTGTTTTTCCTGCTCGACGTTCGTCCATTTATAGTTTTTTTTTCTTTTCTTCGTTCTCTTCCCATTTTCAAAAGCCGAGCAGACTCTGTAGCACAAAGAAACCATTTATGTACTCACTTTAATGTTTGCACTTGGTCATTGTTATAATGTACTCTCACTGCAGTTCCACAGGACTCTAGGTGTTTGTTTGGCCTGCTCATGTCATGCTTGTTGGGTCTGATGCAGCATCAGACTGCGAAAGTCTGTTGGTGCTTTTCTACTTTTCTATATCACTCTCATCCGGCTGGCACACCCCAATCGACCCACTCACAGCATTATGCTAAAATAACACTCGGTCGGAAAATAATAATTGCTCCTTTCATTTTCCATGTGTTATTGCAGAGCTTTTTAAAGCGGATTTTGGCATCAGGGCTTCTGCTGGCGAGCATGTTTTTCTATGTTTGTGATCTAATGGGGCGGTAGGTGTGGCAGCCATCCTTTGGTTTGAGCATTTGCATATTTGGGCAGCTTCATATGTGCTGCATTTGGCTCTGTTTGCAAATTCAGGTGCCTTCTTGTTGCATATAAGTGCCATAAGATTTTAAATCATTTTGACCACAAGTAGAAATGTTGAATCTGGCGTATGATTATGCTGGCTCTATCTAAAGTAAAAACTATTTGGCAATAAGCATTCCATTTATATAATCTCCATTTGTATAATCTACATATGTGTAAATGATGATATTTAGAGAGCGTATCGAACATTTCTGAATTGTAGTCGATTCAAATTATCAACGTCGAAAACATAAAACATGTGATAAGTAAAAGGAATTTGGGCAGCGAAGAAAATAAGTTTCTATGTGGAAATGTACTTAGAAAAAAATGTCCAGTATGAAGATAATAGAAGAAAGAAAAAGTAGGAAAATGTTAAAAGTATTTAAGTAATTTCATATATTTTATATAAACTCCATAATTATTCAGACTACCCTCGCTTCACTCATTCACACACATTAAGGTTTTTACTTAATAAACATGAACACATACAAATATATTTGAAGCTTACTACACTTTTTGTAAGGCATAAACATTCTGTTTAATTTTATTTAAATAATTAATTTTGTATACCACTTTGATTTTTACAAAACATGTTAAGTTGATCTTTATTTACAAATTTAAGCAACATGTGAGTACATTTCTATTATTTATCATTCTATTAATTTGAGAAAAAAGGAAAATTTATAAATAAATTATAGATAATGGAGATCATGATTTGAAAATTTCAAAATTGAAATCTATAAAAAATAAAGAGCTCAGAATATTATAGATAACAGGGAAAAGCACTCGGCAGGCAGCGCCAATCGCACGTTATTATATTCATATGAATCTAATTAAAGATTTTTATTTATTTTTATTTATTTGCTTTTTATTTTATTTATTTGATTCCAGTTCAGGGTATCTCCTAGTTGTATATTTCCGCCGAGAGCTTTCTTGTTTTATGTTGAACTTTTGCTGCTCTTTTAATGACTTCGTTTTGCAGTTAGAATTATTTTTGACTGGATTTTTAGCACTTTAAAAATATTTTCTTCCGGCCAACTTTTGTCCTGGCAGTAAAAGCCCATTTATTCGCCTTTGGATGTCATAAGACGACGTTGGTAAAAGTCCATTGTGCCGATCGAATGCTAGAGCGAAAGACAGAAAGAAATAAGTAAAAGCCGAATGAAATTTAGCGGCTTTCAGAGACTAAAAGCGAAGACAATGCTGTTGGCCTGGCAAGAACGCGCGATGAGTTGGTGCCACATAAAAAGTGCAGAGGCCATTGCAATGGGGCAGGAGGCATGAGGCATGAGGCATGTGGCAGGAGGTAGAACGCATATCCTTTGAATGCGAGTGGAAGTGGCCTAATGGCTTCGGGCTGATGTGTGATGCATGGTCGTAAGTGAATTCATATTTCATATACCGTTAACATCCCAACAAAAAGCAAACGCATGACAGGATGCGCAGGACAGCAAAGGATTCTGTGTTTGTAGCAGCAGCAGCGAAAGGCAAAAGGAGAAACCAAACGAATCGTTAACTGCTGTTGTCATTACTTTGGCACATTGAGATACAGACGAAGGACGCAATGCGGCAAGGCGCAGTGCAAGCGATGCTCTTGATACTTAAGCCAAAAGAAATCCGATATTTATGTCAGGGGATGCAATATCAAAGCAACGCTTTGTGGCCAGCGACAACAGCTGAAAGCTTTGTGAAGCGCTGAAATGACAGCTGAAATGGCAAATTGGACAAGTTAACAGTGAAACGGGCGATGCGACCAAACGTGAAAAGCGATGCCAACAGCGAAAATCAAAGCCTTGACTTGGGCCCTGAGCCACTAAAACGAGCTCGCATTGTGCTGTAATAAAACTGTGAAATACCCAGGAGAGGACTACATACGGCTGCTGCTGCTGCTACTGCTGTGGTGACTTTGTCGCCTTTCACACAGTTGGCTGTGCTAATCAGTTGCAGCAAATGCTTCATTCCACTCAAGTTCGTCCCAATGTCCTGTTCGTCCTGATCCCAACATGAGTTCCTTTGGTTCACAGTGCGCTGTTAATTTAATCTGTGCAGCGGCCGCGAGGTGGCGTTAGTGAAATTCAATGGTGTTGAATAGCGAATATTTCACCGCATCTACAAATACATATGCCTCTGCAATTGTGTCTGTGTGTGTGTGTGTGTGTATGTGAGTGTGGTACGCATTGGGTTGCCAAAAGTCTCTGATATGCCGCTGCCCACGCAAAAAGGACGATGCGAACTGCGAAGCGGCAGCAGCAGCAGCTGCTGCTGCCGAGGCGACTTCGCTTTCGCTATTTTTGTTGCTGCCACTTGAAAGCTTTTACCACAATGTTTCTCTGTGTGTGCGCGCGTGTGTGTGTGTCTGTGAGCCTGTCAAGTGCTTCTTTGTTGAAGCTGCTTGCGCTCACGGATGATGTGTCTGTGTGAATCTGCTGCCTGTCTGTCTGTGTGCGTGGCGCCAAATTTCAAAAGCAAGTCGCGTGAAAGCTCTTTATTTTTAACGGTTTATTTTACCTGACACTCGAAGAGCTGTAAGCAGGCTTGCGTTTGAAACTGTAAACGTTGGCAACAGCGTCACCTTCAGCGCAGCACATGGCTCGGATGCTTTGCAATCAAAATGCTGTTTGGCATTCTATTAAGGACATATACAAAATTTCTTTCATAGGCAGCTTATGCGACTTGCAGCTATCAACTGTTCAAACAATTTGCAGTTGTCTCTTTGCCTCTCTCTCTCTATCTCTCTCTCTTTCTGAATTTCTGTTTCTGCTCTGCGCTCTGTGGCTGAGGTCGGGCCAGCAGTAAGAACGCGAATTAAATGCAATTGACAGTCGCAATTTCAAGCGAGCTGTCAGACCAAATCCCAAACTGCCGCTCAGCGTGAAGGGGTGGGCCAAGGGAAACAGCTGAAGGGCGAAAACTAGAAGAAAATGCGTATTAAAAAAATGCACTAAGTAGCAACAGCAACGAAACAGCGGCAACTTAGCCAAACTGTGCTGTAACACAATAAAATGCAACCTCAACTGACAAAGAAAATGTTTCCTAATGTGGAACAAGGAATCGCTCGTGCGAGGGGCGGGGAGGGGCGTTGCAGCCACGGGGCGTGTCGCTAGCAAAGATAGACAACACGTAAACGAAACGACAATGCCAAGCCACGGCTGTCAAATTAAAGGCAGCCAGTCAAGCAGGCAACTAGCAGCGCCAACGAAGTTCCGAGCGCGTGCAACATTCTTGGCCCTAAAAAAAAAACGACAACGACAACAACAACAACAATATCAACAACAACAGCAACAGCAAATCCTGCCCGCCACTTGCCAAGCGAGTGCAGGTGTCAAGAAGTTGGCCAAGATCTAAGAATGCTGATTGACATCAATGCAGCTCAAATGCTTAGCAGCCATTTATTAATACCTATGCTCGGTTAGTGGATGACAGTTTCTATTAAGTAATTGATTATAATTCAAAGAGAATTACATTAAACATGTGAGTCTTGAGCTACTTCTAGCTCACAAAGATAGTCCAGTTCAAAATCAGGTATATCACATGCAAAATAAATCGAATTTGCTGTGATGATGGCAGACAGATGGTATAATCTTCCATTTTGCAACACTCCCAAGAGGCATATATAATAAATCAATAAAGCTCGATCAATTGTGACTTTTCCACTGTAAAACTGTGTAAGGTTATTACATGTCGTAGTGGCACTAATAGAAGTAATCGTATTTACGTTATTGATCTCGAGCTGTCCACGATTTAAAAACAAGCAAATATTATGTTCAGAACTATAAGAAGAATATATCGAATATATGGCTATAGTATTATTTGATCTCAACTCTCTAGCTTGATAAAAGGACAGCAAGATAAAGAATTGTCACGACGCGATAGATGGACAATATACAGATTTAGTTTCATATATATAATAAAATATATATAATAAAATAAAATTATAAATTACTTATATCACACAAAAATCAAAAAGAAATTGCAATCACATTAAAAAAAAAAAAAAATTAATAAATATATAAAAAGAAAAAATAATAACAAAATAATTTCCATGTCTATATATTATAATAAATGATTTCTGCAAAATGAAAAAATATGCCAAGCAGAAGATATAAATAAATATGTTTTGCACATAGTAGAGATTCCTTAATTTAGTTTTTTTTTTTACATATATTTTAGCATCGAGACAAATAGAAGGAAAACCAAAAAGCTCTAGTGAAAAATAATATTTAGTTTTATCTCTATTCATATATCTATATATTCGAAATAGCAGCTATAATGACACTCCTGTCGTTATTAACAAATCGACCAAATTGTGTATGGATTAAAACTTATAAATTATAACAAAAATTAAAAATTAAAAGGCTTATAAATATGGTTTTAAAATTAGTTACCTTTATTTAAGTGCCACTTACTAAAATTATCGCATTCAAGTCGAGTATGGTATATTTGGTGGCAAACCCAAGCTGAGCCGCACAATCTATATCGAACTAAGCAAATACCTTTGTGCATAGCTGATTTAATTGTTTATCCAATTAAAATAATGTAATAAACCGTAAAATAAATTTATGTAAATATATTCGCTTGTATGTTGGCAAAATGCGCTCGCACTTAGTGATATAAATAAATGAGTAAATTCCAAGATAACCAGGTGTGCGTGTGTGTGTGTGTGTATGTGAGTTCGTAATTAAATTGCTTTTGCATTTAGTAAATTAAAGTTTACCAGCTTTAGCCACAAACTTAACCGTTGACCAGTGTCTATTAAGGATTTGCAATTTACGTGCCACGCCCAAAAAACACCAAGAGCCCGCAAATTGCAACTAATGTGAAGTTATCTGCCAGCCAGAGTTGTTGTTGTTGTTGCTGCTGTTGTTGTTGCTGCAATAACAATTTGCAGTTGTTGTTGTTGTTGTTGTTGTTGTCTAGCCCAGCCTCACCCGGAGGTCGCATTCTAAGCCGACGTAAGTGAGCTTTACCGTACGGTGAGTTATTCAAGCATTCATTCAGTGTTCAGTTGAGCAACATTGAATGCCATTCGATACATGAAATAGCTTTGGCTCGCTTTAGTTGTTTATTTTCATGTTGCTGTCTGCATGGAAATATTTGTGCAAATTCTTTTGGGGCTTATTTGCAAGTTTATACAATGGAAAATAGCTAACATAACTTGGCCAGTCCATGCGCCACGCGCACACAACTGTTAATCTCCCTCTCTCTCACTCTCCCTCTCCCTCTCCCTCTCCCTCTCCCTCCGTCTCTTTCTGTCAGTGCAAAGCTCACATAAATAAAAGTGAATGATGCGCAGCAATATAACGAACGAAATTAGTGAGAAATGTCAGCTGCAAACATGTGAGAATAAAGAGTACTGAGATCTCTACTACTACTTACACCTGTAAGCCACAGCATTCTTTGAGATCTTCCAGCAGCAATAATTGATATTCAGCTGGCCAGCGAAAGTCCCGCTAGTGGAGACTTACTGCAAAAAGCGTGTCTCGTACGTGCGTCACGAATTCCTCAAGTTTGCAATGTCTGAAATAGTTTTATTTGTCTTTTGCCCACGTGCACGTCTCTATTTTCAATAACAAATAAAAATGTTGTTCGACTGCAGAGTCCAGCTCTAGTGAATTCGAGGCACGAGCCACCCTGTTGTTGTCGCCTCCTGATCGACTCTCGACTTGATTCTCGACTCCATTATATTTGTCGGTGTTTTTCGCTGCTTTCTCAGCATTTAATTGAGCGTATAATTGATTGGGGCATTTCATGTTGTTTTTGTTGCTTTTGTTTGTGTTGCTGTTGTTGTTGTGTTACATTGGTCGATTCCTTTGGCTACTTGGGCCGCGATTCATTCGCCTCTTCCAGCATGCCTCTTGGTCACTAACTCATTATTTTGAGTGTGTTTCGCAACAACATTTGAAAATATTTCCTTCATGGAAATGGCCAAGTTTTGTGTGCTGCGTCTATTGATTTAGCGTCTGCCGCTTTACTTCTTGATATCTAAGGCTACTGCCGAGACTTGCTCTCCCACCCTCTCTCGCTCCCTCGCTCACATTCCCTTTGCCTGTGTATGTGTGTGTGGTTATAAATTTGTATTGTGTTTACTTGTATTTTGTGGTAATTAATTGTATTTGCCTTCGACTCAAAATGTCAGTGGGCTCCTAATTATTATTAGTCTAACGAAGCAAAAACGCCTGCCGCGCCCATCCGCCCACAGTCAGCTCTCAGCCAGTGCTTTGAGTTCGTATCCATGCCGTTTGCTCGCCGTGTTGTCTACAGGTTGTTTGACATTAATTGATTTATTTGCCTTTTACATAAATTAGGAGCTGCCTTCAGATATTTGGTTACACCAAGTGTATGCGGCAAGCATTCAGATAAGCATACTCCATACACCAATTAGTGTAATAAAGAAAAGAGTATAATTCAATTTACAGAGTATTATTATTTATATTTACTGGTTAAGCCTGATCAGATTTCTCAAGATTTCCCTGGTAAAACCTTAGACTATCCTATTCATAATACAATTTTATTTATTTAATCTTTTTGCTATCAATATTATCTGCACTTGCAATTAGTTTCAATAGAATAGATCATATAGTTCAGCAGCTTTGGGTCCGAACCTCATCCTATAAAGTAGTTTATAAATTCGCGATTCCATCAAAATTTTATAGCAAGAATAAGTCATTCACAACTCATATTTTCAAATAGTCGCCATTACTTAAGTCTTTCAACAGACACGAGTAGATCGTCGAATATATTCTAAAAAGTCTTTAGCTATTTGCTGAATAAACTTTTGTTTCTGCAATGTTTTCGTTAGTGTCAGGTCTGTTATGAGTAATTTTGTGGCTTTTTGCCTGCTGTTGTGAGTGGCCAACGCGCATCCGCACCATCGACAACAACTTTGAACGCTTTGACGGCAAAGCAAAGAAAAGGGGGGAGCGTTGGCAAAGTTTCTGACAGCGCAGCATGTAAAAACAAATTAGCAAAGCTGTCAAACTGTCAATTATTGGACAATTAGTTGGATGCGAATAAATACATAGTTCCAAAGGATTGGCATTGACTTGGGCTATTAAGCAATTCATTGAAGTCTCACAATTTGAATATATTTAACTATTTGTGAGCTCCCTTAGCAAGGCTATGAAGTACATTTATGATTTTAGCAACAAAGCCTTTCGCAAGTCTGAGCCGCGCTAAGCTTGATCCAAAAAGGTTTGCTTTGTTTGCCAACATGCTTATCTCTGCTCAGACATTGTTTATCAGACGGACTCTGGTGATGCTGAATGTAGGATTTCATTAATTAGACTGAAGCAGAGAGAGCTCAAATGGACAGTGAAAATATGCAAAATTTGATTTCAAATTCAGAGTTGGATTAAAAGAAAAACAAAACATTTTTCAGTCGGTTTGCACGCCTTCTCCGACATCAGTATTTGGCATTCAAATTGATCTAGCCAGACTGCATGCGAAGTTGTTATGCTACCATAAAACAAGAGGAGTCTAGGGGTGGGGAGTGCAGAGCATGAGCAGGAGCATGCAATGCATACTTAACTGCAGCTGAGCAAATAGGCCAAAACATTGTGTGGCATGCAATTGCAGGATGTGCAGAGTTTAGCAGAGACAATGCAGTTAGGATTGGCTGTGGGTTTTGGAATTGGGTTTGGGTACGGGTTTGTTTGTCCGGTCGAATGCTAGCCGCAATATGCGAATTGGAAATTATGAGCGATATCGTTGCCAGTTGGCAGGATGAGTTTGGGCTGAGGCAGGGCGTGTTGGCAGCATTTTGCATTGCTCATACGCCGTGTGCCCCCAATATGCAATGTTGCGTGTCTTTGGACCCCTGACTGTTATGTCATTTCCGTACGGCGTGCTCCGTGCTCTGCACTTTTGCCGATTGATGCCGTTAGCGTGTCTATCCGTTTTGGCACCGCTTCATTGTCGCTCCGCTGCACCGCCACACACCGCAGCCGTTTCACTTTGCTTTGAGTGATATGGGAGGAGGCCTAATTTATGGAGCTGCAAGTGCTGTGAGCTTGCGCTGCATACCAATCGGCAAATGGCAACTGTCAAAGCAAGCGTAGCACCAACAACAATAGCAACAACAACAACAGACATCTTCCTGGCAATGCATTGTCAACTCAACTGGTCACCTTCGGGGCTCTGGTGGTGTGACTGGACTTGGGCCTGGGGCTCTTCAGGCCGTTAATAATATTTGCTGCTGGTCGCAATTTTAGTGCGTCGCTAATTATGCAGCGGCCGTTCATAAATAATGTATTGCATACACTTTTACCTGTGCTTTGGCGCGTCATTAATCAACGTCTATTATGCAAAAGAAATGCAACGGCGCACCGCCAGGAAACGGAAGTGCGGCGCAATATGCAATAACAGCCACACGCAGCGTGGAAAACACGTCACATGTCAGGCCTCAACCAGGGCAGACGCCTTGACAGTTGGACAAACTTGCCTACTCATACATGCACACATATACAAATAAATACAAATATATTTGCATGCCAGTTTGTGTGTGTGGAGTGTGTGTGTGTGTGGGCTTGAAACCTGCTGCATACGCATGTTTTTATTATGGAAGGAAAAAACTTTAAGCCTTTGATGGTCGCTATTTCTGCGTGATTTCCATATTATTGACAGGCAATTTGCAATATTTGCGCGAAGGTCGATGCGATGCGGCGTCATTAAAGCTCAACAATGAAAAGCGCCATTTGCATATAACGAGCTGAAAAACGACGCCTAAATGTATGCAAAGAACGGCCGCAAATGCATTTGCTGTATTGAAACGGGTTTCGCTGTTAAGCAAATCCCATCAGGGCTTTCGAGAGTGAGTTAAGAGCGCGCATCAAGATGTTTTCCGTACTCCACTCGACATGCATATTTGATGTCTGTTGGTCATTAAAACATACAATTACAAAGAATTGGGCGGCTGTGTTGGCGGACGCCTGTGCTATGCTCTGCCAGCCTCATTTTGTTGACAGGCAGCAACGGCAGCAAGAAATGATAAGGCGCGTTCGCGGCCCAATTTGGCTGACTGAAGCTTGGCACAGAAAAAAGAAATAATTTAATTTCGCTTGCCATGTTCGCCGCAGGCTGTCCGCCGAATTTGTTTTATTAAATAAAAAATGTAGAAAGCGCGCAAGCAAACACACATAAAAACATGTACACACACACTGTGGATGGCAACTGTTGCGGGTAAAAAAAAAAAAATCAAATGAAATACTCCAAAAAATGAACAAATAAAATAAATCTAATGCGAACGAGCGAAAGTGATCGACCAGCCAGGTACCATATATATATCTTGTAATTTTTGTTCTTTTTCTTTATTAATACGATGCCAACATAAAATTTTAGAAGCCGTGAATTTATTTTAATAACTAAAAATATTAATATTACAATTATAATGCTATTTTTTTTTTAATTTTTTCTTTTTTTTTTAGTAAAATAAATAAAATATTTTATTGGAGGCATATTAATTTGTTTATTATTAACAACTCCACATACATTCTAAGAGACAAATTAAAATAATGAAAAAAACTTTTTTTCTATAATTAATTTCCTTATTTTTTTATACCTTATCAGATAACAGAAACTTAAATAGAAAATCAAATTAAATATGAAAAGTTTATCAAATGCAAATACTTTTGTAAATTAGCCAGGTTTTTTTCTTTAAATTGTACAATTTCAATAAAAATTAACAAAAATTTAAAAAATCATATTCAAGTAAATAATACATAAAATAAATATATATTTAAAATTAATTAAATAACCATTCAGCAATACTGCTTGAATATCAAATTCAAATAAATAATAAACAAAATAAATATATATTAAAAATCAATTCATTACGTAGATGCTGTCATCTGCGAGATCACTTTTCATAAGCTTTAGTCATTAACCCTTCAAAATTAAGTTTGCATATGCTCAATTCTCTCTGATTTATTGACGTGTGCAAGGGATATCGACGTCTGTCAGTATGCAGATTATTATTAAGAGTAAACATTGTACGAAAGCGAATGATGATGCTATGAATATCATTTAACAAAAACTCTTCAATTATTTTCTCTTGATCTCTTGATCCTGATGTTCTAAAACTTAGGTTTATAATGTTTGGTTGCTCTTAACTATTTGCTAAACGAAACGTTTCTTGTTGTTGACAATTTCTTATAATAATTGTAAGATATTTAAGACATATCCTCGAAAGATACAGCTTTATGAAATCACAGATAAAAATATAACAAAAATGTAGTCACAACATGCCAGTGCAGCAACACTTTTTGATCACTTCATGATTACAGGGTATATTGAGCCAGTGAAAGCCGCGTCAAGCTATGCCAACGCCTCGGAGCAGTTAATATGCCTATGTATGCGGGCAAATGTATTTATGTTTACGCTAAGTATAAGTCCAACAAATTTTCAGAGTCACAGAAAGCCAATTTGGTAATTTTGTTGGCAGCGTATAAAAAAAAATTCCACAGCGCTTACAAGTGCCAGCAAATAGCTTACTTATGGAAAGTCCATCTGCAATGCTACACTTTGTTTTTTTCGTAGATGAAATGTTTACAATTCCAGTAAGTGAGCTGCTCTAAGTCGCCTTTGAATGTATCTCTAAGACTTATTTAAATTAAATGAAGCCAGCTGCTATTCGTATATATGAAACAAGTTCTGTAGCCATAGGCGTCGCATAATCCGAAATGTGTCAACAAACACATTCAGCCATGATTAAGACTGGAAAATAGTTATGGCAATGTGCTGTTGGCCCATATTCAATTCAGATCCACTTTTGTTTATTTCTTTTGGGATCAGTTGTCTCCGTTTTTTTTTTTTTTTGGCTAAGAAACTAATCATGACCCTTTTGTGGCCGACACGTGGCTAGCAAAAACTAAAAATTATGACCACAAACGAGCAAATGGCATCTTATGTGTGCCTTGTGATCAGGCTCACCTCCTGCTGTCTTAGTCATTCAGTTGATATGCTTGCTGTCCCATAACTCGGAGCCTACTTGAAGCTGGACTTTGGGCTCAAATCCTTTAAGTGCCATTTGGCGAGCGGTAGCCGCACATAAACGCATTCGTTCGCATTCTATCTATTTTTATTTTGTTATCTTTCTTATTTACTTTTTTTTTTTTTTTTTGCTCTGGCTCTGACTCTGGCTGTTTTTTTGAAACGCTTTTTATGCCTTTGGATTTGCACATTTAGACACTACTTAATTATGTTGTTAGTCCCTTTTATGTCACAATTTTCATTTCGCAACATCAAATAAACTAAATGTCCTAAGGGGCAGGGGGTGTGGCGTACAGCATTCGCATTCGCCTGACCAGTTGGAGTGAGCAAAAAATATACAAATAAATATGTATGTGTGTGTGTATGTATGCCAATATGGCAGACTACAAGTTGAACGTCAGTTGACATTGTTGTTGTTGTTGTTGTTGTTGTCGTTTTTGTCAGCCACAATTGTCGTGGCAAGGTAAACAAAAGTGCGTATAGGTTGGGACTGCTAACCACATTGCCCCATTGACTGCAGTCCTGAGGGTTGGCCAATGGGTTTCGCAGTGGGAGGCGGAACAAATGTGCCTATTTGTTGTCCCACTGCCATTGTCCGTCTGTCTGTGTGTGTGTGTGTGTGTGTGTGTGTGTGCTTGTGTATGGCTAGTTGCTATAAAATTCTGTACGAAATGACCATTTGGACTTTTAATATGCTCGAGTAATGTCTGCATTAACAGGAATTCATTTGCTGAACATGGCCAGACCGGATCTACCGCTCTGCCCACTCTGGCTCCTTCGGCCCAGTTACCCAATTCCCTGAAAAGACAACCGGTGCGAGGCTTTAATGCGTCTCTCTGTGTGGCACAAACAAATTTATGTCTTGCTACTTGCTGAAATTGGATTTCTGGCAGCATCTAGTTACAGCTGCTCCTGCTGGTCCTCCTGCTCCTGCTGCTGCTCCTGCTGTAGTTGTCACGTTGTTGCTTTTTAGTTTAGTTTCGTGCAAACAAGAAACAAATCGGAGTTTGGGTACACAGCAGCTCGACAAAGGTGAGCAGGCGAACGCATTTATATCCATTGCTCAGATTACAACGTGTTATCCTTTTTCATGATTTGTGTAGCACTGCACAAGCCATTTGTCTCGCTTCAGTTGTCCGGTTGGCTGTCCAATTTTTTTCCATTTTCGCTTTATTGTCGGACAGTTTCGGGGAGCCCAGTAATAATTACCTGCTGCAAATTAAAGTGCCTTGGACGTGTTCCTATTCATTTATGTCTAATTTTAATATGCCAACACTTGTCGCCTCTTGCAGAATGGCAGATTGCCGCGCAACCTGCCCGCATTGCGTGCCATGGAGATGGCGCGGCGCACGAACTCGTTTGCCACAACTGGAGGCGGTACACAGTCCATGGAGGAGCCCGAGAGTAGTGATTCGGAAATGGAGTATATGATACCGTTGTACAGTGAGTAGCACCACTTTTCCACTTTTCCACTTTGCCACTTGCCATCTCCCCGCCCCATGCCCTTAGACGAGATGCGATGCTCAGACAATAGCCACTGCCCACTGGCAAATTCAATTAAAAATTTTTGAAACTCTGCCATCTGCACGTGCGTGACAAGGTCCACGGGCAATGCAACGACCGACCCCGTCCCGCCACACGTCTCGCCACACCCCTCCAGGGCAGGGCAGAGCAGAGCAGGCATCCTGTCAGCATCAGCATCAGATTCAGGCACTGGTTCCAGTGCCAGGTGCCCAACCTGCGATAGTCAGCTGGGCAGTTGACGTTGATGCGAACGACAGGTATTTCAATTTACTTTTATGTCTCGTTGCCTTATCGCGGCGCAAATTGAAACGCTATCTTGACGCAATCAGCATGCCACCGAGCCGCATTGAGATGCCCACATACAATTAAGTTAAACTCCGCTCATCAATTCTCCCGTCTAGCAGCCGCTCTAAACGGCCCCAGCTCAGCCAGCTGAGCATCCACTAGCAATGTGCAAAGTTTTCCGGCTTAATATATTTATGGCGGGCAGAAGCCAAAGCAAAAAATATGAAAAAGTTTTTATGCATATTTCGGCTGCTCGACTTTGAGATACTCTCTGCAACAGCCGGACAAATAAAAACCTTAAAAACAACTATATAAAATATATATATGTATTCCTATTGACATTAGTTAAATTTTATGCATAAGTACATAAGTTTATTAAATTTTAATAAAAAAAAAAAAAACTGCATGATATTCCTAAATCTTAAATCATCATGAAATAAGTTTCTAGAAAACATATTTTAATTTATTTGATATTTCTAAAATTTATAAATTATCTCAGTAAAATATTGCTTGATTTATATGCCTCGTCCAAGTCCCGGACTGGGTATGCAAGAAACCTGACAACTTATTCAAGAGTTTTTCTTTTCTGTTCTTTTTACCTCAATGCTGGCTATTGCTGCAGATATGGAAAAGTTTAGCTTGAAACAGAGGCAGCAGCGGAAGCCTGCAAATGGTTTTAAGATCTCTTTCATGCAACTGTTTATATATAATAATATATTTATGATTTTATTATTGCTAGCACAACAAATGCGACTTTGTTCTGGCCACATTTTGCCAAGCTATCCGCAAAAGTTTTTCACGCAACTTTCGTGCTCTTTGTAGATATAGGTATACTAATATCGCCAGTATTAATGATCCATTTACATTTCGTTTAGTGTGTGCTGGAAATAAACTTTGCCTGAAACGAAAGCAAGCAAGCAAGTCTCTAGACAATGCACTTAATTTGCGATAACTGAGATTTCGAGAGGTCGTTTTCTCTGCACTGTGTTGATATAGCGTTAATTTACTCAACATTTAAGCTTGATGTTTCGCGAAAAAATAAAAAATTAAAGGCGACGTCAACTGCGACGTCAACTGCTCAGCCGGCTGCAGGTGAAGAGCCTTACCTCTCAGGCCCAACGGCAACAGCTGTTCCAATTTTTAGCAGCGGCCTCGTTCGTGTACCGGTTTCAGGTGCACACCTTCCCACACACACACACACACACACACATATATACATATATAGATATGGCAGAGTCAATATGTAGCTGTGCACTGCCTTCCCGCCCTTGTCAGCTCAGCTGAGGCCCGCATTTGGATTGCTGCTACACTTTGAGCTGTAACTGAAGCTAACGCTGGCGCCGACGCTGACGCTGGCGGCTGTTGCCGTCGCATGCTGCATTTTTTCGCTCACCTGAATGTTTGTTCAGTCAGAAAGTTTTGATTTATTTACGGCGCAAGTTTTACATTTTACACGACACTCGCCTCCAATTACACGCCGCTGCCGCTGCCCGCGTCGCTGCCTGGAAACCCCTTCAGCACAGCGTCGAGTCGAATCGAATCGAGTCGTGTCGTCGCGTCGCACAGCTCAGCTCAGCTCTGGTCTGCTCATTTACACCTCAGCTGGCGGCAACAACCCTCGTTCGGTTGCAGCAGGGGCAGCAGCAAATGTAACGAAAAAAAAAAAAAAAAGAAAAAGTAAAACACAAATACTTTCCTTCAGATTTTAATCGCTCACGTGAGTCCTTTGCCTCACGGCTAACACTCACACTATTGTGAGTGTGTGTGTGTGTGCAGTTAACTTGTATGTATGTGCAAAGTAGGTAATATGTATATCGCTCTGTTGATATCGTTATTGTCGGACTTCGAGGACATTTGCATTTATATACAAAGGCACACTGGGTCCGTTAAGGCACGCTTAATATCAGCAGCAAATGCAACTCGATAACATCCTTATCTCAGCTGCAGTTAACTGGGTAATGAAAGGCGCACAGGCAAACTGTGAACATATTATTTACATTTATTAGTATTATAAGTACTCGTTGTATGTAGTTGTAAATAGGCTTGCCTTTATCAAGTTCCTTACTAAGTTTGAGCAATTGTTTCAACTGTTAACATTTTTAATTTGATTTGTATTCTGTATTGAATTATTTAGAGTTAATGTAATATGACTTGTATGCGAGTTTCTTATGAGAATTAATGTAGGTTGAGCAAATTAAATAAACGATGTAATCAGGCAAGCGTTTTTAGTAGTGTCAAAGAACTGATGTTGCATATACCCTATATTAAAAGCTGTGGTATGTAGTGGAATGATATTCAGGGGTATATAGATATGCAAAAGTCATATATTGCAGGAGATTCTTTCTTTCTCTTTCTCAAATGGCTTATAATTCATAGAGAAATTATCAAAATAAAATCCACATTAAAATAAAACAAGCAAGAGAGCTGTAGTCGAGACAGCTCGACTACGAAATCCCCTGAGCCCTTCTTCGAATGAATAATATTCCAAGAATAATTCGATACGTTTCTGCACGCATAAGAAACTGTATATGCAAAACCACGCCCACACATAGACGCTGATCTATGCTTGTAGGCATGTATGTGTGTATGCATGTGTGTAAATTAAGCATTCCAAGCGTCTTGCTGTCGTGCTGCCTTCGGGTTTTGCTGCAAAAACTTTATTGATTAATAATTCTGTTTCTAGACGGACAATCGTATTCATCTCTTTAGATTAATTAAACGATATTTATATCTATATGCTAAACCAAACTGCATGTCTCTAGTATTTGAAATGCATTTTTTACACACATTTGGGGTGTGGGGGCGAATTAGGGTCCGAAATTTAAAATCTGGCAAAAACCGAAATTGTATTAAATTAGTATCTATATAAATGCAGAATACTTGTAGGCTCTAACTCTACAGATGAATTAAATATAATGTTATAACAGATTCCCGATATACATATATTCGTTTATCGATAACTCTCGAAGTATACCAGTTATCGGATTTCTGAAACAAACTCGTACTGCGTGTGCAATATACGAACCTAACACAAAAATGATGAACTCTCTAGCTCTTATATCTTCGAAAATCGACGCGTTCATACATACGGACGGACGGACAGACGGACATGGCTATATCAACTTTTCTCGTCACCCTGATCAAGAATATATATACTTTATGGGGTCTGCCACGCCTCCTTCTGCCTGTTACATACTTTTAACAAAACCATTATACCCTGATAAAAATGTATTTCAAAGGATCCTTGATTGATCACCGATATTTCATGTTGACTGCCATTGAATCAATATTTAATTAATTAATTAAACTGAATTTATTTTAAATTAATTAATTTTTAATTGAATAAATAATTAATATATATATATTTATCATATACGAGTTCTTTATAGAACTGCATTTTTCCTTTAACATTATTTATATTCAATACATGAAAATATTTTCAATTAAAGTTGACTTCAGTTCTGAGTTCACTGAGAATTGTTTTTTCAATGATATTTAACATTCACCTGCAATTTCAAATTCAAAACGCAATTGCAACTGTTTGGCATTGCAGTTGCGAGTTTGTGATTGTTGGCTGCGAAATCAACATGGCTTGCAAACTTGAGCAACATTCGCATTGTTTGTGTTGCCTGAGCATGAATATGCAAAGCGAGCTGTATTTCCGTGTGAGTTGCACTCGCAGCTGCCACACTGTTCTAATTGTTAAATGAAATATAAATTGTGAGGCATTTTCAGCCGTGCCCCCAGTGCATGTAGAACAATTCGAGTTGGCTGCGAGTATCGAAAGATCAAAGAAATTCTGTGAAGCGCGGCAATTATAGCCAAGGACTTTGCGTGCTTTTCTTTCTTATTATTTTTGAACTATTTTGGCACTGAAATTACATTTGCATTTCCGCTTAAAGCAAACGACCTTCGTAGGCCAACGAATGCCATCAGCTGCTAGCCATGACCAAAGAGTCCAAAACCATTAAGGCCGCCAGCCACTTCGTCAGCCACTTTGCTCCGCCTTAGCCACAATATAGATGCGTGCACGTCTCCGCCCGGCCACCGCCATGGCCATGTTTCTAATACGCTTTCGGCTAAAGTAACAGTTGCTAAAATGTTTTCTATTGTTTTCACGCTCAACAAAAGGCAGACAATTAGTTTTCTTAAGCGACAAATCAAGTAGAAATTAAGTGGAGACGGGTGAAAGCAGCGGCAAAGGCGCTTAACGTTTTGGGGTGGCTTGGGGGCCTGGTGGTCTGGTGGTCTGGTGGCCTGCTGCCTCGAGTGCTCGGGTGGTGAAAGGCGTTTGGATAAGGGCGCGTAAATGATAACAAAACAAAAGTGGATTATTGGCTCTTTAGCGCATAAACAATAGTGTACTCTATTGTGTGTGTGTGTGAATGTGTGAGAATTACTACAGAAGTGTTTGTCTGTGTGACTGTGCGTTGTTTGTTTGTCAATAATATAGTTAACATTTGACATTATTCTGGCTGATGCTGCTGCTGCTGTTGATATTACTCGCAAAGCAGCTTTTTGTTGCCAGAGCCAATGTGTGCCTTTCCATGGGACAATGCAGCAACCGTAACATAAGTACATGGTGCGAAATCCTCTTAAGAGCGCAGTGCTGCTGTAAAGGAGCTGCATCGGACTCCTCATAGGCCAGTATAACAGCTGGCAGTTCTATAAACGTGACAGTGGGAAATTTTCCAGCTCAATCTGCTATAAAACGTTGTAGTGAGCGCGCTTAGCCGAGACACAAACCATTTCGAACTGTGACGGTGCGCAGGCCTGAGCGAAGCACGACACGAAGTTGGCCAAGACGATTGGCAGACGATTCGTGTGCGTGCCAGACTCGGAGCGAAGGCAGCGCGACAGCGACGCCGGCAGAATAACGGTATGGCTTAGCGGACAATGTCTTTGACTATTTGGGAGGACAACGAGCGCGCTTCGCAATCAGTTTGAATTGTGTCCTCGTAAAGAAAGGATATTCGTTACATTGTTGTTAAGTTGTTATTATAATTTCCAAACAAACCAACAAAAAAACATCCAAAACCAAAACCAAATAAATAAATAAAAAATAAAAATAAAAACAACAATACGCAATATATGAACGCAACAACTTGAACACGGAAAGTCAAACACAAAGCAAAACCAACAAAATAAAACACAAAAATCAAAATAGAAACTCAAAACGCAGCTTTCGACGCGACAAAATAAACAGTAAATGCGACTGCAAAACAAAAAAGTCAAAAAAATCTCAAATAAAGTTTTAAAAAATAAAAGATCAAATCAACTTTGGAAAAATTCAGTTTGAAAAAAGTAAATAATTTCAATTGTTTTAAAGTTTCAAATCTTATTTTTAAACTCATAAAAATTATATATTGAAACTTAAATAGTTTTCGAGCTGAGTTTCATTTGCAATGATTTTTAGCTTTAAGTTCAATTCTTGAATTCCAAAAATTTTGTGTTTATTTAGGTCGATTTAAAAGTGAAGTTTTATTATCATTTTTTGTAGCATACTTTTTCGGGCAAGTGAGGTGCAATTCTGATAGTGTCTGATTGTGAACGAACATTGTTTATGCTTATATGTTTATATTTTTATGTGCCATAGTGTGAAATTTTATACATGTACTTGCTTTTCATATGCGATTTTCTAAAAAGTATGAATATATCAAATATTGTTGTACGCATCGATTTTAGTTATATTTACAAGGAACACAAAGACTTTTTGTCTGTGTGTATGTGGCCCTTGCTGCTGCTGCTGTTGGTGCTGGTACGGTGTTTTCCTTTCTTTCTTTTTTTTTTTATACATTATGTACAGCAGCAGCAACAACAACAACAACACATACACATGCATGCACAGACACATGTACGTATTCTGCCACTTCGGCTTATGTGGCACATAAACCGACAACGAGCAGCCAATAAATGCTTTCAGCCAGCCAACGCCGAAAGCCGCCGACACAGCGTGGCCATATAAAAAGGCCACTGCATTTGTGTGTATGAATCATACACACACACACATATGCACACACAAATTTCAGTTAGATGACAACGAATGCTGTGTATTGTACATGCTTTTTTGTTGTTGTTGTTGGCATTTGTTATACACTCGTTGCTTTTTACTGCGTCTGCTATGGGTGTATGTGTTTTTGGCTTTCAAAAATAAAAATATAAGTTTATATTTATACATAACATTTGTCCATCTCCTCCGGCTCTGTTTCACTGTCTGGGGCTTTTGTGCGCGTTGCGCTATAAAAACCGGAAGCGTTAGACTGACGTTAACGCCGACTGAGGCGCTGGCTGTGGCAGCGCCTGATCCTGACACTTGCCAACACTTGGGGCGTGCGATTTTTGGAGTTTGAAGAGTTTGTGTTTTCTGGTTTCTCGTTTCTGGCTTCTGTTTTTCTTTTTTTTTTTTTTTTTGTCTCTTGGGCCCGCGTCGTTCGCATAAAAAGCAGCGCTTATATTCAGTTGCCTTTTATTATTATTGTTATAATTTTGTTCGTGTTGTTTTTGCCTCTGCTTCGCATTGCGTTACGCGCATAATTTTTATTTTTTGTTGGCTCAAGCTTTGCTTTGTATAAGCACACAAACACACTGAGTACGCCCGCAAATCGTAAAATATTAAATTTAATTTTTCAAATGATGTGTGAATGGCTTAGGCTTGATACACGATAATGCCCGCGCCCCCAGAACGTAATGTTTGCGCTTAAGGAACATCATAAACCGAATCATAAAAACTGCAATTACCAAAAAAGAAGAAAAAAAAAGATGGCTTAGCATTCAAAAGCAGGCAGCACGCAGATGGGGTCCTTTGAGAAGGGTTATTTGTAGTGTTTCCCCACATAATCAGCTTAGTTAAATAAATATGAAAAATAACAAATTTTGATAATGTTCAGTACAGAAGCACGTATCAAATACATACTCTTGTGTATGTTTATTTAGAATGTAAGATATTATTTTAGTATATATATTTCTTTAAACATATACATTATTTAAATGCTCATAATTTTTTATATTTTTAAGTATTTCATTTTATTATCATAGCCTTAAATTATATTTTTATATATAATTAATATATACATGTTTATATATTTACATATATCTAAATATATATTCATATATATTAATGCTTAAAATTATTTCTCAATAAAAGCTGGAAAACAGAAAAACTTTAATAAAAAAATATCTTATGGGTCTGTGATAAATGAAGAGAAGGCAAAATTAAATTGAAAAAAAAAAAAAAAACTTCACAAAGCAAACGGGAAGCGGCAAATGAATGCGAGCACAAACCGCAAAAAGAAACTTTTGAAATTAGTAAAATTGTAGAAATCATTTAACGCACCAAATGATTTGCGTATACTATTAAAAAAGGAACAAGCAAACAAACAACCTACAACAACAGCAATTAAAAGTGCGGTTTCACACAAACACAAAAATATATAAATAAACAAACAAAAAAAAAGGTAAAAATAAACAATAAAACAAGATAAATATATGGAAAAATAAAGAACGCATGCTGCGAAAATTATTTAGTAAAAGTTTAACACGATTTGATGATTCACATCAACTGTGAGGCGGCACTTCATTAAACATCAAAGCGAATTGCGTTGAACCGCAAAACGTGCAACAGCAACACCACAACGACAGCAACACATATAACAGCGACAGCAGCAGCAGCAACAGCTACAGCAGCAATCGAAAAAATGTTGGCAATGCCCACACTAATGATGCCAGCAACAGCACAGATGACGCTCAGCAGTCAGCCGCTGTCGGTTGGCGCCAAGCCGTACGAGACGAAGCTGCTGGCCATACACCAGACGCATCTGCAGCAGCAGCAGCAGCAGGCTCCGGCCCAGCAGCAGCAGCAGCAGGCCCAGCACCAGGTCAATGTTAAGCAGCAGCAATCGTCTCAGCAAATGTCCATTGTTACGACTCAACAGCAGCAGCATCCGCAGTCCCAGTCGCCGCACCAGCAGCAGTCGCAGCAGCAGGCAGTCGCTGCAGCTGCAGCAGCTGCCGCTGCAGCCGCTCATCATCAGCAGCAGCAGCAAGCAGCCGTCGCCGCTGCCGTCTGTGCCGCCCAGCAGCAGGCGGTGGCCGTGCAACAGCAACAGCAACAGCAGCAGCAGCAACAACAGCAGCAGCAACAGCAGCAATACCAAATTCACTCGCAGCAACAGTCGCCGCAGCAGGTGCTTAGCGTATCGCCCAAGCAGGGTAAGAATCACTTTATGCCATGAATAGAATAAGAATTATAAATACAATTAGACTATAATTCCCAACTACATTAAGTACCCCGACTTGATTGCCCTTCGCCCCATTTCGATTACTTTACGAGCGATTCTAACACTTTGTGCCCACTTATCGATTTGCCTTTATTGGTGCTGGCAGCGCAAGAATTTCACGAGTTTTACGAGACAGGCGCAGTTCGAGTAATGCTTTTTATGATGCCTCGTAAAAGCTGGCCAAGCCCATAATGGCTAGCTGTCTAATGTTATTTGGGCCGACAAACGTTCACTGTTTCACTTTCGCCTTCAAAGAGACTAAACTTGAACTAAACTAAACTGAATTTGGTATTTTATATGTGTGTGGGTGCAATTACAGTGCCCATTGCTAGGTGTTTACTTTCATTGCTGTCGTTGTATTCGTCCTTGTTGTTGTTGTTGCTGTTGTTGTGTTAAATCAAATAGAAATCAATTTGAAATTATTGACAATTTCCACTTTGGCATTGGTTCAGCGATTTGCTTTTGATTTTGTCACAGCCATTGCTAAACGAAAGACAAACACACTCACACACTCACACACTCGCACACATACACAGGGAAACAAACAAAACTAACGGCAAGTCTGGCTGTGTGAAAGGCAAAAGTAAATATCAGAAGAAAGTCAGCCCGAGACCTGCCTGGGCCCGGGCTGGGGGCGCGGCTGTTTGTTATTTTTTTGTGTAACGCCCACAAAGTGAAAACTGCACTAAGCAAACAGCTGAACACTGGCTGAACACTGGCTGACTGAGCCCCTCAGACAACTAGCCAGACAGAGCACCAAGATGTAGACGAGACGCTGCCAATTGTGCCCGGTGCTGAAGTGCATGGGACAACGTGACGCATACGTAACATTTAAACGCACGTCCACACTTGACCAGCTGATGGGCGAGACGAGACGAGTTGAGGCGAGAGCATGGCTGGAGAATTGAAAATCGAAGGGAATCGAATCGAATCGAATCAAAGTTTCAACTTCTCTGCAAAAACTTTGCTGCTGTTGCGTTGCGGCAAATTTGTTTTGAAATTTGCAACGCTCGCTCCCCGTCGAATGTCTGCTAAAATTTTCAATTGAATTGGTTGTAAGATCTGGAAACGAATTGCCGAAAAGAGTATAAAGCGAAAGAGGACGACTAAAAGCAACAGCAGCAGCAGTAGTAGCAGTTGTCGTCATGCTTGTCCTTCCACAAAGCAAACAGACAAAGCGCATTGCTAGCGACAACAGCATAGCACAGCAACAGCAACAACAGCAGCCACAGTAACAACGAGCAAGCGTTAAATTTGGCTTATAAAGTGGCCCGGTGTCTGGCTCTCCCTATGTGCACTCGCAATGTCCTTCTTTGTTAAACTCTAAGGACGTTGACAGATGCGTTCGCCCAGGCGTTGGCACAGCTGCCAAGTAGCCGCCATTGTTGCTGCTGTTGCTGCTGTTGCTTCGTCTCGTGGGAGTCTCAACTTTAAGCAGGTGATCGATATTTTACTCCTTCTCGCTCACTCTCTCGCTCTCTCTCTCAGCTTAAAGCCATTTGCCAAAAATTGCTGAAAATTTAAATTGCCCGTAGCTGCCATGCGACACCTAAATAATTTAGCTCATTTTAAATCATAGAAGCAGCATTAATTTATGAAACATATTTTTATTGCATACAATAAATGCTTATATTCCTCTGCTTGCTGCAAAAACCACGCATAAATTGAAATTAATTTTTTATGCAAATGAATATCTATTGTGTTAATGTATATTCATTTATAGCACATTAAATTTCAAACTTTATGCATTTTTATTAAATACAGAATATATATTTTAGCTATTTTTTTTGTGTTATATTATATAAGGACTTACATAACAAAGTGTATATATAACAATTGAATTTATCAAAAATAAATAAGTAAAATATAATAAATATATAACTTATATAACAACTTTCAATATATAAATCATAATCCTTCTCACAGCAGTTACCTGCCTACACACACACACACACACACACAAATTGAGACACCTGTGTAATCGTAATGATGATGACAATTATTCAGAGCACTCGGCATATTTGCCATTGCATTTTGCTAACCTGTTTGCAGTTGAGCCAGTCCAGTCCATCGTCGTTATGCGAAGCTCTTAAGTACGTTTGCAGCCATTATCCAGACGTCGGCCAGGGCTTGGCTCTAACGAGTCGCTTACGTGCTTTAAATATGCCAGCTTCCACTTGTGGAGCCTCGTTGCCATTTCCTCAGACATTTTTCCACCATTTAGCTCTGCGTTGTTGTAAGTGGTCAATGGGTTTGAAAATTGAAAACCATATATCAATTGCCTACACTACACAGTGTGAGAATAAGTTTGCTGGAACAACTTGATGCAGTCTCTGCTCAGCTTTGTTCAGCTCTTGGCCATTATCTCACTCTCTCTCTCTCTCTCTCTTTCTCTCTCGCTATTTGATTTTGCTGTTGTTGCGCCTTTCTTATGGGCTTTCATTTATTTGCTATTAACCTGTCATTGTTCATTTTTATTATTGTGTGGTTTTTATGCTCGTCTGGCTGCCCAGCTCCCACTGCTTTGCGCTGCGCTGTCTGCTGTCTGCTGTCTACTGGCTGTGGCTGTTCTTGTTGCAGTTGTGTCTCGCGGCATTTTCCGGCACTTGGCAACGGTACACATGAGTATATCTGTCTGTGTATGTGTACTTATGTTTGGGTTTGTTTGTGTGCGTGCAATAAATTGTTATTATCGCCACGCTGCAGCATGTCCTTGTCGTCGCCTTCTGTGCCCTTTCTGAATGGCCACATCCTCTCTTGCTTCGGCTGATTCTCATCCGGAGCGGCGACAGTCAATGCTAAGATTTATAACTTTTATTATTATTGAAGCTTACTCTCCGTTTAATATTTGCCGCATTTATCTGGTCACGTTCAGTTCAGTTTGCAGTTTCATGTGAAGCTGCCCTGACCTGCTTGGTTTATGACTAGAAAATCAATCATACGGCATGTTGACGGCTGTGTAAAGCTAAGCGCGCTCACCTGACACTTGCCATCACATCGTGTCAGATCGGATCTGTCGCATAGTGTTTTAATTTTTTAACAGCAACTGAGTGGCACTCATTGATATCGACTGTCACGAGTGTCTTTGTGGAGCTGTCATTGGCGCTACCTGCTTCACAGATAAGGCGCTGGCTGAACACATACATATACGTATGTATATCATATACTTTTTATATATCTCTACATATATACCTGTGTAACAAAGCAAAATCCGAGAGCTTCTATAAGCGCCTCATTGCCTAACACAATGATCGGAGTTCTCGCTCATTTACTTCATTTACGTGCTGTACGGAAAACGATGACCAGAGGAGGTTGGAGTAGGAGGAGGCGGAGAAGGAGACAGATTAGTATGCTCGTCGTTTGCAAGGGCCAAGTAACTGTCGTTCATTTTCTGCAACCGACAGAATGACACACACACACACACACACACACACACAACAGCGGCTGTCGCCTTGTTATTAAGTGAGGGGAAGGCTACAGCTCCTGCTACGACTGCAGATGCTCAGACAGAGGCAAAAGTTTTTACAGACCTCCAGCTGGCCATAGTTGGTGCGCTGTTGGCTACCTCCGGCTGGACTGAGTTGATTCTTTTTGTTTTTTAAATGCCAGCAAACAACAAAAGCAGCATAAGGCAGTTTGGACAGCCGGGATGAGCATACAACTACGAAGCTAATACTTTAGCAGCCGGATTAGGTTCAATTGGAGCGGGCAGCCCGGCAGAGGACATGCAGCTCAAAAAAAAAAAAATCCAATGCCCACCGAGAGACGTAGGTGGATAGGTAAAGAGAATGACAACAAAAAAGTGAAAGAGGAAAAACGAAATGACAAGAAAAAAAAGAACACAACAAAGCGGGACAACAATAAAAAGTACTCTTGTACACAGCATTAAAGTTTAAACGTTGGTAAATTCCAACAGCTTCCGCTTAGTTGGACCGCATGGAGACGGACAGCGCACAGCAGAGACAATGAAGCTCGACAAGACTTTCAAGTGTGCCTGTGTCTGTGTGGCAGGTGCGTTCATGTGCGTAGTTGTGCGCAAATGTAAAGTGAGATTACAAATATCGATCAAGCTGCTGGGCGAAAGTTTCATGTTCTGGCTCGAGCTCAGTTATTAATGATGCTGCTCCAGCTGAAGCACTTCACTCAGTCCAGGCGCTGCATATAGCAAACAAGCTGAAAAGGACAATAATAAAAGCATTGCATACTTTTAAGCGTTGCGGTTAGCAATAACAATAAAAAAACTTTTGTTTGCTGCTGCACAATTAACACACATACATGAGAGGCAGTCAGGCAGTTGACATTGTGTCTGCCTTTCCTGAGGGCACGCGGACCCGTCATTTTTGCAATCGTCAATACTGATCAATAATTGATATACAAATTTTTAATGTAGTCGACTGGGTGCGATGGCAGAGCGCGGGCGGGGACGATGGCAACTGCATGTAAATCGTTTTTTTACGTTTGTTTGCTTCTTTGCGTGGGCTGGCAAAAATCGATTCAGCTTGGCGCGTTTCAAAGCGGCTCATGTGGTCGAGGTCAACTTGGGGTCATGCTGAGCAGCAGCGGCCGCAGGAGCCGTGGCCGCAACCGCCGCAGCCGTTGCCGAGACGCCTTGCAGCCATTTTGATATTTGGTCGCAGTGCGCCTTTGTCTTTCGCGTTGACATAGCAACAACAGCAGCCGACTCCAGTCAGCAGGAGGAGTAGCAGCAGCAGCGGCCGGTCCAGTGGTTATGCCAACTCCTGCTGCTAGCCACATTTGCACAATGCGCCGCGCACACGACATTGTCATTGCTGTCTGACGCCTGGCTGTATCCTTAGCCAGGCGTAGCACTTTTTAAAATGACTAACGGCATTTGCGGTAGCCTGGTAGCCTGGCAGCCTGGCAGCCTGGCAGAGCGTCCAGTGGTCGCAGCACACGAAAAGCCACATTCGTCTGTGCAGCTTGGGGCATGCCCTTTGTTTTGCAGCTGGCGCTCAGAGCTCGTTTGGCTGCCGCGTGACCAGCCAAACAAGCCAAACGAACCCAACACAGATCCGCAGACCCGGACTCCCCATCTCGTTCACTCGCTCTCGTTGCCTCGTCGTTGCCGGTCGCCGATTTGTATATTTGGTGGCAGCATAATTTATTGATTGAGTGTTTGGCCAGTCAAGCGACACTGCCCCACACCCGATCCTTAACCCGATTCCTGCTCAACCCCAATTTTCCATTGTCATTACAGAAGCTTCGCTGCGCTTTCTCCTATTTTAGATTGTTCTTGTTTTTCCTTTTTCGTTTTCTCTCTGCTCTGCATTTGGTTTGATTTTGTCAGCCACGCTTTGTTGCGCTTTTCGCCAGCTCTTGCTTGCTGTTAACTATATTTTTGCCAGAGCCATGTCCTCCGACCGCCCAGCTTTTCTAGTCTGGATTCTTCCCTGGTCGCTGGCTGCGCTAAAAATTTAAATTGGTTTGTTTTGTATTGCGGCTGCTTCTGTGGCTGCTGCTGCTGCTGCTTCTGTTCGTTTAGCTGCCGCTGCTTCTAGCTGCTCTGCCATAAAATTGCAAATTGCAATTCGTCGCCATGACTCGTTGGCTGACACTGCTGTGGCATCGCCCCAGCAGCAAGATGCTGGCCGCCTCCTCCTCCTCGCCACAGCATAGCGCACGTTGCGCATCGTTGACAAAGTTACGAAACTGTGGTAAATTTTATTTGAATTTCCAATGCAGCTGCCGCACTGCCACCCAGCTGCCCCTTGCCCCATGCCTCATGCCCCATGGCCCATGTCCCGCAGTCGTGTTGTTATTGTTCTTTGGCCTCCAACCAGCAGCTCGTTGCGGTTACGAAGCGTTGATGAATGAAGTGCATTTAACACTCAAAAAGCGTCACCGCGCTGGGCTTTGCTTTTGATTTTGCTTTCCATCCCTAGCAAGTTGTGGTTACCAATTAATCATGGCCAGCAGCAGTAGCAGTGCCAACAGCATTTGTTCCAAACGCACACCCAACGAACATGATTGAACAAGAGCCCAAGAAATTCATCCTAAGAAGGTCAACCACCATATTGTCGACCGCAATTTGATAAGCCAAGCGAACAGTTTTTAATCATATTGGGATCGATGGCAGCCCGAACTTGTTGAGGGCGACTCGAGAGCCCGCATCAAAGCCTGCTCCAAGCGAGACAGGCAAACAAGCCAACATGTCAAACAGACAGCACGTAGCAGCATCAGGCAACATGGTTGGGGCGGGAGGTGTTACAGTTTAATGATAACAATAAAATAGAGAGCACAGCATACGGCATCAATGTCAAGAGTAAGCTATGCATGTGAGCATGTGTGCATGTGTGTGTGTGAAGCCAGCAACTTTTTGCTGGCGGCAACCTGAAAAATATGAGGGATGTGTGTGCTTGTTGCTGTTGCAGTTGTTGTTGTCTTTGAAAAATTGCGACAGCAGCAGCAGCAGCCTTAAATCAAAAAATTATATTGTCATATAGGCAGACAAACAAACACACACACACACACACACACATATATACAAAGAGGAGCAACATGTTTGCCATGGGAGCTAAAGGGAGCTCGGGCAACGTGGGCTGCTAGTGATAAAAGCAAAGAGAGCGCCCCCAAAAACTGGCAACCAGCAGCAAGAGCAACAGCAACAACAGCCAGCCAGCAGCAGCAGCAGGCGGCAGTTGTGGATGGTAAAAATTAATTTATAATAGGCATCCTTTATGAGATGACAAGGATGCTGAATAAGATAATGGCATCAACAAGCAAGCTGGCAGGATGAGCAGACAAATGGCGCGAGCGCCCAAAAAGGCGTAGACTCTTTGCCGTTAGTCGGTGCCACGATTGGGGGCGTAGGCGTAGGCGCCCCCTTGTTTTGGGGGCGTTGGTCGCAGAGCTTGGCAAATAACGAAATTACTTATCGCACGAGGCGAGACCAAAAGGCAGCAACAACAACAACAACAACAGCAGCAACAGCAACAAAATAAGATGATGCTTGTAAGCTGTTGCTAATAAATATTTAAAAATGTTTTCGTCCTGCTCATTCCATGTGCAGAGAAAGAAAAAACAAGTGGTAGCACGCCGTCTTTCTATGTGTGTGTGTGTGTGTGTGGAAAATGGGAAAATGTGATTTGTTGCCGTTCGCTAGCTCGTTGATTGGTTTTGCACTGTGGAGCGGAAATCAGAGACCTGAACACATCAACACGACATTGCAGATAATGAGCAACTGTGGTGTAAAGCAAGCAATTAATTACGTAATAAGAGAAAACTGAAAAAGAAAGCGAGAGATTATTGCCATAACTGATAATATATTATCTAATATTATACAATATCTGACGGCTATCAATAAATGTAGATCAGTTGCAAATTATATAAAATTTAAAATGAATAATTATAGAAATTTATTCACTTTTTGCAAATAACTAAATTTGCAGTTCATCTATATACTTATATATAAATGAAGTTGCTAGAATTTCAATTCACAGCTATTCTTCTTTTTATTTATGCATGAATATAAGAAATTGAGAAAACTTGTTGCTATCAAAATAATACAATAATAAAAAATGAATAATATCAATATATATATTTAATATTCAATTGGAATCATTATAATAAAAAGACATTATCTGCTAATGAAATAAAAATAATTAAAATAATTCCATAATTATATCTGTATGTTAAATTTATATTATTATGGATTTTATGTTAATCAAATCATATGGTCGGGATGACATTTTTAGCTTTTACTAATAAATTAAAATAATATATAGTCAGAAAACTTAAATCTATTCAATTTCATAAATATATCATACTGTACTTAAATCTATTAAATATTTTAGTAGATTCAAATTGCTTTTGATTATTATGGCTAAAGATTGATACAAAATAACTCTGCTTCATCTTTTTAAATGAGTTTTGTAAGCACCCAATCTCTGACTAATGCAGACACTGCTCGCTCTTAATATATCATTTGCTTTTGTTATCTGTTTAATTTTAAGTTTTATGTTTCACTTGGCTATCTGCAAATGAACTCTCCTCATCTCTGTACCAGCTGTAGCAGCAAAAATGTACAAAATGTTGTTGTGAGTACACACACACACACACACACACACACACACATACATATACGTACACAGCTACTTAAGCATACCTGCCAGAAGTGAGTCAGATATGAGCCCGATAAAGACGACGGCAATAAAAATATTTTATGAGCAAATTATGTTTATTAGCGCGTCAAAATGTCACCATTATGCATGACAAAATACATATTAAAAGAAAATCTAAAAAAAATATGAAAAGAGAGAAGATGAAAATAAATTATGAAGCGTGGCATGAAACGAGCTTAGGCTCACTCACACACATGTAGAGACTTGCTAAGAGAAATGTTGAAGGCATTCAATATTATCCATCTAAACAGTAAGCTAATCGAATTTTCTCGTATGTGTTGGTCAGGTCAGAGGGCATGAAATTAGAGAAAAAGTGCACAATGAGGCCCTTGGATTGGGGCAGCAACAGCTGCAAGAGCAGCATATACATTGTCTGCTTTGTGGCATGCAGCAAATATAATTCGATTTGCTAGCAAGCCACATGCATACGAATATGATTCGAATATGAATATCATTGCATGAAATGCTGGAAAATGCGCCTCAAGACCAATGAAAGGCAACGAACCAGGCAGCCAAACGAAACAACAAGCAAATTACAACAATACGGCAACATTGTTGCCACACTGAATGGGAACCACGATGCATGCTAAATGTAATGCACAATGACAAACGCGCCCCAGCCCCTAAAGGCACACACACACGCACACAGTGAGTGAACGGTGTGTAAAAATAGTTGCTGGCTGGTTGCGATTGCCGAGGAGCAGCGACTAAAGACGAACGTTTCACAGCTGCAGGCTGGACTGTGCTGAGGGTTGGGTATTGGGGATTGTGTTGTTGTTGTTCCTGCAACTGCAATCGCAAACGCAAACAGGGCAGAAGCAACGCGCATGACGCGGCTGCTTCAACCGACAACACAACTGGCTGGACTGCTTCTGCCAGTGGCTGCCACATTGGGCTGCCCCACTGGGCCGACAGCAGCTGGAGCCAAGCAGCCAGGGCTAGCCGGAAGCTGACGAAATGTTGCCGATTGCTGCCTAGCTAACGATGTGGGCAAAAACAACGCCACGTACAGCCCAGTGCAACGCAACGCCTACGATGACGATGACGATGCCGATGCCGATGCCGATGCCGATGCCGATGCCGAAGCCGACGTTGATGCCACACAGCCACAGCAACAAAATTGCAGCTGCACTTGGCCAAACTTGCTTTTTCCACCTACACTTGCTGCTATTTTTTTATTCGCCACTGGGTGGGGGTTGTATTATCTGCAATTGTATATATATATATGTGTGTGTGTGTGTGTGTGTTTCTTTGTGTGACGCTGTTGCGTTTTTATTTGCCGCTTGTTTGCTGTTGCTTTTGTTGTTTTCTATTTGCCGTTTCGGCTGCCTCACTTATCGTCGGTTGGTCGCAAAACTTTTAAATTAGAAATTTTTGTTCGTGGAGCCTGACAGTCGGTGGTTCAGCTGCGGGTGCAGCGGATACGTTGGGGCAATGAGCAGCACTCAATAGTTGCTTTTTAGTTTTTGTTTTATACTTTGTTAGTTGGTTAGTTTTATATTTGCAGCATCAGCAGCAGGAGCAGCAGGAGCAGCAGTTGTTGTTGTGGTTTCCATTGACACTCACTAGTTGCTACTATTAATTCTTTTTCGCTTTAGTCCGCCACCTCTCTACCCGCTTTTCTCTTTTTTTTTTTTTTTTGAAGTTTCGTCTATAATTTTTGTTGTAGTAGTTGTGTTTTGTTTTAGTTGCCGTCGTGTGATGCATTTTGCGGTTGTTGTTCAAGTTAAGAGCACTTTAAAGTTTGTAATGAAATTTGACAGGTCGTTAAAGGCTTTGCTCTTGATGTGGTTGAGAAGTGTAATGTAAACGTAGATGCACCGGTTCGCAAAGTGACAAAGTTACTAAACGGATATGGGAAACTAACTAGCGTTGATTGCTATGTAAGCATCATATACTGAATGCTAAGCTCTCAGCTGCACCACGATCCAATTCAGTTCAGCTAGCTGGATGATTTTCAGCTGTTTACTTCAATTTGTTAGACAAAGTTGATTTTGGTTATATAACAAATTTAATTTATATTTGAGCTAGTTTAAATGATTTTTTTATATTGAAACAATGCTGAGCTGCAATACAATAATGGATTACTTATTCAGGACATGCATAATGTCTGATCTCATGTGAGCCCAAAACAAACCAAAATTGAAATTAAATGAAATTATTTTATATTTTAATAGTATTTCAATTAGTGTTTTCTTAAATTTGCAAATATATTTTTTGATTTATTAAAAAATTATTGTAGAATAAATGGAGTGAATAATTTAGTTTTTTTGTTTAATATTAAAACTCTTATTATTTTGTATTAATTTTTTAATGTTGAAAGTTTGAGAAACTAAAAAAGGTTTTTCTGTTTTTCATTAGCAGATCGATAATAACATTTTTTCGTATTCAATATCATTTTAATTTTATATAGAACCAGGATACGTTTATCGAAGGAGTCGTGAAAGCATTGAATCATATTAAGATATTTTTCATCTCCTAATTATATGCCATGTGAATTAAGTCGTAAAGACGTCTACCAAGGAGTAGGCTTGTGCGAATGATTAATCATTTAAGTAGAAGATCTAGTGTATGCAGCACGGAGCTATAATATATGAAATCAAAATCAAATAAGAACAGATTCGTTTCAGCTTTAACTATTCACTTGAAGCAAATCAGCAACTCTTTAGATAAGATTAGAAATCAGTTTCAATAGTCAACCTTGAGCGCTAATGATAACTTTTTTAACTACTGAGCCACGAGGTGCGCTTTCAAATATTAGCTGACATAGCCAGTCTTCAAAAATCTATTCCCCACAAAATTTAAAAAGAGAGTAAATATGTCTTAAAAATTGATTACATATTTGTCTAGATATTTATATATATATTTGTCTATATATATATATATATATATATATATATATATATATATATATATATATATATATATATATATATATATATATATATATATATATATATATATATACATGTACATGTATATATTTACCACAGCATTCAACAGCCCTCGACACTTATTTTGCCCAAAGTTTTTTGAATCGTATTTATTGGAGGCTGTTGCTGCCGTTAAGAGCGGTTCTGAGCTCAACAAAAGATGATGTGATTGAATTTGCACCGCGTCCTCGCCGAGCAGATGCCGAATATATATATAAAAAAAAAATAAATAAAAAAAATGGGTGGTACAGATAATTTTCTCAGTAGGCGTCACCTAATGGCATTCCGCAAATTGTTTGTTGAATGAAAGTGAGGCTGGATTGGCAAGCGAGCGTAGACTAAGAAAAAGAATAAGAAGGCCCACAGCTGGGTGAGAGCTTGTTATAATGCCCAGGCCCTAGCTGAGTTCTGGCCACGTTCGCTATTGCTAACTGGCAAACCAAGCCAAAGGAAAAAAAAAAAAAAGGTTGTCACGCTGCCAAGACGGGGCAACAGAAATGAGGAAGACGATGCCAAAGTCGATGGCAAAAAACAACAACTTAATACCCAGCTGATGCCTATTAAGCACAGCATTTGTGGCACCCACAGCCCACAACCCGCAGCACCCGCACCCCTCTCAGAGTCGAAGGGTCCCTTTTTGGGGCCTGGCGTTGTGTGTATTTTGCCTTGATTTTGAGGCTGTGATATTTTCATTTGCTTGATTTGTTTTGGCATAATTTTGCTTCGACTTGACTTTGCTTCGTTTCGTCACATTCTGTGGGGGATGCTTCACTAAATTATGGTAAATTCTATATACAGTGAGTGTGCACTCGTGTGTGTGTGTGTGTGTGTGTGTGTGTGTGTGTGTGTGTGTGTGTGTGTGTGTGTGTGAGTGGCCTTGCGGCTGGCATTGCCAAACCGCAAATCAGCATTTTTTTCTTTCTTCTGCTTGGCCCAGAGCAAGCCCTGAATAATGACCAGACTCGCACGCATTAAGCATACGCCCCCCCGCACTCTGCCTGCTTCACACGAGCTCACTACGGCCAGTTACCCCAGCAAGTGACGACGCACACGTAGCAACAATAATTTCAGCTAATTGCTCTCTGAACAGCCATTTCAATGCGAAATGAATTCTATGCATCGCCAGCCAGTCCGCCTGCCACACACACAACTGTGGAGCACAACGACTACGTAATTCCCCCAAAAAATAGTTGCGGCCCATTCATTTTGGGCACTAGAACTGGCGTTGCAGCAGCATCGGCCATTGGGCAAAGGGCAGTTTGTTCTGCTTGGGCAGTTGTAATAAAATTACGTATACGCAAAGTGTGCACCCAGTTGCCGGGCTGCATATGAAGGACCCACTCGGAACGAGTGCAGAGCTGGGCTAACGAGTGGCCTCTAATACAATAACCAACAGTTGAATAGCCGGAATAGTTAAGCCCATGATCGTCATATACGGCTGCTATGACTTTCATTGCCATTCATATCTAATCGCAGTCCAGTTCACTTCGCCTGGCGCCGTCTCTCTCTCTCTCTCTCTCTCTCTCTCTGGTATGTTTGCAAAAATTAAATTTGTCTCTTGACTGACAAATGTCCCCCGAGTGGGCAAAACCAGAAAAGTACTTGACGATACGTAAAAGTCAACTCAAATTGCAGCCGGAGACGCAATGATGGGGCGGAATGGATGAGTACCCAGCCGGAGACGGAGCCGGAGCCCGACCTCGGCTCGTTTCATTAGTCTGCTTGTAATACTGTTAAGCGGGCAAAGATACTGTCACTGTAGTGGGTGCACACTCACTCAGCTGCACAGCTCCTCAGCTCTCTACTGCTTTGCTGCTTATATCTGTAGCTTTGTATCTATCTATCTATGGCCAGGAGCGGCGCCCACGCAACTGCTGGGGGATGGGCCAACGTTTTGTTGGCAGAGGGAACTCTGGGACTCTGACTTGTCCTGGCTGAAGAGCAGCTGATGTTGATGATGATACACACTCAAGTGCGCTTTGGGCACAGCATTTGAGTAAATATATATATATATATGCATTACATACATATATATGTATGTGTGTGTGTCTGTTGACGCTCACGCACAAGCATAAGCACAGCACTTGTGCAGATATACAAACGCTATGCTGACAATATGGCGAACAGACTGAGGCCGTCGTTGCTCTTACTTATTTATGCCAATTTACAGTATGTGTGTGTGTGAGCATATCTCTCTCTCTCTCTCTCTCTGTCTCTCTCACTCTCTCACTTTATATGCTGTCTCTTATCTGCTTGTGTTGTTGTCACTGCTGATTTTTAGCGTATTCGCTTCTATTTAAACATTTAAAGCAAGCTGCTACGTGTGCCGCATGCTAAGACGCATCGCATACAGTGGGCTAAATGCGTTCAAACTGTAACAAAAATGCTCAGCTCCACTTTGCGCCTGAGTCGCCTGCCACTGTTCCAGTTGAATTGACTTTGACTGATGTGACTGCCAGCAGTCAAATATGGATGAAGCCAAGAGCGAAAAGAAAAAGTATAAGCAGCAGTTGCTGAGCAGTTCTTAGGGCCGTCTTCCGGCCGCCGACAAAAAGCAGTCAGCCGAAATGAACGCGCAGCAGAAATCTCTGTGGATTGCGGTCTGCGTCACCGTCGCCGTCGCAGTCGCAGTCGCAGTCGCATGCGGATTGGTTTTATTTCATTAGCTTTGCGTCAATTTAAATATTTAACGAGTATTTTCGAGCTGATAACATTTGCCGTCAGCTTTAAATTGACTAAAATGGAGCGCGGCTGTGGCATAGATTAAATTTCCGCTCATATGAATGCGCGCAGCTAATAGAAGCCTGTGAGTGCATACTTTCATAGATGTATATCTATATATGTATCTGTGTGTATGTGTGTGTGTGTGTGTGTGTGTGTGTGTGTGTGTGTGTGTGCTGGTGTTAGGTCTGGTCGCAGCTTGCCATTGTCGGTTGATACCGGACCGGCGTTCGTCAGTTTCAAATGTCCGAAAAAAAAAAAAGAAATCCAATTTGCCAGGCGCGCGCGTTGGCAATGCCCCGAGGACATGCGTTCATAAAAAAGTGGCTAGAAATAAGCCAACAGCTAGTGCCATGCATGGCATACAAAAAACTGGCGACGGCTGCCCAACCAAGCAATGGACAACCAACGTGGTCCAGGCTGGCCAGCAACGTGTAGAAAATAAAAATTTCTATTTAAATGGCAAAAATCAACAAATGCAACGCAAAACAATCTAAAACACAAATCGAAATTAAATGACCGCACTTGCACACAAGAGCGCAATTTACACACACACACACACACGGCCATGGAACATGGCAAAAACAAGCCACTTACAAAAAAAAGGGAGAGCAAAAACAGGGACTGGCTGAAATAAAGTGTAGCAGCTGCGCCCAGTAGGCAGACACGGCTCGAAGCAGCACTGACAAATGCGGCTGGAGCTGCGTCGCGATGGCCAGATGCAGTAATATCAACAATTCATTCGGCAGCCGCGAAGCGAGTTTTGAATTTGGTTTTTGATTTTTTCAATGATTTTCTTCTCGTTTTTATCTTCTCTTTTTTTTAACCTACCCTCTGGCTGATTGTTGGCACTTGTATTGTCCGTATTGTTCGCTAACAAGAATATATGCGCCAGCGAGAAGCATGTGCAAAAAAAAAGTGTGAGCTCTTGGGCGAAAAAGAAATGCTGTTCAGTGCCACGAACTGTTCACGGTTGTTGGCTATTAATTAGGAAAGTGAATGAGCAAATTGAGTTATATCAATTGATACTGCATTTAGTAGTCTATATGCCTTACAGTTTAAGCATTAGCTAGTCTGTTTAGTCGGCTTATCTGCTGTTGGATGTTGTAGGGCAGAGCTATATATGCAGCAATGAAATACAGTGCTACGATCTATGAAGAGATGTGTCTTATATTTATTTCTTAAAGAAAACATCCTTTCAAATGAACAAATGCATTTTCCTAGCATATAGATATCAATTGTAGTGTTAGATGAAAGATTTTAATATTGATGATCATCCTTGAATAGTTAATCGATAGTCGAGGGCTTACTTTTTTTTTAAATATATGTACACTTATTTACCTTAAGATCTCTTAAATGGTTGATTAATGCAATTTAATCTAGCAGGTTCTAAGAAAAAGCCTTTCAAGTATATATGTTTAATAGAATATTGTTCTAGTAATTCAATTGGAAAATTTAAATATATATTTATCATTTGTCTTTGGTCAATCGTAAAAGGACGCGTGGGATAGGACGATGCAGACCCGATAGCCATATCTATCGATCGCGTAGAAGCGGAATCGCATAGAATTCTGAAAGAAAAGTTCAAAGTTTAGTAGATAGCATGCTAAAAAGCAGGGACCGTAACAGTTATAATTTTTATAAAAAAAAATTAAGAAATAATAATTATTTTTTGAGTTATTAAAAACAAATTATTTTTAATTATTATAATTGATTTTTATGATAAAAATCAAAAATAATTATTACAAATCAATTTTTATATAAAAATCAAATCATAACTTTTATTTTTGATTTTGATAATAAAAATTTAAAATAAAAGTTATGATTTGATTTTTATGTAAAAATTGATTTGTAATAATTATTTTTGATTTTTATCATAAAAATCAATTACAATAATTAAAAACCAATTTTTTATTAAAAATTGCAAAAAAAAAAGTTTATCCTTTTTTGAATTCGCCGTAAAAAAATAACTATATGCCTTTTTACCCCACTCTTCCTGGTTATTTTTTTGTGCTTGATTTTTTTAAAAATCATAACTGTTATTTGCGGTCCGTGCCAAAAAGGTATTTCTAAGAAGGTTTATGGACAAAACATTTAAATTGTTTTTAAAATAATTTTTTGTCTTTTTCTTTGTAACTTTTTGCAGCTTCATTTTATTTATTATTTCAAATAAACCAACAAAATATTTCTTGTTTTTGTGTATGCTTTTTTTATGCCTAGTCATGGTCAAAGTTTTCTAACATACACTAACTTTTGCTTGCCACTGTATATGTGTTTACCTAGCAGACTGACGTGACAATATTCTCTTTCGATCTCTGATGCTATCGCTTAATACTTTGTTAATTGTATGCAAAGGGCTTGGCTAATTTACTACAATTTTTTAGGCACCAGGTATGTGCCGCTTAGCCCTGGCACTCACTGGGAACACTTTTCATTAGGGATTTACTTGGCTGTTGTTGTTTTGTTGTTTTGTTCCTTTGGCTCGGCAACAAAATTAATTAACTGCGAATGTGCGAAGCTAAATGAAGCCACTTTCAGTTAGAGTTTGCTGTGCGCACCGTAAACCGCACCCACACATAGCAAATGCCAAACTCTTTACAATTAACACACCGACGCGAGGCGTCCTACTTCTAGCCCGAGGCTCGCTGACGGGATATGCGAGTGGAGTAAGAGAGACGCATATGTGGCACTCATGTCAGGGACCCGATCGGATCGGAGCGAGCCACCTTTTAGGCTAAGGTCTAGCGTGTGACTGGGCCAATAATGGCAGTGAGGCCTGTACCTGCGTCTGTGTCTGTGTCTGTGCGTGTGCCGAGGTGAGTGCGACTACATCAACACCTACGCTTACACACACTAAAAACTAGTGACATGACAGCAAAAAAATGGAGCAAAGAGAAAGGGAAATGGCTAAAAAAAAAAAATGAATAGAGAGACGAGAGGAAAGTATAGCGGTAACCGCAATTTGACCCAGGTTTTACTTGCTTTAGCTAACGTGGCGCCCGACAAATATGCAGATTGCATGAACCGTTGGGGCTGGGAGTTGGTTCACCTGCGTCGCGTTTATTTTTAACATGTGCTGCGACCGGCAGCAGCAACAAGAAATACAACAACAACAACATGAAAAACAATAGCCCCTCCCCCGTCCACGCCCACCTCCCTTGGCGAATGCTACAACAAACGGCGTTTAATGTTCGCTGTTGTTACTGCAGGTGCCGGGAGAGGGGAGTTTGAGTGTGTGTGCTTGGCTGATGTTGGGGTGTGTTTGTTCTCTGGACTTGTCTGACTGCGTAAAACTAATCAAAATCCAACTCAAACACATGGCCATGGCCAAGCCGTATATATATATAATCGATGTACCCTTTTTTGGCTAAGCCAAACGCTTTCGCTTATTCAGCTTCCCAGCAATTGTTGCTGCTGTTGTCGCTGCTGCGGTTCTAGTTAGGTGTTTTTCCTTCTATTTCGTTTTATATGCAGTCAAGTGCGTGTGTGTGAGTGTGTGAGTGTACTCTCTAATTTATAAGGCAACCTGTTTTGTTTGCTCACCTCTGAGCACTTTAATGCATTCGCTAAGGCCTCTTGGTCCCCTGGCAGCTTGGTCTCTTTGCCCGCCTCTTTTCGATTTCTCATACGCAAATTTGCAATTTCTTTTGCCTTCTATCATTGTCTCGTCTAGCTGGAATGTGTGCGTGTGTATTGTGTGCACTGCAGTTGCTTGTCCTGCGACGCTTTTTACACAATTGTCAACACACACAAAATGCAAATGGCTCCAACTCCTCTCCCTCTCGCCCTTCCTTGGCCCAAGTGTAAAGGCAAACAAGCGCCTATGACTGGCATTTAAATGCGAAATTTGCACGCGAGCTGAAAACCAGAATAGAACTGGCTCGCAAACATCTTTCTCTCAATTTGGATTACTCCGGTCTGATTGCTTTATAAGCACAGCCAAGAATACACCTCATTTTTTTTAGACTTCCCCGTCCCACTCTCTCTCTCTCTCTCTTTTGTCTCTTTGTCCCTCTCTTATTTGTGTGCCAAATTTAAATCAAATTATTGACATTTGTTTAAAGGCAGAGCGAGTGACATGCATACAAATAAGTTAAATTTTTTGGGGTACGAGCACTTTAAGGCAGCATTCAAAATCAGCACAAAATGGACGCAAGCCGGCGGCAAAAGGGTGCTCTGATAAGAGACTTGAGTGCTTGGGGCTGGTGTGTATTTGTGTGTGTCTGTGTGTGTGTGTGTGTGTGTGTTTTCGGGGGTGTGCTGGTGTAGACCAGTCGTTGCCTCTGGGGCAGCAACCCTTTGCTACTGTTGCTGTTGCTGTTGTTGTTGTTGTTGCCTCTGCCATGTTTTGTTTTTAATAGTTACTGAATCTCATTAGAATTTAGATGAGTCTTAATGAGTCATTGTTTTACACGTTAGACGGTCGCGGTGCGGACGAGAGCTGGGATGATGACGACGGCGACGACGCCGATGGCAACAACAACAACAACAACAAGGACAACGACGACACACAAGTAGCTAAGAATAGTGCAACGTAGTTACTGAATAACCCAAAAAGTTTCTGCGGCAACGGCACGAAAAGGTAGCTCTACCTCGGTGTCAGCAACCCCCACAGCACACACCAACACACACAAACAGAGACACACTGACACTTGTCTAAATGTACATTACATAAATATGTATATATACACATATATATAAAAGACATTCAACGCATAGCGACGCGACGCGACGCGCACCACAATGAAAATGAAAATTTCATTTGATCTGCGCGACAATTTGATGAGAATGCTTCAGCAGTTTTCCTGCTTGCGAAAGTGGGAACTCAACTAGAACACAAAGATTTCCACACACACACACACACACACCGACAAATAGACAAGGCTAAGGAAATTGTTGCCAACAGCAACAACAGCTTTAAACGAACAACAATGTCAGAATTTCCCATTTGTATTTCTTGGTAATTCTAGAGTAAATGAAATTATTATCTGTAGAGCTTCGAGCTGAAGAGGCTTCGATAGCAAGGATAGCTATTTAAGAAACAACATTGGTTGACATTGATTGTTTTGTTCCACTCGATTGTTTCTTTCCTTGAAAATCCATAGCGTCATATGGCATTAGAATCTGAAAAATAATAAAAACATTTGAAAGCTTGCTAAAGCCATCTGACAGATAATTGACCTTAAGACTGGCAAGCAAACTCTAGATGTAAATTTATAATAAGATTTTCTCTTTCATTTGTTATTTAATATTTTGAAATAATCTATCTAGTGTCAAAAACTGTCAATGTTAAGGCATTTTTGTCTTTTCTCTCTTTGAGTTATTAATAGATTTAAATTTGTCAAAATAAATATATTTTTAATTTATTTGTGAGTTAAGAAATTTCTCTAATTTCGCTTTGCTAAACTCATTTATAAAAAATAAACAAACTAAAGTATACCCCAAGCTAGATTACAATTGGTTTAGCTACAGCTATTGAGAACATTTAGCTTTAGCTGGAGTCTAGCTTGAGCAGCATCTAATGCCGCCAATATCAACAACTGTTGACTGCTTCGCGTCCTTAAAGTGTCGGCAGTTTTAATAAAAAGGAAGCTAGAGTCGCGTGGAATGGGCAGCTGAATAAGTTGATTGGCTTTCAGTTTTGCTAACTACAACGTGCTGCTTGCATTTGCATCTGCTGCATGGCAGATCAGGGCATTTGCTTAGCTGTGAGAGTGCGCGTAATTAAGTTGAAATTAAAGCGCAAAGTTTGCTTTAAGTTGGCAGAAGTTGCCGATGCCTGCGCCGCGCTGTACTCGCTCGCTTGTTAAACGCTAATTAGATCTTTTAGTTTCATTCAGTATGGCAGCCCGGCTGCTCGCCCCGTGCTGGCTGCCTGCAAATTAATGAAATTAAAAGCACATTATACTTTATAATGCACGCTGATTTGAGTCGAGCAAATTTAATTTAAAGATTTGCTGCGCCATGACGCTTATCGCTGGCCCCTAATACAGGCAAATTGTGTCTCATATATCAAAGCCAAATGGCAGTGGAATAAAAGCATGAGCAGGCCAAGGCGCAGGCACAGGCACAGGCACAGGCCCAAGTATCCAATTCCCAAGATAACCGCAGTACCAAATTGCGGGCATAAGTGACTCTCGAAGGCACATAAATGCGGCAAATGTGGAATGGACCAAATTGATTGGATGCCCCGGCATTGATCAAAGTCATAAGTCAGCCAGCCGATGTCCATCTAAATATCCTTTTGCAGTTGAGTTGTCCTTTTCTTGGGCACAGCACGTCTGAGCAACTGGATTATTAACATTTCAATATAATTTGTGGCCATGCGGGCTGTTCCACTCCGCTCCGGCTGTTTGCCCTTCATATTTCCAGCCAATGTCCAAGGATGTCCAACTGGGCACCGATTTACTTTTCTGCTGACGTTTGCCAAAATTAACGCGCCTCAGGACTTTGATCCTTTTTTTTTTTACATACATATATATAGATATAGATGTGCGTGTGTGTGTGTGTGCATATACTTATCCAATGTATTAGTATGTGTGGCAGCACCCGCTGCGTGTTAGTCTTCTGTATTTGCTTACATATTCATCAATTTTTTGGGTTAAACTGTGGGCGGGTCGAGGCCCACTTGCCCCACTTGCCCCACTTGCCCCACAGCGCTCGAATTAAGGGTCGTGCACGTTTTGCGGTTGTTAGCGTCAAATTGTTTGCTTATTTTGGGCTTTCATATGACAGCGGGCAGTCCCAGCAGTCGGTCAGCTGTTGGTTTATGCGACTAGCCGCTAAACGCTTTTAGCTTTGATGCAGTCCCATTTAGCCATTGAGTGCATAATTGCCATTACGATTACCCATACGCCATGTGGTCAACGGCCGGATGGAATTTGAAAATGATTTTTATGCTAAACGCGCAAATATATGCCAGCGCCGCAATCTATTTTATCCAAACAAATGGCCAAAGGTGACACAGATTCACTATCGATAGACTGAACTGGCCAGCAAATCGATAAATTGGCTACATTTGCCAATGGGCCTTAAGGGCTGCTACTCTGCTCTACGGCTCTGCGGCTCTACGGCTCTACGACTTTATGCGATTGCGTGTAATTAAGCGTTGCAGCTTATGTAAGACAAACAGGAAATAAGGTGTAGCACAAACGCATAAATAACAATGGCAAATCAGACGCTGGACTGGGGTTGGGGCAACGACTCGACACATAAATAAAGGCAACACAAACAATGGAAGCGGATAACATAAAATTTACAACAACTCTGCCAGCGCAAACTAAGTAAAGCTGTAAAACACACACATACACACATATACACTCATGCCGGGCTTCCGCTCGCAGTGATGAAAAGGTAGAGAAGTAGGCGTGGCAAAGCAGCACACTACTGACACACTTGGCTAGCTAGCTAGCTAGAGCGAGTATGTTACTCCAGGTATATCCGATGTCCTGCTCGGCACAGGGCACAGGGCACAGGGCACAGGTTGTTAGCACGCGTCCTCTGCAAATATACAAAACACTTGTAAAAGCCGTGTGCCTCCTAAGGATTTATAATTAATTTATGTGCACGTGTGCTGGTCTACATGACGATTCCAGCCACAAGAGCGAGCAACAGACAGAGAGAGAGAGAGAGAGAGTGCTCGTGAGAGATTACTTCCGCGATGCCAAAAACTTAATTAACTCATTACATACGCACAGCTTTAATCAGGCAACGAGCTGACGAGCCAGCCGAAAGAAATGCTGGCAGCCAGCAGCCCCTTGACACGCAGCCATTACATACCCAGCCACCCCGGGCCCCAAGGCAACAAAGTGGCTGCCGCGACGAGCTACCGATACAGAACCAGGTCGTTCCTGCCCCGCCTATGGCAAGCAAATTTAAAGCAGCCTTTGACTGCAATTAGCGTACACGTTGTCTCACTCTCTCTCTCTCTCTCTCTGTCGTTCTCTCTCTCTCTCAATAACTGCTCCCCTCTTGAGTTCAGCCTGTGCACGATAGCAATAAGAACTTTGCTTTTCGTTTCGGTTCATGAATATTACATTCGCTGGCTCCAATAAGCCAAAAGTATGTCTGCCAGCCAGTCAACCGGGCAGCCATTCGTAAGTTGCGTGCATGCCTCACGTCGTATTGCCTTTGAGCTGACAACAAGAGCAACCACAACAAGGTGGAGCGACAACGGCAAAGCACAATTGACTCACAATAATGACAACTCGACTCGAGCTGCGTGTATCACAATTTGAGTCAATGTCTGCACCAGCACCAGCTACAGCTAAGCCTTGCCGCCGTCTGATTTTACAATGGGCTCATTAATGGTGGCGTATACGCAATTTACAATTAAATAAAAATTCTGCACACACACAGGGAGCAGCAGCAGCGATTTACTCGTTTCGGTTTGTTTTTAAAAGCCAACATCCCAACTTTAACAGCTAGCTCAGACACTCCTTCTCTCTCCCTCCTTCACTCTTTCTCGCTCTATCTACTCATCATCGTCATGTGGCTGTGGCTTGGCCTGGCGAATTGCTTTTAATATTTATTTAACACAAAAGCTTTCCGCATTACGTTTCTGCTGCCGTTAAGTTTTCGCTTTGCTTTTCATTTTCGCAAAATTACCGGAAATGTTAATTTCTGCACGTGCAGCAGACGGCGGCGACGACGACGACGACGACGACGACGACGACGATGATGACAAGGACACAGGACGTAGGACATGCCGCAGTCGAGCTGGCAGTCAAAGCCGCGCCCGTCAACGTCGCAGTCGTCGTCGCTGTCGCCGTCGCCGTCGTCGTTGTCATGCCCCAGTTGAATAGTGCTAATTATTTAGGGTAAGACTTCTGGTTCTGTAAGTGTGTGTACGTGTGTGTTTGTGTGTGTTGTATCGCTGTGTGTGTGTGTTTATGTGTGACGACCCCCAAAAACCCTCCATACTGGCCCTTAGCCTATTGCCAACCCTTAGTTTTAGTCAGCCTTAGCTTAGCTGACACAAAAGCATACGAAGGACAACAGCACAAGCAGTCGACTGCGACGGCAACGGCAACGGCAACGTCGACAGCGACGCAGGCAGCGACGATGGCAGTGGCAGCAACCGCGACAGCAACTGAAACGTTGCGACTTTTTCTGTGCCAAAGAGACAAAGCACACAAAAATAATAATAAATTATTGCGTTCTGACTCTATGTGTGTGTGTGTGTGTGTGTCTCCCATGTGTGTGCATTGTGCATCTTGCTCTTTGCGTTTGTATGTGTGCAGTCTGCATGACAGCACAAGCCTTTGAATTTGTGCACTCGCTGATTTTCGTACACACAGCTCGTTTATGTCTAAATATGTATGTGTGTGTGTGAGTGTGTGTGTGTGGGGGAATGTGTCCTCCATCTGTGTATATAATGCAATCCTCACATTGCGCTTGGTATAAAATCTTTTGAAAAGTATCTCAAATATTTTACTTTAGATTCAGTTACTTTAATTAGTAAAATTGTTAAAAGACAAAGCACAAAGCCAATGCACATCAGTTAAAACATTTTCAAAAACTAATTTGAATTTGGTTTATGATATTGTTAATCGGCATGATAATGACTATTTGCAGTTGAAATTCTTCATGATAATAAATCATGCGATTAAGAAATTCTGGATTAATTAAGTATTATATAGGAAGAGAAGCTAGAAGATGGAATTATTAGAATTTATTAGTATGATAGAATTGCCAATTACTAATAGTGATACACTCCATGTGAAATAGATAAATTGAGTGGAAAAGGCAAGGAAATTACGAGTTAAATGAAATATTAACAAGTACAAAGCTCTAGTTGAGACTGCTTGACTACGAGATACCCTGTACCTTGCAAAAAAAGTGATACTCTTTTTCTTCTTCTTCCCCGTGGCTTGGGTGTGGGTTGGGCTGAACTGTGAACGCTCATAATATATAATATGCTCCATTTCTAGATGGACGATCATCATGAAACTCGGTTTTTTTTTTTTCAAAAAGGTGGCGAAGGCGGTGGGGGAATATGTAATTGCAGCGGTTCATCAATGAGTTTGTTCGCGATCGGCCCGCAATGGTATTATTTTCTCTTGTTTCACTCTAGTCGTTCCTTGAACGTTTGGTTGAGTTAAAAAACATCTTTTGCGTATGTATTGGTTCACTCACATCAAATGCATTCGAGAAATCAGTTTGTGCATGCGTATTTGAATGTGAAGAGCGATTCTTAAGTGATGTACAGACTCCAATGAGTCGCATTATGCGAACATCAACCATATCTCTCTCTAAACGACGTTCGTTAAAAGAGTGTGACTCGAATAATTCAACTCAAGAACGAAAACGAAAATAATGAAGTCTCTTGTTCAGAGCGTGAGCTAGTCAGTATGCTTCTTCTGGGTAAACTTTACAAGTAGAATTCAAATGTGAAATATAATCAATTAGCAGAGCTCTCGACTCTTGAGCATCGCCTTTGCAAGATCTATTCGAGAGCGAATATAGAGTAAAAGAGGAATTAATGTGTGAGTGCAAAGTAAATATAACTGTTATTTCTCTAAACATATTAAATAAGTTTGAGATGCCTTATGCTGCTCCTATTGTCGATCCGTTGAGAGAGGTTTTTTATTTAATACTCTTTTTTATTTCATTATAACAGTGACCACATATATTTTCCAATTACTCAGTGGTGACGATATCATATTCGTGAATGATCAAAGTAAATGAATTAAATTTTTTATTTATTTTTATATTTTTGTTTAATTAATAATTGCTGAAATATTTATTGCTACTTTTAGGTATAATTAAACGAAATAAATAAAATATATTTATATATATATATATATATAATAATATTATTAAAAAATTACATTAGCTTTATTCTAGTTTAGTATTTATAAGTCCGATGGCATTTATTTTTATTTTATTTGCAGAGTTAAAAAAAATTCTAGAGTTTTTCTTAAGGCTTCAACAACTAATATTAGAAATAATTATTACTATATACATTTATGAAAATATTTAATATATAAATCAAAGAGTTTTAAAAGCTTTTTGAGAATGTTAAGTGAAAAGTTTAAGTGAATCGATTCAGCTTAAGAGTAATAAGTGAATAAATATATGATATGATAATATTTCTTAGCAGTTTTTGCGAAA